>OY015312.1:116869817-119301381 GCA_955612985.1 Cheilosia scutellata
CACTGGTAGGTTAAGGAGATCGCAAGGATAGGTCGTCTTAAAACAATTGCCCCAAAAACCTAGTAACTTTAACCTCAAGTAATGAGCACCTCATGGCATGTCTGCATCCACTTTTGAGCATAGCTTCTGTTATGAATGATTGGCATCACTTTCATTTTATTTAAGTTTAGAACAATAAACATCCGCCATGATTTGGCTAGACCGAGCGCTAGATAATCATGATAATCAACTCGTGTTTTATTTAACTCCGTAAATATTTACGAATAAATGGCTATAACAATAAACTATCTAAAGCATGGTGGCAGCGGAAATAAAACAATTTTAAAAGAAAATATAGATCTTCAAAAAAAAAAAAACAAGGAAAAGTGTTATCATCGGTCTGGCCGATGCTTTGATACCCTCCACTGTATGTACTGTACAGGTACACGCCTGTGTCTAATATTGTTTTCGTATGGGAGGTACCAGAACTACTTGACCGACATAGACAATTTTTAATACCAACCTGACAACGGTAAAAAGAAGTCCTCTCACAAAATTGTATTCATCTAAGTCGGTTCGTTTGGACGTTATGGTGTTTCCAACAGCTAGAGAGATAAATTGGTCGAATATTGACTTTGTATGGAAAGTAACAGAACTAGAAAATAAAGATTTGCAAAAAAAAAAAAAAAAAAAAAAAATGTCTCTTCCACCACCGGCTCCAGTTTCATTCCAAAGCGAAAATAAATTGGCGGAGTTCCACACCATTCGATTCGCATTCGAGAATTATGAAATTGCTGCAGCGCTAAACGAAAAAATGTGCACGACTGGGTCGCGGGAAACTTTCTCGTTTATTGCGAATCTTGCAGAATCTCGCAGAGTTTCAGAGTCATTTCAGCAAATTTAACGCTTAAAATCATACCCACTCAAGATGTATTCAGGTTTAGTGCCGGGTGTGAATACAGATAGGGATTTGAGTCATCTTTGAGAAATATTTATAAAACGGCTATATTCGAGTTTTCTGAGAAAAACTTAAATATGTATTTTGATCAAAATTGTTATTTTGTAAAATTTTGCTGACAAATGTTACAACTTTGCATTCGAAAAGCACTGTTATTAAACTGTTTTGCTAAAAACTGAGTAAAACGTATTCTTAAGGATATAAACATTACCTAGCAGTTACATTTTTATCCAAATCAAAAATGGAGTTTGCTATCAAGTTGCCAATTATCAAAACTGCCGTTGCTGGACTTTTTAGCGAAAAACTGGGTATGCAGTCATGTTAAGCATGCCTACATTAACTCAATTATCAATTTTGGTTCAAATCGTTAGAGCCGTTTTTGAAAAAATCTAAATTGTTTAATATTTCGTAAAATTTTTATATAGGAAGTACTGTTAATATTAGGCTAGCATAAAAAAAACGTCCCTAGCGGGGAGCCCACAAACTCTAAAAACGAAGTTTGAAACAAATCCGTCCAAGCCTTTAGATTCCCCAGGGGTGGGACTGGGACAGACAGACATACGGACGGACAGAATTGCGAGACCCATTTTTTTAGTTCCCCTATCATTGTAATATCAGAATTTATCAGAATCTCGAGTTAGAAATTTTGTACGAAAACAATATCTTTCTCTTACTAAGTATACGAGAAAGTTAAAATCAGATAAGATAAGTAAGAGTAGCCACCTTTTTAACCTGTTTCAGAATGTGGGCTCAGTGGTTAGTGTGCTGGACTAATGTGCAAGGGATCCCAGGTTCGATTCCCGGAAAAACACAAATTACATCTTAATGTTTTTTTCTACTCTCGCGAACGTCTGACAAACATCCGAGAGTATAACTGTCCTGTAAAAGCTTGTCAATTCAGCCGTTCGGGCTCGATATAAAATTGAAGGACCTTTCCATTCGTCCCTCCTTGGTTGCATTTCACAGACAGAGTGACTTCGATGGACATTATTGTTCGGCCCAAAATTAAAAAAAAAAATCACACAAAATGAAGCCGTATACGCCTTCTGTATGGCTTCTTTAGCTGCATCTGCATTAAAGATGTCTTTTTGATTACTTACCAAAGTTTCCATACTTCAAAAACAATAATTTCACATCACGAAGACAGTGAAATATCTAAAGCATTTCGACATTTTAATATGCAACTAGTCGCTGGCAAATAACGCTATCCAAGAAGTGTCTTGAGTAGATTAAGCACTTAAAAATGCAGTTGATGAATGATGGCAATGCACTCGTGGGATGAAAGACAATGAACGTTCAAAAACAAAAGAGTGGCATAAAACAAGAAAAAAAAAAGAAAAGAAACTTTGCCGTTCTGAAATAGGATATCTACTTATAGTTGACGCAACTTTTTGTTTGTGTTTTTAAAATACCTACAGAAAGTGTTAGAGTCGTGTATTTTTCATTGTTAGAAAAACCCAATTAGAATTATTCAATTATATTCTTGTTGTTATAGTAAAATAGTTATATAAATAGTGGGTACTGAAAGTATGGAGCGGTGGACCTAAGTGACAAAGGTACACACAATTCTGGGAACAGGATCTCTTGTTCCCAACCTCCGTATATTTTTTTAGTTATAATGACAAAGTTGAAACGAGATAATTTTATAATACGTGTTACAGTGAAGGTGGACTCCCTTAGGCGAACAGTCCTCTAAGGGAGTAGCCCGCCCAAGGGAGGAAATGTGGTATTTTATGAATTGTATTTGTGACTCGTTTTTGTAGGCCTCAGTTATGGAGTTAAATGATTGAGCTCACTATTAGATACAAGTTACAGTGGCTAACTCTTTACAAGTTAGAACTGACTTCAATAACTTTGGGATTCCTACGTTATCTCCTTTTCCAAAATCCCTTATTGGACGTAATCTCTCATTTCTTTTATCTCTTTTTCCAAAATCTTCCGGGACAAAATCCCCCATTTACATACATACTTATTAAATCCCTCGTTAAAATGCATTGTTCCACAGTTTAGAATCTATCCATTTTTTAAACGCGTAGTTTTGGCAGTAAAATTAAGCAAAGAACAAACTTTGCATATATCTACCCATTTCGCACATACTGGAAATCTGACAGTAAACCCAAGCAGGGGGGTTGCAGGGGACAGCATGCCCCCCATACGTATCTCACTCTGTCGCACGACAGAATTAATAACACCAAATTTAAAAATGGGAGATTTTGTCGCGTGGGGACTTTCTCTCAGGGTCTTTGGAGTAAGGGATTCCAGCACAGGGGATTATGGAATAGAGGATTTTGGAATAGAGGATTTTGGAAAACGAGATAATCATCACCAACCCAATAACTTTATATCGGCTTCCTAACCCACCAACATGAGGGGGGATAAAGTTGTAACAAGCGATTTCATTCTTCGCGAGAAATATTTAAATCACTGAGACAATATTAATTTGTGCATTTTCATAAGAGCATATTGACTAACTAGCCTAAAGTTAACTCTTGTGCCGTGCGAAGAAAAGTCACAAAAAGGCTTTATCACAGAAGCCCAGCCAGCGATGACACTTTACTCCAATTGGAGTAGATCTATTTCACTTTTTCACAAATTTCAGAAATCTACTCCCTACTCCACTTATTTCTAATTTTCCATTTTTTACTCCAATTTCAAATTTGTAATCCATTTCTTTATTTTGTTTCATAAAAAATATTTCACAATTTTCTAAAATGGTTTTTAGGCCATTAATGACAATGTAACTGGTATGAAGCCACTTTATGTAGCCACTTTATGGTATATGGAACTGGTAGCCCCAGGTAAAACTATGTATGGCGACTTTGTAGGTAGAAAGCATAATGATCAGATAAATATGAACTCGGAGCTTCGACAAAATTTGAAACATTGGTAGATCCAATATAGAATAGACATATCTTTTGGGCTCTTAATAATAAACCAAGAGTACCTTACGTCTTACGAGGACTTGCAGTTTTCACCCTACAATAAATTTCCGAACTATGACTGCTAAAAGCAGGTATGTATAAGATATAATATTGCTCGGTCTTAACAGAAGGCATATCAGCGCCACAATAGGTGTCATTACGGGGCACTGTCTTATGGGCAAGCATACAACAATGCTTGACGTATTCTCAAACGATTTTTCTAGATTTTTCATCACATATGGTATCAGAAGACGGGACCTAACCTGACCATGTATGAAATTAGTTTTAGTTATAGTTTAGAATAGTTTGGGGACTTGGTCATGTCCTATCATTATATTCGCAAAATGCAAACATTTCGGCGTTCTACCTTGAAAAAGGTATGCACATTGATGCTTTCTGAAAATCTACTCCCGTTTTTTCCCATCTACTCCACTTTTTTAGGCAATTCTACTCCAGAAAATTTTTCAGAAGTGGCATCGCTGAGCCCAGCTAAATTTTATCTCCCATACAAAAATGTGTACAGAGATAAAATTTGGCAAGGCAGTTTAACCAAGCAATATCCTTCCTGTTCCGCACACTAAAGTTTTATTTTCATATAGATGGGACACACTAATTTTCAGTGGAGTATAACAATATTGTGTGTTATACTTACTATACGTACAGTTTAGTTATACTCGGCCAAAGAAAATGTCTACACTGATTTGTCTGGCGCTGGTGCATTAAATCGGCGCTAAATTTTGACATTTCCGAAATAGAACAAATTTTGAATTGACTATTATATTGGAATAATTGATAATCCATGTAAGTGAGTAGGAAAAAAGAGAAAAAATAACAAAAATCAAAATACATGTAGCAATATGGGTGCGTGTCCCATCTATATCCTGTACAACGAATTTAGCGAACATTTATCTGTGCTGTGGAGAGAAGTACGGTCGCTAAAATTTAGCGTGAGCAGGATACTGGGCTAGAGATACAAATAAACCAATTAAACCTGCATAAGGATTTCATATTATTTTATAAAGTTGCAATAACAAGCAAACTATTTTGCCAGAAGATTATTAAAATAGTGGAAGAGGAGAACAATATGTTAAAATACTTAATTTGTGTTTAAACGAATCTGAGGTATGGAAAAAAAACTCCAACTTATTCAACAGATTCATCACCAGCCCTCAATACAATCTCTGTTCATTGGCGGAAGTTGCACAATTACCAAGATTTTATGAAATCTTCTCTCACTTTTTCCAAATCTTAATATTCACTATAGCAAAGTGCATAGACAAAATATACCTATACACATTTCGTAACTATTACTATTTTCAAATATATAAAATGAAACCAAAATTCTTTAGAATCCATATAACAGATGAAAAATCTTGGCCATTATTACACAAGTTCCGACAACAATCCAATGATATAATACTCTTTGTTATATCTCCCACAGGATGTCATTCACAGAGAGTTTACATCGAAATCAAGGCTGAAAACTTTTTCAACTGCGTCAAGGTTGAAACATGGATTCTACTTTATCCTATATACAGTTAAGTCCGTTTGGTCATCTCTTGACTGTCATTATTGCGTTTAGAAGACCGCTGGTTATTTGCATAACTTTTAGTAATAAAGTTTGAACTTGATGAAATCGACAAAAGAATCGGAAATACATTCCGTTTTAGAGAGAATACTAACATTGTTCAAAAACTGTGTACCATCGCTTAAGGCTATATACAAAAATTCACAGCAACATAAACACACATGTCCGCATTATCCTTTACGTTAGCCATAGTGCCCCCACATTCTTCACATTACCAAGTTCGTTTATGCGAAAAAAAGGAGGGGGGAACAAAAAAAAAAAAAAAAAATCCCGACCGTTTTGCCCTGTTTCTGATTTATGTTCACATAATACTGCCAGCATAGCTACGACCAGAAACTATTTTCCTTTTTTTTACGAGTTATTGTATGCGAATGTGAGTTATCCCTTTTTTGTGTTTTCCGTTTTCCTTTTCCGTCGCATTTCCTTTTTTGATACTAATGCGGGGTTTAATATGATACCCCCTCACCCAGAGAAATGATTGCGCATACAGTGACAGAGTCTCATCCTTCGATGGGCTTTGAAATGCAAGTTAACTGCAATAATTCCATTATGCCATCGAGCGACTGAGTGTTATTAAATTAAATAATAGGAATGTCCTCGGGGGCGGTAATTCATTGTCATAGCAATTTTATCAGTTTGGTTGACATTTTGCCTGTGGTTTTGCACAACTACATATAATTGAAAGCTTCACTGATGAAATGCAAGTGGTTACATCTGTCAGTTAGGGGGGAGTTAAAGTATTTGTAAAATTCAAAAGAAAACTTATCTATGATTGATTAAATGTTGAAACATGCGCCACCCTGTGGTGGTGATGACCTTCAGTTTATTTTAACTTGTGCTCTCTACACGCAGAAAAATTTCCGTTAACCGAGTGCAATTTTTGCTCGGTTAAAAAAAAATGGGTTAAAAATAACCAAGTCTCTGTTGAAAACAAATAAGTAGTTATTGTTAAAAACTACCGTGTTAAAAAGGTTAAATACATACTGTTAAAAATAACACACTAAATTGTTGTTATCAAATAAGTTGCTATGTTAATATTTACCAAACAGTCTCGTTTTCCTGTTCGGTTAAATTCAAACAAGCATATTGGTTAAAAACAACCTACTAAATTTGGGGTTTTAACAAACTGATTGGTTATTAATTACCATGCTACTCATGTAAAATTAACCAAGCGAATGCAATGTTAAAGTCTAACAAGCTCTCTGTTAAAAACAACCAATAAACGTTGTTTAATTATAACCAACGACTGTGTTGTTTTTAACCCTTTTACTCGGTAAAATTTAACCAAACGAATGTGTGTTAAAATCTAACAATCTCTCTGTTAAAAACAACCAATAAATGTTGATTGAATATAACCAACCACTGGCCTGTTTTTAACATTTTTACTCGGTAGAATTTAACCAAACCAATGTGTGTTAAAATCTAACAATCTCTCTGTTAAAAACAACCAATAAATGTTGATTGAATATAACCAACCACTGGCCTGGTTTTAACCCTTTTACTCAGTAGAATTTAACCAAACCAATGTATGTTAAAATCTAACAATCTCTCTGTTAAAAACAACCTATAAATGTTGATTGAATATAACCAACCACTGGCCTTCTTTTAACCCTTTTACTCGGTAGAATTTAACCAAACCAATATGTGTTAAAATCTAACAATCTCTCTGTTAAAAACAACCTATAAATGTTGATTGAATATAACCAACCACTGGCCTTCTTTTAACCCTTTTACTCGGTAGAATTTAACCAAACCAATGTGTGTTAAAATCTAACAATCTCTCTGTTAAAAACAACCTATAAATGTTGATTGAATATAACCAACCACTGGCCTTCTTTTAACCCTTTTACTCGGTAGAATTTAACCAAACCAATATGTGTTAAAATCTAACAATCTCTCTGTTAAAAACAACCTATAAATGTTGATTGAATATAACCAACCACTGGCCTTCTTTTAACCCTTTTACTCGGTAGAATTTAACCAAACCAATGTGTGTTAAAATCTAACAATCTCTCTGTTAAAAACAACCTATAAATGTTGATTGAATATAACCAACGACTGTGTTGTTTTTAACCCTTTTACTCGGTAAAATTTAACCAAACGAATGTGTGTTAAAATCTAACAATCTCTCTGTTAAAAACAACCTATAAATGTTGATTGAATATAACCAACTACTGGCCTGTTTTTAACCCTTTTACTCGGTAGAATTTAACCAAACGAATGTGTGTTAAAATCTAACAATCTCTGTGTTAAAAACAACCTATAAATGTTGATTGAATATAACCAACCACTGGCCTGTTTTTAACCCTTTTACTCGGTAGAATTTAACCAAACGAATGTGTGTTAAAATCTAACAATCTCTCTGTTAAAAACAACCTATAAATGTTGATTGAATATAACCAACTACTGGCCTGTTTTTAACCCTTTTACTCGGTAAAATTTAACCAAACGAATGTGTGTTAAAATCTAACAATCTCTCTGTTAAAAACAACCTATAAATGTTGATTGAATATAACCAACCACTGGCCTGTTTTTAACCCTTTTACTCGGTAGAATTTAACCAAACGAATGTGTGTTAAAATCTAACAATCTCTGTGTTAAAAACAACCTATAAATGCTGATTGAATATAACCAACCACTGGCCTGTTTTTAACCCTTTTACTCGGTAGAATTTAACCAAACGAATGTGTGTTAAAATCTAACAATCTCTCTGTTAAAAACAACCTATAAAATGTTGATTGAATATAACCAACCACCCTTTTACTCGGTAAAATTTAACACATCCAAAATGTTCTCAAGTCTGAAAAGTTCTTGAAGATTTCCCAAAAATAAAGGAACATTTTGTTCAAAAATAGAGAATTGTCCTCGATTTATTTTACATTGAAAATCAATTTTTCCATAACAAATTTCTATAAAACATTTTCATCGAAATAGCTATGTACCTATCTACTATTTTTTATACGTAGAAATTTTGTATCTGTTAATTTCATCAGTCAACTTGGTAAATTTCTACAAACCCATACGGTTGTTTTTTATCGAGTTATACGCACACCACGAAATAGGTACGACGCTGCTTTTCCAAAACGTAGAAACCAGGGATGTAAAAAGAATCGCAATTGCACTTTTATCGATACAGTAGATATAAAAATATACGCAAGTACGATTTGCCCAAATTCAGTACTCTGGTGAATATATTTTACATTTGAAAATACGTTCCGACGTTTCTTCTGAATTTAGTACATTCACTACTCAACTTTATTTTTAATGTGACAACATTCACGAACAAACTTAATTCAATTCAACGTCAGAATATGTTATAAAAGGGTGCATGTCGTGTAATCGGCATATTATTGACGCTGACATAAATGTTGGCATGCGTCTGTTACCCATATGTCCGACTCAGAATGGCATGCAAATTTCGGAGAATAAAACAAGTAAAAGTGTTATCATCGGCCTGGCCGATGCTTTGATACCCTCCACTGCATAAAAGTCATGCAAAATGTTTTCCAATGCGAGTTAGTATCTATGTACTGTACAGGTACACGCATGGGTCGAAAACTGGCTTTGCATGGGAGGTACCAGAACTACCTGACCGACATAGACAATTTTTAATACCAACCTTACGACGGTAAAAACAAGTTCTCTCATAAAATTTCATTCGCCTAAGTCCATTCGTTTGGACGCTATCGTGTTTTCAACAGACAGAGAGATACATGGATTTAATAGTGGTTTTGTATGGGAGGTACCAGAACTACTTGACCGACATAGCCCATTTTCAATACCAACCTGACGACGGTAAAAATAACTCCTTTTACATAATTTAATTCGCCTAGGTCTATTCGTTTGGACGCTATCGTGTTTTCAACAGACAGACAGACAGACGGACATGGCTAAATCGATTCAGAATGTGATCCTGATTCAGAATATATAAATACTTTATAGGGCTCCGGTGAATCCTTCTTGGCGTTACAAATGTAATGACAAAGTGAATATACCTTCCTGTGGAGAGTATTAAAAAATCGTTTGAATTGAAGATTTCTTGGAGGTTTTTTAATCCATTGACATCGTAGCCATCCTTTGATGGAATTTGTTACTTTATGGCTTGATAGAAAGAAGACGAACCATATTTGGGGATATATACTTTATTTCTTTGGAAATGTCACCAGAAAGCACTAAAATATTAATTTTTCAAATTTTTAATTTATTAATTTTTCAAATTTTTAATATTTTAGTGCTTTCTGGTGACATTTCCAAAGAAATAAAGTATATATCCCAAAATATGGTTCGTCTTCTTTCTATCAAGGCATAAAGTAACAAATTCCCTCAAAGGATGGCTACGATGTCAATGGATTAAAAATCGTTTAAGAAATCTTCAATTAAGCCGAAACGAGTTTGGTACTTACAAATTTTGAAATAAAGACATAAATGCAAGACTATACCATTTTGTAGACCACAATGTGCAAAAGTGTAGCATTTTTCATTAACTTAGCATAATTATTGGAAAAAAAAACTACACTTTTGCGCTTACCTTTAGAGAACCGTATGAGCTATCACCAAGTATTTGGTATACCTGTGCTCTCATTGTGCTCTAAATACTATAGTAGGTATAGTCTTGCATTTATCTATTTATTTCAAAATTTGTAAGTGACAAACTAGTTTCGACCTATGCGTATTTCAAGTGAGAATCCCTTCAAGAAGCACTCGAAATGGTCTTCATTGTCATTGCTGTGCTGCCTTTGCTAGGCCTCTGTCATCACAAATTATTATTCATGAACAATTGAACCCATTTCGGTACAATACCAAAAACTAGATGTACATCCCTGGTAAAATATGTGTGGGGCTGTTGATACAGTCAACAAGGTTAATTTCTACACACGCAGCTACGACGCTTACAGTGTGTCTCTGTTGATTTTAACCGAGTTATACACATACTATCACGAATTATGAACGACGCTGCTTGTTATTGCTCGGGCTGAATAGTAATTGCGTCATTGACTGTTGAACCTTTGTAGTGGCTAGTGGCAGTGTGAAAATAAGTGGAAAAGCGATTTAAAGAAACTAAGTGTGGAAAAAAAAAACCAGGAAGAAAAACATTTATTCAAATTGTGTGGCAAAAAACCAAGGGTCTTTAAACAAGTTACATTAAATTGGTGAGTACTATTTTTATAACAAATATATTAAACAATATATGCACGGCGCACCCGCTAATATATAATATGTACATATATATATGAAAGTGAAGTTTCTTTGTTCCGACATATTTTTCCTTATTGCTGCATTCAGGATTTTCATTAGCTAGTGCATTAGTTGTGTTGTTTTTTTCGCCTTTTTTAAACAATTTATAGTCAATTTTGGTGATTTTGAAGTGAAAAAACATATATACATATATGAATTAAAGCAACGAATTTTAACCCTGTCGTCTCGGTTAATAATTACCGAGTTGAGACACACTCGGTTATTATTAACCTTTATATTCTGATTTTAACCGAGTCGTCTCGGTTAATTATTGCCGAGTTGAGACACACTCGGTTATTATCAACCCTTGCAGTCTGGTATCGTGTTTCGACATGTTTTTTCTTCTGCGATTCAGGTTCTTTATTAGCACGCTCATATATATATATATATGAAAGTGAAGTTTTAGTAGTTTCTTTGTTCGACATATTTTTCCTTATTGCTTGCATTCAGGATTTTTATTATCTAGTGCATTAGTTGTGTTGTTTTTCTCGCGTTTTTTAAACCATTTATAGTCAATTTTGGTGATTTTGAAGTGAAAATATATATATATATATGAATTAAAGCAACAAATTTTAACCCTGTCGTCTCGGTTAATAATTACCGAGTTGAGACACACTCGGTTATTATCAACCTTTATATTCTGATTTTAACCGAGTCGTCTTGGTTAATAATTGCCGAGTTGAAACACATTCGGTTATTATCAACCTTTATATCCTTTTTAGATTCAAGCTTTTAACCCAGTCGTTTCGGTTAGCCTGCAGTTATAGCTAAACACAAAAGTAGAACGAAAAAAATATTGTTTTGCTTTCTTAGACCACTTATACCGAATAGTTTCTGTCGATCTTTATCTCTAGATTGAACATGAAATTGGTTAACAAAAGGATTTGTTTATTTGTCCCGACGAAAAACTTTTTGGGTGAAACTTCTCATCCATTTCCATAAATGTTAACCAAATCGGTAGAACTATTTCCTGTGGGAATGGTCGGATCATTTCGTTACGTTTCGTATTTTTCGTTGTACTTTTTCGTGGAGCTATAACTGCAGCCTTAATAATTATTCGGTTGTATTATCAACCCATGTTTTGTACACCTGCACAATTCTGAGGAAAGGAAATGCTGGTTTGTTTGTTTACTTTGTGATATCCTATTTATTCGATTGATTTGGTAAATATTCAAATATTCCCGTTGGCATTTGTCGTAAACGCCTAATATTCAATTTCGTTTTATGGCGGTATTCTCAACTTTTTTGGGACGAACTATTTAAAATGATTTCTTTTTCTATGTTTCCATCATTTCAAATTGTTTGTTCCCAAAAAATGGCAAACATCGGCTTAAAACCAGGCATAGCCTTAGTTCCCAGGGTTTCTGTCAGTAGCATTTAGTACTTATATGATCGTATTTTGATATGTACTAATATTAACACCTGCTTCACAGTTCTTTTAAATGGATGAGGAAGTGTGCACCTTACTAAAGGAGTGGGGCCTGGAAGAGTACGTAGACATTTTTAAAGGTTCGTTTATATACCAACATGTAAATTAATACAATATTATTCGGATATAAGAAAGTTAAAACTTGCTTTAAGTATTTTTGCTATACATGTATTTTGCATTTTTGATTGATTTCGATGGCTTACCACACGAAAATGCATTTAGCGCTTGAAAAGCTAGTGTTTCTTAAAAACGATTCTTTCTTATACACGACTTTCCTATGCAAGGTGGTGCAAAATTAATCATCCAATTTTGTTTTTGAATTCATTTTTTACTAAATAAAAATGATTTTGGGTGATGGAAATCTTCATTTGACCCTTTAAAATTTTTTCTGTTAAGTGAAAAATATGATACCCGTCAAGTGGCTACTGCCAGTGTTGATACACAAATGTAAAATATGATTGACGTACGAAGCAATTTAAAAAAATTATAATATCTTCCGATAGCGTGACTAAATTTGAGCCACCTTGTATATCTGATACAAACCTATACTTTACAAGTGACTAAGTGACACTGGTTAATTTTTATTTATAACAGAAAATGCTATAACTTCAATGTCTTTGGCGCTACTTGGTGCCACAGAGATAAAGGAAATGTTCCCAGTTATAGGGCACCGGGTTCTATTTATACGAAATTTCGAAGAGTGGCGGAAAGCTATGCACCCTAATGCGTCTACCCCTTTGGTTTGTTCTTATTATTTTACCATTTGATATGGTAGAAATAAAGTCTTTTTATTTTACAGACTTTTCAAACTTCAGAAATATGTGTTGCTACGAACACACAGACCGACTGCCCTAATTTTTCTTTTAGTGATATTCTGACAAATTTCACCGTAAGCGACGGATTGGAAGTACTAGATTCCCCTTCAAGTGTTGTTGTTGATGATACATCCAGCGAAAGTTTAGATGTAAGTACAGGGTTGAGTAAAAATCTAAGCATTCACCCTTATTCCCGTTGGCGTTTGTCGTATACGACTCATTATGTCGTGTCGGTGTCGTTGTATAAATGGTATTCAGATTTTTTTCCAAATTTTGTTAACGATTTTATTTCTTTTTCTATTGGCTCACTGCTATTTCAAATCGTTTGTCTCAAAAAAGTGACAAACATTGGCTTAAAAACGGAATGAAATATTAGTCGTTTACGACAAACGCCAACGGGAATAGGGGTGATTGCATTTATAATCAACTAAGAGAAGGTGATTATAATAAGTGATTGTCACTAATCGCCTTAGCCGACAGTATATAGGTTTTTTTTACTTATTTCATTAATTTATACCTATATTTCTGAAATTTTTTGTACTTATATGAACTATATGCACATTAAATATTATGTTACTAGGAACTTAACAAGCTGCTTGAAAGCTCACTGGAAGGAACCGGTCTTCTGTCGCTGGATAAAAGTCGACCGCTGGATAACGTCGCTCGGCTGCGATTGGTGCGTATTGTTTGCACCAACATTTTAAAGAAAAACCCGGACAAAAATATAACAGCCCAAATTTATGGGCACTGGACAAATCAAATTGTTCATTTGTTCCCTACCGAGAATAGATCGGTTTATTTTCATAATAAGCTGGTTAATTCGAGTCGTGGAATAATAAACAGATTGGCTGGAAAATTGCCAGACCACATCCACAATCTAAAACGAAAGTACAGGGAAAGTGGTGTTATCACCAAAAGGAAGCGTTCCTTTTCCACTTCTGCGACGTCGTCACCTTCTTCCAGTCGGGTCTCCTCTCCGGCACCACATCCCATAAAACGCCTGGCAATAGCTACTGTCAATTTCGAAGACTTCGAAGGACAATTCCAAGAAGATCTCCAATGGCTACAAAATTCTAGCCATCCATGGGATACAACGGAGGAGAAATGGAACAAAACAACCCATGCTCGACTTCAACTTTTAAAGGATATGAGCATATCGGAGTATTTTGAGAAATACCCGGCTTTACAAAAATCATTGGGATATAAACTGGTAATATTTCATTGAAATATAAATATATTAAAAATACATTATACCTACATATATTTAGTCTTTCTTTACATATAATATTATGTAATTCTTCTTCTTTTTACAGCTAGTAAGGGATTTTGATAATATCTACAGCGACAAATGCCAGGGACTGGTGGAAAATTTTCCCAGATTAAAGAAGGACATCTTCCAAATTGGAAAAAGCAAGGGAAAAGGAGTAGCAGGAAAGGATAAACACTTCGCTCACCTGCTGACTCTGGAAAATCGTAAGAAAAATTTATTTATTAACCCTGTAATATTTTGCAATACTCAGATAATCATGCGTCAAAATGACGCATAAACTTTATTTTCTAAGCTATTATAATTTAAAAAAGGGAAATGAATGTTAAATGGGTCTTCTTATTAAAGGAAATAACGTATATACATTTTATGGCATTGGTGCTATTTATTTAATTAAAAAAACTGTAAAAGTAACAAAAATTAACAAATTCAGAAAAAAAAAAAGAAATTAAATTAACACAGCTTCAGTTTTCATCACATTATGTAATACTTTCAGTACATATCAGTCCATTTAAATGTACATACATAGTTATAAGATAAAAAAATAAATAGCTATTATTAAAAACTAAACTTAAAAAATAATCACAAACATTTTTTGCACCTATCAATGTAATGCTCCCTACATATAACTTTATTGCACTTTGTGCACGAAGCAGTTGCCTTCCTGATATGCATAGTAAGAAGGTTTTTTTGGTAAAGGTTCTTCTGGAACTTCTTGTTGCGAGCTAGAGCCGCTTCTAGAAACGATATTGCTTATATTATCTCTTTAATGTCTTTTCAAAGTGGGAACTTGCAGTCTTTCTTTCATAAATGGCGATGTCAGATTCACATTCAAAATTTTCATGAAGTTTTTACGATTCAAAACCTCACATCATACGAATTTTTAGGCCATATTTGCTTGACTTATTAGGTATATACATCCTAAAAGGGCAGCGTCCTCTAAAGCCAAGTAGCTGCCCGGGTGTATAACTATTATTTATGCATTGCCGAATAAACAAGTCCCATATTTTTCGGGTAGGAATAAACACATCTTCTTTCCTAAGTGATGGACGCAATGTTTTCTCATACATTCATAATGACGAAACATTGGCTGATAACTGAAACGTACATCATTGAGGAAGATTGGTCAAATAGTTCTTCTGTGGATAGGTCGTTATCTTTCCTCATCGCTGTCAAAACTAATATTCCAATCAATGTTCCAATTTCAGTTTTACAGGTATCTTTGAACGTTACACTGGTCATATACAGCTAGGTTCCAGAAATCGAGTAAAATGATTTCGAAATCGAAATTGCAAATCGAGTGAATTCGTTTTCAGTGTTCTGCATTTCGAGCGATTCGGTAACTCCGAAATTTTTTCGAAATCACTTTTCGTGAAATTGCAAACAGCTGACATCTGTTATTTGGGACATCGAATACAGTAAACTGCAGAACACAAAAATTCATTACCGATCGATTTCGATTTCATTTCGAGTGAAAGTGAAATATGGAACCTAGCTGATAGCCCCGTTTTTTCAGAGATTTCGACGTTCGTCAATGTTCATTGCTGAGACTCTGGAACGCCTTGTTGCTTTTGATGTCGACCACACATATTTGTTCTTACCTTTTATCGTTCTTGATGGTTAAGTTTTTGGATGAGTCAATTTGAAGCAGATTATTGCCCCTATTGTGTAAGACAACTACAACTGAATTGAAGACAACTCAACTCAACTAAGTTGAGTTGTGTTCTACAATGGGGGCATATCTTTCCAGGGTTAATAAATATACCTGCTAATCGTAAAAATTCGAAGAATTTCCGATTCGATCGAATTTCAGAATAAGCGTGGTTCTTTTTGCATTACTAGATTGTTCCGACAAATTTGTGTTTCTTTTGACCATCATGTTTTCTTTAGAAGAAAAAAAACAAATCTGCATTATATTTTCTCTATATAACTATGCTGAGATTATATAGGTATAATAAGTACAATAGTTAGGACAAGATTTGCACAAATTTTGTGTAGAATAATTAAGTCGACGCATATGGCTTATCATTGTTTTATATTTTTTCAGTTTCTGAAGAGATCAGCAATCTTGCGGCATTCCTGCTAATCCCATCACTACTAAGTACATCAAATGTGAAGATAAGCGGATCGAAAAAGAAAATTTGGCGACCCTCTAAGGCTGAAGCAAGGGATGGCTTCATAACTAGAGTTTCGACGGATGCAGAAATCGACGCAGCCATTACCATCAGGAAAGAAAAGCTTCAAGGCATTGGCCTCACATTTCAACCTTTTATCCTCGTAGTAGGTAATTCAATTGATACTATAACGTCATATTTTGTTATTATAAATGCTACTAAATACCTACTGCCTACCATTCTAGAGGCAGTAGATGTTTGCTTTAAGTTAATTTTTACAATAAATGCTGAGTATCCGCCGGAAAGTAGGTGTACTTGGCTTTTCATTCAAAAAGCTTTTTATAAAATTTCGACAGAGTTCGACAAAGAATCCACCGCGGCCAATACTTTGTTGGGAGAGTTAGGATTCAAAGAAAATTAGAGTTTTCCCTACCAATTCCATTTTGTTACAATGGTTGTTTGTTTTATATGCAGATCCTACATTAAGGGTCTCAAAGGTCTAAGGCAACACTTTGATTTCAATCAAATTTCAGCTATTCATTCTCGTAGTAGGTAATTCACTTGATACTTCAAGGCATTGGCCTCACCTTTCAACTATTCATTCTCGTAGTAGGTAATTCACTTGATACTTCTAGTCATTGGCCTCACCTTTCAGGCATTCATTCTCGTAGTAGGTAATTCACTTGATACTTCAAGGCATTGGCCTCACATTTCAACCTTTTATCCTCGTAGTAGGTAATTCACTTGATACTTCTAGTCATTGGCCTCACCTTTCAGGCATTCATTCTCGTAGTAGGTAATTCACTTGATACTTCAAGGCATTGGCCTCACATTTCAACCTTTTATCCTCGTAGTAGGTAATTCAATTGATATTATAACGTCATATTTTGTTATTATAAATGCTACTAAATACCTACTGCCTACCATTTTAGAGGCAGTAGATGTTTGCTTTAAGTTAATTTTTACAATAAATGCTGAGTATCAGCCGGAGAGTAAGTGTATCTACTTGGCTTTTTATACAAAAAGCTTCTTTTTAAATTTCGACAGAGTTCGACAAAGAATCCACCGCGGCCAATACTTTGTTGGAAGAGTAAGGAGTCAAAGAAAATTAGAGTTTTCCCTACCAATTTCATTTTTTACAATGGTTGTTTGTTTTTTATGCAGATCCTACATCAAGGATCTCAAAGGTCTAAGGCAACATTTTGATTTTAATCACAGTGACCATAACTTTACAAACTATAAATGCCGCGAAGGAGATTGCAATCGATCGTTTTCAATTTTTAATTCCTTTAGAAGACACTTTAAGAGAGAACATGATTTTCAAAGTTCAAATAATCCAACAAATTCTGAGAAGAATGCATATATACTTAATGAAAGTGTTGTTTCAGAAAATCA
Source organism: Cheilosia scutellata (assembly GCA_955612985.1). Classification (NCBI taxonomy): domain Eukaryota; kingdom Metazoa; phylum Arthropoda; class Insecta; order Diptera; family Syrphidae; genus Cheilosia; species Cheilosia scutellata. Next base: position 116,887,519 of record OY015312.1, read on the forward strand.
ATTAGAACAATCCAATGAAACTCAACATACAGAAACCTTGTCACTTGATAAATCACTATCACTTTTTATAGCATCCCTTTATGCAAATGTAATCTTGCCTAGAAACGTAGTGCAAAAAGTGATTGATGGCTTAGCAGAATATTTCGGTTCATTAAGTTCAAATTTTAAGAACTGTTTAGATAAAGTATGTATTGAGCACTCTCTATCTAATGATGTTTCAAATCAATTAATGCAAGCACTTGTTCCTCCAATCACTTCCCCCTTAGAATGTTTCACAACAGAACAAAAAAGGTTTTCTTATTTCACGAAACAAAAGTCATACATTGAGCCTAAAGGAATTTTAATTGGCCAAAGGTTCGATAATGTTAAAAAAGGTGGAATAACACGTATGGAACCTATTCCATGCCAAGAACATTTTATCTCTTTAAGAGATATATTGCAAAGATTTTTCTCTCTCGAAAATATACTTTCGGAAACTTTGGAATATATGGACAGTCTTCGAAATAAAGAGGGCCTGGAAAATTTTATTCAAGGTTCATACTGGAAAGAAAGACTTAACCACCATTCAAATCGCATTGTGTTACCTCTATTTATGTACTTCGATGATTATGAAATTGGAAACGTTCTAGGAAGTCATGCTGGTGTTCACAAATTAGGAGCAGTGTACGTCTCAGTTCCATGTCTTCCACCTTGGCGATCCTCAGTTCTGTCCAACATATTCCTTATTTTATTATTTCATTCATCCGACAGAATATCTTTTGGTAATAATGTTATATTTCAACCAGTTATTGATGAGTTTAATTTTTTAAGCGAAGTAGGCATACAAATAGATATTCCAACTTTCAAGGGATCTTTATTTTTTGAACTAGCTTTGATTCTTGGTGACAATTTAGGAATACACTCTCTGATTGGGTTTGTAGAGAGCTTTTCAGCAAACTTTTCTTGCAGAGTATGCAAAGTTACAAAAGATGTATTGAAAAAGCAATTTTATGAAGATACGACACTTCTTCGAACAATGGAAAGCTATGAAGCAGATCTGGCTTTAAATGATTTATCTTTAACCGGCATTAAGGAAAAGTGTGTTTTTCTGGGCATAAAAAACTTCGACTTGTTTCAACAGGTGGGCGCTGATATTATGCATGATATGCTAGAGGGTGTAGCCAAATACATTTTGAGTTTTATACTTTCAGAGTATACCGAAAAACACAAATTTTTTTCTTTAACAATTTTCAATGATAAATTATTAGCTTTCTCATATGGCCCTGATACTAAAAACAAACCTTGCTCTATCGAAAGGGAACATCTTAGGCGGGGAAATGTGCGTTTATCTTCAGGAGAAACGCTTACTCTTTTGCGGTTTTTGGGTTTACTTATAGGTGACTTTGTGCCGAGGGGTAATATTATTTGGGCAATGTATATAAAATTAAGACAAATTGTTGACATACTTCTTAGTTTAAATGTTTCTGTTGGGACAGAAGATTTCTTGCAAGTATTAATAGCTGAACTTAATGAGCAATATATTACACTTACCAAGGACTCTCTTAAGCCAAAGTTCCACAATCTCATTCACTACCATACCGCTTTTAAAAAATACGGCCCATTAACATCTTTGTGGTCAATGAGGTTCGAAGCTAAGCACAGGCAATCCAAAATGTCTGCTAGATCATCATGTAACCGAATGAATATCACTTTAACCTTAGCAATGAAACATCAACTTCAACTTAATGAAATGTTTTTAAGAGGAAAACTTGCTAATATACTTGACGTTGGACCCAAAAAAGATGGCTTGTTATCTGAACTTAATAATATACGATCACAGCTATCACTGGACCCTAATAAAACGTTGACTATGGTTAATTGGGCGACCATGTCTTCTGTACTTTATAAAAAGGGATCCGTCTTAGTAAAAAGTCTTAGTTCAGATTGTTATCTGTACGATTTTTTTGTATTGGAAAAAATATATTTATATGATTCAAATCAATTGATTTTTGTTGGTATAGTACTTAAGACTAAATGTTTCGATGAGCACTACTATGCATATGAGGTAGAAGTTCCATTAATATCGCAACAAATTGTTATGCCTCTTGAATTTTTCCTATCGCCAATTCCTAACGCTTTAAATATTTTACCTAACTCTAAGCAGTACGTTATTTTAAGAAGCCCACTATAAAAAATATAGATATATATTAAATAATGGATGTAAATAACTATTTCGAGTTCGAATTTCAGTTTTCATAAATAATTTGCTAATTAAAATGAATTTATATATAATATTATGTGTATTAATTTATTAATAAGTATAAAATATACAATTTTACACATTTGTTTTTAAATGACGAAATTCATGACGCATAAATATGCTGATTAAAATGCATGTATATAATATTATGTATATAGTAATAAGTATAAAAATATACAATTTTAAACATTTGTTTTTAAATGACGAAATTCATGACCCATATATTTTAAGTAAAATTAAGTTTTGCATTAAAAAATATAAATACATGTAATAAATAGAATATTATGTTATTATTTTACCACAATATTATAATAAAAAAATCTATGTACTTAATATGAAAAAGCAATTTTTTTTATTTTAGGGTAAAATTATTTTTCCCTTTTAGATGGTTTATTTTCAGATGCACTGAAGTGAAGAGAATGTCGGATACATTTCAACCAAGTAAGTTGGTTAATTTTAACCCTCTTAATTGGTTAAATGCCACCAAGAAGGTTGGCTAATTTTAACCAATTAAGATTGTTAAATTCAACCAAGAAGGTAAGCTAATATCAACCAAGTGAAAGTAAAGTAAAAGGGTTAATATTAACCAACATACTATGTTAAATTCAACATAGTATGTTGGTTAATTTCAACCGACTCACTTGGTTGAATTTAACCAATTAGAAGGGTTAAAATTAACCAACATACTATGTTAAATTCAACATAGTATGTTGGTTAATTTTAACCCTTTTAATTGGTTAAATTCAACCAAGTGAGTCGGTTAATAACAACAGATTGAATAGGTTAAATTCAACCAAGTGAGTTGGTTAATAATAACAGAGTGAATAGGTTAAATTCAACCAAGTGAGTTGGTTAATAATAACAGATTTAATAGGTTAAATTCAACCAAGTGAGTTGGTTAATAATAACAGATTGAATAGGTTAAATTCAACCAAGTGAGTTGGTTAATAATAACAGATTGGATAGGTTAAATTCAACCAAGTGAGTTGGTTAATAATAACAGATTGAATAGGTTAAATTCAACCAAGTGAGTTGGTTAATAATAACAGATTTAATAGGTTAAATTCAACCAAGTGAGTTGGTTAATAATAACAGATTAGATAGGTTAAATTCAACCAAGTGAGTTGGTTAATAATAACAGATTTAATAGGTTAAATTCAACCAAGTGAGTTGGTTAATAATAACAGATTAGATAGGTTAAATTCAACCAAGTGAGTCGGTTAATAACAACACACTAAATAGGTTAAATTCTAAAAAATTGGCTGGGAATTTTAAAATATGTTGGTTAAATTCTACCAAGTAATTCTGTTAATAACAACAGATTAAGTAGGTTGAATTCTAAATTCTAATTCCAATAATAACAAAGTTAGTTGTTTAAATACAACCAAGTAGGTTGGCTAATTTCAACCAAGTGAGTTGGGTAATAACAACAGAGTAAGTTGGTTAAATTCTACAGAGTTAGATTGTTATTTATAACCCAGCAATTTCGGAGGGGAAATTTTGGGATATTTCTAAATCGGTTATTATCAACCGATTTTCCTTAATCAAGTTGACTCAGTTATTTATAAACAAGTAACTCTGTAGGAGCTATATTAACAGTATTGCTCGGTTGTTATTAACCGAAATTCGGTTGTTTTTAACCGACTCATTTTTCTGCGTGTAGTTTCCCTCGCAGCAAGAGACTGAAATAGCATTTGAAAATCAGCTGTTACTGCAACAACGCTTCGATAACTTCGTTTTCCAATTAATTTTCTGCGCACGGCTGTCATTGTTTTAGTTATATGCACTAAAATTGAAAGCATATTTTTGTTTCCATTTAATAGGATTGTGCGGTTTTCTGGTGATTGACGGAGTGCAAATTGCTACTGGCTTAATGTGCAGTAGATAGATTGACACGAGAGGGATAGAGGTTTTTAATTAAAACGAGGAGACCATTTTAATTTCGCGAACATTAAATGTTATTTAATGACATTGGCGATAAAAAGGGTGCGATTACATCGACATGTAGTTTCTGCTTACGAATATCTTTTGTAAACTTGCTTTGTTTGCGTTTAAAAATTGAAAACGTATACCGGCCTATTAAGTTTGTTATTTAGGACTTTCAATTTAAGTAGATACTAACTATAACAAAAAGTATCAAGGATTTCAATCAAATTCGGACTATGAGATTATAAATGCAAAGCAATATCGATTAAATGGTTGCCACGTATAGTTTAAATTTCATCAGTTAGAGAAATTAGTCCATCACTTGTTCAATCTGTCTCTTTTTCGTTTCATCGGAGCTCAAAATTAGAAGTTTTACTTCAAAATCAGCTGGATGTGAAAACAGTAGGTTCACTTGTTCAATCTGTCTCTTTTTCGTTTCATCGGAGCTCAAAATTAGACGTTTTACTTCAAAATTAGCTGGATGTGTAAACTAGTAGGATCACTTGTTCAATCTGTCGCTTTTTCGTTTCATCGGAGCTCAAAATTAGACGTTTTACTTCAAAATCAGCTGAATATGAAAACAGTTTTTTAAGTACAAAATATAAGAATTGATTAATATATTTTATGAGACTTCCTCTTACTATGACTTCGAGAAAATTTAAAAAATTTTTTTTAAAAATGTAGTCTGGAATGATGTAAGATGTTTTTTTTTCGAGTTAAGACAATTGGAAGAAACTGGAGTTTCACCAACCATATACCAAAATTAAGCAAGGGTAGCCACAACTATCACATCAGAAATCAAGTGAAGAATTACTCTTGGCAACCGCTGTTACTTCGGCCTAACAAGGCAATTGATTAGTAAGGCCTTGTCGAGAAACACCAAGTTCCATATAAGCCCCTCATCATCTCAGTCCTCCTTTATGGCGCATGGAATCATGGACGTCATCAAAGGCGGATGAAGATCTCCTTAGTCGTTTCGAACGCAAAATTCTTCGAGTGATTTTCGGGCTTTGGAGGAGAAAATTGAACAGCGTACTCTACGAGCTGTACAGCGACATCGACCTGGTCAGAAAAGTACGCATCAGTCGTCTAAGATGACTGGGACATGTAGAGCGAATATACACCAACGCTCCGGCTCGAAGAGTCTTCGATTCCAACTTGGAGGAACAACGTATTAGAGAAAGCCCTCGCCTTAGGTGGCGCGCACAAGTGGAGGGGAATCTCAAGCAACTTGGAGTGCGCAACTGGAGGCGGTTAGCCAAAGATCGGACTAATTGGAGAGGCGTGTTGGTTGAGGCCCAGGTCCACCCCGGACTGTAGCGCCATCTAAGTAAGTAAGTAAGCCACAGCTTGGCCGCTGAGCTCCAAAGTTGGAGGATATAGTTTGGTAAGAAGCTTGAGCCAACTAATCTGAAAAATTTGGTCGAATGAAAGTATTACCGAAGAATGGCATTGGCATCTCAGCATTGCTTGTTTCCAACTACATACAGTCGCGCGCCGGCATAAGTATTTACACAAAGGTTGAGTTAATTCTACTCATAAATTTGAACTTATTTCATGTACATTTTGGCATCAATGAAAAGGACATTTAAATTCCGTTTGAATGATACAAAACTTTCCTTAATCCATTAAGTAACCATTGAAAATTTAGAACTTTTGTAAAAGTCTAATCTTTTGACTTTTTCCCTTAAAAAAAATGCTTTGGTGTAAAAAGTTTCTTCAAACAATTATTCTAATAGTGACTGCAAAAAATTGTTTTCAAAAATCTCTTCGCTATTACTTTTTATGATTTTTTGAATGGGATGATCCCAGAAAAATTTTGTATAAAAAGGAGGAAAAAGTGGCTAAACATTTTAGCAATTTTCCAAAAATCATAAAAAATATTAGCGAAGAGATTTTTGAAAAAAAAAAAAAAATGTTAAGCCATAAAATTAGAGGGTAAAAAAAAAAACGACGGCTGTAATTTCCCAAGATCAAACAATAAACTACTTGAAAAGCGTATAAGAAGATGCGCCACTAGGATGAGGCCATTGCGAATATTTCGTTGCAGGAGCCATATTTTTCAAAGTTTTGTTAAGAATATTTAAAAAAGCGTTGAAAAGAACTGTTTCTATTTAGTTTATAAAAAAAAATGGGTTCCGGAAAGACTTTGACAGCGACAGAAAGAGGTAAAATGGATGCTTTCAAGGAGTTAGGACTCTCAGGCCGAGAAATTGCAAGGAGGCTAAATAGAAGTAAGAATCTTGCGGATCCACAACACTTTGGGAAAAATAAAAAAAAAAAACGCACGGCAGAAGCGACAACATTGCGAGAAAAGTGGTTAATTCGACGGCTTGCCTCAAATTCGACTGTACTAGCGACTAAAATAAGGGCCAACAGCGGAGTATCAGCCAGCATAGCAACAGTCCGAAGGATAATACGAAAAAGTGGTACTATACAGAGAAGAAAACTTAAAAAGAAACCAGTTTTGAGGCAAGTACACAAGGAGAATCGAATATATTTTGCAAGAGAACATGTCGCTTTAAGCAAAATGTATGTATTGAAAAATGTATGGCCTAATCCTAGTGATAAAGAGTCTTTTAGTGGTAACAGGACCGTTTCAATGATGATCATGTAATTTGGGGTATACTTCGGCAGATGAAAACATTTTATTCGTGATGGTGTGATTAGATGCGATTAGTATGACATAGCAGGACTGAAAAGAGGATTAAGGGTAAATCGATGGGCATTCCTTTCATGACGATTAGAACTGACATTTGAGCAATGCTCTAAAGACGCCAAGTGACAAAGAACAGAAACTGAAACAGAATAGAAAGCATGTTCGTTTTGTAGTAAATACTGGTTCTGTTTATGTTGCTCGCTCAGCTACACAAAACTGAAACAGATCCAGAAAAACATGGCTGCCGTCTATTCTGTCAAACGATATCATGAAATTATGTCCACTAAAAACATTTTTTCTTGTCTAGTAGTCGAATTTGCAACTCAAACTACCTAAATCAGGCAGCAAGACGACATTATGCAGAAAAATGCAAACAAAATAAACCTCCCTCCCACCAAACACGCAATAGGTGTGTTTTTTTGAAACATCGCCAGCCAGTAGTGTCCAGTAGTTGCCAGTTGAGGCACATTTCACATGCTAATTAAAACAACAACCTGATGCTGGCCACTGCTGGCATCAACTCTTGATTTTATCCCCAGCCAGAGAGCCGCTGGCTTGCAGCTGTCTAAATTCAATTCACAAACAGGTGGCGATGAAAGCAACAAGTGGCTTAGAAAGCATTTGGTGGCACTGCGAAATTTCACTGACACTTGCACAATGGAGAACAACGCATAAAGTACATGGACACACGGTCTTGGGCATGACTTTCATTACCAGAACGGCTTGGAAAACAGACGAAATTTTATATTTATTTTATTGGTGAAAAGTTTATAAGAAAGTGCGAAATACAAATTGAAAACATTGCAGAATTGAAATTGAGTGTTTTTTAAAAGTGTTTGCAAAATTTAAATTCACAACTAAATTTGTAAAGTACCTGCTGTTTTTGCTTTCTCTCTTTTCTTAAACAAAGTTCCTCTTGACATTTGGAAATAAATTGGAAATAAATGAAAATGTGTCATTATTTTTGGATGTGTTATTTGTACAGTTTTTAATGCAGCAATTTGTCTTATTATTATATTTGTTAGTTATCGAAAAATATAACAAATGTGGAAAATAGTAACATTTTATTTTTAATTTTTGTAGAAAATTTCTTCAAATTTAACTTTTTTTATTTGCAAACACATAGCGGAATGAAAGTCATGCCCTTGTTCGTGTGTCCATGCACAAAGGAAATCATGTGTACCAACTTGGCGATATAAAAGTTCGGCTGGCTTCATCTTGCTGGCAATTGTCCAAATGAACAGTTGGCTGTCGAGGTTTCAAAAAAAAAAAAAAAAAAACACACCTAATATAGACTTGTTTATGTTCTGTCGTCAAACAGCCATTTTTCTGTCGCTAAATTATGTATAAATTGTCTGTTCCTAATTCTGTTTCAAATGTATGGGATTCTGTTTCTGTTCTTTGTTACTTGGTGCCTTAAGTGAGATGAGAAGTTGTAAGTAATAATCCTCAATAAACGGAAGCATAATGACTAATCAGAAGTAAGTACTCTTTCAGAAAACTGAGAATAAGTCTAAAGTGCTGAAAAACATCCGCTTCCCATTCCGCGAATTTTAAAAAAATTCCATCCTTCCTTAAATTGAATCAATATTAAAGCTGTGTATTTTGGGTTAGTAGGAATAGGAATTTTAAATGCCATACATTCATGACACCTGCTACGACAGCTCGTGCGAATTATTACCAATTTTCGGTGTGCTCCCCTGTGAACTGGAAAATAAAATAGATTTCGTTCTTCCATAGCATTGCGTCAAGGTGTGTTCAAAATAGGTACCTAATCAGCGTTGAATGCTTATCACCATGCGCCCAAATTCTCACCATTTCCTATATGTACTGTACACATCGTAGACGTATATTGAAAAGTTTGCTATATCTAAATGTTACCAATAAATATCTAAGAAAAAAAAAACAACATATTGATATATACTATGTAGTCATCAGTATGCCATCATCTTCGCAGATAATACTCACGCATCATTCTACAGCGTTATACTAACGTCACTTCCTCTGTTAACATGAGCTCTCAATCATTTTCCTACCTCATGGTTTTTTTTTTTAATGTCTTCCATCGCCGAATACAGTATTTTCATTTGTATCATTAGATAAATTTTCCTCGCCACAAATTCGCTGACGAAAACACATAAAACGAAATACTTTGCTTATGCTCTGCATGCACACCCTTACCTCCATACCTCGTCTAATTGATGGAAAAATTACTTGCGATCAATTTTACTTCCCAGAGCGGGAAGCATCTCACACATCGCAAACATTACCGTCACACTCACACACCCTGTTTCGCCCACTTATTCGTTCATCATAAACAAAAACTAATTTTCTAATTTTCAATGTCACTGGCAAAAGTTTGCAAGCTTAAGTATAATAGATGCGGGTCACCAACGCAACTCGTCACATTGCGAAAACAGATTTCACTTCCGAAAGTGGGAAGCTAACTATGTATACCACTAGCTGCAGATACATCTGCAGTCATTATATGTTGTCGTCGTTGAGTACCATCAGTTGATTGATGCTTGTCATCGGAATTCCAACAGATTCATGAGGTGATTTTCTTTCTCATTAATTTGCTCGAAAATTAACGAGCTAACTAAACTCCCCGATGAAATATATATGGAAATAATTATACAAAAAGGAGGACACGAATTTCCCGCATATGTGACAATAAAATCGTTTTGTTGCTCTTCATTCCAAATGAGTCACAGTAGCTGAGAGCTGTGAAAATATTTTGACAATATTTTCATGGGAAAATCTGGGGAAATAAAATTGTTCCCACTGTCTGACGCCTGGTAAAGTACTTTGCGTCACCGCACCACCCGCACCAACAACACCGTCAGACTTAGTAATGGAATTCATTAAAATCTCCACAACGACCGAGTGAATTCTGGATTAATTAGGGTTAAGCACAGTAGCTACGTAAAACTTGGCAACAATAAAATAATGTCATGCTAAAAATAAACTTTTATCGTAATCCATCTCTTGCGCGAGAAGGTCAGACGATACATTAGTCAGGTGGTCTTCTTTAAATCGAGAGGCGAGGTGAACCTGGTTACGGACTTGTTACTATGCCATCATGAGAGGGGTAGAAAATGTTGGACTTGGGCAATATTTTTTATGGCGCAGTAAGAAGATTGCTCAAATGTTGAGGAGTATCCTTATGGAAATGCGAAAGGTTTGCTACACTGTTACGCCTACAGTGTTGGCTGCTTAGATTCATATAAATATCGCATAATTTTGTCGTTGAATCTTAAAGAAAGATTGACCTCCGCCCATATTTTAGGTTAATTCGATAAATTTTACAAAAACGTGCGGCGCACACTGCAAACCGTATTTAAGATATTCATTTTAAAGATAGTACAGTAGTCCCTCGATAATGTGAATTACCGATAATGTGAATTTCTCTAAAATGTGAATAGGCAAAACTTTACATTGTCATCTCTATAATGTGAACTTCCAAAATTTTCAACCTCTAAAATGTGAATTTTTTGTAAAAGTTTTTATATTTCTCTTGTTTTTCTTGCTCCATTTGCGTGCGATATTAGGGACTAAATAACTGTTATTTATCTTAAGGTTGTAAATGCAGCTGCAGGCTATAGAGACACAACAACTGCCATTTGTATAGGTATGGATGTTATATGTATGAGCAGTTCGTCGATATATTTTTAGTAACTATATGTAATGGCATCTAAACAAAACATTCAATCAATTTTTATCGATGAAAGATAAGTCCGAAATTTTACGTGAACTAGATACTGGTGTCAAAGTCAACAAATACAGAATAAAATTAAGTTCGAAGAAGCTGTTGGACCATTTCAAACACACCGAATTTTAAACAAAATTTACCAAAAATTGAGAATTTTTTGAAATTATATGAAATTATTTCATTTTTGTTTTTCTTCTTAATTGATGAATATCGAAACTGTGCTTTAAAAAATCATTTTGTGTTGTTTTTAATGGATTTGAATATCCTTTCAATCAGTTTAGTAAGTACTGAAAAAAGTTCCAGTAATGTGAATCCCTCTAAAATTCGAAAACGCCTTGTTTTAATTAGTTCACATTATCGAGGGACTACTGTATCTTTCAAGTGTGGTTACAACTTTTTGTATACATAGGCATTTGCATTACATTTGAGTATCTAAATAGAACGTGACTTTGGATGATTTTTTTTAGACAGATACTTATTCTATGGGAATGCTACTTGAAATGTTTAGACAAGCGACATGCAGTTACGAGTAGGTATCTACTAAAAAAAATACGTCAAATTAAAATAATATTCATCTTCTTAAGAAAAAATAAGAAGAAAATCAGAATCTAGTACTCACAGACCTTTCGTGTAAAATTTCCCAAACTAAAAGCTAAAATTTCCCTTTTTTTCTCATGCATTATACATACTTCAAAAAATACCTACAATTTATTCGATAAAATGCAACTTTTAAGTGCAAATGAACTCGTGCTTCAATGTGAGCAAAAAGTGACGTACGTTTTTTTATATCTTTGCTTTTCTGGAAACACCTTAATTCGAAGAAGCATGATTCTAATACTGTCTCATCTAGGGACCTAAATCCCTGTTTAAAGAATTTTTGACCGGTTTTAGAGCTGTCTAGTTTAGTCAATTGTGCAGAATGGCGATGGAGAACGCTCGCTGCTCCGTAAGTTTGGAAACAATCTCACCGAGATTTAGACAAGGTGATGTGCTGTCATGTGACTTTTTTAACATCATTTTTGAGAAAACTGTGCGAAACGCGCAAGCCAACACCAGGGGCTTCCCAAAAGTCTGTGCAACTACTTGCAACTGACGACATCGACATCATTGACAGAACACAGCGAGCTGTCATTGGTGCGTTTGCAAGTATCAGTAAAGAGGCGGCAAAAATGGGTTTAGTGGTGAATGATGGCAAAACAAAATATAGGTATGCTGTCAACAAGAAGGGGTACACAAGATCGACGAATCGGGCAGAACGTCACGATAGAGAGGTACAATTTTGGGGTAGTTCGTGACTTTGTCTACTTCGGATCCGCTATTAACTCTGACATCACATCAGAAATCAGGCGAAGAATTACAATTGCCAACCGCTGTTACTTTGGCCTAAGAAGTCAATTGATTAGTAAGGCCTTGTCGGGAAACACCAAGGAGACTCTATATAAGATCCTCATCATCTCAGTCCTGCTTTATGGCGCATGGAATCATGGACGTTATCAAAGGCGGATGAAGATCTTCTTGGTCGCTTCGAACGCAAAATTCTCCGAGTGATTTTCGGTCCCGTTTGCTTTGACGGGCTTTCGAGGAGGAGATTTAACAGCGAACTCTACGAGCTGTACAGCGACATTGACATGGTCAGAAAAGTACGTGTCACTCGAATAAGATGGCTAGGACATGTAGAGCGAATGGACACCAACGCTCCAGGCCGAGGAGTTTTCGATTCTAACCCGTAGGGACAACGCAGTAGAGGAAGACCTCGCCTTAGGTGGCTCGCTCCTAAGACAACAACTAGGAGACGCTGACAGACGATGGCTTCAAAATGCTCTTCTTCTCGAAAAATCAGGCTTTGGAATGTGATGAGCCCTTTGCTAACACCCTTTGGAAGGCTGGTTGTCCAGGAATCTCGAGCAAGGGAGTTCTTATGCGACTACCAATGCCTATGATATGCCTTAGCATATTGGGGCACGGGTCTGTTGCATCTGACCCCGCGAAACACGAAGCAGACAAAGTGGACAGAATTGTTTTACCGGGAGAGGCAGACTCGACCTTGAACAGCGCAGTTACTGTTGTGGACAAGCCAGGTAAGCCAAAGGACACTGAATGTTTGGATAAAACCGAAGCCTCAGTTGTCACCGCGGCGAGCTTGGTGGAAAGCAACAAACTGTAGAACCTACAGTAGAAGACCCACTAAAATTTCGTAGGAATGCACGTCGGCTGCTCAATAGGCTTAGGAGACGTACTCCCAGTTCCTTAACTGAAAGGGAGACGATGAAGTCTACCGTCGGTGCGTGGCGCAGCAGCCAATAGGAAAGGAAGCGGAACCTGACTGAAAAAGGGAATTTGACTGGACCAAGGGAGGAATGCCTTTTGCCTTCCGCTTTGAGTAGGTCAAAACCTGAAAACCAGGGCGTCAGGAATTAGTGAAATTAGTGGTTATTAAGTTTAGCAGGCAAAAAGTTTTCCTTTTCTCTTTCAGAACGAAATTCGCTCAAAATTGGGAGCTCATAAAATTAAAGTTGGTTACTTATAAAAGTTAAATAGCGCCGCATCAATTAAAAGCCCACAGTCCGCCCTAAGTGTTTGACAACATTTATAATAGCCGAAGATAAAAAAAAAACGTTTATACTCACTAATTGCTGTTTGATTTTGTTTTCAACTTAGAAAAGTCAATCAAAAGTTACCTCGTCGATTGCTATCGCATCCCAATCGCAAATATATCGGTCTCCTCATCCCATCGCACCGCATGCAATTAAAATCTTACCTCAAAGTCTTTCTCCCATTTAGAGATTTATCTTTTAAGTAATCAGACTTTTCCGCCCCCACAGAGGCGAATTGGATTTCCATTTATACCTAGTCTAAGCTGACGCAAACTCGAAAAATTGCCTGACAATCGATACAATTGCTAATCAATGCCAAATTGTACGTCCTCATTCCCATACGCCCACAAGTACTGTATTGATTCATTCACCTACATTAAAGATATGTATTTATTTTTAATTTGTGACGTTTTTAAGTGAACTCGAAAACTACGCACTATATCTGAGATTCTTTTCGAGTGCCTGGTGGCTAAGCGTGTGACTAATGGCTTTTAGGCGGTTATGTCGTCAGAAGTTCACAATTTTTTTATTGGTTGGTCAAAGAACTTTTCAGCCAATTGACAATCTCATGCGAGTGCTGTGTCATTGATTCTTTTTATTTTTTTGCGTGCGTTCAGTGTGATTGACATGTGCGGCTGTCAACTGTTATGAATTAAATTCGTATAAGAGGATTGTAAACAAGAATTCTAATTTGTCAAGGATTTTTATTTTTTTTTTCAATTTGTCGGCTTAAATACATCGAAGTTTGTTCTTTTGTTACGACAGATATGACGAGACTAATAATAAATTTGTTAAAATACTCTACGTGCTTCGTTGTCGTAAGTTTGAATGGAAAGACATCTCGAGCAAATTACAAATGTATCTAGAGAAAAATTATCTAACCGGTACATACGTCATTTGCGTTTTGACGTTGTTATGCTGTGTATTTTATTAAAAGCACTGACTAAAGCTATCGGCACTTTATAATGAGATCATGCATTGAATAGCAGAATAGCAGTTGCTGTCGTCTTTGGAATTTTTTCACTACGGCAAATTTATTTGTCTGATTTTAAATACTCATGAAAGTACACAGTTGTTGTGATCGTTAAAGACGAACAAATACATCATTCATTTATTTATTATTCATTCATAAGCCATAAATAGGCTGACCAGGGTTAGAGCTGTCAGTTTTTTTGTTTACATTTGCTCGTAAACCCTACGCAGTTGGCGTTTTATTGCTATAACAAGCACGTCACCAGCATTCGTTAACCATCGATAGCGTTGCCAACTGACGACATAAAACGAGTCCTGAGGATTGGGAGAAAACGATTAAAGGCACGCAATATAACATTTGGAAGGAAGAGGGCTAAGATTTGCTTTGATAAATATTTTTTTTTGTATTTAGAAGAATTGCAAAATTGTTTCAGATCCGAAAAGTGTCTAAAAATAAAGTCAGTTACCCATTGATCAATATAAATGAACGGCCATTACCATCGCCATCATATACACTATAGCGTTTTTGACAATATGGCATGGAGACAATTTACTTGGCGAAGGGAGACTGGTAGGAAACGACAACGAAAGGCTCAGATGTGGGAATAACGCGTTGCTGATGGTCTCTACAATACAAATCGACTTGTTTAAGCAAAAAGTATAGGTGCAGATTTACCAGCAACATTCAACAAAATTAAATATTTCGCCATCAATTGTCGTTTTAGGATAGATTGATTCTAGAAATATAAGGATAACACGAGGCAATCTTTATATAATAGCGAAGGTTCAATAGACGAACGGAAACCTCTGGAGCGATCTATATAGTTTCAAATCATATGAAGATTAGAGATACAGTCTGTAGTGTCAACCCCATATTCACAGTGCATACTACAAGGCAGAAAAACTTTTAGAGAAGCTGACAACTCAAAACCCGTGAGCGGCTTAGATGGATCATTGCTTATTTCGAATGAAGTACATCCCTATACCTCGGTCTTACCTCCTGACCTTACTTTACTTTAGATCGCGCTGCAAAGTTTGGACCAAGAGGGGCCTATGGCGTAACTGTAAATAATCCCAAAGACTCTCTGACTTCGTCCGGCGAGTTGCCGTATTAACGAATTACACTAAAGCAGAGAACTGCTCCTTATGGTTGTCAGTATTTTTCTGTTGGATCTCCCTACTTGGTTCCACCGAGTTGCTAAAATAAAACCCAGTAGTTCGTTCAACGTCAAAAAATAGAGTGATCTTTATTTCAAATCAATCGGTCTTATATACTAATTTTACAAATGCTGCATCAACATCCACATCCACTTCGTATCTAGAACCCCAAAATGCATCGATCGCATATTGACTAATTTCGCATACATATTGCCTATTCGGCATTATTGCCTATTCGGCATTTCCGCGTGTGGATGACCGTCGTCACTCCAGATATTATTTGTTTACATTGCTTTGATATGAATTCCTCATGCGCATATACATACTGTATGCGTTGCTGTGTGCTATCGTTCAGCGTGGGCAAGACGCTTCATTCAAAGGGTCAGATTTCATTAATACATACTTTTGTATGCTTGGTCGTTTGACTCATCGGTATGTTATGGGATATGGAGTGTGCCATTAGGGTTCAAGTTACGAAGTGGATTATTAAACTTATTTAATTGTCTGATGTGATAAGTGGTCGCTAATGTGTTCCCTTCACAGCGCTCACAGAACGGGGTGGACCACGGCCTCTACCAACAAGCCCCTCCAGCCAGCTCGGTCCCTAGCTGGCTGCCTCCAGTTACGCTCACCAATTTGGTTGAGGTCGCTCTCCAATTGTGCGCGCCCCCTAAGGCAGGGTCTTCCTCTGCTTCGTTGCCCCTCATGAGGTGTAGTCTCAAAGACTAGTCGGGCTTGTGCGTTGTTGTCCATATAAGCCGTGACCCAGCCATCTCAGTCGCTGCATCTTGAGCTGTATGACTAGGTCAACGTCGCTATATAGGACGTAAAGTTCGTCGTTGAATTGACACTTCGTCGATACAAACTGGACCGAAAATCACTGGAAGAATCTTTCTCTCAAAGCGTACCAAGAGATTTTCATCACCTTTTGATAAGGTCCATGCTTCTGTATCATACAGCAGGACCGGGATGATTAAGATCGTGTACAAAATTTCCTTAGTTCTGAAAGAGAAGACTTCTTAGCCCGAAGAAACAGCGAAGAAACAAAAGTGATTCTTCGTTTAATTTCTACGCCGTAGAACAAAGTCACAGTAGACAAAGTCTTTAAATACTTCGAAGTTATACCTGTCCACTGTGACGTTTTGTGCGAGTCGCCGATGTTGAGAGTCCTTTCTCGATGTCTAGCATATAATTCGTTTTGTCCTCATTAACAGCCATCAGACCCACCTTCGCCGCGTCCGTTTCAATGCTTGCAAACGCGCCATTGGCATAGCTCGCTGAGTTCTACCAAAATGTTATTAATATTATAATTATGCATAGGTATGCAAGTAAAGGGTGTCCCATAATTTACGCAACATGTAATTTTGATAGAAACCAGCCGCATTTTCGAAGAAAAATGGTCCGATAATGCCCCCAGCCCAAAATTCGCACCAAACAGTCACGCGTTATGGATGCATTTGTTTCTCAACAATTACTTGTGGGTTTTCTGAACCCCAAATTTGACGTTTAACGAAGCCATCAAGATGAAAATGAGCTTCATCACTGAAGATGATTTTTTCGAAAATTGCGAAGGTAGGTATGTCCTTCATTATTTTTAAAATATTGCTCAACAATGAAAATGCTTTGTTCTTTCGTATAGGTAGCGCTCCATTTTTACTTACCCCGAACTGTCAGCTGTCACATTTAATGAAAAGGACTGGTCTATTTGAATGTTCAAGAAAGAATGAAAATTTATTTTCAAAAATTAAATAGAATAAAATGATATATAGTCAAAGCTATATAAAAATATTTAAGAACAGTATTTCTACTCCAATACTCCTCCTGAAATGCGGTCGTCTATGATTCCCATAGCTCTTGAATGATGTTCAATGCTTTGCTTACCTAAAGCTTTTGTAAGAATGTCAGCTGTCATATTTTGAGTACAAACATACTTCAGCTCCAACTTATCAGCTTCAAGTACCTCTCGTACGAAATGATGCTTGACATCTATGTGTTTGGTTCTAATATGGAAAGTTGCATTCTTCGCCAATTGCAAGGCACTTTGATTATCCATATAAAGAATTATCTTTCCAGCTTCTGGTAAAATCTCTTTCTTCAATGTTTCCAACCAAAGAACTTCTTGTACAGCTAAACTCATAGCCATATATTCCGCTTCGGTTGTGGAGAGAGCTATAGTAGGCTGCTTGCGCGAATTCCAGGTGATAGCTCCTCCTGCCATGATAAAGACAAATCCTGTTGTTGATCTTCTATCCATTGAGTCACTAGCAAAATCTGCATCGCTGTATCCATAGACTTCAGAATCAGCTTTTGCATTCCGTGAATAGACAATCTTTTTGTTGATGCTGCCTTTCAGGTATCTTAAGATTCTCTTTGCAGCTGCCCATTGTTCTAAAGCTATATACAAATATTTAAGAACAGTATTTCTACTCCAATAACATTGTTATCTTTTTTTTCCGTTGGCATCACTGTACTATTAAATGGCGCAAAATTCAAATTTTGCGTGAATTATGGGAGGTTTAACAACAAGGATTTTCTGTTGGGAATACTATCTATTGAATCTACTATCTATGCATTTGAATTTGATGTGGATATGCCCGAAGACCTTTGGTTTTAACATGGTCAGGCTTAAATATTTATTATTATTAATTTTCCTTTATCGATCTGTCTTTTTCGTATTATTTTGTTACCTATTTCATGAGCTGCAAGAATCGGGTGCCCAATTCAGACCCATGTGCAGTACTATTATGAAACAATACAAATAAGAAGAGCTTCTTTTTTAGGACGATCAAGGAACGGCCGAGTTATAGGTCCTCAAGCTTTATATTCAAAGCATATACCACGAAATATTGATCGAAAAATTCACAGAGAGCCGGAAATGTATTAAAAATCACGTCGATCTACTTCGGTCAACTTCCAGCTTGTCATTGTCCAGCAATATTCAAACTTTTTAGAAATAATTTATTTTTTTCCTTTGATTTGTTTTTGCATTTTACAAAGACATTTTCTTGAACTTGAGGGGAATTACTAGTTACTCCTTGTTTTCTCTTCGTCTTTCATTTCTGATGCGATTGAGAACGTGTATTGACTATACTTGATTCGCCAACGAGAAAAAAAATCCTTAAGCAAATTTATGTAGGTATATGACATAAAAAAAATATCTATCTGCGTACATATAATATTCCTCTGTTTATTCTTCACAACAAACCAAACCATCATCAGGCAGGCCAGCCAGTTCGACGAAATAAAATTCAATTTATACAAATAGCAAAATCAAATAAACCATCGAACGAATCAATTTCAATTTAATTCCCAATAAAACATTGAAAATAAAATCAAATCGATCTCGAAATACATTTTTTTTTTTTTTTTTTTTTGAAAACAATTTGCAATTTGTACTTGGCTTCTTCTCGGGTAGTGTTAACTTATTATCGCTGGGGAAGGATGGAAAAAAATTATTCCAACTTGGTTTGGTATGCAATTTTTTTTCCACTTTTCTCGAACTCGAATCGAATCATTGAAAATGTTATTCATGAAGTGTTGCGTGTCGAAATGCGATGTAGATAGTACAACACACCAGGAACTCTCGTATGTCAACGGGCGTCATTAGCAGAACAGCATGCTTTCCATTCAAGTTCGACGGATGAATCGGTTGATTGGAGCTCATTACCGATTACAAAAATATAATATGATACTTTCCTACAATCTACGTAAACAGAAACTAACAAAGACGACGAAAGAAGACGAAAAAAAAGCTCCAGGCACGATATATGATAATAAAGCTATTTAATGGAGACTATAGTCGTACCCTGAATGGTAGGTAGCCCCTGCTCTTTGAAAATGGAGCAAGCATTACCCACCGGGTGAATCATAGCATGTGGAGGGGTGGCAATTTGGAAAATGGCGTATTTTTAGATTTTATATTCAATGAATGGGAATACCACTCTTAAGACCTCAATCGACGTCAGGATATCGAATAAACATTTTTTTTTTGTTTTGTATTCTTTCGAGAATGTAATCAAACTATTGACAATGGATTATGGCGTTGAACTTGGCGAATGCATTGAATTTAATCGATAGGAGTCCTTTTTTTGTGTTAAGTAAGTCGGCTTGAACAATGATTTGAATAATAAAAAAGTAGTAGCTACTATATGATGGTACGTATGTAGGTCAGTTATTGAAGAGGTTAATGTTGTTCGAATGCGATTTGAAGGTGACATAATGTTTGTTTTATTGCGCGTTACCTGTCACGGAAGACATCTTTAACAACAAGCTAACGGCATTTAGGGGTAGTAGTTTGTGGTGAAAGCAACGCAATTAAACGAAGCCGACTGTTCATTTGGGTGTTATGCTAAATCTGTTCTGAAATCGTTAAAGATGTAGGTCGCTCGTCAGAATAAAAATAAATAGTCCAACTGAAAACGCGAAAAAACAATGATTTTAAGTAGTAGTACAGGGTGGTCCATAGATTTTAAATTCGAATAGCGAACAAACCACTTTTGATGCATTTATGAAGAGAAAATTGCACATTTTACTATTCCAAGGTTAATTAGTTATCCCATCAAAATTTATTAAGAAAACAAGTTTAACAATGAAATTTCGAATTCCAAACTTTTTACCGCGAACGAAAACACCCTCGGCTCGAATTGTCAAAGTTTATTCGCATCCACATCATTTAATTCGCGTTCCAAAAACTAGCGAATAAAACATTCGATCGAACTTAATGTCAAATTAGAAATTTGATGGTAGAAACTGATGGCTGAAATTCGCGAACTGCTGCAGCCAAGAAAAGTGTTCATGTGAACGGACTGTCAAAACTCAGGAATATTAGTTCGTTCGTACTTAGTTGGTCGCTCTCATGTGAATAGTTCTTTAAACTTCATCGTTGAACTTAATCTTGGTCTTAAAATGTTGCTTTCGAATTAGTTATCAAAATAAAATTAAGCAATTCTTGTTTAGAAAACGAATATATTAATTTTTTCGTACATGAAACTTTTTCTGATCAACTTCTCAGTCAATTCCACAAAATGTTTCACTGAATTCCTATGAAATACTGGATGGACTTTTCTGATGGCTATAACTTAACTGGCTCCTGTCGAAAAAGAATTTCGTAGTATTTTTTGCATTCCGAAATTGTTACAGAGTATATTAATTCAAAAGCGGTACGAAAAGCCTTTTCGAATAGGATTGACTTTCGGAACGTAGGGCCCCAGGTTCTAAATCCGATCTAATTTCAGATTAGGGGGCGTGGCAACTTCTATACAACAGACCCTATTATGGGAAGAAAATAAAGTACAGACATATTTTGGCACCTGTAGCAGCCATCCATACTTCCATACTACTTTATAAAATGCAACGTCCGTCTGTTCGTCCCTCCATAACTCTAGAACCATTGGTCAAATTTTCATTATTTTTTTCTGACTCACAGATGTGTGGCCAAATTAGGCCGTAGGGTGCGTGAGCATTTTTGAGGAGTAAAGGGGTCGCAGGAAGTAGGGGGGGGTCTCACGCACCGTTAGCCGTATGAACTTGAAAGTTTGTGTGTTGATAGATAAGTCAAAATTATTAAATGCCTCATTAATCGTTTTTCAAAATTCGTCCTACTATAAGTCTTGACAAAAGGAGTGAAAGGGAATAACTCTGGAAATATTCGGCCGTTTTTAGAAATTCGGCCCTAGCGAGGTATCCGTCGGAATCGGAGGATTTTTGCTTCGAGGTATACGTCGGAACAGCTTTTCGGAACTTTGTTCCGACAAGTATGCAACGCACACTGGCGTTTTGCGTTTCAGTGCGATGAAGTGCGTTTTTACTCATATTTTTGACAGTTTCATACGAATTTTCTTCCGATATGCTCCGACAGGAATTGGTTGCGGAAATTGTTTACGATTTGCAGTGAAGTGTTGATAAATGAAAACAATAAAGAAAAAAACATTTTAGCAAAGTAATTGGTTGTATTTGTTGCTTAAATTTGTGTTTCCAGTGCAAAAACAAACGAAAAAACAAGCACTTAATACGAAAACCCCGAAACAACATCATGTCAAATCAATGCGTTGTCGCATTTCAATTATTCTTTCCGAAGTCGGATACCTCGAATGTAATTTGAGTCTCCGACGGAATATGCGTTGCGGAGAATTCTCCGTTCCGACGGATACCTCGCTAGGGCCGATTATTTCAACATTGTACTGGCTACATCCTCCGGATCAGTATAGGTTACTTAGAGAGAGGATGGGGGAAGGGGTAAACGGGGAGTATAGGGGCTCTCTTGACCTCCGACAACCATGTTTTTCACATAGACAGCTATATGTTGCATGTTCGCGTGTGATCTTCAGTCGTAATTTGTTTGTATAGTTTACAAAAAGGCATAGCGATAAAATATTTCGTAAGCATAAAAAAGAGGAAAAAATATAAACAAACGTACAGTCGTACATAATATATATGTGATAACTCAAATAAATTTTAATTTTATTTAAAAGAAAAGAAACCGTCGAGCGGAGCCGCGGGCATGGCTAGTAGTTACATAAATTGCTACATGGATGTATATTAACTCCGCGAGGCAAGAGATCGAAAAGTAGGTCTTTTTTTAACACCCCAACTTGTTATTCCACTTGATGGAAGTTATTCTTCACCCTTAATACCAAAAGGCACACGTGATTGGCGAACTTGAACATATTCAATCCATAAGCTAAGTACGCATCTCGAGCAAAACTAAATTCTAGCTTCTTTCCCATTTTTTCCCCCAAGCTTTAGCTAAATCCCTAGCTACAGTTTGACATGGAGTTGAGTTGTGGATATAAGTGTCACAGAAAACAGCTGTTCGTTGAAAACAACATCATTCAAGAATTCATCGACGCGAAAAAGTGTTACACTTTCGTTGCTCTTTCTTTTTTCCTTGTCTGCTATTCTTTTATCTCAAATTGTTCAGTTTCAAAGGATTCCTCATCATTGAAAAACTCATCCTTATTTACTTTTCCACAGAACAAAAACATAACAGAAAAAAAAAACAACAGATCTGTCAAAATTTAGCTTGAGAAAATGTGTCGAACCATTAATGGGCGCGCTAAATTTTGACAGATATATCAAGTACAGTCTGAAATAAAAATTTGATATTATAGCTGAAGCAGCGCCAGCGACTACTCGGCTAAATGAATTCGCTTAAATTTAGGTAAGCTAAATTTTTAAGAGAATTTTGTACGGGAGCTACAATTTAGCATCGTATTAAGCTATAGCTAAAAATCATGCGAAGGATGGTTGCATATTTGACTACATGGCCATAAGCTGGAAAAGGTGAGTAATTGAACAAAATTGATTGTTAACGGTTTTTTGTAAGAAAAAAAGTTTAAAAATCAGACTGCACTGTGGAAGGGTTAATAAAAAGGATAAGAGACGAGTTACTAGTATATACCTAAACTGGTTTTAAACAATTACAGGTTGCAATGAGAAGGAAACACAAATTATTAAAAATACATAGCTTATAAATTTCTACAGAGATTTTCTACGACTTAGAAGGATTTTTGAAGGATACATCTTAATATGTCATTTTGATTGATATGTTTCACTAAACATTACGCAAGTTTGTTAATGCGTCTTCATACTACGTGATTTCCTCTTTTAGCCAGCAAATTTAAGAATTTTACCTTTCCATTGGTTAATTAAAAAAATATAATTTGGGAATTTCTTATAAAAAAGGTTTCAGAAAGTATTTTTTTAACAATGCGGACTTTAAGGACTGAGAAAAAATTGATTCAACATTACTAATCATTCATCCAAAATACTTACTCAACTTTTATTCCCATATTATCCTTTAAATTCTTTAGTTAAGTTTTTTCTTATTACCCATCGAAATCCTGTCAAATTAAGGGAAAAAATGGTGGATTTAAATTACTGACTGCCAATGTATTAAGTAGCTACTATTGCAAAAGAAAATGTATCTACTTTTGACAATAATTGCACACCACTTTCTCAGAGCAATGTAACCTTTGCCAACTTAAAATATTCTCAACGAGCCTCTTAAAAGACAAAACCTAAATTAGAAAAGGAAACCTGAACCCAAAAGAAATCAATAGATTTTAATTCCGTTAACCCAAAGTCGACTGTGCAATAATCTCCTTCAAGCTATACGCCGGAGAAACAATTAAAAGTCGGGTAGTCCTCAGTCTTTTTTTATTCCACCGCTCTTCTTCCACATAAAGAGTATTTTTTTTTTTCACCTTCCCATCAACACAACACTAATCGTTGAGAGTAATCCCTCCCGCCGCCTATGAAATCCTTGAAATTCCAACTTTGGAAAGTTTTTGTTTTTTTCCTTGATGGGCGCTTTTAAATCCAGCAACCTGCTCTAAATTTCGGTCCTAAATGTCGCAAGGAGAAGAGAATAAAAAAGATTAAGGAAACTCACTCTGAATACTTTGACGTGTAGTTCGCTGCTCCAAGGTGGTTGAAAAGGATACTATCCGAAGGTAGTTTAATAAAAATTAAATGGTGCATCAAGCAATGCCACTTCCTTAAGTATCCGCTTCCTGCAATAGATGGATAGGAAGATGAGCAAAACAAATATAAAATTAATAACGAAACGAAAAGAGGAATTAAAGGAAAATATCAATTACAAGAGGAGGGAGAAGGAGGACGTACGTATCCCTCGGTCTATATATCGATCGGTTCTATTAAAATGCCAAAAGGATTTAAATAACAAAGGTCAATATATGCTGAAGCTGCTGCATCATCTAGTTGGCGTGATAAACTACTCCTATCCAGCCAGTTGTTGGGCGTTTTGATGCGACTACTGTCCACTGGCTCAGTGTAATAAAATATTTCCCTAAACCATGGATTTTTTTTTTTTTGATGTCATAGAAGTTTTTGTCTAAAACACTGTAGGCGTGAAAAAGGGTGGGTAAGCGCGCAAAAAAAAAATAAGCGGAAAGTTTATTGTAATTTCGCACGCTTACAAACTGTTTAATTATTTAAATTGGCCAAAAGGAAAGAAATCCGCTTTCGTAAAGAGGATGTAGGGAGGGAGTTGGTATTTTGTTTAATTTTTTTTTTTTTGGGATATCTACATTCGACAGTGTTGTGACATTGGGTGGCCCCATTATTTTGCTGTTGGAGCAATAAGAGCGAATCGAAAAGTTGCCAAACAGTGGCAAATGATGTCAGGAGAAATTCTCTCAAGTTAATTACGGAAGTTTTATGAGATCTGTTTTGCTTTTTTTTCTCTGCGTTCTATGTAGTTTGCCTCCCCATTTCTGCTTTGTTCATAAATCAATTGCGGAGAGAGTGGAAGTTGGACGATAGATAGAAGCATGTACACAGCTTGGGAGGATGTTGTAGATTTGTTTTGGCATTGGTATTAATGGTCAACAAAAAGGCGTGTAAATAATGTTGTTTTGTTAGTTTAAGGGATGTATAGGTGTTGGAGAGTAATTATTTTGTGTGCGAGTCATTGGCGGCAACTTTAGCTGGGGGTGAAACGCAACCAATGATTTCGGTTAAATTACTTGTGAAAGTAAAATGGAAATACATATCTATACTCTAAATAATTAAATTACAGTTAATTGCTCGAGTATGGCGTTTTATTTTCCATTCATTTATGCGAGATTAGGAAATGCACTCTAAACTTTGTTGGTGGAAGTTGAGTGTATTAGAAAGCAGGAGATGATTGAGAATGGGCCTTACTAATAATCATTTCTAACCTTCATCTTAAATATCAATCACAATAGATAATGTTATATGGAAAATGTCATCATTGACAGCTAGGTTCCAGAAATCGAGTAAAATCGAAATAGCAAATCGAGTGAATTCGTTTTCAGTGTTCTGCATTTCAGGCGATTCGGAAACTCCGAAATTTTTTCGAAATCACAATTTCACTTTGTCTCAATTCCGAAAAATTTGAAATCGAAATCGAATACAGTGAAATGTAGACCACAAACATTCATTTCCGATTTCATTTCGAGTGAAAGTGAAATGTGGAACCTAGCAGAGAGCATTCGTAAAATTTATAATGGACACAAAAAGTTATAGACAGGTTGTGCGGTACTAATAATAATGTTGAGTGCCCAGGCTAACTTTAACGAAGTCACAATGGTGAACATTTTCATATAAAATGTTCTATTGTGATCGTCAAAATATTTAAGTTGAAGGTTAAAATGATTATTGGTAAGGCTCGTTGAGTTTAAATATTGTGGTAACCTATAATCTCGTGGGGGCCATGGTTACCCATTGCTTGTGACCCGAGCCCCGCAAATCACACCAAAGTGAGGCTAGCGACACAATAACACCTTAAAGTTTTCCCAAAAGCGTACATGTAAGTCCTTGGGTTAGACGACTGGACATCACAAGACAAAAGATGCAAAAAAAAGCAAGTGGGTAAGACTTGCTAAAAATTACAAAATGCACTACCCCACCGGGCCAATATCAGTGCTATATATAGTAGGGGAGACTGGGGCACATTTGAACACTTTTTGCTTTGAGGTCTTATAAAATCTGATGTGTTTAAATTATTGAACTGTAAAGTATTCTCACTTTAAGAAATGCAAATAAACTTTGATTTGGACAATTAACTACGTAAATTTAGCAAGGGTGTTTAATTTATTTTTATTTAAAAACGAAGTAGGTCCTTATGTTCAAAGGAAACCTCATGTGTGGCAGTTTTGAACTAGACTGGGACACTTTTGAACGGCAGTATTTGACTGAAACTGAAATTTTGAAATTACTGAAATATTTTACAAATGACTGAAGAAACTTTATAAAACAAAAATGAGTTATTTTATTAACCGAACAGAAATTTTGAAAAATTAAAGACAAAAATCATCATCGCAACTTTCCTCGATGTTCCCGGAGCGTTAATTGGTGGTGGTAGCTTAGCTTTTAGTTCAATGCCACTTACAGACCACTTGTTCAAATGTGCCCCGACTGTTTAGTTCAAACCTGCCCCAATAGGTGAAGCGACAGAAAAATGTGCGTAAATATTTATATTTTTCATATTTATCAAAAAACGTACATTTATACGGTTTCAAACGAAGTTATGCCTTAAAAATATATTTTACACAAAAAGAAAAGCTCACCATAAAATTTGTACACTCTTACAAATAGAAAAATTAAAATATGCAATTTAAGCTTAAAAACCTCCTCATGCGGCTACTTCCAGGCGACACGACTGAAAAGATATCCGAAAGTCGTTGACGACTAAAGAACACGGTGTTATCAAGTTTAAATTTTGGTTTATACTTTGAAATGTTGTTTTATTAGTAATGTTAAAATGTGCCTCACGTTCAAATGTGCCCCAGTCTCCCCTACTAATCCCGGACCGAGCAGAAATTATTGGATCAGAGCTATACGGATCCCATGCACCAGCAAAGAGATAGTGAAAAGATCGCCTCTCATAGTATCCCTTGCAATATTTCGAGGCTTCATTTAACTGGCTACGAAACACATAGGTAGTGGTCAATCTGTAGCCGAATCCTCTCATCTGTAAACGAGCAATACCTACGTGACGGAATTTGTTTTTGCTTCCTGTGTAACATCAGTTAATTCCGTGAACGTATAACTCGGTCACGGATGCGCCGATTCGACCCTGGGCTTGATTTCCAGCACTCTTACAAGTGATGAGGTAATGGCTTTGTTTTATGAACATAATATACATAGCAACAGCGTCTTTTGCTGACAGAATTGTTTATACAGACGATGAAGAAAGGTAAACAAAGACGGGCTTTTGGAGGAATCAAGTGTTACAATCTGAAAAGAGAAAAAGTCGAAGCATTTGTCTCTATCCTGAACGATAATTGTCCTGAAACCATATATATCAGACAGCGGAAAACTCCGCCATCTTCTATGAATGAATAATGCCCCCTAAGCTAAAAGGAAGGCTCTACAGAGAAGCATGGTTCATTTTATAATTTTGATAATTCACCCAATACCTACATACCTCAAACAAAGAAATGTAATAGAAGCCTGCGATATGCTAGGCTAATGCTCGTTTGGTTGGTTGAAAGTGGCTGCCAGCTGGGAAACGCCAACACACTTAGGCCAGCATATAGGTCCGTTGTGATACCACGAAAAACGGATCATATAAGATCTCCCTACTCGTTGAACCATTTTGAGCCCTTTATAAAGCGTAAGAGGCTTCTGGTGTCTGTGTTTGTCAGATCACCCAAGTCGTTTGAAATGGAAGACTCCCAAGTGAAGCTTCCTTCTACGAGAGAGAGCTGGACAGGAACAAAGAAGGTAAGGAATAATTTCCTCCTCCTCATTCATACAGCTTCTGCAAGGCTAGGCCTTTTCGTTTGCGAAAGATTTTGAAGATTTCGGAGAAAACGCCCCCACCAACTCCGTCTTTGGTTTTCGAACCGTCAGTATAGAAGTGAATTGACTCATCTTCTAAAAATGTATTCTCATCCCAGATTATTCTGGAGGGGATGGTGACGAGAAAGTTCTTGTCAAAATTTAGGGATGTTGTAGTGTAGTCTGTTTTCGGTTGAGATTTTGAAGTTCTTCAGAATATTATAGGGTGGCCAATGTCTTTCCTTGACCACTGTGAGGTAGCTTTAAGGCGGCTGCACTTGCTGTCATTTGCTTGCTAAATATATCTAGGGATAATAGATGAAACATTATGACCAGTGCCGAAGAGGGAGTTGTGCGTAGTGCCCCGCTTATACACATACAACCTGGGCGCTGGACCTTGTTTAGATAATCGCGATTTATAGCTTTTTCCAAGGCTCTTGGTCTTATGACCGAGATATAGAGCCAGTGAGTTATTTCGATGTTGTAGGCCCCATTTATTTCCAATAGCTTTTTTGCAAGAGAAAAGTGCTACTGTAGCCTTCTTGACTCTTTCTTCGATGTTAAGGAAGAAAGACCCAAATATTTTGCATTTGCACAACCATTCGTTTTGTGTGAATTTGTATTTTTGGGACGAATGTAAGGGACCTACAATTTTATGCCGAGTCCGAACGGCTGAATTGAGAAGCTTTTTCAGGACAGTTATACTCTCTGATGTTTGTCAGACGTTCGCGAGAGGTGGCACAGTAGAAAAAAACCTTAAGATGTAATTTGTGTTTTTCCAGAGATCGAACCTGGGACCGCTCGAACAGTAGTCCAGCACACTAACCACTTCGCTACTGTGCCTACTAACTATAGCTTATTTAAAGCATTTTGTAGGAGCTCTTTTAATATGGTAGTTTGAACCTTTAAAAAGTCGAAATAAAGTCTTGGAACCAGCTGGTAAATTTCTGTTCGCTTATCACCTGCGCATTGCTGTGTTAATGTTTAGTACTTCAAAGGTACAAAACCTGAGTTCGAGTTCCGAGAAAGAGTTCCTTTTACTGCATTTATTTCCGGGAAGCCCTTCGCAAGGCTGTATCTAAATCTAAAGGTTATTCTTAACTCCCACAGCTTTATAAATATTAGCCAAAGTTCAATTCCAGAGAAAAGCTATTCCAAATAACTTTAAACGTTATTCTTGTGAAAAGGATTCCCTGAATCGGCATGAATAACTTCGGTCTGGTATGGCTTACATTAGATAAAGTCAAGGTAATTAACGTAAATTCATTTCTGCAACTTTCTTTCATCTCTCTATAATATTTCCAAATTGCCCTCACCCGTAAAGTTAAATTTGCATGCAAAGAACTCCTATCTATTTAAAGTGAGGTAGAAATGTGTGTGTGTAAGGAGAAATGCTCAAGGATATTTTGTAGATGCTGGGGAGAGATGCAAGGCTGACTTAATGACAGAAACTAAAAAGTTCACTTTAGAAAAACCGCACGTGTGGAAACTTAACATATTATATACGCATCCTTTTTTATGCAAACATACAAACTTAGTTTTTCTGTAGGAATAAAAAGTTTTCGAATATTTATCCAACCGAAAATATGTACAAACAAAAATATATATCTTCTTGAACAATTAAAGGAGAAACTCGCACCCAAACACAGCCAACAGAGTGCTATCAGGTGCAGTGGCTGTCCAACCATATGGAATATACCCCGAACACTTGGAATGGTGTCATATATCCTGTTTCAGCATTAAGGGCGGACTTAAAATGGGATGAATTGAATTGGAAATACAAGTGAAACGATAATGGAATGATTGGTGCACTATAACACCGAACCGACCGCCGACAGTTCACAATGTGTAAATGTTTACCTCTTTAATCAGTAGGCTATGTCTGGGGCGGGCTAGGATTCGTCAGCACAGTCCATTGAGAGGATAATTCCTATATATGCTATGCACACACACAACGTACCTATAGCAATGCCAGTGGTTCGTTTTCGTGATGATACATTGTGCTAAAGTACTAATTGGATTATTGTACTGAATGACAGGACAAAAATAGAAACACCAGCAGTAGGACGAGTATTATATGGCCTGGCTATATGGGCGGTTGGCCTTGGGGATCAGATATCGGGTTTGAAATTTCCTTGTTGTTGTTGCGCCATCGGCCATCTTGATTATTTATTTACTGAGGCTAATCAGAGAATAATATTTAATAGCTGGAGTGTGGATTGTATATATAGTTGGTGTGGTTAACAGAGCTCCTGCAAAGGTCAATATACGGCAATGTGAAGGGGAAACGTGCCTTTTTTTCCGCCTGCGGAGTTACGCAATTCGTATAATAAAGACAACGTATATTGATAGAATGATATTCCATTTGGGTATTAAGCAAAAGCAAACACAAAGGCAGTAGCTCGGGTGAAATACAACCAAAAGGATGCGTATTTTGGGATCATTTTAATGGTATATCACAGGAGAAATAATGTAAATGATTATTGTGCTGATTACTTATTTATTGATGGTAGTTTACATGGGATTGTTTCAATAAAGCAAGCCCTTGGGGAAAAAGCGGCTTTGTAATGTTTGAGGTATAGAATGTTTATAGAAGAAGTTCTAAGCTATAACCAACATTAAGTAGTCACTTTACTAGATAGATGACGAGGAGGTTGGGTGGAGCTAGGAGTATACGGTCGCTGTCAACGAGAAGGGGCAAACAACGAAGGGGAATTGGTTAGAGGGTTACAGAAGACAGACTAAGGACAGTTATTATAAACTACTCATCATTTTCAGACATGCTCTCAGTCTAAGTCAAGGTCTATGGCGTAGAAATGGATATGAAGACATGCTTGATAGCTTTGAATATGTATAAATTCTTATTGTTTTTTTTTTATTTATTTATTTTTCTATAGTTCAGTGGTGGTCACAGCGCCACCTACCGGGTCCAATTGTGAATATAAACCATCCCAAGACCCATTGAAACACACACACAAAATTTCATTAAAATCGGTCCAGCCGTTTAGGAGGAGTACGGTAACAAACACGGACAGAAGCATTATATTTATATAAAAACTAGCTGTACCCGCCCGGCTTTGCCCGTGCACAGGAATTGTATTGCTTATGGGTCTTAGATAATAATGTTCTTTCGTAAAAATGCGAGAAATGAGAATAAATCGATTTGGTGGAATTTTCTTTCTGCCTATACCTGAAATACAGCAATACGAACAAAATATAAAGAGAAAGATGAAAATTGGCCCGGCGGTTATCGAGATATAACGTCATCGAATTTCACCCCATAGAAGATGTTTTTTCTTTAGGAGGTATAAGATTTTGAATGTTTTTTTGTATGGGAGGTGCCACGCCCCTTTGTCCAATTTTGACCAATCTTCACAGCATCACCCCAGGGCACCAATACCTAAGATTATCTATAAGTTTGAGCTCAATCGCTGTGGTGGTTTTTGAGATTTACGATTGTGAATGTTTTTTTGTATGCAAGGGGCCACGCCCCTTTTTCCGATTTTGACCAATCTTTACAGGAGCACTCCGGGGCGAATACCTAAGATTATGTTTTAGTTTGACCTCAATCGATTGGGTGGTTGTCGAGATATACGATTTTGAATGTTTTTTTTTTGTATGGCGGTGCCACGCCCCTTTGCCCGATTTTGACCGATTTTCAGAGGAGCCCTCCAAGGCCAATACCTAAGAATATCTGTAAGTTTGAGGTCAATCGATTTGGTGGTCTTCGAGGTTTAGTATGGGCGGTGCCACGCCCATTTGTCTTGACCAATCTTTACAGGAGCACTCCAGGGCCAATACCTAAGATTATGTGTTAGGTTGAGCTCAATCGATTGGGTGGTTTTCGAGATATACAATTTTGAATGTTTTTGTTTTGTTTTTGCGGTGCCACGCCCCTTTGCTCGATTTTGACCGATTTTCAGAGGAACCCTCCACGGCCAATACCTAAGAACATCTGTAAGTTTGAGCTCAATCGATTTGGTGGTTTTCGTATGGGCTGTGCCACACCCCTTTGTCCTATTTCCACCAATCTTCCCAGGATCACTTTACGGCCAATACCTAAGATTATCCTGTAAGTTTGAGATCAATAGATTTAGTGGTTTTCGAGATATAAGATTTTGAAAGTTTTTTGTATGGGCGGTGCCACTCCCCCTTTGTCCGATTTTGACCAATTTTCACAGGAGCACTCCAGGGCCAATAACTAAGACTATCTGTAAGTTTGAGATCAATCGATTTGGTGGTTTTTGAGATATTAGATTTTGAATGTTTTTTTGTATGGGCGGTGCCACGCCCCTTTGTCCGATTTTGACCAAACTTCACAGAATAGCCTTCGTACAGAAAACAATGATTTTATTAAGATTTGAGCTCAATCGGTTTTGTTGTTTTCGAGATATACCACGATTTTTGTATGGGCGGTGCCACGCCCCTTTATCCAATTTTTTTCACATACAAACCTGCTACAAAAGAATACCTTTCCAGAAAAAAAAGAATCATCAAATTCGGTGTAGCCAAACTCGAGTTATAAACGGACAAACATATTTTCAACTTTCTTTTATATATATAGATGTAAGTATATGAAAGATAACCTACTCAACGACCACCTGTTTGGGTCAATTTTCGTTTCCTTTTAGTTACGGATACGGTTTTTTATTCCTCGCATTAGATTAAAGCCTTTATTTATTGTCCAACCATTGTGAACCCAATAACGGATAGTTCCGGTTTAGTAAGATTATATATTATAGGCCAGCGCCAGTGCAGCTTTTTTTTATACCCTCCACAGGAAGGTATATTCAAGAAGGAGTCACCAGAGACCCCATAAAGTGTATATATTCTGAATCAGGATCACATTCTGAATCGATTTAGCCATGTCCGTCTGTCTGTCTGTATGTCTGTTGAAAACACGATAGCGTCCAAAAGAATCGACCTAGGCAAATGAAAGTGAGAGGACCGTCGTTTTTACCATCGTGAGGTTGGTATTGAAAATGGGCTAGGTCGGTCAAGTAGTTCTGGTGCCTCCCATACAAAACCAGGGTATCAAAGCATCGGCCAGACCGATGATAACTCTAACACTTTTACTTGTTATATTAAGTAGTCGATGAGCTGGGTTTATTAATCTCTTAGTCTGGCTCTGGCTCCTGGATTTCTTCCAGTATTGAGCAAGGATATGTTCAATTTCCTGATTTTTTCAGTACCTTGAAGAAGGGTTCAGGACTAGTTAGCAGGTGGATGCTTTTCCATCTTAAAACCGTCTGTATATTAAACTTGTAAGCCTACCAATATTATAAACTCGTTGGGTCTCCAGATTTGACGGCTAATAATCATTTTTAGTGTCCAGGCTAACTTTTCATTTCAAATTATCTATTGTGTCCGTCAAAATATTTAAACTGAAGTTTATAGATGACTAAGATTTATCGCTGACTGTTCGCTCCCATTACAGAAGTAAATAGTGTGCTTTTCTATACCCGCTCGATAGTACGAAAAAAAAATGTTCTTATGGTCTTACAAAGTGAATCCCCTTTCTCCCGTCGCTAATAACTCGGGCTCCAAGCGAATTTTCCAAAATCGGAGAAATCCGCTTTCTGTATTTCTTATTTAGAGTACACAAACCGAGTTTGAAGCCGATCGGATAAAAAATAAGAATTTTATCAAAAAACAAAAAAAAACTTTGACACCCATTTTCTTAAGTGCTCACTTTGCCCATAGAAGGAAATTTATTTCAAAATATCCGCTTCCTAGTTCTTACCATTTGGGCTGGGCGTTGAACACCAATCAGTCAGGACGTAAGGTAAGGCTGGATCTGATACACGTTCATATTATAACATTTGAGATGAGTTCAAATGCTGTTTAATCTAAGCTGTAGATGGGTTGTACCAAATTTTTTTTTTTGTAAATACTTCTCTCGGGAAAGGCGAACCTATAACGCTTCAACAGCGCCCCGAGATGCTTGCAGATGTATGTTAGTTCTGCACTTAAATTGAGGCAAATTGTAGTCTTCTGGAAATATATCCGCAGGAAGCGAGTTTCATAGTTTGCTTGTCCTGTAACAGAAGGAGTTTTGGAAAGTTGATGTCCTCGCGGTTGTCAAGTGTACTGTATGGTCATGAGCATTAGCAGCCTGTCTTGTGGGGCGCCCAAAAGTTGCATTTCGAGGGATAATGTCTTTGAGTTCCTCGGAACATCTACCATGGAAGTACCTAGAACAAGCATAGGTCAGCGACGTGTCTTCTGTGCACCAACGGTTGTAGATTTGATGTGAGTGTAGGGTCGAACTGCTCGTCTCTGTATGCTGTCAAGTAGGTTAAGTGAATGTTTCGGGGCCGAGCTCCATATATGGGAACAATATTCCAGGCCTGGTCTAACCTTTGCTTTGTATGCAAATATTCGTCCAAAAAGTATTCTTTTCTAGCCTCTTCGTAATAAATATCGTTCAATTTTGCATTATGTTTCCACTTAATCATTAATAAAGTTCGATCAAGTGACCACCTTTCTGTTTCTTAACCACCTGCCATATAGTTCTAAAAATAAATTAAATATTCCTTAAATTTTTCATCAACGTGCACACATGCACAAGAACAATATACAACAAAAGAAACAGCTCGTTATTAATAAACGAAAAAAGAACCTAAATAATAGACAATAATACGACCACAAGGAAATTGCTTGGTCATTGTGATATTTCCGTTTTCGTCCTCTCCTCCACCCAACTCACTACACCAGCTGTTGTATTTCCACATTGATTTAACTCATCACTCGGGTAATGACTAACGAGTCTGCTCGTATTGTCCTTATTAATACCGACCTTGCACGCCGCACCCCCCGCATCCGATTTTGTAATTCTTATTTTTGCTCACAGCGCATACATTGTCCATGCTTTTCGATATCAACAGCACATCTAGCTGTAACCAATATCCACCTCGTACGTATATGTCATTAACAGCAGCTGCCATTGTTCGCAGTGCTAAGCTCAGTAGTCTACCTATGTAGGTACGTACATATATCCTTGTTGAGGGAAATGGATTTACAAAGTTTATAGTACCCCCTCCTAGTGACGTCGAGTAAGTTTGCAACGTCTGAGATAAACGCATCGCATTGCATATAAATGACTCTTAATGCATTTTGCAGTTATGGCCTATAAAATCGGGGGCCAACCAACACCACCGCCTCGTATGACCTTTCATGCCATCAGCAGCAGTCCATGACCAACGACTTTGTGCCAAAGCAGTAAATGCGATCAATTTAAAAGCAGTCCATCAATGAGAATTCTGGGAAAACTTTTCGATTGAAGGTTAAACAAGGTTGCCGCACACCCTCTCCAGCCCATGAATGGTGTCCTTGTCCTTGTCCTTAGACCACAACATCGTCAGTGTGGAAAATTCAAAATGTATGCTTCTATATATGTTTACACCTGTTTCATCGAATGTATACAATTTATGATATTGCGCTTGAAATTGCTTAGATTGTACTTACATTAGTCTTTGGCAATTTTTCCCTCTGTTTTTGCCAGAGTTTGCCCTCCGTGAAATTCGTTTAATGATCATCGTCAGCGTCTGTTTCTGTAGGGGGCGGTTAGTGGTTTGCTTTATACCTTCTCACAGATAAAAAAAAAATACGAAGAAGATGAAACGAACGAAAATAAAATCAATCATCCAAAAGAACAAAAAAAAAGAAATTCGAACGAATAACTGCGAATGAAGGCAACGGGACGAATGGAACCATAAGGCGATGGTGGGTGAGAATATTGCACGAACATATAGGATTGGACTGGGAACAGACTGCTCCTGGCATAGTACCATATGACAAAAGGAAAAAGCATCCCGAAAGCAATCGAAACAATTTGCGAACACATTTGTGCTATCACTCAAAATGGGCCCCTATTATTCTTATTATCCTGGAAAATATGAACAGCGAAAAGAAATGAGCCGTACACAGTGAATAAAACATATTTTTAATATATCTTCCAATAAATAATGTCTTTTGGGCTGGAAGATATAAGGGAAACGTCTGCTGTGACATGTGGGTGATTATGATAGGTAAATTGTCAGTAGGTGTCTACTCTTACATTTTCTGACATATTGCTCTGTTTATTCAATCATCCTTTTTTTTGTTTGCTGGACTTTGTCATCATTACGCTTACTTGTCGGGCGTAGATGTTATATATGTGGTTGTCACTTTGTTGTGACATGTCTGCGACGAAACTAAGACCAAAAGTGATATACATAATATACAGGGTGGGCCAAATACAAGTTTCTTTTTAAAAATGCAATAAAATTAACAAAATAAATTTTTTTTCCATGTATTATGACTTTATTAGTAAGAGCACACATTCCCATTAATTATGGAACACAACGTCGTTCAAGTGGCTGCCTCGGCTGCCTTCGCAGTAGCGCATACTGTCACTCCAATTTTCAAATACCCTTGTTGATGGTTTCAGGCTGTAGCTCACGGATTGATGGATGATTTTGACCTTAAGTGCTTGAATCGTTTCCGGATTGTTGGCATAACATCGGTCCTTCACGGTTCCCCACAAAAAAAAAGTCCAAAGGGGTCAAATCGCAGCTCCGAGGCGGCCAATTGACATCGCTAAGACGGCTGATAACACATTTGGGAATTTGGGACGCAGCGCAAAAGATCGATTGGAACCAGGGGACATACGCCCACCGTTAAACGGAACGTTGTTCCCAGCCCATTTTCAAAGAAAATGGTCCACTGATGTCACCACTACACAATCCACACCAAAATGTC
This sequence comes from Cheilosia scutellata, assembly GCA_955612985.1. Taxonomy (NCBI): domain Eukaryota; kingdom Metazoa; phylum Arthropoda; class Insecta; order Diptera; family Syrphidae; genus Cheilosia; species Cheilosia scutellata. The sequence goes on from OY015312.1 coordinate 116,923,791, forward strand.
ATCTGTGGATGCATTGCATTGGCACCGTACGAGTGTTGTCCACTAGCATATCAGTCTCACGAATTTTTTGCACAAACTTCCGTACATCAGGCGCGGTGGGTGCTTCTTTTCGGCCAAAACTTCTTTTCAATAAAAGGAGTGTTTGTGCTACACAACATTCACTTTGGAAATAAGTTTCCAATATTTCCCAACGTTCTTCGAGCGTAAAGCGTAAAGCGACAAACTTCGTTCCGCGGAGGTATGATACTGACTTTCTGTCAAGAAAACCTATGATTTAAAAAGAAATCACTAGATGGCCCACCTTTAAAGAGAAGGCGTTGGACCCTGTCAAGCCGAGCAACAGGAAACATGAGAGCTCAGGGGGCGTCAGTATAACTTGTGTACAGAGTACAGATGGGTTAATCCTTAAAATCATTGCCACGAAAAAATTGCACCAGGTCTACTAAGTGTTCACACAATATGGCAGACAGGATCTTGTATGCGATGTTAAGGAGACTGATGCCTCTGTACTTGGCGCAGTTGAAGGGTCTCCTTTTTCCTATTGTGTGAACGCCTTAAACCCTTTGTAAAAAACCTGATTAGCCCCTATCAGTGCGGTTTTAGGACAGGAAAGTCCACCGTCGATAAAATTTTCACACTTAGGCAGATCCTGAAAAAAACCCAAGAAGTCCAAATCGATACCCACCATATTTTCATCGTATCGATATCAAAGCCGCATATGACAGCATCTATAGAGACGAGCTATACAGAGCCATGTCTAACTTTGGCATCCTTGCAAAACTCGTTCGATTGTGTAGGATGACGAGGGAGAAAGCTCGCTGCTGCATCAAGGTCGGTAGCGACCTTACCGAAACCTTTGAGGTCAAAAGAAGATTTAGACAAGGTAACGCGCTGTCGTGCGACTTTTTCAACATCATACTTGAAAGAATTGTCCGAAACGCACAGCACAGGCCAACACACAAGGCACGATCTTTCAAAAGTCCAATTACTCGCATACGCCGATGATATTGACATACATAATTGGCAGAACACAGCGAGCTGTCACTGGTACGTTTGCTGAGAAAAGGAAGCGGCTAAAATGGGTCTAGCGGTCAACGAGGGCAAAACCAAGTATATGCTGTCAACAAGAAGGGACACCCATCATTGTAGAATTGGACAAAACATCACGATCGACAGCTATAACTTTGAGGTAGTGAGGGAATTTGTCTACCTCGGTTCTGCTATAAATTCTGACAACAAAATCTCAGCTGTTTCTTTGGGCTAAGAAGGCAATTGAGTAGTAAAGCCCTATCCCGAACAACTAAGGAGATTCTGTATGAGACCTTGATCATTCCAGTCCTCCTTTATGGCGCTGAAGCTTGGACTCTATCTAAAGCAGATGAAGATATCCTCGGTCGCTTCGAGAGAAAGATTCTTCGGAAAATGTTCAGTCCCGTTTGCGTTGAATGGCTTTGGAGAAGGAGATTCAATGACGAACTATACGAACTATACAATGACGAGCTGTACAGCGACATCGACCTTGTCAAAAAACTGCGAGTAAGTCGTTTAAGATGGCTAGGACATGTAGGTAGAGCAGATGGAAACAAATGCTCCGACCCGTACAGTCTTCGAGTCTAACCCGGACGGACAACGCAGTAGAGGAAAGCCTCGCCTAAGTGGCGCGCGCAAGTCGAAGACGACCTCAATCGACTAGGAGTGCGCAACTAGAGGCAGTTAGCTAAGGACCGGGCTAACTGGAGAGGCTTGTTAGCTGAGGCCTCGGTTCACTACGAACTGAAGAGCCGTTTAAAAAAAATAAAAATGGTCCACTAAGTGGGTACATACATTTTGACGATTGAAAATTGCGACGTGCGCGGTTCAATAGCCGTATCTTTATTGTAACTGCACGGCAAATGCATGATGACGCTACGATGACGATACGGAGCTACGTGGACATTCGACCTTACTTTTAGGAAAAACAAAAGCATACTTATACATGGGATTAATTCAGCTCGTGATCATAATAGGATTCGTGGGCAATTCCAACTCGTTTCACTCAACTTAAGTGTACTTTCAGAGTTTGGGAAAGGGATAAGTTACGACAATTTCCGCCTAAGTTGGGTAACCCATCAAAATTTCTGCTGTGCAATTTTCAGGACTTATTGTTTGAACACTACCAGCTACTTAAGGAAAATAGTCACTGTGTTTGACTCCTTTTATTTTATGTATCAAATTTCTGTAAACATTTCTATAGTGGTATACAAGTTCGCTTCAAGAACCATCGTAACATCTGCCTCTTTGGTCCACCATTCGATTGAGCGAAGTCAATTTAACATCCCTGTAAGAATTTATCTATAGAAGTGCCTAAAATAAGAGTGGGAAAAAGATTAACTTTTGAACGTCCAACTTGTCATTAGATTCCGAAAGGAAAAGTGTTGACTAATTGGAAACAGTAATCGCCCACATGTGTCTCTCTATGGAAAACCTAAACATTTTGAATGCTACCCAGAAAGAATGAAAATAATTGCTCGACATTTATTACATGTACTACATTATATACCTTCCAGCTCGTAAAGACACAACTAAACTAAATGTGCATAAATATCAGGCTCGAAGGACCAATTTATAAACAAACTCTCTGAATGGGGAACGCCTTTGATATTTTGCTCTTATTACCTACACAATACTTTTGCTCTCACAATTATGCGTGAGCATGAGTAGCAACTTATTTATGCTGGCAATATATGTAATGAAACGATTCATATAGATTGATTATTTATTATTAAAGCAGATGAGAATAGTTTATCGGGGGAATTGCGTTTTAGGACTACCACCATGACAACACAATTAATTTATGGTTTTACCAACATTGAGACAACAACACTATGCAATAAGTTATCGAGTAAACAAAACAAAATGGTTTATTCTGCTAACTCTGCGTTGGATCCACCCATTGTGTGTCCTGTCAAATTCACATGGTGAGCATAATATACACACACGCACTATCCCAAAGGTTCGTCCCTTATGTCACACCCACTCTCACCACCTTTGCCGCGAGACAAAGAACCGCAAATCAAGAGTCAATTAATTACGTTTATTCAAGGCCGTGGCAATGGCAACATTCTGCCTAAGTATCGTATTTGATGGGGTTACTGTGTGTAGAGTAAACATAAGTCCATTAGCCGTGTGAGTTCCCCTCTAAAACGATGAAGTTGGTCACAAAATTTGTTTACCTTCTCAAGCCCAGACGTACTTGGAGGGCTGAAATTGAAAAAAAAAAATTAGAACGAATTTACCCAAAAAGTGAAATTTTAAATGGTTTTCTATTTTTTCCCCCTTTAAATCTAATTTTGTTAAAAATGTTTGTTTTTACGTCAAGCGAAGATAGAAATTTCATTCGAGCAGTTCTCTCGTTCTCTCCTCCGATTTGTTTGTGTGTCTGCCACTTGAGTTTTTGTTTTTGTTTTTGAGTGAAACGCGACAGTACGGCGCTAGCTGGTAACAGTGCCACAAAATAATATCAAAATCCTGCCATGCCAATGCCACCTACGATCTACACACACCAATTCATAGAGACAGATAGCAATCACTCTCATTCTCAATTGTGTTGTTTTGTTTGTCTATTTTTGTTTGGTTTCTGTTTGGATGGTCATTTCTGTTTGGGAGGGTGGGTGAATAAAAATCTACCCTCTGCTTCAAGTCAGCCCACAAACACAAACAGCTTGTGATATCAATTGAAGAAATGTGTATTATTGTTTAATTTACACGGAAGTACGAGTGTGTGTTGGTGTGTTATTCAATGACAGAGAGCGAAAATAAACAAAATGTAATAGATACACTGTTCAAAAGAGAATAAGAGACGTGCTGCATTTGTTGTCAAGTTTAGATTTTACTTCAAGTGGCTAACGACACATTTCAGGAATTTCTCCCATAAGGTCAGGACGTTGAGTTCTATGAAACTAATGGCAATGATAAGATTTAAGAATCTGACTTAAGGCACCAAGTGACAATGAACAGAAACAGAAACAGCATCCCATACATTTGCAACAGAATTAGGAACAGAATTTTCTTCAGCGACAGAATAATGGCTGTTTGACGACAGAACGTAAACAAGTCTACATTGATTGTTTCTGTTGCTGCCAGCAACAGAAATGCCAATTTATAGAGGGAGGTTTGTTTTGGTTGCATTTTTCTGCATCCGTCATCTCGGTGCCTTTTTTTTATATAGTTTGAGTTGCAAAATCGACTACTAGACGAAAAAAATGCTTTTAGGGCCGATTTTTCAATAGTCAGATAGCCAATCAGATAGGGGTTAACTGTCAGATAAGACATAAACCCATTTTTCATTAGTCGAATAGGAGCTATTCGAAGAATATAACATCTAACTGTCTCATAAAGTTATCTGCCCGTTTCTGAGCCGGATAAAATATAACTCTTTAGTTAAAGTAGAACTGTCAAATTTTAAAATTGTAAAGTTTTTACAAAGTTTTGTTTTGGGAATTATGTATCTACATATTGTAAAAATGGATCTATTCCATTGTATCGACGATTTTATTATTGAGGAAGAAGAATTAGGAGATAATTACTTCAACCCAACAAGGAAACAAAGAGTAGTGAGAAGAGAAAGAGACCTAACCATTGTGTACAATGAATGGGTGAATGCAGATTTCGAACTAAGATAAACGTCAAGCTATAGGCATTGACTATCTTATATGCTTACACACAACAAACTGTTAATCAATCTGTCTCTCTCACACCCACTTAACCGTCGAATAGTTATCTAGCTCTTATTTTATGATTGAAAAATTCAAAACTGTTATCTGGCAGATAAAGAGTGAAATAAATTTAATCGTTAGTTAGCTATCAGCCGATTTATCTGACTATTGAAAAATCGGCCCTTAGTGGACATAATCTCATGATAGCGTTTGACAGAATATACGGCAGCCATGTTTTTTTCGGATCTGTTTCAGTTTTGTGTAGCTGAGCGAGCAATGAAAACAGAACCAGACTTTACTACAGACAAAAAACAGACAAAAAACTTTCTGTTCTGTTTCAGTTTCTGTTCTTTGTCACTTGGTGCCTTTAGGGATGGACTGGACATTTTATTCTATTGTATGACGAACATTTAAGAATTTCTGTTAAATAGATTTTTGTAATTCTCGCCTTTAATTTTATGAACTCAAAAATAAAATTCGCTATTGTGAACTTCAATTAACTTTGTTCACAGTCAAAATTTGCAATTTGCATTTTTAATTGGTTTCAGGTCACAATAGCAAATTCAATATAGAAAGTGAAGTCATTGCGCGGTAATTATTTCATGAGTTCAAAATAGCGAAATAAAATTATCTATTGTGTTGTGACTTACAGAATATTTAAGATGAAGATTAAAAATTTATCAGGGTGCATTGTGAGTTCGTCAAGAATTAAGTGGACACTAAAAGGTAGTAGGAAAGGAACCGCACATTGGGCCCTACTAATAATCATTTTAAACTTTCACCTTGTAAGTCACAATAGCTAATTTTATTTGGGAAATTGTCTTATGTAGTTCGTAAATTTTATAGGTTGAGTTTAACATGATTCTGACCCCCAGTTTCACAGTGGAAGTTTAAATTAAAGTATAACTGAACCTTAACTTGAGTTTAAATTCGAAGTTCAACTCTTTCGGTTTCACAATCTAATCTGAACTTCAGTTCAAAGAAACGCAGTTTAACTAAATTTAATAACTAGAATTTGGCAGTAGAAATACTAGAATACGTGAGAAACTCAATGTCGAGCAGCTACTTCTCCGGACGGAGCGGTCCATGCTTCGGTGGTTTGGTCATGTTAAACGCATGCCCCCGACCAGGATTCCACGCCGTGCTATGGAATCCGTACCATCAGGCAGGCGTCCTCTAGGTATACGACAATCCTTGTCTTTTCTTTCAAAGAAAACCTAAAACAACGACACATATTTGTGTTTTTTGACAATCGGCAGCTTTTAATATTGAAAATTGAAATTGAAATGTCACTCTAAGGTTTAAACAGCAGAATACTGTTAACTGTCAACTTAAACTACAGAATGAACTCTGTTCAAGGTTTAAACGTAACTGTGAAACCGAATGAATTGTTGAACTGGAGTTTAAAGTCTAGTTTAAATTTGCACTGTCAACTGGGGGTAATAAATTTACTTTCCCTTGCAGCACATAATGTATTTAAGCTTGTTCTAGTGATGGAACTCGATGAAGGAACTAATGAACTGAATCGCGAAATGAACTGAACTGAAAGACCTAGCGAACTCGAATTTTTAGAGCTATCTTAAGAAATCTTCAGTTATTCAGTTCTACAGATGCGACCGTTCTAGTGATGGGACTCGATTAAGGAATTAGTATTGACTCGAATTGGAATTTCCATGGAAAATCCATGGACATATTGCGAGGCGAATTTGGTGAGCAATTCATCTCACGTTTTGGACGTGTAAATTGGCCGCCTAGATCGTGTGATTTGACGCCGCTAGAATATTTTTTGTGGGGATATAAATGTGAAGTCTAGCGTCTATACGGATAAGTCTGCAACTATACTGCCGCCTTGGAAGACAACATAACTCGTGTTATTATATCTTTATCGTGAGCAGTCGATAGTTGGAAAAAGTATGCCAAAATTGGACATTCCGGATGGACCACGCAGTCGCTGTCAACATTTACACGAAATAATATTCAAAAAGTAAATGGCAGAAATTGATTTATCGACGCTAATACAATGCCATGTCAAGTTTTGGCATCCCCGCCACACTCGTCCGTCTGTGCAGGATGACGATGGAGAAATCTCGCTGCTCCGTCAAAGTCGGCAAGAACACCACCGAGCCATTTGATGTCGAAAAAGGTTTGAGACAAGGCGACGCGCTATCATGTACTCTCTTTAATATCGTTCTTGAAGCAATTGTACGAAACTCGCAAGCCAACACCAGAGGTACAATTTTTCAAAAGTCCGTCCAACTACTTGCCTATGCTGATGACATTGACATTATTGTGAGAACGCGGCGAGCTGTCAGTGGTGCATTTGCAAGCATCGAAACGGAGGCGGCGAGGATGGGTCTGGCTGTCAATGAGGACAAAACGAAGTATATGCTGTCAACGAGAAAGGACTCTCAACATCGGCGACTTGGACAAAACGTCACGATGGACGGATACAACTTCGAAGTAGTTAAAGACTTTGTATACCTGGGATCCACTATCAATTCGCAAAATGACATCGGCGCAGAGATCAAGCGAAGAATCACTTTCGCCAATCGCTGTTTCTTCGGGCTAGAAAGGCACTTAAGAAGTAAAGCCCTCTCTCATAGAATCAAGGAGATATTATATAAGACCTTAATCATCCCGGTCCTGCTGTATGGTGCAGAAGCATTGACCCTGTCAAAAGCGGATGAAAACCTTCTCAGATGCTTTGAAACAAAGATTCTTCGAGTGATATTCGGTCCAGTTTGTGACGATGGAGTGTGGAGAAGTAGATTCAATGACGAACTATACGGGCTATACAGCGACGCTGACCTTGTCAAAAAGCTAAAAAGCTAAAAATTCAACGGCTGAGATGGCTGGGACATCAGCCCGACGAGTCTTCGAATCCACCCCTGAGGGACAACGCAGCAGAGGAAGACCCCATCTTAGGTGGCGCGCACAATTGGAGAACGACCTCAACCAACTTGGTGTGCGCAACTGGAGGCAGCTAGCGAGGACCCGAGCTAGCTGGAGGGGCTTGTTGGTTGAGGCCGTGGTCCACCCCAGACTGTAAGCGCCACCAAAAGTAAAGTAAGTAAAGTAAGTAATAAAAATTTCACTCAATTTTGCAAATTTTCGTTTTTTTGTTTTTCAATTTTAAAAACCAAACGCTTAAAAAATCACCCATTATTAGATTTAACGATTTTAATTGAAATTTCTAGATCTACCATAAGAATCATCTAGTTGTTTGATCAGTTCTAGTAAACGTAATGTTCTAGTTCTAAACGAATCGAATGATTCGAGTCGAAATCTTGAACTTACTGATTTTAGCCAATGGCACCCCTATAATGGGTCAGTGGTTAGCGGGTCACATAATATATGAACACTGAACAGGTATATTTTCTCACAAATTTATATCTTGGTCGTTTCATAAATGAATACTTATTTTATAGGAAACATTAACATATTGCGAAGTTCGTGAGTCTCCAATATCTCATTCCCAAACCTTACTCCTTTGTGAACAGTGTTCTTAAAGTACCTTCAGAGTGGTCCATGTTGATAATGAAACGATGCATTACATAAGAGTATAAAGTGTAAATAAACGCTAATGATATCCGCATTGCCAAATGGTATAATGAACACCAAATCGTATTCAAGTAGAAAACACCATCCAAAAATAGGACAAACTGTTCAAAGCTTATCATTTAAGAGACTGGTATATTTTCAACTGGATTATTACTATTGTCATCCTTCGCCACAATAAATGCGGAACAAGCGGAGAATAATAAATTGCAACAATACAATAGAACTGCTAGATTATGTTTATCTGCACAAGTATAAACGATAAGATACTTTGATCACGTACAAATGAAGTGCTGTGAAAGATGAGGATGTGTAACACAAATACAACAATCTAAACAAGTAATGTGTTAAATCTCGATTGATTGGCACACAGTGTGTAATACAGTGAGTAGATACTATCCGCAAGCAGATACTGATGAAATCCTGAATAAGGAAGGTTGGAATTAGTTTACAAATATGTGTCAGGGAGATTTTTTGTTTGCTTGTATTAAAAAAATAAGTAATAAGACTTTAGACTTAAATTATAACAATTATTTTGTTGTTGGGTTTTTATTTTTTCATACTAATAAAATGGGTCTACGATTTGATGTCGATATTTTTCTTATACCTAGAAAAATATATATAAAGTATATACAAATACATATGTTAAAAATAAACCCATTTTGAGTCAGCTCCACTTTTAACTAGTAAGTTGAATTTAAGTCACCCGGTAGAAGACTTCGAAAAACATCGATAAACCGGAATTTTAATGGCATTTTAAAAATATTTACTAATAATGTTAATGCAATATTGTTCTACGTTTTTACTTTTTCTGCATAATTTAATTAGAAACGGTAAAGGTGTTCAAAGACTAATGTTTTTGCACCCACAATAATAACAACATTCACCAAGCGAAATATACATACAATCGTGATATACATACATTTTGTTGGTTTTAAAACCTCGATATCCCACCACGATTTTAGTTTTTCTTAATGTAAACACATTTGCAAGCCGAATTAGAATTGTAATTAAACAAACCACAAGTTGCAATGTTTTCTTGACATGCTACCAAGGGGTAAAAATCATACTGTAAAGCACTAGACATGTGCTCACGAGCGATATCTTTAGATCTCGAACCATTAAGAGAATTTATTGAGTAAGTTGCAGCTTATGTGGCACGTGTGGTTAATTAAATGGAAATAGTTACAAATGCCACAAGCAATCGTATATTTTATTTGTAATAAGTAAAGCCGACATTACGTTACGACAGCAAAATACTTTGTAACCGCAAGCGTGATGTGCAGGTTACGGGCTACGGCAAATTTCCGACAGCCCATTTAACAGAACTACCTGCATAATTAGAAAATATTAAATTGACCATTATTTTACTTTAAATATCTCATGCAAATTATACGGAATAGAGCGAGGAATAGAGTGTACCACCATACCTATTGCGGTTGGGATTCATTATTGTAGTTAAGCAAATATCTCCAGATAAAAATTGAAAAAAATAGAAATGTAGACGACTGGATCGTATGAAACTTCCTCGTTCATTAATAGGTTCGCAATTTCCAGAAGAAGGAATGTATGTTCATTTGATATCCCTGGTCTGCTGGTCTGTACACGAATAAACAGTTTTTTTTTAGACTTACATATTCGATTTTTTATGATTTTCCGTCCGATTTTTATGATTTTTTTTTCTGTTTAAAGATCTGTGGCCAACTTAGGCCGTAGAGTGGGTGAGAACTGCTCAGAAGTAAAGGAGTCGCGGGGAGTAAGGGGGGTCTCAAGAACCGTTAGCCTTATGAACTTGAAAGTTTGTATGTTAATAGATAAGTCAAAATCATTACATGGTCTCATTCATCGTTTTCGAAAATTCGTCCTATAAGGGTTGAAAAACTTTTAAAACAAACTTTTCTATTTCGACCTTACTACACTTAACTTGCCATTATACTCATAAATCTATGTATATCAATTCAAGATATGCTTTTAATTCTTAGGCAATACGTCACCGAGTATCTTGAGCTAACATTCATTCATCTTTCTGGTAATAATAATAATAAATTGAAAATAGATCGTATTTCGCAAAGTGCGTGTGAGCTGCAGTTGTTTATGCGACCACTAAAAAAATAACGTGTACAGTTTACAAAAAGGCATTGCGATAAAATATTTTGTAAGCTTAAAAAGAGGAAAACATATACACAAACGTACAATGATAGGTAACTCAAATAAATTTTAGTTTTATTTAAAAGAAAAGAAACCGGCGCGGGCGGAGCAACGGGCATTGCTAGTAGAAGTAGGGTATGAAAAGCTCTCACCAAATACATATGTTGAACACTGGGGATATACTTCTTTTACTCAATGAAAAGTAACAAAACACTATGCATTTATTTTCCTAATAATGAGTACTTCCTCCTTTATTCAAAACTAACTCAAAAATTCTATTAGACATGGAATCGCACAAGGATTTTAAGTAGTTCAGGGTAATTTCAACCCAAAGCAGTTTTGATGGCTGCCATCAGACAATGTTTGTCCTCTAACTGACTTTCACCTTTTGTTCAGTTTTCGCGTCAGCCATACCCAAACATTTTTTATGAGTACTCCCCATTCGAGGGAAGTCCGGGAACCATGTCATCAAATTGACACTTTGAGTTTGGATGCAATTTTTTTATTATTCTGACTGTATGGCTGGGAGCATTATCCTGCTGGTATATCGTATATCCTGGATTTGCCAAAAAGCTGTTCCCATTAACATTTGGTATGTTTTTGCTGACATTCTCGTACTTTGAAAGTTCAATAGTATCGCATCATACTATACGACACAGCTCCCCAAATAATAACGCCAGCAATCTTGCTGTGATGCCTCGTCAAAAACCAATGTTCCTTATGCAGATTATGGAAATCTGCATAGTAGTAAAAGCGGTCCGGACTATCGAGGTAAATTTTTTTTTATCCGAGAATACTATTTTTCGCCACTCCTTGTGCTGAGGTGCAAATTTCAAGCGTTCCAAGCGGTTCCTAACCGAATTTAATGGTGTTTTTTTCTAATTTTTTTTTTTTTTAGTTGCAGATGTGAAGCGCTCTTACATACTCGTTTAACAGTTGATAGACTACCACTTACTAATACTTTTTCCCTGATTTTCCCGCTGACCGAGCCGTTCTCGTAAAATTGCGCGTTTATCTTGAGCAGTTACCACTTTCCGCGTACGACCTTTCATGTTGTTGCAAAGGTCTTTTATTTTAATCGTAAACTATGAACAATAAAGTAATCGATCATACAGGAAACTAAGTTTTAAGCTGCAGAACCGTAGATTTTGAGTAAACCAAATGTTAAAGCGGTTGTCCATATTCAAATGAATCGCAGTGTATCTCGAAAACCGCATCGAACCGATTGAGGTCAATATTACAGACAATCTTAGGCATCTATTGGTCTGGGAGTGTTCCTTTGAAGATTGATCAAAAATAGACAAAGGGGCGTCCCATAAAAAAATATCTCCCATAAAAAACAAAAATTGCAAATGCTATTCTTCGACAGTCATGCGAGCCAAAATTTGTAAAATTTGGACCATTGATTGATTTGCTTTGTCCTGATAAAAAAGAATATTAACTAGGCAATACAATTCCTATAGGCAAGACCGAAACCAGCCGGGTAGCTAATTATAATAAAAACTGACGCTGTTCGAGTTTAAACAAATCACTAAGAAACATATTGTAAGAGTGTTCATGTGCAAGAAATCGTTTAACTTGTTGCATCTTTATTAATTTTCTCCGTGTACTTCCTTTAATAAATTCGAAAATATTTAACTCTCAACTAGATAGCCCTAGATTTTTTTTGTAACGAATACAGCAAAGTAACCCTGACTCTGATTTTGATCTTTTTTTCAGACTTAGGGATATTCTTGATTTATTGTAGAAGGGGTTTATAGCTGCATCAGCTTGTCAAAGGACACGGATGTTATTCGAATAGAAAATACTTACTGCCCCTAGCACCCACTTTAAATCTTGGAGGGCTCATAGTCGATTTAGAGTCAATCAGTTTTGAGCTTAGAATTCTAGGCGTGACTCACTTGACTGAGAACATGTGGATGGGGACACCTTTTAATGAAGGTTTTAAAAATAATGCTCAATCCGATTTTAGATCCATTTGCAAGGTAACAAATGGTAACCTTTAATAAATTATTGCGGGGCTTTTGAAGGCTAATGCATTTCGGGCGGGGGATCTCTGTAATATGACCGACGGTCTTTTAATGAGCGTCCTTCCAAACTCACCATTCAGCAAATTATGAACAAAAGTGGTTCAGTGACTGATGAAGCAGTCGCAGAAAAACTGCGAATAGCGAAAACCAAAACATGTCAATTTAGGGTTGTTTCACAGGGAATGGTACCGGGCAATGGTTAAAGCTTTGTTTCGGCTAAGACGTCTTCTCTCACAGGAAGCAAGTCTATTGTGAGAGTCCCTAAATAATGGACTAACTAACTTAATAATGAACTTGAGTGTTCGGTTGTTCGACAGCAGATCCAGATTTAAGCTCGAAGTGTGCTATACAGAACTCAAAATATTGGTCAAATGGTACTTGACCATATCAGTAAATTAAATTGACGCCATCAGCAAATCCAACCGAAGGACATACCGCCCCTTTAAATAAAACCCTAAGTCAAGCTTACCCATCAATTCTTATCAATCTGAATCTTAAATTTAAATCTGCAATTTGTAAATTCGAATGGCGAGTCCAATTTGCATTCAACAACTGATTCCAATATTCTGGCAAATCCTTAAAACAGATTAAGTCAAAGATAAATACAAAACAATCGCAAAACTCTTCTTCTTCTTTTTCTTCTCATTTTTCTAAAATAAATTCTAAGGAAATTTCTCTGTCGTTGGAAACCATTCGTCCTGCTGCGCCATAGTCCTCCTAGACTTTTGAATTATAACGCATAAGCAAACAACGTTATTTACAGTTGAAGTGATGAGTAAACTCCAAAAAATAAACTTTTAATGAACTTGATCCCATTTCCGTTGACTGATGTTTAATTCGTTAAGTACTCATGCCCGAATGGCTGCGTTGAATTACTGTCCTTGCCACCACCCAAAAAGTTAGGCAACCAGAGTTTTTCGAACAAAATGTCAAGGAATATAATACCAACAACGACGATGTCTATAATAACTGCAGGGAAGAACACTTACAACACAATTGATTCTTTAAATGTATTGCCCAAACGAGACATAGCACCTACGCGGCACGTGTACAAATAAGTAATCCCTCTTCGACGATCTGCCAGTGGGTGAGCCTGTGGCATTCTGTTCTCGAGGGTGGTGTGTGAATTTTCTTCCTAGCTTACCCTCGTCAGAGACTTATTTGCCAACGGGTTTTCGGTTTGCATTTGAGTGACATGTGGTTTGCTTGCGTTATCCAGGTGATGAGTATCTACAGGAAGAGGGCAGTCATGTGGTGTTACCAACAAAACACTCTATGGCAAAAATTGTAGGAGTCTTAGGGCTGTGTCTCTCTCATGCAGATCCAAATGACGCAAATAATAAAAAAAAAAGTTACGTATACGCCACGTTTTCGGTTTTAATTTCCTCTGATATCTCGAAAACGTCGTTGACCTATAAGAACTTCAAAAGCTCAACACATCCTTCATAAAACGACGTTTCATCGAAATTAAATCGTAAACGTCTGAATAAAAAATACCCCCACCGCCACCTCAACTGTCTGTCAGACCACATCTAAGCACTTCACTTTGTGAGTGCAATCGACCATGGACATGGAGGAAATTAGGCTCAGATAGCGACAGCCATTTTATTGTCTTTGCATACGATTACGTTAGCACCATTGCAGTAAATCCAATATTAATTGAATAATCAATTGGATGAAATTGTAAAAAGGGAAGCGTCAGCCGATCAAATACAATTCCCGTGGAATGCAATTGAAAATGTTTGATATAATTACAATTGCCACGTAATTGAATTTATATAAATGTTAGCGTGGGGAGTTTCCTGGTATCAACTGGTATATCCCTTCCATTATCCGCTAAGTGTGCTATAATGCTTTAAATGCGTCTCTAAATGTAGGCACAGAAGGATATAGCTGCCACAATGGAGGAAGCATTTTATCTGTCTGAAGGAGAATTATTTCTATACATAATGGTTTAATGTGTGTATCTGTGGTGGCGATTGGGGAGGCTTATGGGCAAATTAAATTTGTCGTCCTCATATATATCCTTACTACAACAGTTGGGAGGGGAGAGGGGGGAAGGAAAAACGATTGACCCGGTTGGATGAAGGCAATTTAATGTATTTTTACTTCCAATAGTCCTCAGGGCAATGTTTTCAGATAGGTGGAGAACCTGACAATCATAAAGCGGTATCTTTTAGTACGTAGAAAAGGCCATAAGATCTATTTATGTTCGGTATATAGGAAATGAGCACCAATCTGCGTCAAATGTGACACAACACACGTCGGGTGTATCAGTCTGTCAAAAATTTAACTCAGTGACTTTTTGACTGTATACTCACGCACAGCCTTAATTTAGAAGTTGCCACATATTTGTAGTAATTCTTACATATTTTACCGCGATTTAACCCCTCTCTGGGAGGGGTTGACATTTAAAGACGAAAAATATTCCAATAAAGGAGTAGACGGAACAAAGCACTCGACTTGACACGTTGACACAGAGAGCAGTAGTGTCAAACGTTTGGACGTTTGTTTGAGAAATTTCAAAGTGACCCCCTAAAGAGGGGCAAGTTAGATATTTTTATAGAAATTCTATTCAAATTGATGGTTGGTCAAAGGCACTTCTTTTAAGTGAGACCCAGATAAGACAAGAACTGCGTCACGTCTGGAATTTTAACTTGTCACACAAACTACTAGGATAATTGGATGTTTCTAATGTTATTCAAATATCCATTTGTCCCAAAAATATAAACTCACACAAACGAATGGTTTCGAGAAGCTGGGCCTAGGGTGTCTACCCGCCTGTTGCGCCACCTATTTATTTAATTTTTATTCAAATATCCTAAAGATGGTGGAATACTTAAAAATACACTCCTTCCGACGCGATGATAAATTGCAATCACTTATAGCCGGTTTTACAGTGCAAGTTTAAACTCCGTTTAACCAGATGTCAAATTTAAACCGACGTTTAACACGAAAAGGTCTATTACAGTGCTAGTTTTAACTTAATCGAGAGTTTAAACCTAGTTTAACTTAACCGGCCATGGATGGGGGTTTAAACTGAGTTTATTTTAAGGAATTTCGTAGTACGATCTGCCTCCCGGTTTATGACAAAACGACATTGCATCATTGTTGTTTTTATGTTACCAATTAGTTCGCAAGTGCAAGCCTTTATCTTTGATTGTACTCTAGAAAATTTCTAGAAAATGCTTGTATACCGTCTAAAAACGAACAAAGCAGCTGGAGCCGATGGGCTACACGAAACTTTTTAAAAACGCTGGAGATAACCTGGCCAGGAGCATACATTAACTCATCTGACAAATTTAGTCGGAGGAAAGTATGTCCGAAGAATGGAATCTCGGTACCATCTGCCCCATCCACAAAAAAGGAGATCGCCTATGGTAACCGGTGCTTTCATTATAATGAAGTCAGCAGCAAGCAGAATCACACTGACCATAAACGAGGACAAGACGAATTACTTATATGCTTTCATCAACAAAAGCCCAACCCTACTACCGACTTGGTCAGAACGTTACAATTGATGGGTACAACTTCGAGAAATTCAGTGAATTTGTCTATACCTGGGCACTGCTGTAAATGCGGAAAACAACATCAGCGCGGCCATATAGAGCGGATGAACATCGATGCTCCAGGCCATACCAGAGGGAAGAAGACACCAAAGAAGACCTTTGATAGTCACCAGGAGACCTCCGACTGCTTGCCGGCTTGAGCCGGCTGGAGGGACATAATAAGTAAGCCCCAGGAGCACCACGCTTTGTAGCACCATCAAAAGTAAAAGTAAAGTAACTATTTTACTTTTTTAAATTGTCAAACTGACACAATAAATAAAACTGATGGAAATTTCAAATACACATTAGTTCTTCGCTTACAGTGGCGTACAAAACAGGCGAAAAAAGTTTAACCAAAGTTTAACTAAACGTTAAACTTCACTGCAATACACTCACGGTTTAAGTACTTGGTTTAAACTTGCTTGCGAGTTTAGCTAAACCTGAGTTTAAACTTGCACAGTAAAACCGGAATTAGAAAAATTTTATAATACATGAATGAGCAACTCAACTTGAACAGGTTATACATATATAATTGGACTTAGGTTTTTCGAACCTGACCCCAAAAGGGGTAGGCCCCCTAACAAATGTCCAAAATTTGTAGATGTACCCTGTGCGCTCAAAAATCTCTAATTTTTGTATACCTAATATTATACACGGGTTTCGACGGGTCTATTGCGACAACTTTTTAATCAACAACACTGTGGATCACTTTGATGTCGAGAAAGGTTTAAAACAACGTGCCTCGGCTCCATCCAATATCCAATGGCGTTAAATCCCAAGATCTGGATGGCCAATTCGGATCGTAAAAACGGCCGATTACACGCTTAGGAAATGATTCATGCAGTAATTGAATTTTTTTCTCTGACTGTATGGCATGTGGCACCGTCTTGTTGAAACCACATGTTGGTCACGTCCATATCTTGTAATTTAGGCACTAAAAACTAGGTTATCATGTCACGATAACGAACACCATTAATTGTGACTGCCTTACCAGCCGCATTTTCGAAGAAGAATGGTCCGATAATGGCTCCAGCCCAAAATCCGCACCAAACAGTCATTTGTTTCTCAACAATTACTCGTTGGTTTTCTCAACCACAAATGCAACAATTTTGACTATTAACGAATCCATCAAGCTGAAAATTAGCTTCATAACTTTGTTCGAAAATTGCTGACTGTAGCTGACAAACCTTTATTATTGTTAAAATATTGCTCAACAATGAAAATGCTTTGTTCTTTCGTATACCGCTTCATGTTTATTAACCCCGAACTGTCAGCTGTCATATTCACCCCTATTCCCGTTGGCGTTTGTCGTAAGCGCCTAATATTTCATTTCGGTTTTTAGGCTTCAGTTATAGCTATCAGTAAAATGCATCCGTAAAAAATTTGTTTTGCTTTTTTGGAGCACTTAAACTTAATCGTTGAACATAATCTTGGTCTTAAAATGTTGCTTTTGAATTATAAAACTAATTCGTCAAAAAAAATTAAGCAATTGATCTTTCAATTTTCTAGAAAAAGAATTTCTTTATTTTTCTGTACGAAAAACTTTTTCTGTTCAACTTGTCAGTCAATTCCACAACAGGTTTCACTGAATTCCTATGATATGCTTTGGTTAAATGTTTCAGTTTTGTTCTGTTTCGTGTTTTTACGGATGCATTTTACGGATAACTATAACTGAAGCCGACAAACGATTTGAAATTGCAGTGATTACACAGAAAAAGAAGCAAAATCATTAACAAAAGTTCGAAACAAATTTTAATATCGTTTTTACAACCACAAGACACATGAGTCGTATACGACAAACGCCAACGGGAATAAGGATGATTATCTTTTTTTTTCCGTTGGCATCACTGTACTTTTAAATGGCGCAAAATTCAAATTTTGCGTGAATTATGGAACACCCTTTAATTCCTTTAATACAATTTTTGAAACAATTGTGCGTAACTTACATACAATGCAAACTTTTTTGAAATTCCGTGCACTGGCATATGCTGATGATATTAAAGCTGTCAAACGCTGTAGAACATAATGCAAGTGTTGAAACGGCAAAGATGGGTATGACTAATGTGGGCAAGGCTTCATCAAAAATTCCTTTCAACATTAGCGACTCGAACAAAACGTAACGATGGATATACAGAAATAAGTATGTATTTTCGAATTAGTTAAAGACTTTGTCTATACCCAAGGTCCTCCATTACCTATAACAAAATGACAAATAGGCCAAAGATCCAGCGAAAAATCACTTATGCCAAAAGCTGATTTTCCGGGTTAAGAAAGCATATAAAGCAAAAGCTTAAATAATCGAGGAGATATTCGATCTGATGCTGGGCCCTAATCGGGCAACTTTTTCTCCTTGAAACGATAGACCTCCAAAACTAACAACTCAGAAGACTTCTTCTCCTCCTCCATCCAAGGTAGCTTCAACCTAGACAATAAAATCGAAAGTACATAATTCGGAAAATAGCTTAAACTTTCAAAAATGATATCGTCCAGGTCATAATCGTCATACGGAATAAGAATACTGGCCCGATACTTTACGTTCAACCATGAGGGAAGATAGAAAATTATCTCACCTTATGAAAGCGCCCTCAGTCAATTTCGTATGCTTAACTGAAGGCACGTAAGGGACTTGCTGATTGAGGTCGTGATTCAGCCCAGCTCAGCGTTTGCAAATCCTCATCTTAAACCATTTAACGTGATTTTTCTGAATCCTAATTCCATTTACGTGCAATCTCCTTGTAACAATAGATAAATTAAAGACCCATTCAGACATTTTATCACATGTCAATTAAGAAAAAAGATATGCAGACTGAAGTGTTCTTTCGGTGAATTCTATTGACCTTAGTCGTGGGTGGACATTGTCTGGCATTTCGGAAAGGCCTAATTTTGTTATCCGACATTTGACATTTACCAACGAGCAAATTGCTTACTGAGCATCACACAAAACATCTGTGAAAATATTTCATCAACATGATTACTGGATATTTGGGCGAAAGGTAATATTGTGAGAGACGAAGCAAATTTCTACGTGGGCTATGAAAACCCCACAACAGGCACACGATCGACCTTTACATCAACGCGGTATGACATTTTGTGTGGCATATAAGCTGCAGGTTGATAATATGCATGAATTTCAGTTTTAGTCTCTGTTGCACTCTAATTGTTACTATACACAGTATATCCGCTCTGAATGAAAATGTCTCCATGGAGATAAAACTATGCATGTACGCGAAAGTGGGTGTAATGTAATCCAATCCAAAACAGGATGCTGTGATAAAGATAAAACAGTATTAGAATCCATTTCAAAATGAATTATTACTAACCAAGGTACGTTGCTGAATCTCCTCCCTCTGGGTGATAAAAATTATGCTCTCTATGATAGCGCCCAACCAACGAATCCCTCTTACATTCAACGTGGAAGATAAAAATGTAAATTCAATTAATGTGTAAAAAATAAGTCTACTAGAAGGATTTGTTTGTTTGTTTTTTGCCTCACATACTCGAATACTTTTTCGTCCTTTTAAGATGTCGCTGAAACTTTTCGCCATGCCATTCTTGAGGTGGAATAAAATGTGTATACACATTTTGTCAAAAGTCGGAAAGATTTTATGTCACTGAGAGACAGACAGACAGTTTATCAAATTGCATAGTGCACTTTGTAACAGCTGAAATTGTCGGTGCCACACATGCATCAAGGACTTTGCAACTGACGCGAGGGTAGAATTCATCCCGAATGCACAACACACCAAGGGGGGGACGGTTCAAATTGGGATTGTATTACTTTTCAGTGCGCGACTTTGTAATATTAAAAGCCATGCCAATCATTTTGTTTGTGAGGAAAAATATTGCTCTGTTTCTGAAGTAAAGCTGTAAAAGGTAGAGGACGATGAGTGCTGTTCATTTGGCGAATATTGGCAATGAACCAAGGATCGTTTTTGGGGAAACTGAATTATTTTCGATTTAAACGTCTGTGAGAGGGCTATTGCATGTGTCAATTAAAGATTAATTTTTTTGATTGCAATTTTAGTGTAGGAGGGAGTTGCCTTTGTAGTTGTTGTGAGTAGTTGGGATAAAAATTATCTGCTAGGTTCCACATTTCACTCGAAATGAAATTGGATATAATTTTTATGTTCTACATTTTCGGAATTGAGACAAAGTGAAATTGTGATTGCGAAAAAATTTCGGAGTTTCCGAATCGCTCGAAATGCAGAACACTGAAAACGAATTCACTCGATTTGCAATTTCGATTTCACTCGATTTCTGGAACCTAGCCCTATTATTTTATTTTTTTATTTTATCTTTTTGACGCAATTACACTGTCATCGTGATTCGAAGGTTCATCGGTCCTATGATTGTAGAAGTTCAAAGAAGAAAAGTGGAACATGTATTGAGCTTGATGGCGCGGCGGCGTGCGTAGGTTAAAACAAAGAGGAGGCTGTTGACTATATTCACCGTTGGTAGGTACCTACCTTGGACTTGAAGTGCCCTGGATCGTTAAGATCGCTTTTGGGAGAGAGCCACGCAGGTACCAGGAAAGCGGGATCCTCATCCTCCTCTAAGATACACCAAGCATTGTTGTATTATAAGACAGGGTCCAGAACCATCGTTACAGATCCAGATTTGAAAAAATCTGCTTTGCCGCTAGACATGTTACAACACTTGTCTACATAAGGCTTCTTCTTTCGATAGCATCCAGCTTTTATCGGAACCTTTATCTGTTCATGTCTCGATAGTTCAGAATTCTTTAAATGGTCTGTAATGTCTCTATACCACCGGAATGTATTAAGCTATTTGGCCATCTAGCTCAGATAAGAGTGACAGTCTACGGCTAGGTACTATAGAGTAGATAATGACCGCGTTCAATGCGCTAAGGCATGGGCACCTAAATATTCAGGTGACAGTTTATCATAGAACCTAAGCTGGGTTTCCACATCTCGGTTGATTGACAAAGATTGACAGCTCTCGCGTTTATGTCATTGAACGACATCACCGTCAGTTCATTTCCACTTATGTCAATTATTGGCAAAAAATTGTTTGTCAGTTGATTGACCAACTTATGAACTCGATGCCAATTAATTTTCACTGTCAATTATAGACAAAGTGAAATTTTGTTTGACAATTCAGCTATTTCCAGTTGTCCAGTGGTTTCCTTGTCAGTTATTGACAAACGCTTGCCAATTGTTTAATTGGCATAAAAATACGTCAATTGTCAATTTCAAATCGACAAGTGGAAACCCAGCATTAGGCAGAAAATCTTGCCTAGATTTGCAGGCAAATCGACCAATCAAAGGCTGTTGCCCAGCTGGGCAAAAGCGTATTGAACGCGGCCAATGATTCCAACCACTTCAATGTTGTTGTTGCGCTGGGCTAATGCAAGACATACAATATTGTTCTAAATGCTATTCTAACAATTATCTAAAGTCGACCTTTTATACAAAATTATGTCCAACCTTTTTCTGTTATTTGGCACATACATTTTTATTTTAAACTTGGCAATTCGATTCTTACCACAAGAACTCTCAAAATCATTTACTAAGAGCAACCATAAATTCTCGAAAAGCATCGACACTTCTTTTCTAAAGCAGTTTTAGCTTATCTCTTAAAATGTTTAGTTTTAGCTTATCTCTTAGCACCTACCCAAGGCCAATCAACTGTCTGCCGTTAGATAACATCATGCGTTTGTGCATCAACAGTACCTAGTACCTATGTGCAACATTATTGTCCACTATTTTTGTACGAACAGTATAATGTACATACATAATTACATATCTACGTAATTGCCGCAAAAAATGTAAATACCGATTTGTTCAATTAGAACCCAATTGATTGCAAAGCTTGGCCGACGCGACGAAAACAAATTTAACGCCGTTATCTATTATGTACATATTCCGTTTTTTTTTTTTGCACTTGCACATTTTTCACTTTTCTTTGAAGTATTGTATTACATAAGCAACAATAAGGACGAGAAAAAATTGTCAGAAGGGGGGCGGGTAAGAGTATTACAAAACTAAACACTTACCTTCGCGCAGAGCACCTTTTCCAGTTTGAGTATCCTTTTTTGTTGGTTGAAAGGGTGGCCCACGAGTAAAAAAACAACGCCGCAGCTGTTTGTTTTCTACTGTTTTCGTAGCTTCGTTTGTTTTTTTATCGACGATTCATTCACCGTAAACAATCAATTTATGGAAATTGTTTTTTTCACTTTATGTAGTTAAATTAGATGGCTCACAATTGGACACAATTACACCGTTGGAATTATGTAGATGCAGACAGAGACCACGACACACAAATCGATTTGCAAATTTTCTTCGATTTTCCGGACGACCGCAACGGAATCTGTTCAATAACGACGACCGCTTTGAGTGATTTTCATTAAATGAAAATTTACATTCCAATTGTTTTGTTGTTTTTATTATTTAAAAGTTATTTCTAGAAAAGTTCAAAATATTTTCTAGTTCTTTATGCGGTTGGACGGCGAAGATAACCGCTAACACGACCGATACCGTTAGAAAGTTGAAGCGACTTTGAAGAAGAGAAAATTTTCCTTCGTTGGGATTTCGCGAAAAACTTTTTCTTCGGTTTTTTGTTGGGAATTTAGACAGAGAACAAGAACAACATTTGCGACTGTGTCAGGCCTGTCAGATGTTTTGCGAGATGACTTTTTATGTTGTTGTACGACTAATTTCTTTTATTTGTGATGTTGGTATACCTGCGCATTGTACAGATATGTTAAATGCAAATTGAGGTACTATCCAATGAGACAAATTTCACCACTGCATAATGATTTTTATGATGTTTTTCGTGTTTAGAAATGTTTGTGTTTTTTGTGTAATGGAGTGCTTGGGAAAAAACGAAATATTGACTTCCAACAAAAACAAAAGGCTTGAGATTAGAGAGTTTTCAGAATATAGGCGATAACTGAAAATTCAATTCCTTATTTTCCATTTCAAAGTATGAAATCTTTGAATATTGGTCGCCTATTATTTCCAAGGTACTCAACAAGATAAAAAAAATCAACAAAATACATTAGGCGTTTTTCTTTTTTAGTTCAGAGCGAGCGTGAACTGTCAAAAAAAAGTTCGTGTTTCTTTTTTAGCTCAGAGGCATCAGAGCTCAGATTTTGTGTTTCTTTTTTCGCTCAGAGAATGTTCAGAGCACGTTCAGAGCGCGCTCTACGAGCTCAGAATAAATTGACTGAGCACACTGAGTAAAAAGGTGATTACGCACTTTACAGTCACATTTGACAGAAAAAAAAACAGGATAAGCAAAATAGTTGAAGTGGTGGACAAGAGTTGTTGTTCTGGCACAGAAGGTAAACCAAATGTAATAAATAAGAATTAATAAACAGCCATATGACAGCTGTCATAAAAAATATCTTAGAGGTTCGTGGCGATGGTTTTCGAAACAAACATACCCATTTTTTGGCGATGGTTTTCGAAACAAACATACCCATTTTTTTGTGTTCGAGCGAGAAGGAGAGAAGGCGAACGAGATCATCGACGAAACCCAAGCCGCCACGGAGAAAAGGAAAAAAACCAATGAATAAACCTCTAAAAAACGACTAAGATTAAATAAAGCGTAAAACTAAAATTTTTGAGTCTATTTTTTTGTTGTTAAATTCAATCAAATCGGTTTCGTCGACATTTTTATTCATTGCGAAAGTAACATTTTTATTCTTGGCAAAAGCCATATTTCTGTTCTCTGCGAAGTCAGCCATTATCGCTTTGCCTACGATCGCAGTATTTTCCACAGTCGCCAGCGTGTGTTTTGAGGAAAACACGAGAAGATTATACTGCAATTAAGCATCCAGCGAGCCGCAGCATTTTATCGTCGCAGTCCAGAAATACATTTGAAGAAAGAGCCAAGTCAAGACGAGTTTGCCAGCAATCTAATTTGCAGCTGTTGTCTATGCCGAATTATTCACAGGTAAGACGAAGTGCTCGCCTTATTAAACAAAATTCTATCGCACAGGAAAAGGTCATCCTGATGTCCAATCAAGAAGAACGAGACAATTCCGACACGGGTGATAGTGACCTCGACATGAATGCCACCATGAGGGAAAACATCAGCCAGCCAGATAACCCGTCGATGTTGATAGCTATAGAGGAGCTACAGAAGCAGATGGAGAAACTTCGTGTGCAATTAGGAGCAGCCGTAGCCAACGCTGCTTCCGAAAAAGCGGAACGCCTCCGCATTGAGCAACTGCTCATTAGCCATCAGCCTGCCAGCACAAGCCATTTCTCCAATAACGCCGCCTCGTGTACCACCACTTCTACAGCAAGTCAAGATATAGCACCAGCAACAACAACCATGTGCATAAGTGCTGGAACAGCCCAGTACGCACTGCCTACATCTTCATCACTTCATCAGCCACTATTTATGCCGCCAGCCACAACAACAATGATGTATACCAGTGCTGGAACAGCTCAGTACGCACCTATGTCATGGCGACCGCCGTCGCAACCATCGCAGCCAGCCACAATTGCTCCTATAGATAATGGGGCCAGACAACTGCCACAGTCTTTGCCATCCCAGCCTTTGCCGCCACATTTTTCATCAGTTTCAGTGCCAAGAGTAGCAACATTCTTGCCACATGTAAGCACCTTTCAACCTACCAGCCAAGCCTCGCAAAACTTTACGTCGCCGATGTTTGTGGCTAACCAACCATTAACGCAAACAAGTCAACATGGTAATGGACGAAAACTCCACGACCTGCCCGCCTTTACCGGTCGTCCTGAGGAATGGCCGATGTTTTGCACCGCCTATTTGGAATCCTCTGCTATGTTCGGGTACTCTGACGTGGAAAACCTATTCCGTCTGCAGAAGAGTATCAAAGGCGATGCAAAATTGGTCGTAGAAGCTCTCCTTATCCATCCAGAGAATGTGGACCGAGTAATGGCAGCTCTGGAATTCCGTTTTGGTCGCCCGGAGTGCTTGTTACAAAGCCAACTAGCAAAAGTTAGAGAGATCGTTCCAATTTCAGAAGGTAGGTTGGAAATGCTTATTCCATTTGCCACCAGGGTGCAAAATTTGTCCACATTTCTTGAGTCTAGTGGAATGCATCAGCACCTAGCCAATCCCACCTTAATCGACGAACTTGTTAGCAAGCTTCCTATGAGTAAGCGTTTGGAATGGGCTCAAAGAAGCGTCTACATCATGCCATATCCTACAGTAAAGCATTTCGACGAATGGTTGAGCGAAATCGCTCGTCTCGTGTGCCTCGTCACTACATCGTCGCTGCAACCACCGGCCAAAGGTGACAATAGGATGAAGCCTAAAAATCTGCTGTTAGCTTCCGAGACTACTGGAAATCGATGTCAATGCAAGAATGACCAACCGGCATCAAAGGTCCTGCACGCTGCCGAACCGTCTTCATCAGCCGCCGCCAAGAAGGATGTATGCCGCCACTGTAAGGGCAAGTCACATCCCTTAGATAGCTGCAGAAGCTTCGTCAACTTGGAGATCGCAGCGAAATGGAACTTCGTCAAGAAAAATAGGCTGTGCTTCTCCTGTTTGAAGTACGGACACGGTGTCAGTGCATGTAGACAACGAAAAGCCTGTGGAATCGATGATTGCTCGAAAGTCCATAATCCGTTACTTCATGAGCCGAATGGGAAGCAGACGCCACCGCCACCATCAGATGAGATCGAGAAAGCTGACGGAACATTGCTCAGCTGCAATACAAACGCGACTTCAGCAATATTCTTCCGTGTGCTACCAGTTAGGCTCTACAATGATGACATCATGCTAAGAACTTTTGCGCTTTTGGACGAAGGCTCATCCGTGACAATTATGGATTCCGATTTAGCGGCACAACTTCGATTAAATGGAAAAAAGAGGTCTCTAAATCTGCAATGGTTCGGTCAGGAGACATCAACCAAGGAATCCGTAGCTGTTGATCTTCAAATCAGTGCGGACGATGATAACGCCAGGAAGTTTTCGTTGAACGGAGTCCAAACTGTTAGTGGATTGAATCTACCAACTCAATCGCTTTCTGCCGCCGATGTACAACGGTTCCTTCAGCACTCAATTGTGATGACACTTGCCGAGTACGACAACGCCAAGCCCCAACTGCTAATTGGACTCGATCACAGCCATTTGGGAGCTCCAATACGCATCGTTGAATCCACAGATGACCAGCCACTTATCACGGAAACAAAATTGGGATGGGTCGTTTACGGCAAGACGTCTGGAGAAAGGGTAGGGGACTCCAATGGTGAATATGTTCTTCACAGCAGAGCAGCCAAAGATATCGAGCAGGAATGTTTGGACAAGACGGTGAATGAGTTCATCGAGTTGGATAATTTTGGTATCCAAAGGCCACTCGAACAGTCTGTTCCAGTAGTTGAAAGGAGGGCGCTACAGATCCTCTCCGAAACAACAAGGAGAGTTGGAGTTCGATATGAGACGGGACTTTTGTGGAAGGATGAAAAGTTTACAGTTCCGTCAAGCTTCGAAATGGCGAAGCAAAGATTTCGAAGCCTTGAATCAAAGATGGCAAGGAATTCAGAGTTTGCGGCAGCTTATCAAGAAATAGTGAGGAACTACATTCAAAGCGGATACGCGAGGAAGCTGTCAACTGTAGAGGCGGGTACAAGCACTCCAAGGACCTGGTACCTTCCTCATTTCGGCGTCCAGAATCCGAACAAGCCAGGAAAGGTTCGACTGGTCTTCGACGCGGCGGCCAAGGTGAGTGACACGTCATTAAATGATTTTTTACTCAAGGGTCCTGACGATCTCAAGCCATTGGTGGCTATACTCTTCAATTTTCGTATGCGGCCAGTTGCAGTCACCGGAGACATCAAGGAGATGTTTCTTCAAATTTTAATCCGAAAAGAGGACCAGGACTCGCAACGCTTTCTGTGGAGGGATCAACGGGATCAGCCAATCGACGTTTACGTCATGCAGTCCATGACATTTGGTGCCAGCTGCTCTCCATGTTCGGCAAATTTCGTAAAAAACTTCAACGCCATGAGATTCATCAAGCAGCATCCGAGGGCCGTTAAGGCGATCATCGACCACCACTACGTCGATGACTACGTCGACAGTTTTGACAGCGAAGCGGAAGCATCAGAAGTAACCAAGGCCGTCATCTCAATCCACAAAAGCGGTGGGTTCGAACTACGAAATTTCAACTCAAGTTCAAAAAGGGTATTGAGAGATATTACCGGTGTGAGCGAAGAGGCTGATCGGGAACGAGAGGTTGACATGAACATTGATGCTGCAGTAGAAAAAGTATTGGGGATGTGCTGGGTGCCTACAGAAGACATCTTCACATTTAAAATCAAATTCGCCAGAGTGAGCGAAGATATCATCATTGGAGAGAGGTGCCCAACTAAACGTGAATTCCTAAGTGTGGCGATGTCAATATTTGATCCTGTCGGAATGATCGCCAACTTTGTCATCCACCTCAAGTTGCTTCTTCGAACAATATGGATCCGAGGTGTTGCTTGGGATGAGCGGATCCCCATCGATGTGTTCAACAAATGGACATCGTGGAAGGCAGAGCTTCCAAAACTGACCAGCTGCAGGATTCCCAGGTGCTATAGTCCATATATTTCGTCAGCGCATCGCACAATGCTTCACATCTTTGTCGATGCCAGTGAAGATGCCTTTAGTGCGGTTGCGTACCTACGTGTTGAAAGCAGTGAAGGGATTGAGGTGTCGTTCGTATGTGGCAAGACGAAGACAGCTCCAAAGAAGCTCATATCCATCCCGCGTTTAGAGCTGTCAGCCGCCGTATTGGGTATACGACTCTGCAATATGATATGCGAGCATCACAAGTTGTCGCTGGATGGCCGGGTGTTTTGGACTGATTCGAGGACGGTTCAAAGTTGGTTCCGATCAGACCCTCGCCACCACAAGCCATTTGTCGCATTCCGTATTGCGGAGGTATTGGAAAGCAGCCAGTGCAACGAATGGCGCTGGGTACCAACGAAACTTAACCCAGCAGATGATGCGACCCGTGCACGCTACCCGCCCAGATACAAGACAGACAACAAGTGGTTATGCGGACCTTCATTCCTACAACTGCCGGAAGATGCTTGGCCAGCCCAATCGAATGATGACACGAGCTATGTTTGTGAGGAGGAGCTCCGTCCCAAATACCTTTTGCATACCAACCTGGTGAGTAGCCCTGTAATTGACTTTTTACGATTCTCAAGGTACTCAAAGCTGCAAAGGACCATGGCCTGGGTCATACGATTTATCAAGGCATGCCAGCGCAAGTGCAGAGATTGGGGAGAGCTTTCTGCAACCGAGCTCGACGACGCCGAACGAGTACTCTGCTCAGAAGCTCAACATGAAATCTACGCCGATGAAATCGCCCAACTTAGCCGCCAACAACAAGTCGAAAAAACTAGTAGCATCTACAAGCTCACTCCGTACCTTGACGAGTTTGGTCTTCTACGTGTTTATGGACGCATAGATGCCGCCACCACCTTACCTGTTGCAGCCAGACGTCCCATCATACTGCCGAAAGCCCACAAGCTAACAAAGTTGATAGTAGATCACTATCACCGCCGCCTCCATCACCAGAATGATGAAACGATAGCCAACGAAGTCAGACAGAAGTTTTGGGTGCCCAGCCTTCGCACCATAGTACGCCAAACAAAAAACGATTGTCAATTTTGCCGAATTCGCTCCGCTTTACCGTTGCCGCCGCTAATGGGTCAACTTCCCGATGACCGCCTTACGCCATTTGTGAGGCCCTTTACTTACACCGGGTTGGATTACTTCGGTCCAGTCTTGATCACAAACGGACGTCATAGGGAAAAACGCTGGATCGCCCTTTATGCCTTTATCTTATGCCTTCGCAATTTTGTTAACAGGCGAGGGGTTCCAGTACGCATCAGAAGCGACAACGGTACCAATTTTCTTGGTGCTAAAAGTGAGCTGTTGAACAATACCATCTTCGATAACGAGGCTGTAAAGGCGGAACTCTCAGGAAAGGGCATCGAATGGGTGTTCAACTGCCCATCGAATCCACACGCCGGCGGATGTTGGGAAAGGCTTGTCAGGTCAGTAAAGAGAGTACTGGCTTACACTCTACGCGAGCTAGCGCCAAAAATGGAAACCTTAATAAGCGCTCTCATCGAAGCGGAAAATGTTATAAACAGCAGACCACTAACACACTTGCCAGTGACGGTTCAAGATGAGGAACCATTGACGCCGAACCACTTCCTGTTAGGAGCACCGAATTCGACTCAAACCCCGGGACCGATTGATGACAGAGCTCTATGTGTCCGCAAACAGTGGCGTGTTAGCCAGCAGATCAAGAACCGCTTCTGGAGGAGATGGATGCAGGAGTACTTGCCTGTACTTACGAGACGCTGCAAGTGGTTTCAGCAAGTCCCACCCATTGCAGTAGGTGACCTGGTGCTTGTGTGTGACGTCGATTTGCCAAGAAGCCAATGGAAGCGAGGAAGAATCATCAGGGTGTTCCCGGGTCAAGATAATCAAGTACGCTCAGCCGAGATCAAAACCGCTTCGGGAGTCATCAAGAGACCAGCAGTAAAGCTCGCAGTGTTGAATGTTGATGAGGCTTCCGTGGGACCAGGGCGCCTCATGGGGGGTGGGATGTCATAAAAAATATCTTAGAGGTTCGTGGCGATGGTTTTCGAAACAAACATACCCATTTTTTGGCGATGGTTTTCGAAACAAACATACCCATTTTTTTGTGTTCGAGCGAGAAGGAGAGAAGGCGAACGAGATCATCGACGAAACCCAAGCCGCCACGGAGAAAAGGAAAAAAACCAATGAATAAACCTCTAAAAAACGACTAAGATTAAATAAAGCGTAAAACTAAAATTTTTGAGTCTATTTTTTTGTTGTTAAATTCAATCAAATCGGTTTCGTCGACAACAGCTATGTGCTCAAGTGTGTTTCACAAAGAAATCAGAACACTCCGAGCACGCTCTGAGCACGCCCGGTTCAGAGCGCGCTCATAATGCTCGAGCTCTGTTCAGAGCTGAGCTCTGAACTAAAAAAGAAAAACGCCTATTGTGGCCTCATTCAAGATTCCAGTCATCATAAGTCGACTTGAATTGTCTGGGGTCTCATCGCATAAGGCTAAATCGATTGAACGACGTCTTCTCGACGATGCTGCCACTTCGTGTAACAACCAAAAAACGATGAGTGTCGAAACGATTGATCGATCATCGTTTCTTGTTGCTTCGCGTAAACAATTCAACTGTCAAATACTGCCGTCGAAACGATTCAATTGAACGATGGCTATTTGGGAATCGTTTGTTCGGTTTTGGTATGGTTTAAATTTAGGGTTTTTAAAAGCAAAACAATTGCTAAAAGAAAATTATTTCAATCAAATCTTTTATAATATCAACAAAAGTAAACTGCATTCTGCATTAGTGTGGTGAAATGTGAAAATATAGAACAAATTCCCATTTTCTTCATTCTTGTTAAACGAAGTAGGTACACTAAAAAGTTCACATCACTCGCTTGTTATGTTCTCTTTGAAGGATGCAATCTTAGAATTGCATTCATTAAATGGTTTTTGAAAAATGTATTCACCAATTTTCTTTTATTTTACAACCCTAATCAATATGCACCAAAAAATGCTTACCTTCTTACCTATACATACATTTCCACATAAAAGACAACAAAACAAACAAACTACATTTCCTTTGTATTTGTTTTCAGTTGTCACAGTTCGTTTATAGTCCCGCTCAAACAGAAAACGATGAACGATTCGATTGAACGACGCGATTCTAATGTTGCACGAACACACTTAAAACGACGTCGTTTTATTCAATAGTCGGGACGATGATCGTCTGAAAAGTTACGCGATGAGAGCCCTGGATTCAAATTTACCTGAACGCGAAAATAAATTGTATTATCGTTATGACACTTATTGACAATTGTGTTTTTTTTTCTCCCCAGTTCTGAGTGTCGGATTGGTGATCTACACGTCAGGGCCATCAATTATTTTGTCAAACTGCGCTCTCCCATGCTCTTCGATGCTCACCGATAACCCAATAGAAATGTCAAAACTGAGTTGTCCAGACAGATGTTGACACAAATAGACGTCAACTTAGAAGTAAGTCGATAAATTCTTGACTTGATTTATCGGTGCTGGCGGACATAGACGTCTACTGAGAAAACTATTTTCATGAACAGTATAGCCCAATGAAAACTCAGCAACATGAAGATAGGTATATAGCTGTCAGACTTACTAAACTTGATTCTTGAACACCCTCATTGGTATCCTACACAAAAATGCTACGTATATTATATCCCGAAAACTACAAAACTTACGGATTTATTACCTTATCACTCTTTTGATTTTGGTGTTTCATAAATTAAAGCTATTTAAAATGGTGAATTTGTTTTCCTGGTGAAATTCTAGACTACGATGAAAGTTACCCATTGCACAACCTTACCGACATACAGCATGGCGTACTTTCCGCATCTCGCAGTTGGTCACCATTAAACCAAATGTCAAACATGTAAATTAAAAATCTGCGCCCCGGTGTTTTCATATCGAATCTGTTCTAATCAATTTGTGTTCATAAACACTGCGAAAAATATAATCGAATTAACGATTACAATTCCAAAGCAAAACAAAAATCCCAAAAATGGCAAATGTCGAGTCAATGATTGTTGAAGAAAAAACAGTGCCAATGCGGCAAGTCGACAGAGAAAAGGTAAACTGGTTTTGAGTTTCAAAATTTGTATACCCATTTTATTGAATTTTCTCGTCCTCTTTTCCAGACCTGCCCACTGCTGCTTCGAGTCTTCTGTTCTACCGGACGGCACCACTCAGTCTCCGAATACATGTACGGTAACGTTCCTTCTAATGAGCTGCAAATCTACACCTGGCAAGATGCCAGTCTCCACGAACTGACATCACTGGTACGCGACGTGAACCCCGATACTCGTAGAAACGGTACCTACTTTGACTTTGCTATCGTCTATCCCGAATATCGCAATCAAAGCTTCCGTATGCGTGAAATTGGCGTAACCTGTTCCGGACAGAAGGGTGCCGACGACAATAAAACACTGTCGCAAGCAAAGTTCTGCATTGGCGACTTTTTGGACATTTCAATCACTCCACCCAATCGCCTGCCACCGATGAGGCGTCAAAGGCCATACTAGACATAGAGAGGTTTCTACATTCATCTTTATTTACAAAACAAAACACAAAACAGAGAACTGGGCTCATCATAAATTAAAGAAAAAAATAAAAACGGAACTCAAATCCAAAAAAAAAAGTTTTGCTTAATCTATAGGAAGGTGTGTACACCCTCTGCTTAATTTCTAAAGTACTGCTGGGGTTGCTGCAGCACTGCACCCGGTCGCTTAGACTTCTTCTTTCCCATTGATGATAGGTCGATCTCGAGGCCGTTAGGGAGGACCGCCTTGTTCTGTTCGTAGTTTATGAATCCACCGCGTTCTGCGTCTTGTCCTTCGATCTGACGGTTATTGGGGTCGCACTTGATGCCGGTCTCGTAGTGGTATTCACGTTTGTTGCCATCTGGATCTACATAGCCGTATGTGCCTCTGTAGGAAAAAAAAGTGAAAAACGGTTAATTAGTTTTGACACTGATCTGAAGAGAGCTGCAGATGCTGTAGGTAATGGTGCGTAGTATATGTCAAATATGGGAAAAATGTGGTCTAGTGGAAATACAACTCGTACTTCCTTCAAAGCTTGGGATGACTGCGTGTGGTGAAACAGTTTCGCAAAATCACTGTCTTTCAGAGAATTATTTTATAGCTTACAATGCGCCAATAGCGGCCTACTCACTTCGTAACACAATCGGTTCCAATAAGTTCCTCCTTGAATGAACCATCATCGTTCTCGTAGCCCCATGTGATGCTGCCGTCTTCGTTCTCTTCACGATATTTCCTCAAAATCTGTGCGACCGGCTTCCGTGGACGGTAGTCCACATTGTTCTGTTCAACTGGGCGTGCTTGAATTGGATTTGGTCTGGGGCGTGATTGCTGCTGAGGTTGTTCAAATTGTGGACGTGGTTCCCTGTTGCTTGGTCGGGTCCTAACTGGCTGCAATTGTTGCGGCCGTTGTTGTTGCTGGCGTTCAATGGCAAAGCGCTGAGCACCAAAATCATTCACCGGCCTTGGTTGAGGCTGTGATGGAGCCGGACGTTCTATGAAACGTTGTTGTGGTGGGGGTAGTTCATCGGGTATTGGTGAGTCCTGTTGAATAGAATTTGGTTCATTGAAGAAATTCGGCGCTTGAACGGCATATTGTGGTGGTGCTTGTTGTGGCACCTGCGGTTGTGGCTGCTGTTGTTCACGAAGTAGTTGTGGAATGAAAGGATCATTGATTTCATCTTCAGTGGACTCGGTTACTGGCTTTGGATCGTCAAGAATGCGTGCTGCGATTGGAGGTGCAATCGAATTTGTAGTTTGTGGTCGAAGAACTGGACGACGTACACGAACACCATTGCGGAATTGTGGCCGACCACCGATTGGAATTGCGCCGGGAATACTAAGTCTGGGCGGGACGGGTCCTTGTTGAGCGATGACTAGAGTTATCACTGAGGCGATGAGGAGCTGTAACGAAATGGAGATGTTTAGTAAATATAAATAAATAAATAGGTGGCGCAACAGGCGGTAGACACCCTAGGCCTAGCTTCTCGCAACCATTCGTTTGTGTGAGTTTCTATTTTTGGGACGAATGGAAGGGACCTACAATTTTATGCCGAGTCCGAACGGCTGAATTGAGAAGCTTTTTCATGACAGTTATACTCTCGGATGTTTGTCAGACGGTCGCGAGAGGTGGCGCAGTAGAAAAAAACCTTAAGATGTAATTTGGGTTTTTCCGGGGATCGAACCTTGGATAGTGGGATCCCCCGCACAGTAGTCCAGCACACTAACCACTGCGCTACTGCGCACACAACTAATGATGTTTAGTAACACAACTAAATAAAGCGATGAGTAGGTTAATATATGAAACGGAAAGAAGTAATTTACATCATTGGAAGCCTGACTCTTATCAAGAGATCCCAGACCTAAACATTTTACCCTGTTCTGTGTTTCAACTACCTACGAGATTCGGATAAGTCGGACCAACAGTGCAGTAATCTAGGTTCTTGTCCCTTTGGAGAATAGTCCGAGCAGGCACTATTCTTTCGCTCGTTATTCATGTAACCCACTAGAGAAGCGATTTTAAGCCTTGCCTCTAAGTTGAAGGCCGAAAAGAGAGCATCAACATACCAGTCGTTGTGTATCAGCCCTATGGGAAGAGCAGCAAACGCAAAATACCTACCAGCGGAAGCAGTGTCAGAACATAGATAGTGCTAAAGGTCTTATTTTTATGTAGAGTTAAAGAGTAGTTCTTCAAAGATATCCTTTTGAAAATCAGATAAGACAACTGACAATATGTTAGGCCGTGTCTAGAAAAAACTAAGCTTTGCTTTCTATAGCTCCTGTTACTGCAGTCCTGATACATTTAACTGTTCAGATGAGCTCCAGTTGGAGAATTTCTTCGTACGAGATCTGCATATATTATTTTAAAAGCTACATCGACGTTCGTTAGTGTAGGACGATCTGAACCAAACGAGAAAGATGGTAGCTGACTTCATGCTTGTTGCCTGAGATTTATATTTGACCCTGCACTACAGGACCGCTAAAAGTAAAGCCGAGTATACAACTACATAATTTATTAGAGTGTGACTCACTTGCAGTCAACACAAAATCATCGTCTGTCCCATTCCCTTTGTCCCTGATGGTTATCCGCCACACAAAGAAATAAATAAATTAACATAAAAAAACAGAGACAACGATTTTTGCGAAAAATAAATACCAATCTGTCTTCACCAGACGCAACAATGATAAATTGGCTTCATTTACAGGTATATCCCGCCAAAGCCACCGCCACGCATGCATCCCCACATTAAGTGGAATAAAAAGCCAACGCTGTTTTGGCTTAACAAAATGTAATAGCACGCCTGCACTGTCAAGGGGTAACGCAAAAGCACGTTTCATAAACAATTGCCGCACCCAAACTCCGTCATTATGCTTGGCGGGCGTTGTGCAATTCAAAGAGAAATGTTGAAGGCGATGGTTCCATCAGTCATCCATCACACACAAGAATGCCAATAGCAATTATTGTCGTCTCCAACAATTGGACCGGAAGATCATTCGTATGGCATAGGCGGATTATTACGCTGAGACGTCTAAACTGCTTCTTACAATGCTCACAGCATCAGATGACACGTCGCCATAACCTTCCAACAAGGTGCAACAAAAGCCGCTGGCCTTGCGCATTGAATAGTGGCAACCGTCAGATCAGAGTTGCACTCGGTCAGATGGAATGGAAACAAACCAGCTCTACAAACTTCGACGACGATCTTGCAAATTCCAGATTTAATTCAAGTGTCTGGATCGAGGTATGTATACGAACGAATAAATGTTATATAAGAGAGAATGTAAGTAGGTATAGTATTTTTAAGTATACACCCCAAAGATGTTGTTATGTGAGTCACTTTATGCAAATCGCATCAATTCAGTTTAACCCGTTGCAACTCCTAGACCTACTCTCACTGAAGCGCGATGAAATTAATTTGGATTTGCAACTTCACCTTGAGTTCTTGTTTTTGCACCGAAGTGAATGTGCTAAGTTCTGGCAGCGATCATTTTTTAAGATCAAGATTGCAAGTATATGATGGCACTTAAACGAATATCCCTGTTTCGAAACCTTGAAGGTTGATGTGCGTTTAATAAGTTTAGTCAGGCAAAGATGGAAAAAGTGTGTCATGCTTGCATTGACGGGGATGTAATTGCTATGATAAAATTATGGTTAGGGACAAGGAGAGAGAAAATTGAAGATTTTGAATAAGCTTATAGATGTTGGCAGGATTGGTGAAGTATATATCCCAAAATATGGTTCGTCTTCTTTCAATCAAGGCATAAAGTAACAAATTCCATCAAAGGATGGCTACGATGTCAATGGATTAAAAAACGTCCAAGAAATCTTCAATTCAAACGATTTTTTTTTATTCTCCGAAATTTACATGCCATTCTGAGTCGGACATATGGGTGACAGTTGACAGACGCATGCCAACATAATAATGTAAGCGTCAATAATATGCCGAGTACACGACACGACATGCACCCTTTTATGAAATATTCTGACGTCGAAATGACGTCAGTCTGGAATGCGTATGTCGTGTTTGGCATGTCGTGTACTCGTATCTTAATTCACATTTAACTACAAATATATTATCTACATACATGTATGTGCAAGTACGTTTGACCCAATCGTGCCCTTGATTACTTTTTTGTTAGCTATGCAGCTTAATTTGCCGTTAACTATTTTTATGACTTGCATTCATTTGTTTCTTTATTTCGCTCTTCTCGATTGAATTAGAAAGAATGGAAACTGAAGAGATGATAAGGCGTATGAATGTATGTATAATGTTACATAATGTGGATAAAACTAATAATTCAGGATATTCTAATAGAATAAACTTGCGGCTTAACCCAAAAAAATATTGTGTTGATTGGACCCAATATTTTAAACCCGAAAAATTATTGGGTCAAACTAACCCATTTGTTAAGCAAAAATGTACATTATATTTTATGTACCAGGTTTCATTTGCCCAAAAAAAAATTGGGTCGAATGAACCCATTTACTTTGCCCAAAAAAAATGTATTCTAGAGAAAAAAAGCACTATGCACCACTAATTAAATTGGGCCACAAATACCTGTTTCATCAGACCTTTTTCAACAAATAGGTCAATTGGGTTCGGTCCCTGGGTGTGACCATATGGTATTTCAAAAAATGGAAAAAAATGTAGCTGGTTAAGCTTGAATCTTCCAAATTTGTTCTTGTTTCTGAAAGGAGGCATATATGGCAACATAAGTATATGCAAAAAGTTTTGATTTTGTAAGTCCTACCCGCATATTTTTAATCCTTTTTTCAACATAATAAGGACAGCTATGTATGTACAGTATGTCATACTTCGCAGCGGCGGTCTGGGCAAATGTGCTTTTGGAAAGTACTGCACGCCATTTTTGTCTTTTTATCACGTGTCCTAGGATATAAAAAACACTTTTCCTGCTTTGGAATCTTCTTTTGAGGTTCTCTTAATAAAATATCCTGGCAATGCTGTGGATCGCCTTCCATTGATTCTCGAAGCAATTTTTCGATGGTACTGCAATTGTGGAATGTGTGTAATATAATTCTGAAATGATTCATTGACCTACCTTGCTAGAAATCCAAAAATTTAAGAAAAATTGTTCACTTGTCTTTCAAAAATAAAATTACACTAACACATATGGGGTGCCA
Organism: Cheilosia scutellata; assembly: GCA_955612985.1. Classification (NCBI taxonomy): domain Eukaryota; kingdom Metazoa; phylum Arthropoda; class Insecta; order Diptera; family Syrphidae; genus Cheilosia; species Cheilosia scutellata. The sequence continues at coordinate 116,961,034 of OY015312.1, forward strand.
GCACACCCCAGTGACCACGATATCTACAGTCCGGAGAGAGGAAATGCAGTAAACATCTTTCAGGAATAAAGTAATAACGAAATAAATAAAAGTCACGACTCTCTTCAAAAATAACTACTTTTATTTTAAAAAATATAACTGTTTTAATTTTGAAGTGGGGTGCTCACGCACCCCATATGCATTCTAGGGTTAATGTTCAGAAAAGAGTCCGTAAGGCTCATAATGCACTGTAAGAGGACAGCGGGAAAAAAGTGGGGACTGAAACCAACAATGATGCATTGGTTATATACACATCATCAGACCCATCTTTACCTATGGGGCTCTTCTTTAAAACCAAACAGGTAGGGCATAGCTTCATACTAAGGGAATCCTTCTCTAACACTCCTGATAAAACGGATGAAAGTCTGGGTGAATTTGACTTCGTTCGAAACACCGCATGAAGTACTATGCCCAGATAGGGAGGACTGGCAAAGAAATTAAGATTCGAATGAAAATTAAATTTCGATTTACACGGATGGTTCCAAAACTAAGGAGGGTACAGGGTAACGTATATAAAAAAAAAAAATATGTGGTGCAACAGGCGGTAGACACCCTAGGCCTAGCTTCTCGCAACCATTCGTTTTGTGTGAGTTTATATTTTTGGGACGAATGGAAAGGACCTACAATTTTATGCCGACTCCGAGCGGCTGAATTGAGAAGCTTTTTCAGGACAGTCATAATCTCGGATGTTTGTCAGACGTTCGCGAGAGGTGCCGCAGTAGAAAAAACCTTAAGATGTAATTTGTGTTTTCGAACCTGGGATCCCTCGCACAGTAGTCCAGCACACTAACCACTGCGCTACTGCGCCAGGGTCAGGTATATATACTCGAGGAATATAGACCCACGCGTGTCATTAAGACTTTCGGACACATGAAGTTATGCTTAGAGCATTATGCGAGCAGAACCAAGTAAGATTGTGTTGGCTACCCGGACACTGCAATATTGAGGGTAACGAAAGGGCCGACGTTCTGGCCAAAAACGGAGCAGAGCTTCCACAACTCGAAACCATTGAAGGCATAAGACCAAGGCCAAGGGAATTATTCTCGAGAAAATTAAAAATAGGACAGATCAAAGATGGTCAGATATAGTAGGTCACAGGGTCTCAAAGGCTCTGTGGCCTAAGCTAGATCGGAAAAAATCTGTAGAATTATTAAAGCTCAGTAAATATAAGCTATGAACGGCAATAGGGATTCTCTCCGGCACTGTCTTCTAAGGAAGAACGTCCGAGAATAGGTTTAACAGAAACGGACGCATGCAGGTACTGCGAAGATTTACATGTCGCAGAGGATATTACTCATCTCCTCTGTGAATGTCAAGCCATTGCTCGGAACAGGAGGAAACACCTTGGAAGGTACTTCTTCGACAATTTGGAGGAGGTTGACCTCACTAACAAAATTGAAAACAATTTTAGGTTTTATAGGGAAATTAATTGCTTGGGCGAATTGGTTTAGGATTTTGACAGTTAAGGTTCCCCCAGGGATGGCGATGGGCCCAATATGGTGCCTGGTCCACTGTGATGAACTCACACCCTATTCAACCTAACCTTACCTAACCTATAGGTGTTGGCAATCAGCTTTTACAAAGTATCTGCCATTGATTGTTTTTACGTACAAATGTCCAATGCGTTCTCCTAGAACCTAGATGAATTTATCGCAATTGTCTTTACAGATAGAAAGAGAAAACAGATAAGCTGTAATGGAGAATTTTGGCTGTAAAGCAACTCAAAATCGTTTTTGAATACAGAATGAAAGTGGTGTTAGTGTTGATCTGCATAATATGAGATTTATCCCATTATTCCGCACAACAAACACAACTACCTATCAAATGAAACAACACACACGACACATTTCGTTCACTTCAAGTTACCCGGAAGAAGATTTCGTTCGCCGGAGAGTTCATCGAAGAATCTCTGGCGATACATGTCTAGTGTGAAATGGTAGACGACGGTTGGGGAATGCCCGTGCAAGAATCGACTGCGGTTTGCCCTACAAACACAAATGCCCATCAAACCAGAAAACACACACAACACATTTCCTTCACTTGGAGTACGCGGAAGAAGATTTCGTTCGCCCGAGAGTTCCTTTAAGAATCTCTGGCGATATAATTAGCTATGTCTGTTTTAAAATCGTTGACGTGACGACCGACGCGTAGGGAATGCCGATGCAAGAACCGATTGCGATTTTCTAAAATAAATGCTGAAAAATGAAATGCTAAAATCTAGAGGAAATACGTGCAAAAATGCATACAGGAAGATTATATGAAACCTTCCTAAGGAACGATGACATTGCGCTAAATTTTCCAAAATATTTTAGTGGCTCTCATGTCAAATTCGTAAACGTCATTTCAATAAATATCCAAAGTGGATGCTAGGAAGTAACCGAAGGTAGCTGATAATAAATCAAACAATTTCATGTGCACTCAAATCACACAAGATTCACTTGGCTTTGGCCGTGGCCCCATAAACAACTGCTGCACCTCATTTTCATTATTCTTTCCTCGCATCATGTATGTAAACGGTGTTTACACCACTCCGACCGGCCCAAATAAGAACTTTCCAATAGTTCGATTAACTGCAAAACACCAACCCAACTGCCAACGATCCGAAGGGGCATTGTACTTCTGTCACGGTATTCAAATCCAAACATTAACATTGACATCACGTTGGTAAGGTGGCCATTTGGAAAATGTCTTTCTTCCAATTATCCGCACCACTTACCGTCAAATTGTCGTCGCCTTTGCATTTAAATTTATCTTTTATATTTCGTATCTGATTATAGTCCGAAAGAGTATCTAATAAATACCGTAACCGTTTTATGAATAGACAAAATGCAAAAAAAAATGCGCAGAAAACAAACTTTCATTATGATAAAGCACATCGCATTGTGGCAGCAGTGACTTTGGCCAGTAATGATCAGATGCAGCGCGTTCATGAACTTCCTGATGTTTTATGGATATGGCATAGCGGCGAGACATCTACACGATGGTGGTGGAGTGTTGCAGATGAGATTAAGTGAATGCGATTAAACTAGCATCGAAAGAAATAGAAGATGTCTATACAGATTGCAATAAAATGTGTACAGGAAATTGCAAATTAATCTCCGGAACGAGGAGAGAGTCTCGCTGAATGTTGAAGAAGTTTCTTTGGCATCCGATCTGAGGTGAACGAATGAATATGGAGCAAATGGCAAAACGAGTGGATGCATTGAGTGGATGTTTCCCAGAGAGATTTTCACTGGAATGAGGAAAGTTTTACCTAGATCGCTGGTGTAATTCTCAGGAGGTGTTCATAAGCAATAAGTTTGCGATATTTATCTTTGATCTTCGAATTTGTTTTTTTTTTTGTTCATCGTCTGCGATATTTGCAAATGATCCAGCTGCCATACTTGGGAAACAAATTCCTTCAAACTGAACTCTGGAAATTCATATCGCGCGAATATTTATTATACATACTTACCTACTTTAGGCCGCAAAAACACTCTGAAGATTGGAAGTCTCAGTTTCGACTTAATTCGAGCAAACTGTTGTAAAGAGTGTCCCATAATTCACGCAAAATTTGAATTTTGTGCCAGTGTTTTTGTACAGTGATGCCAACGGAAAAAATATAACAATGTGACAGCTGACAGTTCGGGGTTAGTAAAAATTGAGCGCTATATGAAAGAACAACGCATTTTCATTGTTGAGCAATATTTTAAAAATAATGAAGGTTTGTCAGATACAGTCCGCAATTTTCGAATAAAATCATCTTTAGTGATGAAGCTCATCTTGATGGCTTCGTTAATCGTCAAAGTTGTCGCATTTGGGGTACCCACGAGTAATTGTTGAGAAACAAATGCATCCACAACGCGTGATTGTTTGGTGGCGGATTTTGGGCTGGAGGCGCTTTTTCGAAAATGCGGATGGTCAGGCAGCAACAATTAACTTTGTTGGTTATTGTGTCATGATAATCCAGTTTAGTGTCTAAATTACATGATGTGGATGTGACCAACATTTGGTCTCAACAAGACGGTACCACGTGCCACATGCCTTATAGCCAGAGAAACAATTCAATTACTGCATGCGTAATTTCCTAATCGTGTAATCGGCCATTTTTGCGATCAGAATTGGCCATCCAGATTCCAGAACTTGCGATTTAACGCCATTTTACTTTTTTCTTTAGGCTTTTTTGTAGAAAAAGGTCTATGCAAACAAGCTCACGAGACACGACCACCAACGCCTTGAAAGAGGAAATTGGGAGGTGTATTAATGCAATTCGAAACGGTTATAGAAAATTTCAATAAAAGAGTAAGTACTTGGCATCAAAGCCTTGCCGGCCATTTATCAGATGTGCTATACCATATAACCTAATCCCAATCTGTATACACTATGAATTAATAAAAAATCTATTTTCTATCAAAATTACATTTCGCGTGAATTGTGGGACGCCCTGCTTTATACATAATACATTAATTGTGGGTTTGGTAGATTACTGAGACTAGTCTGGGTCTCAGAATCTATCCATGGATAAACAAAAATTTCATCTTAAGTTATTTCCAATGGGTTATATCTTGCGTGAAGGCCAGCTATCCGAGATTAAAAACGCAAAAAGCTTCTGAATTTAAACGTTCCGACCCGGCATAATTCCATTTGTCTCAAAACATAAAAACACGTACAAATAAGTGGCTGTGAGAAGAAGCTAGAACTAGGGTATGACCTTGCAAATATTGCGTTAACTATTTCTTTTATAATACATTCGACAACATTCTCCTCCCTTTTAGAGCAAAGATACTTCGTACTATCCCACTATTTATCTATCCCATATATTAACGACTCTACATGTTGGCCATTTTGTCATTGTCCATATTTTCACACTCAAAATAAACCTTCGAATGACATTATATAGCATTCCTTCCATACATGCATAAATGTTCTATCAAGTTCCAAGTTCACTAGGGCGTATACGTGATATTTTAACAGCTCTCACAACATAAACCACATTCCAAGCGATATTCTATTACATTGTGAATTATACCGTTAGATGTCATTCCATCTCGATCGTGAAAATTTCTTTGAACCTGATTTAGTATTTTCTTTAGAAAATTCTCTCCCACCCATAATAATTGTGAGAGCGAGTATCCATACATATATCCGGCAAAATCAACCGCAAATTGGTACCATTATAGAGCTGTTCTCCATAAATGTATGAGACAACCACCGACCATTGGCTAGAAAATGTATCCAACTGTCCAAGTCGTCGACCTTGATGGTGTGTGACTTCGTTGCGATTTCATAATTGCTCCGATTTGCAATTAAACTTGGTTTTCTTTCTATTCAATTCATCGGTGCGGCGTGTACTGCGAATGGATACTTTATTGCCTGCCACGAATCTGGATTGCCGCCTTCACCATAAATAGACAAACACTGTCATATGTTTCGTTGCAAACCGGCTCTGTTTGTTTGTATCTTATTAATTTTTTTTTACAGAGTCATAGTTACTTTTGCCACTGCTAAAGTTTGTGGTCTCTAATTAATATCATAACACGACTCATACAACTGGCGGTTAGATTGGTTAAGTAGTATAGAAAAGGTGGTCTTGGTCTCTAAGAATGTGACAACAACAGCATGTAGACATACAAAGATTCGTAGTATTGGCATAGGCAATATGGCTAAGTTATAAATGGTGCTGGTTGCTGTGTAAAACTACCGGCTGAATAGGTTTTTAATTTCAGTCTGGATATCATGAGGTGTGTTGGTAATGCTTCATCTATTTCAGGTGAAAAAAAAAAAAAAAAACAAAACCAATTCATATAAATCGACAAGGAAGGTAGCTTTTTTGTTTCGACACAGTGTCTGGTGCTATTCGACATGGCGCCTTCCATGTTTGTACAGTCTCCGCAGAAATTGTCTAGTTAGATATCCATGGAGCGTTAGAATTTCGCTTGATGGAAATTTAAATCTCTGGGGCTGTTCAATTAAACCAATACGTGATCGTACTATCTAAGTATCAGATCTTATAAGCATCAGAGGCGAGGTATACGGAGACCCCCAAACTCGTAATCCTCTTGCAGCTGGTCCTCTCAATTTTTGTTTATCTTGCTTCTGCTTATAACTTTTCATTTAAATTATAGATATTTAGATAGATTTGTAGATAAGGCATTTAAAAAATTAGTTTGTTTAGTTGCACAAAAAACAGTATAATTATTTTCAATTTAGACTTTGAAGCAAATAAAAGCGCTGCCGCTATAGCAGGCAGGCCTCTTAATTAAGTTCAAGTTCAGTCGTTTGAATTGCAATTAAGCCAGCTTTAAAGCCACTGAAGCCTTAGTTAGTTAAGGGTGCCTCTTGATGATGAGAAATCATTTAGGCCGGTGATCGGCTTATGGATATTACAACTGATAACTAATTAAAACCATTTGCTTGAGTCTATAAAGCTAAGAATATTGTTACTCAGATGACTGCTACCTCTGAGATAGGAATTACTCAAGCTTTATGAAATTGGCGATTCTATTGTTATCAAGATCACGGAAATCGTTGAGAAAGTAAAGCTCCATGCGATTGCCAAAGGTAGGTTAGGCGGCCATATTGCTGATGACAACAGCAATAATCTTGGGCTTGATCTGCTTGAAAGGCACTGTGATTCTTCGGAAAGAAGAACATTTAGGTCTTCAGGGCACACTGCGGAACCTTGGCGCTGTCGACAAACTTAATTAGATTGATATTCAGCTTGTGACAACAGAAGTCAATAACGTTAGATATTCCCGTAATCCGATAAATTTATGAAGCCCGTAAATGTATAAATTTCTGCGGTGCTTTAAGTGAACATCCCTCGGAAATGTCATTGCGTAGGTAAATCACGTAAATCGACTGTCAAGTCGGCTGTCAGACTGTTCAAAGAATTCTTAACGTAATTTTGAGATTTTCCTAACAAACTCTGGCAACAAACCTACAATCCATACGACTGTCTGTCAAACTTTGACATTTGTGATTTGCGTAATTTTCCACGGTTAATTTCCGAGCCTAAATCGTCGCACTATTTCCTACTATTCTATTACACTATTCTATTCTCCATACAAAATCTGACAGTTCATTTACGAGGTGGTAAATTTCAGCATTTTACGCAGTTTATGAGGCTTTTACGCGTTTAAGTGAATACCCTTAATATAATCATTCTGTTAATAAAACGAGATCTATTTTTATAGGAGACTATGTATAGGTTTGTTAAATCGTTTAGATCATTGTAATAGAAGGCTCCCGAATGGAGTTTCCGTTTTCGGGCGAGTGCCGGACAGGTGCGCATCAGAGGAAATGAAGATTGGTCTCCTGCGCGTCCTCGTCCAAACAGCTTCTACAAAAATCGTTTGAGAGTACACCAAGCCTTGTTGCATGTTGCAAGGAATAGGTATAGAGAATTCATTGATTCAGAGGCATCTTTCGGTCGAGCTTAAAATAGAGTGAAGAGCAGTTCCAACAGACACCTGGACGTATGCGAAAAATTTCCCAATGAATGCTAAACAAAATATTTTTTTTTGCCGAAGTTTGAGATTTTTCACAGTCGCTGGAAGTAGCGAAAACGAAATTGGTATATCATTACACAGAAACCTATAGAGTGCGAGATTGTGAACCGCTTTATTGGTTTCATTGATGAATATGAACATATTGAATAAATGGACGAAGTAAAGTTCAAAGAAGTGGAAAATATAGCAGTCACTCGCGTCATTATCATCATCATATCGTTCATTACCAGCTACGCTCATTATTGGCTTCTAAGTCGTGTCGGCTTCCAAAACGGATAATCAATATGGACCATTAGTATTATATTTCTATACATTCAATCTAGGTTGTGGATTATTTCCAATGTTTTTTTCAAGGATTTAGGCCATCAATCTGTGCATTAGCGCCAAGTGATATCGAAAAACACATTTAAGGTTACAATTTGAGCGCGATAAACAATGGCACAGGAATAAGTATGTTAATAAATAAAAAGTGCATACAAACTAACATATCGGCCAACTAAATGCCACCCCCTACTAACCGTGCTTGGCATTAATGACCATCATTTGAATCATCAAAAAATTCCTCGACTCCATTCAACCTTATACTGAGCGGAGAATTTTCGTTATTATTCATACTACTCCATTCCGCGCTCAACTGGTCATTGATTGCTTAATCTCCTTTGGATAACTTACAAAAAGATTATGAACAATTCAAAACTCGTATTGACCCAAAACCAAATACTCGCGCTGGTAGGACCCCGCCTTGCCTGTGGCAATTACCAACTATCCAACGAATAGACAGACAGCAGAGCTAACATTTCCAGTGCATTTTGAATGCAACTGAAACCGACCAAACACCAGGCCACCAGGTCGATGTTGACTATCGCATAATAAATTCCAGTTAAGAAAAAAAAAACTTAGATCCAACGCAAAATTTAAATTAATTCCGATTGGTACGAGGATTAGTGGCGGTACATAACAGCAGCTAGTTTTAAGCTGGAAGTGGGGTTCATATATTCGCACATTCCTCCCAAAGTGATGTAATGGTTTGAAACTGGATTCGAATTCTTTGCAAGGGTTTGTTCTGCAAATATGTGTGCTTGGTAAAAGGTTTGTAAACCTGTTAAAGATACAGTCAAATTTAAAACTTGTTTCACTTATTCTCGGGATTATTTAAACAACTGTCATTAGGCATGAAAGGTTGGTTGTAGATTTTTAACTGCTGAGCTTTATAAAGAAGAAGAGAATCGATGCAGATTTTGATAACGGAATTTGTTCGTTACACTGTTTCGTTACAGTACAGTTTACCATCTTCTGTCATTTTTACCACAACCGCTGGAGCTGTCGTCAGGGGCGTAGCGAGGGTTCGAGCCGTGGGGAGTGAATTTCATTGAAATGCCGACTTATTTCAGAAACTTGCCGACTGTATAGAAATCATGAAAATGGGCCCAGCGATTATTCACTCCATAGAAGATGTTTTTTGTATGGGAGACGCCACGCCCCTTTGTCCAATTTTGACCGATCTTAACAGGAACACCCCTGGGCTAATACCTAAAGGACCATTCACATAAGAGCGACCAACTACCTACGATCGAAAGACAATTCGCAAGTTTTGACAACCCGTTCACATGAACACTTTTATAGGTCGCGGCAGTTCGCGAATTCCAGCCATCAGTTTTTACCCTCAATGTCTAGTTTGAGGTTAAGTTCGAACGAATGTTTTATTCGCTAGTTTGTGGAACCCTAATTAAATGATGTGGATTGCGAATAAACTTTGACAATTCGCGCCAAGCGTGTTTTCGTTCACGGCAAAAAGTTTGTAATTCGAAATTTCGTTATTTAAACTGTTTATAAATACCTTTTTAATGGGATACTTAATTATCCTCCTCTTGGCCCAAACACACGTTTGTCACGAATTGTTAAAGTTCGCAATCTACATCAATAAGCCGCGAACTAACGAATAACACATTCCTTCGAATTTAACCTAAAACTAGAAACGCCAACCGTCCTTTTAAAATCGAATGGAAACTCGCTAAATTTTAATGATTTCAGTCGGCAAATTCACCAATGCCGACCGTTCTTTTTAAAACCGAATGGAAACTCGCTAAATTTTAAGGATTTCAATCGGCAAATTCACCGATTCACCGATTTTAAGGAGTTCATGTGGAACCTTTGAAAATGCCGACTTTTGTATACATTTACAAGTTTAAAAACCTATACCTAATGGAAATCCAACTTAAGATCAAATTTTTTAAAATTGGTCGTTGATTTGCCGACTCTTGAAAAGCGTGGGGGGTGCGACACCCCCGCACGCCCCCCCCCCCCCTCGCTACGCCCCTGACTGTCGTCCTCAAAGGGTATAATAATTAAAGGTCCTCTTCGAATCGTTAGATGCAGAATATCGTCATGCATAACCGAGCCTTGTGGCATCCCATGCCGGTTACCTCGCACAATTTTGACATTTATATATGACAAATCGTATGTAAAACCATGGGAAGTTTAACATCGTGAAAAATGGCGTTAACATGGTTTCCAGTGCTGCCCGTGGTCTGAATTATATTAATTAGAGAGATGCCAAGGTTGATATAATATTCCCACTAATTGCATTCTTTACGTCACTATATTCGTAACATCTACAATAATTTTTTGAAAACCCCTTACGTTGGTCGGTACCCATAAATGATATTGCAATGAATGTCAAAGTAAAATGGAAAGCGATATTGGTAAGAGATCAATAGCATGCTTGATCACAATGATGTCTTCCAAGGGGTTTACGATCAATGACATCAGTAAAGTTTACTGGTAACTTGAAATTTTAATTATTTTCTTTGCAGTTTATAACAAAGTTAATCTCATTAAAATTGGCAAAGCTGTTTGCATCTTAGTGGTTTAAAAACCAATTTGGTGGCCTGTAAAAAAAACAATGTTCCCACTATTTTTAAGACCTTTAAAGTCAATTTAACGTAAGACGTTTTCAGGTTCACGACCTTAATACACTGAAGCCATTGTAAATCGAAATAAAGGATTTTCTTTTCAATATGACAACATAGATGGTTAATCTGACAGCTGACACAATTTTCACATTCAGTATTGTTTGGCAAATCATAAGATGATCATTGTTTGAGTCGTGAGTTCAGTGATTGGCCGCTTTAACAGTTAGAAGGCGATCCATATTTTACAGTAAAATTTTGTTCAGTGATGCGGTTCACTTCTGTCTTGGTGAATTTGGTAATTGTGACATTTGGAATGACACAAATGCAAAGGTGACTTATTATCTAACGATGCAGCTTAAAAAATGTATGATTTATAAGCTATGGCGACATCATCGGGCCGTACTTTTTTTTCTAAATTAAGAAAATCTGACATATCGTCCATTGTTGCTCCATTATTGCTTTTTGCTCTCACATTGAGGCAACAAGCAATGAGCGCGTTCAAGAATCTAGTATAGTAAGTCTGACAGTTCTATATCTTCATGTTGCTGAGTTTTCATTCGGCTAGACTGCTCACGTGAACAGTTTTCTCAGTTGACTGACGTCTATGTCCGCAACATTGACAAATCAAGTCAAGAATTTCTCGACTTACTACTAAGTTGACGTCTATTAGTGTCAATGTCAACATGTGTCTGGAAAACTTAGTTTTTACATTTGTATTGGGTTATCTTATCGGAGAGCATCGGAAAGCATGGGAGAGCGCAGTTTGACATTTCGGTTGCCCTGACGTGTAGAGCAACAATCAGAAACTCGGAGTCGGAACCCAGGAAAAAAAAAATACAATTGTCAAAAAGTGACATACCAACAATTCAATTTAGTTTTAGCGTTCAGGTCGATTTGCATCTGGACAATTCAAGTCAACTTACAACGACTAGAATGCGGCCAATAAGCAACAAAGATACTAACAATTGTCAATAAACAATACGCAACTTTAGGCACGAGTACGATAACTACGGCGCCAAAAATTGATAACGGTATTTTGTAGAGGGGTGAAATACAAGCATTTTTTACTATGGGAAGGGGGGGTCTATCTGGCTTTATTTAGGCGGGAGGGGCAATTCAAAAAAAAATAATACTTAAAATTAAAAAAAATAATTTCATAAACAATGGCAACACTTACAATAAAGGATTTTAAGATTTTTGGAAGCCAGGAATCTGTTCTTTGATATTATTTTTAAATCAAGTTATAGCTGTTAATAGTTTTTGAAAAGAATACTTTCAAACTTGAAATTTAAGGAAAAATATAAAAAAAAAAAAAAATTTCATGTTGATTTTTTCATTATTGAGAAAGAAGATACTTAATTTGTTTGTAGTTTTTACTGACTAAATCAATTCTTAATCGAATACTGAAAACCAGTTTGATTTACGTCCTCTAATTTTTGAGAAAATTGAAAATTATTTTTATATGTCGGTCCGCTTAGAGTACAAATTGCTACCCTGGCGCCTTGAAATATGTATGGGGGGGCATGCTGCCCCCCTGCAACTCCCCTGCTTGGGGTCATTGTTGGATTTTGGGATGGGTGCAAGGCTGAGTATATGCAAACTTTCTTTAAATTATATTAGTTTACCCAATGTCAACAACATTCTTCAGATACAGTCTCTGGCCTGAAATTTCACATTGGTAGACAAAATGTTGCTGATTTGCATTTTAGACAACTTAGAACGGATTCCTGGCTTTGAAAAGTTGTTGTAAGTGTTGCCATTGTTTTTTAATATTTTATTTTAATTTTATTAATATTTTTTTTTAATTACCGCTCCCGCCTAACCGGAGCAAGATAGACCCCCACTCCCATAGTAAAAAATGTTCGTATTTAACTCCTCTACACAAATCCGTCATTAGTTTTCATCGCCAAAATTATTTTACTCACCCCAATTTTTGTTCTTAAATTTCAAGTTAGAAATTGTTTTTTTTTAAAAACTATTTAAAGTAATAACTTGATTTAAAAATAATATGAAAGAACAGATTTCGGGCTTTCTAAAATGATATAGTCTTTTATTATAAGTGTTGCCATTGTTTTTTAATGTATTTTTTTTCCATTTAAAGTATAATTTTCTTTAAATCACCCCTCCCGCCTAAACGGAGTAAGATAGGCCCCCCCTCCCATAGTAAAAAGTGCTTGTATTTAACCCCTCTACAAAATACCGTTATCAATTTTTGGCGCCGTAGTTATCGTACTCTCCCCCAACTTTATTTTAATCTATTCTCACATTGAGGCAACAGTATTGCCAGCCATTTCTGACTATCAGGAAGATTTTTCCACAATTTCTACGACTTTCGTATCGACATATTTTCCCAAAATTAATAAAACGTACTATGCGCAAACGTCTAATGACGTGTCACTAATGAAATGAGCTACTACGAAGCAATGCTGCTTTTCAATATGCGCTGTGAATTGCTATGCCAGCGATAAATATTGCCGCAATCAGCAACATTTTTCGTTCGACCGATATTGAGTTGCTTTGACACCTCTAATTTAATTCAAATTGTGAGCGATAATGGCCGCGTTCCATTGACCGCTAGATGACTAGCGGCATGCCAAACTCGATATAAAAAAAACTGACATTTCAGCATTTGCGCTAGATCTCTAGCACATTTTGTGAAATATCCTTTTCTGGGAAATTTTTCAATCTAGCGCAAAATGAACTGCTAGATTGAAAAAAATAACGAACTGTCAAAATAAAAGTGAAAGTGCAGAAGTCAAATATTTCTAATTTGGTGTAAAATGGGAATTCAAACTTCTATGTAATTAAAATACATTGTATTTGTTTATATAAACTATAAATATGCGACATGATGGCACAAAATACATTTTTGACTCTCATGAAGATGAAATAATACAAATTCAAGTTGGTTCCAATGTCACTTTGCCGCTGCCGCTAGATCTCTAGCGCCAGTGTTCCTCCATCAGGGATATTATGTGCTAGACGACTAGCGGTCAAAGGAACGGGGCCAATATTGCGTGTTTCCTACTGTCAGTTGCTTATTGATTTATTGCCACAGTATTTTGCTGATGCGACTCATGATGATTTGGGTTCTACTTAATAGTTTCTTATAGGCAGCTTTCCTGTAAGGCACTGTAGGAGTCTGTGTGAAGCTTAAGTCTTTATGTGCCGTATCGGCAAATGACCCTAAATCGCGGCCGGACCAAGGTGTCATACGACCCGTGCCGAGGGTCAACCTGGCTGGGGGCCATAGTTAAGTCGCTAACGGAGTATCCGGATACCTGGCGACCTCCGGATTAGCCAGCCTTATCTGTATATGCGAATCTCTGTACAAATGGACCTCCGTTCTTCGCTACTCGTGGGTACAAAATTGAAATGGATACAAAAAATAAAAACAAAAATAAAAATGAGACCGGTTCTCCTTTAAAACCGGGCGGTAGTATGGCGACATCGTTGTCTACTGGTTCAGCTCCTGCGAGCAGTGGAAAGATTGTGAATATTCATGGTACATCCACTGTAAGCAGTTGCAGCGGGCCAAGTAAAGGTATACCTTCTAGCAATGGTAGGATTGTGAACAAACATGGCACTTCCACTGCTGCAAATACTAAAGAGAATAAAGCTCTAGCGACTCCTAATGCGCCTTCCAAACGCACTTACAAAAAACGTCGTTACGCCATCCACATTTTAAAGGTCTTTGGAGAAACTTTGGAGAAAACGTACAAAGCAAATATACTTTAGGTATCCCGATCGCTACGTGTAAACTTATAATAAAGCTGGATGCCATCCATAGAACAAACCTTAGGTGTTAGGTGGACATGTGGCACGACATGTCTAGTGACAAAACAGATCTGGCCAAAGCTGGATCTCAAACGTTCTAAGAATTTGATCTCTCTTGACAGGAGGCATATCGGCGCCACAATAGGTGTCATTACAGGACACTGCCTTATAGATAGACATGCAACAAGGCTTGGCGTATCTACTCTCAAACGATTTTTGTAGAAGTTGCTTGGACGAGGAGGACGAGGAAACTCTTAAGCACTTCCTCTGCACTTGTGCGGCACTCTCCCGAAAACGGAAATTCCATTTGGGAGCCTCCTACTACAATGATCTAAACGATCTAACAAACCTAGACATTCGTAGTCTCCTTTGCTTCATCAAAAGCTCAAACTGGTTCAACGAGTAGGACGAAATTTTTACTAGATTCATGTGGTATCACAAGGGACCTAAATGGTCTAAGTGCGTCGGCCTTCTCCCGGCAGCCACTTCAACCTAACCTATGAGAGCCGGCATAGACCTCGGTATAAAAATTGTTTGTTCCGAATATGGTCTGTATGACATTATCGTGCCTCATGTCATATTTCTAAAAAAAAAAAACATCCAGTTATTAAATAAAGTATTCGATGGCAACATTATTGCTGGTAGTAGAACTGTGGCCTGGTTTCCAAGGTCGTGTGATTTGACGCCGCTCTGGAAGTTTGGACTGTAATTGAAAACTTATCTTAAAACGAAGTAGGGTTTAACTTGTACTCTCTTTCTCATTTGGATTGCATAATACATCGATTTACAGAGCACTTTAATGATTAAACTGCAAACTATTGACTGCCACCTTTAGATTTATTTTTTTTGTCCTATCCCATATCTTGTAATAAAACTCTTAAATAATTTATCAAAATTATTTATCCAAAACTTAGGTTAATCAAAAAAAAATATGCCAACGATCGAGATGATATCCCAATTTATTGCCCACCTTAAGCAACAAGCAATTACATCCATCATAGACAAACTAACGATTTCTGAAAAACTGTAAGTTCATGAAATACAAAACACTAACAAAAACCTGATTAGTGATTATTGCAACAAGTTGTGTAAGCATTTCTTTGGCTATCACGCAAACTTAACCACACCTCATGTACTAGTACTGTTGGCACTTCCTCAGGCTGAGTGGATAAATTATCTTGAATATAAAATTGCGAACGCATTCTGGACTAATAGGTTTGGAATAGTTCAGTGAAAGAAACACGATTTTCAATTCACAACGACCTTGGCATTTTGCTAAATAGCGGTTTGCGATTCGTCCGCTTTTACTTTCATTTACCTACTGTCTCACACATATTCACACATTTTATCATGTTATCCGGTGCTAATAATCTAAAGTTGGATTCGAATGACCCTTGCCTATATATTTATTTATATTTTTATTTATTTAGAAAACTTGCCATGACCGATACTTAAAATTAATTGCATTTGCCGATTGGTTTCAGAGATTTTAACTGATTTTTTATGTTGCGACACTTTTAGACAGACTTCACGTGTAATGCACAAAAATCTCTAAGTCTCTTCAAAGTATTCCAGATAACTACTTATAGAGTAGCACAAAAAAAAAAAAAAAAAAAATTTGGATGAGGGATGCAAATGTTTTGACAGAAAACTACTCCACATAATGAAGGACAGCCATTTTTGCAGTACATACATACCTACAGAAAATTTCTCTTTTATATGTGAACACATAAATAGCTGAACCGACTTAGAGCCCGCAAATAGTCCACTCAACACAGTATTTAAAGATAATAGTCCAAGGGTCACCTATAAAGTACCCATCAATATTATTGAAGTGCTGAATTTTTTATTCGACTTCTTTCTAAGGTCCAGAGTTCACCTGGGCTACTTCAAGATTTTCATTCAAAAAACATGATTTTAGACGTAAAAGTTCTTCAGAAACACCAGAATACGTGAGGAAATCAGAATCGAGCAGCTACTTCTACGGACGGAGCGGTCCAGAATCAGGATCCCACGATGCCACGACGTGCTATGGAATCCATACCATCAGGTAGGCGTCCTCTAGGTAGACCCAGGGTGAGATGGTTAAATCAAGTTCATAATCGCTCTTCTACCCGCATGGGGATTGCCCTTGATGATCTAGAGTCGATGACTCTATATCGAGAGCTATAGAGGGTCCACTAGAGCAACCTACACTCGCGACCCACTTAATGGATAAGCGGGCCATTGAAAATGAATGAATGAATGAATGAATCAATGAATCAAGTTCTTCAGTTCGTTTATTGTTGATCATATATTGCCGTCACAGTTTATCTGTGAGAACTACAAGGTCATCCTCATCAGCATACAATAAAACCTTTACTGATAGATCCCCAGAAATGTATACCGCATAATATGTAACAGCGGAGATCGGCCCATAATAGAAGTGGACTTGAGACGCAGTCTTCAGGAATATCAGATTCAGTTTTAATAGAAAAAAATTTCTAACGATGTATTAGACACTAGCTGGGAAACACCGGTTATTATTGCAACTGAATATGTACCTAATATTCGTAGGTACATTTTCATTGTCCGTCTTCTTCCGTCTTGTTCTGCGGCCGTTTTATTTAGCTCCCACGGATGTCGAGAAATTTATGAGCTTCTTGCTTTTTTTTTGTTGAGTGTTTATTATTTGAAATTTTATTTATGAACTTTTTTTAATTTTTTTTATTTATTGTTGAGTGGTTAGTATTTGAACTCTTTGATTATAAACCATCCCAAGACCCATTCAAATACACACACAAAGTTTCATTAAAATCGGTCCAGCCGTATAGGAGGAGTACGGTAATATATATAAAGATTAGACTCAGAGAGGTAAGGTCGCCGCAGCTCAGATATGCTGTATCTTTCTGTGAACACATTTTTCGAATCGGTTCATTAGTTCCAGAGATTGCCCGCTACATTCGCCTCATTATACAGTTCACTGATAAAGGCTAATCAACTTCGCGAAGAGGCGAAATACCGTGGCAGCAAGCAAGCGTTTCCCACATTTTGACATACACAAGCAAACGTGGCTGTCTCCTGATCACATTTGGATTGACGGAAAGCATTCCCGCAATGTTTTAGCCATCCGCACATTCAGAGGTACCGACTCTGACCACCTTCTCGTAGCTGCCAAGGTACGCTTGCAGATAACTCGTAGGTACAATCTAGCTACAGGAAAATACCGTGCAAAATTTGACTTCGAAAGACTGCGATCGCCAGAAGCCTTTGCTGATCGCTCCTCTCTCTTAAACTCTCAAGAAGACGCGTGCCAGCACTCCAGCAGGATCGAGTCCAGAAGACCAATGGCTACATTGCCAGAAAGCCGCCTCTAATACGCAAGATTTCACCAGGCGACCACCAAGAAGGAATCCATGATGGATCTCATTCTCATGGCTTGGCTGTTGCCCTTTTCAAAGCTGGAGAAGATGATTTGGTAGGAAGCATACTGCAACTCATCTGTTATAGAAGACCAGTTGCGGTAATGTAAATTTTATTTTTCATGTGTTTTAAGTAAAAAGGACATTAAGCTTTAACGGATGAAGAAATCAGCCACGACTTTACATGTCCTGATCAAAATTTTGTATAACGTCATTGAGCATCTGTGCAAAATTAGACGATATTCATGGACGTCTAAACTGACCTCACCGCGCAGTTCCCTTGTAGATAAGAATGAAATGGGATGGCGGCATTTTATGGCGAGAATTTTAGATTTGTTAAAATTGTCTGACCTCAATCTGAAGCTTTGTGAATATGTCACTTGCTAGTATAGAAAGATCATAAGAAAAGGACTATTTTACGATAAAATTGACTATTTTCTAACGTTTTCTAAAAAGCCATAAGAAAGAGAGATAAAATAAGTCAGAAACTGAAAAAATTCGATTGTTTGTTAAGTACCAGTTGACCGGTCATTCTATTACAATGAACGTCATTATCATATCATTACCAGGTCAACTGGTCATTCTATTACATTAAACGTCATTTTCATGTCATTTGTGGCACACTTTCACAGCGCAGTGTATTGGTATTCTGTTGTGCTACTGAAAAGTACAAATATGGTCGGAAGATTGCTATTTAGAAGTCCATGACATGCTTTTGACATAAGCCATGCGCAAGAGACTACAACTGGTAATGACCGCTGTAAAAATTTCAATCAAAACCAGGTTTCTTGTGATGGCTGTAAATGTCAATTGTATTCTGTGTACAAATTGTATATCGGAGTTAAAAATAGCAGGTCATTGGAACATAAAAAAAAAACCGTTCACTGAATTGCACATTTCAATTGATGGATTTCAACTTAAAGATACAAACTAATTAAAACCACTGTTAGTACAATATGCAATAACAAAAATGCCCGCAAGGTCATTGTTATAACAAGTTCGGTCATTTAACCTAAATTCAACATTACATATTTCTAAAGCTATATCTAAACGGTCATCGAATTTGCTTGGCTTCAATTTTCCACTCGATTGCGCCACTGAAAGACCTATGTAAGTACTTCAGTCTTTTATTCTTTTCTTTTTGTATTACTGTACAAGGAAATTAGTTTCGATCATGATAGCAGTTGGCGTTATGCAAAACATCTTAACCAAAGTGTCTCAGGCACGAATGCGGTAGTTCGTTTGTTCCACAGTTGGACGCAATCGCCATTGCCAGTGCAAAAGGAAAATGCATCAATTATTCATTGCATTACCTACTTAATTCACTTTTTATAAACACGAAAAAAAAATGTTTTTTTGACAATCAAAAATATTTCATAACTAAACATTTTGGCTCACAAAGATCCTGTTCATGAAAACCGATTGCAAAATCGCGCCACCGCGCATATTCAATTGCGTTCGATGACATAATTTCATTACAACTACCACTACTACGTATATTCGTACCACTAAGTTATATGAAAGTGAAATCATTAATCTGTATAGCATTACTGAGTGTCCCCGTGTCACATAACAAAGTATCTCACGAACTGGTTTGGTTAAATATTTTAATTATAGGTACGATGCTGTCCATCAAAATAATTTTTCGGTCAATCAAGAAGTACCTACATTCTTGTGATCATAATTCACTCACCGTGATCTGTAGTAGATTCATTTTTCACTGTATTCACTGTGTCACTTTGATTAATCCTTTGTTATCCTTTGAGTAGCTGGCACACCACGATTACAACTCTAGTGTAGTTCTTTGTCACTTTAAAATGCGTATACCAACTTATCTGCGACCGACTTGCTATGTACTTCACTGCGTAATGATGTGGGTTGGGTGGCTCTAGTTGGGTTTTATACTGACATTCCTTCTACTCTGTCGTTGTGTGCCCCCAATGGGGGTAAAAAGAGCTTTTATCGTGTCCACATACCGGTAAAACGGCGTGGCTGTGGCTTTGGGCCACCGTCGTCGTCGAAGATTTTACGATTGGATCGGAGCTGACATGAATGTCAGTGGAGGAAAGTAATTACGAGAAAATGATAAAAATGCACTCTGTTGGTGTGGTGGTTCTGCGGTTCTGCGGAAGATTGACGTTTTTTTACAAGTCTTAGAACTTTTAAATAGCGGTATTTGTGTGGTCAAATTTTGATCACTTTTAACACTGGTATTGAAGTTATATACAGTAAGAAATGACAGTACACAGACTATCAGTTTAATTTGCAAGTAAACTAAAGAACATGCAGATATAAAGACTGCGTCTATTCATATGTCAAGATCTGTCAACTGACACTTGATGTCAAATTTATCGTGATATTTGATCAAAACTATTCTTTCTCGAAGGCCTTTGATCGTGTTCCATCGATATAGGGTTTATAATACAAAAACGTAAATCTGAACATTGTTCATTTTTGTACATAGTTTTTAACAGTTTGACGTCATAAATGGGGCTTGTCTTCGTAGGCAGGAAGAATTCGCCAAAATCCATACGGAAGAACTAAATGCGAACATTTAAAAGAAGTATATGCGTGTGAATAGAAGGAGAAAATGGGATGGATTACTCGAGCATTCAGGAAATATATTATTAGCTATTTACATTTTTGAGCATTTTGAAGTTAAACAAAATAATTAACAAGAACGAGTAGCTGCAAAATTAAATACGATTTTTTCAATTGGGGCGGGTCGATGTGGCTGCCAATCAGTTTATAATTCAGTCACTGATGCCAAATCACCATGGCAAGATACATGATTGAGCAGCTGGTCCAAAAGATAATACTTTCAAAATTGCCTCTCCAGCGGTTGGTGGCCAAATGCGAAACAAGCGGTTCGGTAAACAATCAGCCAACACCCGCAAGTCAAAGAAACAACAGGGGCCTGTACCACGAAACAACAAGTATTGGACAACAGTAGCAATTTATCAAAGCAGTATGTTAAAACGCTCTAATTGCACAATACTTGTTGTTTCGTGGTATAGGCCCCAGATCGGCCAACAACATTTCTACGGTCCGTGAATATGTATGTACAGGAAAACCCGAGGTAGTCGATTCTTCGCCGTGTACTTACAACAAGATCAAATTGATCCAGGAGCTCAAAGTTAATGACCATAGACAACGCCGTTTCTTCGCTGACTAGGCGTGTCGGAGCGTTTGGAAGGGGACCCAAATTTTGGCCAAAAAATCATCTTTAGCAGGAGGAGCATTTTGAGTGAATGAATATTTGTGCTTTTAGAAGGGCGTCGCAAAAATATTTCAACCTGTATAGGGAGTCGCCAGTATGAAAAAGTTTGGGAACATATACAATCTTAGGCCATAAACAAAATAAAAAAAATGAGTACGCAATGAGAATATAGAAGCGAAATTAACTCATTATTTAATTTATTTCTTAAATTTGTCATTTCATTTGTTTTTTTTTTTTTTGTTTTTGTGTCTGTTTCTGTTTTGATGAGGAATATCTGAGGAAACCAAAAAAAGTTTAAACAAACCATGACTGCAGTGTAAAATGCAATTATAACTGTCATTGGGGGCGGTTTAGGATCTCACAGTTTCGATTTTTGCCATATAAATATTTATCTATTAACTTAAGCTGACATTTAATTAGTAGTAAGACCCATTGTACAAACAAAATCGGATTTTGCGCTGGGAAGCCGTCAAGTCTATTCAACTATTTAGGCTGTTACTTTATACAAGGTGGCGCAAAATTAATAATCCAATTTTGTTTTTTTGTTTTTGTTTTACTTTTTTACTAAATAAAAAAAAAAATAATTTTGAGTGATGGAAATCTTTATTTGGTCATTTACAATTTTTTCTGTTAAGTTGAAAATATGATATCCGTCAAGTGGCTACCGCCAGTGTCGATACAAATTTATGTGCCCGTTTTATCGCATTTTCCATGACTCTCCGCAAGATTTCCGGTGATAATTGTTCGCATTCCTGTCGAATATTCTCCTTAAGGGCTGCGATTGTCTGAGGCTTGTTGGCATAAACCCACGACTTCAAGTAGCCCCAAAGAAAGAAGTATGGGGTTGTTAAATCGGGCGATCTTGCTGGCCATGCAAAATCGCCAAAATGGGAGATTATGCGACACTGAAACGTTTCCTTCACAATATCCATTGTGGTTCGTACTGTGTGCGCGATTGCACCGTCTTTTTGAAACCACATGTTCACTACATGTCCAATTCCGGCAGTAAGAAGTCGTTTATCATGGCCCTGTAGCGTTTGCCAGTAACAGTGACCGTACTGCCGATGATGGCGTCCACAAAAAAATACGGCCATATCACTCCTCCCGGTCCCGCGTGAACGCCGCCCCACACAGTGGCTTCGAGTGGATATAATGGCTCTTCGTGCATCTCAAGCGGATTTTCAGTGCCCCAGAAACGAAGATTTTGCTTATTGACGTAACCACTTAAGTCAAAATGCACCTCGTCGTTCATGATGATTTTCGGCACAAAATAGTCCTTTTTGTTGTTTAGATTGTGGGTGGCTCGACAGTAATTCACCCGCGACTGACAATCAGCAGGCATTAACTACTGATGCACTGTTTGCACTTTGTACGGGAACATGTATAAGTCTTTCACTAAAGTTCGCTGTTGGGTCCATCTGGTGATGTCCAATTGCGTGGCCCGTCGCGTCGTCGTCTGGTTGATGTTTCTTCGTTCTCAGAGACAGGGCAGCCACAGCCGCGAAATTCTCGGCCGAAAGACAAGTCCGGTGGCGGCCACGCCCTGCATATGGTCTCCTGTGGTTCCAGTTTGTTCGAGTCAAGTAGCTAAGCGCCGGAATGTTTGCCCAGTTGATGCGCCACTATTAGGAACTCGACGTCGAAATTCACGCTACGCTAACACCACCGACCTATTATTGGTCGAAAAAATCGACACAATTATTCCACGCTTTTGGGGAGTATAGCGCTCTATTGCTTGTCTGTTTGTATACTGCAGGTGTCTAGTTCATAAATGTCAAATATGATTGACGTACGATGCCATTTGCAAAATTATTGTCGTTTTCCATTGGTTTCACTCGGGGATTCACTCATTCCGTAATCCAATGGAACAAGAAAACTGCTTCTGGGCGACTACACTCACGTATTGGTGAAACGTCAAAAATTACTGTATGGCTGCTGCCAACTGGCTTGTATAAAATACATAAAATGCACTTGTGTAAGTGCTCCTCGAGTGGATTCTGACCAGCGTTGCCGAAGTGGCACAATTGTGCCATTTTGGCACCCTACAGTCCAATTGGCACCTTGGCACCTTCAGTTCTCATTTGGCACCTTATGAGCTTGATACATTTTAATACATAATATTACAAAAAAAAACATTTCTTAATATGTTTAAAATTGATTGAGAGTGCAAGTCATTTTCCCTTTCATCTGCGAACACTTATTTTATATTCACTGAACTGAATCATTTTTAACGCAGCCCTTGTATATGAAATCTATAGCATTCTCGAAAACGAGGTAAGATGTCAGCGGGTCAGCGCTTCAGTCAGCGGCTGTTGTTACGTTGTTCTATTGGTTAATGAAAAAAACTTAATAAAGTAATTTAAAAAATACTGAAAAGAATGTTTTTTTTTTCAAGTAGTGAATAATCGTGTGTGTGTGTACGAATTTATACACAAATAATCGTAATGATACTAATGCGAAATTATATGTTTCTTGTGTTTTTAAATATCTATCTGCCGTTGAAGGGCTGGTGGCACCCAGTTGGCACCTTTGGTTACCGTCAATGGCACCTAAGAAAATTTTTTTGCGGCAACGCTGATTCTGACTTGAAATCGAGAAGCGAAATTCTCTCCTCAGAATCAACAGAAGAGTATTTTTTGCGCCAATGGAACGGTTTCGGAAGTGATTTTCTTGATTCCGGACGCTCCCGGACGCTTCTTTTTGCCCAATGGAAAACGACATATAACATCTTCCGATAGGGTGATTCATTTTGCGTCAGCTTGTTATATATGTCCTGTCATTTTACTATTTCTGATCTAACTTAATGGTGGATGATTTTTTTCTGGCTAAAGCAAACGATTTCCCTTTATTTATACAGAGTTGTAGAGTGGCCTGAATAACTAAGTACATACTCATAAAACATAATATAGATGAACTAAATGTGCAGCGACATTCAATCATCGTGAGCAATGTTGACGTTTTTCTATGGTATGGTAACTGATTAAAACCTCATGGATCTGGTCGTAAAACTTGGTACATACAATTTAATGACGTTTTCAATAATGTTCCGTGCATATACGGCTCCCAACATTAGGCGTATTTTTTTGAGAATCTATAGCTGGCTCGCTTTTACGTTTACATGTAAAACTGTTATACTCACTTTTGGTTTTGCATGTAAAAGTAAAAGTGAGCTAGCTATAAGTTCTCAAAAAAATACGCCTATTATCACGGTGGATCTATTTACATTTCAAAGTATCTACAATTAAATCGTGCCCTCATTCGCCCGCAACTATGTATATAGATATTAAATAATCACTTACCTTGTGCAGAAATTAGTTTTCAAGGATTTTGCACACTAAAAATGCATATTTTCGCAACATGCACCAGCTCAGTGGGTACTTACTCTTGACAATATATTTCTTACAAAATCGACGAAAAATGAATTAAAGATCAGCTTCAAATTTAACGCCTGCTACAACACTATATCGTTAAATTTATTAACCATAACGACACGAATAGTTTTTTTTTTTTTTTTTTAAATTGTTTCAAGCCCATGCTGCGAACTCACTTATCAGTCATATGACATCATAATCTTCAAGCAGGATTATCCCATAAATAAGTTCGTAAAAAAAAAAAAAAAAACACTTTTTCAACAGGAACATGTAATTGATGGCGCGTGGATGGAATATAAAAAAGAAGGCGTTGCATGATCTTCATGTTCGATCTGGGCGTGATGCGACACAACATTTATTCGTAACAAAAATTCCAGCTGAACACAAAGAAAGTCCCAGCTAAACAAAAGTTTCAATGTGACATTTACCATGGGCAGGTAGGTATGATTTTTTTATTTTCCTAAGACTTGTTTGGCTTTTTCCTTTTTTGACATCTTTTTTTTTCGTGTTCAATATTCCAAATGTGTGTACAGAATACTGATACAGATTTTCAGGTTATTCGATTAATGGAGTTCTGATTTGCAGATTTTTTTTTTTTATAATTTAATTGCTTAGTTCAGACTTGAATGATGATATAATATATAGGTATACAGAACTAGTATTGTTGTTGACTGTTTCATTCAGGCAACACTAGAAAATAGCAACATTGCCAATTTTACCAGCATTATAGGTCGATAATACGGTGGTAAGCTCCTAACCAAACTCTACAAGGTCCAGAGAAGGTAGGTATGTATTCGGACCACAAGCGCTCTACTTTTAACACCATCAGACGCCCTTACAGTCTTCCTTTTACATATTTAACCTCTTGACCATCACAGCAAATAAATATTCCACGAGCTGTAAATATCCCAGAAATTCGTAATTAATGTTATTTGGTTTATGTCACACTCTCAAAGACAGTTGGTGTGTCATTTCCGGTTGAACCATTTTGAATTAAATTCAAAAAATAAAGCTTTCATATTTAACGTTAGCTATAACAATTATAAATGGTAAAAATCATTACAAAAGTTATCCATAAAGTAACTACGAGTAAAATCGGGTCGTGTCTTTGGTAGGTTCGTGTATAAATAGAAAAAAAAAACCCTATAAATGTTGTTCAGGTGAGGTGAAAAGAAATTTTAAAATACCAAAAATGTTGAGTTCGGTTATGAATAGGTAGCTTGGTTGGTATCAAGCTGGGAGTTGTGTTGCAGTGTTGGGATTTTTATGCCCTACATAGGGGTACTGCGAGCTCGTATTATCTATATCAGGGATTCCCTAAGCTCGAAGTATGATAATGACCAAGTCTATAGAAGACCCCTATTTTGGCCGAAAAATCATCTTTAGCGACGAGGCGCATTTTTGAATGAATGGCTATGTTAACAAGCCAAAAATAGCAGTACTATATCGGACGACGCCAAACCACACCAGGGAGGTGGCAATTCATTCATAAAAAGCTGTTTGGTATGCGGATTTTAGACCGGCGCGCGGAGTCATTTTGTGGGGTTACCTGAAGTCGCAGCTCAATGCGAATAAACCGCAATAGACGTATGCCCTTAAACCCTACATAACCAATGCCATCGCTCAAATTCAGCGGCATTCATGCGGCAGATTGGACCACTCGGATTCGTGCCACTGCGGCGGACATTTGGACATGGTGTTATATTTCATATACAATAATGGCATACATGGGCCTTTCAGATGAAAAAAGAAAAAAAAAAAAGGAGTTCGTTAATACTTCGCACACTTCTTGTTTTATTACATTGCAAAGTCCCTTTAGTGAATACTGTGCCCCCTGCTTATACCTAGGAAAGTTTCATGCCCTTTTCCAGAGCCCCATTGCATTACAGATTTTGCTCTGTCTTTAGCCTTGGCAAGAATATCAACTTTAGAGCAATTCATCCAGTGCTGTTTCTTTTATGAATCTGAGAATGAGTAGCGGGTCCATGGTTTGTATATCCTTATCTGCTACTTCGTATTTAATCCACCTTGCAAAATGTGATCTGGGGTTTTTGCGCTCTCGTCGCAGAATTTGCAGAGACCTTTTTCTGATAAGCCTATTTTCCTCAGGTGTTTCCTTAATCTACAGTGTCCTGTTAGGAGACCTGTGAGACCAATTCATGATTTGAATCTTTTTATGTTATAGTTCCCTTGAAATTTCTTAGCTTGCATCAGGCCCTGAAGGTTTTAAATCAGGGGTTACTTTTTCTTTTTCAATTCTTTTGAAGGGTGTGGTCCCTTATGCCGCAGAACAGTTCAGGTCCTATGAAGGGCTCCGCCTCCCTCGCTCCCTGTCTTGCCAGAGAGTCCGCATGATTCCTGCGTGACCTATCCAGCAGATGGTTACTCTGTTGTTCTTCCATAATTCGTTAAGCTTGGACAGGCATTCCCATACAATGCTCAGTCTATAGGTCGTGGATTGATTGCTCCAGAAGCTGAGCTTCGTTGTGAAATTCTTCTCAAATTTAATTTCCTGATACTATCATCCCTGGGTATAGCTAGAAGTTTAAGTTTTGCAATTAGTACATCGAACTCTTTTGAACCAATGCAAGTTAAGGCAGTACTTTTAGTAGTACAAGATTTTGTCATTCCGGGAAAGTTACTTCCTTCAGGCGAGAGTTGAGGGTATTAACAAATTATTGCTGCCTTGAGTGATCTATTTTGGATGCCATCGGATCCTTGTGTTTTTTTAAATCTAGGTATATTCGGCGTTTAATCGATGAGATGGCTCGGATACGAGTGATAGAGGGGATTAGTCGCCCACCACAAGGCTTTTAAAAACTCTGGGCATGTGGAGTGCGGCTGTCACTTTTTGGACGATTTCTTAAATTTTTTTTTTTATTATTGATCTTTTGACATTTTATTTATGGTCTGTCTCTGTTGCCGATGTATAAAAAATATATCTGCGGCAAAAAAGTATACTTGGCAGCATTTTCTTTGTGCTTAAATTGGGCTTTACCGCCGGGTAAAGGATATGGACAAGAAACTCAAATATCCAAGACTTGAGCAAAATACCCACTGTATATATGGGGCCTATAATACAACATGACAAGTCGACAGCGTAATTCTGCAAAATAAGAATTTGACGTATAGACGGGACGCATTTTTGCAAAATGATAAGACACGTGCAATTGTAATTACTAACTAAATAAGTAACATTAGAATTAATATTTTAATAATTGCACAAAATAAGTGGTGGGCTATGCGTATTACATTAAAAATGCACTTGTCAGCTTTTGACAATATTTAAATCACCTATCTTCATTGAAACGCAGTTCTACAAGTGTTTCTTGACACTTGTCGTGTTCTGTTACAGAAAGAGGAAAATTATATAATTTCCCACTTGTCATCTATCATCGCGACAATTGTGTGTTTTTTGTCGTTTTGTGTTACATAATTTTTTACAAGTTGTCGAAATTAAATTGTCCTACTACTTGTCGCGTTGTGTTGCCCCTGGTGACGTGCGAGATATAGGGACTTGGATATGTCATCACGAACTGCTACTCTAAATAGTGGTCCGTTTCGATTATAGTAGGTACCTCGGAATATGCGGCCGTCTAAGGGCCAATGCATACGGAGCAACTGAAAAAAAAAAAACTGATCAGCGATGCGAATAATTGGCAACTAGTTTGCTTTGAGTCAAATCAAATGGGACGACGCACACGACGCTACTGGTTGGAAACTCGTTTGCGATTCACAAAAACAAGTTTGTAACCAGTCGCCAGACCAACCTTTTGCTGGTGGGCGAGGTTGAAAGACATCAAAAACATAAACGAACTAGAGATTTTGATTGGTGATGACTTGATGAGTTTTCTCGTCTGCGGAGTCAAGTACCCACTGAGTCCGTAACTGGTCTGTAACCCGAGATTAGTTTTTTTTCAGTTTCTCCGTCTGCATTGGGCCTAAAACGTTGCATGCCTGCGACTCCCGTCAAGATGTAGAACCAAAAACAGATCAATTGTTTCTTCGTATTATGATCAGGACATAGCAACATTATTGAAATCTGAGAAACACATGATTGCTACAGCAGAAGTTCCGATGTGTATTAATCTCCATTCGGATTTGGTGTAGTATGGCCATTAATTCCGAATAATTCCTCCTTCATTATTTTGTTATTGAAGTCCCCAAGTATAAGACTGTCTTTGACAAGTACACATAGTTAATTGGCCTGAATGTAAGCTTGATATCTGTGACTATATAGCAGTATTTCGTATAGGCCGAGGGCTAACATCGTTCACAAAGCCAAAGTGTATAAGTATGCTGACTCCCTTTATCCATGGCCCACTGGTTAAAATTGCGAATTATTCATATACCCATGCACAGCACACTCATGCTATTGTGAAATTGCGGAATTTTATATTTCTTTCATTGTTGCAGCTGAAGGCCACGGCACTCAACTTACCCACCGCGGCTGTTGGCACAGCTACTCAGACTATTCATAAGGTTTCTGATGCTGTCCGCGCAAACATGCTAATTTGCTAATTTGACAAGCCCATATAACTAGAAAGACTATCAATTTTCAATTACAAGCCAACAATCTGCCATCACGCAACACCAATCAATGTTTGCACAAGCAAATCATCAACCTATCTAATATGCAATTACGTCTGAGTTCAATCACATTCCACAGAGCAATTCCAATAACACAAAAAATCGCGCATTCCCAACAACCGAACAGTAACAAATTGAAGTTCAAAAAACACATATAACCAACTTAACAAACTTGTTTTATTTTTTATTTACAACCTACAGGTGTCTGTCCGTAATCTAATTAAATTGCATAATGAAAATACATAAAAAAAAACTTAAAACTACGATACTTCTATGGTAATACTGTACAATTTAAAAAATTAATGGTACCCCATTGAAGCGTTCTCGAAGGACATCCATCGTCGAACGTCCCTTATCACAGTACAACAATATTATGGGGAGCAGTTGGCACGCCTTCAATCCTCAGTACGCTCCACATCTTTCATCATCATCAAAGCCACAGCTCCAATGAGACCGCACACCCCCATCACGCTCATCGGCAGTAGTGTTGAAACATGTTCCTGGTTAGGATTGAAGAAAAAAAAACCGCAATCAATTGTTAACATTCCTAGAAGTCGAGCATTCGTATAAAATAAAACCACTCACCAATAGCCACATATACGGAACAATGATCAACGCGATTCCAGCTGCCAGATTTCCCATTCCGAGACCAAAATTTCTCACAACCGTCGGATACTGTTGCGCGGTGAAGGTGGGTATGATTGCGTTATTAGCGCCAATAACACATTTAGCTGTATGGGGGTGTGGAGAGCGGTTAAAACAATTTAAGAAACAAATATTATAATTAATTAGACATAAATTGTGGTTGCGTTCCTATGGATGCATCTTTTCTAGCTTCTATGTAATTCATTTGCATATGGCTTACCTATCATTGCGAGTCCAATGACGCCGAATAAATTTCCATCCGGAACTAGATTCACTGCTAGACAGCAGACGCCAGAGATGAGCATGTATGCTATGAGGTTTTTCCGAATGCCCAGCTTGAGAACGACAAAGATGCTGAGACAAATCGAAATTGATTCAACTAGACCAGCAATAGCCTGAAAACGAAATGAAAATAAGGATCAAGTGTAAATATAAATGGAATGTAAACAAATTTATATTTCTATAGTGCAGGACCTCTTTCTTGTAATTTTTGCAGTTGCCTAGACCGAAGTGTACCTTCTCTAAACTCACAATGTGGCTTGTCGAAATAACGTTACAATTCGGATGCATATTCCTGCATTTCGAAAAGGGCTTGCACTAGGAAACCCCCATGAACTTGGAGGTATTCCTGGTATAGCTTTTAAAAATAGCTAACAACAAGAGCTATTAAACGAAGAGTTACACTTGTCAACCGCTGTTTCTTTGGCCTAAGAAGGCAACTGACTAGCAACGCCTTGTCAAGAGACACGAAGGATACACTATATTAGACCCTCATTATCCCAGGCCTGCTCTATGGCGCAAAAGCATATGGGCGCTAACAAAGGCGGATGAAGATCGTCTTGGTCGTTTCGAACGAAAAACTCTTCGAGTGATTTTCGGTCCCGTATTGCGTTGACGGTTTTTGGGCCGAGAAGATTTAACAGGGAACTCTATGAGGTGTACAGCGATATTGACTTGGTCAGCAAAGTACGTATCACCCAACTAAGATGGTTAGGACATGTAGAACGAATGGACACCAAAGCTCCGGCCCGAAGAGTCTCCGATTCCAGCGTGGGGGGACAACGCATTAGAGGACGAACTAGCCTAAGGATGCTGCCGAGCCTGAACGGCTGAAGTGAGAAGCTTTTTCAGGACGACAGTCATCCTCTCAGACGTTCGCGAGAGGTGGCGCAGTAGCACCCTAACTACTGCGCTACTGCGCTACTGCGCTCACAGTATAATAGTTTAGGTTTCTTTTATTCATGCCCAAAAATATGAAAGAGGGTACTCGATGGCCACGAGGACGAGCATTAGAAGTGAAACTTTAGGACAGAGAGTTGAAAAAAATATTATTTGAAAATCGTTACGCAGAATGAAACATTAAAAGCATCGCTTCACTAACACCTGCCTAAAGTTGAGAGCATAACGAAAACGAATATTGGAAGAAGCTAAACTCGGTCGACTGAAGGGTTGCTACGTAAGATGTGGGTCACTCAATCGCGTTTCACTTTTCGTTACGCTCATATATACCAACATGTAAACTTATATTACCGCAACGTTAGAAGTATGTGTAACAGACCTGTTGCGATATATATTTATTGGCATTTACTGGGCCAATATAATCATTTAACAAAATATGATAGAAGATATGATTCCATCGAAAAATGTATGGCGAAAGACAGCTTAAGCCTTAAATGTGAACCATACTAATAGGACTAGATGGAAGTAATCTAGCTTAAGCTAATGTGCGATTTTATTGCATTTGCATCTTGTGGCGATAATAGGATTAGTGCCCATTTCAAATGTCGGCAGAACTTAAGTACATTTGGTTAAAACATTTTCGTCTGAAAAGAAATTATTTTCATCTTCTAATTTGTTCATATTCATCTGATAGCTTTTGTCAGCTTTTTTTTTTAAATATTCGTCTGAAAAACTTGAAATTTCGTCTGAAAATCTGAATAATATTCCCTTCTACACAACAAACAAATCGAACCGACAGCAGCTATCCGGAGTGCAATGGGGTGCATTTTTAGGGGTTAATAATGGTTTTTCGCGATTTCTGGCTAAACTGTGTATCCTATCAAAAAAAGTTAAACGTAACAGTTGTAGGGAATAAAAAGATCTACAACTTTTGTATTAACCATTTTTACCTTAACCTTAAAATTTTTCGAAAAAATGGAGGAAAACCGGTTTTTCGGTTTTTAATTCTTTTCTTTGTCAGAAAAACGTCTATGAAGATGAAACCTGGACAAACGATTATTTTTAGTGTTGCGAAAAGGAAGTAATTTTTTCAGACGGAAATATTAAGAGGTTGTTGTTAAATTTAATTTTTAAACAAAAAAAAAGCGATATTTTTAACTGCGATTCCTCTTAAAACTACACCTCTTACGGAGTTATGTTTTGGCTTACTTACTCGTTCTTATTGTTGTTCTTCGAATCCTATTTCTGCTGGACTATATTTGTTTTCACACATTTTAAAAATTGTTTCAGACGTTTCCAATTTCTGATGATTTCTATTTTCAGACGATTTCTATTAAATTTCAGACGTTTTTTAGATTTTTTCCGACGTTTCCAATTATTTTTCTGAAAAATACTATTTATTTGTACACGAAAAAATTGTAGCCAAGTACATTTCCTTCCATATGTGGCACTACTACTATTTAACTCAATATTATTGTCTACAGCGTCATTTATCTGCATTAGATATAAAGCATAACGAACATTGAAACACTCTACCTCTACTTTCACATTTAGATCGCTTAGTGATAAGTGGGGGGGGCTTAATAGCGTTTCAATTTTCGTTACGCATTGGGAGATGACTTTATATATGAAACCTCAGCGCCGTTTGCCCCGTTGGAAAAGTCTTTTAAACATTCCACAGGTACCTTCCTGCAAGATACTGTCTTAGTCGTCTGTACTGTATAAACACCTTAGGCCATCATTGTCAATAACTTGGTACTTGGTATGCTAACGCCTGATTTAAGGGCCGGTAAGTCCCCAACTGACCAAATATTTACACTAATGTAGAAAAAACTCATAAAATGTTTAAGTATATAGTCAACATCTTTTTAAAAATTCTAAGACCACATATATATATACAAAAAATGCGCCATGTTTATAGACTTGGCGCCCTTGGAAAGGACAACCGAGAACGCCCGTTGCTTTATTAAAATCGACAATTGTCTTCCCGATACCCTTGATGGCCTAAATAAGGTTGACGCGATTTCATGTAACTTCTTCAATTTGAAAAAATCGTGTGATAATCGAGGTCTTCCAAAAATCTGTGCTTACAAATTTGGGATTTCCAATTCACGTCAGTTCACATGAAACCAACCTCAAATTACACAAATGAACATGAACTTAATTTAACGAACTGCCATACAAAGAGACATCTCAAATGAAATTCCAATTCCACATTCGAGTGGCTACTAACAATGCATTCTACATACGTATACTCTTCTAATACTATAGACCTCCTAGTGGATATGTACGTCCAAGTCCAACTTACCGTATTCAAATAAACGTTGCCACCTAGATTGCTCAGATGCAGTGTGAGTCCAAAATAAATGATAATCAATGTCAGCCATACGATCAGAGTCAGTACGGTTGTCCGCCAGTACTGTTTGTTGAACACAACAACCAAAGGACTGTCGGTCCTTATGGCTGCCACTCTAGCAGTAGCATTACCAGCTTCTGCCTCACTTTGTTTGTCACCCATCGTTGTAGTTGGTGACGACAACGACGACGACGACGATGATGATGATGCTGCAGCAGTATCCCTTAGGTTGGCTTCAAGTGATTTCCGATAATTCGATGGAAGCGTTCGACCATTCATCCTTGCCGCACGTTCAATCAGCTCAACCAATTCATCGAGTCGACCTCGGGCCAATAGCCATCGGGGTGATTCTGGTACACAATACCTGTGTGATTGATTATGGGGAAGAGAGACGACAAGAAGTTAGAGAAACGATATTTGTTCATAAATATAAGTCGACTTTATGTATGTGTGTAGTGTATAAATGTATGGATGGCAGAAGGACATGCACACACATGTTGATTTAATAAATTAGAGAAATGAAAATGGTATCAACTGTTCGGCCAAACAATTAGAAAATGGTATGGTGTGGGTGAACAGGATTTGAAAATAAATAAAATCAATTGAATCGGATAACAATTTTCTTATTGTTGACTGAACAAAGAGATTGGTCGAGAGTTGAGGATGATGGAGCGGCCGGCGAGTCCTGCTAGAGAATGGCGGCTTATCGGATTAGATTTTCCTCCGATGTTATGTGTGTGCTCAGTGATGGGTTAATGTCGTGCGGTATTGTGGAATTCAATTCGTAGAAATTCAGGTGTTAGGGTTCAAGGTGTGGTAAAAATTCAAGTGGATGTGCGCCATTCGATGAGAAGAGTGCGGTTGAGTGACTTAATTGATAGGAATGCCTTTGAGATGGGCAACTTAACGCGTGGATAATTATGAGAAATTAATTGCCTATTTCCTTCATTTTGTTTTCCGTGTGGGGCAATCACACAACCGGACTTTTTTTATTAGAAAATATTCTGGAAAGCATAA
The DNA here is from genome assembly GCA_955612985.1 of Cheilosia scutellata. Lineage (NCBI taxonomy): Eukaryota > Metazoa > Arthropoda > Insecta > Diptera > Syrphidae > Cheilosia > Cheilosia scutellata. Next base: position 116,995,031 of record OY015312.1, read on the forward strand.
TTCCCTACCCTAGCATGTCAACATTCTGAGAATAACTTTGTTCCATCTCATCAGATCAACATCTAAATATTTTAATTTCAACCTTTTGAAAAATCGACACCTCAACATCCCTTAACGTATATATAAATATCACACCTTCTTATCATTTAACAATCAACATCTCACCATTTTAGCAACTCAACAACTCAACATCTCTACATTTGAACATCTCAACACCTCAACTTCTCAACATCTCAACATTTCAACATCTCAACATCTCAACATCTCAACATCTCAACATCTCAACATCTCAACATCTCAACATCTCAACATCGCAACATCTCAACATCTCAACATCTCAACATCTCAACATCTCAACATCTCAACATCTCGACATCTCAACATATCAACATCTCAACATCTCAACACCTCAACATTTCAACATCTCAATATCTCAACATTTGAACATTTCAACATCTCAACATCTCAACGTCTCAACATCTCAACATCTCAACATCTCAACATATCTAAACATCTTAACATCTCAACATCTCAACATCTCAACATCTCAACATCTCAACATCTCAACATCTCAACATCTCAACATCTCAATATATCAACATTTGAACATTTCAACATCTCAACATCTCAACGTCTCAACATCTCAACATCTCAACATCTCAACATATCTCAACATCTTAACATCTCAACATCTCAACATCTCAACATCTCAACATCTCAACATCTCAACATCTCAACATCTCAACATCTCAACATCTCAATATCTCTACATCTCAACATTTCAACATCTCAACTTCTCAACATCTCAATATCTAAACATCTCAACATCTCAACATATCAACATCTCAACATCTCAACACCTCAACTTTTCAACATCTCAATATCTAAACATCTCAACAGCTCAACATATCAACATCTCAACACCTCAACATTTCAACATCTCAATATCTCAATATCTCAACATTTGAACATCTCAACATCTCAACATCTCAACATCTCAATATCTCCACATCTCAGCATATCGACATCTCAACAATCTCAGCATCTCAATATTTTAACTAGACGGATCCAGGTCCAGGATCTGAAGATCTGACCAACACTGGCCTAACCAATTCGTAAGCCCCGAGCTATACTATTTGAAAAAAAGCTTCGATTTCCTGAAATTCGTAGGCAGAGTATTTAATGTTTCGATAATGTTGTCGCGATAACCTTGAGTCATGCAAAGGGTAGATTATTCAATCAAAGCCAACGACATCCTTGAGCCAACTTCAGCCGTTTCGGATAACACATTTAACGCAACACCACCGCATAGAATCATGTGGTTGCTGAATGTGGTCCAACGATAGGAAGGTGGTTTTTAAGGGATACAAAGCGGTTCAATCCAACGTGGTGCTATAAGATGTAGACAACGACTTAAGCGTGATTCTATCGACTAAGCCTATAGGTGTGAATGCGACCTAACGCCGAACGTAGTTTCGAGCGGTCCTATAGGAAGGACATAGCCTAATTGACTAGCCTGACTTCGAAAATTTAGGGAAATAGGCTCACGGCAAGCATGAGACGGTGGATGAGACGGGATCACGGAAAGCAGGGCAATTTTCAGGAAAAAAAAATTAGCAGCCAAATTCATGATATTTCTAGCAAAAGGCGAATGTAAAATGTAAAACGAATGAAAGAAATACCGAATAAAGCGAAGAGAACAACTGTATGTCGGCGGGAACACAGTTGCAGATGGTGGCCAGTGCGGTGTAGAATTGCTGCCGATATGATAAGTTTCAACAACATGTTGCACTATCACATGACGTAAACATGTTTATGAATAATTCCTTCCAATTTAAAAGTACATTTCACTCGAACTGCATAAAAGATTATCCATGATGGCGCATCGATTTAAGTGTAATTAACAAACACGTCAACGATTGAAAAACGCGTCAGCAGATCCGCCCAATGAGCACGTTATGCTAATTTCAAACCGTCATAGAAGAAATTCTTTTCATATCAATGTATTTCCGCAAAGTGCTGCGGCGAGGAAAAACCTACCAAAATCGAGATTTCACGAGATCGTGCGCTAAAAAGAATCCCATCCTCCCATCCTCGGAAATACCAACATTTCCCACCGAAATCGTGCACACGCTTCCTAATGAATAATTTCCATTTAAAGTCCGCGTTGTTTGAATTAGGTACCAAATGCAAACTTGACTAACCATAACTACGGCAACATGTAACTTTCTCTCTAGTAAATCATAAATCAACATGAGATACGTTGTAGTGTAAACAATACCTAATCACAGCATGGATAAATCTAATAAATCTAGTAATTCATTACCTCGGGGTAGGTGCGCGCAGAATATCACCACAGCACACAACTATAGGTAGGTACTCTAGAATATACGGTCCTTGGCCGGAAGGCCTCTATCGGAGCACTGATGGTTCTCACACTCTGGGTGTGATTTTGATTTCCATTCATGCACATGATTACGAGTATGTTGGGGGGATGAATTGTTTTATGTAATTCTGGCGCTCGGATGAGTGAAGTTTACACGAAATACGAGTAACTGTATCTACTTACCAGATGAATAGCAATGCCAACCATGGCACGGATATAACCAACTGCATAACACGCCAGTCGCGTGTTAGATACGCGATGCCCGAGGTCAGGATATAGGAGATCGCAACCGGTAGAATATTCAGGATACCAATTATAGTTCGCCATTTGCCACTAACCAATTCAACGACCAGGACAAAGCTAACCACGGCAACGGTCATTGATGCAAATCCAATTATGACTCGTAGTGTCATAAACATAGCCAGGGATGTTGAGAAGGCGAGAACGGTCCCTGTGAAAATGGAAATGAAACGTTTTAAAAGTTTTTCTGTAATGGAAAACTTTTTTGTTTTTTTTTTTTGAATTATGAAAGGTGAGGAGTGTAGTATATTATGTGACTCAAACAACTGGGTATATCCTTTTAATCATTCAAGTGAGTCGCATCTGTTGAAAGTCGTTACGAGTCAGAAATCTTTTGGATAAAGGGTAAGCCAAATACAAGTTTCTTTTTAAAAATGCAATAAAACATCAGGGCCGGTGGGTGCTTCATTTCGGCCAAAACTTCTTTTCAAAAAACGCACTGTTTGGGCTACACAGCACTTTGGAAATAAGTTTTCAATATTTCCCCAACGTTGTTCAAGCGTAAAGCTACTCATTTCGTTCCGCGGAGGTATGGTACTGACTTTCTGTCAAGATTTCGAGCGGGAAACAGCTGTCAGTGTCAAAATAACCTATGATTTAAAAAGAAACCACTAGATGGCCCACCCTGTATATGGTTATGAAAATATGCAACACTTAGAGGCAGAAAATTCCTTAGAGGACCTTTTTTCATCGAAAAATGTTGTTTGTTAAAACACCTCTCTCGGCTCAATGGGGTTTTGAAGAAGCAAAATCGCATTTTCTTGAGTGAGACAAGTTCAGAAGAGACACAAGTACACCGACAAAAGACTGAAACCTATCAGCTATAGTATAGCCAATGTAGGCCATTTAACGCACTGCACTTGTCAAGAGTAATGTCATAAATTCGGCTTATTTTTTTTTAAGAGATACTTAAATTAACAAATTCCAAACGCAACCCCTTAGGGCTAAGGCAATAGCCATGCAAACATTTGAATGACTGATGACAAGTGCTTTCAAAGGTTGCAAAAAGTTAAAGCGCCTTCCGCGTCGTTTCAAATTTGCATCACTTCCAAGGAAATCATTTCACATTCGAAATATTATGCAAATTTGCACCTTGCCTTATTCACCTTTCGCTACATAACTGCCTACAATATAGCATCTCGTAATCTAGATCAATAGCTTACGGCACAAAATCTCATGTAATCATATGCATCGATTGTATCAGCCAGACATTAATTACACCCTCAGCCAGCTTGTCACACCTTTATCGTTCAATAATGGCTTAATTTAAATAATAATAAATTCAAAAAGTCTACAATAAAAATTATTTCATTTTTCATATTTACGACTTGAGTTCCAGACAAATTAGCAACCCACTTAAAATAAGACGCATTTATCGCTGCAAAACGTGATCATTGTTGCAGCATTTTCTAAATTTCAGTATAGCTTACCTATGACGGTCTGGACCAGTGCAAATGCCATAAGGGTGTGTTTTCGACCAAATCTATCCGAAATCCATCCACTGCATACACTACCGACAGCAGCTCCTGCCAGGAAGCACATCTCGACAACGCTTAGGAGATTTTGTCGGTCACACACTAGACCGTACTCTTCGACAATTGTCAAGCCCATGCTGTCGTGAGAGAATTCGAATTCGAAACACTTGGTGGTGTTAAGATTACCTGTCAGCTGGAGATAATCATCGTAGTGTGTCTCCAATATGCAGGGATACTTGAAGTCGAGTACTGAACATGCACCCTTGGGTTGGCTGAGATTTTTCCAACTGTCAACTGTCATGTTGGACATTGCCTCGGGACGAGCGCACCAGAAGTCCTTTTGCATCGACTGAAAGTAGAGAAAAATTAAAAATTTAAAATGCTGTTAAGGTAGATCGCCAACATTGAATTATTGGACGTGACATTGACAGAGCGCCTTTCTATTGAGCTTGAGATAAAGATACATTATTAAACTAGAAAATAATTGTATTTATGGTAAGCAGGAAGGCGTAAACGCCCGGCGGCGCAACATATTTGTACAATGTTGCTAACAATTGCATTTTAAATTTACAGAGGCATTTTAATTTTATTGTTTGCAAATGTGAGTTAATTTTTTTAGATGCAGAAGCTGTCAATGCCAAGTGATGGTAATTTCAATTTTAATTTCATTACAAAGAATAACAATCATTCCCTTGATTTGTTGAACTGTCATTCGTGAGTGTCACACTTGGTGACATCGCGAGCCAACAAATGTACCAGTTTGACAGTGACTTATGTATACAAATGTTGTTGAAATTATTCACTGCGCTTTAACGTAGTTGGCGCGGAATAGTTTTCCAAGACATAGTACAAACTGTCAACAAGAAGTAACGTTCAACATGCAACTTCATGAAGTCGAACGAAGAACGGTGCCAAGTGCAGGTAGATACACCTTTCATGTAAGAACTGGGCTATTAGTAATGGAAGCGATATCGGTGACATTTTGCAAATATGCAAAACACAACAGGTGACATAATTAATCAGATAAGATAAATAGATCATATAGAGAAAAATAATACATATAACATCTCCGTGAGCGGCTAGGAATTATTTTAATTTAGTTAGTGGGATGGATGCTTAAGAATCAGGATGTTGTGCACAAGGGATTTGACTATAAATAGGATATGTGGTTTATTTCACAAGCATATTTTACTATATTGCGAAGCCGCTGAACTGCTAAAGGTGAGTTTGATATCGAATTCAGACATTGTCATCTACACCGACAGTCAAGCAGCTATTAAAGCACTCGTATCATCAATATTAAGATCCAAATTGGTCAGGCACTGCCGCAAATCTTTAAATGAGATCTCGGATATGTGCACGTTAACGCTGTGCTGGGTTCCTGGTCATAGAGATAGAGATGTACCAGGTAATTGTAAAGAAGACGAACTAGCATGGAACGGCACGAAAATGGAACTCTCTACCGGTAAAAGAGAGCCCCATGTGCCAATTGAAACTGTAAGATACTAACATCTCCACACTGCAACAGGCTAACGAGAGATGGCGGGATCTTTACACCTGTAACCATGCAAAACAGACCTGGCTACGGATAAATCGGCGCGGATAAATTACGGACCTGTTAAACGTCAGTAGAACACATATCGGAACTCTTGTCGGAGTACTAACAGGTCACTGTGGACTAGGAAGACATGCCGCAAGGCTTGGAGTTACCGCTAATGACTTTTGTCGCAGTTGCATGGATGAGAAGGAGGAGGAAAAGGAAACACCGTTCCACCTACTATGTAACTGTCGCGGTGCAGAAAGAAAGCAAACTCTAGGAGAGTACTTCTTCTTCTACTTGCTGATATTGCCCGATATCATCAAAGTACGGAAATTTCTCCAAAATTCTAAATGGTTCCAAGAGTAGCGGGGTTAAGTCCGTTTTTTTTTTTTTTTTTTTTTAAATACTTTTCCGGGAAAGGCGAACCTATAACGCTTCAACAGCGCCCCGAGATGGTTGCAGATGTATCAGGGTGGACCTTATCTGGTCGAAGTGAATTACTCCGTATGTAATGGATAATTGGCACATAACCTAACCTACTATATTGCTTGTGATGGTTCTTTCGCATTAGAGATCCACAGAAAGAACCTTTAAAATAATAGCGTTGCAAAATGCAGAACCGATCGTATTTAAGAACGAAATGCCTATAGTCTGACTTTTCGTGCGTACATGACATTTTATAAGTGTGAAATACTGAGTATGAGTACTCACGACAATTTCGACAGTTAACAGATGTCGCGTACACCATTTAAATTGAACTCAATCGCTACGCCTATACACGTTCTAATTAAAAATTATGTTTAAAGAGAAAACTAGCAAAGTACCGAGTAACAGGTAGTTCTCCTTCTTGGATCTAAACAGATAAGTGAATGTAGTGTGACATTGTAGTATCCTGGCAAATAGTAGTCTAAAATGTCAGTAAAATAAATAATATAAATAAAATAGTAATTGTGACTTGATCGACAGAGACGGCAGAGAGCAGGCGGCATAGGACAAGATGTTACAGACATGTACTACCTATGTACATTGTACACACTCATAAATTGAATTAAAAAAAGTTGACAGATAGATAAAATAAAAAATGAAAGATTGTTTCCTATAAATATTAGTCTTTAGCTGGGAGATTCTCTAAATATGTACTCAAGAAAAATTACCGCTTTCTGCAAGTGTTTCTTAATTCTTAATTATTTTGACAGCGCTTGGCTTGGAAAAGTATGCAAATTAAATTTGTCTGTTTAATCCACAAGACATATTAAGCGTGTTTTTCTAAAACCTCGCCAGCCAGCAGTTCATTTGAACTGCCCGCAAGCTGAAGCTAGCCGCACTTTTATATCGCCAAGTTGGTACACATGATTTTCTTTGTGCATGGACACACGACCATGGTTATGAATTTCATTTCCATGAAAGATTGGCAAAAACAAGGCTTCATTCCAATGAAATACAATTTGGCAGGTACAGGAATAGTGAACGCTGCACTGTGTACTACTTGTGCTTCTGCCTTCCCATGAACGTCGTGGCCAATGAGCCAGGTTGATTTTGAGTCAAAAACTATCCGAATTGTAAAACCAGCTATTTACAATTTATATAGCAAATTTGGTTAATTTATTATTTTAATTGCAATTTTTTTAGTTTTACTATTTTGGGTGTTTTGAAAATTTGTGTTTTTATGTTTTTTTTTATCGTGCTGGGGAACATCGAGGGTAATTCCTGTATTGTGACATCGGAAAAGAAGTCGGCATACAGGTTAAAAATATAGAAATTCTTCACAAAATGGATACAACCAAGTCGGCCGGCGTTGAGGGACCTATCCATCGGCCAGGCGATACAAACAGATTTACCGCCGAGTCATAAAACTTCAGGAAATGTGGCCTCCAACAACAGATAGTAAAACAGAAATTCAAAGTACATATACGAAAAAAATGTTACAATTGAAAATAGTAAAAAAAATAAGCGAAATTTACTATTAAATTGTAATGACTATAGTTACAATAATTAAAATTTGTAAATTTTACGCAATTTTTTCTGTGAGTGTAGAAAAATGAGGTACAGAAAATGCGACGAAAATTCACTTTCAGAAATAGTTCTCGCGTGGGCATGAAGGCTCTTTTCCGCACCATTGCGGTTTCGATAAAAATCTTCATGTGATATTTTCGTTGACAGTGTGAGGACGACAAAAACAGGCTGCTTTACCATACAATTTGGTTATGTTTTTGTGGCCATAGAACTACTTCAGTAGTTCAGGTACAATCGCCGACATCGCAGGCAGTTTTCACGCTAATCCCATCACAATGGGATGATTTCCCTGAAACGACAGCCATCTATATCCTTATAAGCTCACCAACACCATCCACTTCTTTGTCCCCTCAGACTGGACATACTCCTGCACAAAATGAATGATCTCTTATTTTGGATCGTGTTAAAATATTAATCCCTTTCTTTTTGCCCTTTCACTGCTTTCTTCTTCCTCACTATCGGAACTATAAAACATTTCAATGCTTCAATGCAACTTGTTTGGACAATAATTTAGTTTCAGAATAAAAAAAAAACTTTTTTACAATTCCATACAAGTGCTACCAATCTTTCGAAAAGATTTTACTACATTGTAGTCGTCTACAAATCTGCTACAAATTCGGCGGGTCGTCTGTGTTAGGTAATGAGGATTGAAAACCGACACGACTGAAGAAACGACAAATGGCGTTTTCGACTGTTGTTGATGTTGACTTCCAAATCGTCCAACGTCTCTATGCTTTATCGGCATAGACTAGTAACTTCAAATACCCCCAAAGAAAGTAATCTAAAGGTGTAAGATCGCAGGGTCGTGGAGGCCAGTTCACAGGCCCATTAAATCCAAATGTTTCCCAGAATAAATTGATGGTGTCGCGCGCCGTGTGACATGTTCCGCCATCTTCTTGAAACCAAAGCTCTGTCACGTCAATGCCATTCAACTGAGGAACGAAGAAGTCAAAAATCATGTTTCTTTAGCGCTCTCCATTGACAGTAACATTCTGGCCGGCATAGTCCTTAAAGAAATATGGGCCGATAATTCCACCAGCCCATAAAGCACACCAAACAGTGAGTTTTAATGGATGTAAAGGCGTCTCGACAAAGGCTTTTGGGGTTTCTCCACTCCAAATTCGGTAATTTTGCTTATTTTCAATTTACGTGATTCCGCAAGATTTTGTGAGTTTGAATGTTACATTTGCAGTAAATAACATTGATTTTCCATTATATATACTAATCGCTGTTTTTGTACACTATGTTACTATTTTCTCATTGTCGTACGTCCTAGATTCACGTCTTAAAATAGCTAACTAATAGATAATAATTGTGTATACAGCAGCTGCCAAACAAATTTACCCTTATCTACGACTGCGGATCCGGAACAAAGAGTCAATGAACCTTAAGTGAAAAATATCAACTGTTCATTGATAGTATATTCGTCTACTGAACTCTAATCGGCGACTCATACAATTTATGGTAAGGCAATCACAGACTGACATTATGTTTTGTTTCCGAGTTAAAAAATATTGAGGAGTATCCAAATTGTTCGTCGAAGTGGTTAATTTACAAATTTAAGACCAATCTGATCATTCTCACGTTTAGCATTTTAGCTAAATGACAAATTTACTTGACTTGTGCCACTTCCATTTATGTGTCTTACAAATTACTTATACTGGTTCGTGATGGCACAAACACTTGTGCATATACGCGAACAAACCACCTTTCAGATTTTTGCTTTTATAATAAATTCCATTAATGATTAACTGAGCAAAATGCTAAATTACATCGCGCCAACAATTGATCACGAATTCGTTTAGGTTCTTGTAATTGTAAGTTGTGTGGTTGCCTCTCCGCCTCGCAGCCTGACATTAATAGCCCATAACTGAAATGACTCGAAGCAAAGCATATGTCTATTTTCACATGACGTGAGGCATGCAACACTCTTATGATCACGATCTCATTTTGACCGGCACACATGCGCGCACAAAGTTCTCCGGTTGTAGGTAGTGTCCCGCTCCCGATCGTGCATTACCTATCGATCAATTGAGCACCTTTTTTGGAACGTGATATGTGCCGGCGTTGAATGTAATTCGATATAGGGATTAGCATAAAGTATCTCATGTGAGATAAGTAGTGCATGCGCGGCAGATATTGCGTTTGCAATGACCTACATCAGTGCAATGGTTGCTGCTAGTCTATTCCGCATGACTTTCACTTTTACAAAATCAAACTAACTACCTCAATGTCATTGAACTTGATTCTAGTTTATTTACTGTTATGCCACCGCACCGATCAAATGAGATTTTCAATTTTTGTTTAAAAAAAAAAATGTTACGTATACGCACCGTTGACCGTATAACAAATTATTCAATGTTAATATGAGTAGTGCGCCTGCATAGGGAATGGCCGATAAATTTATTCAAAATTTGCATGGCTGCTCAGTATGTTTATCGATGCAAATGAATTTTTATAGTTACGCATTTGCACCGTTTTCGAATTCAAGTTTAACCGGACCAGTGATTTTTGCGGAATATGTTTTCCGTCTTCACATTGATATCGGTTCGACTATAAAATTGGCATTTAATTATCAATCTTGTATGACAAGTGGAAGTTAAGAATATATCGTGGGTTTTCGATGACAGGAAATCATTTTAACTGCCAATGTCACCACTAAAAATTTGCATTAAGGATTAGGTGCGCGGGCCACTTGAAATATTGTTGGCTTAGGTTAGGATCGATTTTTGTTATAAATGCAAAAATGGTTACAAGCCTAGAATATGCGTTGTAAGATAGAGAAAAAGATTATAAAGGGTGTCCCATAATTCATGCAAAATTTGAATTTTACGCCATTTTATACTACAGTGATAACAATGTGACAGCTGACAGTTCGGGGTTAGTGAAAATGGAGCGACATACGAAAGAACAACGCATTTTCGGATTTTGGAACAACAACAAGTGGATGCTGATTTTTCGAACAAAGACATCTTCAATGATGAAGCTCATTTCCATCTTGATGGCTTCCTTAATCGTCACAATTGTCGCATTTGGGGTACGGAAAACCCACGAGTAATTGTTGAGAAACAAATTCATTCACAACGCGTGACTGTTTGGTGCGGATTTTGGACTGGAGGCATTATCGGACCATTCTTCTTCGAAAATGCGGCTAGTCAGGCAGCAACAATTAACTTTGTTCGATATTGTGACATGATAACCCAGTTTTTAGTGCCTAAATTACAAGATATGCATGGGACCAAGATGTGGTTTCAACAAGACGGTGTCACATGCCATACAGCCAGAGAAACAATTCAATTACTGCATGAGTCCTTTCCTAATCGTGTAATCAGCCGTTTTTGCGATCAGAATTGACCATCAAGATTTTGCAATTTAACACCATTGGACTTTTTTCTTTGGGTTTTTTTTTAAGTCAAAGGTCTATGAAAACAAGCCTACGACCACCAACGCCTTGAAAGAGGAAATTGGGAGGTGTATTAATGAAATTCAGCCACATTTATGCGAAACGGTCATAGAGTACGCCAGCAAAGCCGTGGCGGCCATTTAACCGATCTGCTATTCCATACATAACCCCAATCCGTATTCTCTATGAATTAATACAAAATGTAAGCTTTCTAATTTAAAATCTGTATTTTCTATCAAAATTACATTTTGCACGGTACATCCTTTAAATCGGGAAAGCCTTCATGGCGGTCTCTGGTACTGCGGCGTCTTTAAAAGGAGCCTATTGTGCCTTCCCTTGGCGACAGTCAAGAAGACAAGGATCTTCTCTGGAGGTATGTCAGCAAGTGTTCCTGAAGTAACGATTTTCTCGCCAAGAATATTCTTTCTAAAACGAAAGAGAGCCGGATATTCCATGAGTATGTGAGCAGAGGATTCATCACTCTCGAGAGACAGAGTCTCCGGTAAGACGCCAATTCTGTGGAGATGTTTTTTACTGTACTAATTATACCTGTCAGGTTTTTCATGTTATTTTTGTCTAGATTAATGAAAGAGTAGGATTTTCTGGGGGACAATTTTGGAAAGAATTGTCTTGTCCAGTTCTGCCCACGTATTTTAAGCCAGACTTAATTGGATTCCGTTTGAGCTCTTAGTAGTTCTTGAAATGAAACACCACAGAAGGTTTCAGGTCCGATAAGTGGTATTGTCGCTTCGACTTTAGCCAGTTAGTCAGTTGTTTTTTTTTTTTTTTTTTCAGCAAAGACCCTGTGGGCTGGAATCCAGTGAATAATTACTAAGTTTTTCTTTGCAAGTTCGTAGATGTATGTTTCCAGGACCAGCTTCGATTTTATGACAATTGACAGATGAGTTCAAAGCTTTGAGAGCTGCTTGGCTGTCTGAAAATGTATTTTTAATGGCAAGACCTTTAGCCTGGAATATTGACGAGTTTTTCTGTACAAATGCCAGATCCAGTCCCTGACTCCATCTTAGAACTGTCTGTGGCGTCTGTGTACCAGACTAGGTCAAGTCGAAATGGATAGTTGTTAAATAGAACTCGTGTAAAATTCCGCCAACTTATTGGTAGAAATATCTTAATCTGATTGAATCATTAGGAGAGTAACCTTTCGTTGTTCCTAGCTTCTTAATCCTTTAGTCTACTAAAAGCGAGACTTTCAGTGCGTCAAAGTATTTTCAAAAATGTGTGTTAAGGGTGTATTTATTTTATTTATTTGCTTATTCTGATATATCTCCTAAAAAACTTACAACGGACATTTTCTAGAGAAGAAAATCCTAGCGAAAGTCTTTTAATATTCGATGATCTGACAGTCTGTTTTGTTTATGTTTTAGTCAGGCGTTTAGTTATCCCTAAACCTAAAAAAACCCCTCAATAAATATAGAAGAACACAAATATAATTTTAAAAGTTTTTCCCACCACATCCGTATGGAACATTGCAAAACTAGTCTACAACAACAGATGTTTGATATCTTCCTAGTGATGGCGCTGACATTAAGTTGTCTATAATTTTCGATATCTCAACAATAGAAAATTATTAACAACCAGCAGTTAATCAACAGTTTCAATCATTTGCAATTGAATCTCTCTTGCAAAACCAGAAAAGCAATTCGTTTTGAAAATTTTATCGATGCAATTCACCTGTGTGGCAGATGTCTCTGTCAATTGAAGCCGCTCGTGCCAGCTGTCTGCTTTTGTTGCTAAATATATTCATCACGTTCAAGTGTTGTAATAAAAAAAAAAATCGAAAACATAAGCCAACAATAATCCTAACCTGCTATTACATGTATTCACCGATTTTATACTATACTTGATTTCGCAAATAACTGTTTCGATGGGGGTAGTAAATCACAGTGATTACCGTCATTAATATACCTTATATCTTTTATGAGCGCGAACTTGTAAATTGTGTTTCTGTCAAGATGACATGACGGTCTTCGTGGTTTCCATCGGCAACATGATATGAACTCTAGACACGTAAATGCAAACAGATTCAATTAATAAGCAGCACATTCCGTTGCACATGCTAATTTAATTATAGCTTACTAATCGGTAATTAAGTTATGGTTTGTTGCAATGAGAAACCTTCTGTGATTTGCTCCTCTGTATAACAATAGACGACACAATGTTGGGGAAATGGGATTTCCCCGAATTGAGGTAGGTTCATTAGAGCATATTATTTCGACCCAAAATTAATGGAGCGACACAAAGAGGATATAGGCTTGATATGGTTGCGAATACTAAACATTTAGGCCAACAATAGCGATAAGATTGTCTGAAATGTTTGCATTGAGATAATCCTGTATTGTGATAACCTACGTGGAACACATTTTACCTCAGTTAGGTTCAGCTAAGAGGATTTTCGAATCGCAGTTTACAGGTTTGAGTCGATGAGGTGTACCGAACTTAAGTTTCAAAGACCAAAGGGCTCGGCAGAAGCCAGAGCGCTAGAAGTAACGTTCCTTGAATATGAGCTTATTTGGTAACCCTCAAATAAGGGATTTTATTAATTTTCGTTGCAATACCATTTTGTACGTTTTAAGAGTTGGACATAAAAATAGGTGTGTTTCTTTAAATTGTTTAAATTTTACGATTTTTTTTCAAAAGTGTTATTAAAAAGTGATTAACTTTAAAGGTGAGTTTGTTTTTAATCACTTTATCACAATTCTTGCTTAAGTTTTTTGTCAAATCATATTTTAAGATGTGTCGAAATGTCCACTGCTCTGCGGAAGAAAGGCAACTAGTTCAGCGGTTAAGGGGTAAGGGTAAAACCTATAATTTGCTATATTATAGCAGATGCGCTAGAAAGGTCACAGAACTTCGTAACCAATGCTCTTAAGCCACCATTAGAGACACAAAATAGAGGAAGGCCGAAAAAAATTGCAGCTACTACTGACCGCCGCATTTTACTTTTAGCGAAGTCAAATCCGTTTGTTTCGTCACGGACTATAGGCGCACAAGTTGGGGATGGAATCAGTGCACCCACAATCCGCAGGAGACTACAGAACTTCAATCTCCCAGGAAGAGTCGCCAGAAAAGTTCCAATCTTAAGAGCTAGGAACGTAAGGTCCCGAAAAGAATTTGCTTAAGCCATAGAAGTTGGAACGGACCTGAAGGAGTGAAAAAATAGCGGAATATTCTGTGGAGTGACGAAATCAAAATAAATTTGTTCTCCTCGCATTCTGGGCGTAACGTAAGGCGACCAAAAGGAAAAGAATACCATCCCCGCTATACACTCTGAAGACCGTTAAACATGGTGGTGGAAATATAATGGTATGGGGTTGTTTTTCCTGGTATGGTGTCGGTCCTAAATTTCGTGTCAATAACATCATAACAAAATATGGATATAGGGACATATTGGAAAATATCATGCTTAAATTTTCCGAGGAAAATATGCCCATCGGAGGATGGCATTTCCAACAGGACAACGATCCAGAACATACGGCCGGTATTGTGAAAGATTGGTTTCGGGATCAAAACATCTCTGTGGTTTCATGGCCAAGTCAATCTCCAGATCTCAATCCCATTGAGAACTTGTGGGATGGACTGAAAAGAAAATTAAGGGGTCAGTTCTTCACAAATGGGATTCAACTGTGGGAAGCAGTGCAAAGAGAATGGTATTCCATTCCTCCCGAAACGTGCCAGAAATTGGTAGGATCAATGCCACGTCAATTCCAAAAAGTTTTGGAAAATAATGGAGGATACCCTACTCAGGTTACTAGAGTGAGTTAAAAAAAAAAAATTGTTTTAATCTAGAATTAATAATTATTTACGAACACACCTATTTTTTTGTCCAAGCGGAAAACAGAACTCCAAAAGTTTTTGTTATTTTTTTTTTTATTATTTGAAAAATAAGATAACTATTTTCATAGTTCTTAGATAATGTAAATTTTATTAATATAACTAGCTGACCCGGCAAACGTTGTTCTGCCTAAAATAGTTATATTCAAGATCTACTTAGTTTAATATTTTTTTTAATAGAAAATTAAGGCGGATAGCTTCACTGGTTCAGCGGCCATTCTGAAAATGACGGCTACTGTTCCATTGTCTCTTCTTGGCATCGTAACAAATATCGAACTGTAAATGATCATCACTTTGTATAAATCGCACATACATTTTTCACTATCAATAATTTACCTTTGAAATAGCCAGTGAAGAAAGTTAACGAACGAAAAAGATACAATTGAAATTTGGAAATCAATTTGAGAAAAAAAACAAATCAATTACTTCTACGTTTTTTTTCCTAAACCTTCGGGTAGCAATTACGAACAAACCTGTAGAAGAAAGTATCCAATTTGGTCGCGCCATGCCCCTTTGTCCAATTTTGGCCAATGACCACTCCTGGGCCAATACCTTTGATTGTCTGCAAATTCGAGCTGAATTGATTCGGTGGTTTTCGAGATATAATATTTTGAATGTTTTTTTTTGTATGGGCGGTGCCACGCCCTTTGTCCAATGTTGACCAATCTTCAGAGGAGCACTCTTGGGCCAATACCTAGGATTGTATGTAAGTTTCATCTCAATCGATTCGGTGGTTTTTGAGGTATAAGATTTTGAGTGTTTTTTTTTTGTATGGGAGGTGCCACGCCCCTTTGTCCAATTTTGACCAATCTCCTTCAGTGCACTCCTGGGCTAATACCTAAGATTATCTGTAAATTTGAGCTTAATGGATTTGGCAGTTTTCGAGATATACGATTTTGAGTGTGTTTTTTTTGTATGGGAGGTGCCACGCCCCTTTGTCTAATTTTGACCAATCTCCTTCAGTGCACTCCTGGGCTAATACCTAAGATTATTTGTAAATATGGGCGTAATAGAGTTGGTGGGTTTCAAGTTATACGTATCCGAACACATTTTAGAACTCATTTTTATATATATAGATTGTAAAAACAAAAAACAAATTGAAAAAATATGAAAAAATTGAGTTTTATAAAAAATTTGTTCTCACACCTATCTTTTTGACCAGCAGTGTATTTTTTGTAACAACAGACCAAATAAAACACGATAAGCTTTGTTCATAGGTAGGACAGTACCTCTAAAGTCAGAAACCAGGGATACTGCATGATTATTGATTTAACAGGCCCTAGCGGAAGGTAAGCACATTGTAGAGTAGATACAAATTAATAATGCAGCTTTTACTGCCTTGTAACCGACTAAGTTCAAACAATACCAATGTCAGGTGTACAATCGTATAGTCGGCGAACATTAAAAGATCGATTACAATTTTTGCAAGTTAATCACTTTAATGTGAACTCGGACAAGACTTACACTTCTAAAACAACACTAAAAATCCAACCTGAGTTAACCAATCATTCAAATCACGTCAACTATTTAACACCTCTAGAAAGTATCGCTATGCCATTTATCATGCCACAACTTACTTGCAAGTTAGACACTGCTCACATCCATTAAGATGGTATTTTTAGATACCAGTAGGTATTCGTAATTGCTCGGCCGATTAAAATGATAGCTTACCTACCAAGATAAAATCACAGCTAACAATAAAAATGTTCAGCAAATTTGTCTAACAATATTGTTAATATATACAACAAAAAAATGTTACAGTGAATTAATACAAAGTATTGTTCAAATACGGTTCGGTGCATAAATCTGCATAGAATATCATAAACTAGTTGAAGATATTATTAACTATGTATATGCATATGAAATTGGAGTCCATTTAAAGGTAAGCAATTACTCAAAGTAATTTATTTTGCATTGTAAATTAAGGGCCTGATTTTACAGGTTTTTCATTTTATTTTCAATTGAAGGAATTCGTTGAACTGTGGCCACAACAATTAGTACATTTTATTAATTCAGTTTACTTAGGTTACATTTCCAATTCTAAGTAATAAAGATGAAGTCTAAAATATCTTAACTAAGTTTCCGAAAATAAAAACTTGCATTAGACTCTATCAACAAAGTTTTCCTTATAAATGGAACCCACACGAAGTCCCAATTTAAATTCAACAAAGTTGTCAAACTTCAAAAACATTTGATTTTGCATTTTTGACAAATTCCATTAGATCATGCGCATTCAATAATCAGTATTGAAATCTATCTGGGAGCTATCTTTAACATTAAATTTCGAAAATGTGTGAAAGAAAATTTAAGTTAAGAAATTTTAAAAGTATTTCTAAGAAAACACAGAACAAAAAGTCCTAATTACTCTTATTTGGAATTATACCCTTTTCCAGCATCAATAAAGGAAATAATTTTCTTTGCATATATAGGTAACAAGAAATTTAGTCGAGAAAATAAATCATATGACGTTATATTATGTTAAAAATGCCACCACAAGTGCTCTGCATTATCTCTGACTCTGTGCATATACGTCACAATATTATAAATAATTGCTCCACACTGCAAGTACTCAAATATTTCGGTTTCGGGATCATGGGACTACGAGTATTGTGACATTGTATTTTTATGATTCATGTCTGTTTACTAAGAGTTTTATAGTTGTGTACTTTTAATAAAAATTCCTACTAAAATTCGATTACATTTTCACAACCGAAATTTTCAAATGGAAACTTAACGTATACATTAACCTTCGTAACTTTTTTCAGACCAAAATAGTATTAGGTATTATACAAACATAAAAAAAAAAACAGAATATCGATTTGGAAAAACAGTACTTTCGCGGTTTAAATTTATTCCATAAAAGTGATAAAAGTCAGCAAATTAAGTTCTAGAATATCCCTGTCATCACTAGAAAGCACCAAACATCAGTTTAACTTCTTCGACAAATGAATACTTTTTACCAAGATTTACGTTGAATATATTCTTGACTCTAGTTATAGTACTAAGTAATATTGAAGTGACATGCTCTGAATAAAAACGAATAATGAAAAGACAATAATGGGAAGGCGAGGTTTGATTGTACAGAGTTATAAGTTCATCAGTCAAGTATAGGAACCACAGCGGACTAGTCATTGTCCTTAGGTCACATTCACGGTCAGAATCTAAACGAATTTGTCCAACACACAATTTAATTTTATTTAAGAAACTAACCTCCACTAAATTGTCGCGGAATAGAATATTATCCTCTGCGACATACAGGTCCTCACAATGCCTACATTGAGGCAATGAGGATCATTTTTTGCATTTCAACTATTTGGAGTCCATTAAACTATTGGAATGAAAACTCTTGTACATTTTTAATGGCTTGGAATTTTCATGAGACCTGTCCCAGTGTTTCAGTTTATTTGACATGTATATAGATGAAGCCGATGCATCCAGTTAAGGACTGCAGACTTTCTTATGACATCCTCAGGACATTTTAGTATCAATAAAAACATAACTTACAGCTTCATACGTATCAGATATTTAATGCCTGCTTCTTTTGAAAAAAAAAATTTACTTCTCTTCAAGGACGCATACATTTTATTAGATTTGTTCGGGTACTTTCAACATAGAAAAAAGTGCAAAATTTCAAAATCAAAAAACCGAGATGAATGTAGGTACATGTAAACTTTCTTACAAACAAAGTATTAAGATGTATTTGACATAAAACATCAGAAGCAAATCGATCAGAAAAACTCAAATTCAGTTTGCACAAAAAGTTATAGTTACATACATAATTTATCCCTACGTTAGTTCGAGTGAAATTTCAAAAAGGTTAAGCAACTTTCATCACCCTGTATAGAAATTGCTATGCTAAACTGTCACCCATTTCAAAGTTTTCATCTTTTTGTAAGCCGAAAAAGTGAAAGGAGAGAAACTCGAATTCTCTCTAATTTGTTTCCAATTTACTCAGTACGTGTAAACTCACTGTTTCTAATCGATAATTTATCGTTTGCAGATTAGCACCTAAACAAACCAAATGCAAAACAAAAAAAAAAATATTGTCTGTCACAAATTGGCATTTAAAATATTTTACATCCATCTGTCAGTTATGGTCATGCTCATCATTTTTCGCCTTTCAGTTTCAATGGCCATTAGTCTCGAGCAACGCGTATCCTACGTCGGCCGTGATGATATACATATATGATTGTGACGTTAAACTGATGATATCGTTTTCGACACCGATATCTATATATCACACATATGTATCCTCCGAATGGTATCGACTTGCCGATTTGGTATGGTTTTCCCAATACAAAAACCACCAGCTTTCAACAAATTTGATAGTGACAGCATATAATGACGTTTCGGGCAATGCAGATGTTTTCTTTTCAGGGGCTCTTAAAAATGAGTAATGTCGTTTTCGATTGGTAATCCAGAAGCGTCCGGAAGAACTCTCCGCGATTCTGAATTCAAATCCAGAAGCAAATTTGTCTTCTTTTCAGTAGAAGAACTGTCAGTTGAGTGCCAATCGAACGCTTTCAGAAGCGTTCGGATTTTCAAAAGCGGATGAAGATATCCTTACTCGTTTCGAAAGAACAGTTCTTTTTAAGGCAATTTCCGTTTACTGGTCTAGATACAGACAATTCAACATTGCTACATCGGCGTACTCAAGAAACTTCGAGTCTATTTTTGAGATACCTCGGACACGTGCGCTATGATTCGCAGAGTCTTCTATTTTAAGTCGAAGAGTCAAAGCCGTTTATGAAGGTTTCGCCTCGTGCGGCGCAAGGAATGAACCTGCAGTTCGAAATTGGAGAAATTTGGGTAAGAACCAAGGTTATTGATAGTTTTTATTAGCCATATCACTGGTGAACCCCGATCTGTAAGATCTGTAGACAGATCTCATCTCCCATCTCATCCTACCATTTATAAAAAAAAAGTTTTCCGATGATATTGCATCTAAGATGATGTTTCTTCAAATGTGATGAGAAACATTTTTGACAAATTACCAGCAGAATCATGAACTTGAAAACAGACTGTCATGTATCAAAATTCAGCCTTATTCGTGTTTTAAACACTGCCTTAAAATAACTTTTCCTACATTTATGATATATATAAATATACTAGTGGGCCCGCTAAACGTTGTTTTGCCTGCTCGTACATTTTCATTGTCCGTCAATTGTTCTGCGGCCGTTTTATTATTGGAAATTTTATTTATGATTTTTTTTGAGTGCTTATTATTTGAAATTTTATTTAGAATTTTTTTTGTTGAGTGTATATTATTTGAAATTTTAATCATGAGCTTATTCTTGCTTTTTGAACTTTTTTTATTGTCGAGTGTTTGTTATTTGAAATTTTGTGGAATCGAATCGCAGCGCCACCTACCGGGTCCAATTGTGAATCTAAACCATCCTTAGACCCATTCAAATACACACACAAAATTTCATTAAAATGGGTCCAGCCGTTTAGGAGGAGTTCGGTTACAAACACGTACAGAAGAATATTATATATATAAAGATAATCTTCCATTTGAACTTTAATGTCAAAAGAGCAAAACACCAATCAAATTAACCATTAAATTGCATTGACGCCATCCAATCGATTAAACTAATCGAAACCCAACTGGGGGTCTGGTCGCACTTGACTTATTGCAATCAATATATCAACGAGAGAAAAAATTATCGGCTATCAACCAATTAAAAAGTCCAATCACTTTAATAGAAAGATTATGCATGCGTGTGCTATATAAACACTAGAAAGTAATTCACCACCTAATAGCACCTGCTGCAACAAATGTCTACATCATTTACATGTAAACCTGTTGAGCTTGCAACCGATAAAATAGTTAGACCATAAATTAGACCAGAGCGCCGGAAAGCCCGCGCAATATAAACGCTACAGCGGATCAAAGGTGCCTAAGTGCTCACACTTGACTCACTCGATCCAATACTATTATAATGGGCGTATCTAAACATCGACAAACCGAAATCGTTTATCTTATCAAAATATTATAATTAAAAGACGTCACACTATTTACCAATTTCAACTTAATTCGCAACTTACCTGAAATACAAACGCAAAGATATGAAAAGTGCACACAATTTGAAATAGTGACAGTATAACCACCCACGTGATTTGCCACAAACCACAATCACCGAGTAAGTACGCGATTTTGTCACATTTTCGTTCGCGAATGTCTAAAGGAGGTACCTGCTCCTCCTCCTCCGCCTCCTCATCGTCCAAATTCGCACTGTGATAACGAACTTTTTCCATAATTTTTAATTTGTGTCCACGAAATAATTTTTTTAACGTCCACTCGCAACACGATTTACTATCGAACTAAATAATTTCTATATCCCTCGCCATTAAAGGAGTGGCGACAAAAAAATTCAGTAAAAAAAAAAAAAAACATTCGCTACACAATTTGCCGGAATTCATTAATCTTAACACTTTAACCCATATGCTTGCAGTGCGACGCGGCATTGAGCCACCTTTCGAGAGTAATTATATCTATCGATGACGAAAATACCAGAAATGTGCAACAGACAGCGACCGACAACGGGCGCAAGTCAAGTCGTCAGATAACGATGTGTCAACAAGAGTTAACTGGTGGGAAATGACCTGGCCATTAGAAAGATACATCATATACGTCGGCTCCGGTAATGGATTTCTAAATTATGCATTTCATTAGGGTGGATAATTTGTGAATGCAGGTGTGCTTAGGCATCGACTGCATTCGGTGTCAACTTAAATATTTGTTGACAACTCTTCAGCGTTCAAGATGTTGTAAACTGACCGCTTAGATAAGGCGGTACCAAGACAATCGCCAACAAATTAATTAAAAAAACAAAAAACCCGATTACTAGTAGGCTGGCACTGGCACCATCAACCGAGATTAGCCAAAATGACAAAGACAATGGCATGGAACTATATACAAATACACGCCGTGATTTTGGCATGCTAAAACGTTCAAGACGTCTAAAGGTCAAAAGACCAGCAGCGTGTTACCGAAAACTGATTTCAGCGTATTTATGTCGAATCATTTAAATAATCTGGCGCTGTTTTATTTTAGTTAGTATCGCTAGTCCGTTTTTTTTTTTTTGCTGAAATCGCCTAACACCAGATTATCTGCTATTACCATAGTAGAGTAAAAAAAAATCTACTATAAATATATAATCTTATAATTAGAACTAGATCGCGCAAGCTGTTAAACAATTTAACGTCACAATTATTTTATTTTGCAATCACCTGTCGGCTCTATGGGAGTTCGTTGTAATCAACAAAGCACTCACCGATAGGATTTGTCAGGCTGATAGTGATACTCTGTCTCGAACAAATCTGAGTCGACATTAATTTGAAGTGGCGCATGGTAAATATTGGCACAAGCGATACGGAATAAACAGTCCGTGTGCTGGAAATACATATACAAGATACACCAATAAAAAATTGTCAAAACAAACAGATGTTCTAATAGTGTTCAAGGTTAAGATTATGCTGAGAAAAAATAAAAGTCGCGCAAAGATAACGATATCTTAAGCAAACTATCGAGTCAAGACAGTTTACAGACGGAAACACAGCTGGGTGTATTCTGTCAAGTCGAAAGAGGCACTTGCATGTACTAATATTTATCCACCAGAGTGCCTAAGTGCACCTCTCGAATTAGCCTTAAAAGCAGGCTTTCGAAAAGAGGGGGCTCGATAAATAGAGCTTATAAGAGAGGAGCCTGTAACAGAGACTGACAAGTCTTCTAGTAAACTCAGCGTTGGACTTGTCAGTATATAACTTTTCTGCTATCAACAGTCAACTAACAAATTTGACAAATTTTAACATAATATTTACAAATAACTTTGTTTTCTATATTAAATATTGGCTAAATATCAGTGGCCAAATTAGGGCCAATTTCTTGTCAAAAATGTAAGTACCAAACATTTATTTAAATCAGTGAAATATTATACATAAAAAAACGAGCGGGCCCGGCAAACGTAGTTTTGCCTGTTCGTACATTTTCATTGTCCGTCAATGCGTCAATATTGTTCTGCGGCCGTTTTATTATTTGAAATTTTATTTATGACTTATTTTTTTTTTTAGTGTTTATTATTTGAAATTTTATTCATGAGCTTATTCTTGCTTTAAAATTTTTTTTTATTGTTGAGTGTTTATTATTTGAAATTTTGTGGAAGCGCCACCTACCGGGTCCAAGTGTGAATCTAAACCATCCTTAGACCCATTCAAACACACACACAAAATTTCATTAAAATCGGTCCAGCCGTTTAGGAAGAGTTCAATTACAACACACGTAGAGAAGAATTATAATATAAGTAATTATAGCGAACCCGGCAGAGTTGTCCTGCCTGCATTTTGTAGAGTGTTCATCAAACTTTTTTTCAATGAATTAGCTCGAAAGCGTTATGAGCGTGTTGCTTTTTAATTTTGTTTTTATTGTTGAGTGGTTATTATTTGAAATC
The DNA here is from genome assembly GCA_955612985.1 of Cheilosia scutellata. NCBI lineage: Eukaryota > Metazoa > Arthropoda > Insecta > Diptera > Syrphidae > Cheilosia > Cheilosia scutellata. The sequence continues at coordinate 117,018,450 of OY015312.1, forward strand.
TGTGGAATCAAATCGCAGCGCCACCTACAGGGTCCAATTTGGAATTTAAACCATCCTTAGACCCATTCAAACAAACACACAAAATTTCATTAAAATCGGTCCTGCCGTTTAGGAGAAGTTCGGTTACAAACACGTTCAGAAAAATTATAGGTGTATAGTATATAAAAAAATAATACTGAACCATAATTTTGTACTGCAACTAGAAATCGAACTAAATTTCAGTGTTATTTCCTCTTTCAACACTTTTCTCAAAATTCACATTAAAAAAACGTTCGGAAAATGTCAGAAAATACCCCAAAAACACGATGACGAACAAAACACACAAAAGAACGTCCCGTTAAAAAAAAAATACTCCTGGGGCATGTCACTACAAAATCAGTTCTCCACCAATTTCTAAGCCCCGAAAGTCCGCACTTATTTTTTTCGATAAAATTCCACATTTCAATATGCACAAGGGAACATGGCTCGGATCAATAAACCCTCAGCCAAATTGACCACATTGTGATCGACAAAAAAGCACGCTTCTGGTACTGGATGTCCGAACATTCCGAGTAGTAAACATTGATTTAGATCACTTCCCTGCAGCAGTCAATAAAGAAGGCAAATATCCAACACATCTAAAAAAAGGAATACTATGGGAAAGTATAAAGTCAAAAGACCGCCATCGCAAGAAACTGCCAGAGAGATATCGCGCGCCGGTCGCATATTTTGATTCTTCGCTTTTAGCCTTGACACAGCAACAGCTAATGAAGAAGACCAATGGCAACACTTCCAGGCAGCAATCATTATTGCCGCGACTGATGTACTGGATTTCACTCGACGACCACCTCCATGAAACCCCTGGACCCTGTGTTGAGGAACAATATGTCGACTAGCAAACGCAGCAAAACAAGAACCATAGCATAGGCACTGCAAAAGAGGAGTAGAGCTGCTTGCTAAAGAAAGAAAGAGAAAAAGAGCGAGAAGTATTTAGAAATACTATTCCAGAAACCATTGTATCTACGAAAATTTCAAGATAAGGTGCCAGGGCAGCAAATCCCGTATACAGATATCTGTATAGAAATAACAAGCGAAACCTTGTAGTAAAATCACTGTCCGTGCGGTGAAAAAAAAAATATATATATTTCTGCAGACTTTATGACAGCGGCGAAGACCAGAATACCGTTATTATTCAAATCCTATACTATTCAATATACTAGATGAAGATGATGATAGACAACACTTCAGTCCATCTGTAAAACAAACTGAGGATAGCAATATCCAACCTCAAGACAGAAAAAGGTGCTAAGCCTGTCGATTTACCCACCGAGCCTTTTAAATTGTATCGGGCCTATTTCCACCGCAAACTGGGAGATTATAGTAGACTCACTTAGGTCAATGAGGACGCCAGGGTTTTTAATTAAAATAATACAGAGCTACTTTGAGAAACGGTAAATGCACTGTAAAGTGCAATGACAAGCTGTCAAACTCTAGGCCATGCGTTTTTTGTTTTGCGCTTCATTAGGGTTAGGAAGCTTGGAGGAAAACTGGCGGACTTAGGATTAAATTTGAGAATACTAAAGTAATTTATCATTAACATTATAATAAATATACAAATAATAAATTGATATTTAATTGTTTTCTTCATATCTAACTTCGTTGTTGAAATTTCGAGATCTTCTCTCAACAGTCAGTTTTCTTGACATCACATACTAGATCCTATCCGGCACATTATGTGAACGTCTAAAACCAATCGTGAATAACCTTATTGGACCTTCTTAACAGTGCAGCTTATAGACAGGAAGTCCATCGTGCGTCGCGTCGATTAATTTGTTTACACCTGCATAGATCTAGATTTTTGAACAAAAACAAATTAAATCAAAATTCCAAATCGATACTCACTATACTTTTATTGATTTCAAAGATTGTCTAGTTTTTGCGTCCATATCCGTCTGCGTTAGATATCAATTATAGCTGATTGTAGATTTTAGGAAATCGCAATAATGTACGTAGATTGAATTTTTAGCAGGAAAAAAACACCTATCTGATACTAGTAGCGATAATGATAGCGATCGCTTTTCTATATTAATATGGTTCTGATCGTAATCGCTATTGCAGTCAATATATCGATATCACATTGTGACGGCGGCGGCGCTATGCTTCCGTTTGCTCAGCTATCACTATCGTAATAAATTCTACGAAATTATGGATACCTACGTTTGATATGGCTATCGCTACTGCAGGTAGTTATCGCCCCAGATCAAAATAAAAACACATTTTTGTTTATACATACATGCAATTTATTTTAATCGATTTGTAAGCATTTTATAATATTAGAAAACAAAAAACGATCTGTGCTGAGTGGAAGTAGGTACGGTTAATTATAATCAGAAACAAAATTCAGGTTTGAACCCCAGAAACAAACAAATTGCATTTTAACTAAGGTCTGCCCACAGACATGAGTTTTTAATGACACCTAATGACCTAAAAATTCACGCAAAACGAATTGTTGTGAGTCTAGAGAACTTTGATGCAGGTGAGGAGGGCGCGGCACGCTTGCGGTTGCTCGGCTAGAGCTCGTCGGACGGGGATTGTTCTTGCCCCCTCACCATACATCCTAGCTCAACACACTTTTGTATCATGGCAGAACATTAAAAGAGAAAACTAAAGAGGAAGGAAGTTACTCTAATCAGACTGCAGACGGACAAAAAAATATAGAACAGTGAAAGTTAGAAGTATGACAGGACAGAAAGGAAATGAAATCTGATCAAGTATCTGTACCGATAGCACTCAGAAAGACCAGGAAGGTACCGCGATTCTAATTAGACTAACCTAGTCTATACCTAACTAAACTATAATTTAAAATAACCCGTAATCTACAGTGACCGGCATAAGTATTTTGACAAAACTAAAGTTAATTCTGCTCATAATTTGAACTTACTTCATGTAAATTTTGGTATCAATGGAAAGGTCATTTAAATTCCGTTTGAATGATACACAATTTTCCTTAACCCATTAAGTACCCATTGAAAATTTAGAACTTTTGTAAAAGTCTACTTTTATTACTTTTTTATCCTCGGTCCAAAAAAAAATGTTTTGATGCAAAAAGTTTCTTCAAACAATTCTAATAGTGACTACAAACAAATTTTTTCAAAAATCTCTTTGCTATCTCTATTTTTTATGATTTTTTGAATGGGATGATCTCAGAATAATTTTGTATGAAAAGAGGAACAAGTGTTAGTCATTTTTAGCAATTTTCAAAAAATCATAAAAAATATTAGCGAAGAGAGTTTTGAAAAAAATTGCAGTCACTATTAGAATTGTTTGGAGAAACTTTTTGCATCAAACAAGTTTTTTGATACCTAAGTCCTAAGTCCTAAGTCCTTTCGCGATCGACAATTCTAATTTTTTTATGAGGCGTTATAAGTTCGAGTTGCGTATCCTACACGCAGCGTGTGTTTTAAGAAATTAATTATTTTCGTGACCTTTTCCAGTATGAACCTTCAAGACAACAGATCTTCTGATTTTTGCACTATTACGATTTTCACTTTCTAGAGAAGCTGTCTGTATCTCGGGGCGCTGTTGAAGCGTTATAGGTTTGCCTTTCCCAAGAGAAGTATTAAAAAAAAATCGCTTCATATTCATAGGGATGTGCCAAACATGCATTCCCATGAAAGTCGTTTCGGGCGACACAGGTTGATTTTAGAAAACAGAAGGGATTTTCCATGTAATCTACCCTTCATTTCTCATGGGAAGGCACGTGTAGCCCAGCACATAATGCAGGTAAGGCAATCAAATATGGAATTTCACCGAATTTCCAAATAAGCGATGTGTCAATTTTGACGCCTGATCAATTATTTTAAAAAAAAAAATCCTCAATTTAATGAATCGCGGTATTTCACCAGATATAGATCTATAGCAACTCCAAATTATTAAACCTGTTAGAACCGCATTAACCGCTAAATCCACACGCAATAGTTCACTGCTGGATCTTGGCTTAGACTTGCTTTGAAAGGAATTACTTAATATAATACCATTCTCCATTCAGGTTTCAATAATCCCGATGCAAAAATCAATCTCTTGGAACGGAAATTTATTGCTAGCACCATCAGTAGACTGCAATAGAGTAGAATGTTGCCATATATTGCAATTTGGTTTACAAGCTTGCGCGAAACAGGTCTAATGGCCAATGGGTTGTTGGCAATACTCCATACCGATATGGAGCCAGTCTTTTACTTATCCGGACATATTCGGTAGGTTTTCATTTACGAAATGAAGACAAACATTTAAATGTCTATATCAAGTAGGCTTTAATTAATGCTTCGCCATCACAGATGATGGGGTGCATACGATTATTGAACTTTAGGCAAATTAAAAATAAGTAGTAATAGAATATTTATGTAGATATAATAGTAAAATAATAGTAAGATGAGTCTTCATTGGAATTGAATAAAGTGCTGATGATGTCTTAGATGAGCCTCCTACATTTTGTATAAAGAGATACCAATATTTATTGGTAATATATGTATAATCTTTATACTTATATATAAAAATGTTATGTTGGTTTGTGTACCGTTAAAAAACTTCAAAAACTTTGACCAAACTTATTGTGAAGTTTGGTCAAAATCGGACAAAGTTGCGTGGCACCGCCCATACAAAAAACTTTCAAAATCTTATATCTCGAAAACCACCGAATCTATTTACTCCAAATTTACAGACCATCTTAGGTATGGCCCGGGAGTGTTCCTGTAAAAAAAATTTGCACAAATTTGATTTAATCAAATGTTACGTTTAAAATTATACTTACCCAAGATGTATTCAGGTTAGGAACAGAACCCTTGTTACTTTCAAATTTCAACCCGAACAGACATTTCCTTCAATTTCGAATTATATTGCCACTGAAGTTTTTGGCTTTTTAAAAATATAACGCTTGTGAATGTGATCGGGATTTAAGTAGTAATTTTTGAGAAATATTCATAAAACGGCTATATTCGAGTTTTCTGAGAAAAACTAAGTACGTGATCATATTTAGAATGCGTATGTTGTCTTAAATATGTATTTTGATCAAAATCGTTGGAGCGGATTTTGTAAAATTATGCTGAAAAATGTTACAACTGTAGATTCGAAAAGCACTATTACTAAACTGTTTAGCTGAAAAATGAGTACGACGTATCCTACAGGATATAAACATTACCTAGCAGTTGTATTTTCATCCAAATCGAAAATGACGTTTTCGAGATATGAGCAGTTTTTTAAAATACTATTATATATTAGGGATTTGGGTGAATATCAAAGGACGCAGTCAGCAAAACTGAGTTTGCTTTCAAGTTAAGAATGACAATAGTACCTTAAAATTACACAAATTCTAAATACGAAGTTTGAAACAAATCCGTCCAGCGTCAAATTTCAGAGCTATGGGACAGACAGACATACGGACTACAGAATTGCGAGACTCACTTTTTTGAGTTCCCCTATCATCGTAATATCAGAATTGATCAAAATCTCTAGTTCGAAATTTTGTACGAAAACAATATCTTTCTCTTACTACGTATACGAGAAAGTTAAAAAACATTACAAACGCTATTCTTCGATAGTCATGGAAGCCAGAGTTTTTAAAATTTGTAAGATTAATATGCATTATCCAGATAGACAAGAATATTATCTACTCAATACGATTCCTGGAAAAACCAAATATGTTGTGTACCACAGAGCATTACAATAAAAACTATCTATCACTGATTTAAATGAATTCGAAATTGATTTTTTTATTTTTCTATTTTGCACTACGAAGTATGCAGGGGGTTCGCTGGTTTTAAATAACTTATTTGATGTCCTTTTCGATTAAGAGATGATGTCGGCAGGGCTTTGTAAAATAGATCGCTTAAAAAAATCGTCTAGATTGCCTAGATAACATTCTTGTCTTGGCCTATTTCACCAATTACAATTTAAAACCACAAATTTGTTATTGTATATTGCAACTACAAATTTGTAATTCAGCAATTTTCGTTTCAGCAAATACAAGTAAGTGTAAGTTATAGAAATTGTGGAAAAACAACTTGTTTATCACAAGTCCTACAAATTACCACTTCACCAGAAATTCCGTTGACTTGTGATTTACAGGTTTTTTCAACAAGTTTTGTGGTTGGCGTTCATCAAACTAAGTACAACATTGTTTAATTATGACCATAGCAAATAAATTGTTTGTAGCATCTATAATAAGACATTAAAAATAAATTGTATCGGTTGGTTTTCCGATGCGCTCACCCAGGATCAAAATATTAAGGAATGGGCAACATCTTGCGTGAACTCAATTCTTAAAGAGTTTGCGGAAACAATGATTGGAAGTATTTACGGGATGTTGTCCTCCATTGCCAGTTACAAGCAAGCCAGTAAAAAATTGCTCTCTTGGAGTTGAATGTTGTCCAATAACAATAAAATTATTTCCTCTGCCTTGCGATGACTTAGTCGAAATTGTTTATAAAATTCCCAAAAAAACGTAATTTAGACTTTTTTTCCGGAACTCAAAATGAATTATTCGTTTTCATTATTAATAAAATGCTATCTATTATGTCTTTGTCGCGAATACATTTTCGAATGAAATGTGATTGCAAAACGACTTGTAAGTGGAGCTACAGGCAATCTTTCTCATGTAAAATTATCCAACAATTTGTACAAATTTTGTGATTTCATTTCGATTCGTGAAACGCAAGTCCACAAAAACTGTGAAAGTTCCAAAACTTGTTGCATGTAAAATACAAATAAATTATTGTAATGGTGAAATAAAAACTAAAATGCTTTCACAAATTTAAATTTGTTAAAACAACGAAAAATTTTTTAATGCTCAGAGTTTGGTGAAACAAAATAAATCAAAAACTCACAAATTTTTTTGAAAAATGTTTGAAAATACAAATTTGTAAGTTGGTGAAATAGGCCACATCAATGTTACAAATTTTTAAAACCTTGGCTTCCATTACTATCGAAAAATAGAGTTTGCAATGTTTTTTTTTTGTGTAAGTAATGCGACACGCCCCTTTACCTAATTTTTCCGATATTCACAGGAATACTCCCGGGCCAATACTTATGATTGTCTGTAATTTTGAACTTGTCGATTCGGTGGTTTTCGAGATATAAGAGTTTGAATGTTTTTTTCTTGTATAGACGGTGCCACGCCCCTTTGTCTAATTTTGATCGAACTTTACAATAAGCATCTCGGTACAGGTTTGACCTGAATCGGAGCAAAACTTTTCAAGTTTTTAAACCGTACACAAACGAACATTTTTCGTGTTCTTCAGTTTTTAGTTTGAACATGCTAATAAAAACGATTTATTGCGTCTTCAAGGCAATAAAGCGGGGTTTCCTTATTGCGTCTACAACGCACTTAAGCGGGATTCTAGTAAGTGCGTTCCTCGGATAACTGCGTTCAAAATTGTACATTTTCCCGACGCAACAATCCGGGACTACTGTATTTGAAATTACCTAACTTGCGATTCAAGGTCGTTAAAGTTGCGTGCTATAGATTCCGCGTTATAAGGTTCCTTCGACAAAAGTATTTAGTAACGCCCTTTGTCTTCAATTATTCTTCTGTGTTCAGATTATCGGAATAGTCATTTTTTTCTTTTTGACGTGCAAATCGGTGCAGTGACTTTTTCCCCCTCACTCTATTCTATATGAACTGTTCTAACGTAACCTGTTGGCTTCAAAATTCAATAAATTATCAGTTAAAAATGCAATACGCAAATATGTAGTTTTGCACAACTGAATCCCAAAATATTGACCACAAAAGTATTTGAGAATCTAAGATATGCTATATCAAAAACAACATTTTTCCATAACACTTTCACACAAAAACTTTAACAATCCTGAACCGGAACAATTAACAGTCGCTCATCATTGTGATTCGTTTTTTTTACAACATTTTAATTTTATTTAACAAACACAATTAGTTGACATGGAAACGTACTTTATACATTTCATTTTGGTGTCAAATGTAATCTGTTGCGCTCGCAGTCTGACAGCAACAACAAAAACTGACAAATGATCTATTAGTAATTACCAACCATCCAACCCATTACTCACACTATCGATTTCCATCAAAGTGCATTATTTTATTTGTGGCTGACTAGTCTTAACTTAAGCACGTGATTAAAAAATTTTGCAAATCACGAGCTCAGCTTCAGCACTCTATGATTTTGTTGCGGTAATTTAATCAAATTATATTGAATAATTCTGTTAAGCATATCAAAGCTTTCATAATAGTAATTAGCCAGCCAATTTTTTTGTATTTACGAGTATATTCATGACGCAGTAGTACTACATTTTATTGTTATACATGATTTTTAAATGCATTTTGACAGAATGACCCCGAATGCCAAAATTCCTTGCTCGCTCACAAGTGTACTCCAAAATTAATGCCACATTTTGTGGTTGAGTGTCATTAACCCAAAGCCAATTGTTTGGCTTGTAAGTAAGCCGATATTGTAAATTTGTTAAGAAATTGCGACCCAAATTTTAAAATGGCAAACAAGTATAATTTTAATTATTCACAAATTTGTATATATTTAATACCAGCGAAATTAATTGATGGTAAAAACTGCAATTAAATGCACATTCACCCTACCGGCTTCAAATTGGACCGTAGCAGCCGTTGATATTTTTTAATATCAAGATTTTATTGAATATTATTACTGAAGTCGGTCGTATTCACCTCAAGTATAGTCCAAGAATTCTTTGGTATAGCGTACCGCACTCGGCCGCATTTTGATATCAGAATTCAGAATATTTTGGAAAATTCTCAAACTAACAAAATACCTAGCGCGAGGAGCGGTCACTTTGTCGTTGTGTCAAATTGACGTTGGTGCGCGCATCAGGCTTATGTTGTAATGATTCAACAGGCTATGCTGTTGGAGGCGGTAGTCGTCTGAAGAGTCACCCATGACAGACAGGCTACTTTGAAGAGTAACGAACTAAGAACTGCCCAACCCCCCTAATGCAGGGTGCTATGCGTCACCATGCCCATTGGACGATTTGCAGCCAGGGGGTATATCAGCTGTATTCTAACGGGCGGTCCCTGAAACCAGGCCGCATCAGGGTGGAAGTAGTGGTCTTACCATGTTATGCGGGGCTCTGGCATGGTGAACGGTTGTTTTCCTAGCTACTCGTGGGACCACAATTAGAAACAAAAATGACACCAACAAAAAATAACAACAAAAACAAGCAAACAACAACTTCGGGTAATTACTGAGTGGGGAAGCGAGGAGTAGTACTTCGCAGACAGGACCGACCAAACAAACTGACGGGACTGGACAGGCTGGTAACAAAAACGGACAAAGTTGAGAGGAAGATGAGGCGGATGCGAATTGTCAATGAACGGCGCTCTGACTCTTCTCTCTCTCTCTTACTGACGATATCGACGCAACGGTAGCGCGTCAAATGCTCCAGCGAAGCTTTCTCCTAGGAAACACGTTAGAGCGAGCACAATAGCTTATAGAAAAAGAAGGAATGCAATTCTGTGTCCTAGACTTGAAAAAAAGGGCAAGGAAAAATGGGATGACAAAGATAGAGCTACCTATGAATGGGTAACAAAAGTGGCGGAGGAAAGCAAGATTCGACCTATTAAGGGACCCTCCACAAGCAGTGAAACAAAGAGGGAATTTGCATCCAAGAGGCAACGGTCTCAAGATGATGCTCCCACTACCTTAAAGAAAAGTGAGGATGGCGGGATATTGACACCTGTAACCATGCAAAACAGACCTGCCCACGGAAAAGTAGGTGCAGGACAAAGATCCTGTTAAACGTCAGTAGAACATATATCGGAACTCTTGTCGAAGTACTAACAGGCCACTGTGTACTAGGAAGACATGCCGCGAGGCTTGGAGTTACCGCAAATGACTTTTGTCGCAGTCGCATGGATGAGGAGGAGTAGGAAACACCGTTTCACCTACTATGTAATTGCCCGGCCGGCGCTATCCTCGATTAGAAAGCAAACTCTAGGATAGCACTTTTTCGGGGAGCTTGCAGATATTGCCGAACCGGATATCAGCAAAATACGGAAATTTTTCTCCAAAATTCGAAATGGTTCCAAGAGTAGCGGAAATAACCGACTCTGCTTGTGGTATCACAATGGATCCTATCTGGTCTAAGTGAATTACTCCGTATGTAATGGATAATTGTCTCCTAACCAAATACCAATTCAGGACATTACTTGCAATCTTGTCGGGATACGAGATAGGAGGGAGAAATAAAGGCCTATCGCGATTATAAGAAGAACAATTGCAGTAAGCTAAAATGAAAAAAAAAAAAACTAAACACTTCGGTCTGAAAAACTGCCAGAAACCAAATTTTGTTCTCTGAACGTTGGAAGAAGTACCTACATTAAAAGAAACGGCCTTCGGCTGCGAGAATGGTTTCAATTTTACAGTATGTGTGCTATATATTCCTTCCTTGCCTTGCATCAGGTCATTGCAGAATCTGCAGGTGTCCGAATCTGAAAAGATTCCGACTAGTGTCCTAAGTTGTTTCCTGTCTAATTTAAGAAGTTCCCTAGATACTTATCCTACGATCGAATTGAGGCCAAAGACTATAATGTCCCACAAGAGCTGACCTCCGGTCGGGTTTTTAATTTCTAGATATGACCTTCTTGCGTCATACGAGGGTTGTTTAATATGCACACCTGTCAGCTTGCTCATTTATATAGCGCGCAGTGTTCTAGTATCCAACATTGTCTGTCATGGTTCTGACTACATAAAGTTTGTATCATTTTGCTATTTCGATTATTTCAGAACTGTTGTTTGTATATATCAGGGCCTTGAGGGTAGCCTAGCTATACCCAGATATAGATCTCATCCGAATAAAGACACAGCTCGTATCCAGTTGTCATAGGTATAGACCCCGTGCCTTTGTCATCCATAGCTTCCCGGATATGATATACCTTGTATCGAACTGTCAAAATTGACCTAAGACGTGCTATAAATGTTTACGTGTCATTTGTCAATTCTATTGTCAAAATGCTTTTCTCAAATCGTACTATCTTCAATCACATTCACATATACAACTGATAGTATATTCCATTAATTCGCATCACGATCTCAGAATGTGGGTATGCAATTTCTTCCGGTTGATTCTGTCAAGTAATTATAGGTTTTATTTACATTACGATTACGGCATTGTAAATTAGTATAATCATGCTATCTGGCAACAATTTCCCTTCAAGATGATAAACAAAATGTATTAGCCACGCGCATTATGATTATTTCGCGATAATTTTTTCAAATTGTTGGACAATTTAAAATTATAAAACTATTGTGATAATCTTTTTGGCGGTATTTGCGAAATGTCACACTTGTAATCATCTGTGCATTGTGAAATATTCTTTTTGTCAGTGTCAAAGTTAATCTGTTTCAAAGTTTGAAGGACAACAAATTTGTTTTTTCGACTTTCTTAATTCGACTTTGGTAATTAGGAAAACGAAAAAATTTCGCAATATTATGCCCAAAGCTTGTTGGTAATTAGCACTTGAGTATAAGTAATTGGAGTTTCAGTTTAATCTTTTCATTGTCATCTTGGTTAAATGAGATGCTGAAGTAGTACAGGCTATCAATATCATTTTGAGTGAATATTGTTGACCTTTTGCGAGTACAGATACAATCACCCACATAAAAAGTAGGTACATACTGAATGGTATATCATTCTGCACCTATACCGCATACCTATACTATTTTTATTTTATTGAAAAGGAATGGATATGATCGAATTTAAAAGTAGATTTAAATTTTTTGATAAAAAAAATTAACGATTTTATTACTGTAGGTACGCATGAAATGATTGTGTAAGATTTTTGTCTCGTACTATTGTGGTCTGGTCTCAATGAGTCTGGTCAATCGAAACCTGATATGTTTATAAATTGTGATCAAAATAATAAACGTATGGGTCTATCCTTTCAAATATACTTGTGTACCCAATTGAATACAAAAAGAGCTTTATCTTAATTTAAACATTCACCAGCACTTACAGGAACCTTCTGTACCAAAATTGTTTAACATTTAACACTCATTTGTATGGTAATTGTAATTGCCATTTAAAAATGACAAAGATCATGATAGATGGGGAATTTGACAAGATTTGCAATTTTCGGTGTTGAAAATTATGTACCTACATAATGAATGGTCATTATTCATTAACATACAAGTTCATAAAGAATTACATTATATTCGTAGAATTGTTGTTCATTCACTGACGAAAGGCTGACTAATAAATTGGCCCCTTTGTTCTACATATTTAAAAAAAAAAGTAATAGAACAATTTGCATATATATCAACACTTGCACGAGCCGAATTTTAAATAAAATTTCAAGTCAGCATATAGTAGCTCTATTTTCCGGTTGCAGAAAGAGAATGTTGTAGTCAAGACGCAAAAATTCGAAATTTTGTCATTAATATTAATTTATTGATGAAGGACGTTTAATTTATTAATTAAAAAAATAAGGAAGGAAGGTATTCCCGCATGGGATTTGTTACAATACAAGAATAGAAAGAATTTGATATGAGGATGGAATTGACAAATGCAGGTCACCAACCATTGGGCTACCAACTGTAATTACAAAAGTATATGTTTTGATGCATGCGTGTCTCACGACATCTCAAACTCTATATAATTTGGTGATTAGGGCTACCTGTATATAGTTAAACATATCAATTTTAATAACCTGGGTGATGGTTACATGATCCATATTGTTAAATGGCAAGTCAGTAAAAAATGAACTTAACACATGCCATATGGCAGGGAAATTTATTCCTATGGCTATTGATTTTAGAACAAAAATGTATCTAGACTAGACTGTATTTGTAGATACTATATATGTACTAGTTACATATGTACCGTTACAGAAGTACCTAGTGACCTTTGCTAAACGTTCGATAAGATAAGCAAATTGTTACCCATACAAACTGAATCCACTATTTCCAACGCCAATAACTCGGGCTCCAAGCCAATTTTTCAAAATCGGAGAAATCATTTTTCTCTACTTCTTATATAGACTGCACTAACAGAGTTTGAAATCGATCGAATGATAAATAAGTATTTTTTCCATACAAAATTTAACCCGTCCACGAATTTCTTATAGTTCTCAATTTAGCCATAAAAGGAGATTTGCTTTAAAATGTCAACTTTCCAGCTCTTACCGTTTGGGCTGGGCGCTGATTACCAATCTCCCATCAGACAGGACAAACAAGTTTATATATGGCATTTCTATTTATATATTGTTTTTTTTTTTTGTATTTTTATTTAAATTGCATGTTTTTGACATTTTTTTAAATGAGTTTAGCAATTCCGAAAATTCTCCATAAGGCAGATTCTAATACTCTTGGCTCAAGAAAAAGATGATATCCGCTAAAGATATTTGCACATTTTCGGACATCCAAGGAGCCATCAAGTCGCTGGATTCGGAGATGTCCGAATAGTTCAACATTCGCCTAATTTGGGGGCCGTAGAATAGAGAAATTCCAAGACATTGTAAGGCCGATGAACTCGCTAGAATAAGAAAAACTGAACCCATCCTGCCGGATAAAGGCACCCTAGGGATACCGATCGCTACTTGCAAACAAAAATTGAAGCTGGATGCTATCGAGAGTGCAAATCTTAGGTGGACAAGTGGCACTAATCTAGCGAAAAAAAAAAACAAATTTGGCCTAATATGGATTATAAACGCTCTAAGAAATTGATTTCTTTCATCAGATTGCATATCGGCACCGCAATAGGTGTCATTATTGGACACTGCCTGATAGGAAAACATGCCGCAATTCTAGGCCTTTTCGCAAACGACTTTTACAGAAGCTGTATGGATGAGGAAGAGGAGGAGTCTATTCCTCACCTTCTTTGTTCCTGCCCAGTTCTCTCTCGAAGGAAGCTTCATTTGTTAGCCTTCCATTACAACGACTTGGGTGATCTGACAATCACAGACGTCAGAAGCCTCTTACGCTTTATAAAGAGCTCAAAATGGTTCAACTAGTAGGGAGATCTTAACGAACCGTTTTTCGTTGTATCACAACGAAATTATGCTGGCCTGAGTGCGTTGGCGTTTTCCAGCTGGCAACCACTTTCAACCAACCAACCAACACACGACCGAGTCGTGTACTTTTATTTACTTTAACTTGTAGACTTTAATTTTATGTCTTAATTTTAATTAAATTATATTAAAAAATTCCAAAAACATAAGTTTTAGTAGTCATTTTAAATACCGTTTTAACTAAGGTATAACTTTTCGAACATATTCCCTTGTGTTTCTTTACCTTATACAATGCTTTATAATCTTTCGAACTTTATGTTATTGTTGTTATGTATCTGTATCTAGTATATCAGCGATGACGTTTTTGCTTTTAATGAACTCATAACTCATAAACTGTCCGGATACTGAGCGTGTCAGTGCGAGACCTCTCGCATGTGGATAATCGATTCACGATTTTCTCATCGTATTGTGATAACATAACGTTCAAATTATAATGGGACAGTTCCTTATAACAAAGGCCCTAATTGGCCACTTTGTAACTATACCTAAAGCAGTGTCCAAACTGTGATTACAAGTGTTGTGCGCAAAATTAAAAGCAATTCACCTTCAGGCTATATGATCGCAATATATATCTAAACACAAATAAATATGAAAATCTATTTTGAGTATTTTTTGTTAATATGTTGAGCCCAGTGATACGTAAACTGTATCTTGAGTTGTTTACTTTTATTAGTATCAGTCGCAGCTATTACACACAATCAATGTCGTTACAAATGGCGCAATAAACGCTATGCTATGTGGAGTTCATCACTTAATAAACGATTTGAAGTGCATGCACATTACGATTATAAGATAAGATAAAATATGAAAATAATTTTATGCGAATGAACAAAAAAAAAGCATTATATAATTCTTAAGTAGGCACAAGAGTTGGCCAAGGGCATTGAATGATAGTGCTCATTACAGCTGATTAAACACAGATTCCACTATGTGTATTTGAACTTGTCTAATAAACACAATTTGTGTTTTTCAAGACTGGAGAAATGATTATTTTTGAATAGATTTTTAGTACATTATGTTAAGTACTATATATTAAATGTTTTATATAATTAGCTATAACTAAAATTAATTTAAACAAGTATGTCAGTCTGTTTATTCTTTCTAACTTTCCGGAATTTTTAACAAAAATATGAAAAATTCTGGCCCCCAATAGCTAGTATATACATAATATAAACATAAACAGCCGTATTAATAATAGCTGCGGAACTTCGTGTTATCCCTACCCTAACCAATGACTAACCCACCAGTTAAACCCAAATTCCTATTTATAAACATTTTTAGAAGATAACTAAGCTTTCGTAACTTTTACATAACTAACTCACGGTGGTATGTGTGTTAGCGATTTGTTAGCTTTGCAAAACATGTTTCCCGCGCAAAATGACAAATGGTGTTTCTGGTTTAATTTCGTTAGATTGATATGAATGTGGTAAAAGGGTGATAAATAATTGAATAAATTTGCAAAAATTGTGCAGCAAAATGGCTCACCCTTTTTGGATAATTTGAATTATGAGAATATTTATATATAAAACATTCAAAAATAAATATAGATTTTCAAAAGGAAATATAAAAAAAATAATTGTATTAGTAAGAGTAAGTAAAATTCTAATTGCTTTAGAAGAAGAAGATGGCAGCAGAAAAGAAGGACGCATTCCTGTCAGTTTTCAATACAATTTGGAGAAGCGTTGCCATCACAAACCTACGATAATAGGAAACACGTCAATTAGTTAATGCATGGGTTATATTTCTTTATAAATAAGAAAATTTAGTCAGTGAGTTAAATTTATAACTACCAGTTACATAACAAGTGAGTTAGAGAATGGTTTGAGATCTATTATTAATACGGCTGAAAATGTTGGCCCTTATTGTGATTGTCGATCAGCGATCGTCACGACAATTACCGATTGCGTCGATTGATTTTAGCTACTCGTACGCACAAAATTTGAAAGAGAAAGAGAAAGCATCGACCAGACATTTGTAATCGACTAGAAGCGACTGTCAAATCGACAAATATCAATCGCAATCGACAATCGACACACGGTTGTCTATCGATCGACAGTTGTCGATCAACGATCAACTATCGACACTCACAATAGGGGCCTTTGTTTTTGTTTAGGTCTTTGAACTTACGAACAAACGAATTTCGAGCAAATTCCGCTCTGCTATTTAAACTGCCTTTAAGTGTACACCGAGCTTAAGAAAACAAAAATTGTGAGCGTAGAGCTCAAAATTCCGTTTCTAAGAGTTTATTCCTCTAAATCTATACATTATAATAAAACTGTAGGAATTTTCTTTGTCAGCTAAAAACTCGAATATTACTGGACAGATTTCGATGAAACTTTTCTTAAAATGTTCCTTAAGACTGTGAGACTGCTATAGGCTATGACGTTTATAGCCACGTCCTTAGGAACAGTTTTTAGCCAAAATGTATTTTCTGGAGTGAAAATATATATATACACATATACCTTGCTACTAATAGATGTTTATACTTTTGCGATCGTTCAAACAAAAATAAATCCCACACAGGCATACGTATATACCTCGCATACAAAAAGGGTTGATTTGTTTTCGCAGTGAGTGCTATGGTCAGTTGCATATGCAGGTGTGTATATTATGATCGTATGTCCGATGCCGGATGGGGATGGGGTGCGTGCTGCAGTGTGGAATGGGATGTATTAATAATCTTCATAAGAGAAGAGACGTACAGACGTTCATTCTGATATGTGGTATGGTAACAGGGTAGGGTTGGGGTAAGTAGTTGTTTGGATTCCATAGGAGGAGGGAAACAAAGGAAAGGAAAGGAAATGCAATATACAAACAAGTGAGAAGATCATGGAGAGGGAGAGCGATGCAGAGGGTGTACATCAAATCGATATCTATACTTATCTATACATATAATAAAACTGTAGGATTTTTCTTTGTCAGCTAAAAACTCAAAAACTACTGGACAGATTTCGATGAAACAGTCAAAGTGTAATCTTAAATGGACCAAATATAAGTTTGTTTGTTTGCTAAAGGCGAGCGGCGCAAGGCGAGCACGGGTCAGCTAGTACATAATAAAGGGAGTCGCATAATTCACGCAAAATTTGAATTTTGCCAACGCAAATAAAGATAACAATATGACAGATGACAGTTCGTGGTTAGTAAAAATGGAGCCCTATACGAAAGAACAACGTATTTTCATTGTTGAGAAATATTTTAAAAATAATGAAGATTTGTCAGCTACAGTCCGCACTTTTCGACCAAAATCATCTTCAGTTATGAAGCTAATTTTCATCTTGATGGCTTCGTTAATCGTCAGAATTGTCGCATTTGTGGTTCAGAAAATTCACGAGTAATTGTTGAGAAACAGATATCAGTGACAATTAATGGTGTTCGTTATCGTGACATGATAACCCAGTACATAAATTACAAGACATGGATGTGACCAACATGTGGTTTCAACAAGGCGGTGACACATGCCATACAGCCAGAGAAACAATTCAATTACTGCATGAGTCATTTCGTAATCGTGTAATCGGACGTTTTTGCGATCAGAATAATTAAAAATCTGTATTTTCTATCAAACTTACATTTTGCGTGAATTATGGGACACCCTTTATATAGATTCTTATTGCCATTTAATAGGTATCATCACTGGACTGGACATCACTGATAGGATATGAAAATATGCAACAAGAAGGACAATATTTTCCGAAAGTAATTGAAGTATATGTAATTTCAAAATATTTTTCTCACAGTCTAATATATAACACGCTTCCCAATATCTTCGTCGATACATTTCCAAAAGAAAATGACACAAATGACACCTTTATAATAGTCAGAAACAAATTAAACCGAATGCAATATACTAGTCTTAAGTTATGACTAACTATTTCTGTCATCAGAAAATGTAGCGTTAATAATTGTTTGTGTGCACTTCAAATTTAATGAATTCATTTCACGGAATCGATATATTTGATATAAAATTCCCTATTGTAAGCTTGGTTATATTTCAAGAGAACACTAAAAAAAATTGCATTATTGTGGTTAACTGTATATTATGTAGGTACGTTGGAATTCGAAGGTCAGATTATAGCAAAAACTGAACTTGAATATTGAAAATACAATTTATAGGACTATTAGTGCCAAAAAGCTGATTAGCCGTCATTGTATTGAAATTATTTCTGAGGCGGTTAAAATTATTGATTTAAATAATTTTCTGAGATGTAGGTGAGCGTGGAAGAGAAAAGTTCACAAAATAGCAATTTTAAAACACATCTTTCTTAAGATTTACTCAACCATTAGTGATAAGGGGATAATTTGTTGACAGTGTTTTATTTACCACTATAGTGTCAAAAATGTAGTCGACAAATGGAGCAAGCAAAAGAAAAGGTCAAAAAATTCATCAACATAATTTATAAATCGTTATATTTCGTTATAATCGGATAATTTTTTTTAACAAGTTTAACAAATTGTATTAACTTTCTCGTATACGTAGTAAGAGAAGGATATTGTTTTCGTACAAAATTTCGCGCATAGAGGAACTCAAAAAAGTGGGTCTTGCAATTCTGTCCGCCCCATAGCTGGGCAATCTAAACGCTTGGACGGATTTGTTTCAAACTTCGTATTCAGAGTTTGTGGGCTTCCCGCTAGGAGGCGTTTTTTTTATGCTAGCCTTAATATTAACGGTACTTCCCATATAAAAATTAGACGAAATATTAAACAATTTTGATTTTTTCGAAAACGGAAGGAGTGGTTAGTGTGCTGGACACCGGTTCGATCCCCGGGAAAACATCTTAAGGTTTTTTCTACTGCGCCACCTTTCGCGAACGTCTGACAAATATCCGAGTGTATGACTGTCATAAAAAATTTCTCAATTCAGCCGTTCGGAATCGGCCGTCCGTTCGGACTGGTTCCTTCCATTCGTCTCAAAAATAGAAACTCACCTAGGGTGTCTACCCGCCTGTTGCGCCACCTATTTATTTATTTTTGAAGGAGCAAGCTTATGCGCTTAATAAGCGATCAATGTCAACAGCAACTATGTATAGTGATGATAACTGTTTTTATTAATTGTCTATATACAAAATGATGGCCAATCTGTAGGTACCTACCATATTTTTAACAATCGCGACCGAAGCTTGTATTCAAGACTAGATGGCTAATTTCCTTGTCTGGCTGGGACCTATAAGGCAACCTACTACAAGTTCCAACAAGGAAAAACCGCTAAAGTCGATTCTGATAATTTTTCAGGAAAGCGCTTTTAGGGTTCGATGAAAAATTTAAAAAATTACAATAGTGGCTCTGGTCAATCCGAGGAAAGTCTAATCTTACTGAAAGTTATATTTAAATAAAATTAATTTAAGTTTCTGTCTTACGGTCTAACGTTTCATAATCTATTGATCATTCTTATTTCGAGCGTGATAAGCAAAAAAAAAAACAAATACTGCTACGACCTTATACGACTTTAAGGCAAACAAAATCTTAAATCGAGCTTAGCTGTTATTGCTCGTTGAAGAACAGCAATTTCATTGAACAAATTGACTTTAGCTGATATTCCTTGATATTCCGTCATGGAAAAACAACCAAACTCGACTTTAGAAATTTTTTTTTTTAACTATAAAATCAAAGAAAGGGGATAAACATCACGCGGAAAAAAAACCAAACTCAACTTAAGATGTTACTAAGGATTGTACGAGAAAAAATCCCGAAACATTTATATCCGTTATATTTTGATGATACATGCTCTTATAGTTAAATAAATAAAAAAAAATAAATAAATAAAAAAAAATAAATAAATAAAAATTATAAATTATTTGATCTTAAGGCCCATGTGTTCATTGGGATAAATAATATTATCTTCGGATCATTTTCTATCTATTTTTCAGCTGTCAAAAAATTATCCTTCTCCGGGAGCAATATATAATTATCCTATAGACTAATTTTTGACATTTTCTTTTGCTTGCGTTTTTCTAGAATATTCAAGAGGAAATAAAATACTGAATTCTAATAAATTAATAGGTACCGTAACATTCGATAAATCTCTGTTTTTTAAGATTGGAATTTGGTGAACTTCTTTTCAACACTTCATATAAGTGTCAAAAAATTAGCCGAAGATAATTATTGAGCGCGGCATAATAAAGTGTAGAAATAAAGGGTGTTTTTTTTTAGATGTATAGAACTTTAAGTTGGCAAACAATATTTTAACTGGTGGCCATTTTGTCAGCTTTCAAGTGATTTATTTTAAGTTTGGTTTGACATTTCAACATAAATAGACTGACGCCTGAACAACGCTTTCAAATAGTGCAAATTTATTTTGAAAATCATGGTTCTGTTCGAAATACGTATCGCGCACTACGTCCTCACTTTTGGTTGAATGGATACGTCAATAAACAAAACTTCCATATTTGGAGTGAAGCTAGTATTAGACGATATGTTGAATCAGCATACGTTTGCTGAAAATTGTGTTCCAATCACAACATATCGTGTAAAAAATAAATTTCTGTCATCAAGTATGCACGATATGTTGTGATTGGAACACAATTTTCAGCATACGTATGCTGATTCAACATATCGTCTAATACTGGCTGATTATAATCCTCAAGTGTATGGTGAGACACCGTAACATCCACAAAAACTGCCTGTTTGGTATGCTTTATGCGTTGGTGGAATAATTGGTCCGTACTTATTTAAAAAGGATATTTGCCAGAATATTGCATTCAATGGTGACCGCTATAGCGCCATGAATACTGACTTTTTCGTTCATCAATTGAACAACCTTGATGTGCAGGAGCTGTGGTTTCAACAAGACGGGGCAACATGTCACACAGCTCGTGCCACAATTGATATATTGAAGGAAACGTTTGGTAACCGCACAGTTTCACGTTGCGGACCCGTGAATTGGCCTCCAAGTTCGTGCGATTTAACGCCGCTTGACTATTTTCTATGGGGGTATGTGAAGTCGCTAGTCTACGCCGATAAGCCCGAAACGATTGACCACTTGGAGGATAACATTCGCCGCGTTATTGTCGAACGGTCACAAATTTTGGTAAAAAACATCGAAAATTGGACCTACGTCCGAGCCAGCCGTGGCGGTCAGATGCCAGAAATCATATTAAAATTATAATGCCACAGAAGATTATCTTTCGAATAAAGTAAATTTCAGGTCAATTTAAAAAAAACATTTTTATTTTATTCCATTTCAAAAATCTATAGCTCTATAAAAAAACACCCTTTAGTAGTTTAAAAAACATGTTAAGCATAATCCGTTTCTTTCAGGATTTAAAAATGTCAGGCCAGTTCCTTTTTCGGGATTATTTCTCGAACAGTCCTTACTTGTGATAAAACAGGAATACGTCTCTCTTAAGTCGACTTAAGTGATAATGAAGTTCGATTTTTAGTTAGTTTTTTCTTTGTAGTTAAGTTGTTTTGTCCTAACGAGGTTTGTAACTTCAAATTTGAAGATAAAAACCTAAAAAAACAATAGATTATATAGATTTAGACATCTAATGGTACCAAAAACTGAATTTCGTCTAAACTCGACTTTAGTTGTTTTTGCTTGTGGTCACATACAACTATGAATTTATATAAGTGTAACACAGCGTTACAAGTTCAATGCTGATCATATTTCCACTTGTAGACAAATTCAGCAGGGATTTGTGTGCAATTTTTATTTGTTTGGTTATGTCAGACCCATTGGTAATTTATTTTATTTTTTATTTTTTAAATTTTATCAAAAAGAGTGTTATATAATATCTACTGTTTATGTAAAATAAAAATTGTAAGCATGTTTCGTTTCTTTGCACGAGATTTTCGTTTCGCATTGAAATTTAAACCAAATTTAAGGGGGGAAGCGCAATATAGCCTAATGCGGATTTAAATTCGCATAAGATAAAAAATATTGTATTATTTGCACAGACATTGATATCGTGCATTTTTGACACTTCAAAGTCACTCTTTCACTTGTATCTATTTTCCGACACAATTCCAATAAAAACAGGAACAATTTTAAATTGTAAACTTGACAACTGTCACTAAGAAATTTTTTTTCCCCAAAAGTCGGACGTCTTCAAATTAAACAAAATGTCCTTGAAAGGTACACCCTCATAATTTACAATTTGAAGTCACATTCAGAATACAATTATTTCACTCACCTGAAAGACAAACGCGAAAATATGAAAAGTCGTTGGCACTTCGAATAAACACAAGAAAAATGTCCACACAAATTGCCACAGACCATAGTGGCCAATATAATTGGATATAATATCACTGTCCACATCTTGGCTAAGATCCTTTTCCGCCTCCGCTACGTACTGTAGTTTTTCACTTTTTCGCAAATCTTCGGAATTGCGACGGAAATCAATCGAAATCACACTTATTTCCGGTGTTTTTGGTTTTTTCCGATGCTCACAGCACGAAGGACGTGCACGAGATTGTAGATCATGGTTAAACGATAACGAGCCTCGACGAAGTACACCGCTCATTTTGTTCAAATGCGACTTGAATTATTAAATTAAAAGCTAAAAACGTTATTATTAAGGATGTGTAATACACTGCTGTACCATTCCCGGCGATTGAAACCGATCTGAAACCCTAACCAGGCTGAAGCGTGGCTTATAACAACTGATTGGATTGTTGGCCGCATTTGCCTAAAGCTTTGGTGCAATTATTTTATGCTGCAAAGTGGTAATATTGTACTGAGCTTTGAAATAGTTGATCGCACAGCACAGCTAGCTGTAAGCTGATCGCTCTTAAGGTCGTCTGGGTATGGAGCTTATCGTTGTATGAAGGGGTTGTAATTTGTAAAAGCTGTTTTTGTTTTTCTAGGCGCCGCGCCGGCCGCCAGCTTTTTGCACTCATCACAGATAATACTGCTCCGCATTTTTGAATGTGTGCCAGACTGGTTGTGCCGGCTGAAATGCAGCTTCCTGCTTCCCCACACACACACTTATACACTTTTGGCAAGCTTTTAAACTCTATTCAGTGATTTTTTGCAGACTGTGCCCCATAAACGTAATCAAAAGCAAACAAACATTGTATAACCGGGTGTACACGTTCGCATTACTATAGCCGGAAGATAAACATGACTGCGGCACAGAGGTGTGGAAGCCAACGCCAACGCAAGCCAATTATAAAATGACAAAAAATGCCTCATAGGCATCGCTATGGCTGGAAAGGTAGGTAAGTGTAACATCAGCATCTCTTCGTCAGACAGATAGATTTTTCAGGTGAATGTTTGAGTACGTCTGTATTTTTTGCAATGGTATGTGCGATGAAGTGGTTTATTTTTGCGGTAGGTCATTAACTTTTGTTTTTATTTTTATAATAGAGTGACGCGATGTGATGAGGGTATAAGTTGCTTGTTGACGTGAATTGACCACTAGGTGCTTTCAGTTATCTCGATGAATCTTGAAGCGGCTGTTCGTTTTTTTTTTTTTCGTTGCGTGAATTTCTTAATATTGCAACGTTTCATTAACGGAATTGTGTCATTTAAGGTGAAGCAATGACCTTAAATGTTAAATATTGCTGTCAAGGAATTAGATAGGCGTATACCTACATGAGAAGTGCAATTGTTTTTTTGTTTATTTTGTTGTCATTTAATTAGTACTTATTTTTTTTTTTTTTTTTGTTTTTAATTGATAACAAAGTAATGTAATTAAGTTAGTAGGTACTTACTAATGGCACCAAAGGAAATGTTACGAGTATATGACACCAATTTTAGCAACAATGACTGAGGAATTTATTATGTACCTATAGTTGTTTATTATTATGGCGGCGGTGTTGTTTGTTGTTGTTATAAACAGGAAGGATGCAATATATTTTTATAAGTACGACTTGAAATTATAGCAACAAAGATTCGTATGCTATGATTATTATTTGAGATAATACAAATTCTTAGACCGACCACAGCTGCTACGAGGGTCCTTTGAAGTCTTTCACCTTCAGAGTGTCAAATAGCTGGCAAAAATATCTTGATAGGGAAGAAGATGCAAAGTTTAAAAGAATTTTAATAGGTTTCAAGCTGATTGCTAAATTATTGATAAATTCATAAAAAAAATTGTTTGACGAATCTTCAAGGGTAAAGAATATCGTTTATCGTGAGCTTTTATTAAATTTTTTTTTTTGTGGTTTGCAAATTACAAATAGATTAATTAACCATTCATATCCGTCAACTAAAAGCAAAGGAAAGTATAGCTTTTAAGTGAGGCTTGAAGCTCGTAAATGTTGCTTATAATTTCGTGTAGATTTTTTTTTTCGACTGAGATTAATCGACAATCGGAAGGCAGTTAACATGATTATCCTACACTCGATTCCAGCCCACAGTGGCTTTGCTGGAAACGAAACAGGTGATTCACAAGCTAAAGTCGGCGCGACAATGCCACTTGGGATGTAAAGGATTTTTTTCAGGAAGCACATCAGGAGCTTGGGAGTCAGACAGAATCCCGAAAAATGTAATCCCGAAAGCCCAAAATTCCGAAAGGCCAAAATCCCGAAAGTGAAACTAAAAATTTTATTGTAGCGACATAAATATAAGCCAAATTCATTTAACAAATTAAACAAAATAAGAAACTTCAAATAAATAAAACGTAACAAAAACAGTTTAAGTCTTATTAACAAAAACATATAAAAAACGATCCATGACAAAACAATATCTAATACAATTTCATATTGTACGCAATTTCTGTTAGAAAACTTATTTCAGAACGCTCGTTACGTTCCGCGTAAAATTGTTTAATTTTTTTTTCCTTTGTCACAACGTTTTCTTAGTTGCTTCTCACCGGCAATTATTTTAGCCAAACATGTTTTCACACGGATTTGCTCTCACATAAAAGAGCAATCAGTGAATATACACCAATGTGTGAATGCCCTGCAAGAACTTTCACCTCTACGTTGTTCTGTGTCCGCGGCAGATTTTGTTTCAAAAGGTTACAAACCGACCAAAAATTAGGGGAGTATGCAGGACTACCTGCAAGTCCGTAACGTTTTCTTTTTCTACTCACTTTGTATTACGATGTTCACTGGCTAAAATCTAGTCGGTCGGCAATCACACTATATGAGATCAGCTCAACTGAATGAACATTGCGAATTGCAGCGCAACATTACAAAACATTATTACGGTAAATGGAATGGACAAACTCTTGTCTATTTTACATTCAAAACAAAATAAAGAATCTCGAAAAATGGAAAAAAAATAAAATTTGCGCAAATTTTTCATTTTATATAATTTTTCGGGATTCTTTTTTCAGGATTTTGGCTTTTCGGGATTGTGGGTTTTCGGGATTTTGGTTTTTCGGGATTTTGGTTTTTCGGGATTTTGGATTTTCGGGATTTTGGATTTGCGGGATTTTGGTTTTCGGGATCGTGTCCCCAATCCCAGGAGCTTATCTCAAATCGAATCTAATGAAGTCTGGCTTAAAACACCTGGCCAGAACTGCACCAAACAGTTCTTCCCAAAATGCTCCCCCAAGAATTCCTAGTTTCTTACTAATCTGGATAAAAATAACCTAAGAATCCTGCCAGGTATAAATTCTGGTCATGGCCTTATGAAAAAACATCTTCACCGAAATGGAGTTTAAGCGGACCCCACAGCCCACATGTAGACTATGTCTGGAGAGTGATGAAACCTCTTTTCACATTCTCATGGAATGTTCGACTTTCTTTCGCCTTAAAAAGCATGTCCTTGGCGAAGAAATCGTTACCTCTTACCTTAGCATATCTTGCTGACATACCCGCAGAGAAGATACTTGTCTTCCTGACTGTCTCCGGAGTAAAAATATAGCTCTAAGGACCCCACCAGGGAAGGCACAATAGGCTCTTTTAGAGAGGCCGCAGTGCCAGAGCCAGTGTTGTTATAAAGATTTTTTCTAGATCTTACAAATTTCGGTTTCATATCTTAACTCATCTTAAATGTGAGTGAACAGTACCTAAATCGCAAAAACGCATCAAATTTTGAGATTATGACATAAATTCATGAAACAATACCAACCAAGTAAACAGGTTCAATGTAGTCAAACCATTTTATATCGCGGCATGTCAAGGTTTTTTTTTCTTCGAAAATAGGTTAATAAGTAGAGTGTTTCATAAGGTTATAAATGTAGTGCGAGTGCACATAAATCTCCAGGTTAGTAAACTACAAGTTTGAACGAAATAATAAAAAATAAACAAATTTTGGAAAGACCAAAATTGGGTATGCCGTATGCAACTACCCTATTCTCTAGTCAAATTATTCTAATTTTAAAATTTACCTAATTATAAATACAACCCGTAACCCGTAAGTGAAGTGATAGCACTATTTTTAAATTTTCGTTCTTAAGAACTGAGTTTGAACGCCATATTATTTCAATTCAGAATTTCATTAAAATCGTTAATTTGTATTAACATCGTTTTTCCGACAATGAATCAGTTTGTGTTCATCTGCTAGGAGTATTATAAAAAAATAAAAAAATAGGTGGCGCAACAGGCGTGTAGACACTCTAGGCCTAGCTTCTCACAATCAATCGTTTTGTCGTACCGTATAATGTACCGTACCTACATAACATATTTCTACGCGGCATTTGGCAGACATTTTTTGAAGCCAAATTGAGACTTAGAAATTGTACAGAGAGAATTATTTACCATAATTCAGTAACTCGATGCTGTGCAAGTCTGCAACTGCGAGATTTGCATTATAGTTTTATAGTATCATGAAACAGCTTTGTATTTATTTTAAACATTTGTAGGCAAATAACGTTTTTAGAAATCATTAAGAAAGACTTCTGTTTTTTTTCAGTACCTACCTACCTTAATCTTTTTAAAAAGTAACATTTCCCGCTTTGAACTTATTTTTGGATCGATATCCTTGACAATTTCCCCAAACTTTTAGCTCTACCGTACTAGGTCAAAAGTTATAATCTTAACATATCTTATTGTAATTCAAAAAATCCTAAAAAATGCTCTAAAAACGAGTGAATATCTTCTCATCTGGAAACCTCCTCAATATCTTAAAAAATAAGATAATTAAGATCATATAACAACAGTGCCAGAGCCCAATGAAAGCTCTACCGACTTATTATCTAATCTAATCTATTTCAGATTTCCACAGTAGGTACTAATTTTTCTTCAAATGACTTCAGTTTAATGTTGTCAATTTATGCCAGTTTTATGATGTGACGATATTCTTGGATTGTCCACTAAAGTTCTGAGAGTTCTGCTTTTCAAACAAATCTGGACAGACATTTAAATTTAAGCCATCAAATCTCATCATGAAGCAAAAATCCAAACGATGCATTTTCCATTGGGATCCGCCAAAGAAAAGTATGGCCATGGCCAAACAAATTTAAGCATATGTACCTATCTTTATATAGGTAGGTATACTTAATATGTCGATAAAGCATTATAAAAAAAATAAAAAAAAAAAAACATTGGAGATGCCGGGGATCGAACCCGGGGCCTTTCACATGCAAAGCGAACGCTCTACCACTGAGCTACATCCCCTCACAAATTTTGATAAGCAGAACGGTTTCTCATACAGTTCGCTGTTGGCATCAAGCGTTTTTCAGTTTTGTGTGTTAATAGATAGGTACCTACATATTTTTGAGAAATCTTTTATGTTGCATGCTTTCAGGCAAAGCTGTTAATAATTTAAATGGCTATAGGGTGTATCAACTTTTGTAGTTCTGCCATTTTAGCTATGCGAAAAGTTAATTTAAATATAATTTTATTTTTGATCTTCAACCCTTAAAGGGGTAAAATGGGGGGGGGGTCAACTTTTGGGAACATTTTTATTTTTCACCCGGTCGACTTGAAAGTCGGTTTGTGTACACTATACCTATAAGAAATAAAGGAAATCAATTTGTCCGATTTTGGAAATTTTGCTTGGGGCCCGAGTTATTGGCGATGACCCCTTTTAATGGGGCACTTTTCATAACTCACGAAACGTTCGTCGTATAAATTTGAAAGTTTGTAATGCGTCCAAACCTCTGTCGTGTGGACGTTGAATTTGAATATGCTTCTCGCTTCATCCAACTCCAGCGTACGTACTCCAAAGATATTTAAGCGGAATTCTGTAAGAATGGGACTTACTGCTAGTAAGTGTTACACATCCTCACGATCTTTCCGGTTGCATTTGCTGTACAGTATAGGAAGACAAGGGCGGTGTGGAATATAATTAAGGATTTGCTAGCTAAGAAATAAGTTTTTCCCATAGATAGTGGCTCAGTCTGATAATTGATCCTATAATCCTTGAACTGTTTTCTCCAATAGGGTGTTAAATATATTTTTCAGAAATATTAACTACTCCTTATGTACTTTCTTAGGTATGTTTCCTGCGCGATATATAAATATAAAAGAGGAAACTAACTGACTGTAAAGGAATCTCTGTGTATCAAATCCTGAGGGCTACGCGAGCAAAGCCGCGGACAAAACCTGGTATTTCTATAAGAACTTACCGAGTCGACATGAAATTAAGTTTATGCCAGAATATTCTAATATTTAAGATACTCACCTAGTCACCTCTAAAAATAGGCAGCTACCTACTCTGAAAAAGCAAAAACTCGTTGAAATCCATTTCATAACAAAAACAAAATTACTCATATTATTTGATTTTATTTGTCAATAGAGCTGTACATTTAAACATTATTATAATTGTTTTTTTCTATAACATCATAGACTTTTATTTAACTATTGACTCAATTCTTACATACAGTAACATAAACTTAATGCATCTAAATTAAGTACAAGATATTCATACTTTATAAAAAAATAAAAACATAATATTAATACAACATTAAGAAATAAGTACACTATAAGTAGCATATATAAATAATTTATTTTAAAAATAAAAATCCGTTTTTAATTTTCAATATTAATAAATGCATTATTTTGTTATTTTAAATTTATTTAATTGACAATACAAATCTAACTTTCAATCATTTTTTTTATTTGTTTAATTGACTACACTTTTACATTTACACATTGATATAGTTGCGATTATTGTTAATTTTTTTTTTTTTTTTTTAAATTTTGAACAAATTTTTCTATTCAAATATAATTTATATAATTTTCTTCAACTTATATAATATTGAAGTGTGTTAAAAATTGTTTTATTTTGCATTAAAAAAAAATCTCTTAAAACAAAAAAGGACCTGCCTGTTTTGCATTAATCCTAATCTATTATATGAATGTATTGTTATTTATTTTTACTATTGTAAGGATATGAATTTTTTCTGTTTTGTATTTTTTATATGTATTTATGTTTCTTACAGATTGGGGCATAGGATATAATGGAAATGAAATAAAGTAAAATTAAAAAAATTAAATGGCGAAAATATGTCGGTGGATATTTTATGTATGTCGACTGTGGAGACATAAAATGTGCAAATGATTCGTTTTTGAGAAAATACAAAAATATGCATTTGTGGTAATATCCGAAATAGTTGTGGAAGAAGAAGAAGAAGCGCTAACAAACTTGACGTGAAGTACGTGGGATCACTTCCGCAGTTTAAAAAAAAGTATGCATTTCCAAGACGAATACTTATGTGTGAAGATTTGACTGCCCAAACTCCAATATTTAATAAAATTTAATAAAATAAAAACGACGGCCCTTATTGTGATTGTCGATTGATTTTAACTATTCGTACGAACACAATTTTTTCACTTCCAAGAGAAAGCATCGACCAGACATTTGTAATCGACTACAAGCGACTGTCAAGTCGACAAATATCAATCGCAATCGATAATCACAGTTGTCGATCGATCGACAGTTGTCGCTCAACGATCAACTATCGACACTCACAATAGGGGCCTATAATTCCATAGTTCTCCAACCAAGGACTGAACTTGGTGTCAACGCTAGATTATCAGTCTTTAATTCGGTATTTGTTCCAACTCTTACCTATGGTCATGACTCATGAGTTTTGGGTAATGACCGAAAGAATAAGATC
Organism: Cheilosia scutellata; assembly: GCA_955612985.1. Classification (NCBI taxonomy): domain Eukaryota; kingdom Metazoa; phylum Arthropoda; class Insecta; order Diptera; family Syrphidae; genus Cheilosia; species Cheilosia scutellata. The sequence goes on from OY015312.1 coordinate 117,048,384, forward strand.
GCGGATACAAGTTGCCGAAATGAGATTCCTCCGCTGGTGTGAACCGTAGAGATCATATTAGAAACACCAGAATATGTGACGAGCTCAATTTCGAGCAGGAGCAGCTACTTCACCAGACGGAGCTGTCCATACTTCGTTGGTAGACCCAGGATGACATGGTTAGATCAAGTCCTTAATCTCTCCTCTAGGTAGGTAGGTAGAAGTGGTGGTTCATGCCTTTGAACCCAATTAGCACTAGGGTGTGCCGTTTTGTTACCATGCCTCGTGTGATCTACTTTGTGATGATTGTTAAGGATGTGGTCCGGTCGGTGCCTATAACCAACCTGTATAAAATTGAGAAAATAAGATCAGGCTCTTGCTAGAGCTGGACATTTGCAGAGGAAATGAGAGAGAGTTTCTCTCTCGTTTGTATTTCCGCAACTTTGGCAATGAGGGTTGTATGGGATGCCTAGTTTGACCGCATGGTCTCCAATTGGCCAATGTCGCGTGGTTATTGCCGTGATTCTGGTGATATCTGGGCGGGTTCTGTTTAATAGGTTCTTTGTTCTATTTTGTAGGTGGGCCATATCCTGATATGACGCAGTTTGTCAATCTCGACCATCGGAGATTGGTTTTCTGCAGAAAATGCGAATGTAAATGTTTCGACGTTGTTGGAAAAATGGGCAACCTATCCACAATTTTCTCGCAAGTATCCGAGCCGAGCCTCTAACTTGATGAGTGGTCAGCCAAGTTTTCCAGAGAGATTCTAAGCAGACCATCACACCGAGCAAGGCATTTGGAAAACAGAGCTTTGCGCACAAATTGCCTCGAATTATAATTTAAAATATGTAGTAACGAGCGTTAATTTAAACGAACCCAAAGTTAGGTACTTTTCAAATCATGCGGTTCAAAGTGAGATTCTGGTAAGACCCTATATAAGTATGCCCCAATCTAATATTGTAACTATGATTCCAACTGTTTTCTATTTTTTTTAGCATTTAAATTACAAATACTTATTAGTTTTATTGTTTGTTATTATCTAACTTTGCATAACTGGTATAGATTTTTTTTTTTTCGTTTTTATAAAACAACTTATAAGCTAAAAAATATGTTTTGGGCCAGCCAAAAACTATTGTTATTAAGACATTTAGAAAAGAGCTTTAGTTGAATGTATCATATTATATATATTTTCATATATATATTCTACATAATTCACAGCACACTATTTGTATGCTGAGACATTCATTTAATTTATTTTTAACACTTATACATTATGATGGACCACAGAGGGTAAGGATAAACGTTTTTAAAGACATAAATCTAAGATTCAATCAACAACATTTATCTAAATTGTTTCTAATAAATATATAGTTTATCTATTTAATTTTTAAAATTTTTGCTTTCATTGTCCTTTTCAATTGTAAAGTTTTCTACTCGTAATTAAAAAAAAAGTTTGTAAAATAAATAAATTTTGTTTTTAAATATTGTTAAGAATTGAAATATGTAGTATTAAATTTAAAGGACTCACATTAGATTTGGATTTTTTTTTATTGAATCGTAGCCTATATTTTTATGCCGATGATGATCCACCTAACATCTGAAAAGAAAATGAGAAGGTTTTACATTTTTTTTAGGCAATATTGACTAGATATAGCTGGTGTGTCCTTATAACGAGGAACTTTGGACCTTGCAAATTAATGGAAATACTTTATGACAGGACAATTTTTTTTGTTAATTTAGACTATTTAGTTAACAAAAAAAAAATAAAATAGGTGCAGCAAAAGCCTTAACCGATGCGGACAAAGGACAAATTAAAGTTTAAAAGACGCCAGCCTATTTATTGCCAAAGAAAATCGAGAGAAGCCGACACATTATATCCATATTATGTAATGAGTCTAACTATGGATAAACACGTGAAAGGCCGCATACATAGTGTCCTTACAACTGCGGAATGGCGACTTATATTAGGAAAAGCGTCAAATTCTCATGACTCTTTTCCAAAAACCAGGAAAAAATGTGGTATCAACGCAAGGCTTACAACTATGCGTCATATTATTTCGAATGCCAAGGATATAAAAAGACTAAAAATCAAGTAGAAGACACCTCTTAACCCGGTTCGAAAAGCGCAAGCCTTCGTTTTTGGAAGGCCCCGATGGCTATAGCTACTATTTCCATAACCTCCGCAAAGAAACTCATTATTTGGACCGATTTCAAAACAGAGTTGAAGGTGTGATGGTGTGGGGGACGTTTCGTATTATGGCACCCGAAAATTAAATTTTTTGTTAACCACAATGAATGCGTTATCTTACTGATAAGGCTTTAACATATTTTCATAACATTTTGGAGATCTGCCGTGCATCTAACAACATGATAAAGCACCAATACATACAGCCTGGGTTGTTAAAACTAATTTATAGAGGCAAATTGTGGAGATATTAAGCTGAGCGGACTATTCACCGGATTTGAATATCATCGAAAATGTTTGGCAATGGGTGCCACGTCAAGTTTATGGATCGGGACAACAATATTTGACTGTATATAAGCTAGCCCAAGCCATCGAATTAGCTTGGAGCTCGATTACGCTAAATTATTTGGCCAATTTGTATATGCACCCCTTCCAAACCAGATGTGTGAATTTTGGAGCAGAAAGGTGGCTCAAAACACAATTCAACAATTTTTTAAAATCTAAAATACTCCAATTAACTTAAATTTAAGAAAAGTTTGTGTTAAAAAAAAGCAGAATTCTCTAAAATGATTTTTTCGTTTAGGTGTTCTATTCAACTATAACTATTTTTAGTTAACAAATTTTTGTTAATACTTAAAGCTTTATTTTTAAATCTTCCTTCTGGTCAAATCACAACAATTAAATGAACTTTATTTAAAAAACAAAATTAAGTCTCTAGCATGCTTGGTTTGGGACCAGTGGGCATAATAGAAAACCGACCTTAGGAGGTATGCTATTCAAGTGGTGCGGAGCAGTGATGGGACTTCTACCACTTAAGTGGTATTTCTACCACTTTTTGCTCAACCCAAAGTTCTACCACCCTCAAATCCAAATCTACCACTTTTTCAGATGGGAAAAAATGGAACAATTAATGCATATAATAACAAATACCAACGCACTATAAGACTTATTTTCCATTATCCATAAACAATAGAAACCGAGTGGTTGAATAATTTTAGATTTTTGTGCACTGGAAAATTGGTACTCGTACTGAACTTTGGAAAAAAAATCGGTGATGCTTTGTGAGGTGACTTTCATAGAACTCAAGAAAATTTGTTCTGAATGTAAACAATTATTCATTGTATTTTGGGTAATGATAGCATGATAGCAGCATTTATGGTATGTTTTAAAAATCTACCACTTTTTGGCTTCCCAAAATACCACCTTTAGCCTACCCTCAAGTCCCAACACTGGTGCGGAGTGTATCTTATGGTTTTAAATGTCACTTACTTTTCCTCCGGCGGATGTTGCTTACTATGTTGATTCATCGTCTCAGGCAGGAACAAAACAACCACTCCACCAAATATACTCCAAGCGGTCAATAGTGACATCAACAGATGACTTTCGATTTTCGTCTGTAAATGAAATTAAAACAAAAATCCTGTTTACACTCTTGACAGTCATTTTGGATTGTCTTAAAACCCACCAGCAAAGATAAGTACGGTGTCAATATTAACGCCAATCCCGCAGCAACATTACACGCTCCCACTCCAACATTACGTATCGCCGTTGGATATAGTTCAGCTGTATATACCGGCATTATAGTATTGCCAGCACTAATTGTGAATTTTCCTATAAAATTATAAAATCAATAATAATTCTCGCAAAAAAAAAATGCCGCCACTTACCAATCATCAGGAATGTGATCTTCAGCCAAAGTATATCCTCCCGTCCCTCTGTAATGGCCGCACACAAACATGCAATACCAGCACTAACCAAAGTTCCACAAAAGAGCCACTTCTTGCCCACCTTCATGATGATGTACATAGCAATGGCAATTGCAGGAATTTCGACTAGACCAGCTAGAGCCTGGGGTCAAAAATGTTTTTGTAATCAAAAGAACCTCATTCAATTTAAACAACATTTTAATTAATTTATCATCAACAAAAAAGCAAATAGCGCCCAAGAAAAACAATATATTCCGAACACAGTTCTGGCATAATGCCAATAGATGGTGCCACCCATACCCAGACCACCCCCATAAAGTCCAATGACGTTTTAAACGACACAACAGTACATTGTGACGACGTATCAAGTCGCCTTTGAGGATAAATTAATTTTCGTGTGCGGTGATGAAATATTTACGCATACAAAAGCTAGACTACCTCGGAGGCAGTCTAATAATCTGTTTAGATAAAGAATTTTGGCAGGCATCAGTTTTTGAATGGCTATTAAAAAATATTTCCAACAAAAAGGAACATTAGGCCGTCTCGTAAAATTATTAGCTCGTGTTAGTTCTGATCTTAATTGGTATATCATGACGTCTGTCAACGTAACAAGTTTGGAGTATCAAGTCATTTTCATTTTTTACTGTAACTGAACGAAGCGTGTCAAGTGTACATATGTTTTTGCTGACAAGAATAACTGAGTAAATTAGTCAAGAAGTGTTCCTCAGGAGTGCCACTAAAGGCCTGTCGCTTTTATGTGGCATTATTTACTGTAATGAATTGGCAGCATTTGACTCGACAAAAAACAAGTGATAGATACATTAGAGTTCAAATTATGACCCAAAATGACAGCAAAAATAAAAAAATTGGCAAAGTAACGAGTGACGAAAAAAATGTCAGCTTTCTACAAATTTTTCTCTCAAAACTTTCTAATTCGACAAATTTTTTGTGCTTGTTTCCGGAAAATACGCTAATATTTTTGATGCATTTTTTGACAGGGACTAGGGTTACCAGATTAAATGACAGCAAAAATAAAAAAATTAGCAAATTAACGAGTAACGAGTAAATTTTCCGCTTTCTACAACCTTTCCTCTCAAAACTTTCTAATTCGACAAATTGTTTGTGCTTGTCTCCGGAAAATACGCGAATATTTTTTATGAATATTTTGACAGGGACTAGGGTTACCAGATTAAAAAAAATACGAAAAGGGGTACAAGTGCTCAAAAATGGGGCCAACATTTTCTTTTTTTTAATTTTTGAACATCAGAGTCAAAAAACAACTCGAAACATTTTTCCCAACACGATTTTATGAACATTTTCTTTTTTTATTGGTTTTTTCTTTGGGTTCGGAAAGTTTGTCTTTCTTTTTGCACTTTAAATGGATGTGTTCACAGATAATCCTGTTAAAAATATTAAAAGAAGTATTATAAAAGTTTTCAATTCAATGTTTTCTTTTATTGACTTAATAAGGGGGGCAGTAGTGATTTGTATTAGGGGGGACAAACAACATTTTGGTAAGAAAAAGGGGGTTCGTATGGTAACCCTAGCAGGGGCATAAGTTATTAAAATGGCGACACCATCGAAACAGCGAAGGGACTTGAACTTGACACAAAAAATTGTCAGAACTTCCAGATAATGGTCAGTTTAAGTCAGAACCGATTTGTAGCTGCATTTTAAGTAGACCTTTAAAAAAGGACAATTGGGCACAATATATACGTCAACTAAAACTTACCGAATTCAAGTAGACATTTCCCCCGAAGGTGTTCATATTCAATATCAGCCCATAGTACACCAGATTCATGGTGAACCAAATCAAGAGAAAACAAATTGTTATCCTTCGCAGATACCTCGATCGAAATAGACACAAAAAGTCCTGTGAGCTTTCCTCTTGCAAGGGAGGCGTTAGCATTTTTTCATAGTTCTCTGGCAGAGGGCGTTTATTAAAGGCTGCCGCACTTTCGACGATTTTCTTTACCTCGGCCATTCGTCCTTTACACAATAGCCAACGTGGAGATTCTGGAACAACAAACCTGAAATTAAAATAGTATTGTCAGTAGTTCACAAAAAATTAAAAAAAATATCTTACCATAAAAAGCACAAAAATATACCGGGCAAGCCAATACACAGTTGCAACTTTTGATAGTCCTGTGTCAAGTAGGCTATCCCCGATATCAGCATATAGGATATTGGCAGTGGGAACAAATTGTACATTCCGGCAATGGTTCGCCATTTACCATCGACAAATTCAATGGCTAAAATTAATCCGGCATAGGTCACCGAAACGGATACCAAGCCGAGGAGTGTCCTCAGTGTTAAGTACAATTCAAAGGAATTGGCAAAGTATAATGCTAGACCTGCAAGGAGGAAAGAAATGGGTATTTATAAGATGCATTTTATATGTTCCCATATATACGGCAAGAAACTACTGATGGCATTGGTATATAGGGTGGTAAGTGGCTATTGAGTGGAAATCAAATGTCAATGTCGTATAATGGTGTATTGTACTTGGGCAAAGGTCGTGGCCTTTGGGCTTCATGACTGATTATATCTTAAATGTCACCAGCACTTCCGGGTCGTATTTTTAGATTCAAATTGAATTGAGTGGCCAGCTGTCTATAGAAATTAAACGTCAGTATGGAGTGCATTTATGCAAGTCCTGTCATAGCGGAGGCAAATCAAGGTCTATTGTACCAAGGGTACAGGTAAGTAATAAGAAGTCATCACAATCAATTATGTATTATTCCCACGCAGCAAGTATTTGTGAAGTTTTGTATCTAATGTCTTGTTGCAAATAACAATCTACTTTCAAAAAGATCCCTCACTTACCAAATATTGTCTGCAACACTGCTGATATGAATAACATCGTTTTTCTTCCGAATTTATCTGACAAATATCCGGAAATAATACCACCTGTTGCCACCCCCAATAAAAAGAACATCTCGGCGACATTCTTTAGATACTCCTTGTCGCACACTAAATTCCATTCAGACGTCCATGTATTGCCTAAGTTATCATCCATATCGTACTCCCATGATGAACACGCGATCCTTGTGGTATTGTGGTATGGAATGTCTGGTAGATTGCCCTATTAAAAGTAGGGGATGATAATAAATCTAAAAAGAAGACAAGTTTTTTTTAATAAAATCTTTACTTACCTCAATGTTAGAGTTTGAGCCAACTGATAATCGATTGTAATCGTAGCTCATTTGATAGCAATTATCCATGGAATCACTTATATTCCGCCAAACGTCGACCGGAATATATTGTAGATTATCCGGTCGACTGCACCAGAAATTTTTATTTGCTGCCTGAAATTAAAAAGAAAGATAACAATATAGGGTTAGCTATACATCATTCTAAACAGATGTAGAGAGGACAGACTTTTATTGGATATGAGATGCTTTTCCCAAGCGATTAGGGTTTATGTTTTGAGCTTTCACCACGTTAGTGAACGTCTTATATGATAATCCGCATCAAGTTAAGCCTTTGTGCCCCCGTAAACGCAAAGGACGACCGTTTCCATGAGTGTAACTATAGCCAGCAATAGGTTTCCACACTTCAATATTCCAGTGGAGACATGGCTATCTCTGGATGAACAAATCGCGAACCAAATTCACCACATTGTGATCCACGCCTGCCACGCCTACATTATTAGGGATGTGGGAGCTTTCAAAGACCAATATTTACCATTACCTTCTAGTAGCCAAGGTATGAATGCAGATATCAAAAACACCTCAACAAAGAAATAATGTATTCACGTCGGAAGATGGAATCTATATAGAGACTCAGAATCTAAAGAAGGCAGAATCTTCGCCGATCTTCGATACTAACGATCAGTCCTACTATAGAAACCGATATTACAGAAGATCAGTGACAGCACTGCCAGAAAGCCGTCATTAATACCGCGAGTTTCATAAGACTACCACCACCACGAAACCACCACAAAAATAGTTGGCGAAACAGGTGTGTGTCTACACTCTAGGCCTAGCTTCTCAAAGTCACAACCATTCGTTTCTGTGAGTTTTTATTTTTGGGGCGAATGGGATGTACCTACAATTTTATGCCGAGTCCGAACGGCTGAATTGTGAATTGGATGTTTGTCATACGTTCGCGAAAGGTGGCGCAGAGGATAAAACCTTAAGGTGTAATTTGTATTTTCCGGGCGATCCCTTGCACAGTACTAGTGCACACTTACCACTGAGCCACTGAGGCTACGAAACCAGAGGGTTTTACTATACTCATATCCGACTAACAAACGCCGTAAGATAAGAGCCGCTGCGAAGTTCTACTAGCAAAAACCAATCCACGAGAAGTTTGCGATGATTTTGAGAGATGCTACTCTCCTCTGTGCACTCACCTACGCCTACCACAGACAGAGACAGAAGCCAAGTCGCCAACAATTAGTGGTGCCAGTATCGCAACATCATCAAGGAGGTAGCCGAAACCACTGTAGGGATAATGAGTGCGTGTACAGGAAAAAGGTAACAGAAGATGCACACAAGAAAGCGCTGCAGCGCAAAACAAGGGCAGCAAGAGAAGAGTGTTGAGCCAGGAGAAGGGAGGAAAAGAAAGTAGTAAAAAAGTAGAAAGAAGAGGCCACTTACAGCAGCTGCTAAATGGGCATCATGTAGAGTGAGTGATAGGGCAAGAAGAGAATCCACTTCCAGTCAATGAAGAACCAGTTCCACCACCTAGTATAGAAGAAATTGGCCTGACTATAAAAAAGCGTTAGAATAACAAGGCCGCAGGCTGTGATGATTTACCAGCGGAAATCTTTAAATACGGTGATCTTTTGGTAGGGAGTATGCACGGAATCATCAACTAAGTATGGGTGGAAGAAAACATGCCCGATGACTGGACTATCAGCTCCATATGTTCAATCTACAAAAAAGGCGATCCTATGTATTGCAAGAACTATCGATGCATATCCCTGTTTAATGTCGCATATAAGATCCTATACAACGTACTGTGTGAACGTCTTAAATCGTTCTACTACACACTAATCGGCACTTACCAGTGTGGTTTCCGGCCCGGCAGATCGATAATGGACCAAATTTTCACACTAAGGGAAGTCCTGGAAAAGACCAACGAATTTCAAATCCAAACTCACCAGTCACCACCTATTCGTCGACTTCGAAGCCGCTTATGATAGCGCATTCATCGTCCGGAGCTCTATATGGCCACGGCCTAATTCGGAATCCCGGCAAAACTGAATCGTGTCGCGTGATACTGAAAAACACGCGCTACAACGTGCAGTTTGAAAGTAGCTCCTTCGAACGATTTCCAACATGCATTGGAGATCGGCAAAACTCTTATCCTGCTTTATAGCGCCGGGTGCTGGACGATAAGTAAGAAGGGAGAGCCGATACTGGGCTCCCTCGAAAGAAAAATACCGGGAACTCTATGAGCTGTACCAAGATGTGGAAGTAGTCCAAAAAGTCAAAACACGTCGACTACATTGGGTCGGCCACATCGAGCGAATTGACAATAATTCCCCAGCTAAGAGGATCTTCGAGGAACCTCGATACCCAGGTTCGAGAAGACAAGGAAGACCGAAACTCCGTTTCAAAGATCAAGTCAAATCGCTTGGTCTGGACAACTCCAGAGAGCAGAGACTCTTCGAGGGTCGGGAGCCCGATAAGTAAGTAAAGTAGTAGGTACTCCTGCAGCATTGTACTTATGTATTAGAAATTTTGTAGTAAAATCACAGTCGGTGCTGAGAATGTGAAAAATCTATTTCTGCAGCCTCTAACATTCCATATAGACGAAGATAGACCAAAGTTCACACTTAGATCGGACCTGGAAAAAGTCCAAGAAGCCCACATCGATATTCAATGTCAGAACATCGATTTAATTGAAAAGTTTCCAGCACCAGTGAGACCAGTTTTCCCTCCAGCTATCACAATGAATCTCTTGGTTCTTAGATCTCATCTAGAGCCGAACATCTTAAGGATTAACATTCATGAATATCGTGTCCACCTGAAGTTCCATCCCATCATCTCTTTCAATCGCAAATCAAATCCAACGACAAATAGACACAAATTTAAATTTATTGTCGCATCGTTTGGGCATCCATTTATATAAAAAACCAAACCCCTTCAATTTTGAATTTATTCGATATCCAATTCGAAATGATTACACCTGAACCCTTCACCTCAACGACAAGATGAACGCGTCTTTATTGTATACAGAACAGACTCGTTTGCCCTCATTTTGACTTCTTTTGTTCTCCGGCTTAGATCATTACAAAACAAAATACACTTCAACTCTTCTAAGCGGCTTAATTTGCCTCAATTTCAGTCGTTTTTATGTACACACAGACCATCCTTTCTAGCTCTCGGTAAAGATACATCCTTCAATTGTCGTTCCCATTTCACCTGCAGCAACAGCAGTAGCACCTCTGACACCATCGGAAGCCGGCAATTTTCTAACTCAGCCATTTGAAAGTAATAACCTCCTTCAGAAGAGAAAGCATTTTGGGTTACCTACAAGCTACAACCATCCCGAGAAGGCGGCGACAACCACCATACACAGAGGATGAAACATCAAAGTCTGCGATTCATCTGAAAGTATCGTTTTCCTTCAGAGTGTCCTTGAAATGATTTCCCTCTCACTATGACTGTGCACGTTGCTTCTTCACCTCCCCCCGCCTGATGAAGTTTCCTTCTCACGAGCAATTGAAACAGACAACAATCCCAGTGCCAGTCTCATCCCATTGATGTGTTTTGATGTGTGTTTGTGTGTGGCATGAGAGGACCTGCCACAAACATAAAAATCGCATCAATAGATTTTACGCATAACAAAATTGTTTTCCGAAAAACAAAAAAAAAAAACCAATGCCAAATGAATCGGAAGAGAAAAAGTTGAAATCCTCAAAGGATTCAATTATGCGAAGGTATGCAAAGTCCCGAACGCATATAATGATCGCTCTCTCACATATGTGGTGGGCGGAACACTCCATTCCAATATAAATACGGGTGACAGCGGGTGATAAAATGCCGCACACAAACGAAACGACCTGAAGAAAGGAAATCGAATTTTGTACTTTTTTCTTGGAAATCCCCTCTTGATTTTCTATTGAGCCGGATTGTTCGAAAAGAGGTTTCCGATTAGCATGTTGAGTTGTTTTGTCAAACTTTTTATGGGAATTGTTTGTTTATTGCTTCAAGTGTGGTGGATAAGGCGGGGGTGGAAGTGAAACAGGCAGCAGGAACGGGGATTAGCATATAAATTTGAGTAGAAAGATGTCATTTGATGGTTCAATGGTTAGCTAAGATGTCCTTTTAAGGGTATACAAAATGGGCTTACTTTTCGATTGGTTTACGTTTGCTTGATGATGCGTTAGACTGCCTATCTTATTTGAAATTAAATATTTCCATGTAAACACTTAAAACTCACCTGATAAACTGGTGACGATATATGAAACGTATTGGGTACTTGAAATAGTGACAGTAAAATTGTCATTAGGAACTGCCACTTGCCGAAATGACCGACCAAATCCCCGATGACATCAGTCTCCTCTCCACTATCATCGTGTGTCGGCTCGTGCTCTCTGTGATAATGATTCTCATCGGCTTTACCCAGAGCCATGTTGGAAGATGTCGTCAAATTGGCGTTATTCGACGCGTTGATGGTACCACTAGTTGGTGATGTTCCGCCCGTCGAATTGACCGTCAACGATGGTGATGAGGATTTTATTTTCGCCGTCATCTGCACTGTGGTTGGCAATGGTGTGCTGTAATTTTCCGGGGACGGTTTATTCGTTGGCATTTTGTGAAATTTGTCTGCAAATAGAAAAGGATTTCAATAAATTACAGTATCCGTCTGAAGTCTACAACTAATGTGTTCCAATTAAGAATACTTGACTGACTTGTTAAAGACTTTGTCTACTTTATGACAAAGATAACAAATCGACTTGTCGTGAGAGATAAAAAATATTGTTTGATATACCCAGATACTCATATAGATAGTCGCAGTCATAATAAATATAGACTCCATCGCGTTCATTGACATTTGTCTGATTTATATTCACAAGAATGAATCTCGATGTCTACGATAGAGCAATTTCAATTATCATTGATGTAATTCAATCTAAACTAAACTATCTGCGCGCACAAGATATTGAATTATCAACGCCGCACCGACCAACCGACAACGATTACATTGGCTGCCTGTCATCTGTAAATTGTTAAACAATATAGAAAACATTTCCGGCGTCTATCTAGAGTAGAGTGTTATATGGCGAGAACAAATCGACAGCAGTCTTGAGAACAGCTTCGGACGGTTATTTATGTGTCACTTATTGATTATGGCGGCGTGCGGCACGAATTATATTTATTTATTGATCGCCTTACATCATTGTCGTTGATTGATTAATTGCAATTGTGACCTCCACCACTATATGAGAGGTGTCTTGTGAATAGAGGATTCCACTGTGTTTTAGAGGGTGTCTTATGTGAATGACTCTAGGGGTGAATTAGATAGATAGATGGTGTAACTGACAGAGTATTCATTTGATGGTAAATTATTTGTAAACGTGATTAGAAGCTTATATGATTTTAACCATGTAACGCATATCTACATATTCTTGTGATTTGTCATAAAACGGTCAAGTTATATGATTTTCTTAGACAGTACCAGAAAGGTGTCAACATTAACTAAAGGGTCTTGACAACTTCAAACTTTCAGTGTGCACACACACTTAAACCGATTACCTTACTGCAGGGCCGTAGCCATGCAAAATTTCAAAGGCATAAGTCAATAGACATAATGTATTTCACAGAAATGAATTTTGATTTTTTTTTATACTAAAAATATATGTACCTATGTACGATTGTGAATACGCCATACCTAATTACGCATCACAAACTCCTTATATGTTCGTTCGCACTTTCTGAATGGACCCGAAAAATAATTGTTAGCTCAAAATACTCTGCGAAGTATTACTTAACAATTAAAAGCATTTCTTGTTTTGACGTACACAGATTTATGGTATAATGGCAAATTAAGCGTAGTAAGACGAAATAGAAAAGTTTGCACCCCCTTTTTCAACTCTTATAGGACGAATATTGAAAAACGATGAATGAGGCATGTAATTGTTTTGACTTATTTATCAACATACAAACTTTCAAGTTCATACGGCTAACGGTTCTTGAGACCCCCTTACTCTCCGCGACCCCTTTACACCTATGCAATTCTCACCCATCCTACTGCCTAAGTTGGCCACACATCTATAAATCAGAAAAAAAATCATGAAAATAGGACGAATGGTTCTCGAGTTATGGAGAAACGAACAGACGGACGTTGCATTTTATAAGTATGTATAAGTTTCGTGCGGTCGTAAACTTTTTTTTTGACATGAGATCAATCACCTTATCTGGAACCACATTAATATCCGAATGAACAGATATCACAGCAAGTGAACTTAATCTTACATTCTCCATAACGCTTCGGAATACTATTTTAATCCTTTTCATAGATGAAAAGGTTCTTTCAACACTATCTGTGGTTACTGGAAGGGTGACCAAAACCGTAAGCAACAAGTTTATACCTATAAAGTAAGTCTTGTCACATAGCTATATCAAGCAATCTCAAAACTTCGATAGAAGGATCATTCGGCGATATTTTTTCGCACCAAAGAATGTAGGTACTCAGCTTTCATAGCTGACAACGAAATTGCATTATCAAAAAAACATTTTAGCTTTTCCATTTCGTTCACTCACTCAATTGCAGCAAAACCTGGGAGACGAGCTTCAAACGATGGTAGAACGTCTTCGTTGACCATGAATCTTTCTGTAAGATTTTGTATTAAAGAATCTATGCAAGGAATCAGTATAGCCACTCTAATATAGGCTTCAGTAGAAGTGGTTTCTGGATTGGAACGCGTTGTTTGTTTCAATGAAGTTCTTGGAGCTCTTAATTCCTCGGCAAGTTGGGATGCGGCTTGAAAAGCCTGACATTTTTGAAAGTTATATTTGCGTTTGAATGGTTGCGGAAGAAATTAGCTATTACACTAACTAAACCAAGGCAATTGCGAATTGCAGTTGTCGACATGGCAGAGCCTACCTACCTATATAGTTTCCTTATTTTTATATAGATTTGAATTTATATTAGAAAGTTTTAGTTTTTTGTTTAGACTTTCTTGAGACCTGGCTTGAGGGGCTGAAGGGGCTGAAGCCCCCACCCCCTGACTCAGTGCCTGCCTTACTGTCTGTAATAAAACGGATATAGTCCGGAGTTGCATCAATAGCTTTATTCGGTTCAAGCGCTACAGAAGAACTAACTAACTAATATTAACGATATAAATGAAACTCCTAGAGATTCTCTAGAGTAATAACTCTGTGTACAATGCCTACCGTATAATGGTGGTGGTGGTGCTTACTTTACATTTATACATTGAGATTAAACTGCAATACTGCATACATTATTACACGCTTTTTTTTTATATAAATATTTTAGTCAAAACCATGTCTTAAAATTTACTACTGAAAATTCCGAGTAATGTGATGTAATGTGGTATAGTGAAGCCCAAATCAGCGGGATTACCATTGGACTTAGTGTCATGTCCTACATTTAGAGCTATATTTCATTGATTCCTTGAAAAACGGAGCTGCATTACGAGCATGCATGGTGTTCAGGATATTCACAAAGCTCAAAAAATAAAAATAGAAATCCCCCACAACCAGGCGGTTCGCATTTTACTCACTTTCAGTTCCCGGAAGAATATTTCGTTCGCCAGCGATTTCTAACAAAATCTGTAAATTTATAAAATAGCCAGTTTGAGTTTTTAAGAGCGATGAAGCCTTTGAATCGATCTTAATTCTGCAGGACCGGACGGTTTATCGGCCATGCTTTCTAAGGCAGCGGGAGATGACTTGTTTCTAGAATATGGTCAGTGGAAAGTATGTCTGATGATTGGAACCTCTGCATCGTTTGCCCGATCTACAAAAAAGGAGACACTGCGCCTATAGAGGCATCAGTCTCCTCAACATGGCCTATAGGATCATATCTGCTGTACTGTGTGAGCTCCTGAAATCATTCGTCAACGAGCTACACTCTAAGAAAAAATCGTGTAATTTTAGTATCATTAAGCGAGGAATCTACTAGCCTACCATAATTGCAGTATTTTTATGCACGTATCAATTTTAAACATTTAATGCATAAATCTTAAATCTTTCAGAAAGAAATGTTTATAAATCAACATAAAATGTGTAAATGTGCAAAATTCGACATATAATGTGTAAACTCCAACAAAATTGTGTATGAAGACGTTTAAAATTAGACTTTTTTTGTGTAATTTTGCTTTCAAAAGCTTAAAAATGGTATAGAGATTCAATATTTAATATGTAAAATTACACAAAATTGTACATGGATCAGAAAGACTATTCAAAACAAGTAAAAGAGTTATCATAGGCCTACCCGATTCTTTGATACCCTCCACTGCAGTGAACCTGTCGAAACGAAATAAAACAATCCAAAAATGTTTAAGATATTTATTAAAAATATTTATAATATTTATTATTTACATTAAAAATGCAAAAAAGACTTCAGAAACCGTACACGCACAAAACGATGCGATGGAACTTGGGAGTGCAAGAGGTTCAACTGCTTCAGTCATAGGTCTGATCATGTAGCTATGAACTCGCAAATGAATCGTCACAATCGAATTGCAAATTTTCACATATAAAATGAGTAACTTTTATCAGATGTGTTATCTATCTATATATATGTGTTCGGATACGTATAACTTTAAAACCACCGACTCTATTGCGCCCCTATTTACAGATAATCTTAGGTATTAGCCCAGGAGTGCAAAGGAGATTGGTCAAAATTGGACAAAGGGGCGTGGCACCTCCCATACAAAAAAAAACACTCAAAATCGTATAATCTCGAAAACTGCCAAATCGATTAAGCTCAAATTTACAGAAAATCTTAGGTATTGGCCCAGGAGTGCTCCTCTGGAGAGTGGTCAAAATTGGACAAAGGGCGTGGCACCGCCCATACAAAAAAAAACATTCAAAATGTTATATCTCGAAAACCACCGAATAAATTCAGTTCGAATTTGCAAACAATCAAATGTATTAGCCCAGGAGTGGTCATTGGCCAAAATTGGACAAAGGGGCATGGCGCGACCAAATTGGATACTTTCTTCTACGGGTTTGTTCGTAATTGCTACCCGAAGGTTTAGGAAAAAAAAAACGTAAAAGTACCTAATCGATTTGTTTTGTTTCTCAAATTGATTTCCAAATTTCAATTGTATCTTTTTCGTTCCTTAACTTTCTTCACTGGGTATTTCAAAGGTAAATAATTATTGATGGTGAAAAATGTATGTGCAATTTATATAAAGTGATGAAGATGATCATTTACAATTCGATATTTGTTACGATGCCAAGAAGAGACAATGGTAACAGTAGCCGGCGTTCTCAGAATGGTCGCTGAACCAGTGAAGCTATCCGCCTTCATTTTCTATTAAAAAAAATAATTGAACAAAAGATATCAAACTAGATCTTGAAGTATTTAAAATAACTATTTTAGGCAGAACAACGTTTGCCGGGTCAGCTAGTAATTTATAAATATAATAGTCGAAGAGCCCGCAGTACATTTTGGACGTGAAAGGCAACCGGATGAATTTTACATAAATTCGTTGCTCTGATGTCCAAGATTTCAAATATGCCCGTCTGGCAGCGCTTAATGGCAGCTAAAGCATGCAACTGCATCTTAAAAATGCGCTATGATTCACAAAAGGAATAAATTGGTGCAACCGCTTGAATCTACTACCAAATAATAGAGAATGGTCCCCTCAGTACAAATACATGTATCCAAGACGTTTTAGGTGTCGCCAAAGCCCTGCCAGACGCAGTGGAAATGCATTAAAAATTCCAATTTTGAATAATTAATGCAACCACTTAATTTTTATTTTAGAATTTAGAGAAAAACTCCTTGATAACGAATATATAAGTCCAAGACGTTTTACGTGTCACCAAGTCCTTGCCAGACGCATCCAAAGGTTAGAGATCCGCTAAATGCCCTATTTATATCTAGGCCCGGTAAGTCCACTACCGACCAAATATTCACACTACGGCAGATCCTGGAGAAACCCCCAAGAAGTGCAATTGATACTCACCATCTATTTATAGATTTTGATTTATACAGAGCCATTTATAGATTTGGCATCCCTGCCAAACTCGTCAGATTGTGCAGAACGACGAAGGAGAATGCTCGCTGCTCCGTAAAGGTCGGAAGCAATCTCACCGAGACCTTTGATGTTAAAAAAGGATTTAGAAAATGTGATGCGCGACGTTCATTCTTGAGAAAATTGTGCGAAACTCGCAAGCCAACACCAGGGGCACAATTTTCCAAAAGTCTGTGCAACTACTTTAATACGCCGACGATATTGACATATTTGGTAGAACGCAGCGAGCTCTTACTGGTGCGTTTGCAAGTAATAGCACAGAAGCGACAAAAATGGGTTTAATGGTGACTGAGGGCAAAACAAAGTACATACTGTCAACAAGAAGGGATACACAACATCGACGAATCGGACAGAACGTCACAATAGACAGCTTTAACTTTGAGGTGGTTAGGGACTTTATCTACCTCGGCTCCGCTATAAACTCTGATAATGACACCACAGCAGAAATCAAACGAAGAGTTACACTTGCCAACCGCCGTTTCTTTTGCCTAAGAAATCAACTGACTAGTAAGGCCTTGTCAAGAAACACTAAGGACACTAAGGAGACTCTGTATAGGACCCTCATTATCCCAATCGGCGGATGAAGATCTTCTTGGTCGTTTCGAACGCAAAGTTCTTCGAGTGATTTTCGGTCCCGTTTGCGTTGACGGGCTTTGGAGGAGGAGATTTAACAGCGAACTCTACGAGCTGTACAGCGACATCGACCTGGTCAGAAAAGTACGTATCACTCGACTAAGATGGCTAGGACATGTAGAGCGAATGGACACCAACGAACGGTCCGGCCCGGAGTCTTCGATTCCAACCCGGAGGGACAACGCAGTAGAGGAATACCTCGCCTTAGGTGGCGGGCACCCGTGTGGAAGGGGACATCAACCAACTTGGAGTGCGCAACTGGAGGCGGTTAGCCAAAGATCGGGCTAACTGGAGAGGCGTGTTGGTTACGCCATCTAAGTAAGTAAGTAAGCCTATGAATAACTTTAAGGTCTCTATTGTCGTACGCGGTTTCTAGCAATATTCATCGGATTTCTCTAACTCTTAGCCATAATTGCCGTTACCATTCCTCAACATTTTCTGTGGCTTGTATTTCGATCAGCTATTTTTGGATGCATTCCATCGCATGATTATATTTGAAAACCAATTGCACTAATGCAATTATGCTCGACGAAGGCAAACACTGAACAGAAAATTCTCGCATCCTTCTCGAGATAAGCTCTTCTCCCAAAAATAAGATTTGCCTATCTACCTACTTAAAAATATTGTCTTCTAAGTCAGACAGAGTTCTTTAAGAAATGTCATTGGAACAATAAAGTCTCTATTAATTTAATTGATAGATCCTTTACAACATAAGATTTTATAAAATAATATCGAAAATAGATCATATCATGCAATTTCAACTTTTACTAAAGGTCTTAAACGTGTATATAAGGACATTCCCTTCAGTAAAATAAAAATATTGTATCCCCAGATCAAACATCACGTTCACACAAACAATGCCAGTTATGACATGATTCTATGTAATCCCTCAAATCATAGCACGTGCTCAAAACGACCGTCAATAAAATCACATCCCTCATTGACATTGAACCATGTATGTACATGGAATCAACTCAGATCCGTGTAACCCCCAAGGGTCATAAAAGAAAATTCCCACAATATGGGATTGTGGTTAGATGCCACAGAAAATTCAATTCCAAGGATACACTTCATTTAAACTATACTATAGACAATGTTCGTGACCGTCGCTGCATTGATTGACCGTACTAAGAATGACTATGACCTCCCTTCCCTACCTGCACAAAATGCATAAATTTCAATTTCCACAATTTGATAATTAATTATCCTTCCTCACCACACCAGCGCACAAAGTCACTTGCATCACACCATTATATGCAAAAGGAAGAGAACGCTTCTTATCATCAGCATCAGAGCACTCATGCAACACGTTGTTGAATCCTTGAACTTCGATGTACTCGTATGTACCGTACCTCAGTCTAATGTCATCAGCGGCGAACAAGGATATCCAATGAATATGGGTTTTCTGTATTTGTACGATATACCCTGCCGACAGGTGGATAACATTGCGGTTTTTATTTAATTAGCCCTTGACCTATGTGTACAAGTGGGTTTGGGATTCTATACTCTCCAACCGCAATATATATCAAGGATGTGTACATAACATCAAGAAGGAGGTGCGACGCACGGTCTGTGTCTGTATATCCTTGGCGAGTTGTTAAATTTTATTGCCAATTAATTTTGTGGTTCAACATTGAAGATGTGTTATGAGAAAAGCAAGAGGACAAGGATATTAACTCGCACACAATGTATATAGATGGTTAAAGGATAATTGGTAATCTTGTCGATTATTACAGATACTTATGGCACTTGATGTGGGTATAGGGTAGGCATCCTGTGTGCGTATCGGTAGAATTTAAGGGACACTTTCCGATGGTCGATGGTGTCTAGCAGAGCGAAAAACATACGGAAATAAAAAAGAATCTTTTCACATGTCTGACAGTATTATCAATATTGATTGAAAAAAGGATATAAATTTGAAAAATTGATTAAAATTTTGATTTATGGATTATAGCTAATTTTGCTGGCTTAAATTGTTTGGTCAGTCCTTATGATTTTAGCCTAAAATCGTATTTTAGGGAGGCTTAAAGCTCACGACCGTAATAATAGTTAAATTCTATATGACGGTGTAATTTGTTTCTACAATAGCTAATGTATAACTTCTGGCAAATAAAATATACTATACCTACATACAGTGGAATTTGTAATGTTTATGAAGAAATGGATCTCTTCGTCTTCAGTAGATGACTGCGGAATAATGACATGAATGATGACTTTCTACCGAGATTACAAAGAAATGCGAGATAAACAGCGAAGCACCAGCAGCATCAACAGCAACTGTGAATAATTCATGAACTTCTGAAAGCTAAGAATTGCAAGCCGTTTGTTGAACATGTTATCAGTTTAAAATACTATTAAGTTGGGACAACAGGTCACAACGCCTAGCCTTTCACAACCAATCCAGAAAAAGGTAGACAGCCAGATAAAATGACAAATTGTGGTTCTAAACGAAATTAGCTGACAGAAAAGTTTCTAACAGCTTTCAACAAAGCTAAGAGGTTCATTGTGCGTGTTGCATTAAACATGGTTAAAGAAGGGATCTCAGGCTTAATGTTTTTTTTTTCCACTACGAACGTTTGACAAGCATCCGATAGTATAACAACTGTTCTGAGAAAGATTCTTAAATTCTTAAATCGGAGCAGTGTTCCCAGGTTGAAGGGAAAATCGCCATTTTTGTCGATTTTTTAAGACGAAAGGGAGAAAAAGGAGACAGGGATAAAAACGGGAAAACCTTAAAATGCTATCAAACAGTTTGTAAGAAAATCTTTTAGAATGAATAAATGTTAACAACCTACAAAAAACAATCATGTTCAAGAAATGTGCCCATGCAACATCTCCCTTTTTTTGTTTGGTTCCTGAATTCATTCATTCTTTTGACATTTAATAAGTCATGCCCGTGTACTGGTCCACACCACACATCCCTTCCTATGAAGTGAAGGTCGTTTCGGGGGCGAGATAGATCGATTTAAAGTGAGTAGAAAAGAGAGCAGGGATTTTCACTGTAATATATGCTTCTTTTCTCAACTAACCTAAAAATCTACCCGTCTCGCCCGACACGACTTTCATGGGAAGGCATGTGTGGCCCAGCACATAGTGTGTCCTTGCACTATGTCTAAATTCAAAATATTACTCGAATTTCTAGATGGGTAAGTGAAAGTAATTCTCATTTTATTTTGGATTTTGAAATGGAGGAAGAACCAACAAAAAAAAAAAAATAAAAATATCTCAAGCAATTGTAAGCTTTGCCCGAGTTCAAAAGCTGGTTATGCTAAGATTTTTTCTTCGGGGATAAAAAGGGATTTTTTTAAAGGAGTTAAGAAAAACGGATTTTTTCTTAAAACCTGGGAGCCCTGGTTCAGAGTTGGCATAAAATTGTTTCTTACTTACATACGTCCCTAAAAAAAAGCGTTTTGTGAGAAGCTAGCCGTTAACAGGGTCTTAAATGGACCTTTTGCGCAATTTTGACAAGATCTTCATTGACAGAATCAATTTTCTCCCATCTTTGATGGTCTTATGTTCATTCACAGGTACCTTGGATCACTCCCATGTTTAAAGGAAAGAAACTCGATGACGACGATGATCTTCCCAGAAGAATATTTTGCATCCATCCGCAGAGTTGTTATGCTAATCCATCATTAGAGGTTAATTTGCTCAGAAGGGTTCTATAATCTATATCTATACCTATGAGGTGCTTCAGGTTAAGGCTTTAGAGTCACGTCTTTTAAGATAAGTTACCCAATCATGCAATCAATGTTTTAAGTTGTATCGACAACATGGAGTAAGCTGAACAAAGAACCAAAAATGGGTAGGTACCACATGTCATAAGCGACCGATATATTTAGAAGCTTTAGAACTTTTGAAGCTTAAAAAGTGGGATCAGTAGCTAATCTTCTATGGTTAAAACATTTTCGTCTGAAAACAAATAGTAATCGTCTGAAAAATATAAAAATCGTCTGAAAACATTTATTTTAAAGAATTAAAGAGCGCAACGCCTATTCTCAAAATTCATCTATGTTTTTTTTTTTTTTTTTGTTTTATGGACTTATGGACTTATTCTAGGAAGACCTTTTTCAGACGATTACTATTTGTTTTCAGATGTTTTAAAAATTGTTTCAGACGTTTCTGATGATTTCTATTTATTTTCAGACGATTTCTATTAAATTTTAGACGTTTTTCCGATTTTTACCGACGTTTCCAATTTTTTTTTCTGACAAATACTATTTATTTGTAGACGAAAAAATTTTAGCCAATCTTCTATCTATAGCTTAAAGTGGCACGATACTTGCTTTCTTAGTTTTGCAACATAGAGTATTGCTCGTATGATCATAATATGTTGACTATGACAGCAAAGCAATCGTTCATCAATTTCAAAATGACTAACCTACTTATTGCCTTACCTTAGTATTTAGACCCCTCTCACAGTTAAGTTGTTCTAAAAATTCTTCTATGGCAATTCAATCAAAACTACGCGCCATACCTCAAACTAAATCGCCATTTAAACTGTCTAAACTTTAAACACACTTTTGACGTTTATGTATCACTCCTATACTATAAATCTAAAGTGACAGCTGTGTACAGCAACTCACAACTCACATGTCTGGCAATTTAGAAAATATTTAAAAAATTGCAAACATCGTGCTCAAAGACACATAAATTAACGTTGAACTGTCCCGAGTGGCTGTTATCTATTATTAGAGCTAATTGATGGACAGCCATTAGGTGCGACTATGATAAATCCAAAATGGACAATTCACATCAATATCACGTCGAATAAATTAAAAAATTAATCTTTTAACAAACGAACGAATGCCATCGCGGAATTCTAGAATGTTAGGTGAAACGTCAAATATAATAAATCCAACTGAAGATTGGAATTTCCAAAATAAGTCCACTGTCACATAATCGATTATATAAAAAAATATTATGCTGTTTTTTTTCAACACTTCTTTTTTTGCAAAATGTTTGACAGTTTTTTTTGTTTTTAATTTAAAAATAAAATATGTATAGTGGTTTGTGTAGGTATTATAAAAGATATTTTTTTAAATTAATTTTTAAATTTTATTATACGCGTGGCATAATCAATTTATTTTCGCTTTATGCTTTCTTTGTTTGTTGAAAACATATGGTATCAAAGAATAGACAAAAAAAATTGTCCAACATTTTAAAAAAAACTCGACCGCAAAGACTTTTCTTTGCCTGGGTTGTCTGTTTGTGACGCAACGTGTCGCCGCCACGCAATTAAATCAGATCTAAAAATATTTGCAAATCTATTCTAGTTGTTTGTATAAAATCTGTTTTTTTTTTTTTTTTTTTTTTTTGTGTTTTTTTGTTGGCAATTAATTTGAGCAAACGCGTCTGGAGAGATTTAGATTGTTCATTAATTTGGTTTGTTTTTTTTTTTTTTTCGTTCTCACTTTGGAAAGAGGATCTCTATTTTTGGACCTTAATGAGATACCTATCGAGTGATAATTCGTTAAAGAAAAGTTTATTGAAAATGAAATCGCCTGACCCGTAATGTGGTGAATGATTGTTTCAACGCACCGGGTTGTCGGATTGTATATACATTATACATAGAGTAAATGTTTGAAAATAAAAATATTTTTTTTTTAAACTATTTTCAAGTCGTAAACTGTATGATTTATATGAACGCATTTATCTAGTTAATGAGAAAATCGGCGGCAACTTGGAATTCAAATAAAAAAATAATACGCAGGAATATCTGGGACTTGTATTAAATTTGATTTATGAATATATTATATATTAGCCCGGCTCTGCTAGGTCCCAGGAATTCTAAATTTTCTTTTTATAAGAATTTTCTTTCCTTTTATAGAAACAAACCTTCGCTAGGGGCAGGGATCTTGACGTGTGCGCAATCGTATAAGAGCCGGCCGGTGCGAAGGCTTAATGTTGCAATGACTCAATGGGCTATGCTGTCGGAGGCGGTAATCGTCTGAAGGGTCACCCATGGCAGACAGGCTGTTGAGGAGCAACTAACTAAGAACTGCCTATGGGGAGTAAACCGCATTATCAAATCTCGAATCCAAAGTGGAACAGCATATATGCTGAGGGTGCTTGCTTAGTCGCTAATATGCGGACTCCGAATACTAGGCGACCTTCGGTTTTAAACCAGCCTTCCTGTGCCGTACAGGGCTCCGGCATGGGTGATGTTTCTTTCCCGGATACTGCGTGGGATCAATATTTCGAACCAAATAAATAAAAACTTACAGACTGATGCCTCTGTAATCGCATCAACCTCTGGCCTTGCTGTTGGGCAACCAGAAGAGCAAACAGATCGTACAGCCAATGGGCAACAACAACCCTTGTGCTATAGAGCACATGACCACAACTTCTCGGTGTCATGTGGACCCCGCATCCAAACTTCAAGACCGTGCCAGAAAAGGAGATGAGGATTTTCCTACTTCCGACTCCGACACATCCACCGTAGTTGACACCTGTAGTGTGGTGTCCGAGAAATCGGGATGCTCTGCAATTGGCAAGAGTTTGGCTGGACTAAAGATTCAGCAAGGTGCATATGTTAAGCTCAGCGGTTTCGCAAACAGACGCTTTAAAAGTGCCTCACGGAGTGGCTTAGACAGAGAAAGTTCTCTCATCATGGCCAACGTTGACTTTCTAAAAATGCAGAGCTCTCATAGCGAAGCTGTCTGACCATTAAATCAAACTGTGGGTCAATTTTCCCAATATGGTGAACTATACATCCGAAGAAGTAACTTCCATTTGGAGGAATCAACTTCTCTTTAAGCATTAACGATTTTAATAGATTTCTTGTATTTTCAGACATTGGGAAATTGGGAAATCAAAAACAAACATAAAAAATCAAAGCTATATGGAAGAGATTTAGAACTCGAAGTAATTTCAAGATTTACAATAAATATGACCTCCACATCCTATGTTCCTGATAAATACGGGTATATTTAAGAACCATGAATATTTACGTCCCTGTAATTATTCAATCAGCTTATTTACGGCTTTAGTTTGTCCATTTGCATTGGCGCTATTCTACGATACCCAGAGGCCCAGAGTTTAGCTTCAATGAGGGCCTGTACTAATGCCTGTGCTAATGTCTCTATTATATACATACATACATACATTTTCTTTTATAGCAACAAAATCTTGTCCCACTCTATTTCCTCGTAAATATTCAGTCTCAGTGTAAAGAATATTATTGCTTAGAGAGTGATCCTTATCCAAATCAAAAATCTCTTGAGAAAGTCTCTGAAAGTACATGTCAATTTTTGAAAATGTTTAGACCTACGGTTATAGGCTGGGATGTGACTATTGGATCTTTGTTTTTTGCAAACTCCATCGCTTACCACAAATGACCCAGAATTCAAAGTACAAACAATAAAGTCTCAATTACCCATTTAATTGGGAAACTAAATCAAGTTAAATCAATTTACACAAATTTCTATTTCAGCTGATTTGTAGAAAACTCTGTCAAACTTTAAGTAATTTCTGTCAGTTATCGTTTCTACCCGCATTTCCCTTAACACGTATACCTTTCCCTCGAATGCGGTTCATTTTCATTTCGCAAAATAAACCCATCCCGCATTTAGCTGTCAAAATCAGCTTAATTCGTTCAATTCAATTAACTACTCCTTAAAAACTTAATTTTCTGCTTTACAACTCTGAAGTTTTATTTTTGCTACCCTGACTCTCTATTGTTTCTTGAACCTTATAATCGTCAGCTTATAAGAGTATCTTATTCACCACAGAATAAAAGGATTTAAGTTGAAAAAAAAATAAATAAGAAGAAGGATTAATAAATAATAGGTACACTCGTCTGTATGCACATTGACTGAAACAAACAAATATCGTTGACCACCGAGTAATAAATAACAGACTTGTCCTTCATCTCCATCCAACCATCCCTGTGCTAAACGATACCAGTCAATCACATTAACGGATTAAACAATTCACCGAGAAAAACAAAAGAGGAGAAAAGCAAACAAAAAAAATACAACACAGAACCAACTGGAAATCAAATGACGGCAAATGGAAAAAGCAATAAAAGCCACACAAAACAAAACAAAAGAAAGGACGATGAGAGTTCGTTATTCCTCTTGGTTGCATTGGGTGAGATGGCGATGGTTTGGTTAAACTGCCAGCCCGTTCTTATTCTGGATCTTATTGATCTCCATCGATTTGTTTATCCCATTCACTTGGATTTTGGTTAGAGTGAAACAGTGGTAAAGTATATGCTTCCGATATAGTGGTCATCAGTAAATAGGATCCCTCTTTACCTGCGTGTGTGTTTTTGTATTTCATTCAATTATTGCAATCAATTTAGGAAACGAAATCAACTTAAATTCCTTCTTAAGAAAAAAAAAAGGAAAAAGTAAAAAGAAAAGGAAAAGCCGAAAGTTTCCAATTGAGTGAATGATCACAACGGTCACCGAGGTTGTGCCCAAGGATATGAATTACATCCTGTGATTTTGGTCGGAACGGAAGAGAAATATAAGGAAAAGGAGTTTTATTAACAGGATTAAGTTATTAGGAAGCTCTCTGTGTTGCGTGTTGCAGAGATTAGGAGAGTTTGGGAATATTTTATTATATATAGGTACGTCCTGAATGAAAATGAACAAAAGTTAAGTCGAAACTGGAAATAGGGGCGATTTGTGGTTGTGGATGCCGGCAAATCCACAAACAAAAGGATGTTAATACATATTATTCCACTTGCACGCAAGTCTTTAATAAAACATTTAATTTAAACTGTCTTTTTTTATGATTTTAAATACTGTGATATTGTTTTTCTCAAAGGCAGAAGGTAAGCCGGTACAAGGCTGACTCTAAAAAACAGAGAACTTGAGCTTGCATTATAAGATTTATCATAACTTTCCTCATCTCTAAGAACACGTAACAGAATTTTCTGATAACAACCACAACTACTATAGTGCCTTACCAATAATAATTTTTAATCTTAAACCTAAATATTTTAACGGTCGCTATGGATAATTTTAAATGGAAATTTTCGCAATTGTGACTTCGTAAATGTTAGCCTGAATTTTGTACCACGGAATATGTTCCTTCAAAAATGGTTCGAGGTGTTTACATAATACACCAGACAGGTGTATTGTTATAGAGAGACACTTACCCCCAGTTTCACAGTGTAAGTTTAAGCTACACTTTTTGTTTAAACTTTAGTTCAACAGCTAATTCGGTTTCATAGTTTCGTTTAAACTTTTAACAGAGTTCATTCTGTAGTTTAAGTTAAACGACAGTATTCTGCCGTGTATACCTCAGATCACTTGACACAGTGACATTTCAATTTCAAGGCATGACTTTGGAAAAGTCGTATAAAAGCTAAGTACCTGCCAAATTCTATTCATTAACCCCCAGTTTCACACTGGAAATTTAAACTATAGTTCAACTGAACCTGAACGTGAAATAAACTGAGTTCAATTGAACTGAAGTTCAGATTATATTGTGAAACCGGACGAGTTGAACCTCAAATTTAAACTCAAGTTCATGTTCAGTTGAACTTTAGTTGAAACTTCCACTGTGAAACTGGAGGTTAGAGTTGGGGCATTTTCATTTCTCGTCGATCGGCCAAACGATGCTGAAGTTTCAGTTGTCAGGCATTCGTTGTTCGAATCAAATCTTGTTCTTTAGGTATTCCTGATAGCTTTTGGGCATCGATAAAAATAGTCTTCAGCACTTGATGCTACTTCTCAATAGGTTGTAGTTAAAGCGATCGGTAAAGGTTCTGGCGATTCGTTTCGATTGCATTTGTTCAACATTGTCTTCTCACAGTAGTTCTCCATTGTTGTGGCGTCGTCGTCGCAGTTGTTGTTGTACCCGCATTCGCTCTTTGGCAAAAACAAGGTAGAGTTCGATATTCGGTATGTTCGATACCTTATATCGATCGCAGCATGTTCTGGTTGACAGTTTAATGATATTGTGACAGCCATATTAATTAAGCCTAAGTCTGCTTCCAGACTTATCGTGTAACGGCTGTGTATACTCTATTCAAAACTCATCCTTTTGATCAATTTAATTGTGCTGGCATTTTGTCAGATGTTTTCAGTGCGTTGGGAGGTGCCACGCCCCTTTGTCCAATTTTTCATCTTTTAAAACCTTCTATGGACTTCCACAAATAATTGAAGACCAAAATTAGCCAAATCGGCCCAGCCGTTCTCGAGTTTTAACGAGACTAACGATCAGCAATTCATTTTTTATATATAAATACATAGATAGATAAAAAAATATTAAAGGGAAATATCGCCTTTAATTTAGATTAGCATCCCAAGCTCTGGGAAGCCTGTCCACCTGAATAAAAACTACCGATCAACCATTCCTGACATAAGAGGTTTCAGAAGTTTGGAAATAAGGTTCCTGCTGCCTATACTCCAAAACGAAGTGGATGAGTTTTTTCATAACTTTTAGAGTAGAAGGAAATCGGCGTTTCAGCAAAATAACATTTCTGGAGGCGACCGAAGGCAGCAAACGCGTGAGTCTACAACATCGCTGGTTCTGGTAGGTATATGTATGTATAATCCTCTTGAAGGATACACGACCAAATTAGCTAACAAAGAAAACCAAGTTCAGTTCAATGCAATAAAAAGCTAAATTTTCAGTCAAAAACTCACAAAAACTCCATCTGACATGCCTTAGCTGTGTCAGATGGAATAGGTATATTTTTTAAATCATGTTTGTATGTCAACATATCAAAAAAAAAAAATACATGCCACTCATGGTGTACATACAAACATGGCAACTTTGGGACAAAATTGTTGCCATTTTTTATACACTAGCTTTTGCCCGCGTCTTCGCTCGCGTAGTCCTCAGGATTTGGACACAAAGATTCCTTCACAGTCAGTTAGTTCCCTCTTTTTTTATTTATATATCGTACAGGAAACCTACCCAAGAAACTACGAAAAAAGCAATTAGTATATCTGAAAAATATGTCTAACGCCCTATTGGAGAAAACAAGTAGAATATCTTTGGAGTACGCACGCTTGAATTAGATGAAGCGAAGCATATGTATGTATCATAAAACCCTAGCCTTTAATATTCAAATCAAATAAAAAAAATCAATACTACTCGTACTCAGTATCAAAAAAAAAATTAAGGCTGATGTACCACAAGGCGGTATACTAGGCAATGTTTTCTGTATCTTTTATTGAAAAGATTTTGAAGAAAGTGACGAAATTACTAACTAGCGTACTTTTTATTGATCTTACCTTTCGTGGATCAAATCCACACCCTCTCTTCAAAATTAGAGTTTTACGTTTTTCTTCTTCTTATTATTTTTCGACGAGGTTATGTTCTGAATGGATCATAACCCTCCCACTTAACTGCATCCCTACTGGTCCGCCTGTGGGTTCGCCGATTCGACCTCAAGAAATATCGGCAGGCCTGCCTGTCTCGGATCACTTCATCACTGAGACCGATCAAATGCTGGTGTTTTTGCATTTGTGTGATCCAGGAGTTTTATGGCCTACCTCTCTTTCACGCTTGCATTAAAACGTTGATAATATTGCTTTTTTGACGGGGTTCGAAGGATCTCTCCTTTGAACATGACAGCACCAAGACCAATTCAGCCAGTTGTGCTTAACTTTCTTAGAGATGGGTTCTTTGACATGAAGGATTCCTCGGATGTTTGAACTTCTTATTCTATCGAGCTTTGTTACTTCTTCCTTCCTTCCTTCCCTTCCCTTGAGCTTATAGCCATTTTTCTGTCACAGAAGATGGCTGAGTTTTCCCGACACTTCATCCACCCTACGCTTACGCGAAGATTGATATCGTCATCACAGGTTCCTTCATAGAACAGGTTCCCGGATCATAGAACCCAGATATTTGAACTTTTCGCATTTGGGAAGCACATTTCCATTCAAATAAATGTCTGGAATAGGCCCGAGTGGATCGGCATCGCAGAAAGGGCAACGCATGTACTCGGTATTTTTCTGGCTAATGCGGTACCCATTCACCTCCAAAACATCCATCCACACATCAAGTGCTCGTTGCAGGGAAGTTTGATCATCACTTATGATGGCTCCATAGTCAGCAGAGAATACTACACTTTTGGGTCCGTCACTTTTCCTTCAAGCAGATAATCAAGGACAACAATAAAGAGCAAAGGACTTAAGACGCTTCCCTGATGTACACCGACTTTGATTGGAAACTCCTCTGCGAGTCCGGCAGGACATCTCACTCTCGTCTTTGCTCCCTCGTACATGTCCACGATAATCTGTACGTAGGTTAGAGTTTTACGTTATTGACTAAAAAAACCACCAACATATTCAAACTAATGTTTCGTTTTTCTCCTTTTCTGCAAAGTACAAGTAAAGAAGGAATAGATAAAAATGACCTTAATGATGTTGATGTTTATAAATTTTTCTTTGTCATTCAACAAAATAAATTCGGTTTTTAAAAAAGGATTTTTCAAAACACTACTGCTCTTTACAATGTCACATCAGACAAGCAGACGCCCAATTAATTAGTTTCGAAAATTTAAACCAAAAATCTGAACAAAAACACAGTCAACCGGCCGGCCGGCGTCATGAAAGTACAAAAATAACCAACGCCACACGTCACACCTCCCAATTAGTATGCATCCAACAAATTCGTTTTATTTCAATTAGAATTCATTTGCTCTAACTGCATTAGAAATCCACGCTGCGCTACGTATAGTACGTCGTTAGTTCAACTAACATGCAAAAAAGAAATAATTAAGATGCCCGCACACAATGTGAGAGTGTATTCTGAGTGTGTGTGATACTGCCGGCGCAGGCGGCATCAAAAGATCCGCAGTGAAATTGTCACACGAATAGTTGGACATGTTGAGCATGATATTCGTAATTGCCTATCCGCAGCACGGCGGCGGCAGTTGTATAGATATTTATATTAAATGGTTTTACATGTTACATTGTATATGCGATAATTGTTCAGAATGTTTGGCAAACATACTCGTCTACCTGTCAATCAATATTTTGACAGTTCATTTAACGATCCTACTCTTAATTCCATAAGATCCTTCTCTTAATTCCCTGAGAGCGAAGGTGCTCATTTAAGAGTTCGAACGCGCCGTTGGTGATCAGTCCACTCTCAGTTACGCAACTTTGGATAATATAACCGGCAGGCATTTTTGCAAAACCCCACAACTCATGTCATTTTCGGTTGGTCGTCCAGATCTAGAACCGTCCGGAAGAACTCTCCGCGATTCTGAATTCAAATCCAGAAGCAAATTTCTCTTCTTTTCAGTAGAAGAACTGTCAGTTGAGTGCCAATCGAACGGGTTCTGGACGACCAACCGAAAACGACATCAGTTTAATAACCAAATCTGACAAAAAAAAATCCTTAAATCCCCCCCTGAGATAAACGTAGATACATCTATCTTTAATAAATCGTCATCGATCCTTTAAATGGTATTGCCACGGATTTATTCGAGCATCACGTACCACCCCCTCGTACACATGGCAACCCCATACACAGTAACCATACACACAACCACCGATGACAATCGAATCTGTCGCGCGTACAAAGTTAATCATGTGTAACACCACCCATCAGCAGAACTCCACTCGTTCACCGTGGTTTACGGCTGATAAAATTCCAGGCATCAATTAATTATTCCGAGGTCACCTTTGTGGCCCAACAACACAGTCAGTATAGCTGGACATCTGTTGGACACCCAACACTAGCCTCCCAAAGGATTCACCCGCACTCACACCCAACACAGAACCGAGTGAGGCGCAATAAAACGACTCAAATTGTCCCCTGAATTTTGTTGCGAATTTTGAATTGCGTTTGCCAGTTGGTTTGGTTGCCGATATGGTGGACCAGTTGCTCGACGATGGGCTAGATGGCATTGGGTTACTTTCCGCATATGGAGGTCATCTGATGTACATTGAAATTGGTCAAATTGACCGCAATACATTGCAGCGAAGGACATATGTTGCAGATATGCGAATTTTGAATAACTGCATGAGATACATTTTTTTTTCTGTGTTAATTTGTGATAATTACCATCACAGCTTCGATTGGTTAATTTATGGAACGGGTCGTTTTAATATTTAAATTCGTGTTTTTACTCATTTAAAAAGGCATCGCCTTCGTGTCCACTCAAAATAAACATTTCAAGAGCTGTAAACACAAAAGAGCACATGCAATGAGACGGTGTGTTTCCGCAGTCATCGCCCTCAAACAACATGTCGCGCGTGGGGGGCTGTTGAATTAACTCGGACAGCTTGGTGCAGTGTGTGACTCATTTTGACAGATAAATTGGCTCGATGCACCTAGGTGTTGATAATGTAATAAATTTAAGAAAATAAAGAGAAACGAAATAGCATTTGATGAATGGGAATGGATTTAATTAGGCATGGCGGCCATTTGGTTAGGAATTTTGGCGGAAATTGCTTTTCGATTGCAAAAAATAACTTAGAAGATGTTCCATCATGGCAATCATCACAGAAGAGGCGGTTGAAATGAATGGTGGCGTCTATTGTTTTAGTTATTTAAAAGGACTCGTTAGTCGTTACTTATTTTGGCTATTCGAAACTTTTTGTAGCGATCTAAACCAAAGATTCATATTCAAAAATCTTTTTTTGAGACTATACGGAAACATGCAGGTATTGAGCTTGCTTTGATATGTAAATTCTTCTTCCCAGGACATCTTAAGTCTACTCCAGATTGGGTAGCAAACTTAAGATGTTTCTCCTCTCTGTTGGCGCATGAGCACACATCAACATGATTTCCTAAATTTGGCCCTGTGAAAGGCTGAACTCGTGATGATATGAGTATTGAAATAAATCCGGCTCGAAGGACCAAAATGTTGGACGAACAATTTAAAAACATTTGATTTTCTTATTACGTTATAATTATGTATGTTTTATTCGATTGCTATATTTTGAGATTGAATGCAGTTTACATTTAGTATTTGACAATTAGGGCAAGGCAAGACAAAGTATATGTTGTCAAGAAAGGACACCCAACACCAACGTCTCGGACAGAATGTCACTATAGAGAGATATTAACTTGAGGTGGTTAAGGACTTTGTCTACTCAAAAATAAATACCCTAGGCCTAGCTTCTCGCAACCATTCCTTTGTGTGAGTTTCTATTTTTGGGACGAATTGAAGGGACCTACAATTTTATGCCGAGTCCGAACGGCTGAATTGCCTACTCTCGGATGTTTGTCAAACGTTCGCGAGAGGTGGGGCAGTAGAAAAAACCTTAAGATGTAATTTTTGTTTTTACGTGGATCGAAGTTAAGATCCCTTGCACAGTAGTCTAGCATACTAACCACTGCGCTCCTGCGCCCACACTTTTGTCTACCTAGGCTCTGCTAAAAACTCAGGCAATGACAGCAGTGCTGAGATTGTTTCTTTGTGCTAAGAAAGCAACTGAGTAGCAAAGCTCCCTCTCGAACAACTAAAGTGACCCTTTATAAGACCCTAATCAACCCAGTCCCTCTCTATGGTGCAGAGGCATGGACTCTATCAAAAGATCAAATCAAAGATGAGGTTACTCTTGTTTGTTTTGAGAGGAAAACTCGTCGAGTAATTTTCGGTCCCGTCTGAATAGACGGTGAATGGAGGAGAAGATACAACGACGAACTGCACGGGCTGTACAGCAACATCGACCTAGCCAGAAGATTGAAGGTCCAACAACAGGTGGCTGTGTCATGTTGAGCGAATGGACCCAAATGCTACGGCCCGGAAGATCTTCGAATCCACACCCGAAGGACGGCGCAGTAGAGGAAGACGTTGGCGCACGCAAGTGTAAGGGAATCTTAACCAACTTAGCGTGCGAAACTGGAGACAGCTGGGCCAAAGATCGTGCTGGCTGGAGAGGCTTGTTGTTTGTGGCCCAGGTCCACTCCGAACTGTAGCGCCACCTTAAGTAATTTGTCAATTAGCTTACATTTAACACAGCAACTGACAGTAAACATTTAATGGTTACAAGTTACATTAAACACAGTATAACAGTTTACAATAATTGAGTCTTTATATAAGGCGTATTTTTTGGAGAATCTATAGCTAGCTTACTTTTACTTTTACATGCAAAACTGTTATACTCACTTTTGGTTTTGCATTTAAAAGTAAAAGTGAGCTAGCTTTAGATTCTGTTATACTCACTTTTGGTTTTGCATGTAAAAGTAAAAGTCAGCTAGTTATAGATTCTCAAAAAAATAAGCCTATAAAAATGGATCGTGATTTGTGTTCGACCACTTAAAACTTGAAAACTATCGAGTCGATTGAGTTCAAATTTACAGATAATCTTAGTTATTGGCCCTGGAATGCAATAGATGTGAATATTCGTCAAAATTGGACAAAGGAGTGTGGCACCGCCTAGCCCATACAAAAAAAAAAAAAAAAACATTCAAAACCATATATTTCAAAAACCGCTGAACCGATTGAGTTAAAATTTACCGACAATCTTAGGTATTGGCCAAAGGGTGCGCCTCTGGTTTGGTCCAAATTAGACAAAGGGGCATCGCACCGCGTATACATTATCCTAATTGAGGGACCGAAAGAATACTTACCACGACCGAAAGGAATACTAGCCTGCTGAATGACTACAACGTCCTTCAAAGTTAACTCATTTTCACCACCATTTCCACCAACCGAAAATAAAGTAGCCAAGTAAGAATAGGCATCCAATAAATAAGGACTATTGAGACAGAGTCAACATTATTTGGAGTCATATCCATTTCAAAATAGAGTTCGCATAATTTCCCATCCATTACAATCCCGAATAGTCAAAATAACCTTCAAGACATTACCCGTCTATATAGTAGGAAATTTAAAAACAAAAGAAGCCGTCACGTCAATAACACCGACTTGGTTCCAATTAGCATTTATATAGATCCCCGAGGAATATTTTAAAAAGGCGAAAGGATGTTAACCTTTTCAAGCATATGGAAGAGTGTACGTTTATTTATTTTATGCGAATTTGCTATAATTCTAAGCCAAACATGAACAAGAACATTCATCTAAAAATGAACTTTTGTGTTACCAAAACGACTCGAAAACTCATTGAAATTCTGTTTTGAAAATAAAAAATAAAAATGCATGTCCCTTAGTCACACAGTGTCACCCCGCACGTATTCTAATGCCAATCACATGCAAATTTGTCACCTGTCACGCGTTCAATGAATTTTGCATCGAAAGAGAAACCGGCAAGACACCAAAATTGAAATAAATTATTTATGTCATCGCATTTTTAATTCATGAAAATAAAATTCTATTTTCGCAACGCGATATTCAGATTGCAATTGTGAGTACCGCAATTCTCACCCCTAAGTTCGCGGTGGATGGTTATCGGGAAGAGCGCAATTTGTTGCGTCGGATCTGCATATATACAGTCGAGGACTCAACTGCTTGTCGTTTGAGATATTTTCTCCATCATAAGATACACTTTGGGACATTCGCAGATGCAATTTCAAGCTAATTTGCCATCAAAGGTGAATACTTTATATTTGGGCGTCATCGTTATCGATGTTTGTAGTCACTTGGCTGAAATTGATTGATATACGTTCAGATTTGACTAGTGGTGGGTCAGCTTCATATATGCAATTTGACGGTTAAATGTAATAAATTCACTTGAACCAGTGCCAAATTGATAGATACACACATAATGTCGGATTTTAGACATTTATTGTTCGATTGAGGGATGAATTCTGCAACAATTTAGCGGAAGTTGATGTATCATTTGGCTTATGGATTGATTCATAACCTGCATCTATACGGTATGACGATGGTGTGGGCAGTGGATTTATGAGGTATACTTGAATTATTTACAACACGCCGGCGGCGGTGGCGAGCAAATAGTGTGTTGAATTTGGCTAACCAATGCAATAAACCATGAATACACTTAATTATGTACATAAATTGGCGCTGCTTCCTTCATTAAATTTGTGCATTTTTAGAAGGTAAATAGTTTAAAATGTGGAAGATTCACTTTACAAATTACAAGGCCTTTTCAATTAACCAGATTTGTTTTTCTTTGGAACATAGATCCATCTATCCATCAGTTTTGGGGAATTTCAGTGGTTTGGGACAAATGTACGTATTTTTTCTATTTTTCGTATATATTAAAATGTCTTGCCTAGAAAGGTATAATCATAGTGCTTAATTTTAACTAAAAAAAATAAATAGTTGGCGCAACAGATCCGTATAGGTACCCTAGTCCTAATAGCTTCTCACATATAGCCATACGTTTTGTGTGAGTTTTTTTTTAGGACGAATGAAAGGTGCCTACAATTTTATTTCGAGTCTGAACGGCTAAATTGAGAAGCTTTTTCACGACTGTTATACTCTCGGATGTTTGTCAGATGTTCTCTCGCTTATTTATAACTAAGCTATGGCATTCCACAACGGTGTCGTCGACCTCGGCTCCAATTAATAAACATCAGAACCGTCTATGAAAGGATACATTTTCACAGATAGAAAACTTCGAAGAAGTACTAGCTGCACAACATTTTCCTGCACTGGATTTTCAATAGCTTAACGATAAATTCGTTAGAGATAGCAAGGGAAATAATTTCGTCTTACTTACTTACATTAGGTGGCGCTACAATCCGGGGTGGAACTGGGCCTCAACCAACAAGCGTCTCCAGCCAGCACGATCTTTGGCCAGCTCTCTCCAGTTTCGCACGGTATGTTGGTAATGCGACCACTTTCCACTTGCGTGTGAGTCGCGGTCTTCATCTACTGCGCCGTCTCTCGGGTGTGGATTCGAAGATCTTACGGGCCGGAATATTTGCGTCCATTCGCTCAACATGACCCAGCTACTTCTGTTGTTGGACCTTTACTCTTCTGGCTAGGTCGATGTTGCTGTACAGCCCGTGCAGTTCGTCGTTGTATCTCCTCCTCCATTCACAGTCTATGCAGACGGGACCGAAAATTACTCGAGGACTTTTCCTCATAATACAATAAAGAGTAACCTGAACCTCATACACTTTTGATTGAGTCAATACCCAATGAAACAGCGATTGGCAAGAGTTATTCTTAGTTTAATCTCTGCGCTGGTGTCATCCCGCTGCGTTCTGCAGATTATGTCGAGTCATCGACTTAGGCGAGTAGATGGACAGACTTTTGAAAGATAGTGCCTTTGGTGTTTGCGTTTGAGTTTTGCACTATTCTTTCAAGAACAATGTTGAAGAAGTCACATAAACAATTGGCGAATACAAGATATTCCAACTCTGAAGCATGATGTAGAGGTTTTTAAAATCATCGGCCGGCAAGAGTCCATAGCAGGTGGGCTGCGAAACCCTCAGCTCCATAGACATATGTAAGGTACGGATGTTTCCGACCAGGAAAACAGCCTCGTAAAAGGATCAAATATAAGTTTGGTTGAAAACTTATGGCGAAAGTTCAACAGCAGCAAGTCAAGGCTTTCATTAAACAAGATACAACATACATCCAACTTAATAATAGTAATAGAGAAGTCTGAGTATCAGTATTACTCAAACGATCTACTCGCCGAAATGATTTGTTAAAATGTACTAAACGCCAAAATCAACATACCACATAGTCCATAAAACGAGTAAAGTCACATTTTGAAGAAGATTCAACGGAAGCTGGAAGCGCCAAATTGTGACATCTTAACTTTAGTCAAATATTCGGGATAGTGAGGCAGCATAGTAAAAAAATTGTGCACTTTGTGATGAAAGCATGCAATTTTTACCATGGGGGGGCACATTATATGAAAATGATTTTAAGATATTGGGGCACTTCAGATTGCGCCTTAGAGGGGTAAAAAGGGGGGGTCAAAGTTTGTGTGGGGACATTTTTATTTTTCATCCGATTAACTTCAAACTCGGTTTATGTACTCTCTATGAGAAATAAAGAAAACTAATTTCTCCGATTTTGGAAATTCAACTCTTAAAGGGGTAAAAAGGGGGTCGAAGTTTGTATGGGACCATTTTTATTTTTCATCCGATTGACTTCAAACTCGGTTTATGTACTCTCTATGAGAACAAAAGAAAACGTATTGCCCCGATTTTGGAAATTCAACTCTTAAAGGGGTAAAAAGGGGTCAAAGTTTAAATTCAAATATACATAGGTATACATTTTAATGTATTGTGGTATAAAATATGTTGAGATAGGGGCGGACTGAGAAGCAGTGGCACCCGGGCGGTAAAGCAAGCTTACACCCCTTAAAAATTTTAAGAAAAAACATGAACAAACATTGACCCCCATTTTACCCCTTTAAGGGTTGAATTTCCAAAATCGAAGAAAATAGTTTTCTTTATTTTTCATAGAGAGTACACAAACCGAGTTTGAAGTTAATCGGATGAAAAATAAAAATGGTCCCATACAAACTTCGACCCCCTTTTTACCCCTTTAAGAGTTGAATTTCCAAAATCGGAGAAATTAGTTTTCTTTATTTCTCATAGAGAGTACATAAACCGAGTTTGAAGTTAATCGGATGAAAAATAAAAATGTCCCCATACAAACTTTGACCCCCCCTTTTTACCCCTTTAGGGCACAATCTGAAGTGCCCCAATATCTTAAAATCATTTTCATATAATGTGTCCTCCATGGTAAAAATTTCATGTTTTCATCACAAAGTGCACAATTGTTATACAATTTTATACTATGCCGCCTCACTAGGACAGATGACGGAAATATATCGATTCGTTGGAGAAGAGGTGCGGAAGATCCGCGTTTATAAGGCTATTGTCAATTTACATTTGCAAAAAAAAATAGAGCAAAAAAAGGTTTCTTTAAATTAGAAACCGGTGCCAACATTACCGTGAATGGCAAACGCTACAGGCAAATAATTCGTCATTTTTTTATTCCTCATGTCATAGCAAATCATTTGAAGGAGAAATGATTCCAACAAGACGGCGCGGCGCAACATGCAATACAGTGCGTGCCACCATGACTTTGTTGAGCCAAATGTTTGGTGACCGAATCATCTCAAGAAATGCACCTGTGAAATGGCCACCTCGTGCGTGTGATTTGACACCTTTGGACTTCTTTTTGTGGGGGTATGTCGAATTTCCGGGTATGCTCGAAAAATTGGTGCATAATTGGACCGACAGAATGGCGTTCGTAAGGCGCAGTCGCGGAGGCCATATGCCAGAAATTATTTTTAAACATTAAATGCCATGAAATTTGTGAGCTAAAAAAGCCAAAATTTTGGTTTGGTGGTTCCATTGAATTTGTTGTGTTTTATTTTTAAAAAAAGTTCTATGCCTCTAAAAAAAACACCCTATATATTTAGTTTAGTTTGAAGTTTTATAATGATTCCCAATCCCAACCGTTTAAAATATTACCATAGTTCGACCTCAGTTGTGAGTACATACTCATCGTTTAAATAAAACATGATGGAAATCTCTTTTTCTTGACAGGATAATATGTAGATACACATGTATGTAAAATATACATAAATGCGAGTAATCCTTTTAGTAGTTAACTACAATAATGAAGCAACATTTAATGAAAAGGGAGCTTAAACGGTATGACGTACGTTACATTAAAATACTTAAAAACCTTTTCTAGAAATTTGTACCTGTAGAGACCCAATATTAAAGAACCGATTTCTCTATAGTTTACTATCAATTGACTTTTATTTTCCGTATTTTTATTTTATATAGTGCGACTTTATTTTCATTGTTTTACATTTTATATAGTCAAGTATTGGCATCGCACAGTGCCGATACTACAGTACCTAAAATGATTTTAGACCTTATTAAGAAGGATATATTTGGTAACATTTTTCATAGTGGCACATTTTACAGACACCGTTTATGTATTTATGTCATGACAATTAGACCGACAAATTGTGACTTTTGGTGCCAAAATGAGCTAAGTGCAAACATTGTTAATGTCAAATTCCGTGCAACGATATCTTTTAAAGTGACAGTTTTTTTTTCAATTTCACTGTTTTGTCTGTTTTTCTTTTCTTTTCAAACAACAAACAAATGATTCACCAAACAATATACAATATAAACATTCTAAAAATACACCATCTTCGGCTACGCATCATCTCTAGCGCCAATCATCTGGTAAATTGCCAAACTAGGAAACAACAAAGCATGTCAAATATATAAAAAAAAACGACAATTTTTATTTATAAAAAAAAATTTATAATTTTATTGTTTTGACATTTGACACAATTAAATTGGAGCGAATTATGAAAAATGATTGTCGTCATTAATTGAGAAACAAAGTGATGCTTCTATACCCATTATCCAGTACATGTATACAACTATACATCACGCAAGCTGATGGTATTGAGCTGCCTCTGCCACCCACAATTTGTGTCTGTTTAATACATGAGCTTCAAGCTATCAAAACTACACATACACAAGGGCGTTTTTATGTTAAAATATGAGAATAGAAAAAAATCTCTAAACTGCAAAAACAAAATATTTTTGTATAGACTATAGAGTGACTGAAAACATGCCCCCAGTTTCAGTTTAAATCTTCTTCTCTTTTTTTTTTTAGGTAAAAACTTGTCGAGGGTCTGTATAAATGTTGACATGAAACAAATGAAATGTGTGACACATTAAATAGCGACCGGAAAAATAATAAAAAGGAAAAATTGAAAAATTACAATTTAATTGCAAAGAAAGTAGGTATAACAACTGCGTCTACTACGAGCAGTTGTACTATTACTGCACTCTACAATAATTCTACATACTCGTAGAGCAGTGTATCTTTTGTGGTAAGGAATGTGCAAAAAAATTTGAAATTCAATACTCAATTGTGGAATATAGTACATAATCGTTATGGCGACATTGAATGAGTGTACTGATACTGACGCTACAAATGGCAAGAGATGTGGAATAGCGATAGATATCAGAGAGAGTTTGATGATCTTGTTGTGGGGGATGTCATGGTCAAATTGTAATCTACAAATGAAATCGAAAGTTCAGATAGTGCTGATGTACGAACTTTTTTGACTTTGACCAGCACGGAGCCATGGAGGCACGGAACCCCGGTGGGAAAAGAGCACGATCAACAGGCAGTTTTTTTTTTTTGTTTGCTTATATAGTCCCAACAAAGGGGTTAGCTGTCAAACTAGCTGTCATACTAAGTTCACTTTTTGACATCAGTAGATGTGGTTTGAATATGAAATTTTCTTTGAAAGTCAATCGTCGGTTATAGATTTTTTAAAGAAAATCCTAATCGCAAAATTGTCTCTATATCATTTTTACGTGAGAAAATGGTCCCAATAGCTACATACAGTCTACTAGCTCTCTTTGTGTCAAACATCTAGTGGCAATTTAGTGTTGCTCGGAACTTGACATTAACAATTTGTTGCACTCAGCTAATGTTGGCACCATATGGCCTTAATTGTTATATGACAACTGTAAAAAACGTTACCAACTATATCCTTCTTAATAAGGTCTAAAATAATGTTAGTTAAAAATATTGTACGATTGAAGCGTTTTCCAATCGCCAACCGTGAATCTTTATTTTGATGATTCGCAATAGTGAGATTCTGGTTGTGAATCTATGTTACTTCGCGGATAATGATTATACAGAAAGTAGTTAGCGAATATAGAACAGCGACAATTAGCGAAAGCGACAACGAAAGAAAAAAGATCGGTTTTGACCACCAATGTGGGTTTTCAACGACTGAGTCAAGCTTTTTATTTTTGGGGGTTTTTATAACATACGTATGTAGCTTAAAACTAACGATATATTTTTTATTGTTGTACATTTGAAAGCTTTATTGAAAATCGGTACTTCAAAAATATGGAAACTGGTATAAAATAAGGCGCGAGGTTTGAATTAGTGGTGAGTAGTTGAATTGGTGATGAGCATTTGAATTGGAGGTGAGTTTGCTCCAACAAATATGTAGAAAAGTTTTTAAGTATTTTAATGTAACATTCCTCATACCATTCTTCTTCTAAAAGCGTTCGATTGACACTCAAATGACAGTTCTTCTACTGAAAAGAAGAGAAATTTGCTTCTGGATTTGAATTCAAAATCGCGGAGAGTTCTTCCGGACGGTTCTGGATGACCAACCGAAAACGACATAAGTTGACCAGTGCTGCCACTAAAAAAATTAAAAAAACATAGTTTTGAAGCATGATTTAGGTTCAAAAAGCATGATTTCCATTTCGTAGTTGGATAATGGTAAAAAGAGAAAAAGGAAAATAGAAATGGTGAAACCGCATCATGACAAGTACCTACTTTCAAATACACATTACAAAAAGAAGGAACAAAACTTAAATAAATTATTCATAAAATTCAAATATTATACATTTTTATGTATGCTCAAAGTATATTATTTACATATTCTGTAATTTAATAAATAGCACTTACAAATACAAAAAAATAAATACATAGTTAATTTTTTCGTAACTTTTTAGTTCATGAAAAAACTAATTTGGAAATAAATATCTACTTAATTTATGTAAACTCTTTGTTGTATATATTTTTGTAATATCTGTTTAAAAGTTTGTCATTAACTTTAAATTCAAAGCATGTTTTGTTTTTACCCATATGTTTACTATGCAATAACCCGTTTAGTGAATCAGTCCCAAGACTGTTACTTAATTTGGTTTTTACTATATATACTTCCGAGAAGATGCGTTCCGTATTGGCCGAAGAATGTGGCAAAGAAAATATTTCGAAAACAAATTGTGATAATTTTGGAAAGGCTGGAGTGACATCTGCTTTCTTTATCTTACTTACGCCTTTCCACAATTCGACAGCATCAGCATCTTCATTTAAATTCAAATCTATGTGTTTCAATGCTCTCCTCTCGTTATCTATTTGCTGAAGCTGATCTTCTTTCACTAAATGTGGAAAATGCTTTATAAGTGAAAGAATGGAGTTACTCTTCAATATATTTTGTGGAGCAAGAATTTCGATGTCTTTAAGAATAGTTTCTTTGAAATTAAATCTAAGAAAAATTTGCTTAGTAGCTTCAATAAAAAAACTTAAGCGATCACACTGAAAGCTATGTAAACCGCTTTTTTCGACTACAACATTTTCCAAGAAAGAGACCCACTTTAATACCATAATACATTTCTGAGTGGGGAAGCGAGGAGTAACAACGATTCTCGCTTGTTTGGGATTGACCCTGACAATTTCTGTTGGGAAATTATGTCGAATTTCAGTCAAAGAGAGGAAGAGGTGAAGAAAACCGAGAGAACGACAATAAACAAAAACACCTCGTAGCAACAACAACGCACAGAGGTTGGTCTTCTCCTCCGTTCTAATCACCAGTTGGCGGGCTTGTATTCGTCGCTCAATTAGCGCAAGTGGTAGTCACTTGGTCAATTGAGAAAATCGAGGTGCAAGTTCACTTCCTGACAGGGGAAAACAGAAATGTCTTCCCAAGTGGATATATACGGAGAATTGACTGTCAGAATTCAAAACTATTCAAACAATCACTTAAAGGAGTCTGATGATGAATTAGTGGTGTAGTTCGAAATAGCTATCATTCCTACCAAAGTGACTGTGTCTACGAGTTGTTGTTAATGTAATTCTCTCAAAACAATAATTCAGAGACTGAAATTCGACATAATTTCCCAACAGAAATTGTCAGGGTCAATCCCAAACAAGCGAGAATCGTTGTTACTCCTCGCTTCCCCACTCAGTTAACAAAAAAACCATGGCCTGGGTATTAGCCAACGAATTCTTCCCAATAATACCTCTCTACTCGTATGAATCTGTTGAAAATCTCACAGCTTGCGGGAAAAAAAAAAAAAAAAAAAGAGAGGAAGAGGTGAAGAAAACCGAGAGAACGACAATAAACAAAAACACCTCGTAGCAACAACAACGCACAGAGGTTGGTCTTCTCCTCCGTTCTAATCACCAGTTGGCGGGCTTGTATTCGTCGCTCAATTAGCGCAAGTGGTAGTCACTTGGTCAATTGAGAAAATCGAGGTGCAAGTTCACTTCCTGACAGGGGAAAACAGAAATGTCTTCCCAAGTGGATATATACGGAGAATTGACTGTCAGAATTCAAAACTATTCAAACAATCACTTAAAGGAGTCTGATGATGAATTAGTGGTGTAGTTCGAAATAGCTATCATTCCTACCAAAGTGACTGTGTCTACGAGTTGTTGTTAATGTAATTCTCTCAAAACAATAATTCAGAGACTGAAATTCGACATAATTTCCCAACAGAAATTGTCAGGGTCAATCCCAAACAAGCGAGAATCGTTGTTACTCCTCGCTTCCCCACTCAGTTAACAAAAAAACCATGGCCTGGGTATTAGCCAACGAATTCTTCCCAATAATACCTCTCTACTCGTATGAATCTGTTGAAAATCTCACAGCTTGCGGGAAAAAAAAGAGAGGAAGAGGTGAAGAAAACCGAGAGAACGACAATAAACAAAAACACCTCGTAGCAACAACAACGCACAGAGGTTGGTCTTCTCCTCCGTTCTAATCACCAGTTGGCGGGCTTGTATTCGTCGCTCAATTAGCGCAAGTGGTAGTCACTTGGTCAATTGAGAAAATCGAGGTGCAAGTTCACTTCCTGACAGGGGAAAACAGAAATGTCTTCCCAAGTGGATATATACGGAGAATTGACTGTCAGAATTCAAAACTATTCAAACAATCACTTAAAGGAGTCTGATGATGAATTAGTGGTGTAGTTCGAAATAGCTATCATTCCTACCAAAGTGACTGTGTCTACGAGTTGTTGTTAATGTAATTCTCTCAAAACAATAATTCAGAGACTGAAATTCGACATAATTTCCCAACAGAAATTGTCAGGGTCAATCCCAAACAAGCGAGAATCGTTGTTACTCCTCGCTTCCCCACTCAGTTAACAAAAAAACCATGGCCTGGGTATTAGCCAACGAATTCTTCCCAATAATACCTCTCTACTCGTATGAATCTGTTGAAAATCTCACAGCTTGCGGGAAAAAAAAGAGAGGAAGAGGTGAAGAAAACCGAGAGAACGACAATAAACAAAAACACCTCGTAGCAACAACAACGCACAGAGGTTGGTCTTCTCCTCCGTTCTAATCACCAGTTGGCGGGCTTGTATTCGTCGCTCAATTAGCGCAAGTGGTAGTCACTTGGTCAATTGAGAAAATCGAGGTGCAAGTTCACTTCCTGACAGGGGAAAACAGAAATGTCTTCCCAAGTGGATATATACGGAGAATTGACTGTCAGAATTCAAAACTATTCAAACAATCACTTAAA
Source organism: Cheilosia scutellata (assembly GCA_955612985.1). Classification (NCBI taxonomy): domain Eukaryota; kingdom Metazoa; phylum Arthropoda; class Insecta; order Diptera; family Syrphidae; genus Cheilosia; species Cheilosia scutellata. The sequence goes on from OY015312.1 coordinate 117,093,174, forward strand.
GGAGTCTGATGATGAATTAGTGGTGTAGTTCGAAATAGCTATCATTCCTACCAAAGTGACTGTGTCTACGAGTTGTTGTTAATGTAATTCTCTCAAAACAATAATTCAGAGACTGAAATTCGACATAATTTCCCAACAGAAATTGTCAGGGTCAATCCCAAACAAGCGAGAATCGTTGTTACTCCTCGCTTCCCCACTCAGTTAACAAAAAAACCATGGCCTGGGTATTAGCCAACGAATTCTTCCCAATAATACCTCTCTACTCGTATGAATCTGTTGAAAATCTCACAGCTTGCGGGAAAAAAAAGAGAGGAAGAGGTGAAGAAAACCGAGAGAACGACAATAAACAAAAACACCTCGTAGCAACAACAACGCACAGAGGTTGGTCTTCTCCTCCGTTCTAATCACCAGTTGGCGGGCTTGTATTCGTCGCTCAATTAGCGCAAGTGGTAGTCACTTGGTCAATTGAGAAAATCGAGGTGCAAGTTCACTTCCTGACAGGGGAAAACAGAAATGTCTTCCCAAGTGGATATATACGGAGAATTGACTGTCAGAATTCAAAACTATTCAAACAATCACTTAAAGGAGTCTGATGATGAATTAGTGGTGTAGTTCGAAATAGCTATCATTCCTACCAAAGTGACTGTGTCTACGAGTTGTTGTTAATGTAATTCTCTCAAAACAATAATTCAGAGATAATACATTTCGTTGTATGGTAGCTGATTGCGAGGATTAATCAAATATATTAATAATTGCAGTCCTGCCTTTTTTAAATAACAACTTAAAATTGATTTTATTGATAAAGAAACTTCTGAATGAACTTGATGTATTTTTGGCCTTTTGGGTTTTCAGCTTGCATGCATGTACATATTGAGTTTTGTAAAAAAAAGGTAACACAAAACTAAAAAAGCTCAAATACATATAATGCCTCGGATCGTTCAACATATTGAAAATAGTGTGACAGGATAAAAGTTTATCTGGTTTTGCTGTTTCTTCTACAAAAAATGTTTTAAGGGCATCAAATTGCATGACAACAGAATTCACAAACTCTAGCCTTGAAAGCCAACGCGTTTGACACAGACGAAGAAGCTTCCTTGGCTTTATGTTTAAAATATTCTGAAAAGATTTGTATATACAATTTCGCTTTGGACTGTATTGTATATAATTGTACACATCACGACATAGATCTTCCACACTACTTGGTAATTTTGTGCCAGCATATGAAGCCACAAGATGAAAAGAGTGACAAATGCAGTTCATGACAAATAAATTTGGAATATCTTTTTTCAAATACGTGCGAACTGATGAATTGACACCCATCATCACTGCAGCACCATCAGCACCAAAACCGATTAAATTAGTCTTATTATAACACTAGTCAACAAATTTGTACTTTGAAATGGTATTGTTTATGATAAGTAACTTTTCTTATAGATTTTGAAGCGCTGAATACGAAAATGTGTACGAAAAACAAAATAGTTTCAGTTTTTTTGAAAATAATTTTTTGTATTTCTCACAAATATGGTATATTGTATAATAAAAGTCTAGATCTTACTGCCCATTCGAAAAAAAATATTTTTTTTTTTGTTTATTCCGATTGACTATAATGCGCTGAGCTCAAATCTGCAAAAAATATTTGGCGCTCTCTTACCGTTTGGTAAGATTAAAATTAAAAAAAATACCATATAAAATAGTACAAAAATTACCTCATATCTTCGATTTTTATGATCCGATTTTGATGAAACTTTTTTTATAAGTTAACCGCACATTTAGGAAATATAAAAAATAAATTTTAGAAAAATTGGACACTCCTTTTTATAATTTTGGTATCTACTATTTCATATGGTATTTTTTTTTAACTTTGGGGGCGTGCCACGCCCAAACGGTAAGAGAGCGCCAAATTTTTTTTTTTCATATTTGTGTTTAGGGCACTGCAATCAATGCACTATGCAAAAAAAACGTTATTTTTACCCTAATAGCGTTTTTCCATGTTAGCGATACTTTGATGGAAGCGTTCTCCATGCTTGTCACTTAGTATAACGTATCGCGAAAACCCGAACTAAGAAATAACTTTTATAAATGAATCTGCATTCTGCATGGTCAGTCAAGTAAAAATTGGCTGAAAATATTTCAAATACCATTTCACTGTTGTCTAGTGTAATCAATATCACTTTCTTGAAAACTCACATCATAGATAGTGAGTCTGGTTTTTTTAGTACAAATAGGTTGCCCGTGATGCTTCTTTTCCGTGAACAGGACGGAATTATTTTTTTAGTAAAAATAAAACATGATTTTGGACTCGAAAACATTAAAACATATTTTGAGTCCAAAAAGCATGAAAATCATGCTAAATCATGATTTCTGGCAGCCCTGAAGTTGACATCTATTTGTGCCAACATGCGTCCGGAGAACTCATTTTTGACATTTCTATTGGATTATCGGGGAGCATCGGAGACCATGGAAAAACGCAGTTTGACATTTCGATTGCCCTGACCTGACTCGTAGAACACCAATCAGAAACTCAGAACCCAGGAGAAAAAAAATACATGTTAATAAGTGACAAGTCGACTTACGATGACTAGTTTCTTTATCATTGTACATACATGTACATTATTTCCCATACTATTTGCTGTCAGAAAAAAGAGATTTCCAGCGTTGATTATACATCCTATTTTGAATTATCTGTAAGAGGATAGGATTTGAATTTTAGATAAAACAACAAGGGTTGGACTATACACATCAATTTAGTGATACTCAAATATGGCACACATACGTATGTGTACGACATGTGGCACTCTCTGTTAACGTCTAGGCTATACATACGTATGTGGCTTTCTACATGCCGTGTACTACCACATTTAGACTCGCAAAAACTCGAGAACCACTGGACCGATTTGGATCATTCTTCTATTGTTTTGTTCCTCATCAATCAGGGGTGGCTTTGCAAGAAAGAAAGTTCTGAAAAGCTCAAATGAAAAGTCGGAAAATTAAAAAAATATAAATTTCCAATTGGTGTACAATGATTGAGCAAAACTCGAAAACCACCAAACTGATTCAGCTCAAATTTTGAGAAATACTTTGCAATATAGATTATAGAATATAACCAAAGGAGTTTCTGTGAACTTTGGACAAAATTGAACAAAGGCACACATCACATACAAAAAGAAACCTTAGGTTAGGTTAAGTTTGTGGGCTGGCGAGGAGAACTCCGTGCCACACACAGGTCAACACTGACTCATTTTTTCTTTTGTTTGTTTTTGTTCATATTTTTTAATTATTGTTTCATAATTTAGGATGGTAATGCGTTGTGGTGTTAATTAAGTTGATATTGCGCGGTAAGGAAAAACTCAGTACTGCAGGAGGGAAGCAGTCGGCTTAAGCGTGCGTACGCGACGTGATACAGATCGGAACTGCTGCTACATACAAAATATCCTTATGATTTAATGAAGTTCATTATCTTGCCCATTGATGTGCTGGAAAGCTCGTCTAAGTCATGGAAGAATTGACTCCCTAAGGAATTTATGTATGCCTGGTGTGTTGAAGACCTGGGCAGTGACATAGGAAGTGCGTTGTGTCCTTAAGAACTCCCTCATCACCGCAGTCTCTACAATGTGTTTATTTCCTTAAACCCATTTTCGTCATGTGGTACCGCAGAGTATTGTGCCCAGTTATGATTCCTACAAGGGTGGACACTTGGAAAGGGATTTCCTATCCTTCCGTATGATACCCTCGGTTGTGGTTTCATTGCAGGAAAGAAACTTTAAAAATCATATATCTCAAAAACCACCGAAACGATTGAACTCAAATTTTTAAGCATTCTTAGGTATTGGCCCGTGAGAGATCCATTGAAGTTTTGACAGAATTGGACAAAGTAGCGTGAATTGAATTACGAACAAAATTCATTTAATCACCAAACAAAACTTAAACTGTATACATTGTGGTCAACATTATTGCTGATCTCAAAGAACTGGAGTTGGAACTTGGAAGGTTGATTGGGATTCATAATCGCTTATGAAGAGTTCCAAACAAATCAATTGTAGGAGGTAGGAAACTAGGAAGTTTAATTTTAATTTTGGTGGGGGCATAATGCCCCCATTTATTAGGCTTAGTACAAGCTAGAAACAACAAACTTACAATACTAGAACTAAAAACTAGGACTTATAACTTGGACTTAAAGCTAGGGTTTAGAGTTAAGGAGGCGGAGCTTAATGGAGGGAGTGCTGTGGTTAAAATCAAAAATGGAAATGTTTGAGTTTACCTTCCGTAGCATACGGGAAATTGGTTCGTTGGAGCCGTAGGACGTGCGGTGGGTTGGAAGATAGAAGAGGCGGGGGTATCTTAAATTACGAGGGTTTGTATTGAAGGAGATGGAGTTGTAAAGAGACGGGCAATCGATAGAGCCTGATAGGAGTCGATGAATGAAGAGAATGTCAGCAGCATCCCTGCGATCCTCAAGGCTATTCAAGTCAATAAGTTTGAGCCGGTCTTGATAGGGAGGAAGAATAAGGGGATCATTCCAAGAAAGACCGCGGAGTGCGAATCGAAGAAAACGTCTTTGTATGTTTTCGATTCTGCTTATGTGAATTTGCTGAAAGGGTGACCATGTTTGGCTAGCGTATTCGAGGAGTGGGCGGACAAAAGTGGTGTAGAGAGATCTGGTCACGTAGGGGTCGGTGAATTCTTTTGACCATCGTTTGATAAATCCAAGGCATGAATTGGCTTTACGTATTATCTCTTCGATATGCGAGCGGAAATTAAGCTCGCGGTCGTACAATATGCCGAGGTCACGAAGAGACTGAACGGTGGATATAGGTTGATCATTAAGTAGGTATATACGGGGTGGGGACTTATTGTGCTTACGTGATAAGGTGATAGATTGGCATTTGGAAATATTGAGCTCTAGGCAGTTTTTCAGACACCAGGTAGAAAAACTATCTAGATCTAATTGCAGCAAACAGGGGTCTTGTGATGAAGAAATGTGTTTGAAAAATTTGGTATCGTCGGCGTAGAGAGAGATAGAGGAGTGTTTAATAACCCTTTCAAGGTCGTTTATAGTTAGGATAAAGAGAAGGGGGCCTAGGTGACTGCCTTGTGGTACACCTGAGGTTGCCAGGAAAGGGGCGGATAGGGTGGATCTGAAGCGAACACTATAAAAACGGTTTTCCAAATAAGATGATAACCATTTCAGCAGTATTGGTTCGAAACCAAGGGCAGACAATTTGAAAAGAATTAATTTATGCGATATCTTATCAAAAGCTTTACTGAAGTCGGTTGCAACAACATCAACTTCTTTACCACTTTCTATAGCCGTTAGGGCAGAGGACACGAATTCAACGAGGTTAGTGGAAGTTGATCTACCTTTAAGAAAGCCATGTTGGTTTGGTTAAAGATTTGCATTGAAAGCTTAAGGATTCGTATAAAATACTTTCGAGGAGTTTGGGTATATGCGAGAGTTTGGCTATCGGGCGATAATTAGTAACTTCGCTCTTTGATCCCTTTTTATGAATTGGTGTTATGAAGGAGGACTTCCATATCTGAGGAAAGTCGCCTTGGGAAAGCGAGAGCCGAAAGAGGTGCGAAAGAGGATAGGAGAGAACAAGGGAACACTTCTTGAGAAATATAGCGGGAATACCATCTGGGCCAGGTGAATATTCGTCATTAAGTTGTTGTAATTTATTTTCAATTACAGTAGGTTCAAACGTTTGAGAGAGGGAGGGGCCAATGGAGTAGTTGAGTAGGTATTTGAAATAGGAAGAATCTGGTACAAAGGAGTTGTCGGCAAAAGATTTTTTAAAAAAGGTGACAAAAAAATTAGCAATGGTGTGTGGATCACTTGAAGCTGTATTTTCGTAAGAAAGGGATGGTGGGTAACCGTCGGATTTTTTCTTGTAATTAACGAATCGGAAAAAAGATTTGGGGTCGCTTATAAGATTCACTTGCGCGTCGTTTATATATCGTTGATAGAGGGAGTTATAGGCTTGGGTGAACTGCAGGTAGGAGCCGAGATAATTGGAATAGTCAGAAAAAGATTTGTTTCGAAGGAAGACTGACCATAATTTGTTTCTCTTGTTGCGTAACGATCGGAGGTTTCGATTATACCATGGGGGGAATGTAGAGAAGGGTTTTGGACGAGAAATAGGAACAAAAAGGGAGATAGAAATAAATAATTCTCTGTAGAACAAGGAGAGGGCATCGTTTACAGGGAGATTGGCAAACTCAAATGAAACATTGTTGAGGTGCTCGTTTATTTTGCGGAAATTGGCTTTATGAAAATCGTAACACGGGAGGCCTGCGGTCGGTGTGGGCTGTAGTGGATGGTCGTGAAAAAATGAAAGAAGAAGTGGGGGGTGAAGGTTGTCAATGGTCGAAAGAAGAAGGGGGGAGAGCGAGACAGAGGAGTTGATCGGGTCAGTAGTGAAGATTAGGTCTAACTGCCTATCCATATAGTTAGAAATCCCGCTAACTTGGCATAGATTTGAGTCAGTTAGTCGATCAATGAGGAGACATTCTTTGATTGAGTTGGGATTTGACGCAATCAAAAACGATTCATCATCAGATAAAACCCAGTGCAGTTGAGGCAGATTGAAGTCGCCGAAAATGATTATGTCGTCAGAAGATTCAGATAACTCTATTACTTGATCGATCGCATTGACAGCAAGTTGGTAGGATTCGATAGGCTGGGCCGGCAGGATGTAAAAACACATTACGTATAGGGACTTATGGGGGAGTGTTATTTTTATTGCAACATAGTCGAGTTTTGTTGACGAAGAAGTAGCAATCGGAGAAGAGTCCAGGTCGTTGTGAACAGCAAGAAGAACACCTCGACAGGGGGGGTCATCCGTTGGGCGGTTGATATCGTCCCGAAAGACGTTAAATGTTGGCGGGAATAATTCCGGGTTCTTTATATCGGGAATCAGGTTGGTTTCAGTTAACGCGTAGATATCGAATGGAAGTGCATGAGATTGGCGCAGAACAGCTTGGGTTTTTGAACGCAGGCCCCTTACGTTCTGATAGTAAAAGATTAGAGGAATTCTATGATGGAGGGATGGCTGTGTATCAGGTATCGAGTTAGGGACGAAAATATTTGTTGTGGTCAGCACGGTTCCGTTGAAGGTGCGAGATACGTTTAGAGCTGATATGAGAAGCAAAAGCAGATAGGTCTTTGTCCACGGTAGTCGACGAAATGTTGAAGCCATCGTGATAACGGTTGTAAATTTCTCGAAGTTCAGCAGGATCAATAGGGAGGCCTTCTTTTTGAATATATATCTGAACGTTTGTTTTGGTTTTACCGTCAATGCAGATGGATTCAGGCTTATCAAATAAGTAGGCAAGGTAAAGTCGGACATTTTCAAAAAGCCTGTGGTCTCTCAGCCGTGACATAATATATCGGCCATCAAGGTCGTTGGGGGAGGACATATTATGGTTTACAAACTTGGAAGTAAGTTTAACTGCTGGGGGGAGCAGAGGATCAAATATTGCGGAAGCCTTAGATATTGGAGTAGGTGTCTCTTTATGGGGAGAAATAATGGGAAGAGCAGAATTGGAGGCAGCAGAGGTGGACGGGACAGGATTGAGAACATGGGAGTGTATGAAGTTCGGGTAATTGGAAGTCGGTGGAGAGCTAACAGGGGCTAGCGGATAATTAGAGGGGAGACTAGAATCGGGATTTAGGTTAAATGATACGCGATTTCGTTGAGGCTTAGGTAACTTTGACATTACTGTGGGGTGATGATGGGTACCTTGAGGAGGTGCTAAGGTCGTGTGAGGAGGAGTGGTTGGGTGAGAAGAGTTTGTAGAATTGGAGGCAGGCGGGGCATTAGGTGGGTTTGAAATTACCGTGGGGTGATGAGGGGTACCTTGAGGAGGTGCTGTGTTAAAGTTTGTGTAAGGAAAAGTGGTTGGTTGAGAGAAAGAGGTAAGTGGCTGAAAAGTGAGAGGGGAGAATAGAGGAAATGTTCCAACTTTAAAGCTCCAGTTTGGGTCAGGATTAGGACTAGATTTAGAGCTATGATTCTTAGACTTACGTTTTTTTTTATTTGGCTTAATACTAGGCTTATTGTTATTACTAAGCTTCACCTCTCCTGTAATATTCAACTTGCTGATAGTCATCTTTCCCAAGCTGAAGACGTCGGTCGAGGGGCTCGAAAAAAGCCAGGAGTATTTGGAAGGTAAATCGAGCTTGAATTGTTTATTATTGGTGTTAGTTGGAGAGATTATCTGGCAGTTACGGATAGAGATGCCAAATTTCTGCAGGAAAAATTTGTTCATCCAAGAGACGTCTGCATGCTGAGGAGCGCTATTTATTATAAAGGAATTATACTCGCAGGCAGTTCTGTGTAATTTTTCGATCCTTTTATTCCAGTCGTCGAGTGTCCAAAGTGTGCCGTATCGGATTAAGGGCTCCGAATCGCTTTGTGGCATAGTGTCTGATTCAGTTGAGACCGGGGTAGGTGTGAATATTGCTGCAGATGTAGTGGTTGTTGTTGTGGTTGTAGACGTCGTTGATGTTGTTGTCGGTGTGGGTGTGGACATTGCTGCGATTGTAGTGGTTGTTGGTGTTGTTGAAGTCGTCGTTGATGCTGGTTGAGGATTAAATGGGGTTGGATATTCTGCTGATTCCAGGATTTCGGTATGTATTGACGTGTTGTAGACTTGGCTTGATTGTGGTTGAATGAGCTCAGGTATGAAATCAATTTTACTTGATGCCACTCTAAGGTTTTCATCAATATCGCCCATAACTAGTCGGAAAGCTGCAACATCATTGCTGACCTCATTGATTTTGTTTATAATGTCCAGCAGTAGTGGATCGACGAGTTGATGGGGTGAGGCATTTGGTGATGAAGGGCTTTGTAGGTTGGAATCAAGGTAGGTCCGGAAGGAGTTGAAATGGTCATTAATCGTTGATATGTGTGGGTTCAGAGTAGTATTTATGTCTAATTTCAAATCGCTTTTCAAAGTCAAAAACTTCGAATTGATCTCAGCCGGTAACTTTTTCGTTATATCACTTAGACTTGTCAATTGCTTCTCTATGCTTTTGAACTTCGATTTGAAAAACATGGTGGAGACATCTATGCTGTTAGATATTTCTTCCACACTCTTGAACAACTCATCATATTTTGCGAATTGTGACCCGATTTTTTTGAAGAACATTTTGCTGTCGGAGGAATTTATGTTGAGGGTGTCACTAATGCATTTTATCGCCAGCATAACGTGGGAAAGAGATATGCCCTTGCATTCGTCGCAAAAGAAAAGGAAATTATTGTTATAGTCGCTCAGGTATGTAATGGAGCGCTTACTTAACCCTATGCAGAGAGCATGAAATGATTTTCCGCATAGCCCATTACAATTTACCCAATCAGCACTAAAGTCTTGGGATGTTGACACACAATCACTATTACCGCACTGCTTTGACATAGTTCTTAAATTGGGTCAATTAATGTTTCGCGAACTGGGTGGAAAGGCAATGTCCGATTAATAGGTTCAGGGGAAAAAATTGCAAGTATGCAAATATATAAATTGGAATTGAATTTATTTAAAGTCGCGAAGCGGGAGCGAAAGAAAAACACGTCCGAACGGTTAGAGGTAAATGTTCAAAATGTTCACCGGGTCATCCAGTATACTTCTAAAACTTCTAAAACATCAGAATATTTTATTTTGAAAAGACTCTAGAAAGAGGTATTTTAAATAGTTAAAAAAACACTTAGAGCATAAGTGTTTATGGTGTGCAAATTTGGCGCTTTTTCGGTAATCCGGAAAACGTGATCGCGGAACGAAGACTTATATTTCTTCATTACATATAGTACCTACCTCTCTGGAATGACATCAATGGACTCTGACAAGCTAAAAATGATAAAAAGGCCTTCCGCATTTTCCACTTAAGAAAAATGGTAAAATTACTGCAAAAATCAGTTACAGCTCGGAAGAAAATTTTTTGAACCACTGAAGCAAATGGATTTTATGGCGTGCTATAGCTAAAATCATTTCCATATAACATTTAAATTTTGTTAAATTTTTTTTCTCCGAAAATAGTACGTATACGCCCTGGTAAAAAGCATCGGTAAGTACGTAGCCAAGAAAGGAACGGTATAAGATAAAAAAAAATGTCCAAGATCACTATGGCAGGCTAAGGCAACCTATTCTAGAAAATGCACACCGAGCTAAGTGCATAAAATATTCATCTAATGCCATACTAAATCATGATTCAAATCTAAAAAGTGGTAAAATTATAGCACTTCGTTAATAATTTGTTAGATCGTGTGAATAGTTATAAATGTCATCATTTCAATCGAACGTGATATAAGACAGTCATGTCATATCATGACTCTTATCTCATTTGCATGTTCTAAGAGACTGTTTCCCATCTATAGGTAGTCATATAAAGCTACGGTACCATATCGCAGGTAGGTATCATCGATCAGCCACAAGGCATCCAATCACACTAAACAACTATAGATAGTCCCTATATTTGTGAACATTAATCCTGTCAAAAAAAAACAAAGAACACATTCTCTTATACACCCACAGTCACAATAATCCACCACGCGCGCCGCAATACTGACAAGTCACAGAATAGAAGCTGACATCAAAAAATGCCCGAGAATTTTTTTTTTTTTTTATTTTACTAAAGTGTTCATTCCATTAAATATGGATTTACCTACCGACCCCCACCCCTCATGAAGAACAGATATATATGGACTAAAAAGAGACTCACCTTAAATAAATCTCGTTCTAATCTGCAAAGACCAGGCGATGTTTACGCTTTTCAGGATATCTGGCAAATAATTTATACCACGGCTATTAGCGATGCAAATCAGCAATCAAAGGACTACTTTTTGTAATTATTCCCTTTTATGTGACTTTTTTGTTCTTCCCTTATTTGCACGGATTCATTATTTAAATGATGCAACAACTACGAGTACAACGAAAAGTAAATCCATGAGTTATCCTTTCACTATCATAGCACATTCACTATTAGACACACGAGTGCACGCAGCAGGCACTCCTCTCTATAAAAATAACTTTTTTTTTTTTTTACTCTCCCTCCACTGTAATATCCTTTCAACAATAAACTCCAGACACACACTGGATGCGGATGGGACTGCAATGCAATAGTCCGATAGCGCACACACACAATAGGGGTTGGGGTGGCAGCTTAGATTCAATGAAAGGACGACTCCAGCCAATTTACTGGTCCTGTTGATAGTATACCCACAACAGCAGGATACACCGCATCAAGTTGACTCTAAACAAGAACGCAGAATGGATAACAAACAACAAAAAAAATGGAATAAAAAGCGCAACACTTCCGTCCCGAACACTAACGACGACAAGGATGGTCTGTCGTGGAAGTTTGCGTCGTCGATTGCAATTAAACACAGCCACACGACTTGTCGTCCCAAGGAAAATATATTTTTTTTTGCACTGACACTTCAAGGAGGTGGTTTAGTTTGTAATGATATACCTGCGGGTTCTTCCGTTTCGTTGACTTAACAACAACTTTGATACGCACACAGAAACACACTCGGTGTACGTGCCACGACGACCGTCTAACAGATGAGAAGTTTTGATATCTTTTTGGCACACTCAAGTCCCTTTGATACACTCAAATCCTTTTCCGGTGCACACACATCAATTATCCGCGAAACGAATTTCCCCTAAGAATTCCCATCAGAATAAAACCGTCGAACAAAAGAGATACAAAATGTATCCAAGTATCTCACGGCTGAGGACAGGGACTCGAAATCGAAAACATATTTCAACACGACGAAATTCAAAGTGTAACTGAACATTTCAAAATATCTTACAGTACTTTTATAACATGAAACGAAACTCGTAAATATATTTATGTAATTTGAAAGATACACAGCACAGCTTCCTCTCAGCACTGCTCTCGCATCTCTCTTCGGAAGAGAACACGATGTGGTGTTTGGTGTATCCAATCCACATGGCATGGATACAGATTCAGAAACAGAACAAAAAAAAAAACTGTCAACTGATTTGTATGCCATGCCGAATGGCTTCATTTATTCTATAAGGGCATCACCTGTTGTTTACGTTGCGGGTGGCACGCTAAGAGAAATGTCCGCCCGTCACAATGAAGAGAAAGCGACGAAAAGCTTTCGTCGTATTTATGATGGAGGGTGAGACAAAGCTTTGACACTGCAATTTCCCTACTGTATAGGGAGCTGTGTGACATGTATAGGCGCACGAGACTGATATTAGCTCGTTTAGGGGTTGGATGGAACGCTGCTGGCTCAGTGGGGAATTCTGTGTTCGAGATGCTGAAGACGGACAAGTTATTTGTAGCATGAGGTATCTCTGGCATGTGAAGCATTAACAAAAGAGGAATGCAAATGAAATGTTGCACCCTGGGTGCGAAAACGACGATGAAGACGATCATGATGAGGTGGTGCGGCAAGAACGCGCTTGGGATATAATGATTTTTGTCGCGTGATGAATTGCTCGTGTTGCCACATAAATTAGTCGAAAATTAGACATACACAACGAAATATGAATGAAAATTGAAGAGCATTGTGCTCATCGAATAGTTTAATTGCCATTTTGTAAAGTACATGGGGGATTATAAATTTGGATGACGAAAAAAAGTTAGAATAATTGTGTTAACCTTGGACATCAGAGTATACCTACGTTCTTATGTAGTGGAGTATGTTTGGATGTCCAGTTTATGAACTGGGACTAGTCCTTAATCGTAAGTATTAACCAAGAGATAAAAATCTTTTCACTGCATGAAGAATGAATTTCCTAAATCATGTCCAAGTTATAGGCGATACAACTTTTTGAACACCCTAACAACACCGCTTCCCCGACGGGTGCCTTCGAGAAGTATTATAGACGTGAGGACATCACTAGCCATCACAGCAGAAATTGCAGGGGGAACGCACAAGTTGATAGAATGCACCGAGTTCTGATTCTGATAGGCTGGAAGACGGTCTTCCATCAACACAAATATGGCTAGAAAGAGCATCAGCTCATCAACAGTAGCGCACAAATACGGATCAAACATTCCCCTTTTAAAATCCTTACTGATGGACAGAGTTCCCTAGGCTGGAAGATCAAGTTAGATTCCATCGACCTTGATCCGTGGCTCAGGATAGGTTAGGTTAGGTTAACGGTTTGATAGAGCAGTGTGAACCCTACTGTAACACACTATTCATGGGCCCATTGTGATCCCTTTTAAATGGGGGTTAACCGTTGGTGTTAGAGGTGGTAAAGTTCATGTCCCTCCTTCTTATGTTTACCCGATGCCGGCCGTCCAGCCATCATTGTAGAATCCCCTCCTGCCAGTTTGTCAGCCCTCTCGTTGCCGGCTTTTTCACTGTGTCCAAGGACCCAGCAGATGTTCGAGGTTTGCTGCAGGCAAAGAACCTTGAGCTATTCGCGACAACGGCGAACTTGTTTGGATGGTATTTCAATAGCAGAAACTGTTTTTATAGCTGCCTGGCTGTCAATGAAGAAATGGTTTTTATTTTTTTTTATTTTTATATTTCCTTTGTCGAAGGTTGCTACTATCCGATGGAGCACTTAGACACAACTACTGGTCCATTGGTCTGCAAAATAGACACCTTACTTTACTGTACTTATTTTTCCCGTCTTTCGAAGAAAGATGAGAAGGAGCTTCAGTGATAAAGAGCCTAGATGTTCATTGTTCATCACTCACCAAGTTAGCCCCAAAGATCCGTCACCTGATGCGAGTAAAGGCAGGATAACTACAGAGGAAGTGTTCCGCTGTATCGTCGTCCTCTCCACAAGCAGGACAGATGGTGGTGTCGCTCAAGCCCAATTCATTTAAGTGTTTGGCAAAAGCTCGATGGCCCGAAAGGACGCCCACAAGCAGTCTGCAGTCGATTCTCCTGAGAGACAGAATGAAAGACGCGGACCTTTTGCAGATGTCCGGACGCAGTCCCAGCACAGTCACGCCACCGACACTCGTGTTCACGAGAAACCCAAGTATCAATGGATGACCTAACCACCGATGTAGTCCTGAGAGAGCTTCTTCTGAACGTAGCCTGGCAAGCTCATCAACGATCTCATTTTCTTATCATCTCATGTGACCTGGGACCCAAACAAGTTTCACTGTGCTTAGCATTCCAACCAAGTTCAGAGACAGCTTGAGTTCGAGCACTAACTTGGACGAGGTAAGAGCGTTAAGCAGCGCTTTCAGTGCAGCTTGGATATCACTGCAAACGCATATGCTTCTAGCCCTCCACCAAAATGGTAATATTTTTACGTGGTAACAATAACACCTTTGGGGCCATTTCCACGTTTTCCAGAACTTCTGCTTAGACACTGCTGTTATCCAGGAAGCCTGATTGAGTATTGTATATTTAATCTCTACGAAAAAATACCGACACCGGTTCCACAGTCCATATTTGATCCATCTGTGTAGATAAATATCGATCTCCTCATAGTGGGTTCATTTGTGGTCCACTCATCCCTACTCGGAAAAGAGCAAGAGAATGGTTTAAATGAATGAATCGCTTAGGACAGACGACATTAGCGAGCAGGAAAACATTAGCCGAATACAGTGGGAAACGCCGAACAATACTATCGACATTGCAAGGAAGCAAACAACATATAAGATCGGAGAGCTGACTTGCAATACGTAGAGTCAAAATCAGTGCAGGGCTTAAGTTGAAACCGAACTATCTATTGCCATTATATATATATAAAAAGTTTCGGTCGGGTCTCTTTTCGTCTCCCTACTACCACTATAAACCTTACCCAGAGAGACTCTCGGGATTTCTCCAGAGTTCTTCCCTGAGTTCGATTCCTAGTGTTAACCCTAGCATCTGTTTATGTGAGATCTATTTCATCCAATGGGCCTCGACCCAATGTTGTCCCAAGATCCCCATTCTTCTGCCAGCCAAAGCTGGACATTCCGCTGTCTCAGATTCCTCCAGGCATAGCTTACAAGTATAATCCTCTCTAAAGTCCATCTTCATCAAATGATACCCGAAATTACCATGACCTGTACTGTATAGTTAACGCCACCACCCATTGTATTGCCATTTTAGCTTGTCTACATTTTTCCACGGTTGACCACCTTCTCAGGTGTTCTGCCGTGATCCATTTGTGAATCAGCTCTACCAATTGAAGAGAATGGTTGTGGACCCAGCAACTTTTCAGTTGACCCCTGTTTTGCAAAGGAGTCCGCCTTTTCGTTGCCGTCGATCCCTATGTGTCCTCGTACCCAAGTCAGTGTTACCTGATTTTTAGATGAACACTTATTGAGCTTGAATACACATTCCAGTGCCAGTGCCAGTGATGTTGTGATAGTTGTCTGCCCCATGCATTTAATCACTTGTCCAGTGCTATTAGGATATTTCTTCCTTCAATCTGACTCTCAAACAAGTAATCCAACGCATGCAGCAAAGCAATCATCTCAGCCTGGTATACTGAATTGTGTTTCCCGAGGCTAATGTGACGGGCTTGTAATAATACCTAATAAAATGCATTATGTACAATTTAGGAACACAGCAACACTGATGTAATCTGTGTTTAGGTTTAAAATGTATGTGTAGTCAAATTAAGCGTGCATCATCATTGCTTTGTAAATGTTAGCTAGTTAGTATAAGCGGGACCTCCAACCTAATAAAGCCTATTGATACCAATGACCTAAGTGCGTTTTAGTCATCTCGTTACATGGTGTCAGAAGTGAACGCGAAAAAAAAGTAGTTGTGCTAAGCACACGAAACACATATTTTGTGAAGTGGACACTTGAGTGAAACAAACAATAAAAAAAAAAATAAAAAAAAAAAAAAAACATTTGTTGTGCTAAGTACACGAAACACAAAAAAAAAAGAAAAAATTAATTAGTAGTCATCAAACTTGTTGTGCGGAGATATCATCGAGGCAATGGAGTCGAATAATGACGACATGCGCCCGGCTATTGCATCATTAGAGGGATCGAATCTTGCAAATGATTGGCCTCGATTCAAGCAACGATTCTGGATTTATATGCGCTCGCACGGAAAGATGCAAAAAACGGAGCTGGAAAAAGTGTCGATATTGCTATGGCTGATTGGCGAACGCGGCATCCAAATCGTTAACTCTCTGTTCCCAAACGATGGAGATATTGAGAAGTTGTTCTCAGCCGCTGCTGTAGCACAAGTAAGAGGAGGAGAAAATGATGCCGATGGAGGAGAAGAGGCGAATCCGGCTGAACAACAGCGGTTACCGCTCACATTAACTGTTGTGTTAACAGCGTTCGAAGAATACTGTCTGCCGCAGCAAAACTTGGCAATGGAATCGTTTAAATTTCACACAATTGTGCAAAAAGAGAAGCAACCCTTTAGCGAGTTTGAAACTGAACTTCGTACGCAGGCTCAGCACTGTTCCTTTGAGTGCACGAAATGCAAAACACCATATGCTGAACGTATGCTGCGTGACCGAATCATTGTTGCTGTACATGATAAATCGTTACAGCTAAAATTACTTTGCCGTCGAGAAGATTCTCTCCAGCAAGTCGCTGAATTATGTAAAGCTTTTGAAGCAGCGGAAATGAACAAACGGGAACTTGAGAGGAAGCAGACGCTGAAAGCGGAGACGAATATCAACGTTGTGGAAGAAGAGCAGTCACACTCAGCAGAAGCAGTCCAGAAGTCAACTTCTTGTTATAATTGTGGCCAGCCATTTAACGGAAAACATCGTCGATTTTGTCCAGAACTTCTGAAAAGATTCCGGCCTCCCGCTCCGCCATCCATCATGGATCCATCTGTATGAAAATCACGATTTCACCATTCCTCTTTTCTGGAAGTAGGTAATCCATTCTCAATACAAGCCATACAGGACTACAAAGTTCTGTAAGCATGATCATAACTAAGTGGAGAAAATTGCAGACCACGACCACTGCAGTCTTCATGAAGCCATTTAGTAGGTCAATCGGGACGAAATAGTATGCGCAACAGATCCATGTAGGACCTCAGGAAGACAACGCAAACATAATGGTAAAATTGGGAGGCAGTATTAAAATTAGCTATGTAAATTCCCGCATTCGTGTGAGGATAATATGTTCCATGGCCGATCCCAGCTATTTATCTATTTGTTTATCGATGAAAGTTTTATTATGAAATTCTCTACTTGCGCGTATTTATCCTTCGAAAATATTACCGAAATTAATGTTTCTCTAATAATTTTCCTCGTATAATAACTTTAAACATTTCAATTAAACAAATCCAGTGTGCAAACATTTTCGTTTAAACAAAAACGCACGAGCAAAATGTCGACCACCCCCTCGCAGATATTCCACGAATCCCGAACGCGCCGTTCTTACGTATATATGTTTCTTTAACCACATAGCGCACCTCAAGCAGACGCCACCCACCCATTTGGTGCGCATTAATTGCTCATTCAACAAGTGATTTTCGTAAAGATATCGGCGATGTATTTATTATGAGTTTTACCAAATGATTCGATTCGATTCGAGTCACGAATATTCTGTTTACACGACGCGATTTATCGCAAACTGCCAAGTGAATCAAATGAATTGACTTGGAACTGTCTGCAATTTATCTGCGTATCTATAGAGAGGCAGCAATACAAAGTATCTTTTGCAAATTTCTAGAAAAAAAACAAACAAACAAACGAATTACATAACAGAGGTCAAATACCCCTTTTGGTGGTATTCCATACTTGTGAACCCACGTCACGCACTACCTGTAAAAACTACACACACGTAATGTCTATATGTGAAGTAACTTTGGCTACCTGCGAGGAATATTTAAACGACAAGTCCCTGCAGACTTTTCGCATACCTACACCCCCATCGCATACACATGTAGCTCGAAGGAGCCTATAGTTGATATGGCTCCATCAATCACGGCAAAACTTTAAGACTTTGACGACCGCGCGACATAAAGAGGTCGATGAATATAAATAGCTCAACCCTCTTATGTGCATCGGAAATGGCATAGCGTATAGGAGATCCTTTTCCCCGATGATGATTATCGGGTGTGAGATACATTAAAAAAAAAAAGTCCTTGCAGTTTGGTTAAATTTTAAGCTCATTCACCTGCTCGGTGGTTTCATCTGGTAATTTAATTAACCTTGCTTGGTGTATGATGGTGATGACTGTGGTATAACCTACCCTCTCACAGGCGACCCTGACCTAGCGCAACACACTGACACAGGAAAAGTCACGAATTGAAATCACGAGGGCGTGAAATTGCGTAAATTCATTCCGCTGGTACGGCTACGGAACGGATAGCGTCGAAGAGTGACACGGTGTTGCCATATTGTCGTCATTGTCGGAGTATTTTGTATATAATCTGTGGAGGATGTGACAGGAGGACAACGAGATGTCACCTATGTAATCTGGAAAACAAAGTTGACGTTGTGGAAATTGAAAGTGAATTGCCAGCGGAGTGGGAATGTATTTCCATCTCCGCGTGTCATTATAAGCGGAACGTGATTGACTTGAGGGGAAAAATCATTTAAAAGCATTTTATCAGCCACTCGTGACGCACCTTTATGGCTGAGACTCTTGTTTGCATTAACTTGGTTGTTTTAAGCTGTCAATTAGATTCAATCAGCTGTTGTTAACGCGGTCAAGATGGAGCATACCTTCGTGATAAATCAGCTTAAATTTTCTTGAAATGTCATCGTACAAGCTTGTGATGAGGAGGGGACATCGAAAGGAATTTTTCCTGATTTTATTTTTAAAAAATTCAAGGAGAATTATGCTGAACATCCCACAATTTGAATACAGTGAGATTTATTATGTTTGGTCACGAATTCCAGAAATAGGGCGTAGATGCTGAAGGACTTGAGCAGAGCATGCCGGGACGAGTGCTAAACATCAGTTCTGCTTATTTTATCTCGATGTGGTAACCAAAGGACTCGACTTGCTAAACTTATAACTTCGAGTGCTGAACCGATATAGCAACTTTATAAAGCTAGCTCGGAATTGACTGACTAAAGTCTCATAAGCCCATGAACCGCACTCGGAAGGCGGAATTAAGGCTGCAGAACTCACTTTATTGAATCAACGATGTTGTCGTCAGTCACGATGGAGCATTTAAAAATAAATGGCTACCTTATCTGAGCTAACCCGCCATCCTATTTGGAACTGAGGTTATTAAGAATTAAGCCAATTACGGATGAGGTATCTCCGTGCAACATACTTTGAGGAGATCATAATGATGGCTCAAATATTCAACAGTTGTTTGAAAATGTTTGAATTTAGCGTCTCCTTGTGACGGTTTGTCTTTGAGTAGGGACGGAGGGTAACTGTAGTAGTCGACCCCCTTTTGGGTGGACCACGGCCTCAACCAACAAGTCCCTCCAGCCAGCTCGGTCCCTATGGCTAGCTGCCTCCAGTTACGCATTCCAAGTTGGTTGAGGTCGCTCTCCAATTGTACACTTGACATAACGTTGAGTCTTCGTCTGCTACGTTGTCCCTCAGGGGTGGACTCAAAGACTCGTCAGTTGCTGTTTATACGCTACACGTGCCCCAGCTATCTTAGCCGTTCTATCTTCAGCTTTTTTGACCAGGTCAACGTCGCTGTATAGCCCATAAAGCTCGTCGTTAAATCTTCTCCTCCATACTCCATCGGTACAAAGCAGAAGAAGCAGTTCCATTACCCAGTAATGAACAGGCTATTATAAAAAAAAAAAAACTTTAGAAAGAACAAGGCCATAGGCTCTTATGGTCTACTAGCTCTTCAAATACGGAGTTGATCTTTTAGTAGGGCTCCTGAAAGTCAGCTCTCTCGAAGAGTATGGACTCTTAGCGGCATACGCCCCATGACTAAATGGCTATCATGTGTTGCAAAATCTGTAAAGGCAAATATTCAACTCGGGAAGCTCAGAAGCTCATTCAGATAGATAATAGCGCAATTGTTTCAAGTCAGGAACTTTCAAAATCACATGCCCACATCCGAACAGCAGAAGCTTTCTCAGGACAGCTATATGTTGTTCTATTCAATAATTGAAGGCCTATAGTGTTCATCGCTCAGTTGGCACCACTGGTAGTCGCTTGGACAATTGACAGCTTATCGAAGTACAGCATGTTCACTTCCTAACAGGGAACATAATGATGTGACGGTCAGAATTTAACAGCAGTAATGACTTATTGGTGTATTTTGAAATAGCTATAATTCCATCTAAAGTCTTTGTTAAAAAAGTTGCTGTTTCTCTCAAACAACGCATCAAGAATGCAAACTTTACAAAATTTTCCAACGAACTTGGTCATGGCCGTTCCCCATTCATACTCTCGAGTGTTTGTCAGACATACACGGTACAGCGCGTACCAATTCACTTGGCCATTCTACTGCGCAGGTTTCTGTGTATTTTGTTTTTGTGTTTTGTTTTGTGTCGTGTATATTCTCTTAAATCCTCTCTCTGCGCAACCGACGGTTGGCCAAGTGAATTGGTTCGCGCTATATATTTTCAGTGGTTGAACCTGGAATGTTTCGATCAGCAGTTTATCTTGCGAATAACTTAACCCTAAGTTTAAGGGTTCCCTAACTGTGCGTCGCGACGCCCTGGGGTGTCGTGGGACTATCCTAGGGGCGTCGCAAGACGGTACGTACACAACGTTCCATCAGCTTGAGCTCGATTTGAAAAAAATTTCGGGTCGGGTTGATGTTGGCAGATTGTGACGGCCATTGTGTTTTAGTAGCGTCTGTCTCATCTGGGGGCTTACTGTCCAGTCATTAATGCCAAACCACTATGGCAAGATACACGATTTAAAATGAATGTTGGTCAGTGCGGTGACTCTTCAAAGTCGACGCTCCAACGTTCAGTGGGCAAATTCGAGACAACCGGGTCGGTAAGCAATCAACCCGTACTACAATTCCTTGCCGTGCACAAGAAGTCGGCTTTTTGCAGACATCAATTTGGTGAATTTTGTGTCGTGACTTGGGCCTATGCCCGTTCAAGATCCAACTAACCAAGCTCAAAGTTAAGTTTTTTTTTTTTTGCCAAAATTGAACGATATGGAGGTATACGACATGTGGTTCTAGAAAGACGTCGCTACGTCTCACACATCAGACGCCACGGTGGACATTCTGCATGAACGATTTTGAGGGTATGGTTATCTCTAGCAGAGGCGACGTCAATTGGCCATCAAGATCGTGCGATTTAACCCTGCTATACTATTTTTTGTGGGGTTGCCTGAAGTCGCAGCTCAATACGAATGCCATCACTCAAATTCAGCGGGATCTATACGGAAGATTGGACCACTCGGATTCGTGCCACCGTGAAAAGCTGCGGCGGAAATTTGGACATGGTGTTATATTCCATACAAAAATGGCGTTCGATCGTTCTTAGTTAACGTGATCTGGCCCTGTATAGGATGTCGCTGTATGGAAAAGATTGGGAACCCCTGACTTAACCCATAAATTTATTTTTTATCGCAAAAATCTGTAACAAAACAAAATACATATAGTTGACATTGACTGCTCCATATATGAGGGGCAGCATCCGTGTCCTCATGCAAAGTAATTTTTCATCTTGTAGTACAATTCCTTTCCTAAGTGTCTCATAGTAGGTACGACTAAATTAATTGGGTCATCATCTCGATAAACAGTGAACAATAAAATAAATTAATCAAAACCGAGTGTATGTGTATAATACCAGTTGCGAATTATTCCCACTGAGATGCAATTTGCATCTTCGACGAGTATCTGTGGTGACAAAGTGATAATCAGACCCGACACTGGTATAGGCACACACGCTTTTGTCTTTCGTCTTGTGTATTATGGTTCCGTGTAAATTATTTTATCCATTTAAATAGACATGGAGATGAGATTATTCCAATGAACATAGAGACAGAGAGGGAGATATAAATTTAAGTGGTTCTGTCAGTCGCTGTGTCAGCCGGCAAATAGTTAAGTTAGTCACCCATATAGTCGTTCATTTAATAATTCACGGCGATGCTGATGCCAGAGCTTGGAATTGAATTCAAAAATGTGTGAACCGTACCAAGAGCAGCCACCCATTTAAAGGGGGTGACACAGGCGCATCAATTTCTTTTAATTCGATTTAAATTTCCTTGTTTTTTAGGTCTCATGTACACTAACACTATGTGTATATTATTATGAGGACGATGTTAGATGGAGGAGCATCATTATTCATTACTCATCGACTCTGAGTGGACGGACGTCTTGTTTATGTCACTAACAATTTTTAGTGATATTATATAAGATTGAGATGAATTTTTGTTTCGGGAAGTATACTGATTGATGTGTTAAGTAAGTGGGTGTTTTACGATTTTCACTAACATCTTCGAGAAGCACTGATTGATGTACATTGCTTATAAGTGGGTGTAAGTAATTTGGAAAGGAAAAAAAACACGCCTCAATTTGTTTAGTGAACTTAAGAAAATAGACCAACTCATTGAAATACTTTACTGAATTCAATTACTCTTTAGCAATAACTAAACAAGAGTTATTTCTGAAGTATTCTGAAGTCATATATATATTAAATCAGAATTAAACAAGAGACGGAGTACACAAAGGCAGTGTGCTAGGTCCAGTGCTATACATACCTATTATTCACTAGCGATCTGCTTGAATCTGGACAAACTACCATAGCAACTTTTGCAGATGACACTGCTGTACATGCTGTAGGAGCAACTGTTGAAATAGCTACAAAAAAAACCCTCCAAATTGCAATAAACAGTATCTGTGAATGTACAAAAAAGTCAGTCCAGTCCATATTAATTTTACGTTTAAAAACATACCAATGGCACAATGTACATGTCCAATGCACAATGCCCATGCCCAACAAATTTGCAAAAAAAAATTCAAGTTTTCCAAAATAAAGTACATACTAAGGAACATAGCTAATGCACCTCGGTACATACGCAACGCTGAATTCAAGGCAAAATTCTCAAACATCATCCTCATATGCGCTCATAAAGACAGTTTCTACGAGCTCCTCGAAAAGACCTACGAGCAATGCCCCAAGCACGACGTTAAAATCGTACTAGGCGACTTTAACGCTAGAATAGGCATCAGGGAGAACATCTTTGGTATGACAGTTTGCAAACACAGAAACACATGACAAAACGTCTGGCAACGGACTTAGGCTATTTGTCTTTGCTGCGGGGCGAAATATAGTTATAGCAAGCACCAGGTTTCCACATCTCAATATCCATAAAGGGGGCATGGCTGTCTCCGGATCACCAAACTGTCAGCCAAATCGATCACATTGCGATTGACGCAAGGTACGATTCCAGTATTCTGGATGTCCGAACCTTCCGAGGGGCCAATATTGACTCGGATCACTACCTTGTTGCAGCTAAGGTATAAGAATGCGGATATCCAACCAACAAAGAAATACTGCGAGAAAGTATGACGTCGAAAAAATGTAATCGCAAGAGACGGCCAGAATCTTCGCCGATCACGTATCTCGATGCCTCAGTCCTATCGCAGCAACGGCTAGTACAGGAGACCAATGGCAACACTGCCAGAAAGCCATCATCAAAGCCGCGATTGATGTGCTGGGTTTCACCCGACCACCACCACGAAACCTCTGGTTTGATGAACAATGTGGACTAGCAAAGGCAGCAAAACAAGAAGTGTATAAAGCAGCGTTGCGAAAGAGGACTAGAGCTGCTCGCGAGCTCTACGAGCAAAAGAGACCGGAGGATCCTCAGAAAGAAAAAGAAAGAGCACGAGAAGCGTATGATCGAAGAAATTGTTCGAACCGATCACAATTTTTTGATGAAAGCTTTCCAATATTTTTAAATTAAGATTGATCATTTTTTCATTCATAACGACAAATATCGAAACTGTCGCCATCTGTTTGTATATTTGATAACTGATTTGTAAACTCGCTGTGCTATTTGATACACAAACCAATTTCAAATAAACTTCGAAACAGATAGCCACAAATTTCACAGTCAGGAGGTTATATGGACAGAAGGGAAAGGCGGGCAGACAGAATTGCGAGACTTTTAAACTTTTAAACTTTATTAATGTACATATATCTTGACTTCGAAATGTTTACTAAAAATTGTTACTATAGAATTTACTAAATAAACTACAACACCTAAACTATCTGCACGAACGTAAACTTGGAAAGACCACCTTTCTGTCAAGCCTATCGTCTGTATATCAAGTTTGTAGACACACAATTCGCGGATATTTTGACTTACTTCTGAAAGAGCCAAACATCGGCATAAAATCTCAAACTCGGCATTTTAACTAATAATCTAAAAATAAGGAAGCCTAGACATTCCATCCTGACGTAGTAATATCTTCTGCTATAAGTTTCGATAAATTCCTATATCAAGCTTGTGGAATCACTTTGGGGCTCTAAAGAGGATCAGCCCCTCGGTCATGATTAATGGACTGGGCGTGAATACTATTACTATTACGTAACATATCCTGTTTACGTTTACCACGTAACATATCTTGTTTAAAATGCTTATGTTGTCTTAAATATTTATTTCGATCCAAATCGTTAGAGCGGTTTTTTGTAAAATTATGCAAACAAATATTACAGTTTTGGGTTCGAAAATCACTGTTTTTTTTTTAACTGTTTACGATATAAGCATTTGCTTATAAGTTACATTTGTATCCAAATCAAAAATAGCGTTTTCAATATATGAGCAGTTTTTAAAGTAGATACTACCATTAGATATGTATGTATTAGCGATTGGGGTGGAAATCGAGGGACGCAGAATGTTGCGCACAAAAAAAATAAAATAATTACTTTTGCCACTTTGTTTATTGGAGCACCTTTAACACGTTCATGGTCATTGTTCGAAAAGGACTGTTCTTCAACTATTTAGCTTAAAACTGAGTACAAGGTATTATTCAGTTTTTTTAAAGTACCAAAAAAACGCCTCCTAGCGGTGATCCCACAAATTCTAAATACGAAGTTTGAAACAAATCCATCCAAGCGTTTAGGCTGCAGGCCTATGGGAGAGACATGCATACGCACGACAAAATTGCGAGATCCATTTTTTTGAGTTTCCCTATCATCGTAATATCAGACTTGATTAAAATCGTGGGTTCGAAGTTTTGTACGAAAACAATATGTATCTTTCTCTTACTACGTATACGAGAAAGTTAAAAAGACAATTAAAATTTCCACGGCTCAAAAACCAACTCTTGCTATTTTTTAACTAGAGGGAAAGATCTTATATACCTATACCTCACCAGCTAACTTGAGTGGTATCAAAATAGTACAGAATGTAGTAGTCTGAAATATCCAGATATTAATCCCCCTTTTTTCCAATGACAACAACTGGCAACTGTACTGAAAAAATAATGTACATACTCGGGGAGCAGTTTGAAAGTCGCACCCATGTTTATAGTCCTTAAATCCAATGTATGCGGATATATAACCAGTAAGACAATTATCTTCGACTGTGCCGAAGCTCAAATACCCGGTACTATATTATTGTAAAATAAAAAAAATATTTTAGCATTAAAAAATTATATATTTGGTACTTTTTATATGGGTACTTTTTATTCGACCAAGCTCATTTTTTGTCAAAAATGTTTAAATATTATCAAAACAATATGTGCAAAGTTTAAACTTGCTATCTTTACTATAGCTATTTAAATTTAATTTTTAACATAAAAAGCTATATACATAAATCCGATATTTTTGTATGGGAGGTAGTAGTAATTTTCATCCGATCTTGCTCATCTTCGAACTTAGCCTCAGTTTGGTGGATAAAAGCTTACGTACCAAATTTCAAGTCGATAGCTCTTAAATTACGGCCGTAATCGTGCGGACGGACAGACGGAAAGACGGACAGACAGACGGACATCGCTAGATCGACTAAGAAAGTGATGCTGATCAATAATATATATAGTTTGTCATACCTAGAACGCCTCCTTATGTGCGTTACAAATGGAATGTCAAAGTGAATATACCCTCGCACTCTTCTAGTGTTATAAATGTCCAAACGTTCCTAGGTATAAACATGGACTACAGCCTTGAAGTAGCCAAGATATGAATGCAGATATCTCAGACGCCAAAAAAACGGAGACGAACTCACAGGAGATATAAGGATGAATGGTAGAAATCGCACCATTGCACCATTGATTGCTATAGGTATGTAGCAATCATCAAGTACCGCGAAGCAGAGGCATATCAATGCCAAGAAGTCATTAGAGAAAGGAAACCCTTCGAAAGGCATCCGCCTTAATAACATCGCCTACAAGATCTTGTCTGTCGTGAAAGTCTGAAACCATTTGTAAATTAACTGATTAGAACTGATTGTCCCCTACCAGTGCACTTTTAAGCCCGGTAAGTCGTCAACCGACCAAATATTCACACTCCATCCGATCCTGGAGAAAACTCAAGAAGTCCATATCAATCCTCACCATCTGTTCATCTAGTTTCTACATACCTGTAATCCAATTGAGTAGAAAGACCTTCTCAAGAAGTAGTAGTATCTACCATGCAGATTCAGTACTTGAGAGTGCAATGAAGGCGGTTGTCAATAGGTCAATGAATTTCAAATTCATTCAGTAGAAGTCAACAGAAGGCGTATTTTTTTGGGAAGTGAGTATAACAAAACCAAAAGTGAGTATAACCGTTTTGCATGTAAAAACCAAAAGTGGGTATACCAGTTTTGCATGTAAAAGTAAAAGTGAGCTACCTATAGATTCTCAAAAAAATACGCCTAGAATAGTTCATTACAATCGTTGATAGTACAAGTGTAGGTGTTGAATCAAGAAGTCTTTTTGATGTGGTACAAAACTTTTTGCTTGTACTGTAGAGATTTCTTACCTGACCGATTGTAGGTAGGAGCAAAATCAGGAAAGTTGTTTTTACATGTAAGGTCGTTCCAAATAGTGAAGTTGTTTGGTTTTTTTCTGTATTATTTCTGATCAAAAGTATTTTTGTTTTTATTGTTTTATATAACCTACAAAGGAGAGTTGAAGTATATTCCGTCTATTTGCCCATCTTTATTGGAGAAAGCTTCAAATGTCACCCAAAGAGTGACAGAAACAAGTGGATAACGATAAGTACTTGAATTGAAAAGTGAATGATTTATCAACCATTTGCTGAATATGTATCTAAAGATGCTTTGCAGACTATGAAGAGCTATTAGGTACATGTAGGCACAGAGTATTTTGTACTCTGAAATGTAACTAGGTAACACCGATTTTTTTTTTTTTGAATATGTGTCTGCCTGGGGCAATAAGATCTGGTGAATATTTGTCTATGTTAATTTTCGTGATTTAATTTTATTATTTTGATGACGAGCATATACTTAAAGCGCAGTAAAACAGTGCGATGTGAGTGCGGAAGCAAAAAAAAGTAAAATTTAATTAATGCTTTATCTCATTAATTATACAAATTAGGCAATAATTTGATTCACCCTGTGATTATGGAAACAGCTTCATACGCATTACTTAGTATAGCTTTCGTGGATCACCTTAAAGCTATAGTTTTTGAGTTCACAGAATGACACAAATTTTACTCCGGAATTGAAGATAATCATGAGACGGTTAAATTATAGATTAGATATTAAGTCGGCAGAGCTTCATTATGCTCTAGCACTGCGCCCTTTCTATAGGGGCCTATTGCGCCTTCCCTGGTAGGGTCCTAGAACCTAGAGCAATCTTTTTACTCCGGAAGATTTGCTGAGTTAACGATTTCTTCGCCAAGAACATTCTTTCTAAGGAGAAAGAAAGCCGGACATTCCGTGAGAATGTAAAAAGAGGTTTCGTCGCTCTCCATACATATTCTACATGTGGGGTCTGGTGAGACTCCAATTCGGTGAAGATGTTTTTTCATAATGCCATGGCCAGTAATTATACCTGTTAGGCTCCTTAGGGTATTTTTATCCAGGTTAGTAAGAAAGTAGGATTTTCTGGGGGAAAATTTTGAGAAGAATTGTTTGTTGCAGTTCTGCCCAGATGTTTTAAGCCAGACTTCATTGAATTCGATTAGAGCTAAGTTCTTGATGTGTTTCTTGAAACATTTACTGACACCGCAGAAGGGTTCAGGTCCGACAAATGGCATTGTCGAGCCGGCTTTGACCAGTGAGTCTGCTGTTTCGTTTCCAGCAAAGCCACTGTGGGCTGGAATCCAGTGTAGTATGACTAGGTTTTTCTTTGCAAGATGGCCCTCTACGTTTCCAGGACCAGCTTAGATTTTATGACAGATGAGCCCAGAGCTTTAAGAGCAGCTTGGCCAAGCTTGGCTGTCTGAAAAGATGAATATAATTTTACCACGTGTATTAGAACTTTTTACTTGATCACCGCCGGAATGTTGGATGCTTAACCCTTCTCTACCGGTATTTCCACCATAATTGTTTGGACGAATTATATGATTGTGTCCCACTT
The DNA here is from genome assembly GCA_955612985.1 of Cheilosia scutellata. Classification (NCBI taxonomy): domain Eukaryota; kingdom Metazoa; phylum Arthropoda; class Insecta; order Diptera; family Syrphidae; genus Cheilosia; species Cheilosia scutellata. The sequence continues at coordinate 117,121,460 of OY015312.1, forward strand.
GTCTGTCTTTTTACTCGATGCACACGTGCTGCAACTTCTGCACATTGTTTTACCCTGAAACCTACTTTCGGGCGCACAGTTAAATACAGAAGGTCATTTCTTAGTCACACACGAGTTTGCCTTTCTCAATAATTCCACAGTCTTATGTCATCCAAAGATTCAAGAAAACTGACTACCTACCTTTCCTTTCAACTCAAATCTGTAACTTTCCGATATCCCTTTTCCTATCTTTTCACCACTGAGTTTCAAAAACGTTAAAGGACATACTCCTAAGTGATGAAGCATATTAAAAAAAAAAAAACAATTGGCAACAAGCTTAGTTCAGCTCTTCATGGTTCAAAAGAGTGATGGAACTCCAGAAGGGAACGTCAAGATATTTTATTTTTGGAGAGCGTGCGGCTTATTTAATATTTGACAAACCTATGGAAATTGCAAATGCGGTGGAGCATCGAAAAGAACCTAGTTCATCTGATGGAATACATCAAATCCCTTAAATTCGTGCCAAAAATAAAAATACTGAAACTCACATAAACGAATGGTTGTGAGAAGCTAAGGTCCAATAAGGACCTGTTGGGCCAACTATTTATTTATTTTATTTAACAACGCTTAGTCCCCTTCGTAATGGCCTCTTAAAAATACCGCGATTGACCAAATCAAAAAAAGAGCTATCATCAAAAAGAGTCTGATTGTTCTTTTTCGAGCAAAAAGGTTCCACTATCAAAGGCCACGGTACTGCCCCAGCCAAGTTCTCTAGTAAAGGCACTTACCCTTTTTACAGGAACAAACTCAGGCTGTTTTCGACCCCTTAACTGATTTCGGAACCAATTAAGCCAAAAACTTGAAACTCGAAACTTTTACCAAGCTCATTAAAAAGGTCCACCTCACCAGATTTCAGCATTAGTGGTTCTCAACATACATGACTTCAAAAATCGCAAAAAACCGTAACTGACTGACTCACTCACTTACATAGATGATGATCATCAAAATTATTAAGCACTTCCCGCCACGAAATTTGGCAGAATACTAGATTCTGTGGTGCATACACTGGGAAAAGTCCAACACTTGAGATTTTCCAATTTTTTAAAACATTGAACCTTCTTAAACTAAGAACTTGGCGTACATTTAGATCTCATTACTTTTCGTGGCTGACTAATTACAATTAGTTAATTTTTGATGAATTCTGATTAATTCCGTAATTTTTAAAAAAGTTAAGAGTTAATTAAATTTTTGGTTGTAAATTGAAGACAAATATATATGTTGATTAGGAAAAAATAAAACTAAAAAGCTATCATACGTTATCTGAATTTTCTTTAGGTTTTTCCCGAAGTTTTTCCAAAGCGAAATCATTTCGTGATTAAGTTTTAGCCAACACTGTATATAAGAGAACTTGGCTCTTTTGTTAAATTTATGTTTTTTGATGGAGAGACTTTACTTTAGTGACCACTATGCATTTTCTAGTTTCAAAAGGGGAATACCCACGAATTTGGAAAGTTTTGACAGATACGAGATTGGTCAATATTTTGTTGTTACTATAGGAGCATCTCGTGCATCTTTGGATATTCTATGTTAATTTGCTCGATTTCAATATTACTAAAATAATTATTAATTAACAAGTATGAAACTCACCATTTTCAACAGGATCCCCCTCCTCCAGCAACCTCATATTCGCCTCATTATCCTCATCAGTTTTAGCCCAGCTCTTATTGAATGGGAAAAATTCAAATAGTTCTCCCTTGTCAATGCCGTTAGATATTTCACTTTCCTTAGCCATTATGCTCAATTGTTATTTGCACTAATTCTTGTTTGTATTTTTATCAAAAAAATTATAAAAAAAAAAAATAATTACAATCAAACTTCCGTCAAACTTGTGCACCATTTATAGAATGTGCGCTACACTTTATGGTGCTCATAAAATTAAACAGCAATTATCAGTTTATCAAGTGTTGATAAAATAATTTGATGTTTGCACATTTTTTTCACTTTTCATACACCGCACTTGGATAACCTTTAAACCGTCGAAAATCTTAGGGGATCGCCACGAAAAAATAATAATTTATTATTATTGTCTATCTTTTAACTGATTTGTGTGATGTGAGAGTCCAAACTTCGTTTGCCAATCTTGAACAATAAAATATTGTAGGTTTTTATATTTTATCGGTAGATATAAAATTTAGCAGATACTTTGATCATTGTAATGTACTGTGTTGGTGCTTTATATTGGACTGGCATTGATGTTGGGTTATTTGTTTGTATTTTAATAACAGGGGCATGTAGGTAGGTGTTCTCTGGCGGCATTAATAAGCCGACAGAGACTGTCCAGTCCATAAAAGACTTAAGTGCTCATCATTTTTGAGTAGGTAAATAATGGTAGATATAATTACATAACTATAAAGAGGATACTATTGTAGTTGGCGGAATGGGGGAATTTTTTGGGGGAAGAATATTTAACAAAGTTACCGTTGATTACAATTTTAAAGACTTTTGTGTATAGATTAAGATTGGCAATTGCAATTTTAAGATGTTCTAGGACTAGGACAGTGAAGATCGTTAGAATATTAGATTGATCTAACATAAATTTCGCCGAATGTGAAAGCAACGTTCATATAGATTATAGATTACGGTTTCCAGAACATCTCTTTTTAAGAGGACATGTCCTCTTTTTTGTCCGCGATCTATTTTACACTTTCTTTTTTCGCTTGGATCTTTTTTTGTCCTCTTTATTTATTGTGTCCTCTTTTTGTTCTCTTTTTTAATACCTTCAATTTCAATATAAACAATGTAAAAAGTGTAAAAAGAGCAGGCTTGAACAACGTTTTTTATAAACTTAAGTCCAGTACCTATCGGAAAAGACTTAATTGGAATTGATTGTCCTGTCCATATCATATCAAACACAGCCAAAAACGGATTTGAATCATTTTCAATTGATATCGAAATTATTGTAATAAAAATATGTATTCTTTTTTTCTATACTATATACCTACACCAGGGGTTCCCTAACGTGCTTCGCGACGCCCTGGGTCAATCCAATAGGCAAAGATTAAGCGATTTTGTGTTTCCCGCATTTCCAGTATATTTGCCTGGCACTCAAAAATAAATAAGGGTTTTTCAATTAGCACGGGTCTTTGCCAGCCAGATTCGTCGGTAGCATTGCCGTGGTCCATGAGATTATACAGGAGAACCCGAGGCAGTCAATTCATCCACGTGCATAAGAAATCAGCCTTTCGCAGATTGCAACTTGGCGAATTTTGCATCGGGACTTGGGCTTACGCCCGTACAAGATCCAACTACTCCAGGAGCTTAAACTTAATGAACATAGGCAAAGCCTTTTGTTCGCTGACTTGGCTTCGGGGCGTTTGGAAGAGGACCTCAATTTTGGCCAAAAAATCATCTTTAGAGACGAGGCGCATTTTTAGATGAATGTGGGTATGTGAACAAGCAAAATTGCCATAAATATGAATATAAATATAAATAAATATTTATATTTATATTCATTTCAACTTCGAACCGTCCTTATTGAAAAACCGTTTAGTGAATCTTCAGTAAGATCAGCTTCACATATATCTGTGTTTTTAGAAGGGCGTCCCTAGGAAGTCGCAGTAAGAAAAAGATTGGGAACCCATGACCTACACTATACAGTAAAAACTGAAGGTTTAAAAAAATGTTGTATTGCGATGCAATTGGAATTTAAGGACTTGCTCCGGCATTGCACTACCTACTAGGTGGTTCTCATTTTTTTTAATGTTTCCAGCTCTAACAATATTTTTTATCTAACGAAAACCGTACGGCAGGGTGGGGTGGTGTTTGTTGATTGTAAATTATGTCCTCTTTTTTCGTTTGAGGAATATGGACACCCTATTATAGATGCACATTCAATTTACAGAAAATTAATGAGTTTAAACCACTTGCTTCTTATAAATAGTTAAAACTAAGTGCAGCGGGATTTGCAATCGCTTGAATCAGAAATCCATCATTGGAATACGTTGAATAAAAAAGAATTTCAAAATATTTTCAAATCATAAACATATTTATGAAGTGAATAATGTTGGATAGTGTACTATGTCATCACAAATTTATTAAATTTGGTTGGCCACGAGCAAACAGTGCGTCTAGATCAGATGTGGTAGTCGTCTACTGATGAGCCCACCCACCACATCGGGGCGAAACGCATTTCTGGAGTAGAGGCCAACCAAATTTAATAAATTTGTGATGACATAGTACACTATCCAACATTATTCACTTCATAAATATGTTTATGATTTGAAAATATTTTGATTAAACAAGCCAGGCCCTGGGCAAAAAAAACAAATCCTCTCGGCGATTGTCTTTGAACAAAAGATTCGTCTTGAGGTATGATTCACAGTCACTTGTTGATTGGAAAAGCATCATAGTCTCGGTGAAAATCGAGCAAACAGTGCGTCTAGATCAGATGTGATGGTCGTCTACTGATGAGCCCACCCACCACATCGGGGCGAAACGCATTTCTGGAGTAGAGGCCAACCAAATTTAATAAAAAGAATTTCTTGATAAGTTCCTGTTAATATTTCCGCTATAAAATTCCACTTTAAAAACATTTTTGTATTGCAAGTTTCGTAATACAATTACTGAATATAGGTGTATAAACAGAGTTTCAGGATCGCTCTATACTAAATTCAGAAAATCTATTGACTAGCCAGAGTAGTGACTATATGGTATCAACAGGAACAGAGTTATATTTTTGCAACAACTACTGTAATGATCCATGTAATTTGTTTATCCTGATACTGCTCAATCTCGCGCCACTGATGGTTCTTATAGTTGTTGACAATATTAGCAAAAACATTCGCTATAAATTCTCCAAAAAAAAATTCGGATTTGACTGTACCGTGTTCATTTGTTCAATTCTGGCCACAATTTTCGAAGTGCTTGGTATCGAATACACATACACATACACTCAGAAAAAAACGCGCTAAAATCAAGAATATCAGTGTCATTTCAAGCTCGTTCGTTGACGAAAGTATGGTAATCTCGGAAAATTTTATTCCAAGTACAAAAATCTTATTTTGAGATCGTTTTTTCACGACCAAAAAATCTTGTTTTTAGATTTAAATAAAAATCTTACTTCAATACTGTGTCGGGATTGATTTAAGAATGTACGTTCTTATTTTAAGAATACAAACGCTACGTTTTGGACCATTGTCAACTTAAATTAAGCTCAAAAATTCTTAAAACGAGACCAAAAAATCGTCTTTTGAGATTTTTAGTAAGCTTAAAAATCGTACAATCCTGTTTCGCGAAGCGATTATTTTAAGAATGCATGCATGCGTATGCATTTTAAGTATTGTTGCGCTTGTTTCAATCATGACCAAGCTTGAAATAAGCTTGTTTTGTCCCTTATTTGTGTTTCAATCATATTTTAAGAATGTTTCGGCTTTTTTCAAGAACAATTGGTGTCATATTAAGATTTAGCACGTAAGAATGAAACAATCTAAAATCAAGCTTCAGCATACTAGATTTTAGCTTGCGATGCGTTGCTGTAACGCGCCACATTTTGTAAAATTTTTGCATTTACCTACTGCTATAAGTGCCAAGATATAGGGTTTTTAATATTTGTTCTTATTTTGCACATAATGATTCGATAAATTGATGTGACTTTCGAGGTCCCCTAAAAAAAAACCTTATCCGTCCCTTTAATATTAATTTCCTGAAATTTCATCTCATTCGCTTGCACCTATTCTGGACTATCATCCGTGAAGGCCACCACGCTGTTTGGGTTTCCAGCCTGATTTTTTTGACACCTGTCAAAGTAAAAAAATGCTCAGTTAGCATTGCCATTTCACCATGGATAGACTTACGCCCGAACAACGTTTGCAAATTATTTAATTTTATTACCAAAATTTGTGCTCAGTATAAAAATGTGTTAAGAGCACTATGTCCATTTTATGTCGTCGTAATCGTCCTACTGGGCTACGTTAATAATCAAAATTGCCATGCATAAATGGTCTGCTGAGCAACCAAAGCATTATTGCAAGAACTGCCAATGCATCCACAAAAATGTACCGTTTGGTGTGGTTTAGGGTAGGGGCCAGTCGCCAGTGGCATCATTGGGCCGTTTTTCTTCAAAGATGATGACGGCAATGGGGAATACCTCTAAAGGTGGCGGATAGGGCGAAATATTTAGGAATGATATTTCATAGAAATCTTAATTGGAAGCCGAATGTCAATGAAAGAGTGAAAAAGGAAGCTAATGCTTTCTACGCATGTAACCGCATCTTTGGCAGGAAGTGGGGACCGAACCCCAAAACAATCCTGTGGGTGTACACGGCAATCGTGCGGCCTATACTCACATATGGCAGCGTAGTCTGGTGGCAAGCCACGGGCAAGGCGACCAATCTTAAGTCAATGACAAAAATACAAAGACTAGCATGTATAGGGACAACCAGTGCGATGAGAACTACACCTACGGCTGGACTGGAGGCAATTCTCAATCTGACTCCTCTGGACCTATACATGGAGGAATCTGCTACCAAAAGTGCCTTAAGGATCAGCCAAACTGGTACTTGGAACCCGCGGAACTTTGGTCACGCACAGATTCTTGGGAAATACATTGGGAATGTTGTCACTTCTGACTATATGATCCCACATCTAAACTTTGATAGACCATTCTCCTGCTCGTTCCCGAGTAGAGATGAATGGAATACATATGAACCCACAAGGAGGAAATCGATATCCATCTACACAGATGGATCGAAGATGGACTGTGGAACCGGTGCCGGTATATTCTCTGAAGAATTAAATATACACTGCTCAATCAGGCTTCCTGACAATAGCAGTGTCTTCCAAGCAGAGGTTCTGGCAATCGCGGAAGCCCGTAAGGTGTCATTGTTGGCAATACCAAGAAATGATATTACCATTTCCATTGACAGCCAGGCGGCTATTAAAGCAGTTTCTGCTACTGAAATAAAATCAAAGTTAGTACATCGCTGCCGCGAAGAGCTAAGGGTTCTCTGCTCGCAGCACTCCCCGGTCCTCTGCTGGGTCCCTGGGCACAGTTACAAAGCCGGCAATGAGAGGGCCGACGAACTAGCAAGAAATGGTCTGCAATGGATCATGATCTAGCACTGCAGTCGGTGAAGCCACCACTCTGTAATCTTAGAGAGCGAGTGGAAAATAAAATTCGCATGAAAACCAACAACAGGTGGAAGGGGCTAACTACCTGTGAAGTATCACGGAAGCTTTGGCCAAAATACGACAGCGGCCGGACCATCAAACTTCTACAGTTTGACAGGTCATCGCTGTCCAAATTGGTAGGGGCCCTAACGGGTCATAACCTCCTAAGAAACCATACAATGAAATTAAATCTCAAAGATGACGATATATGTAGAGGCTGCGGAGACGAAGAGGTACATGAGGACACACCTCACTTCCTCTGTCACTGCCCGAGCCTCTGTCACTTGAGGAACAGAACACTTGGAAGTCATTACTTCCATAACCTACAAGAACTTTCTGATGTCTCACTTTTTAATCTTTACAGGTTTTAGAGGAAATCAGGATGGCTGGACAGCGTCGAGTAATCACCAGAAGAAGGGACATAAGGCTAACCACTCCAACATCACCGGTTAACCCCCACATAAAAGGGCATCACAATGAGTCCACAAGGACCTAAGTGTGGCACAGCAGAACATACCCTGCTCTGTCAACCCGTTAACCTAACCTAACCTAAATGTCACTAGATGTCACGGCCGGTGCCGTGAAATAACGCCGAGCGAAATAAGGCCGAATTTATAAATGCATTATGAAAGCGAAAAATTACGAATTTTGAGATTCGGGCTCATTTCACTTTTAAATGCGAAAAATAAAGCCGAACATTGTTTGCGAAATAAAGCCGAATTTTAATTCAAACTGCCACCCACCTCATCTCAAAATTCGGCTTTATCTCGCTTTCATAATGGGAAATAAAGCCGCATCTATAAAATGCGGCTTTATTTCACGCCACCAGATGTCACATAATTCAATATTGGCCCTTGCATTTTGTACACTTTTGGACAAGATGCTGGTCTACTTCAAACATACCAAATTAGGAAATTAATCCCAAAACCAAAGTATAGTTCCAATGGTAACTAATGTAACCGGTTCTTTATTTTCATCACTTCCTTTATTGAAATTGTGCACCTACCTAAATAAGCACCTATCTATATCAACCGACTGGGGACTGTGTCACTTGACGGAACATTGGCGTAGGTGTGAGATATACATTTTCTGTCGATGGCAACACGCGCCGCTGATTAGAACTTTGGAATTCCGTTACAAATTTTGCAGAGACTAATGGAGAAATGCCGGTTTTTTTTTATGACGCAAAGCTCGACGCTGTAAACGAACATCTTCTGGTGATAATTGTCACCAATTCACTAATCACAGAATATATTTTTGCAAAATATATTTCAATGAAAAAGCATCTGCTATGACGCACTCTAAACGTAAACACGCCAATATATCGATAACAAAATTAAATACAATTTTTCAAATCCGCACAGATGCTGGGTTATTTCATTTTTTATATGTTTTCTCATTCAACACGTTCGATGTATCTTTTTTATTAGAATGTTAATGGAGAGCAGCGACGTTTTTTTTTTTTATTTCTTAAACAATTGAGATATATTGGAAAATTCTAAAATAACTCCAGAACGCATTTAAATCACTGCGGAGATATCGCGTAAACAACTTCAAGGGCAATGCTATCCATATATCCTTTGCCACATCACTTTCGTTGAATTCTTGCGAATAATATCTAAGTTTGTATTTAAATAAGAAAATAACTTCACTTTGCGTTATCAGAGGTTACAAAAATTGCACGGCACAAAAATTTGGCCAAACATTCGCCACCGGAAACAGCCGATAAAAAAAAAAAAAAGACGAAAACTCTTTTTGAATTTTTCGGACGCGCATTCCCTTTTTCAATTCGGAACTCGTTGTCGCTGTTGTGTGAGATTACGCCAAAATACCGTGAAACAAACAACCGTTCTATGATCATACAATCGCGATACTGGTACGGTAGCGATGGTCGTCAAATGGTTGGAGCTATAGCGTGAAAGCGCATTGATTAGCACTACGAAATAGAACTCGTATATAGCTAGCAGCGCCACACAAGTAGCTGGCGGCGCAAAATAAAAAGAGGCTTGTCCCACCACCACCATCACCACCACCACCGATAACTATAAATCGTTGTTGACTTTTGAAATAAATCTTCGAATGAGCCGGTGTTGGCTTTATGTCGTGAGTGGCCAAATTTTTTATGTGTATGGTTGGTAGTAGCCTTAGCAAAGTGTCTTGGAATATTTTTGTTCTTTTTTGGGTCGAAATCTAAAATTCCTTTCAATGATTTTGGTGGCGGATTTGCATGCTAAAATAATTTAAATTGAAGGCAATTTATATTGGAAGTGAAGCTTTGGATGGAGAGGAGAGTGAGGGTGTGAGTAGTGTGCTGCACGACAACTCAACTGCACCCCCTCTAAATTGGTATGTTGTGGCGTTGTGCCTGTGCCTGTGTGTTTGGTGTGAATGAATGAGCTGAGCTGAGAATGGTCGAGAGCAAGAGTTGAGGGTTACTTTTCATTTGTGAGCTGTTGTTGTTGTTGTTTGTGTGTTATTATTGTGACCGTGTCCTCTCTGGGTATAATGTGATTATTATAAATTTTATTTTACATTCCTATTCATTGTTTTATATTGGAATGGGGATGGGGATGGGGATGGTGATGCGGGTAGAATTGGCTGGGAGGCTAATAGGAGAAACAATGTGACATAGTTGTATATCTATTCTTTTCAAATAGCCATTGTAGATATTAGCAACGAAATATATAAACATTTTTACGACATTTTTATTTTTCGAATTGAATTGGAGCTGCTAATATGGATACTAAGACTCAGTATCCTCTCTAAAGAGGGAAACTACCTTTCCCTGGAAAAAACTTGTTCACAATGCGCTTTAGCTCGACATCCAATCTCTAAAGGCTTATGGCCCTTTTCGTCACAATTATTTCTTAATTTTACTTTGACGGAACTACAGTCTGTAACATGCCTCCCCAGCTAAATTCGAAATTAGTTGCTTCAAGTTGCGCACGCCAAATTGGTCCGTTCTCCTTTCAATTGAATATAAGTATGCCAACTTGACCGAAGCAGCCGAAGAGGAATAACTATCTTCAAAACAAAATTATTACAATTTAATTGGTCACATAATCCACCTTCAGTAAGGACTTCCTTTCCCACTCCCTTTCGAAGTAGAGCCGAACATTTTGCAAGGCCTAATCACTCGCCGACTTAGCCATCTTAGCTGATAAATTTGTAGCCTATATCTTCTGTACAATAATAAAAATGGATAGGGTTTAGTGCACTGCGACCTTGTGGTATATTGTGCCTCCTGATTATAACTTGGAAAGGTTCATGGCCTTTTCGAGAGCCCCATCGCTCCAGTTTCATTAAGAACTGTGTTTGAGAGTTTTTGCCCTGTCTTTAACCTTGGCAAGAATGACAACCTTAGAGCACTTCATCTAGTCAAGTTTCTTTTATGAATCTGATAATGAGTAGCGGGTCCATGTTTTGTATATCCTTATCTGTTATCTTATACTTGCCCAGATGTTTAATCCTCCTGTGGGTCAGTGCCCCACAGCATTCCAGAATGTGATCTGAAGTTTCTGCGCTCTCATCGCAAAATCTGCAGAGACCTTTCTCTGATAAGCCTATTTTCCTCAGGTGTTCCCTTAGTCTACACTACAGTGTCCTTTTAGGAGACCTGTGAGAATTTTTAGGTTCTCTTTGCTTATACCAATACATGCTTTGAATATTTTTAGGTTATAGTTCCCTAAATGTTTATTAGCTTGCCTCAGGCCCTGAAGGTTTTTAAAACGGTTCTTTTTTTTCCTTTTCAAACCTCCTAAACTCTTCTAGTAGGATATGTTCCCTTATGCCGCAGAATGGTTCAGGTCATATGAAGGGCTCCGCTGTTCCCTGTCTTGCCAGAGAGTCCGTAGCCTTGTTCCCCATGATGTCTGCGTGACCAGGCATTCCCATACAAGCTTGAATTTTGTGATAAAGGCAAGTGCCTTAATGGTGGCTTGACTATCTGACATCAGTGCTATTATTTTTATTATCCTCTGAACAACTCGTACTGTTTTTCATTAGAAATTACCTTCTTCTGCAGACTCTTTCGGTTTCGTAAGACTTAATCGTACCCGTAGCAGGTAACAGTGTGGACATTGTACACACTAATCCCTTTTTGGCATTTTATCGTAGGGGGTTCAGCTCGATTCTTATTCGTCCCGTTTGACTATTTTCTCTTACGTTACATGAACAAAATTTGGCTTTATATAACATTACAATCGAATCGTCCCCTAAGATGAAGAATGCTCTCGATCTTATGCCACCATCTCTAGATAATCAGCAATGATGACACGGATTTTATGACACATCATGATAGTTGAATTAAGGATTATACCTATGCCTACGACCGACGTCGCCTTACTCTCGCTTCGGAAAAGTATCCTCAATTACTTTCCAATATCCTGCAACTCCCTTTGCGTAAACTATTCTCCTGGACAGAGAGTTGTGGTCTTAGCGGCAAACCCGACGAAAACTGAGTTTGTCTTACTCACGACCACGAGGAAGGTTAAGCTACTCTTTGTCACTCCTCCCAAGCTAAATATTTTGGACTGAGGCTGGACAGGAAGCTTTTTTGGAGAGCAAATATTGCCGAACGCGCCAGAAAAACATTAGTGGCTCTATACTCCCATAAAAGGGCTTTCGGCACCAGATGGGGCCTTAAACTCAAAATAATGCATTGGCTTTACTATGCGGTTATAAGACCGATTATTCTATACGGCATCTCTGTGTGGTGGCCGGCCTTGAACAAAAGTTCCAATCTAAAGGTCCTAGAGAAGATTCAGCGCTTATCATGATTGTGCATTACGGGTGCATTGAGGATATCTCCAACAGCCGCTCTAGAAACCATGCTTAACTTACTTCCACTAGACATTGTCAAGTAAAGAATATGCCACAAACGTGGCAATTAGATTAAGGGAAATGTATACTGGACACGCCAGAATCCTTCTACAGGCGATCCCCTTGCCCATTATCACCGATTACCTGCTTCATCCATGAAATGCCGGACATCAGGAGCCAATGGGATTAACAAATTGTCATACACGACAAATCACTGTCAATATTCACAGATGTTTCCAAGACACTGGAGGGAGTTGGCGCCGCGCTAGGGTCTTTTCAGAAGAACTGAATCTGAGCCTCTCCTTCTGTCTTCCGAAAAACTGCAGTGTCTTCCAAGCCGAAATTACAGCTATTCGTCAAGATACAGCGTGGCTTTCGATTAATTCGGTATCACAAAGGGATATCGTTATATACATTGATAACCAAATCCCTACCTCACCCTCTGCTGATGGGTTCATGGTCACTGTGACATCCCAGGAAACTCTACAGCAGACGAACTAGCAAGGCTAGGCCCCTCTGGCGTGGATAGTATATAAGTCTGCACAACGTGTATGCAGCACCACTTTCCTTCGCCAAACAAATAATTTACGGGGACGCAGTAAGCAGAGCAGGGTGCAGACGGAAACATCTAGGATATACTGTGATAACTGTGATAACTGTGATACTGTTAAGCCCACTTAGGAAACTATGTTCTCAATGATCTAAGTGATCTAGCTTTATAACCTACAGAGGCACACCACAGGGAGGAGTCATTTCCCCCCCCCCCCCTACTACGGGTTCTCGTCATCAATGAAATACTCATGAAACTCCAAAACGATGGACATAGTACTGCGACAGGAAAATTCCTACCAACTATAAATGAACTGTTAGGAAGCTCACTGCGGACACTTAATTTTTGGGCAAAACATTGTGGCCTTGGGGTGAACCCCAGAATACCGAACTTGTGCTGTTTACAAACAGAAGAATCATACCCCACTATGAACCACCAATTGTTGAGGGAATACCCCTGCAGGTGGCAGAGAGTGCGAATTATCTGGGAATGATTCTCGACAGAAAACTTAATTGGAAACTAAATGTCAATGAACGAGTTAAAAAGGCAGCGAATGCATTTCATGCATCGTATATCTTCGGCAGAAACTGCGGACCTAACCCGAAAATAATTCTGTGGATGTATACGGCAATCGTACGCCCAATACTCACATATGGCAACATAGTCTGGTGGCAAGCCACAGACAAGGTAACCAATCTTAAGACAATGACAAAAATACAAAGACTGGCGTGTATAGGAACAACTAGTGCGTTGAGAACAACACCGACTGCTGGGTTGGAAACGCTTCTCAACCTGCTACCTATGGATCTATACATGCAAGAATCGGATGCCAAAAGTGCCTTGAGGATAAGCCAGACAAAATGCTGGATCCCCAGTCTCTTTGGACATGACTACATGTCACTCTACTTAGACTTAGATAAACCATTCTCTTGTCGGTTTCCGTGCCGGGAAGAATTGGACGGAAACGAAATCAATTGCCATCTACACTGACGGATCAAAGATGGAATGTGGAACTGGAGCCGGATTATTCTCAGATGAACTAAAAATACATAGTTCAATCAGGCTCCCTGATTACTGTAGTGTTTTCCAAGCTGAGGTACTGGCAGTCGAGGAAGTGGCAAGCATGGTATCAATAATGGCAATACCACGGAATGATATTACCATATTTATTGACAGCCAGGCAGCTATCAAGACAATCTCTACTAACGAGATAAAATCCAAACTAGTCGCGAAGAGCTCAAGGCTCTTGGCTCGCAGCATAATACGGTTCTCTGCTGGGTTCCTGAACACAGGGATATAACCGGCAACGAGAAGGCTGACGAACTGACAAGAAAATGTTCTGCTATGGATCTAGACCAGGCACTTCAGTCGATCAAACCACCAATCTGCAGTCTCAGAGGGCGAGTGGAATACAAGATCCGAATGAAAGCCAATATCAGGTGGAAAAGCCTAACCACGTTGGCGCCCTCACCGGTCACAACCTTCTAAGAAGCCCTACAATGAAACTAAATCTCAAGAATGACGACATCTGTAGAACTGGTGATGAAGAAACCCACGAGGACACATCTCACTTTCTCTGTCACTGCCCAAGTCTCTGTCACTTGAGGAACAGAACACTTGGAAGTTACTACTTCCAGGAAATCCAAGAACTCTCTAATGTCTCAATATCTAAACTTTACAGGTTTCTGAGGACAACAAGATGGCTGGACAAAGTCGAGTAACCACGGGAAAGATGAAATACAGCCAATACAACACAACTAACCTAACCCTAGTTTTATAACCGGCAGCAAATGGTTTATATGAGTAGCCATAGTAAAGGAAGCCACTTCAAACTAACTAACTAACCCTGAAGCATTGAGGCCCATACTGTGATTACCCTTTTTATAGTATCTACATTATCAGACATGCAACTATAACAAAGCCATTCCAATCTGTTGATGAAACTTCTTAAATCTGGTAGAGATATCGTTGCTAGATCTTCCAAGCCGTCAAAGTACAGTGTTCCCATATACAAGAGTATCGGCGTTCTTGGAGGCCTTAAAGCTAACACAGGAGATGTTCCCCCGATTCTATGAACAAGTCGTTTACTTATCTACAACTTATACGATAAACATAAAACTACCATTGATAACCAAATAATTCTTGTTAAAATGCACACTTCCTTTCGTCCGCTCTTTATCACAATAGCATCACATCGTTCATTTGATTATCAAATTTAAAATGGAAAAACATACTACTACTTCAATTTTGTATTATTCCTTTCTCAACGAGATAAAATTATTGAGAATTTCTGTATAAACCATCGCAGACAGAAATGATCCAAAAAAGGTACACAATAAATAAAGTACCTCTCACATTTTCAAATCAAAAAAATTGGGACACTCGTGTCCCGATTGCAAAGGATGAGCTTTGTGTGCCAGGGAGAAGAAAAAAGAAAAGAAAAGGAAACTTAGATCTATACCCAAAAAGGGGGCCCTCTTTATTATTGAAAGGAGAAGAATATTCAAATAAATTTAAATGCGGTTATCATTTTCCTAATGGATTCGTCAACAACAATCGCATCCATTCACAAATAGATACAACGAGTATTTTGTCGTCGTCGTCGACATCGTAGTCATCGTTGTTATGGTTTCCTCTCGGTATTGCATTAAAGTGTAGTTACCGAAGATTAAAAAATATAAAAAAAATACCATCACAAATACTATGTGTAATTTATTTAGTGATGCTGATAGTGGAAACGTATTTTTAAGACGTATTTATAAGAAAAAATATTTTTCATTTGGAATGAAAATGAAACTACATAGATTTGCAATTCTAGGGAAGGGACCAACATACGATTCGATTTGTTTAAAAACAAAAAGACTAAAAAAACGACATGAAAAATGAACTTGACATTTTGACTTGAAGTAATCTACATACTAATGGCAAGCATATTAGAAAGTAATTAAGTGAAGCAATGTGACAAGTGAAAAGTTCAAACGATAAGGCAGAGAGCTCCTTTTATTAGTCTCCAGCGGTTAGGCAATTTGAATATTATATTTTTGGACTGATTTTGACATTATTAAGTGGAGTATAATGTGGAATTTTGAATGGCATACACTTTTAATTTAAAATCGATTTTATAATTGTCTGCAACTGTACTTATTTAGTAATTTACTAGCAGTCACCAGTTATCCTTGGCTTTGCTCACATTATTTTTGTTGTTACCCGTCTAATGTTGTGGTCATACCTCTGGACATAAGTTACTTCCCTTATTTCTGTTATTAGGAGGACTGAACTTGGTGTCAAAGCTAAGTTGTCTTTAGTTCGGTGTTTTTTTCCAACTCTTACCTATGGTCATGAGATTTGGGTAATGACCGAAAGAATAAGATCGCGGATACAAGATGTCGAAATTAAAAGCATTAAAAACACCAGAATACGTGAGGAGCTCAATGTCGAGCAGCTACTTCTCCAGACAAAGTGGTCCATGCTTCGGTGGTTTGGTCATGTTAAACGCGCATGTCCCCAACCATGATCCCAAGACGGATATGGAATCCGTACCATCAGGCAGGCGTCCTCTAGGTAGACCCAGGATGAGATGGTTAGATAAAGTTAATAATCTCTCCTCTACTCGTATGGGAATTGCCCTTAATGATTTAGAGCCGATGCATGGCTGAAAATAGAGAGCTATGGAGGGCCCACTTGAGCAACCTACACCCGTGACCCACTTAATATATAAGCGGGCCAATGAAAATGAATGAATAAATGAAGGTCTTCCCTTATGTTGCTTTTGCCCTTGAAGGTCGAGGTCATTTTGAATGAATGAAATGCCGGGACACATGTTAAATAATATTTTTAGTTCTTCTCCCAATGAATGTGAAAAGTTCCAACGGATTTTCAACACATTTAAGAACATAGGAACATAATTTAGTGTGATCTGGCAACCCATTAGGTGTAAAATGTTAGCAAATGCTGAGATACAAGTTAGGTATTCATATTGCAGAGTACGATTACAAAATTCCCTGTAGATAGATATGATCAAAAACAAATATTGGCCCATATAAATATTTATATGTACTTTACAGTTGATCCTTAAAACGAGTTGTTAGGTTAAGAAAAAAATTCTTGAAATTATACTTGTTCCAAAAACAGTAAGTTTTCGAGGTTTTCATCAGAAATGGTATTACGCTGATAGAGAAAGCCAAAAATGTGGGCTGGCCATTTCTAATTTAGCCCTTAAATTAAATAACGATTATAGAATAAAGCTTAGTAAGTACCTACGTTGCTCGAGCTAAAATTTAGCTCAAATTTCAAAATGCTCTCCAAATTTTAGCTGAACTAAATTTAAGTGAATCCATTTAGCCGAGCGGAACGCTGCTTTAACTAAAAAAATAACTTTTCATTTCATATCTGTCAAAATTTAGTGCGCCCATTAATGGTTCGGCACATTGGCCCCGTTCCACTGACCGCTAGTAGTCTAGCACAAAATTTCCCTGATGGAGGGACGGTGACGCTAGTGATCTAGCGGCAGCGGCAAAGTGACGTTAGAACCAATTTGAATTCGTATTATTTCATGAGAGTCAAAAATATATTTTGTAGATTAATTACATGGAAGTTTGAATTCCCATATTTTACACCAAAATGGAAATATTTGACTTCTGCACTTTCACTCTTATGTTGGCAGTTCGTTATTTTATTCAATCTAGCGGTTCATTTTGTGCTAGATTGATAAATTTCCCAGAAAAGGATATTTCAGAGCTCTAGCGCAAATGCCGAAATGTCAGTTTTTTTTATATGGAGTTTGGCATGCCGCTAGTAATCTAACGGTCAATGGAATGCGGCCATTTTCTCGAGCTAAATTTTGACAGATCTGTTGGTTTTTTTTTGTTGTGTTTTTGTGTTGTGGATGAGTTTTTTCAATGAATACCTCGATGAGGAATCCTTTGCAAATGAAAAATTTGAGATGAAAGAATAGCAGACAAAGAAAAAAGAAAGCGCAACGAAAGTATAACACTTTTTCGCGTCGATGAATTTTTGAAAGAAGTTATTTTCAACAAAAAGCTGTTTTCTGTGACACTTATATCCACAACGCACTCCATGTCAAAATGTAGCTAATGTTTGGAGAAAAAAAATTGGAGAGCAGATAAAATTTAGTTTCGCTCGAGTTGCGTACTTAGCTTAAAGCAGTATTTTAAGTGCCACCCATTCATGCATACACATTACTTAGGGACATTCAATAAGTAGGTACCTATGATAAGACTTTGACAGATGACAACGGTGGGCGCAGTGGCTCAGTGGTTAGTGTGCTGGACTAACGTGCGAGGGGTCCCAGGTTCGATCCCCGGAAAAACATAAAATAACATCTTAAGGTTTTTTCCACTGCGCGCCACCTTCTGCGTACGTCTGACAAACATCCGAGATTATAACTGTCCTGAAAAAGCTTCTCAATTGAGGCGTTCGGACTCGACGTAAAATTTTAGGTCCTAAAAATAAAAACTAAAAAACAGCTGATTTCGAATATAAAATTCATCCAGTAAAATCATTCGATAATGAACTTTTATCCCTCGAAATTTAAAATGCGAAAAGTTCATTCGAGTGAAAAATTTGAATTCGAGGAATACTCGATTCGATCGAATCACAGAATAACTATGATCTTGCACAATTTTTAAGGAATACAATACACTGGGCTTAGGCGAGAAAGTTTAGGAGATATAACATTCACCTAAAAGTATACAACGATATTGACATGGGGGATACAAAATGTTTTTTGAACTGAATTTAAACTGCATATTTCTAGAGCATTATTCAAAATTAATCGTTAGTCAAAGCAACAATTTGAACGCAATTAGTCGACTGTTCTTATAAAATTGAACTCTAACTGAATTTTTAAAGCGCCAACCAAAGTAGGTAGTATTACTGCCAAAAATGGACAACAGTCCACTTAAGTTCAGTCAAACGCTACTACAATGAATCACTGGAATTGCATGGACTTAATCCAGCTTAAGCGATTAAGCGATTATTATACCGGAATTATTTGTCCTGACCATAATAAGATTAGAGATGGAAATTAAACAGAGAATTCTATGAGCTGTACAGCAATATCAACCTGGTGGGAAGTGCGAATCTGTCCTTTTAAAATGACTAACATACAAATAATCCAACCCGAATAGTCGTCGATCTTTAATTGAGGGAAAGGATTTCGTCATAGGGAACCTCAACCAACTTGAAGGCAGTCAGAAGGTAGAAGACCGTGCACTAACTGAATTGGTTAGCTCAGTTCCATCTCGGACATAGTGCCACATATTTACGTAATGTTATAATAAGATTAGTGATACATTTCAAGCGTTTGACAGATTTTTATCAATATTTGACACAAGTTTATATAAGATCCTCTTAATCCCATTGTTACAAAGAGGGCGCCAACAAATTCCTTTCATAGCACCCGATTTACAGCAAGTTGATTACGTCAATACAGTAGATCTTCGTTTTACTCTTGGCCTATACTAATGCCGTTTTCGATTGGTCATCCAGAACCGTCCGGAACTGTTGGATTGGCACTCAACTGACAGTTCTTCTACTGAAAAGAAGAGAAATTTGCTTCTGGATTTGAATTCAGAATCGCGGAGAGTTCTTCCGGACGGTTCTGGACGACCAACCTAAAACGACATAACTTGTCTTGCACACTGAAGATTCTTTCACAAATTTGTCGTTACGGTCAATCAGCATACCACCAATAAAGTCATTTGACTTGATTGATTTCTACAATCGTCTCGACTCACTAGATCTAGATATTCGTAAAGCATTTCCACATATCCATTTGAGAATAATTGCCATTCTACAGATAGACAAAAAAAAATCCCAAATTATCCAGGAACAATTGCATGTGTCTGTAGACTACTTAGGGTACAATAAAACTCATCAAATATCAATATTTTTTTTTATACAAAAAAAAAATTGTTTTACTACATAATATCACTAAAAATTTGTTAAAAAAAAATTAAAAGAAATAGCCACGTAGAATAACAAACAAAATATCACTCCACTATCTTCTCATAATTTTCCGCATCCTCAATAGTCTCTGGCAGAGCTTTGCCCTTTGTTTCGGGTAGTAAAAGTGTCAAAAACATTCCAACTAGCGCAATACTTGAAAAAATAAGCGGCGGCACCCACATACCATAGGCTTCAAAGCTTGAAGCATGTGCAGCTGACATAGCACCAAAACGGGCTATCATGGAAGCAATTCCCATGGCAGAATTACGGGCAACCGTTGGAAAGATCTCCCCACCATAAAGGTAGCACGTCGGAAAAGATGTCGCGGCGCCAAATACCGCTAGTGATGACAATACTACCTGTAAATATGCTAGTCTTGCCGGAACAAAAATAAAGGCCAACATAGATACACCGACGATGAAATTGGCAAATGCGAGAGTTGGCTTGCGGCCTAAGTATTTACAAGCCGGTATCGACATTATCACTCCGGGAATGCCAAACAAGGCGCTCAAAGCTACATTGAGGAAAATGCTACCGCCAATCTGTCCGATATACTGCGATACACCAAAGTAGTTAAATCCGACTGCGAACCAATTGAAGAATATACACAAGGTGTAGCGTCTTAGATTTGGAGTTCTCAGCAAATCCCAGACGTTGCTCTTTTTCGCTTCCTGTTTGGCAGCTCGCGCTTTGACAGCTTCTTCGACATTTCTTCGAATGTTCTCGGTTGGTTGACCATTCATAATGGCGGCCTTTTCGAGGATTTTAACTGATTCGTCGACACGTCCTGCCAGCATAAGCCAACGCGGCGACTCCGGAATCAGGCAGAAATACGTAAGCAGGACCACCGAGAAAATTGACAATGCAAATTGGTACCACCGAAATTCTCGGATGAAGTAAGCAAACACTGGCAGTAGCAGGTGACCCAGGTTGAAGGGGACTTGATAGATAATTCCGGTTAGAATCTCTCGACGACTGGGACCGATGATCTCCATGATTAGACAAAAGCTGGGAAAGGGAAATTATATTTTAAATTTTTGAAACTATGATAACTAGAAACTTACCTTGTTAACATGCTTCCTCCGGTTGCAACGGCACAGATGAATCTGAGCGCAACAAACAGCCAGTACCATGGTGCAGCAGCAGCCAGGACACCGGAAATCAACTGTAGGGTGACTGAGAATGCCAACGGAATTCGTCGGCCACATCTGGAAAGAGAAATTGCCGCATCAACATTTTGTAGGGTTACCAGCCAACTTCAGCACTTACTTATCTGCCCAAACGCCGAAACCGACATTACCCACGAGAATGCCAAACATGAATATCGTCTGTCCAATGTTGGCTAAATGACGTTTGTCACAAATCAATCCCCACTCCATGATAATTGTCTGCTTGAATATGCTGCGATCGTAGTCGACTTCTGTGCATTCAGCTGAACAGGCATCGGTAAAGTTGCCCGGCACTTCGCATTGGAACTTAACAGGTGGAGCTAGGAAAACTGTGGACAGCTGGTGCCATCCAACGGGGAATTTCGAGAGCGAGACGAGTAGTAGGATAAGGATTTGCCATTTTCCAACATCACCAATAGAATCGTACACGGGATCTGGAGCACCTTTTGCTGAAAATAGACAGAAGGTGAGTTAAATATAGGACTTAATGCAGACTGGAAGCCCCATACACCTAAAAAAAATACAACTAAAAGTGCGGTGGATCTGAACCACTCTAGAGGTAGTAGTAGACGGCATGTTAAGCCACACATATGTAGCCCTGAGGTGAATAGGGAGTGCCACATATCGTACACATACGTGTGTAACATATTTGAGTGTCACAAAGAGAGCTAATGTTGACGTAAAGATAACGACAGCGCTACATACGTATGTGGCTTTCTACATGCCGTGTACTACCACCTTAAATTTCCATTGCTGTCTTGACAGTGATTCTAAGGCTATAAACAACATCGAGGCCACTCTAACTGAATTAAAATCAATCCGCAACTAACTATACTGTCTTTTTGAGTTGTATTGTGTCATGGAGTTGTGTCGTAAAGGCTGATTTATAAAGGTACATAGTTACTTCCTCAGGTAGAGTTATTGTGTGTGAACCTGGACCTCAACCAATACACCCTTTTTAACTGACTCTTTCTTTGGCTAAGTGTGATTAATTGAGCTCCTCTTCCCAACTAAGGTAACTAAGATTTTGCACTATTCATATAGGAAAACATTATGGATACGTTTTGCAACCCTTCTAGTGTAGTATTCTATATGGATATAGGCCATCTGCATAAATCAAATGTATCTATTGCTATTCAGTTATCTGAAAGCGGAGATTTAATGAATTATGATATACATTCCTCCAACAAATATCTAGATAACATTTCCTCGTTTATACTGTTCCAGTTCGAGTTGGTTTTGGTCAATAAATTCACGCTACCAAATCACGGTCTTATATCATTACATTAGATACTAAGTTCCCCGCCCAAATAAATTAAAAAGCGATTTACGTCAACGTCAGTCGTCGCTATTTTAAATTTTAAATATACCATCTAAATATCCCTAAATCTAAAATCTAAAATAAGAAATAATTGCGATTGGATACAAATAGCGATAACACCGCGAAGATATGTATATTTTATGACTTTTTATATCTGACTAACTAATCGCAAATAGTTTCCAGACATTCGAAGCCCGCTAATCTCTGTTTTAAAGCTGAAAAAAATATTTCATGCAAATAAAATTTTAAGAGATATTTGTTCTCATTTTATAAGGATCTATAGTTAATGTAACCGATTCGTTGAGTAGTATACCTAAAAAATGCATCTACTGCAACAATCGTATTAGCAATAAAGCAACAACTTGTTATAGCCATGGCGTGGGGAGGTGACTTTCATTGAAATGCCGACTTATTTTAGGAACTTGCCGACTGTATAGAAATCATTAAAATCGGCCGAGCGGTTATCGAGTTATAACGTCATCGAGTTTCACCACAGAGAAGATGTTTTTTGTAGGTATGGGAGGCGCCACGCCCCTTTGTCCAATTTTGACTAATCTCAACACTCCTGGGCCAATACTTAAGACCACCTGTAAATTTGTGCTTAATCGAGTCGGTGATCTTCGAGATATGTATAAGATTTAGATTTTATTTTTTTTTTTTTGTACGGGAGGCGTCACGCCCCTTTGTCCAATTTTGAGCAAACTTAACACTCCTGGGCCAATATCTATGCCGACCGTCCTTTTTAAAATCGAATGAAAAGTCGTTAAATTTTAAGGATTTCAGTCGGTAAATTCACCGATGCCTACCGTCCTTTTTAAAATCGAAACTCGGAGAAGGTACATAAAGATAAACAAATATAAATTGGCATTCCGAAAGGTGGAACCTTTGAAAATGCCGACTTGTACTATACATTTACAAATTTGAAAACCTTACCTATACCTAATAAAAATCCAAGCTCACTTCTTATTATTTTTTCCGAGCTAATTTTTGAAAATCGCTCTTTTTTGCCGTTTTTTTTTTAGTTGCTCAAGTTAATAAATGTAGCTTCCTTGATTTGCCGACTCTTGAAAAGCGTGGAGGGGTAAGCACAAATTGATGTCGTCAAGTTTAAAGGAAATCTCTTACTCACTAATGTTGAAACTTTATAGCTTTCTCAATTTTGGTTATCTCCTCTTAGTGAGTTTACCCCCTTAGAAAAATACTATTCCCAAGAGAATCTATACCCAGCCAGTATATTATTTTTTTCACACAGCGAACGAAGTTCAGGTGTCAGAGCTATAGTTATCAATAAATTCCTCATCATGGACGTCGATAGTCGAATTAAGAGCAATTTCTTCGCCCGTCTCTTTCCAAAAAAAAATATGAAAATTAAATCCGCCTCGATAAATATGCATATTGCTCTTTAGGAAGTTTGCATTCGCATTATCTTCCTCTAGATAGTCGCATTTTGGGAGAAGTCATTGGCTTCGGGACGAAACAGGTATCGCCTGGGATTTTAAGATGAACTCGTCATCGAACGAGATCTTCTGGGAAACCCGAAGTGAACGAAATACGAGAAATCTGTACATATAATAAAACTGTAGGAATTTTCTTTGTCTTTTAAAAGCACGAAAACTAGAAGACAGATTTCGATGAAACTTTTTTTAGATGTTTCTTAAGAATGTGAGACTGCTATAGGCTATGTCGTTCATAACAAAATGTAATTTATAATTTTTGAAGTGAATATTATAAAAAAGAGATTCTGTATTTGAATGACATACCGATACTTTTCTTCGCAGGTGATTGTGTGGTTGTCATTTGACAAGGATTATGGTCAAGGGACATTCTTCTTTTATTATTGGTCTCATTAACAAAATGCAGAGGAGAGCGATAGAATGATAATTATGTTTTATACATTTTCGAAAAAAAAATGTTGTCTTCCATTCTCCATTGATTGCATAATGATTATTGTGTAGGTAAGTATATGGCGATACTTTTTAAGAAGTTTCACTTTTTTCACGTGTACGGACCTGCATGCGCCCATATTTTTATTTTGACTTTCCTTCGTTCAACTTGCCACTATATTCATAAATCTCAATCAATACAAAAAATCATTTACCTAACTGTTTATAGGCAATTCTTCCCCGAGTATTTTGAGCTATCATTATTATCTTTCTACTTCATCCAGAAACTGAGAAACAATAAGTTAAATATCATATCTTATAATGCGATATTCTGTTATTGCTCTGCATTGAGGTGGGGGCGTAAATCGCAAGCATGATGTGATGTGGCCTATGTGCGAGTAGGGTGTACGGTACGTAGGGCTTAGTAGAAGGAATGAGCGGTGTTCGTTAATCGTGCCATCTTTTTTTACAACAGTTAATTGTTGTGTTGAAACTTTTAAGGCATTATAAATATTATGTTTATTTAGCACAAAATCTATACAGTGAAGTGAAAAACAAAAATTATCCAAACGCGTGATTTATTTTTCCGGTAGTTAATGTCAATCATATAAATTCTGTCTTCGCATTTGATTTCTTGCAAATTTTTTAAAGTTTGTATTGTCACTCAAAGTGTAATCATAAATGGACCAAATATAAGTTTATTTGTTTTCTAAAGGCGAGCGATGCAAGGCGAACACGGGTCAGCTAGTAAACAATATCGAGCTAATTTCATTCACCGAAATCCTTTGGGAGGTATGAAGACCTATTTTTAGTTAATAGCGTTGAGATTTTCTATTACCCGCGTAGGTTGACTGTAGAAGACAAAAGGAGAGATACTGTACTACTTTAGCTCAAAAAAGCAGCAGATAGAAGTAAAATTGGACAAGTTCTCGGAGGAGTTCGAAGATTTGAGAGTCATTGTGCATACGATAAAAGATTGTACACTTAATTGCACCACTTATCAGTTCCAGAACTGCTTTTTGACATGCATAAATGTCTGAATGGTCAAGTTTTTCGATTGTAGCCAACTACTCTGATGACGCAAATTATGCACGATTCCAAAAGGTATCGCTCAACCGACAAGTCTAGATGTGATATTCGGATCTGTCTATCAGTTTGCCTGGCACAAATTTAAAATGTTTTTAGATTATAAATATCTCCATTGATATACCTACACACACTTTTATCTTTCAGATACTCAATGCTGGACTAGCTTGGCAAACAATGCGATAGTTTCTGTTATCTATATTGGCAGATGTTGAATAAAACTGGAGGTCAATTAGACATTTCGTAATAGGACAGACATTTGAAGATGTTGGGACTGGGAGAATAAGAATATGATAAAAGGTCCATAGATAAAAAAAAACAAGGCCCATTGAGAGTCTAAGGTCTTTCAACCCATGAAGCTTCAGAAACGCATTCTGAAGACATTTTAAATACTTCGTGTCAGCATTTTGTTTTGCATACAACATTGCCCTTACCTAGCCGACAAGGGGACACTATAAGTAGCTCCGTTTCGAAATCGACGATTTCAATATCTTGTGCTTAAAAGTATGTATCTATAACGTTATAATTTTACTGACAAAAGGTGTGTTTTTCTCTCAAGTGAATGTCCAAAGAACATTATACATGATTGTGTTTGGAATGTCCACTCATTTTGGGGGATCACATGCAGATTGATGATATCTATTGGGGCCAAATTTTGAACAAATTTGAACTTAAGATCGATTTCACAAAAACCAATAATCTCTGCCATCTGACAGACATTCGGTATGTCACTAATCACAAACACTACGCTATAGTGGTGCTAAAACCGTTCCAACCACAAACCCACCAAAATTATGATAGATTGTCCTAATATCTACGAAACGTGGAATTTTTTTTTACTGCAAATAATGATAGTAGTCGGCCTGATACCCTTGAAGATTTGACGGATCTAATTAAGCAACCACGCCATATCACTATGTGACTGCGAAACGTAAGCGCGAAATCTTATGTAAAATAAATAAAGCTTGCTTCCGTAATAAGCCACTATAGTTTTTCAATGTAAAGGAAATACCAAAACTTAATTAGAAACGTATTTCCCTTATCGCATAGTTATAAAAATTAATTATTGTATCTTCGCAGTATCCATTAAAAAAAAATACGTTTCGTAACTTACCACTCTTTCCCTTTTTAGATATGTAAACTGGCTGGGCCTCAGTGCATGGCTCCGCGACCGTTTGTGATACAAGAATATACTCCTTTTCCACGGGATGCTGCATCTTGTTAACCCTTTCCTTGTATAGCTATCGTTCTAGAGTCCGGTAATGGACCATGGACACACGTTGACACTTGAGGTGCAAAATTAAAACTACCGACAAAAAAACAAACAAAAAAATGTGGTAGCGCCAACAGACCTTTTATCAATTGTTTATATAGACTAGTCTATATGGCCCGTCCAAATTACTTAAATACCACAATCTGTAGGAGGCGCACTGATAAGCCATGGAAAGGTATAGACTGATATATCTAACCCCCCACGTGACGTAACTGATAGATACAAACGGCAATTATTATTTGCGGTAGACGCGTTCATAGTGCCAACAAATGCTACATCATAACAAATTTGTTCGCCGAGACTGTATTTAAATTAAACCAGATACATTTGATAGCTTTTTTTTACTATTTTAGTTATCTACGCTTTGTTTTGACAAAAGTGTATAACCTATAAGTAGTTGCATGTGCCTGAGCAAACAGTCTATTTGTAATAGGAAAACAATGAAAACTGTAACTGAATGGTAGATATGCGGCATGTTTGCATTGAAGCTGCTCTAGACCTTGTCGTGCAGCTGGGGCAGGTTTTAGTAATCGGTTATGGATTGATTATGGTAGCGCAAAGTGCAAGTTTTCAATTCGATCTTGCCATTGCCAGTGGGGATACTAAAGAGTATCTAATCTATGTCCACAGATTGATCTGACAGTGAAAGAGATCATGTACCTACAATAACTTACAGGTAACTTGGTTCTTGTATTAACTAATTAAACAGCTTAGGATGCGATTGATACTTTTAAAAGGTGGATGCATAAGGTGCGCTCCTCTGAAGCCTTTTCTTTCTCATTTAATTAATTTCCATTGGGTCTTACCAATAATGATTTTTAGCCTTCAACTTAAATATTTTGACAGTCACAATAGATCATGGAAATTTTCGCCATTGTGAATTCGTAAAATTGAACCTAAACACTAAAAATGACAATTAGTACCGCGGATTCTCATTCCCAATCTTTATTGCGCATTGTCCGGGAAGTATAGAGGTTTATTTTGTTTGAAACGTTTCTTAAAAATAATTACCTCAATATTCGCTTGAAAGCTGTAACTATTGACCAGATATTTCTTAAAATGTTGCCCAATCTTACCAGGAAAGAAGAGAGAAATTGTATTCATTCTTCGTGGATTTCAGACCTGCTTTTGATACCATCGACAGAATATCGCTATTCTACAAACTCTCTGTCATGGGGTTATCATCAAAGAACATCCTATGTCAACTATATATGGACTCAGATTCAGCAGTAAATTGCGAATATTTTTATGAATGGTTTCCAACAACAATGAATGCAAAATAGGGGCATGTTTTGACCATACTATCGTTCATCTTATTCTTATACATAATGATCTGAATGATGTACTTTGTGTGGGGGCTTTATGTATGTACATACTTTTTTTTTTTTTTATTATAAACACGCGCTAAAGAGGGTATGACTACTCTTTTAATGTAGGGTGAACTACACAGCGCGGGTGTTAAGGAAATGAGGATAGATATGATAGGAGATACCGATGCACATTGGTTTTAAATGTTTGTAAATTGTAACAAGGAGGAAAAACAGAGTTTGGTAAAGCATTCCACATTCGTGTTGTACGGCTTATGAATGAATCTCTATATTTCTGTACACATAGTTGTTTTCTGATTGTCCTTGAAAAATATTGCGCGAAATGGAATTTAAGTATTGACTTTTGTAAATCTAAGACTGAAGAAGGTGAACGCTGGAAATTTGCTGGGAGGGAAATCGAAAGGGAAAACTTGATAAAGTGAACAACATGAGGAAGTTGAAAAGCTGTTTAGATTTTTCCTGAAAAGACTGTTTTTTCGTCCAACTAGCCATGTAGCCATGTAGGTCTTGGAGGCAATTGTATCTAGACTAGCTTTATCTCGATTACTTACGCTATCTCATCTCAGAATTTTGAAACAAAAAGAATATTGACCCTTCCAGAATTTTGACCCCCACGTCCAGTCAATGAAGAACCAGTTCCACCACCTAGTATATAGAAGAAGTTGGCTTTGCTATAAAAAAGCTTAAGAACAACAAGGCCGCAGGCTCTGATGGTTTACCAGTGGAGCTCTTTAAATACGGTGGTGATATTTTGGTAGGGAGCATGCGCCGAATCATCGACCAAGTATGGGTGGAAGAAAACATGCCCGATGGTTGGACTATTAGCTCCATATGCCGCATTTACAAAAAAGGTGATCCTATTTCTTGCAAAAACTATCGAGGCATATCCATGCTTAATGTCGCATACAATATCCTATCCAACGTATACTGTGTGAACGTCTTAAACCGTTCTGCAACACCACGAATCGGCACGTACCAGTGTGGCTTCCGGCCCGGCAAATCGACAATAGACCAAATTTTCACACTGAGGTAAATCCTGGAAAAGACCAACGAATTTCAAGTCGAAACTTAATACCTATTCATCGACTTCAAAGCCGCGTATGATAGCGCATATACCTATCGTCAGAAGCTCTATAATGGCGATGGCCGAATTCAGAATCCCGCTAAAACTGATTCAGCTGTGTCGCATATGATGTTTTGGAAATATCTCTTCCGAACTATTTTAAACATGCACCGGATTTCGGCAAGGAGACGCACTATCATGATGCGACTTCTTAAATCTCGTATTGGAGCAGATAGTATGCAGGGCATCAGGTGTCAACACGAAAGGCACTTTCTTCAACAGGTCCGTTCAGCTGCTGGGCTATGTGGACGATATTGACATCATCGGTCGTTCCCAGCGTGCCGTAATAAAATCTTTCACGGCGATCGAAGAACAGGCAAAATCCGTTGGCCTTGAAATAAATGAGGATAAGACTAGGTACATGCTATCAACAAACTAACTAGCATCTGTCCACCGCCTAGGACAAAATGTCACTATGTATTGATAGCAACAATTTCGAGGTATAGTTAAGGAGTTCACCTACCTCGGAGTTAACATGAACTCCACGAATGACACCCTAGTGCAGATCCGACGAAGAATTACCCGAAGAATTAATCGTTGCTACTTTGGTTTGTCAAAACAAATGAGTTCTTATGTGTGCTTATCCCGCCAGTTCTGCTTTATGGCGCCAAGTGCTGGACGATAGGTAAGCAAGGAGCGAGAGCTGATACTGGGCTCTTTCGAAAGGAAATTAATTTGGCAGATTTTTGGTCCTGTGTGCAAGGAGGGCTAATGGAGGAGAAGACACAACCGCGGATTCTATGAGCTGTACCAAGATGTGGATGTATTTCAAAAAGCCAAAACACGTCGACAATAATATGCTCTAGCTAAGAGGGTTTTCGGATCCCAGCCCCCAGGTTGGAGAAGACAAGGAAGACCGAACCTCCATTTCAAATACCAAGCCATAGCGGATGCCGAAGTACTTGGTCGTACTGATGGAAGGCTGCAATATCTCATGGAGAGATTCTTCACGTGTCGGAAGGCCAATATTTATATGGCTTGGTCCGATATAATTTGAGCCCATCGGATTATAAGGATGTATTGAAAGCAGCGGCTTATATATTCCATATTGAGAAGCATACCGGTAGAAACTTTTCGTAGGTTTTACAGATACAGCACTACGGACATTGGATTTGAAGACATCGTCCTAAAGGCATTCGTCAGCTCACTGCTTAGTGTTCTGGACTAGTATAAGTGTGCGAGGGCTCCCAGATTCGATCCCTCAAAAAACATTACATTACAATTACATCTTAAGAGTACAATTGTCCTGGAAAAGCTTCTCAATTCAGCCGTTCGGACTATGTAAAATTGCAGGTCATAAAAATAAAAACTCACACAAAAGAATGGTAGTGAGAAGCTTCTAGCAGATATGCTAAAACGAAAGGCCCGTGTGCATTATTTTGGGGTATTGTTGTTCACTTGTAACTTGCAGTGATTGAAACACCTCGTTCATCCATTTGTTGGTACTTGGCAGAAAACAGATATCGTTGGAGTGAGCTACGTGGATAAGCCTCTCAAATGGTATCCATTAGATGCCAGGTTTCCCATAGCAATTCATCGGTGCATCAGGCTGTTACCAACAGAAAGAGAATTGACAGCAAAATATCCCATCGGAATCGGAGAGGTGTCCATTAAAACGAAACATTTTTCAACGAGATAGTCCTTTATAACTAGCAAACAATTTTCGGGGCAATCCCTCTCCTATCTAAAGATTTCCAATCAAAAATGTGATCTTCCGATGTTAGGGGTGAAATAATAAACATTTAGAATTACATATTTGATAATCAGGGGAAACCTAACTCATGTAAAAAAGCGGATTCTGTCAACAAAAACTGGCTACCACAATGACAAGTTTGGCCTTTTGTGGGATATTCTATACCGGTGTATAGTATGTATAATGCCACAATATCGCCTTTCTTAAAGTTCAACAAAAATACCATCTACTCAAATTTACCACAGCCTGATGGAAAAACCCAATTCCTAAGAACCCGGGCGCTCGTTTTCTGCAGAGTCGCACAATAGACTTTGATCTCTCATTCACCGAACTCAACTTAACCCACCAGAAGGGGTGTGGCATAATATAATCTTATACGCTGAAATTATCTATGACTTGAGTAAAATTTTATTCATCCGACATATTTAACAAAAACACAGACAAACGATCCTTTTCAACACAAAAAAAAATTCACACACATATACGCTCAATTCAAATCTGACACATTTGTTCCGGGTATTTTTCCTAAGAAACTAGTATTTCTCTCTGAAGAACCACTTTGGTCCAGTTTCAAGTAAAAAAAACACTAGCACAGACAGACAAAACAAAGGCGCATATTATGAAAAAATATGTCACTACTATCTTTAACATTGAGACGTCATATATGTCACATTTTTTTAAAAAAATAATTTTAAGTCATTCAATGTCAAAATAAAATTTACCTGTTTCCGCCATTCTGATATCCTGGTTCTTCTTCTCTGTAGGAATTTTCTCCTTTCGTCGAAATTTAATTGAATTTCAATACAAAAAAAAGTTAGCAAGTCTCTTTTTTTCAGATTTTTTTGATTTTTTTTCCAACAGTCCAGACTCTAGAGGTTATCAGTCTTTTATTATTATCAGTAATCAATGAAACAAAGAATCACTTCTTCAGCTTTTCGTGAATGAATTTTGCGTAGGCACACCCTCCTCGATGTTAGGGAATAAATTTGATTTTTTTTTTTCTTAAATATCCAATTTATGAACTTTTTATCCAAATAATATTATTATCCTCAAGATGCAGATTACTATAGGTACAAGAGATTTCTATTCAACTTTACATTAGATTCTGATCATGATTGATACTAAAAAAAAAACCGGACTTAAAACGACGCGTTGTATCTGACAGACTCCAACCGAATACTCAAATAAAAACAATTGATAGATGAAGATGTGATTATAAAAAAAATTATATATATATTAAATTCACTGAATAGTAAATTGTAGCCGCTACACATCTAGGGTGATTGTCGGCCACATTCGAGTTGCTGGATATGGATCATTACACTTTGGTGGGTGTTTGATTAACGTTTTTATTTTAGTTTTAATTACCTACCCAATTAGCGGTTAATTATATGGTACGAAATGGAACAATTGTCATGTTCATAAGTATTTTATAAAATCGCCAAATGCGCTCACGAATGCACCACAATTCGATGCACTAGCTGTCACAATAGAAGCAATGCGGACAATGTCTACACAAGTGTTTCTCTCTAGAGGTGATAGTGATATTGCCTTTCATGTCGACATTGAACTTGCTGGATCGGACTGACCAGTTGTATCGTTAGATACTGAGAGCAGAAAGTTCACGTCAAATTATGGGAAACACGAAATAAGAAGCCAGAACTAGCGTCCTATGTAGACAGACATGCAGACATGCTGCCACTACATACTATTTATGTATTGCTTGTCCCACTTCACAGGACAATTGGCTTCTTCCAACCTCATCGATGTCGAGCGTTTGTCCTATAGGTGATGGCTAGATGTTATTGAGAGATTCGTCATCAAGACCAACTGGCCGACTGTAGCATTCATTTAGACAAGCATCTAACTTGCAGTGTCAGAGGGGCAGACTTTCTTTTTAAATCATAGAGGGTCTCCTTAAAACTCCTGATAGCGCATAATTCCTGGTGTGGCACTCAATTCATCAGTAACAACAAATTCAAGTCTCGACTTGAAATCTACGAAAGCTCACAATTGAAAAAGGTATGTTGAACATATATACAGGGGCGTAGCGAGGGTTCGAGCCTGGGGAGTGACTTTCATTGAAATGCCGACTTATTTCAGGAACTTACCGACTGTATAGAAATCATGAAAATCAGCCCAGCGGTTATCGACTTTTATCTAACGTCATCGAATTTCACCCCATAGAAGATGTTTTTTGTATGGGAAATGCCACGCCCCTTTGTC
Source organism: Cheilosia scutellata (assembly GCA_955612985.1). Taxonomy (NCBI): domain Eukaryota; kingdom Metazoa; phylum Arthropoda; class Insecta; order Diptera; family Syrphidae; genus Cheilosia; species Cheilosia scutellata. Next base: position 117,154,048 of record OY015312.1, read on the forward strand.
CAATTTTGACCAATTTTAACAGGAAATAGGGTCAATATCTAAGATCACCTGTAAATTTGAACTCAATCGATTCGATGGTCTTTGGGAAATAAGATTTTGATTAATTTTGTTTGTATGGGAGGTGCCTTACAGGAAAACCCCTGGGCCAATACCTAAAGGACCATTCACATGCGAGCGACCAACTATCTACGAATGAACGAATATTCGCAAGTTTTGACAGTCCGTTCACGTGAACACTTTACTAGGTCGCGGCAGTTCGCGAATTTTAGTCATCAGCTGTATTAAGAAAACAAATTTATAAAGGGTTTAAATAACGAAATTTCGTTTTCCAAACTTTTTGCCCCAAACGAAAACACCCTTGCCCCGAATTGTCAAAATTCGAAATCCACATCAATTAGCCGAGTTCCATATTCCTTCCAATTTAACCTCAAATTAGAAATACCGCCCGTTCTATTTGAAATCGAATCGAAACTTGCTAAATTTTAATGATTTCAGTCGGTAAATTGACCGATGCCGACCGTCTTTTTTAAAATCCAATCTGAACTCGCTAAATTTGAAGGATCTTAGTCACCGATGTCCATCGTCCTTTTTAAAATCGAATCGAAACTGGCTAAATTTTAGGGAGATCATGTGGAACCTTTGAAAATGCCGACTTGTAGGTATACATTTACAAGTTTAAAACCTATACCTAATGAAAATCCAAACCTAAGACCTATTTTTTGAAAATTGCTCGTTGATTGGCCGACTCTTGAAAAGCGTGGGGATCCGACGATCTCTTAATATCTTTCTCTTTTAATTCTAAAAACGGCAAAAATTAAAGAACTACACAAGATCTGGATGACCAATTCTGATCGCAAAAACGACCGATTACACGATTAAGGAATGACTCATGCAGTATTTGAATTTTCTCTCTGGCTGTATGGCATGTGGCATCGTCTTGTTGAAACCACATCATGTTAGTCACATCCATATATTGTAATTTAGGAACTAAAAACTGGGTTATCATTTGTCACGATAACGAACACATAATTGTTACTGTCTGAGCAGCCTCATTTTCGAAAAAGAATGATCCGATAATGCCTCAGCCTAAAATCCGCACCCATTCATGCGTTGTGGATGCATTTGTTTCTCAACAATTACTCCTGGGTTTTCTGAACCCCAAATGCGACAATTTTGACGATTAACGAAGCCATCAAGATGAAAATGAGCTTCATCACTGAAGATGATTTTGTTTGAATAAACCTTCATTATTTTTAAAATATTGCTCAAATGCATTGTTCTTTCGTATAGCGATCCATTTTTACTAACCCCGAACTGTCAGCTGTCATATTGTTATCGTTTTTTCCGTTGACATTACTGTTCTATTAAATGGCGCAAAATTAACATTTTACGTGAATTATTGGACACCCTTTACATATTATCTCTTCTAGTCTATTCCATTATATTTTCTGTACTTTCCGATTGTTCTAACAAGACCATTCTTTGGCAAGACTTTAACGCCACACTCCGGCCACGCGTCGTCCTTTATGTCCACAATTTCGCAAAAAGTACAAACCTCTGATTCCATGAAGGTATAATATATTGTAATGCGCTGATAAAGCTGATCCAGTCCATTTCTGACCACAAATCTCATGTTAGTTAATTTTTTATACATGTGAAAGCTTTGTCGCAGGTTCACTTTTCCCTGCTGCTACTGTAGGCGCTCACAATTCGAACGCCCGTAAGTATGCAATCGGGTTTGCATTCACACCTTCTAATTTTAAAAGACCAAATTTTAACTGGTGAGTGGGTTGTTTTGGATTAGAAGCAAGAACCCAGTCAGTTGCAATCCGTCAGTTGCTTTGCTGTTACTTTAGAAGGAGCTGAGAGCTCGGGAGTGGACATTGCCCTTAACAAACTGTGGTTGAAGTGTGCAATATTGTTGAAAATCGGCTTTAAATCAAGACATAGACTGTCTATTCTGCAAGATATTGCATGACTTTCTAGGTGAAGTCTATTACAGATTGTATTATAGGAGGTGTCTTAGATTAGGTGAATATTCTCTCAAACAATAATTCATAGACTCAAATTCGAAAAAATTTCCCAACAGAAATTATCAGCGTCAATCCCAACAATCGAGAATCGTTGTTACTCCTCGCTTTCCCACTCAGTAACTTCTAAAGTTTAAATTTTTTTTAAGAAAACCCTGAAATAATTATTTTGTCAGGAAGAGCTGTAGAGAATTAAGGTAGATACCTACCTTAGGCAATTCCTCACAATTTCTGTACAAAACTCTCCACTGCACCCACATAACCTCTTAGCTCAATTATTAGAAGCTTTTTCAGTTATAAAATGAAAGAAACAAAAGACAAAACACATTGGGCTGTGCTAATAATCATTTTTAGAGTTCAACTTAAATTTCAAGGACCTCATTATTTTATACAAAATTAGCTACCTACCAAATTTAAGATGGTGATTAAAAATGATTATTAGTACGGGCCATAAAAATTTCCAAAAAAAATTTGTATTTACACAAGAAAAACAATATTTAATTTATCTTTGGCATTCAAAAGGTTCACAACATTATCTTATGTGTATATGTGTTTGTGTACAACTACACTAGTCTAAAATATCTTAACAATGACGTCTTATGGCAACTGCTAACTGATTCACGAATCGGATTTTGGTCAATTTTTCGGCTGCGACTTTGTCTTCTTGCCGAAATTCTCGCCATCTTCGATCGTCTCTGGTAGTGGTGCACCCTTTGTTTCGGGCAGGAATAACACCAGCACCGCTCCAATCAGTGGAATCACTCCAAAAATGATCGGTGGTAGCCATGGTGCAATGGAGTCGGTTTTTGACACAAACGGAGCTGACATCGACCCAATTCGAGCCAACATCGATGCAAAACCCATGCCTGCGTTTCGGACAACAGTGGGGAACATCTCCCCGGCATACAGATACGCAATAGGGAATGAAACTGCCATACCGAAGACACCTATCGATGCAAGGACGACCTTAAGGAATGCGTTCTCATCCGAAACGAATGCTATCGTCAACATGCAACACCCGGCCAATGTATTCGAGACCATTAGAGAGATCTTTCTGCCCCAATATTTGCCAGTCAGAATTGAGATAAGTGATCCAGGGATTCCGAGGGTTCCGGCAATGGCAACGTTCGTGAATATATCACCACTTAGCTCTCCAACATACTGTGACACACCAAAGTAAGTCAAACCGCACACAAACCAGTTAATCGTCATGCAGATGGTCTTTAGCCTCAGATTTGGATAGCGGAACAGATCGACTAAGGTTCCCTTCGTTACCTCCTGCTTGGACAGCTTGCGGCGGGCTGACTCTTCCAAGTCACTGCGAATATTATGAATCGGCCTGTTGTTAGTGATGGCAGCTTTTTCCAAAACTTTGGCAGCTTGATCAAGACGTCCCGCTGACAGCAGCCATCGTGGAGATTCCGGAATCAACCAGTAGTAGGAGATGAAAATCACCGAGACAATTGATATGGCAAACTGGAACCACCTCCAGTCGCGGAGGTAGTAGGCGAACAGTGGCAACGTTGTGTGTCCCAGATTGAAGGGAATCTGATAGAGAATGGACATGATTTCGCGTTTCTTGGCACCCGTGATCTCCATGACGAGGACAAAGCTGAAATGAGCAAATTTTAATTATTATCCGAAGGAAAGGATGCCAACTATATACTAACCTTGTCATCATACTGCCTCCAGTTGCGACGGCCAACAGAAATCGGAACACACAAAACACCCAAAACCATGGCACAAAAGCATCCAAGACACCACAGACCAACTGCATTAGGACCGAGAATACCAGTGGAGGACGTCGTCCAGCTCTGAAAGAACCATTTTATAAGTTTCTCCATGGGATGTTTATATCATGCAACTTACTTATCCGACCACACTCCAAATCCAATGTTTCCCACAAGAATGCCAAACATAAAAAGTGTCTGCACCAGACTGGCTAGGTACCGCTTGTTGCATACCAATCCCCATTCTGTGACAATGGTCTCTTGGAAAATACTTCTATCGTAGGCGATCTCGGTACACGCATCTGAGCATTTGTCGGTAACGTTGTTCGGTACAACGCATTCAAAGTTGACAGGTGGAGCTAAGAAAACCGTGGCCAACTGATGCCACCCCACGGGGAATTTCATCATAAAGATCACAATACAAATCCAGATTTGCCATGGTCCGAGATCACCAATAGATCCAGCTATTGGGTCAGCAATACGCTCTTCGTAGTCGGCTTTCTCTGAAAATATAAAAATGGAAGAGGTTTTAAATCTGTTTTAAAATTTATTCTGCAAGTTTTTCGATGTTCAATGGAGGAGTATAGAACTGTCTTTAGAATTGGCCCACAGACCTACATAATTTTTTCATGAGAGGTGGTTTTCTTGTTGATTTCATATTTCTTTATTAAGTTGTGCCACCCCCAAAAAGCCCAAATGACAAATGTAGCCTTCTATGAAGAGCAACTATAGTTCGCCAAACAACTCGGGAAAACGTTAAGACTTCAGTGCCTTCTATTCTTAGTACCAACTCAGTGATGCAAATCAGGGTTTCAGTCTTAACATCTCGCTTCACTGTCCAGCTACCGAACTCATCCGAATGTAAGGCTGGAAATTCCAAAAGGGCTCTAACTTTAAAGATTTGCCTACATCTAATTATTAAGCGTAATAAGTCATAACTGAAAAATTGGGCTGAATTTTCATTAGGAAGGGACTCACTAAAGGTGTCCCATAATGCACGCAGAATTTGAATTTTGCGCCATTTAATATGTAGTACAGTGATGCCAACGGATAAAAGATAACAATGTGACAGCTGACAGTTCGATGTTATTAAAATTGGAGGGCAATACGAAAGAACAACGCATTTTCATTGTTGAGCAATATTTTAAAAATAATGAAGGTTTGTTCGAACAAAATCATCTTCAGTGATGAAGCTCATTTTCATCTTGATGGCTTCGTTAATCGTCAAATTGTCGCATTTGGGGTTTAGAAAACCCACGAGTAATTGTTGAGAAATAAATACACATCCACAACGCATGACTGTTTGGTGCGGATTTTGGGCTGGGGGCATTATCGGAACATTCTTCTTCGAAAATGCAGTAACAATAATTAATTATGTTCGTTGTCGTGACATGTAAACCCAGTTTTTAGTTCCTAAATTACAAGATATGGATGTGACCAACCTATGGTTTAAACAAAACGGTGCAACATGCTATACAGCCGGAGAGAAAATTCAAATACTGCATTTCCTAATCGTGTAATCGGCCGTTTTTGCGATCAAAATTGGCCATCCAGAACAGCGATTTAACGCCATTTGACTTTTTTCTTTGGAGTTAATAGTTAAAATTTCAATGTGATTTATTTGAATGAACAATGTTTTTCGATTTGTTTTCCGACGAAAAAAACAAAAAACGAAGACGGTTTGCCAACACGCGAACAGACAGCGTACCGTGCGAAAAAAACCCTAATCCTATATTTAAAAGAAAATTAAAAAAAAAAAACTTACGGAATGAATGTTTCGCAATTAATGCCCGCAACCCAATTGGATAATCTCACTTTTTACACGCAAACTTATTTACTGAAAAAATGATCGAATTGATAAATATCGCATTAAATTTCAATTGTTCGTAATGCTTGTACCGTTTGCGGATGTGATGCGTGATATACGACTATAACTCGAATCAATGTGCAAGAAAAATAGCACATTTGCTCAATGACAATGCGAAAAGAACACCTGTCAAATTGCGCACAACCTAACTCAACGTATAACGTCATCTATCGGGTTGTGGTATTGATCGCAGCACAGCGCCATCTATTATTTATCTCGTTAACTTCTCCACCCAAAATGCATGCAAATTGTTTTTTATCACAATGAATTTCACAATTATCCGAAATTTTCCAAGCTTCACAACGATTCCCAAAAATTTCTTTCGTAAAAATCTTCTCCTGGCAATTACGAACATCTGAAACAAAATTTTAGCCAAATCGGGCCAGACGTTCTCAATTGATGAATTACAATACATTTTTCACACCATTTTTATACCCCTTCACAGGAAGGTATATTAACTTTGACATTACATTTGTAACGCCAAAAAGGGATCACTGGAGACCCTATAAAGTATAGATATTCTGAATCAGGATCACAATCTGAAACGAGTTAGCCATGTCCGTCTGTCTGTTTGTCTGTTGAAAGCACGACAGTGCCCAAACGAATTGACCTAGGCGAATGAAATTTTGTGAGAGGACTTATTTTTACCGTCCGTGTCGTCAGGTTGGTATTGAAAATGAGCTACGTCGGTCAAGTAGCTCTGGCACCTCCCATACAAAACCACTATTAGACCCATGTGTCTCTCTGTCTGTTGAAAACACGATAGCGTCCAAACGAATCAACTTAGGCAAATGAAATTTTGTGAGAGGACTTCTTTTTATCGTCTTCGTCATCGTTGGTATTAAAAATGGTTCAATTCGGTCAAGTAGCTCTGGTACCTTCCATACAAAACCGCTATTATCCCGAGTCTTTTGGCATGTTTTCTAAGAAGACAGTGCCCTGATAATATGCCGATCAGTGTCCTGAGCTGTTCCCTGCCAAGTTTGAGGATTTCTCTAGATCTTTTTTGGTCGTATTGCGGCCAAAGTGCCTTAGATACTGCGTGACCGGTGAGGTCCGCCCACCTCCGGTTGGCTTCCTTAGTTATTTTGTTCCTGACATCGCTTTTTATGATGCAAGGAGGTGGTTTAATATCCACATCTCCTCCATATAACATGTCCCCGCATCTTCTCGTAAGCTCATCAGCTTGCTCATTTCCAGCTATACCGCAGTGTCCTCGACCCAGCACAGTCTCACTCGGCTCTGACTGCATAATGCCTTAAGCATTGTGTGACAGGTCCTGAAACAAAACCAAAAAATATTTTGATGCAAAAAGTTTTTCCAAACTATTCTAATAGTCTCTCTGGTTTGTGCTAATAGTGACTGCAAAAAAGTTTTTTTTTTTTCAAAAATCTCTTCGCTAATATTTTTTAATGGAGAAACTTTTTGCATCAAAACATTTTTTGTTTGAGACCGATGAAAAAAGTAAAAAAAGTAGACTTTCACAAAAATTCTACATTTTCAATGGGTACTTAAGGGGTTAAGGAAAGTTTTGTATCATACAAACGGAATTTAAATGATTTTTCCATTGGTGATAAAATTTACATGAAGTAAGTTCAAATTATGAGTAGAATTAACTTTAATTTTGTCAAAATACTTATGCTGACCAGTGTATTGTATATTGTCTAAAGTTACAAGTATCTTCTTTTAAATTCGTACACTTATTCAATTATCTAATTTCCAATGAATCGATGTAATTCGATCTGTCATTCATGTTATGTCAGCTAAATCATCATAATTTTAACCAGATTCGTGTATATCTTCATTTATCGCCGTCTGTTACTTCCTCGTGTACATTTCGCTTGAACGACGAACAGTACAATCGTTCGCAGTCACATTAAAACAACAATCAAATTAATATACAAGTGCGATCTGTCAATGTGATTTGATTAACGCATCCAACATTGTTTACCAAAATGTGTCAACAATTTGACATTATTGTTTACATTAACCTTTGCCAATGAAGGGGCTTTTGGGCCACATGAGGCCCAGATCATGTACACTGTCACTGTTGCCTTGCCACTGACAGGCACAAAAAAATTGTCAATTGACACCAAAACGTCTACATGATACTTTGTTTACATAAATTATACTATACAAAGATACGATGTATCTGTATCTGTCTACGCAATAGCAATAATTGCTTATCCATTTTTGAAATTCCACAGACTTTCTTTAGATGACGTTGTGCGGTCCTCTTGTGCCACGGACATTGTATATGTAGTTCATTTGTTGTATTGTATGAGATTGTAAATATGAATCGAAATGAATAAAACTGATTAAGGCATATGCTGCCGATGCTGCAATCACAATTGGACTTTTCAATTGACAACAATCGTATAGGGTAATCTCAGTTGTACAGTGTCAGTTGTCAGTTATATGATCGAAACGTAGATCGTAAAAAAAAAATTTAAAAAAAATATTTATCGTTTAAAATTGTATCAGCACTTAAAGCATCACTGATTGCAATTGGATATGAAATGCCGGAGCGGTATGAACTGTCAATGGTGATTTATGCAATTGCACAGTTGCACAGTGTAGATTGATCTTTATTGGGATTTCGTTTAATTAATGTATGTACCTATTGCAATATTTAAAAATATTTGCTACATAGTAGATTTGGCATATTGAACAACAAAAAGCGAATTGAAATATCAGTATTTTTATTGTCTTACGTATTGTAAAAGTGTTTGTCCTCTTTATGTTTTCAGAATCTCTATCCGATCCTCCATCCATGGACTGACATATATCCGCGGGTCTCTGGAGAAGGTCACAAGCACTTAACAAAGAGTTTTAGAGCATAAGGACCTACCATACAACAAACATATAAAACACTATTGGCACTTAGAAAGGCTATATGTAGTTGAGAACTTCGTACATGGTAAAATAGACTAGTCGCTATTCTTGATGCATTCAGAGGCCATATACAGAGACTACAATATACCCCAGTCTATACCTCCAGCAAGCTCGGCCCCTATCTAACTGCCTCCAGTTGGTTGAGGTCGCCCTCCAATTGTGCGCGCCACCTAAGGTTGGGTCTTCCTTTGCTACGTTGTCCCTCAGGGGTGGACTCAAAGACTCGTCGGGCTGGTGCGTTGCTGTCCATACTCTCCACGGGCCCCAGCCATCTCAGCCGTTGTATCTTCAGCTTTTTGACCAGGTAAACGTCGCTGTATAGCCCATAAAGCTCGTCATTAAATCTTCTCCTCCACACTCCTTCGATACAAACTGGACCGAATATCATCCGAAGAATCTTTCTCTCAAAACATCCCAGAAGGTTTTAATCCGCTTTCGACAGAGTCCATGCTTTTGCATCATATAGCAGGACAGCACCGGGATGATTACGGTCTTTAACATGGCTCTATGAGAGAGGGCTTTACTTCTTAGATGCCTTCTTAGCCCGAAGGAACAGCGATAGGTAAGATGGATTCTGCGTTTGATCTCTGCGCTAATGTCAATTTGCGAGGTATAGTGGAGCTGGAGCCCATAGTAGACAAAGTCTTTAACTACTTCGAAATTGCATTTGTCCATCGTGACGTTTTGTCCGTCGTCGACTCCTTTCTCGTTGACAGAATATACTTCGTTTTGACCTGGTTTACACCCAGACCCATCTTTGCCGCCTCCGTTTCAACACTTGCAAATGCGCCACTGACAGCTCGCTGCGATCTTGCCGATAATGACAATATTACCAGCACATGCGCAAGCAGTTGAACAGACTTCTGAAAAATTGTACCTCTGATGTTGGCTTGTTAGTTTCGTTCAATTCCTTCAAGGATGATGTTAAAAAAGTTACACGACAGCGCATCACCTTTTCTCAAACCTTTTTCGACATCAAAGGGCTCGGTGATGTTTTTGTCGATTTTTACGGAGCAGCGAGATTTCTCCATTGTCATCCTGCACCAGACGAACGAATTTGGCAGAAATGCTGAAACGTGACATGGCTTTGTATAGCTCGTCCCTATATACGCTATCATACCCGACTTTAAAGTCGATAAAAAGGTGATGTGTACATTATACCCCAGTCACAGTTTAATTAAACTTTTAAGTCCGCTTTTCTACTGAGTCACTCTATGATGTAGATACATTACTGAAGGATGAATGCAGCCTACAATGGTGGATCAAAAACTTGTGGCATGGATGTGTTTTGTCAGTAAAAAAGAACACCCTGCTAAATCATCAATATTTAACTTCTACTGTGAAAATTCTATATTATGTCAAATTCATATGACTGAACACCGACTTTGACAGTTTATGTCATTAAGGTCTGTTCCTTTACTTTTAAATCTTACGAATTTTTACGCATTTTTACTCAATGTCGTTCCCTAACTTGTAAAATTCGTAAAAGAGAGCGGCATCGAGAGAGCAAGATATTACCCCTCCATTGGGAATCTTACTAGTTTTTACTCAACAAATTTCTTTGAGTAAGAATTTAAACAACTGACATCGCCTGAAAATTGACAGCTGATTTGAAATGCGTGTAACGGCTATTTGCATTTGTCTTTTGATTTCCTGCGATATGAGAAACAAATTGGTATGAAAATGGTATCAGAAGGCGGGAAAATAATGTAGCATTTCTTCTCTTCTCGAATGCATGTAGTTCAGTCTGTAAAAACTATTGCACATACTTGAATTCATACTCACATGCAATTTGTGGAAAAAAAATGCATCTGTCATTTTTCATAGTTACTACAAAAGCGTTCCCTAACGTTTTCGTAAGTTTTCCTCATTGAGAGAGATTTCATCCCCACCACTGCCATTTTGACATTCTTTTCCATTTTTACTACAAAAGTAAAGGAACAGACCTTTTATTACAAATGCTTGCAAACTTTCAGGTCAACGTCAAACAGACCTTATGGTTGGGTTCAAAAGTTTATTAATTTAAATGGCCATTCCTAAGATCGCGTGATTAGCACGCTAGGAAAGTGACTCTGTGCCTGTCGATGTTGTAAATTATGCTTCGCCACAAATTAAAAGAGCCTTGTGTAAAAATAGCTTAATTTTTATATTTACATATAAGCACCTTAGCTGCTCATCTTAAAGAATAAATCGAATGCACAAAAATGGGGAAAATGGAGTAGGTACGAAATAATTAAGATAAATGATTCGCCCACTTATAAGTGTCAACAAAACTGCTAATCATTGTTCAGTGTTCACTGTCATATAGTGTTTAGTTAGCGAATGCCATATACCTACAATAAAATGAAAATAAAACTTCTTGGAATCATTACTTAATCGTTTGCGAACGTTCATTACACTCAATTTGAAGTGGGTGTGGTCGGAAAAGCTGTTAATTTATTTAAGTTTACTTAATCAAATTTATCTACATTGTCATAATTTATTTAGTTTATGCTTGTGATGTCATTACTTGCAGGGGAATATTGTATGGGAAGTCAGTCAGCGAAAACCGCTAATTGACGAAGCCGGACATTGATTGTTAGCTGTCAGATAAAGCGTAATATTGCTGACGGGAATAACACACAAATGTGAGAATGGAAATTAAAACTTGAATAGGAAAAATCAAGTGATGGTCATCCATTAGTTTTAAGAATGGTTTACCTAAATAAATCTGCGTTTGCAATGGTGAGAAACAGTGATGGTATTTGCTACATATGTATAGCAGAACTACTACATTTGTTCGGCAGCTACTACATAGTAAACGATTTTTTCCTAAATTTCAATAAAGTCCATAAATGATCATTAAAACTATTCTGACATTCAGCTCATTGTCACCTATTTCACTTGATCAAATTCATGGCAATACTTATGGAAATTTGGTTACTATCATTATCATGCTCGTTCCACTGCATGATCTTATATTGACAGCGGTAACTGTCAACAATTGTCATTATTTGCTATGCAGTTTATTGTTACATCAAATAGTTGTTTTTTCATTTGGAAATGTCAAAAACTAGATGGATGGAATACGTCAGCTTATGGAAGGTAAACCATAAGCGATACCTACGACGAATAGAGAAGATTTACTTTCTTCTTTTTGTCTTTTTACACTTCTCACAAATGGAAATAAAGCACACTCATTGCTAATGACATTGAGATAATTTGCCAAATGTCTGTGAAACCACATATTTTGCAAAAAAAAAAAAATGTATACTGCGACGTGACGTGGTGGGGTCTTCACTATTTTCGCTTTTTCGAGCCCGCAGATGTATCATCAAATCTTTCATTTTTTTTTCCTTCTCATGTAAAATACGGAGATGTCATTTCCGCGAATATCTCTTAAGAAGCCAATAGGTATGACAAGTATGAAAACAATTTTTCTTAATCCACATCAACTGAGCGAAATTCCCATTAATCCAGTCCAAGCTATAAAAAGCACAGTTGGTAAATCTGTGTCACACCTTCAATGGTAGCAAATGTCATTTAAACGCGCTTCGAATTTTCATAGAAAACGCAGTTGGAAAGAAATAAATTTCTAAGAAAGAAAGTGACATACGGAGATAATAATTAGTTTCATTACTTTCGCTTATGACAGCTTCCAGATATATCATTTTTTACTATTCAAAGAAACGATGAAGCCGATCAAGTACAGACAGCTTAATCTGCTTGATCAAATTGGTCAAAGTTATAGAAATGAAAATCTGTGTAGGTAATTTCTAAACTCAAACTGGTTTTCTTATTTAATAAGGTTTTAAAAAGGTTTTTTTTTAATTTTTATAAAAATACCTCTACTGATATTTTGACGTAAACATCACAGGTAGGGTTTAATAATGAAAATCTGTCATTCGTATTATACAGGGTTGGCCAAATACAAGTTTCTTTTTAAAAATGCAATAAAATGAACAAAATTAATTTTTTTCCAGGTACATACACATTATGGCTTTATTAGTATCTAAGAGCAAACATTAATTATGGAAAACAGCGTCGTTTAAGTGGCAAATCGCAGTTCCGAGGCGGCCAATTGACATCGCCAAGACATTTCCCAATGTTGTTCAAGCGTAGAGCGACTCATTTCGTTCCGTGGAGGCATGATACTGACTTTCTGTCAAGATTTCGAGCGAGAAACAGCTGTCAGTGTCAAAATAACCTATGATTTAAAAAGAAACCATTAGATGGCGCACCGTTTACCCTCTTCATAGTTAAGATAATATTTTGGGAACACCTCAAAGAAGTAATAATTATACAAACCATACTCGTATGCAACTCTTAAAAGAAAAAGGAAACAATTGATTCAATACTTCAAGGGCAGTCGATGTTGACGTTTTCAGAGCAATCAGCAATCGATGAATAAATGGTTAAATGAAAAAATGGTTAAATTAAGCCTTGATTTGCTTCACTTAAGCGTTGGTTACATTGAACTTGAAATATCGTAAAAACAAGTTAAAAGATCAAGGATTTTCTGTTAAGAGCTATATGTGAAGACTGCGAATTCGAAATCAAATTTCAATGTCGCACTTGCAGCTATACAATTAATCGTCAGTGTTCAATAAATTTATTGGTTCTGAAAGTGAAGGGCTCTCCATGATGTAGATGCATATTGGAGTAGGATCAATAATTGCACAATCCGCAATGAGAAGGAGAAGGCAGATTAATTTTAGCGTGGTCTGTTTAATTTGCCTGCGAGTTGAATTTCAAAACTTTTTGATCAAAGTTAAACCAGGGATCTGAAATTGTTTTGACCTTGCTTGGATTGTCTGCATATAATGAATGGTTTAGTTTTTTATTACCGCTGTTGTTAACACGGCATTTAAAACCTAATTCGGTAAAGCTACAAGAAGGCTATACAAACATCTCCCTTGTTAATGGATGGAAGATGGACTTTAAAAACTTGCGTTGCAAACATAAAAAGAACCTTAACAGAGCCAAATCGCGAAGCTACCGGCAGACTATTGGAGATCTATTAATGAAGCTTGATTAAAACAGAGATTAGATAATCACAGCGTAGTTCTTGGCGCAATTTCTACCAGCGTATTAAGAACACCTCTCATGCTGCTAGTCTGCGAATAATACTCTTTCAAAAACACCCTCCATACCTAATAGTATTCTAATTAATCCCTTATGTCACTTAGACTACGTTATAGAGCTTGATCAAAATCTCGGAAGACTTGCACATAAATTTAAAGCGTTGTAATCAACTTAAGGGTTATCTCTGAATTCGTAACATGAATAAGGCATAATATACCATAAGTATACATGAAATCAAGGCGTGATGAGATTATTGGTAATTTCTCTAAAAAAATATGAATAGAAATATGTATGTATGTAGCTAGTTTGGATATTGTTATGAGGTTTTTGTGTGTGCGAACATCCGGCGCACTTTCCTCTACCAACGATGAACAAAAAGAAAAATAATCTTCAGAGAGCGGTACGCTCCTTCAGCTAATAAAATCAAATTTTCCTTTCAGACTGTACTGCATGTAATCTGTCACAATTTAGCGTGCCCAAAAATGGTTTGCCACATTTTTTTAAGCTAAATTTGTGTAATGTTGTGTAACACTTTTTCGCGTCGATGAATTTTTGAAGGAAGTTATTTTTAACGAACAACTGTTTTCTATGACACTTATATCACCAACGTCCTTTATGTCTAATGTTTGGAGAGAAAAATTGGAGAGCAACTAAAGTTTAGTGTAGCTCGAGCAGCGTACTAAGCTTAAGCAGGTAATGATAAACAAATTAATGGCTGGCTTTTTTTTTAACTATTAATTATTAAATAACTACCAATCGACTGTCTGATCACGATTATAATCCATAAAGGGCAGAACTACTCATTATTATGCAATTTTCTCAATAACGCGCATCTGATAATGCTACACTCAGAGAAAAATCGCAAGCTAAAATCTAGTATGACCAGAATATTTTTTGGTCTTGTTTTAAGAATTTTCGAGCTTAATTTAAATGGATAATTGGGGTTTACCACGATATCTCGAAAAAAAAAAAATCTCGAAAGCAAAAATCTCGAAAAAAAAATTTCGAATTTGAAAAATCTCGAAAAAAAAAATCTAGAAAGCATAATCTCGAATAACAAAAATCTCGAATTAATATTAAAAATGGTGTTAAAAAGTGAGATGCGTATGGGGGGCATGCTGCCCCCCTGCAACCCCCTTACTTGGGTTTATTGTTTGCCTATGGGATGGGTGCAAAAAAAAATCTCGAATTTACTTTTTATTTTCGAGATATAGTCTTTCGAAATTTTTGTACATTCGAGATTTTTGCTTTCGAGATTAAAAAAAAAAACTTTTCGAGATTTTTAGCCTTCGAGATTTTTGTCATTCGAGATTACGTCATGATCCCGGACAATGGTCCAAAACGTAGCCTTTGTATTCTTAAAATAAGAACAAACATTCTTTAAAAATAATCCCGAACCAGGACTGAAGTAAGATTTTTAAGCTTACTAAAAATCTAAAAAGAAAATTTTTTGTCTTGAAAAAGCGAGCTCAAAAAGATTTTTGCACTTGTAATAAGATTTTAAGAGATTACCATACATTCGTCAACGAACAGGCTGTAAATGACACTGATATTCTTGATTTTATTTCTTTTAAATTGTCGGAACATTTAAATTTTCCGACATGAAGGCAAATATTGTATTATCGTAAACGTGCCTTCTTAGTTATTTTAATGTCAATTGTAGTAGCACATGCTGGAAATCTTACCTTTCTCCTCACGCTCCTTGCGTGACATGGCCATCTCAATTCCAGCTGTCTCTGATTCAGGCATTTCGATTGTCAATTTATTCGTGTATCCTTTGCAATTTGATCCAATATGTCACTGATATTTACCCGCACCGACACAAATCACCAATGAACAATCTCACAAAGGACTAATTCAAAAGAACCACTTAACAGTGATTATAGGGCCACTAGCACTAGCACTAGCACTCTCTCTTATCTCAAGCGATATTCGAAAAGAAAGCAGACTCGTTGGAGTTTCTATCTCGTCTACACAATTGATCCGGCTGCGGTCTTGGTAGCTGATTAAAAACTGCGATTAAAGATTGGTGTGTGCTTGGAATTTCGTACTAGATGTACTATCCATAGTGTAAAAGTAGTACACAACAACGACACGTACGATAACGTTGTATCTGAGCGGCACTAGAGCGAATTCTCGACTGAATATGATTCCAACTTGTAGCCGCAATTTAAAATGAAACTCTGGATGGATGAATGCTAGTAGTTCAGTTGCTGGGTTGGTGAACTATAGTATAGTATGAGAGGGGGTCTGATGCGGCTAAAATAGTTGGCATATGGAGTGTCGTCGTCTGTCCATTATGCGGATCATTGCACTGCGTGCGCGGATGGTCAATATAATTTTTTTTTTTTTGCTTTTTGTATAGAGAAGGAAACCAGCTCTGGCTTCGGTTTAGCGGTGTAATAGTAAGTCCCCTTGAAACACACTCAAAATTTAGACTATATGGGTAGGTGGATACTGCGGATAGTTGTTGGGTTTTTTTTTTTTTTTTTTTTCATAAACAAATTGGACTGAAATTTCCTCCAATTAATTTGATTTTTAGCAATTTACTTGGTGATTACCGAATTTATGACAAAGATTGTTTTATTTAATCTCGGTGTCGGGTAATTGAGCGATAAGTATCTACTTGGATACAGTTAAGAAGCGATGCTTAGGATGGAGAAATATTTCTGAAAAAAAGATGGGTTTAGGCTGAGAGTGTGCAACTTGACCTTAGAAGATGCTGATAAAAATGCCAGAATGGTTAATGTACACGCAATTGTGCAGTAAAGCAAAAATATTTTACTCGGTTCTGCTGTGTACGGTATTTATTGTTATTCGATTGTAAAGTTTATACCATCTTATGTCATAAATTGACGACGATGATGGTCTGTGGCATATGATTGTTTGCATTTGATTACGAATTTATTTTGTGGTATTTTATTGTGCAACGTTGTTCTCTTTGCGAAGAGGCAATTACGCATTTGGGTTTTATTTATGCGCAAATGACAACGACAAACTACAGACAAAATGTATATTCACTCTGATCAGATTATGATGAAGATAAGAATTTTTGTTTATCCATTTAGCTACCACATATTATGTTTACACTATATGAAAGCAATTTGTTGATCGTAAAGGTAGACAAAACATACACACGTCCTAAGTAGCTTGGGTTGAACAAAATCTCATTTTAAACGGTAGGAGCTTAAAACAAGCTATTTGGCGCCAAAAGTATCTTTGGATCTTATTTCTTTTAAAATGAGCAAAGAGAGGTTATGAATCAAACACTAAAAGTAGGTTTCCACATGTCGGTTGATTGACAAAGTTTAACAGCTCTCGTTTATGTCATTGAACGACACCACTGTCAGTTGATTTCCACTTATGTCAATAATTGGCAAAAAATCGTTTGTCAGTTCATTGACGATGGAATTTTGACAAGTGTGTTTGTCAATGCACTAAAAGCTATTTCCACTTGCGCTGCCAATTTGGAATTGTCATCTCTTTGTCAATATTGCAAATTGCGGCGCACGTGAAAAAATACCTACATAGCAATCTATAGGTAAATAGTGTACATAAAACAAATAACATTTTCTTTTTATTTTAAATCAAATGAACAATTTTAAAAAAGAAATTAATCGATCCCGCTTCTTGTGTTTTGTTCGTCGAATCTGAGTTCAAGCTGTAGGCAGAAGACGAAGAAAGCCGAAAATTTGCAAAATACTCAAAATGCTCAAAATGAATAGAACTGACTTCGAATTTATTTTGCAAAGGGTTAAACCATCATTCATAAAAAATAAGAAACATTTATGCGAAAAGGGGTGGGCCCTGTAAAAAAATTGGCCTACCTTGTATATAAAAATGTGTCTATTGATTGACAAACTTATGAAGTTGATGGCAATTAATTTTCACTGTCAATTAAAGACAAAGTGACATTTTGTTTGACAATTCAGCTATTTCCACTTGTCATTGAAATTCTTTGTCAGTTATTGGTAAACGCTGTTTGTCAATTCATTGACAAGCAATTTGCAATTTCGCTATTTTCACTTGCCAATTTTTTAATTGGCATAAAAATACGTCAATTGTCAATTTCAAATCGACAAGTGGATAGGGAAACCCAGCAGAACACGCTGTGATGCTGATGACCAATTTGTGATGACCAAATTTGCGATGTATCAATTTGAAATAAATGTAGTGTTTTTGTAGGTAGTACGTTTTTCGAATTTTAAAAACTTTTCTAGAAATAACCAATTTGACAGCTGATTTTATTAACCATTTCACAATGAGTAGACTTATGTTTTCTAGTCCATGCCCGAAATCATAGACAGTAATGGGCAATGGGCCGGTTCAGGCGTTTTTCCTTCTACTGAGTGTGAGTGTACAAAAAAAGGAGGGACTGGAGGAATTACCATAGACCCAATTTTTGAGTTCCTTTAACATCGTATTGTTATTTCTGATAGAAGCCTCTAATCCCAACATTTTCGCGAAAACAATACATACTGGAACTTTTACGAGCAAATACAAAATTTAAAATAAATAAAATATGGAAACCAAGTGTGACTTAAGAAGTTTAAATGTCGTTCCCTAGGAACGCGTGGGTTTTGACTTTTGAGTATTCACCTAGTATTCACCATGCGGACAGTGCTCTAACCCCCAGTTTCACTGTGAAAGTTTAAACTACACTTTTAGTTTAAAATTCAGTTCAACAATTAATTCGGTTTCACAAACAGTTTCGTTTAAACTTTGAACAGTGTATAGTAATCTGTCGTTGAAAACCTCAGATCATTTGACACTGTGTCATTTCAATTTGAAAGCTGCCGATTGTCAAAAACATACACATTTGACGTTGTTGTGTGTGTTCTTTGAAAGAAAAGACAAGAAACGAAAAGTCGTATAAAAGTTAAGAACTTTACAATACTACTAAATTCAATTCAATTGAACTGAAGCTCATCGGATTATATTGTGAAACCGGACGAGTTCAAGGAACTCAAATTTAAACTCAGTTTAGTTTAAACTTCCACTGTGAAACTGGGTGTAAGTGTTCATAGAGTAAGGTAGGGCTCGCTTACTCAATTGCCCCTCCATCCAAAATCAGTCAAGTCAATACATATTATGGCTTTGTATAGGTTGTGACAAAGTTTCTATGTTTCAGATTTTCGAGCTCTTGTAGATGATCTCCTTTAGGCATTCACAGCTAATTTTGGACAGAATCTTGTTTGAGATATTGAGGATACCGGAGACATTTTTGCCTCTATATAGTTGACGGAAAATAAAGGGTCTTGTATTGATAATAAAATGCAATTCACTGCATACTTTCATTCATCCAAAGTTAGTTAGTTGACAGAAAGCATGCTCATCAAATATCGCAGTTGCTCAGCAGTTAGTGTGCTGGAATATACTGAGCGAGGGGTCCCAAGTTTTATCCCTAGAATATTTTTTTCCACTCCGCCACTTCTCGTGAACGTCTGACAAACTCCAATAATGTTGCTGATGCCCAATATGAGAAAGTCACAAACAAAAAAGTGGCCAAGAGTTTATAAAGGCGTTTGTTGGTTTGTTTAATACAAATAAAACTTAATACTCGATGTATTTTCAACAAAACCTGTTCACTAGGCCTTTTTTCTTTACTTTTCTTTTAGGAATGGAAAAAACTGTCAAAATTGGCAGTTGTGGGGATGGATTCTTTGTCAGAGAGAGAAACTTACGAACAAGTTAGGGAACGCTTTTGTAGTAGGTAATCTATGAAACATGACAGATACCTACAGTTTTAAGGATTTATTTTTATGGAAATAGTAGCCCGAAAGTCGCCAATGCTGTAAAAAGTGTCGAAAACAGAGACATTTTTAAAAGTCGTCGTGGGGCAGCCTGTGATCAAAAAAGTGATCAAATGGCGGCTAATTTCGCCCATCTGTAACGCTGTCCAAAAGTAAAAAACTTCTTAATGGACTCGGCATAAAATTGTATGTCCCTTCTATTCGTCGAAAGAAGGGATACAAAAGCTACGCCTACGGCGCGGCGGAGCCTATATAAGGCTGCTGCTTCATCTTCATCAACTAATTATTCGTTTTACTGGCTAAATTGTGATTACAGAAAATAAAATTCGAATTCAAATAAAGTCAATACAAAGTACATATTTAAATATAGATAAAAAAGAAAAATTATTTAATACTGAACAAAATAAAGTTATAGAGAGTTAAAGAAATTAAATTGTCCTAATTTTTGTATCCCAACACCTCACCTCCCGCTGAGATGTTCTATAGGTTTGAGTAATTTTGAATTCGATTATCGGGCGGATTTTCGAACATGTTTCGTTATCTCTAATTTTTGCTTGCCTATACCAGTTAAAATGTCTGCCATTTGGTTAATTATGGTAAATTCACTATGCCAATCTAACAAGACTCACACTGCCACCAAACAAAATTGTGCAACCATCGATGACCCACAATTTGGTCCACTATACACATATATGTAAGCCTTTGGGAAAACCCCCATGCAGATTGCAGATTTCCACTCCATCATAGGTAGGAGATATGATGATGTGACTATCCACGGAAGAACAAGTTTTTCCGCCAGCCAACTTGATTTTCCATTCACACACATCGCTATTCAAGTATTCTCAGGGAAAACCCCTTCTAAAGTCAGAGACACTAAAAAAATAAAAATACCTCCAATCCTATCGTAAAATATGATGCAATATCTACGCACCGTATTCTAAAATCGTAATTAGTGATTATGTGTCAAATTAGCATCTGTCAAATGAGTTGAACCGATGTTATAGACTCTAGAGGGCATCCAATCAAATACGCGGAAAACCTCTTAAATGCAAAGCCGTATAATAGTATAGAGAAAAAAACCGCTCGACACGTGTTTAAGTAATCAACGATGGCATTAATCCCCAATCCAAGTTCGAGCCTCAGTCGAGGATGGACGTTGGTATATTTACACTGCCCACGAATAGTAATCTTCGTATCTTGGATTGAATTGGAAATTTCGGATCAGACCACATGGCTGTCACATGATAGGGGCTTGTTTGACACATCCCCTATATGCTGTGACTTCAATGGACGATATCTGTTTTTTGTTCCTTTTAATACAAAACGCGTGTGTAAAGAAACAATTTGAAATGAATTTACTAAATTGTCGCTGATGCGGTTATAGTTAGTGTGCGCGGTATTGTTTGGTCGAAATTTCATTTAGTTTCGGTAAATCCGGATGGGAGAGGCAATTTCTTAATCATTTTAGTTTATTTGTGGAGCCTTAGAAGTGTAAAAAGGGGACCCACGGCCCACCATTGAATCTATGAATAAATCACAAATCACACTTAGTCAAGAGTTTAGGTTTACTCAAGGTCATGGCATGAAGCTGAGCACTTGCTAGACAAGCAATTTGGATTTATCAAAATAATTTCGTGCTCGCTGATGAGATTTGGACTTCATAATCGCGCGTCACTCGCTGACATTTAGTTTGGGAAGCGACTCAATCTTACGTACGTGTCCGGTAAACGCTCTTAATTTGGAATACTTTGCAAGCGTATGTGCGCATGTGCAGAAGCATTTCATTATTACATTACATTACATTACATTTTTTAATATATTTTTTGGACTTATATACCAGCTAAAGTATAGTACGCTGCTGTTGTGAAACGAAATTTTCCGGTGGTCTCAGTGAAACGTCTGCGAAATGACAGCGGAAAATAATTTGTGAAGAACTGGATTGCATTCCAAATTCGGTAGTAGTTAACTATTTTAACTACAGCGTTGACAAGGTGTGGCAGTTCGAAGGAGGGGAAGTTAACTAAATTAACAAGAGGCAAAAGTGTGGTTCATTTCACTCATTCTTACAAAGCAACTGTCATGGATTCACGTATTCATTTTTTATTTTTTGCAATCAAACATGGATTCGGTTTGCACGTGATGCGTGGGCTGGACAAGAGACAACAACATAATATGTTATATATATACAACAATATAATAATATATTCATTGCTTATGGCAATCGCAATCATTAACTTTTTATTTATTTCTGTAGGTACCTATCCATTTTTATTTCGATTGTTTTTTTTTATCTCAAATGTCAACAACTCACTACCACATGAAAAGTGAAATATCAACATGAAATTAGTAACAATGGCAGTCCCAGATTCCAAAAAGTAACTAAATAAACAATCGTTGTTAATTTAGTTAAAATAATCAAACCTGGAATGCAGTCCTGAAGAGTTTCACACCTGCTACACAAGTGACATTTGTGACATTTGAAAATAGTCAGACGTTTTGATATTTCTGTTCAAAATCTTCGGAATATAAAAAAAAAACCATCGCGAAGAAAAAAAATAATGTCAAATTTTTGCAAGCAATTAATATCCCGGACAATAAATTGTGTTCGAAAACAGAGTGGAGACTTGTACCAACCAGCAGCGTACTGCAAAACGAAAAGGAGTGTGACATTTTAATTCATGATTTCGTTTTGTGCCACTTTTGTATAAGATTTTTCATTCCACAACATTAGCGTACTAGTCTTAAAGAGTTCAGCTTAGTACGCTGCTCGAGCGAAAAAAAATGTTAGCTGCTCTCCAATTTTTCTCTCCAAACATTAGCTAAAATCCTAGATAAATTTTGGCATAGAGTGCGCTGTAAATAAAAGTGTCACAGAAAATAGCTGTTCGTTGAAAATAACTTCCTTCAAAAATTCATCGACGCGAAAAAGTGTTATATTTTCGTTGCACTTTCTTGTCTGCTATTCTTTGATCTCAATTTTATCACTTTCAAAGGATTCCTCATCGAGGTATTCAATGAAAAACCTTATCCTTATTTACTTTTCCGCAACACAACAGAACAAAAAACCAATATGATCTGTCAAAATTTAGCTTGAAAAAATGTACCGAACCATTAATGGGTGTGCTAAATTATTGTGACAGTTGATACATGCAGTACAGTCTGAAATGAAAATTTGATTTTTTAGCTGAAGCAGCGTACCGCTCATCTAAATGGATTCGCTTTAATTTAGCTCGTCTAAATTTTGGAGAAAATTTTGTATGGGAGCTAAAATTTAGCTCGAGCAGCGTACGAAACTTGAATGCAAAAGGTATTTACTTCTACTCAATTTTCTTCTAACGGCAAAGATGTGCTGCCATTTTTTTTTGAAAGTGCGCCTTGTGCCTGATAAGTTTTTAAAGAAATGTTTAATCTTGACGTTTTACAAATTGTTTATTGAATACCAGACGCGAAGACATTATAGCAGGTATAAAGTATTCCACGACATGAGATTCCAGAAGTCACACCCAAAGATGAAGACGCGAAATGAGCTAGCTTCGGATTTCTTTGACCAGTTCAGCGCAAAAGAGCTGACTGGTTGCGGAATCGTTATGTTGTGTGAAAAAATTTAGACCTGACAAATATATTTCTTTATTGAATATATCTAATATTGCGCAAGAAATAATTTTATTTGGTTAAGTCTGACATTTGATAGCTAATAGTCACCTGTCTAGATGACTGATGTTGCGTTGACTTTGCCAGTTGTTACCCAATACACTCGGCTTTCAAGAACCAATAGATATACTTCTGTTTACGGTAGGTACCTACAAGTTAAGATCGCAGCAACTTTAACACTGGCATTGAGATTTTGAAAAAGCTCGTTGGAGTTTAAATTCCGTGTTTAGGTACGCCTTCCGCTTCTAAAATTGAAAGCCTATGTAAATCGCCTTTAAATAACAAGATTGAAATGCTTTTCAATTATTTTGTCTAGCTGCTATACCTATATGTACTTCTCTCTGAAAGAATAACTCATAAAATTGGAGTGATTAAATTGGCCAAGAATTTTATTAGCTAGAAATCAGTACAAACAAGGATTGTATCTACTACCACCTAAATGACGTTAATTTCGTTTGACTTCAGCACTTAAGTACTGTCAGTTCCTGCATAATATTCATCCCGACTAACTGCTCTTCTATCCTCACCAGCGCGCAACAAATGAATATCCAAGATATCAACCATAAAAAGTTCTGTAAGAAAAATGCACTACAGACATGTAAAAAGTATTAAATTACCAATTGACATACGTCCAGCGGATGGATCAGAACTTGGTTGGCGACTTCGATATGCCTCCATGCCACGAGTATAATCACTGCTATTTTCCTCCAACTAAAATGCATTAGTGATTACATTATCACCATTAAGCTCAAGATTTACCTTCTTCATGTTGCCTGAAATCATCACTCCAAAGCCTGTCTTAATGTCATTGAAAATTAAGTCAATCCTTTTATCATCCTTCGTCATGTCCTCAGGCAACGCATTTGAGGGTAAATAAAAGAAAATCTCTCCAGTGTTCTCAGTGGAAGCCGTCAGCATAAGCTTTACTGTCCATTGTCTTGAGTTAATGGTCGAGTTGGGTCCCACCGCAGCCCATGGGTTCTGATGCACTATACGTCGCACCTCGGCAGCGAAGTTTATCGTATGATTTTGATCTGCATTTGCACTGACAGCGAACGTTGTGCTGAAAAGACACATACAGCAAACGACTAAAAGCATCATCTTTGTAAGATGTTCAGCCAAAACTAACTAACAACTGGGAACGGTTGAAGTATTGTAGGCTTATCTACTTCGTTCAGAATCTGGAGGAGAGTACATTCAAAAAGAACTGATTATAAAGTTAGAGGGTCAAATTATTCTATTGATTTATTGATGTAAGTATTCGATAATGGTGTAATAAGAGCTAGTAGTTGAGAAAAAATTTGAATGTGTAAAATTATTGTTACCAGCATGAAATTTTCAGTAAGATAGGAAATAGTTATGGGCCAGAGGAAAAATGCACTCTCGTTTAAAAATGTACATGCGATTGTAAATGTCTGTGGTAACTGACTACCACCCTTTGATTCAGCCAAAATAACTCGAAAGCCGCTAAGCGAGTCATTATCGTTCTGGAATGCATAGACGTAGATTTGGAAGAGGTTGACGTCACACTAATCGCACAATACTTTGGACCAATATCTATTTCTGATCCGCCTGTATGATTTTCTCAAAAAAAATTATGCCGTAGCCACATTTCCGGCTTTATGAGCAGATTAGGTGATCCGCATAATTGTCTTCTGAGCGCACAATTTCCAACACAGTCATGAAATAGACTGCGTCTGTTTCGGATTTAGTAATGACATGTGCATCATCGAAGCGCTCACTCGGTAGAAAATAAAGCTGCTGTCAGTGAAAGTTTGGCTGAAAATCAAAATGTATCGATTCCTCGGCATTTTCAGACTCTGGCACATTATGGAAATTAATTTATGACTTGAAATATCAGCAATATGTCATTCCAACAAGGCGAAATCACAGCACCCACACACCGCAACCATTTTTGGCTTTATTGTGCGAAAAGTTCCCATGCCTGATTTGGTAATGTCAATTGTCCGCCGAGATCCTGCGATCGCATCGGGATCATGACGTACCTAATCTCGAATGACAAAAATCTCGAAGGCTAAAAATTTCGAAAAGTTTTTTTTTTAATCTCGAAAGACTATACATATCTCGAAAAAATCTCGAAAATAAAAAGTGAATTCGAGATTTTTTTTTCCACTCATCCCATAGGCAAACAGTAAACCCAAGCAGGGGGGTTGCAGGGGGGCAGCATGTCCCCCCATACGCATCTCACTTTTTAACACCATTTTTAATATTAATTCGAGATTTTTACATTCGAGAATTTTTTTTCCAGATATCGTGATAAACCCGATCGCATCAAACATAAAAACAGGTACTCATCGAGTGAAACAGAAAAACACTATGCAAGATACCCATTTTCAAATCTAACGATTTACACATTTTCGAAAACACACAAAAGTAAAAATGGCCACTACCAGCGATACAAGCGCCATTCTTTCTCATGGCGTATATTTCCGAAAACTACTCACTCAAAACGCAGAAAGTTTATCTACATCTTTTAAGCTTTGTAAAGCTATTTCTAAAAGTTTGCCAACGAGAATTAACTACCCACTTTCAACACAAAGCTGTGGGACTTTCTATTTCAAAAAAAAAATCCCTTGGGATTACGAAATCTTCCCACAGACTCAAAAGAAATCTGCTGCAATTCAAAACAAACAAATCAATTCGTAACGGATTAAACCGTCATCAAAACAAACAAATTCAAATGAATACATTGGGTGAATTCTTTGTACCCCGGAAATATATATAGAACAAACCACTTCCTCAGTCAATAGTCCTCGAACGTTGCACAAAACTATAGACCAACCGCAAGCGCATCCTTAAATATTTACAAATCAATCAGTTCCGGGATGAAAATCGCTCGCATGGCGGGAATTCGTATCAAGGGTCCTTATATGAGATTTAGTTTATATCTTGTTCGTCTTCACCTTTAGGGTTGATTTGTGTGTTGTCCTGCCCGAGGCTGTGGGATGAAAAATCTAGTAGCATACGTTCGGTCACGTGTTGCATGACGTTTTCAATTGCCGGTTGTGGCCAATGTCATTTGCACAAAGCGACACAACCGAAAATGGTTAACGACATAGACAGAGCCTCCGCTAAATGTAAGGGGTGCCGTGCCGGTGCATTTGTTTTTGTCGACTTATTCTAGAGAGACGAATAGGCGATAGGACTACTTCCTCCGATTCACCCTTGTAAAGTCGCACACTCTCAGGCAATTATCACCAGAAAATTACTAGCTTGGAAAATTACATATTAATAAATTGGCCGGAAAATGTTAGATACGCTGATGCATATTTTTGTAGATACAGATCAGAGAGGTGCATAATGCTTGGATTCACCGAAAAGGGGTTAGAGTTAGATTGTGACTTTACAATTGAATTTTCTCTTTCATTGGCTTACACGATGATTATGCTATTCGCAGGATATAAGATAAATGCGTATTTAAACAGTGGAATTATATGTTTTTCTCATGGGATCTGGTTTATGTTTGCATGTTTGGAACAAAGGATAACTGTTCAGTTCATTATCTGGTTTGTCCACCATATTACCAAAGGCAACAATAAGGGACAAAGAACAGAAACAGAAACAGAATCCCAGACCATATTTTCAGCAACAGAATTTGGGTGTTGCTATATTCGGCCGTTATTCGGGACACGACTACGTAACGAAATGTCAAAGTTTATATTGCGTTAAGTTGGGTAGGTATGTGGCACGCTACGTACGCAGCAAAGACTCTTAAACACCAGTATAATCATTTTCGGACATTATGCTGTACGTTTAGGAGCCAACTTTTATCTTTATAAAGAGTTTTTAATGAAAATATGATTACGTTAGGTTAATTACGTAGTCGTGTCCCGAAGATCGGTAAACGTCAGTCAGTACAAAATATGGGTGTTGCTATTCACCCGTTGTTGGCTCGCTACGCTCGCGGCAAGGACTCTAAACTCCAGTATAACCATTTTCTGACATTATGCCGTACGTTTAGGATCAAACTTTTATATTTATAGAGAGTTTTTAATGAAAATAGGATTACGTTACGTTGATTACGTACCCGTGTCTCGAACATCGGTAAACGTCAGTTCAGTACAAAATCTGTCAAAATGTACGGGCGAATAGACACTTCGACAAAATATACCAATATCAACGGCCGAATAGACATTTCGACAGAATTTAGCGACAGAGAAGTGGCTGTTTGACGACAGAACGTAAACAAGGGGATACCTACATAATAGGTACACAAGTGCAAAATCCCCAAACCCCAAAATCCCACCTTTTGAAAAACACCCAAATTGACTATCCCCAAAGACAAAATCCACAAATTCAAAACCCACCAAATAAAAATTCCCCAAAATGTTAATTCAAAATATTTAAAGAAATTTTCGTATACCTAACCTTGCGCCTACTCCAAATCCAACAGAGACCCCAAGGAGGGGGGATTGCAGGGGGCAGCATGCCCCCATACCAATTTTACTGTTAATGCATTGTGAATACACTCGAAATCTATTTGGGTATTTTGGTTTTGGAGATTTTTGGTTTGGAGATTTTGGGTTTAGGGAAATTGACTTGGGGATTTCAGTTTGGGGATTTTAATTTTGGAGTTTTCGTACCCAACCCGTAAACAAGTCTATATTGATTGTTTCTGTTGCTGCCAGAAATTCCAACTTATCGTGGGAGGGTTTTTTTTTATTTGCATTTTGCTGCATTTGTCATCTGGCCGCCTACTTTAGGTCGATTGAGTTGCAAATTCGACTAGACGAAGAAAATGATTTTAGTCGACATAATTTTATGATAGCGTTTGACAGAATAGACGGCGGCCATGTTTTTCTGATCTGTTTCAGTTTTGTGTAGCTGAGCGAGCAACGAAAACAGAGCTAGAATTTACTACAGAACGAAAAAGCTTTCTCTTCTGTTTTAGTTTCTGTTCTTTGTCTTGTCGTCGTCACTTGGTGCCTTAAGACTGGGTGTGCATAATGTGATGAATAATGAACTGTCAGTTGTGTGCTTCCGGAGGGTTCTGGACGACCAATCGAAAATGACATAACACATCACTTTCAATTTGAACGAAAACGCATAAATATGACACTTATCAATCAGTGATTTTTTGCAATGAGCTTACCAGTAAATGAAATGATTGGCATCTTAAGAGAGACAAATTTGGTAAAGTAAATTGTACGAAGGACTCTAGCAAAGTCGTCAAAAGAGGAACCAGATCACAACACAATACAGGACTAAACCCCAACTATCTAAGATTCTAAAGGACCATTCACATGATAGCGAACGAACGAATTGATGAAATGCGAACAAAACACTTTTTATGCATTTATAAACAGAAAATTGAACATTTTATTATTCCAAGGTGAGGATAATTACTTATCCCATCAAAATGCATTAAGAAAACAAGTTTATAAACAGTTTTAATAATGAAATTTCGAATTCCAAACTTTTTTGTCGCGAACGTAAACACCTTTGGCGCGAATTGTCAAAGTTTATTCGCAATCCACATCATTTAGTTCGCGTTCCACAAACTAGCGAATAAAACATTCGTTCGAACTTAACCTCAAATTAGACATTACGGGTAGAAACAGATGGCTGAAATTCGCGAACTGCCGCGACGTAGAAAAGTGTTCATGTGAACGGACTGTCAAAATTTGCGAATATTCGTTCGTTCGTTCGTAGTTGGTCGCCCTCATGTGAATGGTCATTAAGCTATCGCTTCATGTTACTAGCACAAGGAATATCTTGACATCTAGATTTATAATGTAAAGTCGGCTTACTAACTGAGACAGCAGCAGCAAATATTAAGCCTTTAAGGACCATTCACATGAGAGCGAACGAACGAATTGATGAAATGCGAACAAACCACTTTTTATGCATTTATAAACAGAAAATTGCACATTTTATTATTCCAACAGGAGGACAATTAATTATCACATCAAAATGTATTAAGAAAACAAGTTTATAAACAGTTTAAATAACGAAATTTCGATTTCCAAACTTTTTACCGCGAACGAAAACACCCTTGGAACGAATTGTCAAAGTTTATTCGCAATCCACATCATTTAATTCGCGTTCCACAAACTAGCGAATAAAACATTCGTTCGAACTTAACCTCAAACTAGACATTGCGGGTAGAAACTGATGGCTGAAATTCGCGAACTGCCGCGACATAGAAAAGTGTTCATGTGAACGGACTGTCAAAACTTGCGAATATTCGTTCGTTCGTAGGTAGTTGGTCGTTCTCATGTGAATGGTCCTTTAGGGTTTAGCTCTGTCTGCTGTTCTTAGAATTGTTTTTTTTTTTTTTTAAATCATATTCCCACGAACCAGTTAAAATATTCCAATTAAATATTCATAGAAATACAAATTTAAACCACAGCACCAGCCACAACTTCATTGAGACATCATTCACTCAACACCGTAGTGTACTAATCCCTAATCCAGGATCAAGTCAATTGAGAATGAAAATATTATTTTTTCTCACATTCGATTCACCTTAAATAAACAACACATACACTCCCGGAAGGATGCATATGCCCACGTGTAAATCCCTCCCAATACAGAGTGCGTGCGATACCATCTACCAAATTAACAACAATAATTTGATTGTGGACTTGGGTGAGCTCACGCGAATTAACAATCCTGTTTACATTGCTTTGTAACAAGATTGCACTTAAGGATGTCAAATCAAAGCGCCGACCGGCCGCCACCATGCATTTGATCCGTTCTCCCTTTTGCTTTTGGTACAACAGCTACACCCCTTACCCTCAACTCGACGATGTTATCTCGTTCCTGTCAGGGTTGATTACTGTCATCAGGAAGACGGTTGCAATGCAAATATAGTTTGAAAGGACGACTAGCATATGGATTATGGGGATTTTGTCGCCTCCAGGTATTGAATGAATGATGTTTCTCATGTGAACGTCGATCGGTCGTGTGGCACACGTAAGAATGAAACGAACTATGCACAAGGATTCATCGACAACACACACCCCATTGACGTGGCTAATTTCGATGTTTTTTGCATTGAAGGAAAATAATTCATTTATAGTTCGTGGAATGTGTCACAGTGTCGCTTACAATACCCTTGTGATTGCGTGCGTTGGTTAAATGGTGGTGATTGCATAAGGCGATGCGCACAATGGACCAGTCGTCCTTGCCTGGTGGGTGAAAATAAACTACAAAAGCTGATCTGTTTGTGATGATCCAAATTTGTGGTAATAAAATTTCGCTTAAGCGGTTTCCTGTCAGCGACCGTGACAATTGTGTAGTTTTTTTTTTCGTCTGGGAAGTGGTGGTGCGCGTATGTTTAGCGGGTAATGAAGTGGAAAGGAGTTTTGTTTGTAATTAATTGGTTAAGGGTTCATTTGAAGAATTATTGTGGGAATCTGAAGTGAGTTGCTATATATTGTTAGTCGGGGTAAAATTTTGACCTTCGAACGTTTTTATAATCTTGAACGTCATCTTCAATAGGTTACCTTGAAAATTCGAGCTGCAAACAAGTCGGCAAGGTTTTCAAAAGACTTACGAACTATTTTTTTTAAATGACCCACGAAGATGTACCTAGACATGGAGTGCGGGAATCCTGAGTCTGAGACTCTTTAAAATAAGTACAGAAAGGCATACAGCTCTTGGCGCAAATTTTGTTAGAACATTAACAGCACCGCCAAGTCCTATAAATAGCGCAAAGTCATATTTAAAACTTTCCATGGTACCGAATACTTACCTATACTAACTTAAGCCGGCTGATTGGCGGAATCTGAAGAGTATCGTTCCCCTGTCTGCATCCGCATGCCAATGGTATATGAGTGATACCTACTGATACCTTTGATAATAGGGAACGTACGTGGCCAGTCAACTTTAGTCGGACCCTACTAGTCCCAATGACATCTTTCAGTCGCAACTTTAGAACGCATATTTAATATTATCAAAGACATTTTGTGCCCATTTGTTGGCACATTTTGAAGGGCTGTATCTATAGCACAAGGTTTACAACGCCGCCATCTTGTACAGTAGTCGCAAAGTTATTTTAATCCTTAGACAATGAAAGACCTCTTTCTTTTTGAAACTGTCAATATGCACCCTACAGGCCATATACGGCCCCTTTCTAATACAAAACACACAACCAACAACGTAAATCCACAAAAACTGCTCTTGACTCGGATTGTAAGTTGGATCGAAAGGTTCCAATGGCTGTATTTTTTGACAGAGAGGGAGTCTTAAATCGCTTCGAAACAGTCTCGATCACCCAGACCTTGCAGAGGCATTGACGACCCAATATATCGCATCATCAGCTACCTACTCATACAGCTGTAGTCTTAGCGTCTACCTGTGAAAACTGGGTTAATTATTCGAAAGAGCAGATTGGCTAGTGCTAGTGCTAAAAGCTAATCGTCCAGCCCCAACATTTAAATTCTGAGAGTCAATTCTCCGTATATATACAGCTTGTAAAGACATCCCTGTCAGTCAGTCAACAAGGCAGAGGCAGAGTCAATTGACCAAGCAAATTTTACACCGCTTTCTTTCTTTTTTGATTTTTTTTTCTTCATTTTTAAGGTCATAGGTTTTAATTCACTTCATTAAGGAGGTACCTATATTCAAAACAAATGAATTTGTATGTTCACCCTAAATTTAACAAAAACAGAAATGCATTTGCCAAAACGACCCTTAAAAACAGGTGCAAAAATAAAATGATTATTTGGGGTTATTTCTTATACCAGCATCCACAGCTAGAATTTCAAAACACATATTGCACCTATATGTATGTACTCACTGCTTATTTCCTTCCATCCGCACAAAACCCAAAGTAATGACAACCAAATCCATACAATTTATTTAGCACATCGCTTCCGATTTGGATTCCCCGACCGACGTGACGATGCCACCAGCCACACTCCAAAACTTTTACGACTGAATACGTGAACCTGGCGAATAAGCGGCTGTCAATTGCAGCCCAACGAGACGATTCTTCACCCCACCAGAGTAGAGTTCCTGTTGTTAACATTGAATTGGATTTTGTCAAAAACAGGTGGGGTGGTATTTTATCTGCGGGTGTGCATTGGTTGGGTTAGCAGACGTTGATATTAGGGGTGCAAATGCGTGCGTCATATACATATAACCATAACGAATGTTTTTTTTAGAACAAAAAGGAAATTATTTTATTGCATTATGCTAAATCCATCTGGCATTCATATACCTAGCTATTTGAAGATAGTTGGTTCTTGCCTTGCCATTTTACAATATGACGATACTTTAACCACCGCACAAGTTGCATTTTGTTGCAAAAGTTACAGTTCTTTATAGTAATATCTATATATCGGAATAATATAATACTTGTGTGTTATACATACATACACAGAGCTTCATGCATATAGCATCTCTCTCTCAGACTCTATGCATGAAGTCAATTTCAACGCACCCACATTCAGTGTGCGTTTGACCTTCTTGTAATAAACATACTTTAGCTTATGTGCGGTTGTTTTATTTAAACGTCACATAGATCGTCGGACAATAACACATGGCGCAGTCCGAAAAGGAAGATTAAATGCATTACTAGTATTATGATAACAAGATCACAGGATAAAAAAATGGCAAGTAACCTAAGATTACCTGAGCCGTTGAAATTGGATTTTATTTTTTATTTAAACAACATTTTGACATATATGCAGCTGCAACAGAATTAGATAAAAAACTACCGGCTGTCCAAATTGCAATATTTTTAAATGCATGCGGTCCAGAGGCAATTGAAGTATATAATACATTTGACTTGACAGCAGAAAACACATCAAAGTTGAGTGACGTGACTGAAGCGTTTAGAAAATATTGTGAACCCAAAAAAAACGAAGTTTACGAAGCGTTCAAATTCAACTCTCGTAATCAGGAGGTCGGAGAAACTTTTGATAGCTTTTTCTTGGATATAAAAAAGTTGGTTAAAAATTGCGGATATATTGAAACTGATAGAATGATTCGTGATCGAATCGTCATTGGCACCAACAATGAAAACTTAAGAAAGAAATTATTAGAAGGAGACGATTTGGATTTAAAAAAATGTGTGGAAATAGCAAGAGCAGCGGAACTCACTGATAAATATGTAAGTCATATTCAGGGCAAATCAAAGCATACATCTATCGACACTGTTGGTACACGAACGAAATATAAAGAGAAACAACAGAAGAGCAACAACAGCAATCCCGATAGGCAAACATACGGTGGTAGCAAATCAAACAAAAAATTCAACTGTAAATTTTGTAAGTCTGTACATGAATATGGCAAGTGTCCAGCTTTTGGAAAAAAATGCAACAACTGTTCGCGTCTAAACCATTTTTCAGTTGCTTGCCATGCACAAAAAATTCGCGAAATTAAAAGAGATGTTGATTATGTTAGCACAGACGACGAAGAAACGCAAATAAACATGGTGTTATCGTCAACTACTTTGAGAAAAAAGATCAGGTGGTACGAAAAAGTGCGTTTAGATGACTGTATTATTGATTTTAAATTAGATACCGGTGCCGATATGAATGTTTTACCGTATCGATATCTAAAACAGATGAAAAATGTTAAATTAGAAGATTACTCAGGCCCAGTTACTGCATATGATAACAATAAATTAGATATTATAGGGACAGCAAAATTCGTGGTAATGTGTCGAAATGAAGTGTCAATGCAAAAGTTTTTAATTATAGACACCTGCAGCGAAGCATTATTGGGGCTTGATGCATGCCTTAAAATGAATTTGGTCAAAAGAATTGACGTTATCAATGACCCCAAAATACAGTTTATTGAACAGAATCGAGATGTTTTTGATGGATTAGGTTGTTTTGTAAAAAATGTTGACATCAAAGTACGTAAAGACTCGAAACCAAGTTTCAAACCAGCGAGACGAATCGCTATTTCGCTACGACAGCGTGTTCAAAAAGAGTTGCAACGAATGGTTGATCGAGAAATTATAGCAAAAGTTGATGGTCCAGTGGAACGAGCATCTAATTTGGTAATAGTGGAGAAAAAATCGAAGGCCTTACGTTTATGTATTGATCCACAGGACTTAAATAATGACATGTTGAATGAAAACTATCAAATTCCTTCTTTTGATTCACTCACGGCCAAGTTAAGTGGTAAGAAATTGTTCACGGTTCTCGACCTTAAGGAGGGCTTTTGGCAGATTGGGTTAAGCAAAAGAGCAAGTGAGCTGTGTACGTTTAACACACCATATGGATGTTATAGATTTTTACGTTTACCGTACGGCGTTAAGATTGGTCCAGAGGTATTTCAAAAATACAATGAACGCAACTTCGAGGGAATTACTGGCGTTTTTGTGTTTATCGATGATACTTTGATTGTAGCTGATTCCATCGAAGAGCATGATCACATATTGGAGCAGGTATTGAGCCGCGCTCGGAAATTAAATATAAAGTTTAATGAGTCAAAAGTCCAATACCGCGTAAATCAAGTCAAATATATGGGTAAAATAATCTCCGAAAATGGAATTTCATGTGACCCAGATCGAGTTGAAGCGATTTGGAAGATTTCTGCACCCAAAGATAAGAAAGATCTGCAAAAACTTATGGGGATGATCAACTACGTACGCGAATATGTGCCAAACTTGGCCGAGGTGAGTAAACCATTAAGAGATTTGCTGAAAAATGATACTGTGTTTTATTGGCAGAGCCCGCATGATGAATGTCTGGAACTAATTAAAACAATGATCGCGAATGCTCCAACATTGCAGTCATTTGACGAAACTAAAGAAGTTACCATTGAGACGGACGCATCTAAATTTGGCGTTGGATGCTGCCTTATGCAGGAAGGCAAACCAATTGCTTTCGCTTCTCGAAGTTTGACGGACACTGAGATTGCTTATGCTCAAGTTGAGAAAGAAATGTTAGCGGTGGTTTTTTCTTGCCGGAGGTTTCACTACTATATATACGGCCGATTTACTACTATCAAGAGCGATCACAAACCTCTGGTAAGTGTGATGAAGAAAGACATTCATAAAATACCTAATTCACGTTTACAAAGAATGAAACTGAGTTTAATCAAGTATCGCATAAGCTTGGTCCATGTTCCAGGCAAGGAGCTATACATAGCAGACTTTCTGTCGCGATATTACAATAAAGATGATAAGTCACAAGAAATTAAAGATATTGATGATGTAGTGCACAGTATTAATGTAACCCAAGAACGCCTAGAGGATTTCAGAAAAGAATTGAAGAATGACAAATGCCTTTCCGAGTTGAAAAAAGTATTGGACGAGGGATGGCCACATGATAAACGACATTTGAGTGAAAATATTAAATTCTATTGGAAGCATCGAGCTGATCTGATTATGGAAGATGACGTCATATTCCTGAACGACAGAGTAATCGTCCCTATTACCCTACGTGAGTATGTACAAACACAATTGCATGAACCCCATGCGGGTATCGAGAAAACAAAAAAAAGAGCTCGACAAATAGTATACTGGCCAGGCATCGACCAATCAATTGAAAATATGATTGCAAAATGTTCCGTTTGCCAAAAGTATCGATCAAAAAATGTCAAGGAACCGATGATCTCGCACAGTGTACCAGAATTTCCATTTCAAAAACTTGCTATGGATATTTGCCAAGTGGCAGCCAAATCATATTTAGTCGTTTCTGATTATTATTCTAGATTTCTAGAAATTATGCCACTAAAAGACAAAACTGCGGGCCAATGCATCACTAAACTGAAAGTTTGCTTTGCTACCCATGGGTTGCCAATAGAAATTATTGCAGACAATGTCCCATTTGGATCAAGAGAATTTAGGAGTTTTTGCAAGCAGAATGATGTGAAACTTACAACAACAAGTCCGTTATATTCACAGGCAAACGGATTTGCAGAAAAAGCAGTAGGCATTGCAAAAAATTTAATCAAAAAATCCAACGATAAAAATACAGAATTGTGGAAAAGTTTGCTGGAATATCGTAATGTTCCTCTTAAAGAGATTGATGCTTCACCAGCAGAACTACTTATGAGTCGCAAGACCAGAACACTTGTTCCAGGCAACAAAAGCCTGTTTAAACCCAAGGTTGTGCCGAATATTAAAGAAAACATCGCCAAAAAAAATGAACAACGCAAAATTCATTATGATCAAACTGCCAAACCCGAGAGAACGTTTCAAAAAGGAGATAACGTTTGGTATCACGATATCCGGAAAAATTGGATTGAGGCACGCATTGAAGACAGACACAACAGCCCAAGATCTTATTGGATTCGATTGAATGATGGTACAATTTTGAGAAGAAATTCGAAATGGTTAAGAGAGCGTTAATTTTTTTTATGAATTTTGATTGCAATCTTTTGAATTGAATAACTTAATTTGAAATTGTTTGCATTTTTTTTATTCGATATTTTAATTGAATTGTTACGTAAATTGTTAAAATAACTTTAATGGAATCGGTAAAGCATAAATATTGTAACAAACAAAAAATGTTAGCACATTTTTCCTTTAAAGGGGAAGGTGTGTTATACATACATACACAGAGCTTCATGCATATAGCATCTCTCTCTCAGACTCTATGCATGAAGTCAATTTCAACGCACCCACATTCAGTGTGCGTTTGACCTTCTTGTAATAAACATACTTTAGCTTATGTGCGGTTGTTTTATTTAAACGTCACATAGATCGTCGGACAATAACACAACTTGATCAAAGCTGTGAGTGCCGAAGACCCAAAATCATCAATTCGACGGTTGAACTCAGCTTTGCAGAAGCATTCGGTTGCTTGAGTTTCTATTTCTAAGACTAGTGGAAGGGACCTACAAATTATGTATGTCGAATTTAAATGGCTGAATTGACAAGCTTTCTTATGATAATTATACTTTTGAATGTTTGCTCAACGTTAAGAAGAGACTAAATAAGAGACTCCTGAATAAGACCATCGATATCAGGTTCCTTTCGTCATCTTGTTAGGGTTACTCACATTAAATTTCTTGAGAATTCCTTAAATACTTACGATTGTTCGCGTTGGCTCCAGCATCTGTTTATACTAACCAACCTTATTCTTCTGCTGGCAAGTATACTACTTACTTACTTACTTATCGGGCTCCCGACCCGTGAAGAGTCTCCGCCTGAGACACTGCAGCCTTTCACCCTCTACGATCCCGGGCACGCTGCTTCCAGTTGTCCAGACCAATCGCTCTGGCATCTACGATGGCTTGGTATTTGAAACGGAGGTTCGGTCTTCCTTGTCTTCTCGAACCTGGGGGGCTGGGATTCGAAAATCCTCTTAGCTGGAGCATTATTGTTTTGGCTTTTTGGACTACATCCACATCTTGGTACAGCTCATAGAGTTCGCGGTTGTATCTTCTCCTCCATTCGCCCTCTTCGCACACAGGACCAAAAATCCGCGGAAGTATTTTTCTTTCGAAGGAGCCCAGTATCAACTCTCCCTTCTTGCTTATCGCCCAGCACTTGGCGCCATAAAGCAGAACTGGCAGGATAAGGGGTTTGTAGAGCACACATTTCGTCCTTCGAGTTAGGAGTTTTGAACCCAGTTGTATTGCCAAACCGGTAGCAACGGTTTCCTAGGGTAATTCTTCGCCGGATATCCACTAGGCTGTCATTCGTGGAGTTTATGTTTACTCCGAGGTAGGTGAACTCCTTAACTACCTCGAAATTGTTGCTATCAATAGTGACCTTTTGTCCTAGGCGGTGGACAGATGCTTGTTTGTTTGTTGATAGCATGTATTTAATCTTGTCCTCATTTACTTCAAGGCCAACAGATTTCGCCTGTTCTTCAATCGCCGTAAACGCTTCTATCACGGCAAGTATTGAGGCATTGGCAAATATATGCGCTGCCGGCCATCTCTATATCTTGAAGACGTTAGTCTACATCAGAATGCCTGTAAGATACCTACCTGAAGTTACACATTTGAGTGTTCCTTATCTACTCATCCAGCTCTTCACTTTCTTGACGAGGAAATAGAACAGAAACCTGTTACCGGGACAATAACAATATACTGTTTCAGTTATTCTCCGTCTTTTCCCGAAGAAAAATTGTCACCTTCTTTTGACGTCAAACAATGGAGCAGATTCGTCTCCGCTTCTGAACCAGCAAGACTTCTTGCAAGCGAACGTCACAGAAGCTACAGGTGGGGGTTAGACTGGTTTCGGTCACCCTTTGTTTGTTTCTGACGACTAACCACCAACGGGAAGAGGTGAATACGTTGGTTAGTTTCACGTCGAACTTCCAGAATCGTATGAGGGAATAGGCGGAGAGTTAGGCTGTTTCGGTCACCCTTCTTCTTTTCCACCGTAATCTTGATCTTTACCAGCCATACTTCATACTAACGGACTGTCGGAGGCTACCAGCGGGGGGGTTAGGTTAGGTTAGGTTAAAAAGAGAGAGCTGTCTCATACGGCACTAGGCACCATAAGAGCCCATCGCAATCCCTGAAGGGGGGTTAGACTGCAATAGGCAGGGGGCAGACTGTTACGGACACCTTCCGCCCTTACCCGAAGACTAAACCGCAACCAGGAGGTGCAAACTTAGATAAAATTTGATTGCCACCATCAAAACCTCCTAACGAGGTAAGACACTCAAATTCGCAAGTAGCAATAGAGTATGCCCATCGTAATTCCCGGTACATAGTCTGGTCACCTCCTCCTCCACCTGATTATTGACATTAAAAATTAATACCTACCTATTGGAAGACCCAATGTCCCACTGACGGCCATATGATGTATAGGTATTCTATAAATAATAACAAAGTCAAAATGCTGAAAACAGTAACAAGGACTTAATTAAATATGTAGTCTGTACCTACTACCTTTTATTCTATTTAAATATTAAATCCTAGTGCGCAAAAACAATAATCCTTTGTCTACATTCGCCCGTGAATAGCGATTACGTGATTGAAATATGAGCTCGGTACTTCACAGATGTTTTTTAGTACCTATAATAATACCAGTTACCTTGGCGTTACATAATTCATATATGTAAATGTTGTATTTCACAATCCATTTAAAGCTCCTTCAAAACTATCCTAATACCTAGCTACATGTCCTAGACACCCTAAACCCTATACCTACCTATACTAGCAAAACAAAATTGTAATACCTACTCGATTTGTCACAATCACCACCTGTTGGACTCTTTTATCAAACGAGGTAGAAAAATCTGAAAATTTAATAGCTAAAAAGTCATAGCCCATACATACTTTATAACAACGTCAACTACTAGATGGCAGATAGTTGTTGCTGTCCCTGCTTACAACAGTTTCTACATATTATTCTAAAATTAGACCAACCACACAATAAAATTATATTTTCACTACAACTTTTACCTAAGTAAGAGTATAGAGTATTGTTTTTTTTTTTTTTTAATCGTTTTAATTATAATCCCCACAACCTTGAATTTTATTGGGAATTCATGCCAATATCTACCTATCCTACCTAATCTAGGTACATACAAAGAAAAAATAATTTCAAAATGGCGCCCCTATATGGTTTCCATTAACAAGCAGCATCACATGGCAGAAGCTCCACCCCTAGCAACAAAACACACCAAGGACGAAATGGATTTCATACTCACTCAGAGCGAATCCTTGAGGGATGAAAAGTTCTCATCGCCATAAAAATCTCCTTGGAGGCGGAGTTACATCTTCCCTGGTTTGCTATAAAATTCATTGACATCCTTGGAAATAAATTCAAATTAGATTCTACATCGGTGTAGAATGGTCGAATAAATATTTCAATTGGACAAACTAATAAGAACAAATTTTGTGTGTTAAGTGTGCATATAAAATATAAAATATAAATAAAAAACAATTATTTTGATTTTCGGTTTCGAAATGTCGCGTAATCAATTGCCGGACTCATCATCGTCTCCACCAATTAGGTTAGTTAAAAATAGAAAATTAAAACCTGTGACTCTGATTAAATTATAGAAAAATGTGAAAATGTGTATACCTACGTATCTACTAAGTTGAAGTTTAAAGCTTAAAAAAAAAATCTATAATGTCTTATTGGTGTTGTTGGTGTGCCTAGCTGCCTACCTATTTTTGTTAATAATTAATATCCACTCGATTTAATTTTAAATTGGTTTCGAAGGAATATAATCCGGAGTTACATTACAGCCACGACTACGGAAATCATATATAAAGCTTTTCAATTTTAATACATATAGTACAAAGTACATATATGTAGATTTTAAAAATAATCTTAAATACCAAGTACTGAAACGGACCTACTACTCCCTTGTCCCTTTTCTGTTTGTTTCTCAAATCAAGATTACATTTTGTATACAAATATGCGACCTGAAATATTTCCTTAAATCTGCTTTAATAAAAATCAGAAATGCGACGGGAACTAATGTGAAATAAGGCCGTGATTAAATGCAATCAGAAAAAATATAAGATGCTAACTACCGGAATCCGCCCGCCTTTGCCTGTGCCCAGGAATTGGAATACAGACTCAGCTTACATCAATTAAGTAAATTTTACAGCTTAAAGCTTAGTACGCTGCTCGAGCGAAACTAAATTTTAGCTGCTCTCCAATTTGTCTCTCCAAACATTAGCTAAAACCCTAGCTAAATTTTGACATGGAGTGCGCTATGGATATAAGTGTCAAAGAAAACAGATGTTCTTTGAAAATAATTACCTTCAAAAATTCATCGACACGAAAATGTTTTATTTTCGTTGCACTTTCTTTTTTCCTTGACCACAATTCTTTCATCTCAAATTTTTCACTTTCAAAGGATTCTTCATCGAGGTATTCATTGAAAAAACTCATCCTTATTTACTTTTCCGCAACACAAAATCACAACAGAAAAAAAAAACCAACAATCTGTCAAAATTTAGCTTGAAAAAATGTGCCGAACCATTAATGGGCGCGCTAAATTGTGACAGATACATGCAGTACAGTCTGAAATGAAAATTTGATTTTTTAGCTGAAGCTGTATGAGAGCTAAAATTTAGCTCGAGCAGCGTACTAAGCTTAAGCTCCCATGAGTGTGAAGAAAATGAGTTTGCAATATTTTGTGCCACACCCCTATATGTCCATTTCCGTCCATTATGCATATGCAATACAGGCAATATAAGGACTGTACGAGAAAAAAATCCGGAAACATTTGCGCGGTCTGACAATACTGAAATATGACATCGCAGTACCTACCGTTAACTGGGATAAATAATATATTATCTTCGGATAATTTTCTATCGTGATTGAAAACGAATTTTCAGCTGTCAAGAATTTACCCTCCTCCGAGAGCAAAATAAAAGAATATCTTATAGGCTAATTTTTGACATTTTCTTTTGCTTGACTTTTGCTAGAATATTCAAGAGGAAATAAAACACTGAATTTCATTAAATTAATACCGTAACATTCTTTAAATCTCTGTTTTAAGATTTGTGTTTGGAGCACTTCTCTATTGGAACACTTCATAAGTGTCAGAAAATTAGCCGAACATAATTATTTAGCGCGGCCTAATAAAGTGTAGAAATAGTAGTGCAAACATAATGTTAAGAATAATCAATTTCTTTCAGCATTACAAATTTTAAGGCCTAGTTTCTCTTTCCGGACAGTCCATTGTCCATCCATACATCTACTTTCAAGATACAGTGAGCTTCAAAAGTAGGCACACCAAGGCTGTTTTCAAGGATTTGGAGTTGGAACACAATTTTTCTTAAATATCTGTAAAGTATTTTTTGTTGTCGAAATGAAATATGTTTTGTTATTGTTATTTCGTTATCAAACTTTTTACAGATTGATCCTAAAGAAAAGTCAAAAGTACACCAGTGTTCACTCACTGTAGATTTAGTGTTTTAAATAACTTTGTTGTGTGTTGTGTGCCCTCCACATCCATGTCTCTTGGTTTTACCTCCACTCCAACATGATAAATGCCGCTCTTTTTCAAACAAAATCATGGCTTGGTTTTTAAAAACGCGCTCGTCAATCGACCGACAACCTACCTTTCAATTTTTTTAATTTGTATATCTATAATATGTATAAGGATCACCCTAGAAACTTTAGCTCTCACAAGGTCATTTATATTCAGTAGTCTATTAGAATGTGCGAGCCTCTCCATATAATCGATAACAATAGTCAACAAAAAAAATATTTTTTTTTATATCGCAAATAATTTCATACGTGATTCGTGTTCTATGTGCTGGAAATATTGTAGAAAGTCAAATAAAATATTTCTATCACGTCACAATTCTATGATATATATCAATATTTATTTTCTTACTTTTTAACAATTTTTATGTTTAAATTCATTTATTTTGGACTAAAAATAGTCCTTCACTTTTTTCCCTAATTAATAGCCAACAGTAGATAATCTGCCAGCATCGCAGGGTTCCATTGTCCTTCATATCGTTTTTCAATGACAGCTATATATTGATGGAATCGCTCTCCGTGTGCATCACTCATAGCTCAAATATTTTCGGGGAAAAAATCTAAATGCGAATGCAGAAAATGTATTTTCAAAGACATGTTGCATTTTATTTTATAAAAAGCTTGCAACATTTTGTCAACAAGGTCAACATAATTGCGGGGATTTATGGACTGCAACAAACGATGTCCAGGCTTCCTTTACTACATCATTTAAGTATGAAGTGAACTCGGGATCTTTTATTACCAGGGAACGGATTTTCTTGACGTAAAAAATTAAAAAGCAAAAGGCAAAACTAAGCCTTTTTTTAAGCATTATAATAACACAGTACAATATAACCAGAAACATTTGGCAACGAACGCCTGCGATTGTCCCTAAAGGAAAGCTTTGAAAGAGCTGAAGAAAGGACATGGGCAGAGATAAGTGGAGTCAGGTTAAAATACGTCTACGTCTTGTCATCGACTTAAGTCCTTCATTTGCAGAAAAGACGGCGTGCGCCTTCACCGCAATTTCAGCAGCTGATCCTTTTGCTTTTTGCAATTTCTCATCGATCCCATTCAAAATATTTAAAATATCTCCAATCAATTGCACAGAATATAAGCCTGAAATGTACATCTAACCTTAAATAAGTTTAAAAATATGAATTTAGGATAATAGCGATATTTTTTTGGTGTTGACTAGTGTAATCAAGTCCGTTCGTCCTTAAAATTGAACTCAGACAGCTCGTACAAGTAAAACCACAGAATTTAGGTAGGTACGTTTTATCTCTTAGTAGTGACTCTCTGCCATTTTTAAATAGAAATTCAGTAACAAATTTTAATAGGATGACGATTTTGTTATTTTTGAAAGTTAAGCTATTCAAAATGCTAAAATCCATTATAAAATAAATTTAACAAATCCTTTGAAGACCTTGGCGGCAATGATGTGAACATTTTCAAAACAAATTAAAATATGTTGCCCTCAACTATTTATGTTAAATTTATATTTTCTACTCTCTACAAAATCTCATATTAATTTTAATTTTTTAAAATTGTTTTCCCCAAACTGTATTCGGTTTCTTGAATTTGTTTGCCAAAAAATTGCTGCCAATCCGCTCTAATGTTGGTACTAGTTGTATCTAGGTTTAAAGTGCTTATAAATAGAATAGATTCAAAGTTAGGCACCGACTTTGTTTCCAGTTAGAGTTCAGTTAGGTACTTAGTATGTTAACCTTCGTTAACAGACGATGACTATAATCTTAGGTCTTAGGTCCATCTTATTAATCCGGAGACAGATTTCATTGAATTCAGTTTGAGACAAGCTCTTGATGTATAGTTCCTGAAA
Organism: Cheilosia scutellata; assembly: GCA_955612985.1. Taxonomy (NCBI): domain Eukaryota; kingdom Metazoa; phylum Arthropoda; class Insecta; order Diptera; family Syrphidae; genus Cheilosia; species Cheilosia scutellata. The sequence continues at coordinate 117,197,707 of OY015312.1, forward strand.
TGTTGTTTACTGACATCACAGAAGGATTCAGATCCGATAAGTGGAATAGTCGCGCCGACTTTACCCAGTGAGTCAGCTGTTTCGTTGCCAGCAAAGCCCCCTGTGTATACTAGAAATTATATTATTTATTCAAGCGCAATGGTTAATGGCAAGGATTTGGAATATGGACCAGATTTTGCCAAGGTTAACTGCATAGCTTGCTTGAGGCGATCCTCCATAGATGCAAGATCCAGTTCCTGACTCCATCTTATATAGAACCGCCTGTGTACCAGAATCAAGTCGCCATGAAAGACGGTGATCAAGCTTGCCTCCATTTGAATCTGTATTTGAATAGGTACCTATAGGTAAGGAGTAGAGCGTAGACAGCCCGTCATACTGTTTCCAGCTACACGTTGGACCCGTTCCAGATTTTTTACTGTAGTGACTTCGTTAAATCTTTGTCCACCAGACTACGACTTACATACAGGAAGATTTAAAAGAAAAAAGTTTTTCGATTTTTATCTGTTTATTAAACTTTTTGTTTTGAAAATAAATATTTTTCAGAGGCGAATATTTGAAGTTTTATTATTGTATTGAATATTTGATACTTTTATGTATTAAAAACGTATACGAAAAAAACAAGGAAAATGTTAACAAATCGCTAAAATGAAAAATATTATCAGGTTGTACTATAGGTGGTTTTGTTTGCTTTTAATTTAAACATTGAACTGTCAAAATTAAGCAAACATTTAGCAAAATGGTGGAGAGCAATTTTAGAAAAGCGTTAAACATTATAGCTTTCCTGCAACAGCGTTCTATCAATTTTGTCTACTTGAACAAAAGTGCTTACATTTTAAACTAGTGCTAGTTTAATTTTTAAATAAGCAAAGCAAAAGGAAACTGCTAACGTTGCGATAATATTTTATAGTATTGTGTATATTCATAAAATGGCTCACAAATAGAACGACATAATCTCAAATTAAGTCAGCGAATTAAAAACGCTAAAAAAAGGAGCTTATGATGGTTTCATCCGTGCAAAAACGTTAATAGAAGGGCATTAGTTATTTTGTAATTTCAAATCCTGGCTAATTTGGATCAACTGCCATTATTTTGCATACTAGGTACTTTTTCAGATTTCAATACTCAATGTTTTTGTATAAAAAGCAAATTGAATTTGTTTAGACTTCAACTGAGTTTACAAAGAAACAGTTGCCCTTTAAAACCCGTCGGAAAATGATACATTCCCCTACAATGAACTTTCATTTTAAACGGACTTCTAGTTGGTAAAAGAGGTTAGAAAAGCTATATACAATTTTCCGATGGGATTCAAATAACAGTTTATCCTGTAAATTCGTGTTGATATATTCATCTCCATGCTACTATATAGGCTTATATAGTATTTTATCTCAATATAATTCAAATTAACAAAACCAAAATATAAAAAATGTTGTGTATTATTTCAGCCACCTTTCATTTCACAACTTTGACGATGACATGATAAATGAGCTGCCATCTTGCGTATACGCAAGTCAACATCACACCACCAACACGGGTAATATTCGATTGAATTCAAATATTCGTCAAATTCAGCAGCAGTATTTGCATCACACAGGTATATCTAATGGCTAATAAATCATTTTAGCTTTTTAAATAAAAAAAAATTCGAAATAAACTCTAATTCTAGAATGTCTAGATTCTCCAACACCATCCAACATGAATCTGCCGGCAAACATGTCCAATTACAACTCGGCACCCTATAAAATCCAAAGACAACAGGCTAGCATCAGGGAGAGGAAACGTATCCAGAGGTCTGCTCCAACTGGGTATTTTAATTTTTTTTATTTTAACTTTTTTCTATAATTTTTATGTATGTATTAAAGTTAAGAAAATAATTCTAACACATTTTTTTTTTTACTTTTGAACTTTGCAGTAGTATCAATTCAGCTTTCGATGAATTGCGAGTCCATGTACCGACATTTCCCTACGAGAAACGTCTAAGCAAGATCGATACACTGCGGCTGGCAATTGCGTATATTGCCCTCTTGAGAGAAGTCCTGCAAACTGATTACGATCCGTTGACCTATGTGGAGAAATGCCTACGAGGAGAGATCAAAGCCGATCGGGCTAATTGGAATACAAGTGGTGAGGCTTTTTCATACTTGCAATATTTGATACTTCTATAGCGAAAATATTCTTTAGGTGAATGTATAGGTAGATTTAGTAAACGTAATCGACTTTCACAAGCTAAAAATTCAGTCAGCGTGCCTGTCAAGGCTGCTGAATGTGTTGCGAATCTTGGACGAGCACCTAGTTACTGATAATCTCATTATATTTTTGGATAGCTTCGTTTCACCTGCTTCGTTCACCTAGTTTATCAACTCATTCAATTAATTGTAAATAGCATCGATCACCCAATTGATCAATTTGTATAATTTTGACAAACGCGAAAACTGTACAATGGATTTGATCAAATGCATGTTTTCGGTGTGGCTGCGCATTGCGCAAAGAGTCGATACCTTCGTACACGTTATCATGCGTCAGACGGGATCGTTCAAAACAGTAACGATGACCAGAACAGTAATAGTAGCAATAGAAGAGAAACTGGCATGATTTGATGAACGCAGTGCTCCGTCTTGAACCTAATCGAGCAAAGAGTGTTTTCCATCGTCATACTGCCAAAACTAGACATGGCTCTGTATAGCTTGTCTCCATAAATGCTGTCATATGCCGCCATAAAATAAAATAGTGGGTACAGATCTAAAATTCTTGGGTTTTTCCAGGATTTGGCTTAGTGGCTTGCTTGGTTGCAGACTTACCTATGCTGACGATGTCCAGCTGTATTTCCATTTTCGTATGTCTTGTTGAAGATGCCGTGCTGAAAATGAACGACGAGGCATCGATAGTAAAGTGGTCAATCCAAAACCAGCTGCTATTAAATCTTGCTAAAACAAAATGCTTTGCGATAGGGAGGCACCAAACTGATTTTGCGGACTCCCCCCCCATTTTGTTAAACGGATCCCAGGGCCCTATTTCATAAACAGTGACAGGTGACAATTCTACAAATTTGTTGCAGAGAAGTGCATATTTTCATTTCATAAAATATTGACAGGATACATAATTGTCAGTTAAATACAACGACAAATTTGTTCAGACAAATTTTTCATAGTTATAGATAAAGTGTTGAGTGCGTACTCCACGAAATTAGATTTGAGATTCTTCATCACTTCCGCTTGAAGAAATAATCGGCCCTAGCAAGGTATCCGTCGGAAATGAAAATTCTCCAATTTCATACGAATCGGAGAATTTTTGCTGCGAGTTCCGAAGTATAGGAACAGCTTTACGGAATGCACACTGGCGCCCGCCACTGGCGTTTTGCGTTTCAGTGCGATCAAGTGCGTTTTTACTGATATTTTTGACAGCTTCATACGAATTTTCTTCCGATATGCTCCAACAGGAATTGGTTGCGGAATTTGTTTACGATTTGCACTGAAGTGTTGATAAATGAAAGCAATAAAGAAAAAAATATTTTAGCAAAGTAATTGTTTGTATTTGTTGCTTAAATTTGTGTTTCCAGGGCAAAAACAAAACGAAAAAAACAAGCACAAAATAGGAAAACCTCTATGTACCTACCACGAAACAGCATCATGTCAAATCAATGCGTTGTCGCATTTTAATTATTCTTTCCGAAGGCGGATACCTCGAATGTAATTTGAGTCACCGACGGAGTATGCGTTGCGGAGAATTCTCCGTTCTGACGGATACCTCGCTATCGCCGAATAAATATTTAGCATTTTAAAACATACTTGTCACTTCACTCTCAATACTTGACCGAAACTCAAACGCCTGTCGGAATTGTCAATTACATACTGACAAAATTGTCAATTGTAAAATTTTATCTGTCCCATAAAAAAATTTTCTTTACAAATTTGTCAGAGAATTCATGACAATTCTCGAAAAATTCCTGACAATTCATTTTCATGTCTATTTTTTTATGAAACTTAAACTTGACAATTGTCGGTTATTTTCCGACAATTCTACAAAATTGTCTAATTATTTATGAAACAGAAATTTGACAATTATTGTCCGATTGTCAGCTTACAAATTGTCACCTGTCGCAATTGTCAATTTTTATTAAACACGGCCCAGGTTGAAATGGTGTCAAGGATCAAAAACCTAGGAATAAATATTTAATAGTACGCCTTACGCGGATGCAACTTGTATTGTTTTCTTCGCTTCAAATGTATAGCTTTTCTTGTCCAAATTCTAAAAAGGAAAATACCAACGTAGGTCCTTACAACGCGTCGTCAATTTTTCTGTTAGCCTTTGGAATCATCTTCCTCTCTCCTTAAGAAGTAAAATCAAACATAGCAAATTTTTGCCTACCGTTTACTCGTTTTTAGCACTGGATAATTCTCTTTCCATATCATAAAATTGTTTCTATATTTTGTTTTTAAATTTAAACACAGATTTGTTCTCTTTATATTTTATTATTATTGTCTTTTTTTCACTTTTTCTGTAAACTTTGAATATACTAAAATCTGACTGCACCTACGAGTATCTTTAAACTTATACATTTTTGTGTCTATTTGTTTTTCAGATCTTACAGCACGTTTATCTTGGATAAACTGGGAGAATCTGGGTGTCCATCCGGGGCGAAGAACCCTACTTACCTCGTTGGCTCTTTCATCTGATCCATTATGTGGTCCACATTGTGGACCGAATTAAAGAAGAAAAAACTTAAAAACACGTCTCACATTTAATTATAAAAGTCTTCCTTTAAATAATTTAATTTGTTTAATTTTTATTTATTTTTTTTATGGTTTTCCATTTGTTTTTAAAATCAATATTTGTTTTCAATTAAATTAGGTACATTTACAATGAACACTATTTATTTTTATATTTAATTATTCTAGTCTAACTATATTTATACATTGAGAGCGAAAGACAAAATGGTGATAAATTAGACAGAAAAGTCGCAATAACAAAATAAATATTCTAACATTAAACTTTATGTAAATGTTTTAATTTCTTTGTATAATAAGTTAATTACAAATGGCGTTTTGTTTTATAACTGTCAAAACTTTTGAACATTCCACTGAGTTTATAAGAATTGCATTTAATTGTTTTGTTTTATTTCTGATTTTTATGAATAAAACAAAAATCGAAATATGTAAAATATAAATCATTATATATAAAATACAATAAATTGACTAGAAAGTCACTTAAATACTTTTGCTTTTTTTATTTTAATTAAACATTTTTCAAACTTAATTGGAAAATAACTTATCAAAAATAGAAGTAGGTTTTCGAAGGCAATCGAATTCGATTGGGAAGATGTTGCTTTTACACATGCATACATGAGAGATATTTTTTTGTATATATTTCAAATTTAAGGCATTTATAATAGTGGCAATTTGTACCTATTGTGAACAGATTCGATTGTGTACTGATGACACTAAGGGCGTATAAGTGCAGTTTTGAAAATAGAGTGAAGAGATGTAAACTATACAAACTTTACCCGACATATTTCTGTGCTACAATTCAATAAGAACAATAAATGACTGCTAGATTGATACAGTTTTGGTGCTTTGACAACAAATTACATTTTTTCTAAGCAAGAAAGCACGTAAGCAAGTCAAAACATTGACCCCTAGATGTCTAGCGCATATTCAAGGAACGATTCCCCTATCCCAGCTACAAATTCAAAGCGTGCCAAATAAAAACGTTCATCTTGACGATTTCATTCAATAACCTATCTTCGGATTTAGACAACCACAGGAATCGAAAAAGCTTCAACCGTAAAACTAAGACTTGGTAGAGAGGTAAAAGCCCATGAAAACAAACCACGAACGAGTATTTTGTTAAAACCATAATCCTCAGTTCAACAAAAACAGGGTACCAATGAAATCGCTGTCCTAGTCTTGCCAAAAACAAACGTTCGACAACCGGAAACTACCAAAAACTTATCGGAAACTAGATAAAGCAATATTCTCTCCAATTAAAGTCCTTATCTTGACAGAGATGATTGCTTCTGAATAAGCAGCTTTGGGCTTAGCAATCTTATAGATGCACTTTAATCTAACATCAAACTGACCACTCTCGGCTTCCCAATTTATCGTATTCTACGGACAAAAATCAAATCAATCTTTTAATGCATCGAATCTATGGTAGGCTGTTAGGATAATAGTTTACAGCAACTTCTACCACGTGTGGAAATCTAAGAGCAATATAATTTTAAGTTTTTTGTCTGCAACGATCAAATTAAATGCCTTCTGTTACCCACTTAGTTTTAATATCGTTAACAAACGTTGGAAATATACACTTTCCAAAACAAAAATAAACGTCTACACAGCTTTTAAGAGACCCGCCAATACCAGCTTGGCGGCTCAATACCCCTTTGCATTTTCTTAAAATATTTAAAAAATATATGTATATTGTTTTCTTTTTAAAAACACAATAAGCATGGTTAAAATGGTATATAGCAATTCAATGGCGTAACTAAATTACACCACGAAATTTGACAATTAGCTTAGTACCAAAACTAAAGTACCTACTTAAATACAATATACAAACTAAACTACTACACTTAACACTAATGCTAATCAATATTGTTTTTCGTGTTTTAATTTATATTTTACTTATTCACTATTATTGATTATGTTTTCAAAGTGTTCGTTTCATTTGTTGTTGCAGTTTTGTTGTTAAATTTGTTTCATTGTTTCTGAGGGCGTTTTTGTTGTATACATTTATATTTTTATTTTTTTGGTGAGTGATTTTTTTGTTTTTTTAGAGTCGTTTCTACTTATATTGCTTAAGTGTTATTTCGACCGACGCATAATTTTCGTAACGCTTCGAGTTCACGTCGTTGTAATCGTAATTTGAACATTGCGTCGATAAAACCATGACAATTTGTGACTATCTCATCGCGAATCATACCGTCACGAAAGAGATTTGCTAATGCGGCAATATCATCACAGGCAAGTATCGCCGTTTTATGAGTAAGGAAGAGGGCTAATGCTGCACGGAATACTATCTGAAATATAAGAGAAGTGTGATTATAACTTTTAAGCACTATGATTTTTCAAATCAATTTTTATTAGTTTGTTTATTACGCGATATTAATATGATTTTTCTCTGTTTACTGCTATGATGTGAACAATTAGAACGCCTTCCCTCTTTAACAGCTTTTGTTCTTACCACACAGATTGCCTTTACTGCAGATCATGCAACTGTTTTGGTCTTCTGAGAGGCATCTTGCTGTTCCAATTTAACTTGTATAGATCCCCAAATGTAGGCAATTTTTTTAGCGATTCTCGTTTGGGTAACGTAATCAAAATTTCGCCTCGGTTAATGTATGACAATTCAATGATTATTTTCAAGAATGTAAGGACGCTTCTAGACTCAGAGACTGACCTCTAATCCACATGCCAAAATCCTGCAAATAAAACAAGATAGAGTACCAATACCCGACGTGTCACAAGCACAACATCGCCAGCAATGATTTTAGAGTCAGTTTGTGGATTTCTTCCACCATATACAGACCTTGTTTGAGCATAGTGCCTGACACCAAGCTGTTTGGCAATCAAAATTTAACTATTGGATCTGCTGGTCTCTTAGAAGTTGCTTCTTGAACCTTAGGCTTATAAACACGCTACCATTCGCTTGTGTGAGTTTAATTTTTGTGATGAATGGAAGGGATTTAAAATATTATGCTAAATCCGAACGGCTTCGTTGAGAAGCTTTTACAGAACGGATAATCTATAATAATCAAAGACTGCTGCGTGTCCAATAGCAAACATACTGCATGAATTCCTGCGCAAATCTCCTGTTGAGACGCTAACGTGAGTTCGATAAAACTCCACAGAACTCAACAGTCTAGTCTAAATCATCATGGAACTCAAACCTTCATGCAAAGAACGACTACAACTGCTTTTTCCAATGATGTAGCTTTTATCAGATTCTAACTAAAGTAATCAAAGAAAACATGAATGGATGCGAGGAACTGTTAGATTTTTGAGCCGACGAGTTACAAAGTTCAATGCCGAGCGAGTTAATTGTATTTCTGGAATCCAAAGCTGATTCCATACAAGGTAATGAATAGTAAAAGTAGTCTAATGCAGCGGTTCTCAAACTTATTAAGCTTTGGAACCCTAAACAAGGCCCAAGTATATTTCGGAACCCCAACTCTTATCGAAATAAAAAATGAAAAACAACACATTTCAAAATCAGTTTTTTTATTTAAGATATTTTTTTCAAGGTTAGTGTGAGGAATAAAACTGTTTCATTGTTTGATTTATAATTTTTTTTTTAAATTGACCGAAAACCGTATTAGCAATAGGTATTCGCATATCTGGGGCATCGTCCAATCTTGATCTGTATTTAGTCTTTGCATAAAAATACGCTGAAAAAACAGATTCACAGCGATGCGTTGTGACAAAAGGGTGAAAATTTAATATAGCCTGTTTGGCAAGTTCAGGGTATTCACTCCTAATACCAAACCAACCCAAAATTCGTTCCATGATACAGAATAAAACACATGTTTTGATGAATAAGAACTCTGAAGATCTATAACAGCCATATTATTCACTCTCTTTAATCCGGATTAAAATTTACACCCGGGTTTAAGTGAGTTTAAGCCAAAAATTAAACCCAAGTCCATAATATTCAGTTGTTAACCGATAATAAACCCGTTTTTTAACCTTGTCGGCGTTAGCGTTTAATCTGATTAAGTTTAAACTGGGTTAAAACTTAATTTCATATTATTGACTATATTTTTTTATGGACATTTCTTCGCTCGCAGAAATTAGGTGAAAGTGAAAATACAACAAAAAGCAAGAATTATGAAAAATGGATTTTGTTATAGTTTTGGCAACGGTTATGGCACCACATGTAAATTTTGGAATTAACTTTATAGTAGGTATCTAAAATGTCTCTTTTGTTCCATTAAAAATAAATGTATTAATATTATTGTACACGAGTCCACTCTTTTTGTCATTGGACACAAAAATTAGTGAAATTGGCCAAATGTTGTCAAATGTCACGAATTTGACATTACGTGGGTTTAAAACGGGTTAAAATCGGACTAAAAATCGGTTTTAACTGTTTTATTAAATCCGTTTTTAATCCAGCGAGTTTAATGCATGAGTGAATATTATAAATATAGGTTTAAATTGTCGGGTTTTAAAAATGCGTATTAATGATCGGGTGTAAAATTAACTTAAACCTGATTTACACCCGGAGTGAATAATATGTCTTAGGCTGGGTTTCGTTCTGACTATATTTTCATTCTTTGTGAGATACAGTGAAACCTGCGTAAGTTGGCCACCTGTGGTGCAGACATTTTTGGCCAACTTAGAGAGGTGGCCAACTTATAAGGGTAGATACCTATTTTTTTTAATACCTATTCTAAAATAAATGTCGCTTTTATCCATTTTATCAGTTTATTAAAACCTTTATTAAAAAAAAATCCACAAAAGAAACAGTGTTTTAAAAAAAGACAACACGAAAAGTATTACATAATTTATAAAAATTTAGTTTTTTCCTGATTTTCACGAAAGGCAGAGGAATACAGAAGTTAGTCACAAACTGCAGAAATTCAGTCAAATCTATCCCAACAAGATTTAACACGAACGAACATTTCGTTACATTGGCCGCGTTCAATGTGCTTAGGCAGGCACCTAAATATTCAGGTGACAGTTTATCATAGACCATAGGCAGAAAATCTTGCCTCACAGACGAAACTTGCCTAGATTTGCAGGCAAATCGACCAATCACAAGCTCTTGCCTAGCTAGGCAAACGCGTATTGAGCGCGGCCATTTTGTTCTGTGCATTTTTAAACACCCAGACGAAAAAGTTCGAACGCCAGGCCAACTTTTGCAGGTTATTTAGTACGAAAGTTGGACTGAAATATATAAATGTGTGGCCAAGTTCCAAGATAGACAGGTGGCCAACATACGGAGGTATTTGGTCGAATATTTGTATGCAATTTTCTTGGTGCTACTATATACTGGCCAACTTCGGCAGGTGGCCAACTTACAAGGGTGGCCAACTTGACAGGTTTTACTGTATTATGCAGAAACTTTACAAAAGCTGTATATGAACGATACCCGCAAAGAAAATATAAACGTCAGAAATTTTTTTAGCAAAAATATTTATAATTGCACACTTACAAAAATTATTGCCCCTATTATGTAAGACAACTCAACTTAGTTGAGTTGAGTTGTCTAAAATTCGACTCAACTTTCACACAACCCAAACTAACTAGCAACTTATAGACAACCACTACCATCTTTGTTGTGGTTTGACAGACAACTTTTCTATCAAGGTTGTGTATTACAATACGGACAATACCGAATTTTGAATTAAATAAAACCAAGAGACAACTCAACTCAACTCAACTGTAGTTACACAATAGGGGCATATGTTTGTGTTTTACTATTCTTAATTCAAGAAAGTCGCGGAACCCTTAAAACTATTCCACGGAACCCCAGGGTTCCGCGGAACACAGTTTAAGAACCGAGGGTCTAATGAACAAGGGGGAAGTACGTACAAACTTTGCAGAAGTTGAGCTGAGTTTGGGACCGAAAATATTTGTAGATCACTGGATGGACTAACGTGTCCTTTGGACTATTATGCGCACAACGAAAAACACAAAAAATGTAATCCGAACCTAAATACAAATCTAATGAATCCTCAAGAGATACTGTCTACAAGCTTTGGGACACTGGGACAAATAGAAACGATAGCAATGTATATGCACCCTCTGTCTGTTGATACTTTAGCTACATGCACAAGACTTGTCCAAAGCAGAAAGTTTGTTAGCAAGACTTTGATTTCCAATATCCCTTAAGCAGGATTAAAGGAATTGAACGAAATTTAACGATTGCATGTTCCTTGTAAATGTGTTTCGAAGTTTAAAAACCAGAACTGCAGGTCAAACACTAACTTACTTTATATCCCTCCGCAAAGACACAGTCCCATATTCGTAAAACAGTTTCCACTGGAAGTACTTCAGCAAATATACAAATGAACCACTTACTGGCTATCACAGCGTACGGAAGACCTGAACGAAAAAAATGTATGTATTATTTTCCTTAAAAAAAAAAGTCCGCAAACTCACCCAAATTCTCGATATGTCTATTAACCTCGGGCACTCGTCGTATTACCAATTCCTTGAAGACGGCTAAATCTCGTAAAAGATTCGCCATATTTTTCGTATGATATTGAGGTACGATATTCTCTACAATAATTTTGAGTAGCCAAAAGGATTGCTCCTCATCGTCAGTAACTATCACTAAGAGACCTAAGAATGAAATTCATTTGTAAAATATATTAATCGCCAGAAACCATGTCCATCTCACCTGCAATGTAGTTCAGTCCCTGACAGTAGCCAATCTCACGATTATGATGCGCATACGCTATTAGGGTATTGTAGAGTTTCTCTTTTTTTGTGTCGAAGAATATATTGTCTGGAAATGTACGAGGTAGATCGATTTTTATGGAATCACTTATTTCTTTGTCATAGTGTACATTCAATAGATTGCGATATAGATCTGGTGAACGTTCTCGCAATTTATATGCGCCGGATATTTTCATCCAGACGTCAGGACGGTAGGGACCTAAAACTAAACTGTTTACTTTGTGAATAAGAAAGGAATTGAGATTGCTTTTACCTGGAATCCCCTTTCGAATGAAACGCTTTAGCGTTGAATCGATGTTTGTTAGGTCGGCGTTCTTTTGGAATAGTGTCTCCCATCGCATGCGTCGTTTTGTTAAGGTTTTCAGATAACTCGACATGAATTTCTCGTACATTTTGTAATCGAAGTTGTCACCGCGTTTGAAGCCATATTCGTCAACATCACTGTAATGAAATCGGACAAGAGAAATTATTAGTAAAAAGTTAAATGTGATTGGATATGTTATGACTGTTATGAGCAAGGTCCTTAAATCAGCATCTTTAGGGCTCTTTATTTACTTCTATAATTTGTAAAATGCGCAAATGGCTGATGAGTAGTAGTGTTTCGCCAGGTTCTTGGAAAAAACACCCGAGAACTAATTCGTGAAGTGGAATTAGTTTCCATGTAAGGTTTCTAGAGCAGAAAAACTGGTCTGAATCTGAAAAAAAGTGTTTTTCTTGCCCAATGGAAAACGACATTAGCTTCTTCGATTGGCATCCCGCGTCGGCGAGTTCTTCCGCATGGTTCTGGACGACCAACCGAAAAAGACATTAGTTTAAGTAAAAATTACGCTCATCCAGCTAACGTTGAAAATTAATCGTTTCCTCGATTTGGGTTTCCCTTTTGTTGCAGCTAGTCCTAAATAATATCGATAAGAACTCTGCAATATAATGTAGACTAAACTGTCTGCTACCCCTCTAATGAAACACTTTTCGCACATTCTGTGATAATAAGTAGGGTCATTAAACTAAATACACACGATGACATCAAACAATATCAAACAACTTGTTGACAAGCTAGATGAATTCCAAAATATTCCTCCCTCTAATTAGATACATATTCGATTATGTCACGCGACATTTAAAAGTGAAGTCATTCTATTTTTCCACCACCATTGAACTATTTACGCCCATTAAATAAAGCACACCAACATAGGTTAGGTACCTAGTCAATCAGTGAACAATTTTGCCACCCCCTGGCCCACGCATCGCAACTCTACAAATTGCTAACATTCTAAATTGATAACGAAATCCAAATGAAATTATTTTATTTAACAGAGTTCTGACAATCGACCTTAATTTTTACAATAGCCTAGCGCATCTATACTTTCGCAATCCTATTGTCAAAGTGTCAAAATTGACGTTAAAATTGAACTAGATGGAGACTATACGAAAACCAATAACAACCCAGAAAATACAGTAGCATTCAGAAAATCAGGGTAAGTGCGTCCACTCCCAACATAGACACTCATGCTCCATCGTCATCGGCGGAATGTCATTGAACACATCTCTGACACTTTGACTACTGCTGATGAACTGTTCAATGGAGGTTCGAGGTCAAGATCTCTTTTTATGTTGCGCTGCGTAAACTTTATTTTTTTTTATGTGGGTGAACGCTAGCGCCCTTGGAGTGGGCGTTGAGATTAGTTTTTATCATTTACATACATTTCTCTGTTGTTTCCTCTTTTTTGTCGCAAGTTTCTTTTTTTATCTGTCTTCTTCAAAGCTAGTATAGTAGTAGTGGATATTCGGTTATTTTTAGCTCTAATTGACCCCAATAAAGTTGAATGGTTTTTCGTGATGATGTTTTGGTTCGTGACAAAATTCACTTTTCATCCAACCACTTGTAGTGGGATTTAACCTTTAATTGTTACGAGATTGTGACTGTGTGCGAATAAATGAAGGGTGGGGGAGGCATGCAAATATTCTTATCATGTACAGAGGGATTATATAGCTATCGCGCGTATTTGAGTAAGAATTTGCTACTGGGAATTTCTCCATAATCACATTAGATATGGTAGAACGAATGTATATACGCATGCTGATGCTGACCCACCCGTTCCTTGAATACACTTTTAGGTATTCAAGTTATTTTTTTCTCTACGTCAATTTTTGACATGCTGACGTCAATATGACGTCAGATTTTGTCCACACACTACTTTAAGACAAAAATTTGACGTCATCATGTCAAAAATTTACATGATTTTTGACATTGTTTAATAGTAGCTACTGTCAAGGGGAGTGGACACTGGACACCCAACTGGAACGGGCAGAACGTCAACAGACAGCTTAGAAAATTTTACCTCGGCTATGCTACTGTACGTCAAATGTCTAAAGGGACCAGAGCTGCCGTTTCAGATTTTTCTTGGGGAGTATAATTCGATTCCTTTGCGCAGTACCGGGCAGTACTCCTTAATGCCCAAAACACACGTGCAGAATTCACTGCGCAGCAGGATTAGAATACACATGTTCTTATGTGGTGAAACAAATGTAAATTCTGCAGCCACCGCAGCACTGCAACATGTCTCTATTTCTAAATCCACTGAGCATAGCAACGCAGTGAATTAAATTAAGTGGACTTGGCAGCATCGAATTTTAAAATTCAGCTACTGATGCATACGAGGAAGAGAGAGACGGGGATTATTTGTCGCCTTTGTTTCACTCACATATTTTTCCCCTCATTGACAGCAACCGCTGCAAATTGAATTCTGCACATGTGTTTCATCTGCAGTACTGCATGCAGTGAAGCATTCAGAATTTCTGCACATGTGTTTTGGGCATAAGAATGAAAGAGTTTTTTTTTTTTATTTAATTTTTTTTTTATAATTTGCTATCAGTTGTGACGGTTCCCATTTTTCGGAATCTTTATCGTCTATTAATTCTCTGACATAAGAATTGAATTGACGGTAGCCGTTCCAAAAACTTCCTCTCAGAAGTCGCGCTGCTATGTGGAAATGATAGGACCAAACCAATAAAATATTTTATTAATGGAAACATTTTTTCACCCAACTCGTTTTTTTGTTTGAAAACGTAGTTCCAAAATTGCTGTAGGCTTAAGTATTTTGAAATGTAAACAACTAACAACGTATTAGTCACTGAAAGCACAGTGTCATAGCTAAGATCGAATGACAACTGGAAAGTGGGCGCGCTCAGTTCATAAATGCATTGCACTGAAATTAGGGCAGACAGAGAAAATTGACAATTGCGACAGGTGACAATTTGTAAGCTGACAATCGGACAATTGTCAAATTTCTGTTTCATAAATAATTAGACAATTTTGTAGAATTGGAAAATAGCCGACAATTGTCAAGTTTTGGTTTCATAAAAAAATTTTCACGACAATGAATTGCCAGGAATTGTTTGAGAATTGTCATGATTTCTCTGACAAATTTGTACTGACAATTTTTTTATGGGACAGATAAAATTTTACACTTGACAATTTTGTCAGTATGTAATTGAAAATTCCGATAGGCGTTTGAATTTCGGTCAAGTGAAGTGACAAGTATGATTTAAAATGCTAAATACCTACTATTATTTGTTCAAGCGGGAGTGATGAAGAATCTCAAATATAATTTCGTGGAGTACGCACTCGAAACTTTAAAGAAAGGATAAAAAATAATAATATTTTATTGCATTAAGTGATTTCAGATTTAAGAAAAAATTACATGTTCGGAAAAGAGCACCGAAGTATATTTACTGCTAGGTTCCACATTTCACTTTCACTCGAAATGAAATCGGAAAAGAATTTTTGTGTTCTACATTTCACTGTACTCGATTTCAATTTCAAAATTTTCGGAATTGAGACAAAGTGAAATTGTGATTTCCAAAAAATTTCGGAGTTTCCGAATCGCTCGAAATGCAGAACACTGAAAACGAATTTACTCGATTTCTGGAACCTAGCTGTTAGTTAAACAATTGGTGGACATCTAGAGCAGCGGTTCCCAATCTTTTTTGGTCGCAGAGCACTTTTCTGGAGAGAAATTCCTCGCGGAGCATTTCGTTCGCGATAGGTGAACTGGACAAATCCTGAAGATGTAATTTGAGTTTTCCGGGGCTCGAAGCTGGGACCCCTTTCACAGTAGTCCAGCACACTGACCACTGAGCCACTGCGCCCATCCGGCATCCTAATATGGTGGTATATAGTTCCATCCAGACCTCCTTAATGTTTTCGTAAAGCTCTTCAGCATTTCTTGATTTTTTGGCTT
This sequence comes from Cheilosia scutellata, assembly GCA_955612985.1. Taxonomy (NCBI): domain Eukaryota; kingdom Metazoa; phylum Arthropoda; class Insecta; order Diptera; family Syrphidae; genus Cheilosia; species Cheilosia scutellata. Next base: position 117,213,347 of record OY015312.1, read on the forward strand.
TTAATGCTATTTTGATGTCGGCCCACAAGTTTTCAATTGGGTTCAGGTCAAGACTTTGCGCTGGTCAATCCAAAACATTAATTTTGTTATCTGTAAGATATTGCTTCACTCTCAGCGGAGTATGCTAAGGATCGCTGTGGTGTTAGAAATCATATGTTACCGGCATAATTATGAAAAAAATAGGGTTTTCTTAATTATGCTTTTATAAGCGTGTTTATCAAGGGTCGACCCTTATACAACTAATGGATCAACACCGAATCCAAGAGAATGCACCGCAGTCGCAGACCATTACTTTTTCTCCTCCATGCTTTATGGTCTGAAGCGTGTACTTTGGCTGCAATGCTTTCTTTGGAGGACGACTTACACACACTTTTCCATCGGATTCAAAAAAATTAAACTTGGATTTGGCACTCCAAAGAACTTTTTTCCAAAATTGCAATGGTTTTTGTAAATGGAGTCTTTCGAAATTCCGGCTCTTAGGTTTTTGTTGACATAATGTGTTTTTTGTGGAATATGCATGCACGAAGATTTTGTTCTACAACACAGCGCCTAACAGCCCTGGCTGTGAGTTCTTGATGGAGCTTAGGTGCAACAATCTCCCTAATTTGTATGGACATCAAAAATGGATTGGCTCTACTTGTCCGGCAAATCTTTCTTTGGAGTAGTTTTACGTCCAATCTCTTTTTCGGTTCTCAAAACTATCGGTCTTCTTAGAAACTTGTATTATATCTCCGAAAACAAGTTTCGGAAAACAACCAAATCTTTTCGCTATCAACGCCATTGATTCGTTTCCACTTTGAGAGCTCTGAAGTTTTGGAATACACGTTTTATTTTTACCCGTTTTTGTATATTGTTCCGAACAAAATGGCAAAGTTTCAGAAACGCAAAATTAGCTAGTCTAATGGAATTTTCATATTTTTTCTCATCTTTCCGCGGAGCACTTGGATTTTCATGGCGGAGCACAAAGTGCTCTGCGGAGCACACTGTGGGAAACTCGGATCTAGAGCATATCGCAAAAAGCAATCACTATCTTGATAAGACCCACGACAAATTTGTCAAAATATTTATAAGTATGAAAAAATTGTCAAGGCAAATTTGTCAATATATGACAATGACAAAATAGTCATAACAAATTTGTCGTTGTATTTAAATGACAATTATGTCACCTGTCAATATTTTATGAAATGAAAATTTGTCAGACAAGTGCGACAAATTTGTGGAATTGTCGCCTGCCAATATTTATGAAATAGGACCCTGGTCAAGAAACTAAGCATATGTATTTGTATATTTTAGAAACTTTGTCACAAACCAAACCATATCCCCCGGAGAAAATCTACGTCAGCCTTTTAATGTCAAATTCCTGAAGCGCTATTCCACTTCCTTTCCTTGGTATTATGCTGCAATTCAAGGGCGCGTAGATACGCGCAAGCATTCATATAGCATAAATAGCATAGGCGGACATTTTTTTTTTTACAGTTAAGCCCTTTAAGCGCAAAGCGACTCTGCTATACATAGAACAATAGAGAGAGAACAAAAAAGAAATCGAATCTATTGCTGCATCTCATAAATCTGAAATGGGAATCTCTGCAACTATGACTACACCACACATGACCTACATTTATATGGAAGCTCGTGTGTAGAGATTACGTTTTGCATGTATGTATTTGCAAAATTAAAATTTTTAATTCAACAACATCTGAGATCTGATCTGACATAATCCTCCTATTGCTCTTTTGGCCAGCGCTGGCATACTATTGTGAAATGCGAACTAAAACGAAAAAGAAGATGACAACTTTGACAGTTTGTTGTTGCATGTTGTGTCTAAACTTAATGAGAGGTGAAATTATTATTACAGCATTTCCATAAACTTGCCGATGATTTGGTTTGGTTTATATTGGCTGTCACCTGTCAGTCTAGCGTTTTCTCATTAATGAATTTGTTTTAAGGTAGTTATAGCTTGTGTAAACCAAAGTGCTGTCATGCCGAAGCATGCATCTTGATTAAATGTCAAAAAGAGCTCGTGGTCAGGAGGTCTGCCATCTGCATTTAGGTACATCTAAGTTAGTATCCATTCCAACCTCATTCCAACTTCAAACGCACAAAAGTGCTAAATCCACCAGTCACTGACTTAATTTAGAGTAGCATACTTTTCAGCTCCCATGTAAGAAGACTAAATCCGATTTAAATTTACATGTACGCCTACTGAATTTAATTTCTTTGTCCTAAGCATACTTTTACGTTGCGTGCGGTTAGCACCGATACCTTAGCTTTCTCTATAATAAAAAAAAAGACCCAAAGCCACACTAAATCTAGGTGAGTAACGAACCTTTAACACATTACAAGTTACTGCACTTAAATTATATATGCAAGAGAATGGGTAGGTACTTGACGTTTTTTTTTAGAGGTATGGTTGCTAAATTGGGCACAAAGCTGTTACTGAATGCATTCTAGTGTGGCAAAGAGTAATGTTAAATGGTCATGTCACAGGGTCAGAGCTACAGGTGCGTCAAATTAAAAATGTCAATGAATATAGCAAATAGCTTCTTAGAAACTGAAAATAAGACACCACAGAATAATTGACAACGAATTGCTCCACACTTAGTGGAGTTAGAAGCAATTAGGTTGCGATACTTGTAGAGCAAACAAAAACACCGCTAAAAAAATTTTATTTTCATAATAAACTACTATGAACTGCTTTTAAGTAGAAAATAAGTTAATTTTATATTCCGACTCCAGTTGGCAGTTAATTGTGTCATAAAGTGTCAGGTGTATGACGAAATGAAAAGAAAAACTTCTAACGAAACTAGTAGCGACTTGCGAGTAGTTCAATAAAGTTAAATAAAGTGGGTTTTTCTCGCAAGTCAAAAAAATGTAAAAATGGTTTTAATTGGTTTCAATTATGCCTAGCTTAAGCAATGGTTATGGATATATACATAGGTATAGTTTTTAGTAGGTACACCTATCAAGTTTGCCGAACCGTGAATCATTTTTGGCTTGAAAATTGCAATATCATTTGAAGCTTTGTATATTTTAATCAGGAGTGAAATTTATTTACAGCTAGAGCATGACGACCTATATTCCGCATTAACATGTCTACGTTTTCTTAGACTGAAGAATTGATGTGAACAATCCACTGCCATTTAATTATGTACTTCTTGTATAGAAAGCTTACTTACTTACAGTTCGGAGTGAACCTAGCACCTAGGCCTCCACTTATAATTACAAGTCTCTCCAAGTAAACTGGTCCTTAGATAATTGCCTCCAATTGCGCACTCTAAGTCAGTTGACGTTTCCTTCTACTTGTGAGGCGCTCTATTGAGTTTTCCCTCCGTGTTAGACTAGAGGACTGTATAGGGGTCGGGACATTTATGTTAATTCCCCCACATGTCCTAAACATCTTAGATGAATGTTGCGCAATTTTTTGACTAGGTCAATGTCGCTGTATAACCGAACACTTTACGAAAAATGTTTCTCTCGAAGCGACGAAAAATATGTTTCTCAGCTTTGCATAGAAACCAAGCTTTATAGCCATAAAGGAGGACTGGGATGATCAAGGTCTTATACAGACAAAGTCTTGAAATATGTTGTAGATAATGCTGCATTAAGTAGATATAATAAGCGCAGTATACGATATAAATATTGTGACTGTCTTTAGTGCGATGTCCTTGATGCGGATGCTCGACCGTATAGGCAAGGTACACTTATACTGATGCAACCACCCCACCCGAAGGAAGTTTCTGAAAAGGTACTTCTTTCAACATTTAGAAGAGTTAAACCGTACCAACAAAGTAAATTCGGACATGCATCGAACTTACTTGCACCTACTACTTTGACAGTTTGTTATGAATGACAATAAAGTTCCTTTTCCTTTCCTTTACTTTCAAAACTTACAATTTTCACGAATTTTTACTCAATGTCGTTCCTTAACTTGAAAAATTCGTAAAAGAGTGCGACTTCTAGAGAGAGTAAAATATGTATTACTCTTCCAACAAATTTCTTTAAGTAAGAATTGAAAAAAACTGTCAGAAACTGCCTGAAAACTGACAGTTGATTTGAAATTTATTGTCCTATTTGGCATGCACGTGTAACGACTATTTGCGTTTGTGTTTTGATTTCATGCGATATGAGAAACAAATTGGTAATACAAATAGGATCAGAAGGCGGCAAAATAATGTCGCTTTTTTCTCTTCTCGAATGCATGTATTTGTATGTAGGTTGTTCAGTCAGTTAAAACGTTTCCATATACTTCGATTCATAATCACATGCAATTTATGGAAAAACAAAATGCATCTGTCATTTTTCGTAGTTACTACAAAAGCGTTCCCTAACGTTTTCGTAAATTTTTCTCTTTGACAGAGAATTCATCCCCACCACTGTCATTTTGACAGTCTTTTAAATTTTTACTACAAAATTAAAGGAACAGACCAATACCAAGCGGTATTCAAGAATTTTCGAAAAGGATTTTATTTCAAAATGGATCGGGATAACAATATACGTCTATATCTGAACCAACCCAAGCCATCGAATTAGCTTGGAGCTCGATTTCGCTAAATTATTTGGCCAATTTGTATGGATCCCTTCCAAACCGGGGAGGTATGAATTTTGGACCAGAAAGGTGGCTCAAAACACAATTGAACATTTTTTTTTAAATCTAAAATACTCAAATTACCTTAAATTAAAGTAATGTTTGCAGGGGCGGGGCGAGGGGAGCGTGGGGGGTGTGGTACGGTGGGTGGGGTACGATTTTTAAGAGTCGGCAATATTCAAAAATTAGGTCTTAGGTATTTTCATTAGGTATAGATTTTAAACCTGTAAAGGTTCCACATGAACTCCTTAAAATTCACAAATTTTTCAATCTGAGTTGGCCTCGACTCCAGAAATGCGTTTCGCCCCGATGTGGTGGGTGGGCTCATCAGTAGACGACCACCACATCTGATCTAGACGCACTGTTTGCTCGATTTTCACCGAGACTAATGATTTTTCAATCAACAAGTGACTTAAAATTTTGCTATGTAGTTTCGATTCGATTTTAAAAAGGACGGACTGAAATCCTTGAATTTGCCGACTGAAATTCTTAAAATTTAGCGAGTTTCGATTCGATTTTAAAAAGGACGGGCGGCATTTTTAATTTGAGGTTAAATTCGAAGGAATATGTTATTTGCCAGTTTGTGTAACTCGCCTTATTGATGTGGATTGCAAACTTTGACTTTTGGTGTTTTCGTTCGTGGAGTCCCAGATTCGAACCCCGGAAAAGCACAAACTAGGTACCTACCTACATCTGTTTTTTTCTACTGCGCCAGGCGCCACCTCTCGCGAACGTCTAACAAACATCCGAGAGTACCTATGACTGTCCTGAAAAAGCTTCTCAATTCAGCCGTTCGGACTGGGCATAAAATTGTAGGTCCCTTCCATTCGTCCTAAAAATAGAAACTCACACAAACGAATGGTTGCGAGAAGCTAGGCCTAGGGTGTCTACCGCCTGTTGCTTAATTGATTTTGATTAGCGGCTCATCAAGATAATGGCTTAAAAAAAAATATTTAAAATGATTAGATACACATTTTTTGCTACCGTTCGAGTTGGCAGATTTGTAGGTAGGTAGGTACCCATACCTTATCAGCCGATTCCCAGAAACACCTGATGGAGTTCTTTGAGCTTCTGTTGTACATACACACTTTCCTAACCGTACCCGTATAGCCTCATCTCTTTATTCAACCCCAAACCAAATTATTATAGAAACGATATCGTTCAAATGGGCAATGGCAGCTGTGGAAGGGGATTCAACATTGAACCAACGGCAACGTGACGTAATTTCGCTTATTTCATTCATTAATCGCTGAGTTAGCATTAAAACGCACACATTCTCCTCCTCCTCGTGTTAATTTGCAAAAAAAAAAAGAAAAAAAAGGTAAACAAAGGAAATTTTTCGTGCCTTCTTTTCCTAATGTACTACATGAGTGGCTCTCATGTGAACGAATACTATTGAGTGAGTTTAAAAAATATCCTTTTTCAATTATTCTTCTCCTTCTCCAACCATTCAATTTAAATGTAGTCAGATCGATTTGAGTGCGAATTTGAGCAAGACGAAGAGTGGAAATACTAGTTTTTCTGATAGGCTTTTTTTTGCGAAATTTTCATCGCCGATTAATTTATTGTAAAACTAATTAAGTAATCTATTCACGATTGACTGAAGTCATTTCCTATTTTTCACGCTTCTTTATGGTCTTACAAGGGGGATACAATACACAAGCAAGACACCTGAGGAAGGAAAACCGAGAGGCAATGCCCAACCCTTTTTCTTCGACCAAACTTACCTAAATTGTGAACTTGCCGCTGCCATAGAAGGAAACTTAATCCGAAGATAACACTTTGAAATTGATTAATAATTCTATTTTTCACTCAAAAATTTGTTGTTTTTGTATAACACACGGCACAGCAGTCAGGGTATAGAGACAGAAGAGTACGAGAAAAATTGTCTGGGATTTCTGGAGGCGGGTTTTTGCGAATTTTTTAACCACATAAATGAATCACTATTGACGTATTTTAGAGAATCGGATGAATAAAAGGTAAATTACACTTTTAGCAGAACATTTTATGTTGAATTTTCATCGATAAACGTACTTTTTCCCGTGACACTATTTTGCCGTTCACCGTTCGCGTTGATAAGCGAGATAGTATCTTTTTGCAAGAGACTGAGCTAGCGCACGACAGTCGCAAACACCTGCACGATTTTTTCTCGATTCTCATTTCTTTTCTTTTGGTGGGTATTTCTTTAGTTTTGCTTCTGTTGGTCGGAAAAAAAAACTATTGTGGAAGGTGGAAACGTTTGCTGATAAAAGAATAGAAAATGTCAAAAAAAAAACAGCTGATTGGTGGAACGCGTCCCACAATTGGATTCTGTTTGTATTTGTGGTATGACTACATTGAAGGGGTCGTTCGCTTGGTGACTCAAAATACCAGTTACATATTAATTTTAAATTTAGTTGCGTTATAATTCTTATTTATCGTCATTAATATTTTAAATTTGTTTAACCAATTTCATCAAATAATAAGTTTCTCGGGAAATTTTCTTTAAAATAAACCATGTTACAACCGTATAAAAATGAAGGGTTGGACATAACGTCCGTATAATGCTATCAAGTGCGTTTTTACTGATATTTTTGACAGCTTCATACAAATTTTCTTCCGATATGCTGCGACAGGAATTGTTTGCGGAATTTGTTTACGATTTGTAGTGAAGTATTGATAAATGAAAGCAATAAAGAAAAAAACATTTTAGCAAAGTAATAATTGATTGTATTTTTCAATAAACAGATAAATCGGCTGATAGCTAACTAAAGATTAAGTTTATTTCACTCTTTATCTGCCAGATAACAGTTTTGAATTTTTCAATCATAAAATAAGAGCTAGATAACTATTCGACGGTTAAGTGGGTGTGAGAGAGACAGATTGATTGACAGTTTGTTGTGTGTAAGCATATAAGATAGTCAATGCCTATAGCTTGACATTTATCTTAGTTCGAAATCTGCATTCACCCATTCATTGTACATAATGGTTAGGTCTCTTTCTCACTACTCTTTGTTTTCTTGTTGGGTTGAAGGGTTGAAGTAATTATTTCCTAATTCTTCTTCCTCAATAATAAAATCGTCGATACAATCGAACAGATCAATTTGTACTACATGTAGATACATATTTCCCAAAACAAAACTTTGTAAAAACTTTACAATTTTAAAATTTGACAGTTCTCCTACTTTAACTAGAGAGTTATATTTTATCCGCCTCAGAAACGGGCAGATAACTTTATGAGACAGTTAGATGTTATATTCTTCCAATAGCTGCTATTCGACTATTGAAAAATGGGTTTATGTGTTATCTGACAGTTAACCCCTATCTGATTGGCTATCTGACTAATGAAAAATCGGTCCTAATAAAATAATTGTCTTAAAAAGCGAATAGATAAATCTATTTTCTTCCTGCCTATACCTGAAATACAACAATACGAACAAAACAAAAAAATGATCTGGCAAATCAGCCCTGCGAAACTTGTTTCTTCATTGGTACAAATCCATTCTTTTGAATAAATAATTCGATCAAAAATTGTTTCTCGATAGTAGTTGCCTGAATGGTAATGTAGCTGTCGCCTTAAGAAATTTATCATCCAATCAAAATACCGAACCGACTCTCAATATTTTCCAACTCTGTCCGAAGTTTAGTTCTTTGACAGCTAGATGGCTGACAGCTCTCCATGATGGTGCCTGAAGTGTTAAATTTGCGAAATGAATTACAAAATACTGGAATATTTATAGAAAAATGCACTCCTGCTACACTGCCAGTTGAATACATTAATGTGCAGTTCTATGACGATAAATTTGAGGTAAATTTTCATTCAAAAGGCACGTTTCTATTTCATAATTTTACTTCATTAGGGTGATTCAGTGCACACGCAACTGAAATGTGATGGCCTCCTACACCCATTCCACAGAACTTCAGTCGTTACAGTTCCACTTCTAGATGCCAAGATCCTGTACGATGGAGGGACAGCTTTAAAAAAACTGGTGGAAATTTCAATGCCAATTGAAAACATCGTAGACTGCAAATATTCTCCGGGAGATGCCATCGGTGTTCTGGTATCAAATTCGCACCAAGATGTAGAACGAGTTCTTTCATCTCTCCGATCAGCTGAATCAGGTGATGTTTTGTGTGAATTCTCAATCAAAGCCAAAACGACGAAGAAAAATGCAAAGCTACCACAACATATTCCACATGTGTCATCTGCTCGAGCGATTATACGCGATTGTCTGGACTTGAGAAGTGTTCCTAAGAAACTGTTTCTACGCTCTTTGGCTGAATACACCACAGATGACGATGAAAAAAACTTCTTAATTTCCGTCTCGTCCAAAGAAGGATCAAAATTTTACAACCAACTAATTCTCGAGAAGGCGCGCACTTTTCTGGACGTTTTGCAACTCTGTCCAAGTTGTGTTCCCCCGCTCTCGCTTCTCATTGAGCATCTGCCACGTCTTAAGTCGCGACCATACTCTGTAGCTAATAGCCCGATGTCAGGCAAAGCGAAGATCATTTTCTCTGTTCTGCCCAGAAATACTGGTGTGGCTTCCGGCTATCTAACTACTTTGGCTGAGAGATTCTTGGAAAATCCCAATAGTCCTCCAGAAATCAATTTTTACTTTCGAGAAACAACTAAATTCAGCTACAACGATGAAGACGCAAATATGGACAACATTCTTATATCGATTGGATGTGGAGTGTCGCCGTTTTTGGGATTCCTGGAGCACAAGGAACATCTAATCAAGCAGAAAAATATTGAACTTGGATCTACGTGGCTATTCGTTGGATCCACTTGCCAGGAGAGTGCTGTATATAGGGATCAACTGCTAGACTACAAACGAAAAGGTGTTCTGCAGGAGCTCTATGAGAGTTTCTCAAGGGATTCTGGATGCGACTTCAAGCATGTCCAAGATCAAGTAAAAGCAAATGCAACAGGATTCGTATCTCAGTTTCTAAAGAAAGGAACAATATTGTATGTCTGTGCAGATGGCACAACCATTTCAAAGAGCATAGAGAATTGCATACGGCAGTGCATAGTCACGGTTTTAGAATGCTCCGAGTCCGATGCGGATGCTCTTATTAAAGAAAGTCGCGTCAGTGGGAAGTATAGGGAGGACTTATGGCTTTAAACTAGAATCTAAATTTGTGCAATAAATAAAAGTGATACTAGCTTAGCTGGCTTTGTTTGATTTAATGATTTGTGAAAAGGACAATTTATTTTCATTTTTAGAATTGGCATGCTATGTCTGTCCATAAGGCTCATAATTTTGTCGACGTATGCTTGCGACCATAATAGCAATTGGTAAAGCCGCACGGGGTAGGACAACGAATTCGGCAGCCTTGCTTTTATGAGCTGCATGCCCAGCAGCTTTTATTTTGAATATAAATACAGAGCATGCAAATATGAACCGTGAAGGCATGCAATAACACTGACAACATTTCCGTTGTCGCCTGTTATTCCACAATAGTCTCATCTCTCCTAAATGAAGACAGGACGCTTGGTGGATAGGCGCCCAGAATCAAATTTAGCCTTTTCTTGATGCACATCTTAATATGGCCTCGAATTTGTGCACATTTAGAAAAATGTTTTCTTATAAAACTGAATAAATAATAAAACTAAGTTTTGCAAGTTTTAGATTTTAATTCCTTTGTAAATATACTTGAAAATAATGTCTACTAAAGTCGCTTTTATGTCGTTTACCATTGGTTTCACTCGAGGATCCTCTTCTCAGAATCAACAGAAGAGTATTTTTTGCACCAGTGAATTTTCTCATTCCTGACGCTCCGAAAATCTCCACAATGTGGGTACAGTAGTGGTCACAGTTTTAAGAATTCGTAGTCCTCACGTTGACAGATCTGTTGGGTGCCACTCCGACTATGCATTGTAGGCATCTTACCAGGTAATCAATCAATAGCCCAACTGTTCCTTTCCTCATACATTTTATATTTGTTAATCTATTAACCCACACTGTTACGAGGTTGCATCTAGTGCGGGCCCAGTGTAATATGAAGATTCAAAAGCCTCTCAATGTGCAAATTTATATGGTAAGCCTTATACTGCCCTGTAAGACGGCCTTCAATGAGCTCAATTGTAGAATGCCTGCAGGAGAAAAAGGTGATTTAATAGTCATTCCTTTGGCTATTTTATTACGGATGACGTTTACTCAAATCCGTTTATCCAAAAGAGAACACATTTCCATTTTTGTTTACAAAAAATGTATATTTTATTATTTCTTCTAAAAAGAAATGTATTAATTTAAATGTAAAATAAAATAGTAAACATTTTCAAATGCACAGTGGGCTGGTGGTTATGATTTGTTTCTTTGTTTACCATAAAACGGGAAAAATAATAATAATAATAAACTAAGACTAAATCGAATAAAATAATAATACAATCAAATTTACAATTTTTTTTCTGTTGGATAGAGGGGAAAATACTTAATTACAAAACAGTTAAGAAGTAGTCATTCTTAAAGTGACAACAAAACACTTAATATTACAAAAATAAAATAAAAATACATACATAATAATTTTATAACAAAACACAAACAAAATTATTAATACATATGTTTATCTTCAGACAGTAGTTGAATATTTTCGGTTGAATATTTTATTTATGCGATTATTTTCCATGTTTCTAGTTTTTCTCTCATTTTCATAGTAAAAATAGGTTGGCTTTATTTTTTTTAAAGTTACTACAATGTGACTAATGGGTTGTCCTTTCTTAAAACTAATAAAAGATTATTTTAATTATTTAATGTAAAAATACAAAAAAGTATATAATCTTGGCTATTATTTGTATTACTACATCGTTTGTGATTTTTGTTTTTGTATGTATATTTTTTAAAATTCCTTCTTCAGTGTAAACAAAAATTATTACAAAATGTATATCATTTTTAGTTTTCCTTATATAAAATGGAAAATTTTGTGTATTGCTGTGTATATTGTGCTTACAAATATTATGCAGTTTATTATTTATTTATTAGAAAAAAGACAAATGCTAATAAATATTGTATACAGGGCACTTCATTCTGCGTGTATTCTTTTTTTTATATTATTGCGTAAATATTTTACTACTAAGTTTAGTTTTATTTTTATTTCATTTATTGTTTTTATACTTTTATAAGAATATAGTTCGTTATTAGATTTCATTGTTTTTGTTACTACTTAAGCTCTGAACGGAAGCGTATGAAAACCAAAATGGAATTCAACAACCAGATTGGACAAAAATATTTGTGCCATGGTAATTGACAAACAGTTCTTTTTTTAGTACAACGTTTAAGTTTAATGCGAAAATCATGAAATTGTATTTAATGGGGTTTAGAGGGCGTACTTTTTCAGGATATGTTGCAATAATGGAAAGATTTGAATAGATACATTCTGAAGTATTCCATTCCAGAACTGAATACTGATATAAATAAAGACGAAAGAACTCGTTGTGGGAAAAAGAAATAATGCAGTATTATTAATATAATAATACGACGATTGAGTGGAATGTTTCTCAAATTAATAAATAAGAGTTGGGGGAGCACAAGGAACAGAAAAGTTATAAGGACTCTACAAAACTGTCATTGTCTTCGTTTACCAAAATCAGGAATAATGCATGTGGTATGCTAATGGTTTTAAATAAAAAAAAAATGTATTATTTACCATTTCAAATGGCGTTTGTATTGTGTTGACGTTTGTTGAGTCGACATTAATCTACTACTACACATGTCAAAAATCATGCCATTTTTTGACACGCTGAGGTCAGATTTTGTTTTTACGATGTGTGTAAGACACGATTTTTGACATGTGTAATGGTAGCTTAACAGCTACTGTCGTTTTTCAAGTAATTTATGCTAAAAGACAACCCATCGAATCCGTCGTGTCCGTTACGGCAACGTATTCATGCGAATCCCCTAATTTGCTGAGGTCAAATCGACTTTTTTGACACTAAAATAGATCATTGGAAACGAAGCTAATAGTATTTGTACACACTTTTATTTAATTTATAAATGTACACGTAAATAGACTGGCCGAACTACATCGTGAGTCATGCTCTGCAAGTGGAGCCAATGTCTTCCACTCATTCTCTTCAGGATTATACTCTAAAACAGAATTGTTGAATCTGTCCTGATTATCGATTCCCCTGCAAGCTATAAGACGATTATTCCAAGAAACACCGATTCCCCTGCAAGCTATAAGACGATTATTCCAAGAAACACATAACAAACAATCTAAACCTAGCTCCAAGTCTAGGCTCATCACCGTCCATGTATTTGTTGAAGGATCAAAGCGCTCAACAAATTTACTTGCTCGCCCGATACGATTACCGCCGACTGCATACAAATGCCCGCCAACTCCAGCAATGCCAAAAAATCTTGATCTTACTTCTTTGAATGGAAGCATAGCCCATTTATTTTCAGATGGATTAAAGCAATGAATAGAAGAGGTGCCATCACCTACGGCGTACAATAATCCGCCGAGAACTGTTACCTTCACATCTACTTGCATTATGCTAATACGTGCCAATTCTTGCCATTCGCTTGTGCGAAAATCATACCTATCCGCCGAACATAACCATGACCACTTACCACCCGATTTTCCACCAACAACGTACAAATTGCCATTCAATTCAGCCATTCCAGGAAGTTCACGTGCTTCTCGCATTGGAGGCAAATTTGTCCATTTCTTTGTTTGAAGGTCCATATACTCAACGATGTTTGTACTATGACCACTCTCTGAACAACCCCCAGCGATGATTAATTTCTTATCTACAACAATTGCCCTATAATTGCCCCTTTTTGTTGGTGGAGGTGGTAAATCTTCGCAGGACCAAATGTTTGATTCTGGATCAAAAGTCTGGAAAGTTTTTAACAAAATTGCACCTCTGTATTTAAGTGACTGAATTTCTTTCCACAGCGCAGATAAATGCTGGCCATTTGGTAATCTTGCTCACTTAAATTGTTTTTCACGTAGATATTCCATCCACAAAGTAATCAATTCATAAGTTTAAGGGAAGGGATTTTCGGTGCAATTTATACATATTTTACCTGACTCGTCTGAAAGGACTTTCATGGTAAGGCTACCTGTGTATCTATGTATTTATTTATGCAATTTTTACTATTTTGAACACATTTTCCTCTTAATTCGTGCATTAAAATAGCAATTATAAGCAAAAAGGAGTAGACTTGCATTTTGCTCTGAATTCGTACATAACGTACGTATGTAACATAAACCAAACAAAACTTTCAATCTCTCCTACTCTAATCTCTCGACGCGCCAACGCTCTGAAGCGCCATTTAGTTTTGGAAAAGTGCGGCTTGCGCGCGTTGACATAAAGTATCGTAAAGTCTCTGAAACGCCTGTCAACGCACGCACGCCGCAAAGCGCCATTGTGAATTGGCTTTAAGGGAATCGAATAGGTGAAGTGAAACTCAATTTCGACGGATTCGACGATAGGGGTGAATTAGCTTAAGCCCAGATATTCAAATTGTTCACCCTATAGAGTTGTTCAGTTGTATTTTTATCACACTAAGCGATCGAATTTGGCCGCATATGTAGGATGACTTCTCAATTGCTTATCTGGACTAAAACAATATAGTACAAGTACAGCAAAGAAAGATCGATGCCTAGCATGGCAAACAAACTGACTTGGATGTAAAGGTAAAATGTAAAAAACCGACTAACGCTCATCTGTCAAATGGATGTCAATACTAAAAAAAAGATGTGTATTGTAGCATGTTTCATTTTCTGCTGACCTTTTCAATAAAATTACAAATTTTCTCGGGAATCCATCACAATGGAAAAATGTCAAACAACCTGAATTCTTTTCGTGCGATCGTTTAAAAATACCAAATTCTACAATATCTGTCAAATACATGTATACCTCACATAAATCCCATAAAAGAATACCTATACAATTTATTACATTTCGGAATCCGCCCACATTTTCAAGTTCACATCAAATTATGTCAACCTTGTTTCCTTCTCCGATGTCCTCCCTTTATTCAAATTTTGAAATATCAAAGTGATGCAGACACAAAACACAAAAAAAACACAAAGGGCAGACGAAAATTTAAATTACTCTAAGACATTATTTATCTGTCACATCTCCTTCTACAGATTTAATTCCCATTCTTCGTTTTGCTATTCCATATTCCATTCGGAGGGTGAATACTAAATGTATGTGTGAGTGTGAAAAATACTGAACAACGCATTAAGTGCGTCCAAAAATGACTGACTGAGTGAATGATTGATTATGCCGTTTCCTTCTGTTTCCCCAAAATGAATGAAAATCGAAATACATATTTTTCCAAGACGAATTGTGGTGGCAATGATCAAATTTCAATAAGTGTGCATCCAGCGGAAGAGATTTGTTATTGAATAGACTAATTTCTTTCAAAAAAAAAAAAAGCTACGCCTTAAGCCCCATTAATACAATTATTGTAGTCGTGATATTTATCTTTAGGAATTGTTTTTTTTTTTTCGTTCGACTTATGGAAGACATAAGTTCATAAATTAACAGCTTCCAGTCTGCTAAGAGAAATATTTAATTAAGAAAACACAGGAGAGAGAACGCACATCACTCTTCTTCATAGAAAAAAAAAAAAGAAAACATTTTTCTAAACAAAATTAACCTAATGGCACTTTAAAAATTAATTAACCTCTTCTTGAGTTTGAGTTAGTTTTTCTTACTTTTTTTTATACAAAATATCTACACAATTATGCAATAGGGAAAATAGTTTAAAAACAAACAAATGTTTTCCACTTTGTGCGTTTGCTGATTGTTCATTGCGTTTTGTTAAAAAAGAAATTAATTATATGTTTACGTTTTTTTTTTGTTAAATACTTATGTAGAGTTACATAGAAGATTACATCGTGTCACACGTGATTTTGTTTCACTTTTCGTCTGAGGAATCTGAAATAAACGAAAAAAAATTTGTTAAAAAAATGTTATATTACGAAATGTTGTTGCTGATAAGTAGTTTTATAAGAATTTGTTAAAAAAAAAACCGATAAGAGGAGAACCCTTCTAATTTGCAAAATGTTTCTATTCAACTTGCACGAGTGCGAGTCATATTTTAATGGCGGTGGATAAAAATAGGTTTAGTTTGACTCTAATGAATTTTATTATGGCAACGTTATCGAATTGATATCAAGTCGTTTTCTATATTGCCACTGGGTATTTATTTTTCATTTTGTTTTTGTATCAGAAGTTTGTGTTAAACAATAAAATGAATTTAAGTATACTGTATGGCAGAGACAAGCGTTATCATGTTATTTGCCTAGTGCAAGTGCTGATAAGAGGGGAAAAATATTGATTTGGGTTAGGTATTATTTGATTTTCTATCGTTAGCTATGGGGGCAATGAACAAAACTTACATTTTATTAGAAAATTTATCAGGAAGAAGCTTTTAGGAAATTACAATGCTAAAGAGTTGAACTTTGGATTGTAGGAAACGGTTACGCGAATAAATTGATATACCCAGTGTTGATCTCTTCAGATATCTACCCGCCTGTCACAAAACAACACTGAAAACAAAGTTCGTGTTACTAAACAAAGAAGAAGAAAATAAAAACAGGAAAATTACAACGGTTATCCGAGTCGTGAATGTTTACCAGCACTTCTCTAGTTTGGTATAAAGTTATACAAGTATACCAGTATTTCGCTTTGTCGGTACTGCCCTAGCAGGTATCGGCATATTAAGTGAGAGTAGGACAAATAAATAACGGGATTATACATACATCGATCCAAAGTTTGGTGTTTTTTTGTTACACATTACGGGCTTAGGTCAGCCTTGGAGAAAAAAAGACCATCGCAACAATCACCCCTATCGCGAATAATATTTCCCCGGGAATGTTTCCCATTCAGCAATTTGATTTACATTTACATATTTATAAAGTATTTTTTTCTGTCGACATGAAATATGTTTAATTATTGTTATTTTGTAATTAAACTTTTTACAAATTGTTGGTTTTTTAGACCTGTTTCTAGATCCTAAAGAAAACTCAAAGAAGCATCGGTGTTTACTCACTTTTGACATTCACTTGCCCCCATGTTTGAGAGAGTGCACGAAAAATCCGAAAAAGGCTCCAAAGTGTTGAAGACGACATAATGGGTATACCCCGATATCTCGAAAAAAAAAAATCTCGAAAGCAAAAATCTCGAATGTAAAAATCTCGAAAGAAAAATCTCGAAAGAAAAATCTCGAATTTAAAAAATCTCGAAAAAAAAATCTAGAAAGCATAATCTCGAATGACAAAAATCTCGAAAAAAAAAATCTCGATGCGTATGGGGGGGCATGCCGCCCCCCTGCTTGGGTTTACTGTCTGGCTAGGATGGGTGCAAAGAAAAAATCTCGAATTTACTTTTTGTTTTCGAGATTTTTTTCGAGATAGAGTCTTTCGAGATTTTTGTACTTTCTAGATTTTGACCCATTCGAAATTTTTGCATTCGAGATTTATCAAATTCATTTTCGAGATTTTGACCATTCGAGATTTTAGTCGTTCTAGTTAACATCATGATCCCCGACATAATGCTTAAAAGTGGGTATCTACTGATTGACATGAGATGCAACAAAAAAGAAATGGATTTTGAGTGCATTCACAAATACTCAACTGACAGTTGCAAAATCACAGCTTCTTGTCCATAAATGGGTTACTACTTTTCACCGCTGACAGTTGTTATTTTGAGATCATATTCTGATGATAAACTGTCAAATAACCAGTCAGAGCCAACAATTCGATAAATAAAGAGTGTCCTATAATTCACGCACAATTTGAATTTTGCGCCATTAACAGTGATGCCAAAGATAAAAGATAACAATGTGAGAGCTGACAGTTCGGGGTTAGTAAAAATGGAGCGCTATGCGAAAGAACAACACATTTTCATTGTTGAGCAATATTTTAAAAATAATGAAGGTTTGTTTGTTCGTTAATCGTTAAAATTGTCACATTTGGGGTTCAGAAAACCCACGAGTAATTATTGAGAAACAAATGCATTCACAACGCGGATTTTGGTCTGGAGGCATTATCGGACAATTCTTTTTCGAAAATGAGGCTGGTCAGGCAGTACGCAGTAACAATTAATTGTGTTCGTTATCGTGACATGATAGCCCAGTTTTTAGTGCCTAAATTACAAGCTAATATGGATGTGACCAACATATGGAACAAGACGCTGCCACATGCCATACAGCGAGAGAAACAATTCAATTACTGCATGAGTCATTTCCTAATCGTGTAATCGGCCGTTTTGCGATCAGAATTGGCCATCCAGATCTTGACCATTTGACTTTGTTCTTTGGTTTTTTTTTAAGTCAAAGGTCTATGCAAACAACACCACCAACACCTTGAAAGAGGAAATTGGGAGGTGTATTAATGAAAAAATCAGCCACATTTATGCGATACGGTCATAGAAAATTTAAATATCAGTACGTACTTGCCAGCAAGCCCGTGTCAGCCATTTATCCGATGTGCTATTCCATATATAACCTCAATCTGTATACTCTATGAATCTAATTAATTAATTTCTAATTAAAAATCTGTATTTTCTATCAAAATTAAATTTTGCGTGAATTATGGGACACCCTTTAGTTTTAGATTTTTCAATTGACTACCACCGCTTACTAAACAGGTTTAATTGAAAGATCCACAACAATTGTACAATAGAACAGCTCTAATATGAGAACGCACGTTTGCAAGCTTTGCAAGTCTGTACAATATCCAAGAATGTCAATATGTGTCAGTTTGACAAACCGCACTGGTTTTGACATTTGAAAGAGTGCACAGAAAACTAGTGCTCTGAACGTACCCAATGTGATAAACCTAAACTTCCTACCTAATCATATACGTATACGTAAGTATGTATGTACATCTAAAATGTTTGTTGCGAACGCTCCTCACAAACTAAGCCGCGTCCTTCGATTAGTTGAACTTATCAAAAAACCGCATTTTATTCATGCACATTATGTAGTACTAGAACACGCAAGAATCATAACTTTTTATTTGTTGAAGTCAAGCACATCCATGTTTGTCAATATGTGGCCTATGCTTTAAACTTTGGAGTTGTCATATACGAAATGGAATTAAAGTTCCATGACATTTGTAAAGAATTGTTTTATATTTAAATTGGCCACGTTATGAATGAGTGATACAGTTTTTGATGTCAATAGGTTTAAATTATTCATTAGCTTCTGCTTTTGCAAATCTCAATTAGGCTAATTTCATCGGATTACGTTAAATCCAAATGTTTTTGCATTTTTTCTGTTCTGCTCGAAGTGTTTCTCAGGCTTAGTATCTACTTCTTCAGTAAACACAACTTATTTCTCATACAAATTGGAGATATAAAATTTATGATGTTTACACAGTTGAACTGCATTTCATATGAAGACCAATCATCTAAATATTGTATAACATTTGATAGGTAGGTACACTTAAACAAATTATATAACTTGAGAATGTAAAAATCAACTACGCTTAACTAATAGACAATAATAAGCGAAAAAGGTAAAACTAATTTAATGATTGAGTAATTAAAACTCACTGGAAACTTTCCAGCCATAAACAAGAGACAAAACAGCCATAACGACTTTTCACGAATTTTCAGTCATTAATCATGATTCCGCATTCTCTGGCAACTGGCAACTGTCACTTTTAACATAGTTCCAGCATGGTCCCAGCCCACAAATAACCAATTTAATAAGTTAATCATCCATCAAATTAATATAATTGTTAACGTATGTATTTGTTTTGTCTGTTTCTATTGATTATGCATTAGAAATCCAAGTCAGTGATCCGCTCGCCCCAATTGTCAAAAATCACCTCTATTCATATTGAAATTAAAACGCCACACACTTTGTCTACTTTATGGGTGAAAGTGATTCGCTGTTACCACCTGCAGCATGTGAATGGCGAACTGCCATTCGCCGCCATTAGCGATTGGCGACTTTGTGTCTTTTTTTTTTTTTTTTACTGAAAATCAACTTTTCATTTCCATTTATTACTTTTTGCACTCAGCATTTGAGTTGAAGGAAAAACCGACTGTTAATTGAATACCGCTAACTCCATTTTCAAAGGCACGAACAAAAAAATGCAACATGGTCAGTGGGCAACCTCTCATACTCCAGTAATTTCCGGATCTTCTTCAGCGGCACGTTATAGCCCCCGCGTCTTTGAACCGATTTATTTCATTTAATTTCGCGATGAAGATGAAGTAATCGGTTGGAATGCATTTTCACTTTTTTCTGTGTATTTTTTTTTATTTTTTATTCTCTTCCACTTTCTTTCATCTTGTTTGCCACTTTGCGTGGTTGCTAATTGAAAATTATGTAAGAAAAATAAAAAAAAAAAACATTTAGTGAATGGTTAGAGGTATTTTCTATTAAAAATTTATTTAACCGGATGGGATGGCATTACATTAAAATAAATTAACCGACTGGCGGGTGTACAAGTTTTACTAGATTTCGCTGTAGTCAATCTGCCTACGATTTGTCGTCGTGCCCTTTAATTCAATTTCCACACTCGAATGCACCTAATTAAGGAGAATCACACAAAGGGACTGAATTGCATCGTTCCGCCAGCCGGTCGGCCGGGCCCGCCTACGTGTTTTCACGAAGAATTGATGAAGACAATGACCGTGGCCAGCAACGTAATGGATGTCAAAATTCACACAACAGGCTCACTAATTATAATTACCCATAGCTGACAGAGAAAAGACTCGCCCCGGAGGCGAACGAAGAGAAGACGACCGCGACGCGACGGTTTTTAGTTTGTATATTTATTTTCGAAATACGTTCTTAAAGTATGAATAGCTATTAATAATTGTTTAGCATCGCCAGGTTTCAGTCAATAAGATAGACAGGTAGGCTGGAGGTCTAAATTCAGGGAGTTGGTTGTCACTTTTTTTACGGTAGCTACCACAATGTATCGTCGTCGTAGCGACCCAATTAAGGCTGAAATAAATTGAACAATTAGTTCAGTCTGCCGTAGGCAGATCTAGGTAGCTACCTATACATTCTTCGTTCATTAGAGCAACGACGAACGAATAAAGGATGTTTTGTTATGAAGGATTTTACGGCGAAATGGATTAATGTATAGATAAGCAATTATACATTTAGGAACGGTAAATTAAGCGTCGCACAGGGATTAATAACCAAAGAAAGTCATTTAGCGCATTATGTATTAATGTTCCAAAAGATTCAAGAGACAATGGGTACATTCAAAGCACTACCAATGCTGGGTTTCCACTTGTCGATTTGAAATTGAAAATTGGCGTATGTTTATGCCAATTAAAAAATTGGCAAATGGAAATAGCGAAAAAATTGCTTATCAATGGATTGACAAACAACATTTGCCAATAACTGACAAAGAATTTGATAGACAAGTGGAAATAGCTGAATTGTCAAAAAAATTACACTTTGTCTATAATTGACAGTGAAAATTAATTGGCATCAAGTTCATAAGTTTGTCAATCAAACGATTTTTTGCCAATAATTGCAAGTGCAAGTGGAAATGAACTGTCGTTGGTGTCGTTCAATGTTATAAAAGCGAGAGCTGTCAAACTTTGTCAATCAATCGACATGTGGAAACCCACCTTTATTCTGACAGCTCGCTGACACGACTTGTCCGAGTTTTTTATGAGTAAATGTTAAGTATTTTTTTTAATAGCATAAACTTAGTTTCATCCTCATTCACGACTAAACCCATTTTTGAAGCTTCTGTAGCAATACTTGTAAACGTGCCAGTTATGCCAATGATCTCAATTTTATCGGCGTATAAAAGTGATTCTCGAATAATTTTCTAAAGCATGATTTTGAGAAAAGTCACATGGCTGCGCATCACGTTGCCTAAATTCTTTTCTAACATCAAAGGTTTCTGGATTTCTGATCATCTCTACAGGTCTCTGTTCGGATCGGATCTTGTTGGCTTGACACGTTCTTTTTACATATGGGTAAAACTTCCGAACATTTCAGCTGAGAGTAGGACCTCCTTATTTCCTGTGAACTATAGTAAATGTAACAAAATGGCAGTTGCATGGCAATCTTGTCCAAAAAAATCTAGCTTTTGAATGCTAAATAATGAAGCTAGAAACAGAATACATTTATATCATAATGTCTCTCGGGTTTGTGACATTGAGGAATATTTTTCATCCACAGAACAAAAGCTTTTCTTAACTCTTCATAAGTTTCTTCCTTTTTTAAAGAATTCATTCACACAACTGTCAAAAAGTTTATATATTTAGAAGTCGGCTTTCGTAAGGAACTTTCAGTCACAAAATTAAAAGTCCCAAATATATAATTACAGATTTTCTTATTCAATCTGACAAGAAGTGTATTTTCTGGCCTGTTATCGTAGAAAAAAAAACATCATGTGTCAAAAGCAATGCCCCAAATTCCCCAAAAGTTCATTGTTCGTTCCTTTTTTTTGTCAGTTAATCATAAAAAAAAACAAAGGAGTGTCAACAAACATTTGATGTTCTTGCGAATATAAAATAAACAAACGAAATGTTACTATATGCTCGTTTCCAAAAGAGCGGGCAATAAAATCGTGTCATAATTTCTGAGTTAATGTCGCCAATTCTCCAAAGTAATAATTTACGTAGATGTAGTGATCACAGAAACAATAAAATTGTATGAAACCGCTGCAACTATTGCCAGAGATGTTATCATTAAAAGTGGCCACTGGGTTGTCCACTAGTGAACTCATTTATCATGTTGGCCGAAATTTTATATACAAAACCCACCTGAATGTCATCTAGCTTCGCTTTCGCAATTGCAACATAAATTGTCTAGAACAAGACAGAAAAGTACAGAAAATTCCGGAAACAAACACATAAAAAACAATTCAAATGCGTTATCTTAAATTCGGATACATTTTTTTTTTCTTATCGTCCCGAAACGTCACAAGAACCTGTTTCGAAAGTAACTGGTCGGCTAAATCTTCTCCACCCAACTTTATTTGCCGCCGCGACGACCTGATAAAGAAATCGCATACGAACGATACTAATAAAATGCATAGATTCACTTATACATCCAAACACACGTATCTACATATAGTTTACATTATCATTCTAATGTAATAAAGTATAATTAACTTTCATATTCAATAATTGACACTGTTCTGTGCGGTGGTGGTTGGTATTAACCCCGTATGCGGAACAGAGTAAGAGATATGATGGAAAATGAAGAAAAAAAAAAGCCAACCAAAGGCGAAACGTCAAATTCTACAACGTTGTCGAATACTTGACACAGAATTCGCTGGTTGATTGCAAAATTCGTATTCCGTTGGACTAGAAGTTGCTTAGAGAGAACACGTTTCTATTGTTGTTGTCATTCGTATACACAATTAGGAGCCAGCGCCATTATAGTGTTTTACTGATTGTTTTATGTTATTGTACTCGTAGTTGTTGGAAATGCACACGCCATTGCAACAGGCTCTGTGCCTTATCTTGTAACAAAACAATTTGATGTGAAGAGAGTTTTAACTTTTAAGATTACTAGCGAAGCGAAACATACAGTTGTGACGAGAAGTTTTGCACCAAAGAAACGAGAACAAATGTTTAATACATTTTTGAGCGGAAAATGTTATAAAAAAATTGTTGAATTTTTGAAATGAAGCTTGTTATGGCTCCGCTCATTCTGATTCTACCTAGAGGATACCTGCTTAATGATATTTATTTTATAGCACGTCTTGGTATCTAGGTAGGTAGGTAGAAGTGGCGGTTTACCTTGAACCCAATTAGCACTATGATGTGCCGTTTTGTTACCACGACTCGTGTGACCTATTTTCTGGTGATTGTTAGGATGTGGTCAAGTCAGTTCCTATAGCCAACCTGTTGAATTGAGAAAACGGATAAGATCCTGTATCCCTTTGCCCGAGATGTCGATAAGGTCGTCAAAGAATGGTTGGTTCAGTGCGCGTAGTCTGGCTCTCGCTAGAGCTGGACATTTGCAGAGGAAGTGGGAGAGAGTTTCTTTTTCATTTGTATTACCGCAACTGCGGCAATGCGGGTTTTATGGGATACCTAGCTTGGCCGCATGGTCTCCAATTGGCCAATGCCCCGTGATTATTGCCGTGATTCTGGCGATATCTGGGCGGGTTCTGTTTAGTAGGCTATTTGTTCTGTTTTATAGTTGTAGGTAGGCCATATCTTCCTTGATATGACGCAGTTTGTCAACCCCAACCATCGGGAATTGGCTTTTTGCAGAAAATGCGAATGTATTTGTCCCTTTACCGCTCCTAGCGGAATGTGGACCCTCGTTGAGAGCGAGGCGTGTAGCGCTGAGCCCTTCCTGGCCAGCTCATCCGCGCGCTCATTGCCTGTTATGTCACTATGCCCTGGAACCCAGAGAAGTGTGACCCTGAAGCGCTCGCTCAGACAGGCCAGCTCGTTTCGGCACTCCTGCACCAGTTTGGAGGATATGGTAGCCGAGTCGATGGCTTTAATGGCAGCTTGGCTATCTATAAGGATAGCAATGTTTTGTTTAAGCGTTGTATCACGCCTTAGTTGCGTGCAAGCTTCCCGGATGGCCAGTAATTCCGCCTGGAAAACGCTGGCAAAATCCGGTAAGCGTACTGAAATTGATATTTGAGGTGATTCCGAGTAGACACCGGCCCCTACACCACAGCTCATCTTAGATCCGTCGGTGTATATGACCGTGTCGAAGCCCTTCACTACTTCGTCCCTCTTCCACTGATCCCTTGTTGGGAAACCAACGTGGAAGCCTTTCGTGAAGTTTAATTTGGGTGTTATGTAGTCGGTTGGAGACGTGACCATGCCGTTTGGTAGCGAATCCAGGATGTTCCTATGGCCATACGGCCTTGCAGTCCAGCATCCCGACTCATTGAGTCTTATAGCACTGCATAATGCGGTATATTTTGTGTGTAGGTCAAGAGGTAGAAGATGCAAGAGTACAGTAAGGGCATCTGTTGGGGCCGACCTCATTGCCCCCGTGGTACCTATACTTGCTGTTCTTTGCAGTCTTTTCAATTTCGTGAGGTTGTAGACTTTGCTCAACGCAGGCCACCATACTAGTGATCCATACGTGAGAATTGGACGCACTACGGCTGTGTACATCCACAAGGTCATCTTTGGTTGAAGTCCCCACTTCTTTCCAAAGGTTTTGCTACAGGCATAGAAAGAGACCGACGCCTTCCTTACTCTGTGTTCTTGGTATCTAAGTTAGGAACATGTGTTAAAGAAACCAAACTACCAAAAAATAGATATGAGTTCGGAAAAGTAGCTTCTCGACATTGAGTACACCTTAATCAGCTTGTATCCACAATATTATTCTTTGCGCCAGTATCCAAATCAAATGACCATAGTTAAGAGTTGGATCAAACAACGAGTTAAAGAACGATTACTTAGCTTTGACACCAAGTTATCGGTTCTCCTTATAATGAATAACCTGTCAGAATTGCAAATAATACTGAACATAAAAATGTCAACAACCTGTCAAAAAAGGTTGCCCTGTTTGACAGCCATTTTTGTTGGAGGATCTATCAGTTATCTTTTATAATAGACAACGTAATCAATTTACGCAAAATGATTATAAAGGGTGTCCCATAATTCACGCAAAATTTGAATTTTGCGCCAATTAATAGTACAGTGATGCCAACGGCAAAAAAGAAAACAATGTGACAGCAGTCAGTTCGGGGTTAGTAAAAATGGAGGGCTATACAAAAGAACAACGCATTTTCATTGTTGAGCAATATTTTAAAGTTAATGAAGGTTTGTCAGCTACAGTCCGCAATTTTCGAACAAAATCAGTGATGAAACTCATTTTTATCCTGATGGATTCATTAATCGTCAAAATTGTCGTCAAAATTATATGACTATTCTTCTTCGAAAATGCATATATATTTTACCAAAAATATGCCTATAAAATACCGAATTTTTCTTTTTCTGTGAATTTCCCACGTTTATAAATTATTTAATTTTTTTTTTGTGAGTGAC
Source organism: Cheilosia scutellata (assembly GCA_955612985.1). Lineage (NCBI taxonomy): Eukaryota > Metazoa > Arthropoda > Insecta > Diptera > Syrphidae > Cheilosia > Cheilosia scutellata. The sequence continues at coordinate 117,238,849 of OY015312.1, forward strand.
ATTTTACGAATTTCTGTGATATGTGTGCTGCCAAGCTTTTATGAAGAAAGAGCTAAGTCTCGATAATCAAGCGATCTATGGAACGCGGCCATTATCATTTTTTTACGACTGTACTTGAAAACTTGAAACACCAAAATTGATCTGTCAAAACTGACAAATATGAAAACTATCAACAAAGTGGCGTCGAAAAAAGGCAAAGACTGAAATATGTACGTTAATAAATCTCAGATTTCTCCACAACACGTGTTTGCATTTATCTGCACTTTACTGTATCTGCCTGCAGTATACAGTCAACATGTAAACGCATACGTATCGTATCCATGCATTATGCACTATTGCACTTCTTTTTCCTCATTACATACTTGACCCTGAACATTTATTTAATAATTTCAATTAGAGAACACTTGGGGCCGAGGAAAATATGTAAACTCAGTGTTGTAGTCGTATCTTTTTTCCCAGCATAATATACGTCAGAAGAAAGAGTGAAGACAACAAAAACACAAAAAAAAAAAAACACTAAAATAAAAATAAAAAGGGGAAAGCAATTTTTTTTAATTAACTTGATTATGCTGGTTGTTGATGAATGTAGGCGACTCCATTCCATTCCACACTTCTGCATTAAATATTTTTTTTTTTTTTATGATTTTTTTCTGTAATTTTCCACCTACCACTTGGGTTTTTCTTTTTTTTTCCTGCTTTTATGTTCTCTGCTCTTTCTTCTAGCGTATTAATCACTTGACTTGCATGCGATATGTAGTTACTGCTACTTTTTCAGAGTGAAGTTTAGGGGCTAGCGGCTAGGCCTGGAATACATAAAGAATCTTTAGAAACATGGCACATCATGTACCGGCGTTGCGAGTATATCGTGCGTCTATCTGCCACATGACAACGTGTTGCGGGCAACGGGGGGGTATAATTTCATTAGATGGATTGTTTTGGTTCCATTTGTTATTTTTCTCTGTCTGTATTCGCTGCTGTCATTGACATGTGCGACGAAACTAGTGTGTGCAGACATTTAATATATTTAACCATGCGTTACATCGTGCGACCCTTGAAAACATATTTTCGGTATGACTTCTCTCTAACTTTTTTTTTTCATTTGTGTGGTTTTTCGATATAAATATTAAATTATGAGAGTATAAGCTGTTTTATTGTTGTTTTCGCGATTGCGTGAGTCACTGACTTAGTGTATATGTCTGAAATTATAATGTGCGGCTCTTGCGATTTGATAATATCATGAATTTTGTTGGCATAGTCTGGTATAGAATAGGTACGTAACGTATATATCACGGAAGTACATTTAAATGGGATGAAAGTAATTTGTATGATTAAAAATACCCAAGGGTGGGTAGAGTCACTAAATTCATTTCTTTTTAGAGAACTTGGAAAATGCGAGTGTATTGCAAAACAAAGGAATTTGTTTTTGGAATGTTTTGTCATCGCGGGTTATCAGTTTGACAAATTAATAAAATTGAAGGACATTACAAAATCATCATTCATCAGATGCACTCTCGTTTAATTTACTTTGCTTTATATAGCGTTAACTACCAAGTTGACAGTATGAATACTTTTATGAGTATACTGGGATGCAGGTATAGCAACGAAGTGCATTCCATTTTTAGTGGTCGTAAAATGGTCGTTGTACAACGTTCCGATTCGTGAATGCACCCAATTTGACGAAGCGTGGAAATCGAAAAATCAAGTCAAGTATTCAATCGACATTGAAATGTGTCAAACCAGGTGATCTGTCACTTTTAGTACATACATATATGTATACGAAATAATTTATGTAATAATAATATGTAATAATAAGGTAAGGAATTTGTCGAAAATAAGGTTTATATAATTGGACAAAAATGCAATTTCGAATTATGTATTGGTAATTCTAAAGGAAATAAAGGAAAGGTAAGATCGTGTATCATGGCAAAGAAAGAACTTCACGCACTAATACTAATTCATTTCAGCACAGGCGATCTGACGGTGGTGGAGTTAGAGGGCAAGGGCGAGAGCTGCAGAGTGGCGTCGGCGTACATGCCAGACGATGGCGACACACCAGTACCCCCCGAACCGGTAAAGGCGCTAGTAACGGCGTCAGAACAAGGTAAGAAAAACTTAGTCTTAGGCTGTGATGCTAACGCCCATCATACTATATGGGGTAGCTCTGATATTAACGCTAGAGGTGAGGCTTTGTTTGACTTTCTTCTAAGTACCAATCTGCTCATCTGTAACCGGGGAAATGATCCCACCTTCGTTACGGCGAGCAGAAAGGAAGTCTTAGATGTAACTTTTGTATCCCAAAATAATTCCGTCCAAGTTGCTAATTGGAGAGTATCTAGCAGGGCGTCGCTATCAGACCACTGCTGGATTCTCTATGAATTACAAATGGCTTGTCAAGGTAGGAAACAGTTCAGGAATCCCAAAAGAGCGAACTGGGAAAAATTTAGCGAGGAAGTGAAAAACCACAACAACCTCTGTCCGAAAATAGATCTCACCTCCGAGAAAGAGATCGACGATGCAGTCGAAGCTCTAACAGGAGTGCTCTCCAGATCTTTTGACAAATCATGTCCAAAAAGTGGAACACGAGGGAAGAAGCGCCCCCCCTGGTGGAGTCCCAAGATCGCGGAGCTTCTGCGTAGTTCAAGATCTAGGTGGAACCTCGCCAAAGAGGGACACATCGAATGGACGACCTACAGGGAAAGCGTTAAAATCCTGAAAAGAGAGATCAGATTCGCAAAGAAAAACTCATGGAGGACCTTCTGCGAGTCAATTGAATCTACAACAGAAGCGTCTAGGTTAAGAAAAGTCCTCTCAAAGGCACCGACACCGATGTCTTCGCTAAGAAGAGCAGACGGCAGCTGGACTGAATCGCACAAAGAGACGCTGGAGATACTAACAGAAACTCACTTCCCAGGATGCGCCGAGGTGTCAGACGACCACGCCGTAACAACACAAGGCACAAGTGAGGGAATGGACGTAGTAACAATCAGAGAGATAATAAACGACAAAAAAATAGCCTGGGCAATTAACACATTTGCCCCGTTCAAAGCACCCGGAATAGATAATATTCGACCAATAATGCTTCAGAAGTCAGAGGAAGCTATAATTCCATGGCTAAGTCGCATCTACACGTGCTGTCTGAGGCTATGTTATGTTCCAAAGGCATGGCGAGAGGTGAGAGTGATATTCATCCCAAAAGCAGGGAAGGCTAGCCACACCACATCCAAGGACTACAGACCAATAAGTCTGTCATCCTTCATATTGAAAACACTGGAACGACTAATCGATCTGTATGTAAGGCAAGTGATCGGCGATAACTATCTATCAAAATCACAACATGCGTACATGAAGAGCAGATCTGTAGACACGGCGATACACAAGGTAGTATCGGTAGTGGAAGAATCCTTACAACATAAGGAATATACGCTGAGCGCGTTCCTAGACATCGAGGGGGCATTCAATAACATAGAAGCTGACGCAATCCTGCGTAGTTTGAGGAAAGCCCACCTAAATAGCAGCCTATGTAACTGGATTGGACTCATGCTAGGCACACGACGGATAAAGTCGCAGCTAGGGGACGTGAGCATTGAACGAAAGGTGAGTAGGGGAACACCACAAGGTGGGGTTCTCTCACCGCTCATCTGGCTCCTCGTAGTAGACGAATTACTGAAAATATTGGAAAAGGAAGGCTTCATTGTGAGCGCATACGCAGACGATGTAGTAATTCTAGTCCCAGGAAAGTTCACTCCAGTTCTCAGCGAACGACTCAGTTACGCACTCCTATTAGTTAACAACTGGGTCGAAGGGCGAGGACTGGGTGTAAACCCATCAAAGACAGAGATCATGCTGTTTACGAGAAGGAGAGTAATTCCCCCATTTAATCCACCAAGGATGGGTGGGGTGAACCTAACAATATCAAAAACAGCAAGATACCTGGGCATAATCCTAGATTCCAAGCTCAGCTGGAAGGAAAACATAGAGGATCGCATCAAAAAAGCATACGTGGCACTATATGCCTGTAGAAGAGCATTCGGCAACACATGGGGTTTCAGGCCGCACGTGGTACACTGGTTGTATACCGCGATAGTGCGGCCCATCCTAACATATGGTACAATCGTGTGGTGGAAGGCCACAGAGAAAAAATACCATCTCTCAAGCCTCACTAAAGTCCAAAGGGCGGCATGCATTGGGATAACGGGTTCACTACGAACAACACCCACCGCAGCAATGGAGGTGATGCTAAACCTCACCCCTCTGGACATTTACTGTAGCAGTAGAGCGGTCAAAACCGCAATCAGACTAAGAGAGTCTGGAATATGGTCATCCAAATCCTATGGGCACGCGTCCATCGAAGCACAATGGAGCACGGCGAAGGAGAAGATAACCACAGACTATCTACCACCCACACTCGCTTTTGAAAGGAGATTCACAACCAGAATTCCGGACAGAAGTGAATGGGAGCATAATGCAGTTACAGAGGAAGGGGAGATAGCCCTCTATACCGATGGTTCTAAGATGGATGTTGGTACGGGCGCGGGCATCTTCAGCGAAACTCTAAACCTGCGAGAATCATTCCGGATCAACGATGACTGTAGTGTGTTTCAAGCGGAAATTGCTGCTATAACCCTAGCGGCAAAGGACCTAATGAGACGACATATCGCCGATAAACAAGTCACTATATACTCTGACAGCCAAGCGGCCATAAAAGCCATGGAGTCAGTCGTGGTGAAGTCGAGGGCAGTAAGTCATTGCAAGAAATACCTGGACGAACTATCGCAAGCCAACTCGGTGACCCTATGCTGGGTACCGGGGCATATGGATATTCCGGGTAATGAAGAGGCGGATGAGACTGCAAGGAACGGGTCGAAGATGCATGCATCAATGGCCCTAAAATCTGTAAAAACTCCGCTAAGCACGGTTGCTAGGAAGATTGACATTGAATCCTTGAGTAGAACAAATCTACGCTGGACCAATCTCAATACCTGCAGGCATGCAAAAGAATTATGGCCAGAAGTGAGCAAAAAGAGATCCAAATTCATGATCGGACTTAGCCGCAAAGATATCCGCATACTCACGGGGGTCATTACTGGACACTGTGCGATAGGGGTACACGCGGAAAGGCTGGGCATACTGCATAATGACTTTTGCAGAAGCTGCAGAGACGTTGAAGAAATAGAATCTGTTCGTCATCTGCTTTGCGAATGCCCAGCCCTTAAAAACAGTAGACAGAGGATTCTCAACAGCTTGTTCTTCGATGAGCTAGGAGATCTGGAGAATGTTGATCTTAAAGAACTCCTGAGATTCATACTCAAATCGGGGTGGTTCCAGTAGGTCAACAAACTCCAAAACCCTTCGGTTACTCCTAGGACAAGCCGGAAATCCGGACACGAGAGCTTGCGATTGCCTGTGATTAATACTAAATCTAGGCGACTCAAACAAAAGCGGTATATTATTTGTCTCCAACAGGTATGAAATGGAAGGTTCCCGTGACTGGACACAATGGACCCAACTGCTGGTCTAAGTGAAGCTGTGGCAGCCGCCACAAGAGCACCAAATTACCTACCTACCTACCTATTGGTAATTCTGAACATTTTATTGAGGGTAGGAAACAGTACTATGCAAAATATTTCATCACCCTAAAATATCAAAACGATATTGAACAAGTTGGTTAAAGCGCTTGGCACGATTTGTCAAATTTAAAACATTCAGTTAGTCCAAAAGCTTCACCCTAATGACCATCCATAGCGAAACTGTCTATCTCACGAAGAATGACCACCAATTTTTGAATGATGTCCGACGGGGCCCACTTAACTGAGCGAATTTCTGTACCAACAGAACTGGAGATTTTAGTACATACAAGGTCCCCAGCAATGTTTAGGGTGGGTGTCCCATGCCCATGATTCACGCAAATGTAATTTTGATAGAAAATACAGATTTTTAATTAGAAAGCTTAGATCTGGATGGCCAACTCTGATCGCAAAAACGGCCGATTACTCGATTAGGAAATGACTCATACAGTAATGGAATTGTTTCTCTGGTTGTATGGCATGTGGCACTGTCTTGTTGTAACCACACGTTGGTCAGATCCACATCTTGTAATTTAGGCACTAAAAACTGGGTTATCATGTCACGATAACGAACTCCATTATTTGTTACTGCCTGAGCAGCAGCATTTTTGAAGAATAATGGTCCGATAATGCCTCCAGCCCAAAATCCGCACCAAAAAGTCACGCGTTATGGATGCACTTGTTTCTCAACAATTACTCGTGAATTTTCTGAACCCCAAATGCGACAATTTTGACGATTAACGAAGCCATCAAGATGAAAATGAGCTCTCATCACTGAAGATGATTTTGTTCGAAAAATCAGTATCCACTTTTTGTTGTTCCAAAATTCATTCAACGAACTCTCTTCGCGGTGCATGATGGTCAGTAGTCTTCAGTTCTGGAGTCAATCGAACTTTGTAAGTATGAAGTTTCAAGTCTTTCGTGAGAATTCGCTGTAAAGAGCTTCTCGAAATGGCCAATTCTTGACTACGGTGCCGACATGAAACTTCTATATTTCTGTTGAACGACTTGTAACAGGACACCCAGAGTGTTGAAGATCCAGTTTCCCTGAATTTTTCAATTATTCTATTCACAGTTGATGGTTTTAAATGACTATGTCGGCCATATTTTGTTCGAAAATTACGGACTATAGCTGACAAACCTTCATTATTTTTAAAATATTGATCAACATTTAGCTCTTTCGTAAGCGCTCTATTTTTATTAACCACGAATTGTCAGCTGTCACATTAATATCTTTTTTTCCGTTGGCATCACTGTACTATTAAATGGCGCAAAACTTAAATTTGGCGTGAATTATGGGACACCCTTTACATATTTTGTTGTGAATTTTTGGGGTGGGATAACCTCGAGCAGGATTTCTTTTCTTCGAAGATGCTGTAGAAACTTTATATGATAATATATCGAAAAACCAAGCTTTAAAGCTCCTTCCGTTGAACGGACATCTAACAGTCTCATATGGTTTCAGCAAAGATGCTATAGGTGCACCGTACACTACCTCTCGCAAGCTAATGAAATTGTTTCATCGCAGGTGACAAACCTGCGAACTTGTCCCTGTCAGCATATAGCTTGACGCAATTTTGACCATGAGTCAAGGACTTCCCCAACTCTTGACAAACAGTCGATCTCTACTTACATTTCCACACTGCTTCTCAGTAACTAGGGTTATCTCATAAAAAAAAACAAATACTTGAGCAATGCAAACAAAGTGATCACATACAGATCAGCAAGTGACGCAAAGCCCGGCAATGAACTCTTGCCCCAATAAAGTAATTGGGGCCAGTTCAGGGCAAAGCCAGCGCCACAGTAAAGTGATAATTGATCAGATGTCTCTCAATGTCTTGCAATTTTAAAATCTGATAACCTCCTCCTGTTATCAGTATAACTCGTGTTGCATAAGAACTTCGATAAGACAACACAATACACAACTGACCAAATCCAAATGACTCATTCACTTTACCGTCAGGTAATTAAGTTTTTTCGGATGCCGAATTCAACCGAATTAAAGTAATTTAAACAAGATTCAATGAATTAAAAAAATCGCGTGGGCTTGTTTCATTGAGTAAAATTCCTGGGAAATTCATTCAGTCATTTTATTTATCTCTCTCAGCGTCCAGTCCACCCCTCATATTATATCATCCATCATGTTGTACAAATTTTCCTAGGAATTCCCCATAAATTTTGGCACACGTTGCAGACGACTGCTCACTTTAATCGATTTGAAAAAACATTTGGATTACCAACTCGTGTGTGTTGCCGAGTGATTTAAAACAATTCAAATGTTTTCCTGTCTTGCTATGATCCACTATAGTTGTCACATATGACTAAGCGCCAGTTAGCCGTCAATGAGAGGGGTAGCCATTAGCCAAGCCATCATCTGGCAGACAAAATGAAAGCAAACGAGCACGGCAACCGGCGACAATGACGCGGACGCTTCTCACTACATACTGTATTGATCAGTGAAACGTAATTACGTAAATTATAATAATTTAGTAAACAAACACTGACTGCTTTGGGTGAGTCATGTATGTGAATTTCAATTGAAAATTTCACCAAACCGCTATAAAATGTGGAAGTTGAATATTAAATATGTAATGCGACCCTGAGAAACCCTGTCAAGTGGAAAGTGGAATTGTTTAACGACGTGTGAGAAAACGGTGAAAATTTAGGGAAAAGCTGTTTGGTCCGAACTCAAAACTGGCTAATGATTCACTTACTGACCACATCGACATTTCTCACCTCGAAATCGATAACTCTTTCCAGTCGAATTCAAAACAAAGAAAGATAACTCCTCTTTCGTTGGCTTTTTTTTTTCTTATCCAAAATTAGCCCACCGAATGGTGTGGAAGGCAACAATGTAATATTCATATATGGGAGCATTATTGGCCTTTGTTTACTGCACACAAACACACTGAAAAACTGAATGTGCATCTTCACTTTTTTGATTTCGATATTCTTTACATAGTTTAATTGCGTATGCAAATTTTTAGTGCCACCTTCGACTGCGATGGAAAATTAATGACAACAATTAGATGGGCTTCGCACGTAATCTTTGGGGGGGAAATAAATTCGAAACAAGATCGTATCCGCCAAGGGAAGTGATCGTGATCATGATCACCAAGACCTACCGCTCCACCCCTTCTCTCTGGGAAGATTACATTTTCACATAAACTGTATATTTTAGTTCTGCCGCATGAGAACAACAATTATTTTGTTCGTTTATCTGGAATCATTAGTACATGCTTCGGGTATGTTGAGTGCTTCTCTCTCAGTTAAAATCTTTGTTCGTAAGTATGGTATGGGTCTAAAAATAAATGCATCCCCCCATTTTATATAATGTGAGAGATTTTCATTTTTAACACACTACTGGCTCGATAAATCCGAGTGTACAAGTACTTCTATTGATAAAATATCATTTCTCTCCACATTTATAGTGTTTTTGAGGTTTTTTTTTTCTTGTTTTAATTCTACATAGCTACTGGCGCGCTTTGGAGTACTTCCAGCGTTTTGTTCAGTGTCATAGTCTAGTCGAGACATAACGATAAAATGGAATAGAATTTTTTTTTTCCTGTTGCATGTGATGAAGCGAAAGACCTTTAAATCTTTGGAGAATAAATTCCACTCTAATGTGATTGTTTTGGTTTTTTGTGGACGAAGATTTGAGAGTGTATAGTTTTATTGGAATGAAGATGCAATGCGGCAACGGAAATTGCTGGGATTTTGAAATTCGTTTTATTAGTCAGACGTAAGGATGACAAAGTGTCTTCTTTTTCTGGGGTGTTAATATATTTTGGCAGATTTGTGTTCACATGTATAGGTGCGCCTTTTATTCTTACTATTGGTAATTTTTTTGGAATCAATTACTGGTTTTAAGGAATATTTTTGATAGCCAATATATATAGACTTATAAAGTATTTCTTATATAATTCTTTGCTTCTTCTTCTTTTCATGATCCGATTTAGATTACTGCCAGTTTGCGCAATTGGGAAGTGTTTGGAAGATAGAACTTATTTTTAAGTTGTTAACAATACAAGTTTTCTAACACAAACATCTTCAGAACAGATATTTTTTCAACACATCCCTCAGAAGTCTAAGTGAGGGGTGACAGTTTATCCTTACTAACTAACAATCCAAGCTACGTGTCTTGTAGATTGTAACAAATGTACCTTCGCATATTTGTAACAGTTTCTGGGGAAGGACTGTGACTTAGGCTTGTAAAATATAGATGGCGCAACAGGTCCATATATTTATATATAGAACAAGGCAGACGTATTGGCAGCTGCAATTTGATATAAATTTCAGATCCGAGTATGCTGCTTTTAACCCTTCTTAAAGAGTCAAAGCAATCTCCCGCTGTTCTCGAATTTCAGCGATTATCAATTGTATGAAGGAATATACCTACCTATACCACTGTGCCATAAGTTCCCAGACATATCGTTCATTTTCCAAATTTCGCATCTACAGCCATCTATGGGCCATCTAGTTGTTTCTTTTTAAATCATAGGTTATTTTGGCACTTACAGCTGTTTGCCGCTTGAAATCTTGACAGAAAATGAGTATCATACCTCCGCGGAACGAAATGAGTCGCTTTACGCTTGAACAATGTTGGGAAATATTCTTATTTTCAAAGTGAGTGCAGTGTAGCCCAAACAGTGCGTTATTTGAAAAGGAGTTTTGGCCGAAATTCAGCACCCACCGCACCTGCTGTACGCAAGTTTGTGCAAAAAGTTCGTGAGACTGGTATGCTAGTGGACACTCGTTATTGTCGAGAAGTCAATGCATCCACAGAGAGCGACAGTTTGGTGCCGATTGTGGAGTGGTGGCATCATTGGACCATTTTTCTTCGGAAATGAGGCTAGGAACAACGTTTTGGTCAACGATGGGTGTTACAGAGCCATGTTAACCGACTTTTTTTTTTACTGAAATTGAAGACATAGATTTGGACGACTTCTGGTTCGTCACAAGAATTTAGTTTATTTTGTATCCACAATAAATCCGCCAGCAATCCGTCACCTAAATAGCTATCGCTTTTGAATGGATCGAATCGCTTTTTGGAAATACAAAAATACCAATCCGCCATGAAAAGCGATCGCATTTGGGTTTAAGCCCCCTGAGTTCAATTTATTGTTTATTATGGCGTTACTGAGTGTCAAAAAAAAAAAAAATTATTATGATGCTACATACCGTGAGCCTCAAAAGAAAGTGAACACCAATGTTCTTTTAAGTTATCTTTAAGGTCTTGAAACAGGTCTAAAAAACCAACAATCTGTAATTAATTTAATAGCGAAATAACAATAAAAAAAAATTGTTTCCAAACTACAAAGACAAAAATAAGAACAACATTTGTGTTGACTCACTTTTGACGGTCACTGTAGATCACGATTGTAATAAAGTCCGCCGGCCGATTCGATTATTAAAAATATACTGGCAATGAAATATTATGTAAAAATCATTGTACGTCTATTGATGACTGTTTTGAGTCGGAAGTTACATCGTCAAATGTCAAAATTCAATCTAACCTGCGTTGCTTTATAAGGTGTATTTAACGTGCTGGGTTTAAACAAAATATTCGTCGTAAATCGTTAGGTGTTTCTCAAATATAATTTTTGTTTCACTAACGGTCATATTATTCACTCCGGGTGTAAATCAGGTTTAAGTACATTTTACACTCGATCATTCATCCGCATTTTTTAAACCCGACAATTTAAATCTATAAATCCATAATATTCACTCGATAAATATATTTTTCTTATTCACCCCTATTCCCGATAGCGTTTGTCGTATACGTTATACGTATAACTTTTGTTAACAATTTTATTTTATTTTCTATGTATGTGTTCACCATCATTTCAATTCATTTGTTTCAAAAAAAGTTAAAAACACCGACTAAAAAACGAAGTGAAATATGAGTCGTTTACGACAAACGCCAACGGACATAGGGGTGATTTTCTTCCTTCTTAATATTTTCTCAAATTCACTTATTATCTACGAGCGAAGAAATGTAAAAAATGTGACATAAAAGAGTCAATAATATGAAATTTAGTTTTAACTCGAGTTAAAGTGCAACATAAACTGGTCTACGGACTGCAGTTTAAATGCAATCAGATTAAACTCTGACAAGGTTAAAAAACAGGTTTAACGACTGAATATTATGGACTTGGGTCTAATTTTTGGGTTAACCAGTGTGTAAACTTTAACCCGGATTAAAGTGAGCCGTTAATGTAGCTATTAAAATTTGTACTAGTCGGGTGAATAAAGTCCTCTTTTTTTTGTTTACCAAAATGGCGTAAACGTTTGATATTTATTTTGACGTTTTACTTTAATTATGACGACAATATAACTTAAAAGAGTTGCTATAGGGTGCAAATAATACATGTACAATAGATAGTAATTAATCTTAACCTCACAGTACCCCTTTTAAGAAAATTTATGAAAGCTAACAGAAATATAAAACCCATCAATTCGTCGTCATTAAAAACTCTTTTTTATAATAAAAATCCATCCAACTAAATAAATATTCAACTCTCTGCGCTGTACGGATTCAATCGATAAATGACTCAGTAAACAAACTGAATCGCATTCTATGTATATGTATACATTTCTGGAACCCATCCCTTTTGTTTATAATGGAAATCCCAGTCTTTTATACAAAAGTATCATCGTATCGAATGGCGTTAAGCAGAACGAGCACTCTAATTTTTCATTGTTAACGATGATGACGACAATATTCAGACAAAATGATTGCGGCGGACCATAAAACACAAATGGCAGTAAGATTTTCTAAAAAAAATATTACTTTGACAGTCACAGCAACCCTTAAGGCAGGCATCATATCAACGGCGGCCATTCATATTGCTGTTAGAATTTTGCATTCTCATCTCAAGAATTCGGATTTTGTTCGACATTAACATAATTGATCAAAAGTTGATAAATTCATTCAATAAAAATGTCGTCGCCTTGCTGTCATTGTGGTCATTTTAAGACATTTATTGACGATTTTACTTTGGCACGGTGTCCTGGATCAATGCTCTGCATCTGCATTAACACATCACGTGCTCACCGGCCTTTCCACTTTAGTGATTGAGAGGGAAATTAAGAATTAGCTCAGCTATTAGTTGTGGTTGTATGGTGACTGGTGAGGTAAGGTAATGGCGTCTGACTCTGACTTGTACCGTGTGTGCAATTGTGGAGATGGAGTGCGGAGATTGTGTGAAAATTTACCGATGCATGCCAGTGGAGAGAATTAACTACTCGTCGAAAGGCGTTGCCGTTGCCTGTCCCTGTTTTGCCGCAAAGTGCATTAATGTTTCGAATAAAAAAAAAAAAAGAGGAAAATGTCAGGGAAAATGTATTCATATCCATATCTCAGTATAGAGGCATGTTGCATGCGGCAATTTTGTTTTCCCTCTGAATCGATATTCCATTGTTTCCAACGATTCTCACATGATATGCGATATGACAGTTTGCTACGCTTGGGGGATGTGTTCGTTGGTCTCTATTGTCATTGAGTTGAAACTTTTTAAGTGAAACCGCAAGACCATAATCTATTATGGGGATGGCTGATTGTTGGTGAGGGTCTAATACCAAAGCAATTGCTTGGTACTATGTGCGGATGAGCGAACGTTGATTATCAGTTTCAACGACTGCCTATAGTGGATTTTTATTTCGAAAAAAAGAAAATAAGAAGAAAACAGTTCTTATAATGATGGTTGAGTCTTTATTGAATCGAGCTTACTAACGACTTTAGAACTGTTTATGTTTATTCTGCTGGGGAGCATAGGGTCTCGATGACAATTCTTCACCGATTGTGGTATGTGGGCCTGTGGCAATGAACGTGATGTCAAACTATGCCTATGTATGTACTTCTTCGAACTTTATCCAGTTTGGTTGGAATTGTAAATATGGTCGTTCTGACATGTATTTTTGCATCCAAGTTGGTCTATTGTGTATCATTTTTGATGCTTGCGTGTTTTTCTTCTATTTACAACGTTAACGTTTTAAGCCAACTAATGGAAATGGAGAATTATTATATGCCGTATCCAAAGGACTGAATTGAGAGTTTTTTAGGACATTTATATGTACGCTGTTAGATAGTTGGAACAAAACAAAAATGGGCATCCTGGTTTGTGAGATAGGGATACTCTACAACATAGCTAATTGTCAAATGAACTCATACAACATAACATTCATACGAAGCCATCCATGACTATGTGCGTATACTCGGTTCTATATCTAGTATCGACACCATAAGCAGCTATCAGCCAAGCGCCTATCAAATCCTTGGATTCGATCTCTATCTTAAGCGGCCCATAGACACTACACTTGTGTCTGCACCGATGTCGGTGTACGGAAATGTGTGCTGTGTGTGGGCTGGTGCGCACACCGATTTTGGTGTCAGACCTACGGAACGAAGATGGCCGAATAGTTCAACATTCTACTTGCAAACAAAAATTGAAGCTGAATGCTACCGAGAGTGCAAATCTTAGGTGGACAAGTGGCACTACTTGTCTAGCGACAAAACAAATTTGGTCTAAGCTGGATTTGAAACGCTCTAAGAAATTAATTTCTCTCAACAGATTACATATCGGCAGCACAATATGTGTCATTACAAGGCACTGCCTGATAGGAAAGCATGCTGTAAGGCTAGGCCTTTTCGCAATCGACTTTTGCAGAAGCTGTATAGATGAGGAAGAGGAAGAAACTATTCCTCACCTTCTTGTTCCTGCCCAGCCCTCTCTCGTAGAAGGAAGCTTCACTTGGGATCCTTCCATTACAACGACTTGGGTGATCTAACAGCCATAGAAATTAGAAGTCTCTTACGCTTTATAAAGAGCTCAAAATGGTTCAAATAGTAGGGAGATCTTATATGATCCTATGCTGGTCTAAGTGTGTTGGCGTTTCCCAGCTGGCAGCCATTTTCAACCAACCAACCAACCATAGTCGGCGAAGTAGCGCAGTGGTTGGTGTGCTGGACTACTGTGCGAGGGATCCCAGGTTCGATCCGCGCAAAAACACAAATTACATCTTAAGGTTTTTTCTACTGCGCCACAAACATCCGACAGTATGACTGTCCTGAAAAAGCTTCTCAATTCAGCCGATAAAATTGTAGGTCCCTTCCATTCGTCCCAAAAATAGAAACTCACACAAATGAATGGTTGCGAGAAGCTAGGCCTTGGGTGTCTACCGCCTGTTGCGACACCTATTTATTTATTTATTTTTTAACCAACCATAGTATCGATACAAGAGCGTCGGTATACAGTACAGTGCATGTAATGTGCACTCCCCCACGATGCCCGACGCTAATGGCTCATGCGCTGCTTCAATATCCGCGCTACCTCCTCTCGTTTCTTGTCGCTTTTTCGTTTCATCGGAGTTTGGATGTAGTAGCCAACGAGTAAGAAGTTTGAAACTGTTGCTTTTTCGTTCCATCGGAGTTCGATATTGTATTTTTTTTTTCGACAATAGAACCTGGACGCATACACTCAGAGAAAAATCACAAGCTAAAATCTACTATGATCAGACAAATTCTAAAAACAAATTTTAATTCTTCATTTAGGAACAAATAAACTTGATTTGAGATTGCATGTTCTGCATAAATTAGTGTATTTAAATTTAAACGTAATATTATGTTCTTGAAATAAGCCGTAACAATCTTAAAAGATTAGAAAATAATATTTGTTTCAGGCCCAAAATAAATTTGTTTCAGGCATAATAAGAATAATAAGAACCATATTCTTAAGCAGCCCCTAGACGCTCAATATTATTGTGCAATATTTGATATTGCACAATATTATTGTTCGTCTGTAGACAATATTGCAAGGTTGTGCAATTTATTGCGCAATTTAGAAAAATTGTATCGTCTGTGGGTAATATTGCACCATATTTGTTCATTTATGTTTCAAGTGCCGATAAAGAAACATCTCCGCGAGTGAAAATGTATGTAAAAAACATGTTGTCTACACAAATATCAGCAGTCAACTAAATTATTGGGAAAAATATTGCACCGTCTGGGACGCCCAGCCAATAATACTGTGGAATATATTTCACAATAATATTAAGCGTCTAGGGGCCGCTTTAGAACAATCCCGAAACAGGATTGAAGTAGAATTTTTAAGATTGCTAAAAATCTCAAAAGAAGATTTGTTGGTCTTGTGGAAATGAGCTCAAAATAAGATTTTTGTACTTGGAATGAGATTTTCCGAGTTTACCATACTTTTGTCAACGAATAGGCTTGAAATGACACTGATATTCTTGATTTTAGCTCGTTTTTTTCAGTATTTATTTCTCCCTGATGACACGGTTAGATCAAGTGCCAATGTAAGTGGTTAGATCAAGTCAAAAATCTCTCATGTACGAGTCGGTAGAGGAGTCCACTTAAGCATATCCTACACCTGGATTGGCGGGACATTGAAAATGAATGACAAAAAACCAATAATGTTTACAATGGGCCTCAATGGATTCTGGGTGAAAATTGCATATATTGCAAACTGCCCCTCTAACCTACCTACCAAGGTCACAAACCTTTTGTTATTTAGTTATCAAACTTTTCCTGATTGTTGGTTTTTAAGACCTGTTACAAGACCCTAAGGAAAACTTAAAAGATCATCGGTGTTCACTCACTTTGGACGCTTAAAGTATACGTCTGGTAGGACTCTGATCACTATTCTAGAGATTACTGGTAACTGTCAAAATACACACAACATTTTACAAATTTATCAATACCTATTACATTATGCATGTATACAACGACTACATAAGCTAATTTAAGTTCAGTAATCGCTTTTCTTTAGCCTTCTATTACTGTATAGAAGCAAAATAGACCACTTAAGTGGATAAGTAACCATGTCTCGAAATAAATCTTAGCCAATTTCTTTAGCAATCTAAAAATATAAATTAAAAAAAAAAATAACTAAATAAACACCGAACTGCTCAATAATTTGTTCTCTCAAATAAACTACTTTTCAAGAAGCACCTTCGATTCATTTGATTTATGTTTGCTTTTGTTTTATTTTTAAAATAAATTTTCTCAGGTACACTAATTACGCATTTCGACTTATCTTCCAGCTGATTGGACTTCCTAATAAATTCGCACAATCGAAAATATTCGTGATTTGCATTCCGATATATCGAAATTTGTCGAAATCGAGGCCAAACTTTTAACAAAAAGGGAAGGAGTACATCATTTATATATATACGACTTAGATGACTTAACCGTAGATACGCCACATTACCACAGCTGGCGAGACATAACAAATTGATTAAAAAATATAAAATGGCAAAACGAAAAAAAAACACTATCTACTGTCGATAAGAGGGAAAAACGAGCTGAAGATTATATTTATACTTACAAAGGGGGAATCACAATAAGAGTGATTTCTTTGTTTTGCAGTTAAATTTGCCGGTTTTAGTGTCGTCATTTGTGACGAAGTTTTGTGCTTTTGTATCGAAAGTATGTCGCAGACGGGGATGTTTGCAGTAGAAAAGCCAATTTAACTTTGCTAAATGTTAGCGATTTTATGTTCGCCGACTGTAATATGCAAAGCTTGACATGGTTTATATACAATATGGGTTTCGGTTGGGTAGTGCTCAGTCAATAATGAAACAGGCGCAAGTTATTATTATTATGCTTGTTATAGTTATAGGTAATACATAAACCAGAAAATTGGCGACAACAACTAACGATACAGAAGTGTCGACAAAATATTATCAGATAGAATATTGAAAATTCTGTAGACTCATTTGACGTTTCTGAATGTGTCACTTGAGAAGGAGCCAATCTACTGTGTCTTTTTAAAAAATTAAGTTAGAAGTACATACCTATTCATTCGATCAAAGATTATTCTGATACGATAAAGGCTTAACTACATTAGCAAAAAATTCAAAAGGTGAAAAAGTACAAGCTCACACACAAACGCAGTTGCTCCCTTGTGGTAAGAAATTAATCTAAAAAGCTTGCTCTGACAAGAAAGTAAACCCAAACAAAACACTGTCATTTTGTTAGAGGTATGGATAACTTTCAAGTAACATACTTTGTGGAAGTTGGGAGAAAAATACAGGGGCCAGATTATGAAAGACGAAAACGATCGAACGCTATCGTTTCGACAATAGCAGTCTCTGTCTATTGCCACAGATATGATAGAGACAGGTTTAGTGAAAACGAAAGCGGTTTTCGTTTCGTTTTTTACAGAATCCCACCCCAGATTTGAAATGGTGTCAAAAGGGAAAAAACATTTTCGTGCAAGTACTTTACTTTGTGCCGAATGTAGTTAAGCCTTAAGGATGTACATTATTGTGAAAAGAATTTAATATTCCAAATTGTTTTTATGAAATAATTTACGGAGAAGATTTAAATACAAAAAAGTGTAAACTACCTAAGAGAAATATGAGTTTGAGAGAAGTTTCATGATTGAAATTATCTCCATTTTGAAATTATCATTTTTTGTTGCTCAAACTAGATTTTTCAACATTATTTTGAGTATATCCAAGTTAAACCAATCTAAAAATAGATTTCTTCCATTTCACGCTTTTAAAATGCAATGTGTTCCCTCTAGCGTTTTTGTACGCTTGGGACGAAATAAAAGACAATTTTTGCCAAGAACATGAAAATCTAGAAATTTTATTCATTGGTATAATTTTTTGATCTTACTTTTCGTTTTCTTTTATCAATTTTTTGTTTAATTTTATTTACTTTATTATGTAATTTTGGTTTTTATAATTTCTTATATGTATATATAAAAAAAAAATTCTTCGTGTTTGCGCGCTTGTGTCTCAAAAAAGATGGCCGCTGATGGTAGCCTCAACTATGGCCGGCTGACATTAAAAAAAAATAAATAAATAGGTGGCGCAACAGGCGGTAGACACCCTAGGCCTAGCTTCTCGCAACCATTCGTTTGTGTGAGTTTCGAAGGAAGGAAGACGAATGGAAGGGACCTACAATTTTATGCCGATTCCGAACGGCTGAATTGAGAAGCTTTTTCAGGACAGTTATACTCTCGGATGTTTGTCAGACGTTCGCGAGAGGTGGCGCAGTAGAAAAAAACACTAAGATGTAATTTGTGTTTTTCCGGGGATCGAACCTGGGATCCCTCGCACAGCAGTCCAGCACACTAACCACTGCGCTACTGCGCCCACAGCTGACATTAGCCATAATTATTTGGTGGCGCAGGTGTCTTCAAGTGCTGCCAGCTCTCACAACACAGTGTTTTATTTCCTTCTAAACAATTAAGCAAATTTTCCTTCTAAACACTTCCGTGGTACTAATAATCATTTTTAGTGTCCAAGCTAACTTTTACAAAGTCACAATGGCGAAAATTTCCATATTAAATTATCCATTGTCACCGTCAAAATATTTAAGTTGAAGACTAAAAATGATTATTGGTAAGGCCCTTTAGCAAATCTCAAGCAATAGAAAACGTCAAAAAATTATAACCAATAGGATAAAATAATTTATTATCCTGCTTGCGAAGCAGGGTTTTTTGACAGCAAAATAATTGTTTTTCTCCACGATAGTGTTAGAAAATATTGTCAATTAACTACCAACAAAAATGTTTTCTATCGGAAAAGATGGTGTAGCGGTAGTACTAGCCATCAAACACTGCATTTTGGCACTGCATTTACAAAATACCTAGATATAGATATCTACCCAACTTAAGGTGGTGCAAATAATAGCTAATATTTTTTGATGGATTTCTGTCTTGAAAAGAGATTTCCATATACTCACAGAACATATATGTATAGGTATAGGTAATATGCGAATCAATGACAAGGCTTTTTTTTGTTTTTGTTCTCTTGAAAAAAACGCAAACAGGCTCGTTTTCGTAATGTTTTTATAGGTTTAGTGAATTTTTCTTGACAAAATAGAAACTCCTAAAGTCATGGGAAACAAATTAATGACACACCATAGAAATCAATAAAACTATGTAACGTTTACAGCAAATATAGTATTCAACTAATTGATGGAACAACACAATAAAACAACAAACAAAAAATCTGACCCACATTGGTGATTTACCACTGGAATCCTCACAACAAAAACAACGTGACGTGGGCACCTCGGGCTCGGTTGTTTGTGTTATCGCGTTCCAGCAAAATGAAACTAAAAAAGCACCATTCACCATATCAATCAAGAATGCATTTTCAATTAATTTTTATCTTTCTCGGCTTCACTGTGCGTGTAGTTTTCTCCTTCTGTTAAGCAGAAAAAAACCCCGAACGTGACTTTTCCAAATGAACCCTGAGCCTGTACGGTGACTCTGACTGCTTCCAATTCGTCACATCACAAGGAAAAGAAACATTTTAAAAAAAATACACACACTTTCCTCCGTCAGATTATTTCGTTTTCTTTTGTCAGACATGTTCCGTTATGTTAGTTTTTGAACTCCAAAAAAAGCAGATGTTTGTATGGTACGATGAATGCAAATGAAGGACTAGACTAGACACTATCGGTAGGGCATTCAAACCGATTGTCACTTTGTTTGCACGCGTATTAGATGTAAACGACAGCACGGATCATACATAAAAATACTTAGACGTGACTGACCGCCGCCACATGTTGTTGCGGGTGTATACTACGCACACGGTACGGGTACGGTACTTATTTTCCAAGAGTGCTTTTGACCTTGCACTGGAACTAAACTTGATATTATTTATTCAATCTCGATGCGTAGTGTTTTCAAGTGACATTGAGTGTCACGGTTAGTGTGGTAGGTATTCTCCATGACAATGAGTAGGAGTTCGGAATGAAAACAAAAAGTAGACGGAAAGTTGATTGACCCCCTGGGACGAGTTTTTTAGATTTGACAGATGCCATCGGTCTATGTCTCTTGGGGTAGAAATAGAAAATAATCTTTCAATTTGTATTTCAAGTTGAAATGGTTTCAATTTGTTCGCTGTGCATTTTATCGATTATTTATTCCGAGTTAAGTGGAATTATAACTTATCGACTGTTAAGCAAACCGCAGACATAGTCATAACTGAACAATGTTTTATCAATGTGTTTATGATTACCTATTGACATTAAAGAGCGAACAAGCGATATAAGACACGTTCGCCTGTTGTCATTGAAAGGTAACTAATAATGATAACGATAAGGAATAGAAAAGCAAAAGTGTGTGTATCTACAATTGCCATTATGACAATGTTTTCTTTATAATTCTTTTCTTCACAAACTGCAGTCAATTGAATTTATAACTACTACGAGCGTACGTAATTTTCAATATTTTGGGAGTAAAAAAAAAGATTTACACAACAAAATAACCGTGCTTTATCAACTGTTTTTCTATGAGAAATAGGTAAGCATGTAGGTACAGTAAGTCAATATAAACATTTACCTACTTGCTGTTGTTATATCTAGAAAGATAAATACATTGCTCTGCGGAAGTGTACGGATACTAGTTATGAATAGCTAAGTAACTAGTCATCTTTCAGGGAATGCACTATTTTATTGCAGCCAATGACTATCATCTTACATAAGTTGTAAAGAGAGCAAAATGAATCATTGTCGGCGGACATTTGACGGTGGTAAAGGCATACAAATGTATTAGCAAAAATTAAATTATTATATGCGCGATAGCAACGATTTTTTATCAGAATAATGTTCTACATAATGTTTGGAGTTGTAGCATGTAAAAGCACAAGAAGGCCTATGCTTACAGTACATGATGAGTGTATAATAGAAATAAGTTCAATGCCAACAAAATTCGGCGTAACTAAGTATGACCACTTTTAACTTAACCTACAAACGTTGTTCAATGATATCTTAAAATGTGTCAAATCTAATCTGAAACGTTATCGCCACAATAAAAATTCAGCAACTAAATCAAGTACGTAGATACAATTGTAATAATAAAATAAAAATAAAGAAACTCACCAAACAATCCTTAGCCTTGCTAATTGTATGTCGATAAAATTAAAATCCACAAACATCAACGACGAAATCGATTCTTTTCCCGTATCCCTCTCGCCACTCAGCAGCACCCTGTATTTGTTTATCAACTACAACTTAAACTCGTAAAATGCACTTGTTCTCCTTAACACAATCGACGTAGGACTTTTTTGGCCGCCTTTATATTTGGCACTAGCGCCTTTAACTCACTGCAATCGTCAAGGAAGGGGTGGTTCAATAGCTCGTCGGCTGTCGCTCTCTTATCCACTTCTACTTGCAAGCACCGATCAAGGAAGTCCTGCAGATTTGGCGTTAGTTTCTCCCAGCTCTTGACATCGGGTCGTCCGTTGGCGGCTATCAAATATAAAGCGCGCAGTGGAGTCTCGTATAAGTATGGTGGCTGTCCTTCGATCATCTCGATTGCCATGATTCCAATCGACCAAATATCCACCTTTTTGCCGTACTTCTTGCGAGTCACCACCTCTGGAGCCATCCAGTAGGGAGTGCCCACCATTGTTTGACGCTTTTCGTCGCCTTCGATGTTGGCACAGAAGCCAAAGTCAGTCACTTTGACAGCACCGTCCATGCCGAGAAGAACGTTGTCCGATTTGATGTCTCGGTGGATGATTCCCTTGGAGTGAAGGAAACTAATGGCGTACAGCACCTCGCGACACACACAAGCGATTTGTCGCTCCTTCATCACAGTTTCGGTGACAACATCTGTCAGCGGACCACCGTCCATGTACTCCATGATGACCCACAGTTGATCTTCGGGCTCGAGTAGATATGCGTCCAAGAAATTCACAAGATTCTTGTGGTTGAAGTCTTTTAAGACACGGATTTCAGTCAGAATCAGGTCCTTGGAGGACTGATTTTTCAGGTCGATCGTTTTAACGGCCACCTGTTGTTCGCTCATGTTGTCTGCAGCAATGAACACCACGCCGGAAGCACCCTTTCCCACCTCCAAAGTCGTCTTATACCTATCGCGAGGATCATCCAGATTGCAGATCTGCCTTAGTTCTGCATAAATTTCGGCGTCAGTCTTTTGACCACGCTTCTCCTTTGATCGGCGCAGGATGCTCTCATCCTCGGGCACATCGTCTAGGTTTGCGTTCGGCTCAGCCGCCTTGATGATTATCGTGTCTGTGTTTATGTGTGTGTGGACGCTCTCAGTGATCAGCCGCAGATCTTCCACTCCCTGCGTGAGTTTCTGATTGCTTTGTGTCATTCTGGGCTTTGGCATGATCTTTGGCTTGGGCGGCAGCGTTGAACTCTTCTTTGCCGGTAACGGAGGCGGGGAGGACGGTGGTGAAGTAGACGATTCTTTGATCGGCGATATGATGGAAGATGACTTGACAAGTTCATTAAGGAGACTACCATTGCTGCTGGTGTTACTGCTACTCTCTTCACTGCTTGTCTCAAAGGACTCACCCAAAGAATCCTGACTCTTGTGAGCATTCTTAAAGTTTACATAGTTGTCAATTTCCTTTGATTCTTCGTGAATCGCTTCCTCGGTAATGAATGGCTTAAACACCTCTGGTTGGTCTTTTTTCTTTATCGAGTAGTTATAGAACTTGACAGCCTGATAAGCAGCGTCTGGGTTCTTATTCTGTTCATCTTGGGTGATCTGTGAGTTCATGAGGCGAAGCCAGGGAGCGGGTAGACCCTCTAGATCGCCGGTCAACTGATTTCGCGAGACATGAACGTGTCGCATGAAATTCGTTGGGCGGCCTATTTCTGAGATCTGTTCCTTCTTCCTGAACCAACCCTTGATACCGGTGAAGGAAGTCATTTTGATTGACCTTAATGGTACGTGCTGTGCGCGAATTACTTTGAAAAATTCTCAGAACAATCAAGTTAATTAATCGTGAGTCATCCTACATCCACTCGATTGACAACCTTTACCTTTTCGTTTCCACACTCAAGTTATGTATGTTCTTCTCTTTCTCACCAAAAGATTCACTCAAATTTTTCTTTAAGTCTCTCGCATGAGAGCAAAAGGGATTTTTACTAGATTTTTGCGTTCTCCTTTATTTTTTAAAACTAATTTCACCAAATTCGTGTTTTTACTGCAAATATGCACACTATGAATTAAACAATGATAGATATGCTCACTTTTAAAACGGTTAATGAACTTTCACTTTCTGCATTCGCGTTTTTCATATGTTTATTTCTATTTTCATTTGATCACATAAAAAAACAAGGAGACTGTCGTCGAGTCTCCTTTTGTGTAGGAGTGGCACTTGATTTTCGCTATCAAAATATCACTTGCGAATTACCGATTACCGGTAGAGGTATGAACTATTTTTTGTTTTTATTGTTTAGATGAATACAGTGAAAATATTATAAAAATTCTAACGATTATCACAAGAGAAATTAAAAGTTAGTAGAAAACACGACACGGAAAAGTACGCGACGAATCTCCATCGACGAAGAACGGTTGACGATTGATATAAATATAAAAGTTGAATTGAAATGAAATTAGTATATCAATCGGTTGTCTCTTTCATGCAGATTCGTTTAGTTTTGACAAAGGAACAAAAATGGCCGAAAACATTCGTTGAGTTTGTTGATTTTGATGTTATGTGGTAAGGTAGGGCGCGAATGCGTTCAAAAATTAAAAAGAAAAATACTTTCACAATAATGCGAATAGGAATGCATAAATTAATTCAGTAGAACCTCTTTGTGAGGTTCTAGCACCCAGACAATCGTAACAAGTGAGATATACAAAAATTGGGAATTTCCTAGAGCACATAAATGTACTTTATATATACACATCATATAGATATGATTTGTTAAGATAGGGGCTATCGCACGGGTACCTTCTTGACTTAGGCCGTGTGTCAATTAGGCGAAATAATTATCCTCGGATAATCACTATCGTAGTGGAAAACGATTTTTGAAGTGCCAACAAATTATACCGCTCCGGGAGCAAGATAATAATTCATTTTTTGATATTTTCTGAATTTGGCTAAAATGTTGAAGAGGAAATAAAACACTGAACTTCAATTAATTAATAGCGTAAAATTCGATAAACAATCTTTTTTTTAGATTGGAGTTTGGTGAACTTCTCTTTCAAGTTTTCAACACTTTCATAAGTGTCAGAAAATTATCCGAGGATAATTATTTAGCCTGCCTGACACACGGCCTTAATATGTATTTTTAGCTGAGGGTAAACCCGTTTTTGTATTTGTCTACTTATGCCAGCTATTATTAAGCGGTAGGTATTAAGTTCTTGGTTACGTATAATATCGGGCCAACAGCTTAACATTAGTCATGTTGGTTTGACATTATTACCTACTGCTTTTCGCGCAAAAAAAATAAGACAAAGCAAGCAGTTTTATCCTGAACAGAGTTGTACAACTTATTAGCCGAACAAGGGGATTAGAATTCTACAACCGGACTGCAAAGAAATAATTGTGTTTTTGTACCAAGTGCTTTTATATGTAGGTACTACCTATATATAGGTGTTGTAATTGCGTATTAAAGATTCTACTTTACTTTACTTCACAGAGATAGATTGCCAATAAAACAGGCCTAATGTTAAGTTCTTTCAGTAATGGCATACCTACCTACTTCAAAAGTAAAAAATGTGCACGACTGAGTCGTACGAAACTTTTTCGTTTATTGCGAATCTCGTAGAATCTGAGTCATTTCAGCAAATTTTACGTTGTTAATTAAAAACGTAATACATAAATACTACATAAGGGGTGGAATCGGCTAAGGTGATTTGTGATTATCACAAATGTGACAATCATTTGTGATCAAATAAAATTATCCGTCTGCGTAAGGTGATCACAAAAAATTATTTAAAATTTGGCATCACTTGACACTGACATGTGTCATTATTTGTTTTTTTGTATTGTTTTTGATTTGGGTAAAAGTATTTGAGTATGTTATGCACTTTTAGGAAATAAAAAATTACCATTTTAACAATGTTAATGTCTAACATTATTATTTATTCGATTTGCGCAGTCAATAAAGCTCAAACTACTAACGACGTTGAAAAGCATCCGGATTTGGCCAAATCTTTTTCTGCCAGAGGCGATATCTGCCGCGATACCCATAGGGTTTTCTGGGAGACAGTATCCCTAAATATGAACGAGCCACTCACCTATGGGACAGAATTTAAGTGTTCTCGAGGTCACCTCATACAGAATATTTTGGCCTATTGGTGCTGACGAGTCATTACCAACTTCTTGTACTTGTAGCTAACTGGAGAGTATATATGGAATGTGATATGTGAGTTGACGAAACTCCAGCTGGCAAATGCAATTGCCGTGGGGGTAGGATATACCTACTACAAAAATAGCAATAACCTTTTTTTTCGACCATTTTTAAAGAATTTATTTAATTTGCAAATAGCAATTAGTTTTGTATATGTACACTTTGAATTTTCCAGCTCCATTATGTTTAGCTTATTTCGGAGATTTAATCGCAACAGTCGGACAAAAAAACACCTCTATCGTTATTTTTATTTTGTTCCTAGGTATTCACTTTCAGATCCTAAAAATAGTTGCAGAGGTACGTACAAACACGTCCATTTTCGCTTAACACATCAAAAGATAAAAAAGCACTACTGAATCAACATGCAAGTGACAACTAAATTGCTGTCACAAGAAATTATCACAAAAATGTGATTGTCACCGGTGACAATCACCTTAAGCAGACCAATTTTGTTGATTGTGACTATCACTTATCACAAATCACCTTAGCCGATTCCACCCAAGCATACTACAACATTTTATTACCTACTTTCAAATTTTACCCCGAACTGACACTTGAAGGAGTGTGATGAATTTCGAATTATATTGCCACTGAAGTTTTGGGCTTTGGAAAATATACAGTATGTGTGAATACAGATCGGGATTTGGGTAGTCATTTTTGAGAAATATTCATAAAACGGCTATATTCGAGCCGATGTATGGTAGTATGAGAGCTACTAGGTAGACGTGTTTTTTTTTGTACTGGCAAATCGATCATTATATTCGATCATTAATACGCCTTTTAACTTAACAGTCTATTCATAAACTATTATATTTCATCGACCACGACATATACGTACATCTACATTTATACATAATTGCATACTCACCTACACAACAAAGTAATCGCCACATATCTTCTAAAATACCTCTATCACCACCACATGTCAAATCCACCGAAACGGACCACTTCACGCTCGAAGAAAAATAGCACCACGGATTCGCCTAAAAGCTTTCTGTTTTCTCCTTCCCCACTCCGCAAGGCTGCACGCAACAATATGGAGGACAAAAACAAAGCCGCATCCAACGTTATGGAGGACAATGTGTGGGATATGATGGATCAGCGCTTAGCAAAACATAGTGAGTTAATAATTTCTTTATTGTCAAAAAAGTTGTCCGAATCCGAAACCGTGATAACAAACAAAATTGATCACGACATAAACGAAATAAAATCTAGTATCTGTGACATAAATCACCGTGTCGTCCAACTGGAATCACAACAACAAAACGTAAACACTGAAATTGATTTATTGAAAGCGGATTTAAATACAATAAAAGCATCACTTTCTAAAGCCACAACCGATTGTTTAAACGCCAACACAATGCTTAAAGAAAAAACAACCGAGCTAGCAGATCTGCATGATCAATTTAATAACACCGCGGTTGAGTTAGAGCAGTTGAAGTTTTCTGTGAATTTGAACGACAACCGAATGGTGGCGTGCGACGCATTTTTGTTTGGTATCCCGACCTTACCGGACGAAAACCTAAAAACTGTCTTCAACCACTTATGTCACGCTATTGGTGTTAAACCGCCCGTCATAAACGCAATTTATCGCACTCGCCCTAAGAATGACTCGCAAAACACCGCAATTATGATCAAATTCAACTCTCCGTATGATAAGAATTATATTCTCAAATCTACCGCACTATTTCGGAAATCGAACAACCAACAGCTCTGTTTGCATCACATCGGATTCAACACGAATTATACACAGGCACCAGTTTTTTTGCGGGAGAGCTTATCACAACACAACAGGTGTATTTTTCAACGTGCAATGCAATTAAAGAAAAATAAACAACTTTCGTCTGTGTACACCGCACGTGGAGGAGTGTATGTGAAATGTCAAAATAATACTACTGCTGTGTTAGTTAAATGCATTGGAGACTTAGAAGGAATTGCCAGTTCATTAGATGGAGAAGACAAGCAGTGCACCAGTGCTTCCTAAATTTCTTATTTTTTTTTTTTCTTTTTTATTATTGTTTGCTTTAATTATTTCTTTTTTCATTTAAACATTATTTTTCTTTTATTTTTTTAAGTTCATTTATTCTCTATTTTATTTATATATAATAATTTAACTTAAATTTATATTCCCTTTTTTCTTACTGTTTTCTATTTCTTTTATCTTTCTTTCTATTTTTCTCTGTATTCCTTACAATCCCTTTCTTTTTCCTCTATTAAATCAATCTTGTTGTATTACATACTTGTTCTTTTTTCATCTTTTGCTTCACCTACATTTTTGTTTATTTTCTTATGATGCCTCATAATAATCGCTCAGTTGCGAATGCTAATGAATCTTTGCGGTCTATGATTCGAGTTTTAAGCAATCAACAAACTGGTATTAGGATTTGCCATATTAATGCCCAAAGTCTCTTACCGAAATTAGACGAATTCCGTGATCTGTTTGAAGGATCATGTGTGGACGTTGTTTGTGTTTCTGAAACATGGCTCGTGGAGGATTTAAGAGATGAGACCTGTTCCTTGAGAGGCTATCGTGTGTATCGTTCTGATAGAAATCGGCATGGTGGTGGGGTGGCTTTGTATATAAAGAAAACGCTTAAGCGCAGGCCGAGGTGTTCTTCTGGGTTCAGTAATGGGATTCAGTATGTGTTTATCGATTTAATTGGTGACAATGATAAAATCCTTATTGGCGCAATTTATCGTCCTAATAGAAATATAAATTTATCTCCACTTTTTGAACTATTGGAGGAAATAACATTGAACTGTTCCAATATTATATTGTGTGGTGATTTTAATAGCAATTTGTTATGCGAAAATGTTCTTACTGATTACATGAGCACGCTTAATATATCTGCTGTTAATGTAATAACTCCTACCCACTTTTTTGATGGTGATCCCACGCTTCTCGATTTGTTTTTAGTAAGTGATACTAATAAAGTATTACTCTATGATCAGCTTTCTGCACCTGGTTTCTCAAAGCATGACCTAATTTTTCTTATTTTTAACTTCGAGGTAACGCATGAAGTAACCACTTTCAGCTATCGTGATTTCAAACACATCGACTATTCCTTACTTGAGGTAGATGTCAGAAATATAGCTTGGGAAAATATTTTCTATATGCCTTCGTCCAATGATCAGGTACGTTTTCTTAACGACAACATAACCCGCGTTTTTAATAGACATATTGCTGTTAAAACTAAGTCCATTGAGTCTGAAAATCCCCCGTGGTTCACTCACCAAATACGCGTTTTAATGAGGCGACGTGATCAAGCATACAACTCGTGGAAAATATATCGTATTCCCGAACTGAAGCACCAGTATCAATCTCTTCGCAATAAGGTTGTAAAGGAAATTCGCGCTGCGAAGACTCGTATATATTCTAGCAAATTCAGTACTTCATTAAATGGTCAACAGTTGTGGAATAACTTACGTAGCCTGGGGCTTGGTAAGCCCAAATATAATCTCATTGAGAATGTTGACGGCGATACATTAAACAGAAAGTTTGTTTCCCTACCACTGCAACCTTCTTTAAGTATTCCTGAGGCTCCCTCGACTTTCATTGAACACGAGTCTCAACATTCCAGTTTTGGGTTTACAGCGGTTCACTGTGAAGACGTTGTCGAAAGCATACTTTCGGTTAAGTCTTGCGCCATTGGGCTCGATGAAATGCACCCTACTTTTCTGAAATTGATTCTTCCAGTAGTTCTTCCATATATTACTCACATATTTAATACCATTTTAACTACTGGAGAATTTCCTGATGAATGGAAATTAGCTAAAATTTTGCCCATACCCAAAAATGCTAAGTGCGATGATTTTAGACCAATTTCTATTTTACCTTTCCTTTCGAAGGTATTTGAACGAATTTTAAAAAAACAAATGAGCGATTTTATTAAAGCGTATAACCTTTTATCAATTAAACAGAGTGGCTTCCGCGAAAAACACAGCTGTGTTACTGCTTTGTTAAATGTCATAGAGGATCTTCGGCAAGCACTCGACGAGGACAAAGTAAGCTTTCTGGTTCTCCTTGATTTCTCCAAGGCGTTTGACACTGTGGTTCATTCCAAACTCGCAGATAAACTTCGTCGGTCTTACAACTTCTCGCCTGATGCTGTTAAGCTCATCTCATCCTATCTATCAAATAGAATGCAAGCTGTTAAGGTAGGAGACAGTCTATCAGATTTTCTTCCAACCAGTAGCGGTGTCCCACAGGGTTCCATACTCGGTCCTTTACTGTTCTCTCTATATGTTAATGAAATTCCTTCGATCATCAAAAATTGTTCGTCACATATGTATGCAGACGATGTTCAGATGTACTACAGTTGTGATCTTGGTCTCATCGAACATGGTGCTAGTTGCGTGAATGAGGATCTGGAGAAAGTAGCACACTGGGCTCAACTTAATGGTCTTGCTATAAACCCGTCGAAGTCCAAGTGCTTGGTTATATCCAAAAAAAAACTCGACTTATCTTATTTTCCCCGAATCGTTTTAAACAACTCAGTTATTGATTATGTCGAATCGGCTAAGAACTTAGGAGTTATTTTCAACCGCAGCCTCACCTGGGACCAGCACATTACGGTTACTGTTGGGAAGGCATATGGAGTACTACGCACTCTTTGGGTCTCCCAGCGGTATACTCCCGTCAAAACGCGTGCTATGCTCGTGAAGTCCTTAATTTTACCGATCTTGGCCTATGGATGTGAAATTTTTTGTAGTTGTAATTATGTGTGCAAGAGAAAGCTCAATGTTGTTTTCAATAGTACCATTCGGTATATTTTTGGGCTCCGGCGATATGAGAGAGTCTCCAATCATTCTTCTCAACTCCTCAATATGCCGCTTGAGAGCTACTTCGAGCTTCGTACGTTATCTTTGCTGTATGATGTACTGCTTACCCACCAACCGCCGTATCTTTACGAAAGACTGACGAGGGCTTCTTCGGTTAGGTCTGATCAATTAATTCAGCCTCGTTACGCCTCCCTGACATCCGAGCGCCAGTTTTTTATTAATGCCACTCGTCTCTGGAATTCTATGCCGCGTCATATAAAAAGGATAACAAATCCAACAAGATTTAAGTCTCACTTAAGGCATTATTTTGCTACTTTATAAATAGTACACTTCTCTTTTCTTTAACATACTTTAATCTTCTTTCTTAGACCTCACTATTCACCTTTCCTGTCTATTTCTCTCCTTCCTCCTTTTTTTCCTTTTCCTTTTATTCTCTTTTCTTTCTACTTTCGGCTATATTTTTTTTTTTTTTTATGCATATATCCAGTCTCTCTTTGTTTTAGTATTAAGCTCTCTTTTTGAAATGTATAACCTATCACTAGCTTATAAGATTTTATATCTTACTGTGTATAGGTATCTCAAAATAAATGAAATGAAATGAAAAAATGTCTCGAAAACAACACTATGATCTTATATGCCACATTACATGTTTCCTTTGGTCTCGGTCTTGGTATATATTTAAAAGTCAATGTGCAAAAGTCTTGAACTGAAAAGATCCAATGTCGCATGCCGGCATGTCATATATTATATACGAATACCCGGGATCTGGTAGAATTATTTCCATAGTCATAAATTATGAAGCTATTGCAGTTGTTTAATCACAAAGCATTTGAAGAGTTCATCATTACGACCTTATGCGGCATTCATTGGTCATATGTTATGCGTTAGTGAGCCAATAAATCATTTAGAATTTCATTTAAAAATAGAATCCCCTCCAAAGTTCCGCGTCGACCCTTAACCTTCAGCAATTAGAGAATTTCGCATGAGTTGGAGTTCCCTTCGGTATTTTTTGGGATAATTACCCTTGCAAAACTTAAAGATTTGCTGGAATGTAATGTAAAGAAATCGAAATTAACAAGTTGTTCTCTTCTCCATTGAAATGGGTGACGCAGATAATCATGTCATATAATTAGCAATCATTTCGGGATTTTTATTTTAATTGGAAACACTTGCTTTAATAACGCCAATGGGGGAGATTTGGGAAAACATATGCTTCTCAATTTTACACAGGATAGTTTACTGGAGTTGAAAAAGAAGAAGTTCGATAGTGGATGTTAGACTGGACAATAATATCAATTTAAAATGTCACAGATAGAAAGTGTTCCCTGTCATTATGTTGCTGATAATGAGTGCTTACTAAAGATCTGTCAAATTTTTTGGGATAGTCTTTATAGACTGGACAAATATGAAATTAAAATGTCACAGGTAGAAAGTGTTCCCTGGTCATTCGGTAGCTGATAATGAGTGCTTACTAAAGATCCGTCAAATTTGTTGGGATAGTGCTGATGGATGTTCCTAAGTTTGTTTGAAAAAGGTTTTATCTACTTTAAGTTCTACTTATAATGTACCTATAAATAAAGTAGTTGGTCTCACAAATTACAACTTAAGGATATTTCCACTGCGCCACGTCCTATCGCGAAAGTCTGACAAAGATCCGAAAGCATCTGTCTTCACAATGCTTCTTAATTTAGCCGCTCAAACTTGACATAACATTGGTATAGGTCTCTTAATCTCAAAAATAAAAATACTAGCGATCAAGTGTAGCATATGAACGTGTACAGAATCATAAATTACTTTTTAGGGAACAATGCGAACATATGGATGATACTCATGTGTCTCCCCTTTTTTCTGAATACTCTGTTGAGCCGATATTCAAATAGTCAGTCAAAAACGAATTCAGTTGAACTTTACCAGTGAACCAATAAAGACATTGAAACGAATAAGCCACTTGAGAAGCAGCAATGGTAAGAACTTTAATTGAAATATGTAATTCAAAATAATACTAGCATTAATGACAGTTGTTTTCTTTTCTTCTTTTAATCGCGGTTTTCGGACCAATCTGTCCTTTGAGTGTACCCAATACGGAAGATGCTGACTCTTTATCGGAGCCTATTCCAAACCCGGCACTGCCCTTCTCTACCCAATACCTTAATACTTTGGATCACAAAATCGAAACAATGACCACAACACTTTCCAATGTTGACACATCCATTAAGCAACTGCAGGAGAAAGCACACACTTGGGCGATATTTCGTCATCATATCGATGCATGGAACGATCAAATGAAAGTTCTTGAACACAAAATCGATCTAATAAGACGTACTCAGGACGAAAATCAAATGATCAATCAGAAGCTAACGAGTCAAGAGTTCACCTTGAATCATATCCTCAGCAAGGTAGTGTACTTGAGTGACAGTTGTCATAGTGGAGATGTTGAAAACACGATGCTTCGGATCAGTGGAGATGGTTTGGGGGAAATTAAGAAACTCCTCAACGGCGATAAAAGAATTCGCAATGAAATTGGTACGCGATTGAGTAATATTCTGCGTCATGTGCAAAATATAGAAACAGAGAATTGCCGTAGCTTCAAATCGAATAGTGGCGGAAATAAAATGGCAAAACTAATCCATCCGATCAGTAGCTGTAACGGTTCACGATCAAACGATAACTTTGATCTGTCTTTGAAAGTAATCGAGGGAAAGATCAATAGATTGATCGGAAGCATCCCTCAAAGGGACTTGAAACAGATGGTGGACAATGAAAAGAGGAATGGGAAGAAATTCGATGATATTTTGGAGTATTTGGAAAAGATTGATGACAGAACAATTCGGTTATTTGATACCGAGGCAGAAAATCGTGCCAAACTGTCAAATGTATGTCAATCGATGTCTAGTGAGATTACAACTTTCACCGGGAGTTCAGATTTGCTGTTGAAAAAGACCGAAAAGTTAGTAAAAGATGTACAAGCAAAGGTTGAAAGAATGATTGAGGAAGGGTGCACCAAAGTAAAGTCAACAGGCGGGGATGATGACCAAGAAGTTTTAAAGCCGAGTAAAGAAAATGGAGAACGAGAAAACGAAGAAAAGTTCGAAATTGATGCCAGAATTGATAGTGGGGCCAGAAATGATAGTCAAGTCAATACAACTACAGACACAGAGGATATTGAGGAAATCGATAATGGCAGTAATGAAACACAGGATCCACAAGAAGAAGTCAGTAAGTATCGTGTGACATATGAATAGTGACAGATCTATATCATGTAATTTACAGATTTTGTACAACCCGACAAAATCGGTTGCCATGAGCTCACCACGCGTGTTGATGGTATTTTTAAGTTCTCCACACCGGAACTTAACGAAGCTAATCGGGATATGAACGAACGATATTGTGTCTTCCCAACTGATGGTCCAGCTTGGACTGTTATCCAGAATCGTGGACCATATGTGGTTCAGGAAAATTTCAACCGTTCGTGGAATGAGTATCGTGATGGGTTTGGCAGTTTGGATAAAGACTTCTGGTTTGGTAACGAATTCACTCATCAATTGGCATATATTGACAACTATGAGTTGCGTATTGAATTGGAGGATTTTGACGAAGTTAAAGCATGGGTGGAGTATACTACCTTCCGCATTGACACCGAGAGGTACAACTATAATCTGATAATTGGCGGGTATCGAGGAGCCATTCCTGATGCGATGACATACCACAACGAACATGATTTTAGCACATATGACCGTCGGAATGACAACAGTGTTGATGCCTGTTGTGCATGTGCAACGGGATATGCTAGTGGATGGTGGTTTAACAAGTGAGTATTTTAGGCTGTTGCCAATTGCGTAATAAATTACTAAATTAAAAATTTGTTGACATTTACCTACTCCCTATACTAATGTCAGCGAATTAATCGATAATAATTATTTGGCACAATTGACATCTGGTTTTGACTTTTAAAAAATTTCTACATATTAAAAATATTTTAGCTGTGCGGAAGCAAACTTAAATGGAGTATTTCATGATACACCACTTGGACATAATTATGTCGGAATCGTTTGGGATCAATGGCATGGGGATTACTCATTGAAAAGTTCTAAAATGATGATTCGACCGAAAATTTGGCCTGTTGAAGAAGAACAGGAGGTTTTAAATGGCTCTTCCGAAGATCCATAGAAATTCCAAAAATTCACATATTTTTATTATTATTTCTTTTTTAATTTGTATATTACAATGTCATAATGTCAACTATAATAAAAGACAGTTGATACTGTATAATTATTTTACTACTAAAATACATCCAATAAAAAAAACATTTTTATAATCACTACGGTATCTATTTTTGCAATACAAAAAAGATCGTGATTTCGTGTTTTAATAGTTATTTTTAACTTCATTAACTGACTGAGTGTACTTAACGAAGAAGTACTCGAACGGATGAACTGAACACATGTTATTCAATAACATATATATTTTTTCCTGCTCTTACACCAACCATTCTTAATCAATGGGGCGCAAAAATAAAATGACAAAAATGGTGGAGCATTGAAGAATCTCACGGGAGTCCTAATAGCTTCGTATTGCAGATATTCTGCCGAGTTTGTTAATGTTTCTCTTGTAAAACTTCTTGAAACAAAGCTTTAAGTTAGAAGTTTTCATTATATGGAGCGTTATTAAAAACACATAAGTAAAAACAGAAATATTCACATTAGTTCTTAGGCATTGCGCAGAGGGCCATTGAAGGCTCTGTCACTTTGACTTAATCTGTCAAAAGCCAATCATTTGGACAAATATGGTTTTATTTTTTGTTGTTACACGAAGAATAAGCATTGTTAATACGACCAACGCCTCGTGCCGTTCTTTCGTTTAAGAATTAGAGAACAAGAAATAGGCCAATTTTGAAACAAGTTTCCGCTAACGAATTTAGCAAAAACTTCTGCAAAGATAACACGCGCTGCTTCAGCTAAATAATAAAGGGTCCGCCATCTAAGGTTTTTTTTTCAACTAGTGCTTATTTCGCGAATGGTAACACTTAGCTCATGTCTGATTTGACAGATAATTAGTTTTATCCTTCCGCTGAACGAATATGGTTGTGTATACGCTTGAACAACGCTGGGAAATATTGCGACATTACTTTGAAAATCATGGTAAAAATCGACTTAGAAAAGATGCCGATTTTGCCAAAAAAATCATCTTTTCAGATGAAGCTCATTTTGATCTTGGCGGGTATGTAAACAAGCAAAATTGTCGCATTTGGGGCACAGAAAACCCGCACGCATACATTGAAAAGCCGATATACCCAAAACGAGTCACTGTTTGGTGCGGATTTTGGTCCAGGGGCATAATTGGGCCATTTTTCTTTGGCCGTTACAGTCAATGGCGATCGTTATCGGGCCATGTTGAACGAATTTTTGTTCACAAAAATTGAAGAGGAGGATATTGGCAACATTTGGTTTCAACAGGACGGCGCTACGACGCTACGTGCCACACAGCCGAAGCTACACTCGATGTTTTGCGCCCTGTTTTTGAAGATCACATTATCAGCCGCAGAGCTGATGTCGTTTGGCCACCGCGGAGCTGCGATTTGACACCGTTGGACTATTATTTGTGGGGTGCCGTAAAATATAAGTGTTATGCCGACATGCCAGAGACAATTATTGACGCTTTAAAGGACAATATTAGTGAAGCCATTGGTGAAATACAGCTGCACACAATCGATAATGTGCTTAAAAATTGGACCGATCGTGTAGGCTACTGCATGGCCAGCCGAGGCAGCCATTCGAATGAAATTATTTTCCATTATTAACCGGAAGGATTGTACTTTCAAATAAAAAAAGAAATTTTTAGTAGTTTTTTTTTATAGCATTTTCAAAAAAAAAAAAGTTATTTGGCGGACCCTGTACAATTTTTATTTCAAACTGAACCTCTGTACTTCATTTATCTGTCAAAATTTACCGCGGCCAGTGGTTCGCCACATTTTCGAAAGTTAAATTTTGATAGATCATGTTGGTTTTTTTCAGTTGGTTGGTTGGTGACTACATATCGATGAGGAATCCTTTGAAAGTGAACAATTTGAGATCATAGAATAGCAGAGAAGGAAGAAAGAAAGCGGAGCAAAAAAATATCTCCGCCGATGGATTTTCAGTTATTTTCAACGAACGGCTGTTTTCGGTGACACTTATATCCACAACGCACTCCATGTCAGATTAGCTGGGGATTTAGCTAATGTTTGTAGAAAAAAAATTGGAGAGCAGTTAAAATTTAGTTTGGCTCGAGCTGCGTACTTAGAATCGGTGTTTTCGCATGATATGACCAGTAATAAACATTTTATTGGGAGGAGCAAGTGAGAATTAACAACACTTTTCGGTTAAATTGGGGAGCAGCCCCCGACAATTACAACAACACGCAATTAGAACAACTACACTCTGGTTGAAACTTTCAAAACTATTATAGTTGTTACAAAGCGGATAAAGCGGAATCAATAAAACACGCTTAATATTCATGTTGTGAAAAAAAAATTATATTTATATTCTGTGCTTGATTTTTTCTTGATTGCGAACAGCATTTCGAATAAAGTTATATTTTATATAGCTACTTCGAAAATAACCCCTAGTTTAGTCAGCAGTTGAATTTAGGCAGCAATGTCAAACAGAGTAGTTGTAGTTGTTTGATTCTACTTTATTTTACTTTGCTGAGATACATGTTGAATAATAGGACTATTTTATTGGCAATCTATCTCAGTGAAGTAAAGTAAAGTAGAATCTTCAGCACGCAATTAAAACAAGTAAGTATATAGAGTCTCGAAAGTGTCAAACAGTGTGTATTTGTTGTAATTGCGTGATACAAGTTTCGACTTCACTTAGATAGATTGCCAATAAAACAGGCCTAATGTTGTGAACAAATTTCGTTTTACAAACATTTCTATTTGTTAATCGTTCCATAGTTCTTGTCACGAATGTATATAACCAACAAAAATGATAGATTTGATGTAACTATGTATGGCCCATGTCACACGAGCTCTAAAATGGTTAAAGGCAGATGCATTTTTGGTCGCTTTTGGATAGTTATGCACATGTCTTGGTATAGTTATCCTACAATAAGTTACGTTTATATTGTACAGCGGCTCAGTGATTATGGCGATGGGTCTCTGGTTTAACTCCCAGAACACACAACGCACGCTCGGGAACGTCTTATAAGATCATATAATATGGACATGTTGCAAAAGGACAGCAATTGTATGAAATTTTGCTAGCGAAGTGTCTATTCGCACGTTCATTTTGACAGATTTTGTACTGAACTGACGTTTTCGATGTTCGGGACACGGGCACGTAACGTTATCATATTTTCATTAAAAACTGTCCGAAATGATTATACTAGAGTTTAGAGTCTTTGCCACGAGCGTAGCGAGCCACATACCCCAACTTGACGTAGTCGTGTCCCGAAGCTGTGCCCCCAAGCCGTGTCCCAAACAAGGTGCGAATAGCAACACCCTTTTGCTAGATCCTGTTTGCTTGCTCATAATTTCAACAAACAAATTTTTATAACAGAATTCCAAATGGGAGTAATCCAACTTAATCAATGTGCGTGGAAATAATATGCCACTGCCATAACTGAATTATGGATAAAACTAGTGGGTCATTTCTAGTATCTGACATATTAAGTGGAATTTCAGACTATTTTGACATTAGCTAAAGCCACGTATTCCTACTCTTAGATGTTTGTCAGCACTCGCATGAGGTGGGGGTAAACTGCTCACTCAAAAAAGTAAGTAGAAGATTTTCGTTTACGAAATTAAAAATGTTCAATGAAGAACTACAGCTCAGGGCTACTACTTACGTCGAATAAATCTATCCTCCTGTACATATCCATACAAACATTATGCACGATCATCACTGAATTCAACCATTCATAACAATCCTCTGGGACGGTGTCAAAATCGATGACACAAACCGTACATACAAAAGTTTATCTCAACTATTCGAATAGATGTCACTACAATTTCAAATTTCATCTTTCTTCGCATTTTCATTTCTTTTGGGGCACCACAACTGACCGAGCAGAGTGGCAATAACTTCCTCCCACAGGAGTATTAAAAGCTTCCCCAAAATACTATGTTTATTCAACATACATCAGCATAAACAACCGCCAAATAGGTAATTTTTAACAAATTCCTTTTAATTATAGTTAAAATTGTTTCTTCTTAAGTAAAATTTCCAATCCATTCGCCAAGTCCTACTGTCAACTCCACAGAAGGGTATTTACAGATAAACTTTGCATTTAATTCCTATGTTTATCTTATAATTACTAATCGCAAATGATTAGTTGTAGTTTAACACCCTATTGGGTTGAATTGCCTTGATTTTCAGTGAATTTCCTGAATTCATAGAAACATTGGTCGTGGCCACTACAGCTGCAATCTTTCCCCAACTACCTACTTTCCTTTCATATTTGTGCAGATCTTTTGGGTTTAAATTGTAATTGGGTGTACTTTGGATAAATTTCACCCACCAATACCCTTCTCTTTGGGAGAAATTTGCCAAATAATTGAATCAAAACCCTGCACCGCTGGTACTGGTACACTCATTTCACATTCGGTGTCAGTTGCTTTTTCGATTCTTTTTATCTGTTTTGACAGAAGCAACAAATTTGAAGGAAAGTTGGACGCGTTTTCGTTTCTGAGATAGATGGTCGTCCGTCGTTTTTCTGTACAAATTCGTTGTAAATAGTTTTTATCTGTTCCTCAATTTGCAAATAAACTTTAGAAAACTATATAAAGGCAAAAACACTTTGCAAGTCGCACCACGATATCCATAGCCGTAACCCAAGGGCTGCAGGAACACCATCAATATCTGTTTGGGTTGGTAAGTGCTGATAACTTGGTATTTTTATGGATTTTGTTAAATATTTCCATACAATTTGTAGATCTGTTGCTAATTTGTCCTTATTTTAGTATTTTCATCAATATTTTTGGAAATTTATCTTTACACATGCCCACGCTTTGCCATTTTGAACTAGCAACATATCAAGTGGTTTACTGGGTATTTTTTTTCATTCAATTTCATTTACGAGGGTTCTACACATTTTATTGGAAATATTAATTTATTTGCAGAGCACCCCCTCCAGCAAAATAATGAGACTCCACCACCACCAGAATGGTAAAGTGTCAATCGTTCATCACAACAGGCCAAGTGCTAACAACACCTCGCTGGCACACAAAATGGAAGTCAAAGATATCTGGGCAAAAGAATTTCATATCCTTTAGAATGGAGCTTCATTCTAATGATGGTAAGCATTTTTAAGTTTTATTTCTTTCATAATTGCTATTAATTGGGTAAATCTATTTTTCTCTTTATTATATGCGCATTTTTAGTTGTTTTGATTACATATATTCGAAACTTCGAAATCATCTGTTTGATTGAGTGTTCAGCGGATACTGGGCGAAAATTCTAGGGTGTTACTTTCATTTATATCGGCATTAGAAAATTATGTAATTAGTTAATTATCAACTAGGTACCTGCTCTGCATAGTTTTTAAGACTACAAGTTTGGTCTTTTAAAGGATTGTGTTGTTTGTGCAACAAGATGATAGCTTCATTTATCGATGATTTCTTTTCAGCAATATTTGCTACTAATTGGGATGAGTCTGACTGACTTACAAATATAATTGCAGACAATTCTTCCTAACAAAGTGACTTTCTCATAAAATGGGAGAAAAGGCTATGATGCTGAGAAAATTTTGTAAGTGAATGTGTAAGCCTCAAAAAATACCTCCTCCTAGTGCTCATTGCCTAATTGTCGACGAAGCGAGTGTGTAGTTAATTCACCGAATTTTTTTCTATGCAGTTTCATGGATTTGGTTGCTTCAATCAGCCCATTTCGTAATTTTAGGCTATGTGTTAGTATATTCAATACCTTACTAAAGTTGCATAAGCTCTCAGTTTCATTTATATATATTTCGCACAAACCCAGTAAGCAAATCTTTAGATGTGAGTTGAATGGCCTAACAGGATGAAGTCTTGGCCTGAAGTAGTTTACCTACCTATGAACTGTTGTTGATCCAAGCTGCAGTAGAAGAACCGAAGTCTTGTCAAGAATAGAGCGAGCAAAATAAACTTTCATGAAAATAAGAATGTTTAGCGTAACGAATTTAAGGACAAACCAGATCAGCCCATATAGGACTATAGGCCTCTAGCTTCTCACAACCAATCGCTTGTGTGAGTTTTCTTTTTATTTTAGAACGAATGGAATGTGTCGCGTGAATGGATGCACTAACCCCAACATTTTAAAATGTTCTTATAACATTTGAAGCATACTGCTAGAGGAATTAAAAGTGTTTAAGCTATCTAACTAACAGGTTTAGTGATATCATTCGATCGTTTTCATTTTACGTGATCTATGACGATTATCGCCTAAACGATATCATTTTCGAAGAATTTAACGAATTAGTCGCTATTTTAGCAGAAAATTCTCCGCCTAAATACAATCAAAAATAACAAATTGTGTAAAAAACGAAACGAAAGCACTTTCGCATTTGAAAAAAGCGAAAAAAATTGGGCGAAAGCGAAAACTAAATTATCTCCTTTCGTTTTTGCAGTTACCTGAATCAAAAAAAAAAAATGTAAAGGAAATTGCTTTCGCTAAAAGCGAATAAACTCTTCTGCTCAGTATTTTAGCAAGAAATTCAAGCTAAAACGAAGCTGTCAATAGATTTGGGTATATAATCGAATACTTGACATTCAAAAGTATTCAGCCATTTTTGTCGGGATGTTCTTGTTTTCGGATGTTTTCGTAGATTCCGTACAAATTTAATTCCACAAACGTTCTTTGGGCTAGTTGTTTATAACTGACAGATGGCTGAAAAAAACGTCGATTGTCAATAGCAAAAGAGTGCCTAGAAAATACTGAAATGAAATTATGAAATTTTCATGCCTAAAAAAAAATTAACGCATTCCACTACCTTTTGGTTATTTTGCATCGCATGATAAAAATATTTGTTTTCTTTATTCAATATGACGTGTTGAATTCAGGCTTTATTTAGGAACTGTTCGTAAATGTATCAACCTATTTTTAATTTTCATTTCAATTTCTCATGTAAACGTAACTCATGGACACGTAACTTTGACTTCAAAACTTTTCCCCTATTATACAAACAATAAGAAATTAAATACAGTAATTCCTGAAGTTAGTTAGCTAGGAAACGTCAGACAGCATAAAAACATTTTTTGCTGCATTACGCGTCATTTATTCATGAAATCTGGTCTAAAAATGCATGCCAGTAGGTAATTTCGATGTTTCCAATTTTTGCAACATTTCCAAATATTTTGTGGAATTTAAATTGACAGCAAATTATTATTTTGTTTATAAATAAACGTCCATAAACGACCGTCAAAAGAGTGACAAATTTGACTTAGCAAAATAGAACGTAGCTAATAAAATGTTCATTAATTTCAAGTTATTTGATAATAATATTTAATTTTATTTTTTTCTATTTTTCAGATAAAATAAAGGATAAAATAAAAGTCAAGTCGATGGCAAAATCGTTTTCGATTGTCGTGAATCGTGTTTGAGAAAATTGTCGTAGATAGTTGCACAACGTCGGTATGTGACGCGCTCGGTCGGTAAATGATGCAACTACAACAATTTAAAAACAAACAAACCTTCGATGTCGAACTTCGAATAATGAACGCCTTCATTAAATGTGCGCGTGGTGTTATTGCTCCAAAAATAATTGCAAAATAAAGCAATATTCGTATAAAATTTTACAAATTCGAGTGTTAAAGCACAAATGTGTTAATTTGGCAGTGTAGTGAATTATTCTCTTCGACAGAGTTTTCATAAAAACGTGGAACCAAAGTGTACCTTCGAAACGATACTCGATTCGGCAGTCAACTTCATCACATCCGAACTACCTTACCACGAAATGCTTGAGTGAGATGGCTATATCCAACTCAATAAAAGAGTAAACAGTACATTGTGAGAAATCATCTACTCGCATCGAACTTGCCCACCAGCAGCCGTGTACAGCGGCCACTACCAAAAATCCTACTATCTCGGCCGCCATTGTTTTGTGCGTGAATTGAAAACGGAGCATTTTTTTTCAATTCTCCGTCGGAGTACAGTGGTTTAGCTCGATTTCTAGGCAAAAACATGAAATTCTTCGACACAAATCCCTAATAATACCCAGAATCAGTGTTTTTAAGTGCAAATTGTGAAACAATTCGTCTGGAAATAGAAAATATTCCATTTTTCAAAAAAATAACGAAAACAAGAGCAACACTAGTGAGAAATACAAAAATAGCATTTCCGTTTGACCAAGTATGTGAAAAAATTATATAAAATCAAATGAAAAACCCCAAATCAACGATGGAAGATTAATAATTGTGAAATAAATTGTGAAGAGTTTTTTTTTCTTTTCTCTTGTACGGCAAGAAGAATGTAATGAATTTTTTTTTATTGGAAAATTGTGTGAAAAGAAAAATTTACCTAGAGGGAGAAATAATAGAGCAAAAAGTAGTAGAAGTGTAAGAAAAGAAAAAGAAAAAAAAAGTGTCGCCCTATTGCCGTAGCTAGGTTTTCTTTTTGTATTTTTGAAATTGTTTTAAAGAATTTGGATAAGGATAACCAATTGGAATACACATTTATTTGGATAATTCAAAGTAAAAGTGAGTAAAAATAATTTAAGAGTCACCTTTTCGTTTTTAGTCGCTTGTCTGTCCGTCCGACATTAGTTTTACATCTCGTTCTAGCGTGAATTGCTCCTACAATGGGTGTGCAAAGGAGAGCAACAGTAATGGTAGCTTTCAAGTAGTAAGCAGCGTATGCCGATGATTTTTTTTTTTTAATTCTTAAACGTTTTAAAAAGTTTTGTTGGATAAAAAAAGGAACGAAGCAAAATTTATTTTAGCTTTAAAAAGTTTCGTGAGTGTGAAAAATCTGGTGCTAATAAGGGTTAAAAAGTGTTACGCAAATTTTCCATGTTTTTCTAAAGGAAAACACGAAATGTCTTGTTCGGAGGTTTTTTAATGGCGCGTAAAAAAATCTTTTGAATAGTGTTGCCAGAGTAAAATTATTTTTAATTGCATTCGTTCGTTCATAACATAATTGTAGGTATTGAAAAAGACCAACGTAAAGTATGGAATTACATGCAATTTTAGTGAGAAGAAATGTTTTTAAATTTGTGCATATTTTATTGAAAGTTGTCGTTTTGAAAACTTAACGCTACCTATGTTCATCAGTAATAGAGGCGTTATTTTACCAACTCGATCGTTTTGGTTGGAGAAGTTGTTCCATTATTTCCGAGTCCCAAATGCAACAGTTAGGATATGGTGATTTTAATTACGACTTCCTAGTGATTTTTAGATTATTTTAGGCTAAATCTGTCTAATAAACTATAGTAACTATTTTTAGTGTACGTTTCATATTAAGAAGTTCCAATGCCGAATATTTTTTTTGTTCACAAATACGTCATAGTTTATTTAAAAAGAAGTTAAAAATAATTTATTAGTATGAATGACCCATTGAATGCTATTCGACTAGTGCTAAGTTGTGAATTACGAGGCACTCTTCTAAAGAGGCATCCCAAGTCAGTGTCATATGGATTAATAGTAGGTAAGCAAAATCACTTTCTCGACTAACCCCCCTTAATATTATCTACGAACAACATCCTTTTAGGTAGTATATCTACTCCGGTTGTCCAAATTTCAGATAGTATATGCAATTTTTATTGTGAAGGTATGAACTAGAACAATTACCTACAATATATATTAAATATCCATTCCTTTCCACTCAAAATATCGAACGTAGACATAGAAGGCTATTGATATTACAGGATATCTATGTATAAGTCCACCATATTTTAGCTATTAATGAATCCCAATAGATACATACATATACGTAATAACTGACAGATCGCATCCATCCCTACACACACACCCGGATGTTCCCACCACGCTTTTTGCCAGCTGGTGTCAACTCTTTACCACATCGATCGCCTTAACAATGCTCGGAAAACGATGGTTGCTCTCGTCGTTTTTGAAAACGGAGCACCACCTAATTCGACCAGTATCTGCGGTGTAGTGTGCCATTCATTTATACAAATTTATTTTTGTTTGTCATGAAGTAAATCAGGGAATTGAAATATATCTCGTCACTTTCTGGAAATTCCACGTACCGAGTTAGCAGGAGCTTGTGAATATTAGTCGATATCTATTATTCATTCATTTATTCATTTTTAATGGCTCGATTATCCATTAATAGGGTCGCGGGTGTAGGTTGTTCAAGTGGACTCTCCATAGCTCTCGATTC
Source organism: Cheilosia scutellata (assembly GCA_955612985.1). Lineage (NCBI taxonomy): Eukaryota > Metazoa > Arthropoda > Insecta > Diptera > Syrphidae > Cheilosia > Cheilosia scutellata. The sequence continues at coordinate 117,283,596 of OY015312.1, forward strand.
TCCGTCATCGACTCTAAATCATCAAGGGCAATCCCCATACGGGTAGAGGAGAGATTATAAACTTGATCCATCCATCTTATCCTGGGTCTATTTAGAGGACGCCTCCCTGATGGTACGGATTCCATAGCACGTTATGGGATCCTGGTTGGGGACATGCGTTTAACATGACCAAACCACCGAAGCATGGACCGCTCCGTCCGGAGAAGTAGCTGAGTTCTTGAGTTGAGTTAAATTAACCAAAATAAGAATTTAGAAATTTTTTTTAGAAAGGTCCTCAATTTTCGTCAATCTACAGCGTGGCTGTCGATTAATTCAGTATCACAAAGGGATATCGTCATTTATACATTAATAGCCAAGCTGCAATCAAAACCCTAATATCCAGCGAAAGAAGATCTAAGGCGGTGGAAGATTGCCAGCTCTGGAGACAAAGATATCCAAGAAGCTTCTTCGACTTAAAAGATCCAGCATTTGAAAAGTCGTTATTGTCATCTCCGGGCACTGCATATTGGGCGGACACGCGCAAACGCTCGGTCTGCCATACGATGATTTGTGCAGAAGCTGCAGATATGAAGAAGAGGACGAGTCCGTTACTCACTTTCTTTGCAGTTGCTCTGGTTTACATGAGTAGCCAGCAAAGAAATAGCTCCCCGAATCCCTGTGGTGTGCACAATGAGCCGAATAACGGCCTAAGTGTTTCTCTCATCGAAAGCCACTTTAAACTAACTAACGTCCTCAATTCAAATGTTCAGATTTGACATGAAATTAAATAGATAGATCCCCTTCATTCCCCAAAAAAAAAAAAAAAAAAATAAATAAAGAACCCAACGAGAGGCTGTAAGAAGGCTAGTGAAGCTTCTCTATGAATTGCCCAATTTTTGATGATGAAACATGAAACCTGGTCAATTTATTTTTTGTTCTCTTATTTGTCCTCGGTATAATATGTGTGCCAAGACATTCTCTCTTTTGACTAATAAAGGACCCTATGGTCCTTTACGGATCTATAAATATCAGCTTGACTGTAACTACCTACCCAATTTTGTTATCTCAAATCCCAAAATATCTAATCTCCTGGGCTTAGCTATGATTTTCATCACAAAGTAGACAGAATTGACATGTAAGGGGTACATACAGTTCCTAAAATAATTAAATATTTTAGCTTCACTAACGTTAAAAACATTTTCTCTTTTTCAATGACTGACAGTGATGTAAACAAAAAACTACAAGAACACGGCATGACAAATGCAGAAACAATTTTTTTGATAACAAAATTCAGTTTCGAGTGACTGGCAATGCTGCCTGCAGAATGTGAAATAAAGTTTGTATTAGAATTTCATGCGATTTACTTTTTTTTTCCATTGCCTGTTATCTCAGTCAATAGCATGCTGGTTATATGTCTATCTATCTCTGTCATGCTTGTGTGTTATCCATTTGCATTATTCTTGCACAAAAAAATAAAAGTCTAATGAGAGTGATGTGGATAGAAAGATAAAACAGAAACAACAACAATAATGTGCAGAAAAACCTCTAATTTGATGTTTTATCGGGAAAGACTTCGAGACTCGTGAGAGAAGAGTCAATTATAAATTTGTTAACAAAATTACAACAAAGCAAGTAGCTGAAGTGGGAAATAGTTTTATTACGTTTCCTTTTTTTTTTCTCATAATATAGAACCAGACCGTTTTATATACCATTTTGATTTGTGCGCAAGGCTGGAAATCAATTTTTTTTGTGCTTCATCCTAAACATTGCGCCAGCCAAGGCTGTCGGCGGCAACAGCAACAAAAACAACAGCGGCCATGGTGCGTAGATAAAAATGTTGAATAGGCACTTGGTGCTTCTGTACTGATGATGACGTGTTTATTCATGTTCAAATGAAATTTCTTCCCGCCCCTTTTTGTGTGATGTTATATAAATGCTGCAAAATGTGGGAATGTAATTTTTAGTGTATAAATATTTCATTAAATTTTAATTGTAGATAATGTATAATAATAAATTGGACAAAACAACAACGTCCGGAAATGGACGCAACGGCAATGTGACCACCCTTTTGTGGTAGGAAGGTTTAAGAGAAAAGTGAATACAGTTTTCCTTTCACAGTCGGGTTTTCGGCCGTTTTGGTCTATAAGCCGGAATCGGATTCTGAAATCTTTATCTTCGAGTATTTCAAAATAATTTGGGCTTGGGCCAACAAAAATATTCACCCCTATTCCCGTTGGCGTTTGTCGTATACCTACGACTCATGTTTCGTGTCGTTGTAAAATGATGTTCAGATTTTTTTTAACAATTTTATTTCCTTTTTTATGTGTTCACCATCACTTCAATTCATATGTCTCAAAAAAGTTAAAATCACTAAAAAACAAAGTGAAATATGAGTTGTTTAAAACAAACGTCAACGTTGATTTTGTTTATCTTCCGGATAAAGGATTTAACAGCCACTTGAACCGGCTGATACTCTATCCGAGACTATCGGCCCTAGCATGGTATCCGTCGGAACATGATGTTGTTTCGTGCTACATCGGGGTTTGCCCTGGAGACACAAATTTAAGCAATAAATATAAAAAAATACGTTTATAAATTGTTTTTTTCTTTATTGCTTTCATTTATCATCACTTCACTGCAAATCGTAAACAAATTCCGCAACCAATTCCTGTCGGAGCGTATCGGAAGAAAATTTGTATGAAACTGTCAAAAATATCAACAAAAACGCACTGAATCGCAAAATGCCAGTGTGTGATGCATAAGTTCCGAAAAGCTGTTCAAAAGACTACCTCGAAGCAAAAATCCTCCGATTCGTATGAAATCGGAGAATTTTCCGTTCCGACGGATACCTTGCTAGGGCCGTATATCTGTAAGATATCGCTATCCGAAACCTTTGAAGCTAAAAGTTGAAGTTTAGCTGACAGATAAGTTCCGGATAGTCTATCCGAGACTTTATCAGCTAGTCTTGAAACAGGCCCTTATTTAAATCTTCACATGAATCTTCAGAAATGTATGTTATAAACAACATTATAAATAAATCAAAACTATTTTGAAAATTGTGGATTCTTTGTTTATATTGTTGCACTTATTTTATATTCTGTGACGGTAACACTGGTAGGTACTACTATGCTTCATTCTCTAACTCCTAAGGCTAAACGTTATCAAAACGTCTGGAATGTCGTTTTGTCTATTTATGAGAACAATAGAATCTGCTGAATGGCAAGCGAACCTCACCTATATTTCTTTGTCTGGAGTTTCTGACATGCATGAGATTAAGTTTGTTGCATAATTTAAAAACCAATTAGCGTGAACAGAAGTTTTAAATCTGAGTCATTGTTTAGTTTGTTGTTGGATATAAGGTGTAAACTATATCCACAACCACATGTAATCTATTACTCAATATTCATGAGGTTTTATGAGTAGGTATAGGTAGGTACCTAGTAGTATCTTGTTATGTTTACAAACAAAGTTTATAGGCATGAGTTGATATATAAAATCGTTTATATCGTTTGAACTTAATTCAATTTTAATTAAGAATGAGAAAGCATTTAGAAACTCCAAGGAATCGTTTTTGAAGAAGACTAACCTGTGAAATTGCGCAAATTTTTTTTTTTTTATTAGAGTCTGATAGTGATTACTCACTTTTGAACAATTAAATAATTAGTAGATAGGAAAAAATCCGATAAGAACTGATGTTTTAGTTAATAAAATAAAAAAAAAAATAAAAATCTATCGATTTTAAATAAAAGTTTATTATATACCTAGGTACCTACCCATAACTTTCGCAGAAGGGTGGAGTTATTTAGTTAACGAATACATACATATTTGCAGACATTTTGGCGGTAGTCGGTGTTTATTAATAGGAAGGGAAAACGATCTACAATCACTAGATACCTACCTACTTGATGATTTAGATAGAGGAAGCTGCACTGAGATCTGTTTGCAAAAGATATCTAGAGTTTACAGACGTAGCATCAATTTTCCAATAGAAGTAGGTATGTAAAGTGCTGGAGCTATTATTCATAATATAAATAATTCACAAGATTTACGATTAATGGGAGGATTAAGTTTATATATAACTTTAACTTCTTCTTGTTTTAATGTTGCTAATATATATAGCATTATGTGGTATACTTTAGTTCTGAGAGCGCCTCTTATGGAGATCCAGGTAGCGCTGCACTTTACTAAATAAATTGCGGTTAATATATTTTTTTTTTTTCAGTGCCTGTGCACCAGACGATAAGTAGAACAGGTTTTGTGTACATTATTGTACTATACTTTAGTGTAACACTTGAGTATATTGACTAACGACATAGGTACCTACCTACCTACCTATATATGTATTTTGTGTTCATAACTATTCATAGTGAAGATGACTTCTGATAATTATTTGTGTCTGAATTTGTTCCCAATTTGATTGTCAATATGTTTGCCAGATGTTTGCAAAATGTGGGCAGAGGAAAAAACTTTGTTTTTTTCGAACCTGGAACCTTGGCTCAATTATTCAAAACACATTATTACAACTCATGAAAAAAGATGTACTACATACATTACATACAGACAGTATGAATGTTTGTTTATCAAGAATTGAAATCTGCGTTGCATGAAGTTAGTCGTCTGCGATACTCGCACAAATTCATATATGTAGTAGATAATATTGGTGTACTACTTAATTAATTGCTAACTACATTTAAATAAATTAATAAAAATTTAAAAATGACCACGTAGAACCCAATTCAATCGTGGATCCGTGGAATCCGACGGGGGGGGAATTATACACGAAAAAATATGTTTTGGTATCGTCGAATCCGCAAAGTGAACAGTTCCCCGTGTGGGTAATGTGAATGAGTTTCACTGTATCGTTCAAATCGAATTTTTCCCGAACAAAATGACATTTCTCGCCCGCATCAAAATCATTGCGGATTTCATAGGTTTTCTTGCTTGCTGCACGTTGTGAGAATTAAAAAAAAAATGTACATACAACAACAGCTGCTTTATTAAGCCGAACATTGTAATAAATCTGTGCAATATTGAACTTTATTAAAATCAAAAATGAATCCTTCTAAAAACACATTTCATCCGGAAGTTCCATGAAATCATTCACTACTCCTCTTAACCTGTCTCGTATTCTTCTCTGAGAACACCGCTCATTTCGTTATTCCTCTTATGATTCCAAAATATGTATAGCTATCGGATCCATATCCATTATTATAAATTAAACACTGTATTTTTTATTTAAATCACTTTTAAAACAAACATTTAATATGCCTCCGACGAATGCAGCTACACAGATTTGTATTGACAAATGAAAGACAGCCTTTTGACAGTGAAACTACCTTTCCCAAAAACGTGTCGATAAGGAGCGTTTCCGACGGATTCAACGATAGCAGTAGAAGGTGAAAGGGAATCGAATAGGTGAAGTGAAACTCAATTCCGACGGATTCCACGATGGGGGTGAATGTCCAATGAACTTTAAAAACCAGTAAGACAATTATCTTCGACTATGCCGAAGCTCAAATACCCGGTACTATATTATTGTAAAATAAAAAAAATATTTTAGTATTAAAAAATTATGTATTTGTATGGGAGGTATGGGTACTTTTTATTCGACCAAGCTCATTTTTTGTCAAAAATTTTTAAATATTATTAAAACAATATGTGCAAAGTTTAAACTTGCTATCTTTACTGTAGCTATTTAAATTTAATTTTTAACATAAAAAGCTATATAAATCTGATATTTTTGTATGGGAGGTAGTAGTAGTTTTCATCCGATCTTGCTCATCTTCGAACTTAGCCTCAGTTTGGTGGATAAAAGCTTACATACCAAATTTCAAGTCGATAGCTCTTAAATTACGGCCGTGATCGTGCGGACAGACGGACAGACGGACAGACGGACAGACGGACAGACGGACAGACGGACAGACGGACAGACAGACGGACAGACAGACAGACAGACGGACAGACAGACGGACATCGCTAGATCGACTAAGAAAGTGATGCTGATCAACAATATATATAGTTTGTCATACCTACAACGCCTCCTTATGGGCGTTACAAATGGAATGACAAAGTGAATATACCCTCACCACAGTGTGGTACCGGGTATAAAAAGTTCAACAAAATGGTGTATGGATTTTTGATTAAACTAGTTTGAGCTATTTTTATATTTTTTATTCATCATTCGTGAGCGGGAATTAATGATGACTTCTTCTTAAAGTTCCTCTTCACTTCGGAGGTTGGAAGTTATTTTTATAGTTTTTTTACTCTCATTATTTCCGCAGTCGAAAAATTGAACCATCCCCGCATGTTTGACAGACATGTCAGTCTTCTTCCATCTATCTTCCGAACTAGTAGAATAAGTTGTAGGAGTTTATATTTGTCGTTTCTTAAGATGTGTCGGAGGTATTCCTTTTTTACTAAATGGGTACATAAGTTCTCTTTTAATTCCTATTCCTCGCAATACTTCTTCATTGTTCCACTTTAAAATGCAGCAATTAAAAAAAAAACTCTTCAATTCTTGGAAACAAGAATTAAAAAAAAAATATTACGTACAAGCAAATAAACAAAAACAAATGAATCATTGAACATAAAGCATTTGCTATCAACTAAAAAACACTCAACCATAAATAAAAATAAAAAAACACAAACATGTTCAGTCGAAAACGTAATTTAAAGCATTAACAAGACTACGTCTATTTTACTTGCACAATAATAGGTACCTAGACCTACCGGCTAAAATAGCTTACATTTTTAATCTACACCTAATAATGGAACGAATTTCACCAAATCCAACAGATTCTTATTGCTACCTACCTACGTATTCCATTATTATTCTAACTCATTATCGTACTTACAAATCACGAACCGGTTAGTAGACAGACAAAAGTCATCCAACCCGCAGTATCGTTTTAAAACGTTCGAAGTCGAATTATTATTGAGCAAACAAAATAAATAAATCGAAAGACTAGCTATACAATACATACGTCTAAAGAGTAGAGAGCCACTCTTCTATTCTATGTCTATTATTCTTATCATTTTGGCACACACACATACACGAACTCTTTCACACATCGGAATAAATGATAATACTATTAGGTAGGTACCTACTACCTAATTTCGAAAGGTGATAAATGAAATAAAAATATCGCGCTACAATCTATAAACCGCAGCCGGGAACACGTCATGAAAACGTATACAACACAACGAAATAAAAACAAAAAGTCAGACTCGAAAAATTTATTCAACAAACACTACTCCACTGCGAAGCCATGAAGATAAGAAACACAATTTGTCTGTGGGGAGGGCAAATAGAAAACGTGTTCCATCAAACTAAATTGTTCGTATGTGTGCAAACACTATGGAGTATTTCAATATGTCCACTATCATTTTTTATATTTGCAAGCGGTAATTATTAGGGGCCAGTTATTGCTATCATTGAAAAATGCATTATTGAAAAATTTGATTTCCGATTTTAAGACGATTAATCAAACAATATTGGTTATTGGTATCAAAATAAAGCTTGACAATTATGGAATTTTTTTTTAGAAAAGAAATTACTTAATTCTGATTAAAACTTTTCTTTAAATCCACTTTTATTATTTCACTGATTGAAATCGATTTCAATGAACAGCTGACTTTCGTTTCTCTAATTTGGAACCCATTCGTTTCACTGATGTGTTCGATTCCCTTTCTATTCTCAGTTGTCAGTTTTACTTTCAATGATCAACTCTAACCTCAAAACTTATAGCCTATTCACACCGCCCTGAAAACTGAGTTTTCGACAAAAAGTTTACGAAAACTCGGCAATGCACACCGAACACCAACTTATTTTCGTTTGACGTTTCAATTAGCTGGGAAACTAGCTATGAATTTATTGTGGCGTCTTAAACTTTTATTTTACTAACTAAACTCCGCTCGTATTGACATATAATACAAACAAAATTAATTAAGCTACTTGATAATCGGTAATTTAATGTTAAATGCATAAAATAATTAACATAAGCGACAATCAAAATCAAATCATCTGAAAATGCCATTTAGTTGTGGCAGGTAGCGCTGCCGTTCTAAAATTCTAGAAAAACTGAGTATTTGCTGTTTATGGTACAAAGATAACAACAGATTCCAGATTTGTAAACAAAAAACTAGTAGAAACGACAGCACTGAGTAAGACCTATCCTGTCAGCAGTTTTGATGAACTCGCTGAATGTTGCAAAAGGTGTGTCTGTTTCAACAACTCATCCATGAAAACGACTCCAAACAACTCGTTTTGAAAACAGCGAAATGTATAGGAAAACATCTGTTTTCAAAGAAGTTTTCGTGAAAATCGAGTTTTCGACTCTTTGTAAATAAGTTATTAGACTTGTTTGTTGCCAAGTCACTTACAGGTCCTTCCACTGACAGGAATTTTTCAATGATTGCTATTTAACTAACTTTTCAAAATATGAAACACTTTTTATATGCATTTATAAACAGAAAATTGCACATATTATTATTCCAAGAGAAGGATAATTAATTATTCCATCAAAATGTATTAAGAAAACAATTTTATAAACAGTTTAAATAACGAAATTTCGAATTTCAAACTTTTTGCCGCTAACGAAAACTCCCTTGTCGCGAATTGTTAAAGTTTATACGCAATCTACATCATTTAATTCGCGTTCCACAAACTAGCAAATAAAACATTCGTTCGAACTTAACCTCAAACTAGACAATGCCGGTAGAAACTGATGGATGAAATTCGCGAACTGCCGCGACCTAGAAAAGTGTTCATATGAACGAACTGTCAAATTGGTCGTTCAGAACCGTCCGGAAGCAATCCGAACGCTTCTGCAAGCGTTCGATTGGCACTCAAATGACAGTTCTTCTAATGAAAAGAAGAAAATTTTGCTTCTGGATTTGAATTCAGAATCGAAACCAGAAACACTAATTGTACCTATATTCATACACTATAAAAGCCAAAATCGTTGAATGTAGGTTTTTTGTGTCGCATTTTGATAATTATGCATTTTAAATCAGATAAAAATAATTAATTTGAAAAATAATATTAAAATGGATATTCCGATGGAGTTTTGTAATTCAATTTTATCTTCTTCACCATCTTCCTCGTCATCAAGTACCTAGTGATGATGATGATGCAATTGCGCTTGAGTTTAACAAATACAACGAAACATAGACTTCGATTGGCATCCTGATTCGGAGAGTTCTTCCGGATGGTTCTGGACGACCAACCGAAAACGACATAATTATTCGTTCTCGTAGGTAGTTGGTCGCTCTCATGTGAACCCTTTACCGTTTGGGCTGGGCGTTGAATCACCAATAGGTTAATCTAAATGCTACTTTAGCTTCCATGAATGTCGAAAAATGGCATTTGAAATATTTTATTTTTGTATGGGGGTTGCCATTACTTTGCTGAGATGTTTAATAAAACGTGCCTAATGTATAAGGATATTAAAACAACAAATGTACTAGTTTACACCGTTTTATGACAAATGCCTGCAAAATTGCTGTATAAAAAAACAAATTCTGTCCACGGACAACTCGATTCGGCGTCAGACCTATTTATTCCCTACGTTCTACAATCTACAATAGCTATTGTTTTTTTTTCGTAATTTCGATTGTATATTATTCGAATGCCCGAGAGTGTAACACAGATTCACTTCGGTTTTCACTCGCGCTTTATACTTAGGTACATGTATAGGTACACTATTTATATTTATATATGTATAAAATAGATTCCCAATGACTGTATAGTACACTAGCATTTTCACATTTAACTCTGTTAGGCAAATTGCGTCCGCTATAAAGGTGGTGCTTGAACGATAATGATAAATTATTGCTTTTTTTTTTTACTAAATTTGCCGGTAAAAGAAAAGCAACAACGGATTCGGGTAGGTACTAAATCCTAAAGAGAAAGAAAGACAACAACTGTGCCAAATTATCTTGTCCATGAAAAAAAAAAAGAATCGAAAAGGGTTGCCAAAATCAAAATCCGAAATTTCATCAGAATTTTAAGGTATTTCTGATGTTTTACTCTATCCTAATGTAGGTTATGGTTTGGTGTGAACTGTCAATGTCGCTTGACGTCCTTGGTTTGATAATTTTTTTTTTCGCGCGGTAGAAAACGTAGTTTTATTAATAACTTACATACCTGCATAATGTACCTACATATCTACGATTATATGTACATAGATAGTTTTACCGGGTTTTGTTTGTGTGCCTGCCGTGCCTCTTTTATTTATATGGTACTCAAATGTGTTGTGTACTCATTTTAGTATCTATTTTAAGAACAAACTATTTTCCTTATTTTATGCTTGGGGTCAATAGGAAAATGTTGATACTATTTTTTTTAATTTTAATAAAGCTGCTGCTGGTGTGTTTTCATTTGAAAGTACCTAGGTAGGTACATTGAACTGCAAATAAAAGTGATGAGAGTAAATGTTCAGGGGAATTGTGAAATTCATGTTGCGCGTCCTTGATAGCATGATGCAATATGTACATAAAATGTTTCTTTCACTGGAGGATGCGTGCAAGTCCGATTTATGTTTGCGGTGTGATAAGAGGCGGCCTAGAGCTAGACTGCATGGTGAAATAGAACAACGTTGGAGGTTGGGGGATGCACGGCGGAGCATTCTTTTTCGCGCTTAAAATTTGTATGTACATCAGCTCAATTAATAAGATTGACGTGGGATTTTTGTGAAAGGTGATTGTTATAATTATAAATAATAATTTGTGGCCAAAAAAAATGCAAAGTTGATTAGAATTACATAATATCTTCACGAGTGAAAGTGTAACATGAATGAAAACGTAAACTAGACTAAATTTAATTTTTGTTCTGAATAGCAAAACAAACATACCTATTTTAAATATTGAAAGCCGTCAATAGGTCTGTATAGAATAGATGAACATTTTTCTCACTAAAATAAGAAAAAAATCCTTAGGAAGGCATTGCAACTACTACTTTAGGCTTCCTCGATAAATTTTAGCATTTTATACTGAAGGGTAATCAATCGCCCCAAACATGTTGTATCAATAAAAGTTTTTAATAAATTTGACACTAATGTTTCTATTAAAATGCTGATCTAACATTTCCAATTTTTTGTTTTCCCACTCTTTTTAGCTGTCGTATGCAATTTTGCTTATACTTGACCATTCAAAAATACGCAATCAAAACTACCAATTGCGATATACTCGCTGATACAAGTCAATGAATGGGCTTACGAACCACCAGTAGAACTCCATCGTTGGTATCTAAAGAAGATCTTTCCACAAGCGAATCTCCGTCTACCTCATCAACAATTGCATCGCTTAATCAACTTGATTCTCTGCATCCAGATGCAGCTATTCCGGGCATCATGGCACCAGCTCTCACTGAGCCGTTAAGCCCCTCAAATAAGCTTTCATCGTCAGCGGCATCGGCGTCGCCGCGACCCACTGTCGCTGGCAGTCCAATCCAGAATAACAACAACAACAATAACAACCAAACTACGAATAACAACAATGATAGTCACGAATCTGTTGTAGACGAAAACTCAAGCATTCAAACCAATTCACTTCGCAACTCCAGTTATAAGGAAAAAACACCAGCAAATGCGGACAGTGGAGTAGCATCATCAGCGACAGCAACAAAGGGAGCCTTCCAGCTGGCCTTCGAACAGACAGTTACTGGGCGCAAGACTACGTCGTCGTCCTCGTCTTCGGTGGTGAATGGAGACGCATTGTCTGCGGACTCCTCTCAAATGGGCCCCATGTGTGACTCGAAGTCATCGCAACCGCCGCCTTCAGCAGCTAATTCTGCGCCGTTGATCAAATCAGCAAAGATTTCTCAAATAGACGCTGAGACTGCAGCGAAAATTATAACTTCGGGGTTTCAAGATTTTCCAAGCGATATTGAGGAAGCAATCAAAGCAGAAATTTGTCTTAGACAACAAAAGAAAGAAAAGGAAGGCGAGGAATTGGTTCAACTGGAAGAGAATTTGCTAGAATTCGCTAAGGATAAGCACATGGACGTACCAACCGAGACGGAGCAAGATTCCACTGAACAAAATGAAAAGCCAACCGAGGAAGCCGATACTAATCAGCGGGATTCGGAGAAGGCGGAGAATGTCTCCGCACAGAAGGAAAAATTAAATATTATCTCTGTGCAAGAATTGCCTCCACTGCCGCAGGAGGCACCACAACAGGAGTTGCCGCCAATCAAGACGGACTCCACTGTTACAGCGTCGGAGGAAGATGATAATATAGAAGGTGAGTAGAGTATTGGCAATGATTTGGCCCCCATTGTAACTTAATCCAACATTTTTTGCTATCCTTTGCAGAACGCTTGAAGCAATTGGACAGTACAGACGACTGTTCGACGACCATCACTCAAGAAAGTGGTATACCGGCGACGCCACCACGTACACCTTCCGCACAAATAATGGCACAGCTTACGCCGACTAGCCACTCGAATATACCTACCACTGTGTCTGTGGCCTCATTAACACCACAAAGCACTACCTCAACCATGTGCGGTGGTGGCAATCCAAAGGACTTCAAATCCCTCGAAATGGATCATGATATCGACGAGGATCTCTTGCAGGTCCTTAAAGGCTTTGATCCCACGACTGGCAATGACATTTGTGACTTGGCCGGTTTTCTCAGCGATTATGCAATGAACTACGAGGATGTGAATCCGCCCAGCACCAAGGAAAACCCAATCAAGGAGGTGCAGGTTGAAATAGAGAAAAACCAGCAGACAATGCAGCGTAAGATCGACTTTCTATCAAGACGACTGCGGAAGCTGCAGGCACGCTACATGAGCAAGCAAGCGAGCGAAGAAATATCTGGCCTTTTTGAATGGTCGGCGCGAACAACAAAGCGCAAAGATAGCGACTCGGATCACCAGCAATTGACATTTGCCGAGGAAAAGTATCACCCCGTGTCGATGACAACAATGCGAAGTGTTCTCAAAAAGATCGAGACTGTGGCAACCAATGTACAGCAAAGCTCACCAGTTAAACCAAAACTGTTGCAGGTTCATCTGAGCAAAACAGATCAAATGGAGGTGGTGGTGCCGACGTACGACGATAAGGTGACAGAGGAGATAGCACATGTGTCTGGACTATTGCAAGCAGAAATGCGTGAGGTGCAGAGTGCGATAGACTCTGACGCAACCGCATCGAGTTCGGGAGGAGAATCAGCGGATGAAATGGTCACCTACAACAATCAGTTTCAGGAACCTCTGGCAATGTAAGAGTGGTGGTCAGTCGGCGAGTTTTGGTATAGTTACTCAAAATTGTGTTTCAATTTCAGATCAAAACGGGCAGCATGGCGGTACTCACGTGATCGCGCTTCAATTGCTTCACGATGGTCTTGGCTGTTATCGCAGATCTCTGATTTGGAGTTTAAAATTCGCCAACACACTGAATTGTATCAGCAGCTGCGTCAACGCAAGGGTAGAGTAGTGATGCTTAATCCGTCAGAAGCCTGCTCCCTTTCAGCAGTAGCTGGTGGTGGTTCTTCAGTGAACGGTTATCGTGGTGCATTACCAGGTGGAACATCAAAACCATCTGGATATACAACAGCCGATGACACAGACGTCGAGGCGGCTATTGATGCAGCACAAGAATCATCATCGGGCGCCTGTCGAACGCGAGCCTTTCAAAGTAATTACTTTAGAAAGCGCAAGCTATTCCAAACGGCCAATGTACATACAATATCGAAGAAGGCTGCTAGGCCAAGGTGAGTTGGCTGAACTTTTAAAACATGTTAGTTATAGTTGCGATCTATCTCCAAACTTGGAAGTTTCAATTAGTACCAGGCCTAACATGTGCCTAGAAGACAAGTAAATGTTACTTCGTAGTCTTGTCTTTACCCTGAATAGGAAGATCAACTTCTTGGAACTAATGGGTTACTATAAAATTATATACTCCATTGCAGCGCAATAACTGTGCACATATGTATGTGTCCACAATTTCCTCAGTTTTGCTTTTATCCATAGACAGTCATCTATCGTTTGCGTGTCGAGGTTATTTATAGATTTCCATATGTACGTCAGAAACCAAGAATAGGATTCTTAAGAAAAACACACACAACTGCAATCAGGCTATAATACAATTTACTAACATTTTCTTAACTTTTTTGCAGCACAATAAAATGCGGTTGTCAATGGCCTCTGCATCCGTGCGCTTTGTGCACAGGACGGCCAGATCCAACAGCGCCACGAGATCTTTCCGACACCATGATGATGTCTCAAAGAGTTGGCCTACTGGATCCTGGCTTTCATCCAGTCCTTAGTTTCCCGGAAGGTTGGTGTCGCCTTGATTTTTAAAATTTCTATAATATTCTAACCGTTTTCTTCCTCTCTGTGAAGACATTTCAAACTCAATTTTCATTGAAAATACATGCCGGGATCCGGACTGGCAGAATCGTGCTGTACGCAGTACAGCGAAAACAATTATAAAAGGTGCCCTTGCCGCCCAACGTGCAGCAGAGCGTGCTGCCGAACGTGAAGAACAACGCGGGGTATATGCCACAAGTGGACGAATAACACCGAGCACGCCACAAACTACAGGCTCATCCGCTAGTGTTACAACAACAGGCAAGCGAAAGTACACGAAACGGAATCATCAGGACATCCACGGCGGCGGTCATTCGACAACGCCACTTGTGGCCAACAGTAAATTATTGTAAACAATAAAAATCTGATAAAAATTTTATTAACATAAAACAAAAACAATTTCGCTATCCTCTCTCTCTTTCTTTGCATTGTGGTATTCCATTTTTTGTGTCTTTCTCTCTGTGTGCTGCAACGCCGCAGAACCGGGAAAAGGCTCAAAGAAGCATCACCGACACCGGTCACCGGACTATTATTATCCGAGGAAAAACAACAACAACAACAGCAGCAGCAACAACAATCACCGTCAATCGTCGTTGTCTCACCATCTGCAGCGAAATGCAGAGCAATCCAATCATCACCCAGCACATTCATCATCGATCTACCAGCACTCAAAAAATAATAAGATACGCAAACTCTCATCATCAGCAGCAGCAACACCAAACCAGAGCGGAACCTATCATAGTAATAATATAAATCCAAATCATCCCAACGTCAACAGCTACAACAACGAATTGAATTTCCTGCACTGCGACAGTCTCGATGGGGCCACACCCACAAACGGGCTAATGGGTCGCAGTCGGACATCTTCGCCGACCCATGGCAGTGGGCCATCCAAGTATGAGCGGTAAGTTTAATGGGATATTGACCAGCTAATATGGATAACGATTCTATTTTTTTTTTTCTGTTATAGATCTCTAGAGAGGAGAAGTCGGGTCTCATACGATATCGACAACATAGTCATTCCTTATAGTGTGGCGGCGGCGACAAGAGTTGAACTACTCCCCTATAAAGAAATCCCAACGCCAAAGTAAGTGTGAAACCTGCAATTTGCATTTCAATATCATGTTCATGTGAATTTTCTTTAGGTGGCGAATAGTGGACTACGATGCCGAAAATACCACCGCAGGTAACGGCGACGGAGAGAAGAGATTTGAAAGAACTGAAGAGAAATCACAAGTGGAATCCGTTTGCTCATCCAATCCGGAGATTAAGTTGAACGACGCAGAAATGGACAGTAAACCGGGAGAGGCAAAGATACCATCTAACTCGGATGGCTGTGAGTTCGACGAAGACGAAGACGAGGACATTTCGGATGAGGCTATGATATTGCGTCATGAGCGGGCACTCACCGAAGAACGTCGAAAATTCCAAACCTTCTTGAAATTCCCGTGGAGCACTAGATCTCGAGCTAATCGTCGAATCGACAGCCGTGCCGAGTCGAGTGGGGCGAATACGCCAGATCCGACATCCCCAGCTCCGAATACACCAAGTGTAGGAGGAGATCAAGAGGTAAGACAAGATGATATTCAAAGCTAATTTATTAGAAACTTAAACTTTTGCTTTACAGTCGATTCCTTCGCCATTTGCACCATCAACACCAATAGCACCACTCGACAGTATTCCGGAAGGCGGCGAGAGCACTAGTAAGTATATAGTTGACATGATATAGACGTGTGCTTATTTTGTTTTGATTTTTTTAGGTAATTTTTGTAATCCAGCAGCTCTAGCTGGTCCGCCCTCAATTACAAGTATATTGAATTCTATCAGTAAACGACAAGAGCGCCGTCGAACTGTCTCAACCAAAAAGGATAAAGATGATCAACGTAGGAGCTCAACTCCAGACATAAGAGAAGTAAGTAACACTTTTTTTTTTTTAAGTGTGGTATTTCTTAGTCTATTTAGTTTAAAGTAAAAACCTTCAAAAATGACTCCGCATGCACTGCCTTGATAGCGTAACCCCTTTGATGTTTGTCAGTCTTTCAGACTTACATTAACGACTGAGCCACTATCCATATTGGAACCATCCGTGTAGGTGGGTATCGTTAATTCGTTCAGTGGCAGTTGATTATTCTTTTCCGTTGGCGAAAAAATCGACGAATGGTCTTGCAAAGTGGACACCTTTTTGGAAGGAAAGAACAGTAAAATGGAAATGAATTCCCGTATTTCCTTGAGATCTATGGCGGCAACTTTCTTTTTCTTCGGTCTGCAGCTATTTAAACGGGGGGCACATTTTCTCCTGCGTTGCTGCTTTTAATGGTATTCTAACCTGTCGTACAACCCTGAGGATTCCACTGGAAGCACTGCTTCGCGAGGTTGTTATTTGGCACATTGTATGACTAATCCAGCATTGCCATATCTCCACTTCCAACCTGGAATTCCTGGTTGAATATAACGAATTTGAAAATTGTTTCGCAGACAGCGATTAAAAAAAGCTTGGTATTTTCTCATGATTGCGGAGGCGCGAATTGGCATAGCTATAAGATGCACCTATTGGCAGTCAGTGCATTTATCGCCAGTAAAAAGAGGATTGACTACAGAATATTCACCCCTATTGTCGTCGTCGTCTGTCGCAAACGACTGGCGACGTTTGTCGTGTCGAGTCGTTTGGAATTTGGTATTGCGTAACTGAAACGACTCGACTCTCTGAACTCTCACATTCCACATACATTCCACAAACTACGAAACATGTGGTTTGTCATTTCAGTCGACGAATTTATACTTTGGTCTTGTGTTTTGTTTGTGACTTGGTTGATTATTTAATAAAACAAATCAAAAATGAATAGTGTTGAGATGTTTTTTGAACGATTTTGCCAACGGAATATTTTTCTGCATTTCGTTCAATAAATGTAGAAATTGTCTTTTATTTGTTGTCTCCATTCTGCAAAATAACTATAATTGTCTTTTAGTTAATTAAAAATTAAGTACACATACTTTTTTTAACACATTTATCACACAGTCGTCCGCAAAATAGTCGACGACACAAATGTATCATTTCCACGACAAACGTCGTCACAAAACGCCTCACGCAATACCGACGATCGTCGTCGAAAAATACAATCCACATTTTTTGACATTTCAGACGCCATTTGTCGATCGTCGCCACGACAAAAGTCGTTTATTTTCAGTCGCCAATACCAAACAGTCGTGTCGCTTTTTTTTAGAGTCGTAAACGACGACGACAATAGGGGTGATTGACTTCTCTATTACCTGTAGCTGTACATCGAAGAGTTGCAGAGCTGTCCTATATGTGGAAGCAAACTCCCAATGGGAAGGGTTGGTACTACAGGTAGAAAATCCAAACTGCCAACATATACGGGCTGTAAAGCGATTTCGACCTAGAATGTTGACTCCCAATATAGAGGAATACCTCGCCTTGGGTGGTATTGGTTGAGGCCCTGCTTCTACAAAAAGGGTTGAGAACTTTAGTTATTTTAACGCAACTCTCTCTTGGACAATTCTAATATGTAGTTAAACAATTTAACAAAATTTAATATTATGCACCTTATTTGAATATTTTATATGTTTCATAAAAACAATTGTTTTATTGCAGCTAATTCCACCCTATGAGCCATTGGCATTTCCCATCCCAAATGATCTCTTCGATTCCATGCTCAGGATGATGCCTGACGAGTATCCTCCGCCACAAGAAGACTGCCCAAAAACAATACGGACAACATCAGGTGTACCACCATCATCATCGTCTGCAACAGCAAACGGCATTGGTGAAACCTCAACAACTGTTTTAAATCCGAACAAAATCTGTGATCAAAAATTAAATAATAACAACAAAAACGCTTTCTTAACCCTTAACAACAAAAAGAGCATTGAACATGTTACCGCAGAAGATGAATATGCAGATTTTGCCGGATCAATCAATGGCGGCGTCGGCAGTGGTATAATGGATATCGAACGGCAAACCGGTTTGATGCTAGCACCAGCACCTGTGCACTCGATTCTACCAGGAATGACCAAAGAGGTGGAATTCTCACCGTTTAGTTGTCGTAATAATTTACTCGGTTGCAGTGATACCGAGTCGATTGATTCGGAAACGGGCGACGACGATCCAAACGATCCCGAGTGGAAAGATGAACCCGAATGAAGGAATCAACTCAGATTCGATTTTATTTGAATTTCCTTGTTCTTGTAATTTTCGTATTCACTTTCATTATTTTCTTCTACTTTTTCATTTTAATTTTATTTAGTTTGTTGTGTTTTTTTTTTTTTCGAAAGAGGCGATCCTGTGGCATGAACTATGATTTTTTTTTACACAGATTTCACAAATTATATTCGTATTTTCTTTCATCGTTAATTTTGAATTTATTAAATAATATTCATGTAAATTAACTCTACTACACACAGAATAGATGGAAAATAAATGTAAACAAAATATATATGCTATATATCGTCTATTTTTGTAACCACACATATTATGTATCTTGATGAAAAAAAAAAACAGATTTAAACAAAAGCAAATTAAATTAATTAAGTCGAGAAGAAAACAAAGAAACCCAGAAAAGAAATCACATATTTAAAGATTAAAATGTAAAGTAGGTTACATAGCAACGATTTGGTTTGGAAACTGCAAGTGAGGGAATGAATGAGTTTGTTATGTTGGAATCTAAGAAATCAATTAAAATCACTACTCAGAATTGTTTAGGATTACCCAAAAGTGGTGACAATATAGCTTTTACAATTGCAGTTCTTCTGAGGCAGAAGGATTTAGCGTTCTTTTAAGAAATAGTGTGGCATTAGTTTCCAGTTTACTTCTCTATGAAGTTATTTGTAAAAATCCATTGTTTCTAATACGATCACGATAAGTAGTCGCTCAATTATTACGCCTTGAATTTCTTAATGGCATTATCTGTGCTGTCAGCGATTAGCAGAATGGAGAATGGAGTATATATTGGCATGATGAAATTGGCAACAATTTTGGTGATTTACCACCTTTTATCTGCCAAATCCGTGCACTCTTTCTTACCCCTCGTCTCTCAGTTAACGTTTCCAAACTGGATCAATTTATTATACATTATGTAGGTACATATTTATAATCGCGAAACTTACGCTTGCTGCTTAGTGTTGAAAAAAAAAAAATTATTATTTTCTAGCCATTTCCCTTATATTTTTTCAATCATTTTGTTTGGACATTTTATAAAGAGAGCAAAGCTTTCTTTATAAACGTTTTGTTTTTTAATTACATTTTTGTCATAAGTGTTTATTTAAAGAAGTTTAGTCTGTAAGATTTTTATTAACGAAGAAGGTTTTCATAAAATCTTTAAAATCAAACAAGAAAATGTGTAAAATAAATCAAAAAAATATAAATAATTTGATTAAGTTAATGTATATAACAAATAAAACATTAAATTAGCTTTACTACTAGATTTCATTTTTTAATTATTATTTGTTGGTAGTTATTTTTCGTTTATCTTTTAATCACTTATAAATATTTCTAAGATTTATGCACTTTTTGTTTTGATAGAACTACATATACGCAACAAGATAGATTTCTCGTTTTTTTTTACGTTTTTCATTTGCGTTAACAGATAAATTTAGCATTCAGATAATGATATATGAGAAAACTGAAAAATAATGCCCAGTTTTAATTTTTGTTTGTAAAATACACAGCTTAATTAACAAAAATGTATGAGTTATATTCACAAAAATGTGTTTTATTGTTTAGCTAGTTTTACAACACGCTGTAATATACGAATACAAAAAAAAGAAGGTAAAAGTAGATTGGTACATTATATAAATGCAAAAATACCTAATTATAGATATTTAAATTTTAGTGATGCAGATTTAATTAGAATGCGTAAACAAAAGAAACTTTTACAATTAGTTGAAAAAAAAACAACAAATATACATATTAACTTTAACAAATATTGAAAAAATGAATATATTTAACATAATGCAAGAAAACAATATAAAAAGATAAAAAAAAAATACAATAAAAATAAAATAAAATATTAGTCCGTTTGTTTCATTGAAGGAAGCAATTTTTTGTTCACCCGTTTACATACAAGACGAACATTGACCCAATCAAGTGCTTGGTTGTATATGGTGGCTTGGTCCTACTGCCAAAAGCGTAAAGGACCAGCCAACCAAAAGATTGGAATCCAGGGGCCCTACCCTCTATTTCGTTCCGAAATTCAATCCTATTCGAAATTGCGTTCTGCTTTTGAATTCGTACTATGTAATACTTTCGATTTTCCGTATATTAATGCTAGAACACAATTTTCTTCAATTCAACTCTCCGAGGCAACTAACAGCTCATAGACAACCACCGACCGCCAGCTTTGCTTCGACAGACAACTTTTCTATCAAGGTTGTCACCTAGGTTCCAGAAATCGAGTGAAATCGAAATTGCAAATCGAGTGAATTCGTTTTCAGTGTTCTGTATTTCGAGCGATTCGGAAACTCCGAAATTTATTCGAAATCACAATTTCACTGTCTCAATTCCGAAAATTTTGAAATCGAAATCGAATACAGTAGAACACAAAAATTCATTTCCGAACGAAATACAGAGTAGGGCCTCAGGTACATAGACAGCATACGTTGCACAGTTTTAAAAGAGGTAGAAAAGTTGTCACTTCTGGCTATAATGTCTCGCCATTTGGACTTTGATAAACCATTCCCTTGCTCTTTCGATGGACTGTGGAACCGATGCCGGCTTATTTTTGGAGGTAGATAAATCTACACTGCGGCAATACCGCGGAACGATATTACCACCATTTAAGCCACCGTCGATATCCAAGTTTTAGAAGTGATTGTCTAATTTTAACCAATTGTATGTTTTAAAGCTAACCAAGCTATTTAATACCGTTATCAGTTGATACGTCATGTCTTTCCTTAGTACAACGATGTCTTTTGCAGTCCATCCGATATACATACAATAGCCTTGTATGTTTTGCTGAACTGAATGTCAAAAATAAAACAAAGCGGTTATTTAACTGATACCAAAATAACTGATAACAATTTTTATTTCCCTAGAAATGGCAGTGCAAACTTGGACACCCATAGGTTAGTTGCGAATGTTGCGAATTATGACCAGAAACAGGTCATAGCTTTTCACAGCCATTCGTTTGTTTATAATTCTGACGAACCCACAGTAACCACTGCTCGATACTCCCGTGACATAAACCTGGTGTAAAGTATAAATATAATAGAAACACAGACAACTTATTTACATTATTTGTAACGCTAAGAATTTAGATTCTTTATTTTTTTTTTACAATCGACTTCGCTTCTAAAATATTTAACAAGATATTTTTCTCTCGTAGCTTTCGTCATCACCAAGAAAAAACGAATTAGTACATAAGCCCCCTACTTAGTAGTCTACTTCTTGCTTGAGAATATAGCATCTTTGGCACTGCCAGCCATATCAGCAAACAATTCTTTTAACTCGGACAGACTAGTGGGGAAATTGGTTATTGGTTCAATGACCACCTCATCGCCTGGCTTGACGCCTTTAACGAAGTTATATGCAATTGCAACTCCCTTCCTTGTTTCTAGAAGTCCCTGTTGGGCAAATTTCTCCGCCTCCTTGGGATAGCAAAGCGATGCAATACCACCAGCACCAATGCCAGTGTAAATGATTTTTTTAAAGAATCCACCACGTACGGCCAATATGAGACCAGACACACCACCAATCGCAATAGCACCAACTCGTGGCAAAGTGTTATCCGGCTGGTTGAGGTAATCGATGGTAGCTAAAAGAAATTCGATTTAAAATAAGCGGAACAAAGAATTGAAATTTTTCTTTTCTTACATTGTGAATGTGCCACTCCTGTTGCAATGAAATCATCAACATTCTTTTTCTGGGCAACGATCGCCTTGTAACCAGCGGTGATTTCGACTCGTGCAGCTCGAATTCCACCTTCGATTGTCTCACGAGCCTTGGAGGGTTTGGCTGGGTGTCGCACTGGCTTGGGTCTTGTAAAGTAATGCAATTATCATTAGTCAATCGTTTTCTATAAAGAAAAACAGGATACTTACTTGTTCAATGAATGCAACGGAGCATACAGAGGCAAATCATTAGGTTTGCATTTGTAATGAGCCAATTCATCTCCAGTAGGAGCTGGTTTTTGTGGCTCAGCTGCTGGTTTCACTGCCACAGCTGCCAACATCGGTGCTCCGATTATCACTTTTTTAAACATGTTTTTTCTGTGGAAAATGCACTGAAGTAGGTACTGGTGGACTTGTTAAAGCTCTGAAAACAGTTTAAAATTGAATTTGTTAATTATTTATTTTTTCGTTGGAAGAAAGTACGATCGCAAATTTACCTAGGCCGATTGACATTGCATAACGTGTGACAGCCGGAATGACAGACAGTGAAATATATTGACGTTAAAACTTCATAGGTTGTATTCAGACATTTTCAATCTGAATAGAAATTTAGCCTCCTTTTATTTTATTATTTTAGGCGATAAGGACCCACAACTCATGTCGAATTGAGGGAATTCTTTGAGACGAATGTAGATAGGGTCCAAAGCATGTTATAGCATATAATGAATAAAAATAAATTTGTTTTTTACTAAACATTGAAATTTAAAATTCGATTGTATTATCAACAATTACGTGGAATCTTTTTTGGAATTTATAAAGTCATTTTGAACATAATCATAGCGTTCAACATTCATTTGGTCAAAACCCAAACCCTAAACATTCGTGATGACATCTAATATCATTTTCCGTTGGGCAAGAAAGAGCCCTGTATTCGGTGCAAAAAAAGCAATATTTTTCAGATTCAGAGTACTTTGCGAATCTCGAGAATCTCCTGTGAGATGTACGCATAGGTACATTCATTAACTTACGTTTTTAACCGACGCCGACGAGTCTGTGGAAAATCAAAATAGAGAACAATTTTCATTTTGGTGCTGCAATAAATATTAATGAGGAAATTACATAATACATTTATACAATAATCATTTTATAGGTAAGTACTTTTAACATATTTGGAAACAAAGCCAGCCGGGCGTACCTATTTTCATTTATTAGGCGTATTTTTTGGGAAGTGAGTATAACAAAACAAAAAGTGAGTATAACAATTTTGCATGTAAAACCAAAAGTTAGTATAACATAACCAAAAGTGAATATAACAGTTTTGCATGTAAGAGTAAAAGTAAACTTCTCAAAAAAATACGCCTATAGATTCCCAAAAAAATATGCCTATTGTATCATGTTCCCCAGAACGCTTCCATTTTGGTAGACACAACAAAAAAAAAAATCCCCTTACATTTTTGACAAATCCTGAAACTGATTCATTTCATTTCACATCGAATAAGAATTTTTTGCTAGTGAAGTGGTTGGTACCATTACTGTAAAATAACTTTAAAATAAATTATAAATAAAATAAAGCAGATTCACATATCTTAACGGTACAATGTCAAATTTACACACAAATGCGGAAGATCCCACGAACAGCGATGATGAGTTCCACGATGCCGTATCGAAAACAAATGCAGAAATAGTCGATGAAATCGTCGGCAAACAAAGTGAACTGACATTGGAGGACGACGAGCATCATTCTAATACGGAAGATGATAACAAGAAGTCTGGCGCCGATGTATTTTCTGACTGCCATGATGACCTCATCGACGAGGAGCACCTTAGAGAATTAGAAAAGGACATGAGCGAAGAACAAAAGAAAACAAACAAAGAGGAAGCCGACAAGTTGAAGCAGGAGAGCAACGAACTCTTCAAAAAGGAACAATATACAGAATCCGTGGAAGTGTACACAACAGCGCTCAAGCTTTGTCCTCTAGAATATACCAAAGAAAGGGCTGTGCTCTATGCGAATCGTGCGGCAGCAAAAATCAAATTGGATTCCAAGAACGCTGCTATTGATGATTGCAGTAAAGCGCTGGAAATGAATCCAGAGTATGTTCGTGCTGCTTTAAGGTGAAAACAATAAGACAATCATATGTTAATACAAGATGTAAATATAAAATGTTTTTATTTTTAAAGGAGAGCAAAGCTTTATGAAGACACTGACAAGTTGGATGAAGCAATGGAGGACTACAAAAAGGTCATCGAACTAGATGAAGGCAATAAAGAAGCACATGAGGCTCTAATACGATTGCCTCCTCTAATTGAGGAACGCAATGAAAAACTAAAGAAAGAAATGCTTGGCAAGCTGAAGGACTTGGGCAACATGATTTTGAAGCCATTTGGATTGTCAACTAACAATTTTGAAATGCGCCAGGATCCTTCATCGGGGTCGTATTCCTTCAATTTCAATCAAAATAAACAGTGATAGCTCAAAGAGATTTTAAATTAAAATTAATGTTTTAAAATTGTTTTCGATCTTAGAGATCATCAAATTATTATACGGGCTTTAATTACAAAATAATATAAGAATCTTTTGCTATAAACAAACAAATGTATCTTTGACTTTTTTTCTAAATTTTAGCAGACATTAGGAAATTTACTAGACTATTGTGAATTTGACTATTTCATTCAAATGTTAGAACCTCTGAACATCATCGGTAAGAACCCATAGCTCTTAGTTTTCCTACTTGTCACATTGAGAATAAAACGCGCATGAGGTTGTTCTTCTCAGTTTCTGTTTTTACCCAGGGATGTCTATTAATCATTTTCAAACCTATGGAATTTATTTTCTGATACTAGTTACAAGCTTCTTTTGTTTTTTGTGTCATTTCACAAAAATTAAATTAATTAGGTTATAAATCAGTCGAATATAGAAATGTATAATGTAAGTACATATTTTGCAGAATATATTTGGGAATAGAACTCGCTTTTATGCTCTATCGACTGAGGAAATTTTCTTAAATATGCAAAAAATGCATGCTGTAACATATTTCGTTGTATGGCGTTAGGAGTGTTAGATATGGTGGATTTACATCACCACACCACGCAATTTTGCATGACTTCAGAGAGAAGGATGTTTTTCCACAGTCAAGGAAAAAAAGTTATGGCGGCCTAAATTCAACAGTTAGGCTTGTGGTCTCACTCTTACAAATCATTAGCCTTGGCTGTGGAAAAACAGATCTCTCTCTCTGAAATCATGCAAATTTGCGTGGCGTGGTAATGTAAATCCAGTATTACCGTACGCGAAATATCACATCATTTTTAATGAGCGAAAGTAACATAAGGCCTGCTCCTTTACTTTTTAAATCTTACGAATTTTTACTCAATGTCGTTCCTCAACCTGAAAAATTCGCAAAAGAGAGCGGCTCCACTGAGAATTTACTAGTTATTACTCAACAAATTGCTTTGAGTAAGAATTGAAAAAAAAAAAATTGACTAAAAATTGACACTTGATTTGAAATTTTGTTGTTCTATTTGGCATTATCCGGGTATAACGACTATTTGCATTTGTGTTTTGATTTCCTGCGATATAAGAAACAAATTGGTATAAAAATGGTAGGTATCAGAGAAGGCGGGAAAATATTTACCTAGGTTTTTTTCTCTTCTCGAATGATTGTAGTTAAGTTATTCTCATTACAAACTCGTCCACATACTTGGATTCATACTCACAAAAAAAATAAATCTTTTCAAATACGCCACGAGCTATACAATTTCCGACGGCAGTGACCTAGTTCAAACATAAACAACCTGCATTCTTTAAATTCATATCACCTTCAACCCAATTTCATTCTACATTAAGTGTGTTCACCCTTAATCCATGAAAGCAGATATTTTTTTCCTATTACTTCTCATTGGCTTATATCGATTATTTATCTATAATTGTCTCCTATGTTTGAGTGCGCTTACATTATGTAGAAAATAAATTGAAACCTTAAAAGTTATAAGCCAAACCTTACAACATACGTGTTAAAATACGATTTCTATTAAATTAAAAGAAGTCTACAGTTAGTTGTGCTTTCAGCACTGAATAGGCCTGTCTTTTAGTTAAAATTGTTAAATTTAGTTCTTTTAATTTTCTAAATAAAAGAATATAGTTACATATGAATAAATAAAGGATGAAATCCTTCGATTCTGAATACCATATATTTTAAGATGAAAAGCAAGCCCAAAAAAGGGCCACCAGGTGCGGTGGGCAATGGAAAATCTGCACTAAATCTACCCCACGGACATTTACCCAAAGCCAAAATATGCACTTTAAGGGATCGTAAGGAGCCGACTCTAAAGGATACTACATTAGAAGATGATGATACGGAATTGAATTCCGGTTTTGGAACATATTTGCGATCGCCAGAAGGTAAGCAAAATTATGATGTAACGCTTGTCGTGCTTGTCGAAATAATTACCGATTTTCATAGATATTAAATTTTTGGAATAGATCCTTCCATCTTAAATTAAATCACTACAGTTATTTGATTTTTTGGAATCAAAATTTTAATACAGATTCATTTTTGTCAATATTTTCATTTTATATTTTTCGATCAAATGGAGTTTTGATTTCTTTCCCTTAAATATTTGCATAGATTATAGTTAATTTTGAAAATTAAACGAATTTCGAAAAATGGTTCAGCTCGCTGATTTCCCGTTAACTAGAAAAAAATTAAATTTGTTTATGAAAGATGCGTAGCTAGTGCTGGAAAATTCCTTAAAAATAAACTAAATAGTTTTGTGTCAATCAAACTGATTTAATAAAATAAAATGTATTATTTTCTGCACAATCAAAAGCCAAGTATGTAATTACCTCAATTAACAGCTGTCAATGATAAAAAAATGTCAATTATTGAGTGAACTGAGTCGACGATAATTGATTCTGATCTTTACGCTGGTGTTGAATATAGAAGTATAAACTTTTTAAAACAATAAACTATGATGCCTTAAGCTTGTGTAAAATGGCCTGGCTTAAGCTGGATTACTCCTATGAATCCTATTCGGAGAATATATGAACACAATAAAACTCATTAGTGAACGTCTCGCTATGGGACATAAAATTTCGTGCTAAATCCGAACGGCTGAATTGAGAAGCTTCTCAGGACAATAATTATACTCTCGGATGTTTGCAGACGTTCGCAAGAGGTGGCGCTGTGGAAAAAACCTTACAGTTTAGTTGGTTTTACCGGGGATGAAGCCTGAGAATCCTTGCTCGGTAATTCAGTGTGCTGAGCCACTCAAACCAAATTTTGTAGATATATTTAAACCAATAGCTATTAAACTTTAAACTAACATTTTGTATTTTATTTCATTTCCAGCGGTCGAAATGATGAAACTCTTTGTGCTAAGTAATTCCATTGTAGTAATTTTAACTATGGCTTGGCCAAGCATTAAAGAGATTTATAAAATGTTCGAAGAATGGTGGTTCTATGAAAGTCTTAAAAACTAAACTTATTGGAATATAACAGGTACGAAAAGATATGAAAACATGGTTGGACCATTTATGCAAGGTATGCTCCTCATGGGGGTAATCTATTGGTATTCAAAAGGAATGCTTAATATGATTAATGAATATTATCGCAATGAATTTCAAAAACAATTGGAGACAAATTCAGCCAACCAACAAGCAACTGAACAAGATGACATCGAGAATCTATTAACAAATGCGAACATTTTACCCGCAACCAAATTGTCACTAGAAAATGGTGACTTTTTGGAAAATAAATTTTGTGCAGCTAATAGTCAGTTAGCTGGTTGTTTAAATGAAACTGAGCTTAAACGATTTCTAGGGCTTACTTTATCGGTTTGTTTCAGTAATAATTTAAATATGTTACCGGATAAGATAGAGAGTAATTCTAAAATATGTCCAAACAATTTGGATATTGTTATAAATACTTGATAGTTTCACACATATAAATATACAGAGAAATATAATTAAATTACTTATATATAAATATGCCTGATATATAATTTATTTTTAGCAGCACTACATTATGTACGAAAATTTATAAAATGATGGTATAGCGTTCTTAATAGGTACATTAAAATTACTAGAAAAAATATACATATTTAAATATTAAATACTTAGATGAGTCCAATACACTATATACGAAAATCTACTTACATAAGTTAGTTAATAGAAAAATAAATAAACAAAATTAATCGCGTAAAATAATATACGAGAACGAGTTGAATTGAAGAATCAATTCGAATAAATTTCACTTAAACATACAAAATATTTATGTTAAACATTAAAATAATAATAATCTAAAATATATATTCAAATGAAATACATATAACCTTTGTGTATAAAACATGATAACAACCAATGTATAAATGTTTATGAATGTAGGTACCTTATTGTGACTGCAAATGCCTATGCAATTTGAAAAGAAAGAAAATTAAATCTAAATAGGTACCTAAGTATTATGCACTTACGTTTGTAGTTGTATATGTATACTTTGAAAAAAGGATCATCTTGTTATTATTCATATTATAATAAAATTGTCTGTTTAGCCTTAAAATTATTTATATGTATTATGCTTACTTGTTTTTTTTCTTAAGCAGTGTACCGCTCGGCTAAATGGATTGGCTTAAATTTAGCTCAGCACATTTTTGGAGAGAATTTTGTATGGGAGCTAAAATTTAGCTCGAGCAGCGTACTAAGCTTAACCATCAAACCAAGTCTTATACATTTTATTTGTATAGGTACCTACTAGTCTCTTGCCAAAATGTTTTATTTTTAAACCTAATAGAAGGGCATATATTTTTCTTATACGTTTTTAAACAACTTAATGGAGTCGATTATAAGATATCAAATAACAAGCGTTAATGTCATTTATATTTCAACGCAGACCTTTCAGATAGACGTATTTAGGGCGTAAATTCGTTTAAGTACGGCAGATTTTGAACCAAATTTAAACATTACAAACCTCTCTTCAACCACTGACGAAACGTCTCAGTTGAATGGTCCTTTAAACTCCTTGTAAATAATTATCCCATTCAAATTCAAAATATATTAAGAAAAGAAGTTTATAAACAGTTTCAATAACGAAATTCCGTTTTCCAAACTTTTTTTCCGCGAACGAAACGAAAGTTTATTCGCAATCCACATCATTAAGTCGCGTTCCACAAACTAGCGAATAATGCCGCTCGTCCACTTAGTGCCCAACGCATCAACCAACTTTATTCAACAGTTTATTCAACTCTTCTGTTGAAGAAACAAATTTTTTAGCTCCACTAGTGCACAAACTCACGTTGTTCACGTTGAGCAACGTAATTCCAATTAAAATTGAACAGGTCTGTGTTGAACGCGTTGCGGGCCCCGTACACCTAGTTTATCAACTCACTCAACTGTTGAATAACCCCGTACACCTAGTTGACCAACTCATTCAATTGTTGAATGACCCCGTACACCTAGTTGACCAACTCATTCAATGGTTGAATGCCCTGCTCGTACACCTAGTTGCTCAACATGACTGGGGCAGATTATGTAAGACGAAAACGATCGAACGTTTTCGTTTCGACAATAGCAGTCTCTGTCTATTGCCACAGGTATGATAGAGACAGGTTTAGTAAAAACGAAAGTGGTTTTCGTTTCGTTTTTTACAGAATCCCACCCCTATTTTGAAAAAAATAAAAGTTTCTCGAGTTGGACAACAGCGTTTTTGTTGTGCTTGCTCAAAGAGTTGATGAACGCGTTGATACCCTCGTACATTTAACCATTTAACTTGTTGGCCAACGCGTTGAATGTACTTGGTAGCTGACAGCTTCTCACACATTGCTGGTGTTTCCGCAATAATCTGCGCTGGCTAGATCTAGACAACAACAAAAAATTTAAGAATTTGAGCACCGGGTTGGGCAGATAATGTGCAGCACATTAATGTAAAAACGCGTTGCACAAGCATGTTCAACGAGCAACAAGAGCTCGTACACTACCGCACACTTCTTTAGCAACGCGGTGAGCAACGATGTCCAACCAGATCAAACGCGTTGGTTGGATAAAATTGAGGGCATCGTACATTAGAGTTGAATGCCGACCGCCATTTGTAAAATCGAATCGAAACTCGCTATATTTTAAGGAGTTCAGTCGGCAAAAGCCAACCGTCCTTTTTAAAATCTAAGCTAGGAGAAGGTACATAATAATAATCAAATTTAAATTGGCATTTCCGAAAGGTAGAACCTTTGAAAATGCTGACTTGTATATATTCACAAGTTTGAAAACCTATACCTAATGAAAATCCAAACTTACTTCTTACTTACTTCGCTACGCCCTTGCAGATTGGTGGTATAGGTAGCATGAATAAATAAATAAATAGGCAACAGGCGGGTAGACACTCTAGGCCTAGCTTCTCGCAACCATTCGTTTGTGGGAGTTTCTATTTTTGGGACGAATGGAAGGGACCTACAATTTTATACCGAGAGCGGCTGAAGCTTTGTCAGGACAGTCATACTCTCGGATGTTTGTCAGACGTTCGCGAGAGGTAGGTGTGTAGCATGTGTCTGTTTTAGTCCGTGCTGTAGCGCCCAAATATGTTAAGATTTATTGTTGAATTAAATGCTGCGACAAGCTAATTAGTCAGACGGTGTTATGCAACTAGTCTTAGGTTTAGTCACCACACCAATTTGCCGCTGTTTTTATCTTTGGACGTAAATACTAGTAGTTAATCTTTTTATTTATTTTTTATTAGTTCATGGCAAAGCCGCTTCCGGGTACTACTATCTGGAGAGTCGCCATTTTTGGGAAACAATATTTTTAAAATGCCTTTTGAACTTTACGATTAGGATACCCAACTCTTTTTGTCAAGTTTTATTGCAATAATGAATACTTATTTTATTTTATTTCTACTGTTTTAATATTCAGATAATATTATTTATACATTCCTGCATAAGGTGGGGCATTATCGAAAATTGATTTAAGATAATATCTTGGTAGATAACTTTTCGGTTGCCGTCCACTGAAGGGAAACACCGATATCGATATTACAATCTGGCGCTTTGATGGCTGAGAATAATATATTTCTGCAGCTGAAGTATACACAAATGGCGCAATCCATATCTGAAGATTACTGCTTACTTAATATAGCTTCTTATTTAATTATGTATATTATTTTTTGAGCGACTGAAGTGGACACAAACATGTTTTTTTAAGTTCTAATTTGATAGTGTGATAATGATAAAAATCGTGGTCACTTTCTGGGATGGTTACACAGGCAAGTCCAAGTATACCGAGTCGATTAGAAGTTTGGAGATATAAATTAATTAGAATTTTTTTTAATGCAGTTTAAGACCATGTATGGTGATTATTATTAGGTCGGCTTATTGATAAATGATTGAGAAAAAAACATAGGAACAATAGACATCAAATATGTAGGTGCTTAAAAAGTATGTATATTGTATATAGGTTGGTGAACTTGTCACAGTTGAAAATGTGAATAGGCTTGGTCTCTTTAATGACAGATAAGATATTGCGATGGTTTCTCTGATAACTCAAAAGATGAGCTAGTGATGGCTACTGTTGCTGCAAAGAATCACCTCTAATTACAAATCCAAAAGGAATGAATCCAAATCCAAAACATAATAATGATAAAAATAAATATGTAACTGCACATTGGCTTAAGCTGTATTACTCCAATGAAATCCTATTACGGCTCTGTATTTATCCTGGGGCCCTATTTGGACATAATGGGCCTTACCAATAATCATTTTTAATCTTCAACTTAAATATTTTGACGGTCACAATGAATAATTTTATATGGACATTTTCGCCATTGTGACTTCGTAAAAGTTAGCCTGGACACTAATGTCGTTTTCGATTGGTAATCCAGAAGCGTCCGGAAGCAATCCGAAAGCGTTCGATTGGCACCCAACTGACAGTTCTTCTACTGAAAAGAAGAGAAATTTGCTTCTGGATTTGAATTCAGAATCGCGGAGAGTTCTTACGGACGCTTCTGGATTACCAATCGAAAACGACATAAAAATGATTATTGGTACCGCGGAATGACCCTATTATAAATAGCTATAGAAAAAATCGGACATGCGGCCGGCGTGTAGAAGGCAATATTTAAATAAAGGCATCTGGAATGGAAGCTTTTATTCTAAGGGTATCGTTCTCAACTTTTTAGGTTTTTTTCACAAACTGCCGTAGTGTGAATATATGGACGGTTGTGAAACTACCGGGTCGAAGGCCGCACTGGTAGGAGCCAATCAGTTGGTTGACAAATAGTTTCACGCGTTCACAAAGTACGGAACTGGCAGACAGGATTTATTCGATCTTAAGGTTAAGAAACGATGCTGAGGTTCTTCGGGCATGGATACTTTCTGCGAACCAAATCATGGAGATCAATTGGCTCTTCACCAAGTCGTCTACCGCTGCCTTTAACAGGTCAGCTAGTCTCGTTAAACAGTCTTATTTGTTTTGAGTTTAGATATTGCTGTCTTAAGACGAAACAACTTTAGTAAGTTAATTTTTTTTTTGACGTTAAGCATAAAGACTTTAATTATACCATAGAAACACACGCTTTTGTCAAAAATAATGAGCTGCAGGGGACATAAATGCGCACATAAATGAGTTCCTCCAATGTTTTTTTTTTTTTAAAGATTACCACGTTTCACAGTCTCACAATGCACCAGCACCGAAGATAAGATAAAGTTATCTGTCAACGTTTGTGTTAATGCCACTAAAATATTTAAATAACTGATCGAACTATGCCGATCAACTTTGGAATTGGTATTGGAAAAATTAGAAAATCCTGATGACAAATACTCTGCAGGGTACGATGGCCTGCCTTTCATAGACCGCGTTGCATTGACCGCTAGACGACTAGCGACATGCCAAACTCTATATAAAAAAAAAACTGACACTTCAGCATTTGCGCTAGAGCCCTAGCACATTTCGTGAAATATCCTTTTCTGGGAAATTTTTCAATCTAGCGCAAATTGAACTGCTAGATTGAAAAAAATAACGAACTGCCAAAATAAAAGTGAAAGTGAAGAAATCAAATATTTTCAATTTGGTGTAAAATGGGAATTCAAACTTCTATGTAATTAATATACATATCTGTTTGTTTATGATGGCACTAAATACATTTTTGACTCTCATGAAAATGAAATAATACGAATTTAAATTGGTTCTAATGTCACTTTGCCGCTGCCGCTAGATCTCTAGCGCCAGCGTTCCTCCAACAGGGATATTGTGTGCTAGACGACTAGCGGCCAATGGAACGAGCAGGGGCGTAGCGAGGGTTCGAGCCGTGGGGGGGGGGGGGTGAATTTCATTGAAATGCCGACTCATTTCAGGAACTTGCCGACTATATAGAAATCATGAAAATCGGCCCAGCGGTTATCGAGTTATATCTAACGTCAACGAGTTTCACTCCATAGAAGATGCTTTATGTATGGGAGGCGCCACGCTCCTTTGTCCAATTTTGACCAATCTTAATAGGAACACCCCTGGGCTAATACCTAAAGGACCATTCACATAAGAGCGACTAACTATACCTACGATCGAACAACTATTCGCAAGTTTTGAGAGCCCGTTCACATGAACACTTTTATAGGTCGCGAAAGTTCGCGAATTCCGGCCATCAGTTTCTACAATGTCTAGTTTGAATAAACTTTGACAATTCGCAACTAGGGTGTTTTCGTTCGCGGCAAAAAGTTTGGAATTCGAAATTTCGTTTATAAACTTATTTTCTTAATACATTTTGATGGGATAATTAATTATCCTGTGGGCGCAGTAGAGCAGTGGTTAGTGTGCTGGACTATTGTGCGAGGGATCCCAGGTTCGATCCCAGGAAAAACACAAATTACATCTTTAAGGTTTTTTCTACTGCGCCACCTCTCGCGAACGTCTGACAAACATCCGAGAGTATGACTGTCCTGAAAAAGCTTCTCAATTCAGCCGTTCGGACTCGGCATAAAAATTATAGATCCCTTCCATTCGTTCCAAAAATAGAAACTCACACAAAACGAATGGTTGCGAGAAGCTAGGCCTAGGGTGTCTACCGCCTGTTGCGCCGCCTATTTATTTTTTTAATTAATTATCCTCCTCTTGGCCCAAACACACGTTTGTCGCGACTTGTTAAAGTTCGCAATCCACATCAATAAACCGCGAACTAGCGAATAACACATTCCTTCGAATTTAACCTCAAATTAGAAATGCCAACAGTCCTTTTAATTTCAGATTTCATTCGGCAATCTCACCGATGCCGACCGTCTTTTTTAAAATCGAATCTTAACTCGCTAAATTTTAAGGATTTCAGTCGTCAATCTCACCGATGCCGACCGTCGTTTTTAAAATCGAATCTAAACTCGTTAAATTTTAAGGATTTCAGTCGGCAAATTCACCGATGCCGACTGCCCTTTTTAAAATCGAATCTAAGCTCGCTGAATTTTAAGGATTTCTGTCGGCAAATTCACCGATTCACCGATTTTAAGGAGTTCATGTGGAACCTTTTAAAATGCCGACTTTTGTATACGTTTACAAGTTTAAAAACCTATACCTAATGGAAATCCAAACTTAAGACCTAATTTTTGAAAATTGATCGTTGATTTGCCGACTCTTGAAAATCGTGTGGGGGTGCTACACCCCCCCACGCCCCCCTGTCGCTACGCCCCTGGGAACGAGGCCATAGATAAGATTGAAGTAGCTGCCAGCAAGAGCTGACATCATTTTGTGTCAATTGGGCTAAATAACTATCCTCGGATAATTTTCTGACATGTGGTGAAAAACGAATTTTCAGCTGTCAAAAAAATATTCTGCTCCGGTAGGAAGATCATAAAGTTTTATTTTTGTCGCCATTCCTTATGGTCCCTTACAATGCATGAATAATTTAAGAGCGAAACCTTGGCGACATATGTACTGATTGTTAAACAGATTTTAACTTATTATAGCCTATTATATATAGACTCACTTAATTGCAGCAAATCCCCCTAAGCACTTATCCAAGTAATCTTAGGTCCGTCAACATCTTCACCAAACAGGGCTAACCCCAAACTGAACTAAAATCAAACCAAATCCTCTGATGGGTTTGGTATTTGTCATGCTAGGCGAAAACAACAATGACAATGGCGTCTAGAATTCCAGCTGAATTAAATTTGAAGTCCCGATCTGATTATACTAAAGCTTATATCTACTGGTTGCATAACAATGTCACATGTGCTATATCCATAGGTATCGTGGAACCTTTTATGAGTAACTAGACTTCCCTATTCCTATCTACTTGATGAACTTTTTTTTTTATTGCTTAATTGTTTTACCATAAATATTTTTATTTCAATTTTGTCAATAAGTTTGCCGTTCGTTATCATTGTCATATATCTAGATTGTAAAAATGAATGATTTTGAGGAGACCATAGAAGAGGGCTTAGACGAGGAAACAGAATTTAAGGCCGATCCAGTTGGGGTATACGAATGTTATAAAAAGTTGCGGTTAATTGAAATTGAAAAAGGATTTTCCATAGGAATATTTGGGCGAACGAAATCAATTTGGCGAACGTCATGGAAAGGGTTGGGCAATACTTCCCAACGGTGATCAATATGATGGAGAGTACCGTAAGGGAAAGCGACATGGAAAAGGTTTATACGTATTTAAAGATGGATCTCGATATCTTGGAAATTATCGGTGTGGTAAGAATATGATTGTTAAAACTGGGTTGAAATATAGCCAGTTTAATTGTCCACCAATCGTATATGGTGGGCGCAGTAGCGCAAAGGTTAGGTGCTGGACTACTGTGCGAGGGATCCCAGGTTCGATCCCCGGAAAAACACAAATTACATCTTAAGGTTTTTTCTACTGCGCCGCACCTCTCGCGAACGTCTGACAAACATCCGAGAGTATGACTGTCCTGAAAAAGCTTCTCAATTCAGCCGTTCGAACTCGGCATAAAATTGTAGGTCCCTTCCATTCGTTCCAAAAATAGAAACTCACACAAAACGAGTGGTTGCGAGAAGCTAGGCCTTGGGTGTCTACCGCCTGTTGCGCCGCCTATTTATTTATTTTTTTAATCGTATATTTATTGCAGGTGTACGATCTGGACTTGGAATGTTCATTTATCTCGATGGAACTGTATACGATGGCAACTGGCATCGAAATAAAAAACACGGCAAAGGGACTTACACTTATATCAATGGAGATAAATATTTAGGCTATTGGTATAAAGGCAAACGGCACGGTGTTGGAAAATATATTTGGAAGGATCAAGGGGTATATTTCGAAGGCACTTGGAAGGATGGTGTACGTGTCGGACCGTGCGTTGTTCATTATGAAAAGTTTAAATTTCATGGCTGTTGGGATTATAAATATCCTCAAGGACCAGGTGTCTTTAGTTTCGATGAAAAACATATTCTACGAGGATACTACAGGTCGGACACCTTGTTCTCACGACCATGTAAGGAACTAGATGATTTCGAAACAGCAGAAGAAGAAAAGATAATTCTCGGCGAAGAAGAGGGCGATTTGATAGGCGAATTAGAAGTGAAACCTTCAAAATGGGTTTCCCAAGATATGGATGATTTTGACTATTCATTCTTGCCGCAACATCCAGTTCCGTTGCCAATATCTGATTCCGAAGTGTCAACTTGTGATTTAGATTCAGTCGATGTTGCTCAAATGCCAGTGGTAGTGGCTGACATCGCATCTGTAGTGGAGGAAATCGAGGAGGAAGGACAACGTGAAGATGCTATTGAGGAAGGCGAATTTGAAAGTGACATTGGATGCGATTTTGATTTTGCTAATAAAGGAATATAAAATTGTACATATATATGGACAGGACATGTATCTATACTTTTTATTTTGTATAATAAAAAATATGAAGACTGATATGTTTTGTTCCAATGGACATAGATTGATGACCTAGTGAAAGTGAGCGAACACGAAATGGGAGGATTTTTCGAAATTCGAAAAAATATTCAACATTGTTTGGTGGTAGCTATCCCATTAAAGTTTAAGACTATGAGGCTCATAAATTTAAAAACGGTTTACTATTCGCTGAACTAGTCAGGAGCCGTCGCACATAATGCTCAGAGCATTATGCGCGCAGAACCAGATTGTGTTGGGTACCCGGACACTGCGATGTTGAGGGTAACGAAAGGGCGGATTTTCTGGCCAAAACCGGAGCAGAGCTTTCACCTAATGAAACTATTGAGGGTATAAGACCACCAATAGCCGTGGCCAAGAGAATTATTCTCCAGAATATTAAAAATAGGGCAGATCAGAGATGGTTGGATATAGTAGGGCAGAGGGTCTCAAAGGCTCGGAAAAAATCTGTAGAATTACTAAAGCTCAGCAGATCAAAGCTACGAATAGCAGTAGGGATACTCTCCGGGCACTGTCTTCTAAGGAAGCACGCTTGAGATTATGTCCAACAGATACGGTCACATGCAGGTATTGCATATAGACTTACATGTCGGAGAAGATATAACTCATTTCCTCTGTGAATGTTAAACTATTGTTCGGTACAGGAGGAAATACCTTGGAAGGTACTTCTTCGACAATTTGGAGGAGGTTGGCCTCGAAAACAAAATTGAAACAATTTTCAGGTTCTGTAGGGAAATTAATTGTTTTGGGCGAAGGTTTTTTTGACCGTTAAGGTTCCCCAGGGATGGCGATGGGCCCAATATGGTGCCTAGTCCAATGTGATGAACGCACACCCCCTATTCAACCTAACCTTCGTTGATAAATTCCATCCTAAGTTCAAATTAACTGGACAACCCAATCTAGCAACTGCGTGCCACTTTTAATTATACATTCGTCAAGTTCTTTGTCTAATAGAAAAATTATCGCTTCATTTATTTGATTTTCATTCAATACAAAATTGTTCATTTTCCCATATCACTCATGATGCGATAGCTAATGCAAATAAAAGCATTCACATAGCTACGAATTTATTCCCAACCCAAGGTCATTGTACCGTATTCCATCTTTGCCCCCGATTATCTAATGAATTAAATAAGCGTACAATAGCATTCCTTAAATCTCTTTTTCCACACTTAATCGCATTGTGAATGAGTCACATCATATCAAGAACAAGATTTGAACCCACTTCCGCTCATCAAAACTGAATTCGCCTGCGATGCCATGCGATGTTCAGAAAAGACGTTATAATTTTTTTTTTAATTTGCATTACTCTATTTCTATTGTCATTCCGCGGTACTAATAATCATTTTTAGTGTCCAGGTTAACTTTTACGAAGTCACAATGGCGAAAATTTCCATATAAAATTATCCATTGTGACCGTCAAAATACTTAAGTTGAAGACTAAAAATGATTATTGGTAAGGCCAATTTAATTTTAGAAAATCCATATTTTCTCAGAAAGCTAATTCTCGCAGGTGTATTAGTTTGCCCCCCTCGATTAGTATCGATCAATTTAAATCAATTAAATTTATCCCCAAACCTTATCTTATCAGTATAATGACGAGACGACACACCTTCATCAGCTCCACACAATCATGAAAATGATTGTGTAGATATCTCCATCTCCAAGCGCCTAGCCGTGGATTCTTTGCATACTTTTCCAACAACAAAGTCTGTCTAATTAGACCACCTCTACACTAAAAAAAAAATCCATCGGCTGATTCCCTGCCTCATTTTAGCACCGCATACAGTAAACTTTTCTTCTACAACAACAAATCACTGGCACAACTGACTATTGGTATAAAACCCACCAGCAAACGTCGCCTAGTGTTCATTCAGTTGTCAAACGTCGTACGGTGTGCGTCAGTGATTGTGTAATTCGAATTTTTTCGCCTTTCTACAAAAAATTTAAATAAATCCCTTAAAAATGGCCGCTTGGGAAGGAAAGAAATACAAATTGGAAAACAGCGAGAACTTCGATGAATACATGAAGGAACTCGGTAAGTGGAACTGCACAAAATTTTATTCCAAACAAAAAAGATCCAAGTGAAATGGGGGCCAATCTGTGATACATACAAGAAAAAAAACGTGCAGTGATGAGATGAGAATTTGGTACAGTTTGTCAAATTGTGTCCGTGTGTACGAGTATATGAAAAAGGTGGTTGACTGGCACAAGAAATGGGAAAAATCAATTGACGCAAGCAGCCGGCGTTTTGTGCTCCGATTTTTCAATTTTTCATTTGAAAAAAAAAAAAAGAAACGTTTTTTTTATTTTTTTGCCGTTATGTACTTTTTTAAATTGGTGTAAATTGATGCGTTTATGACTCCTCCGTGTTTTCTGCTTTCAATTTGAAGCAATTATTCTGAAGTGTCTGTTTTATTGTTGGAAAATTGCAGCTACTTTGCCCAACGCCATAGCGTTGCATTATCCAAGTACAGAAATTTGCGCCAATTAGAATTTTTCCTTTGGTATAATTAGCCGGCCGGCATGGGAGATCTGACATCTGAGATGTGAGACGGTGAGAGAGATGCTGTGCTAAGTTCTGACGCGATGGTATAATAACTGAAAATTTATCTGTAGAATGGGATATGGGAAAGGGAACTGGTTTTTGCCGCAGTGTTGTCTTGATTTGACGTTGACCCCAAATTTTTGTGCTCGTTTTCGTAGATTTTGCACTGTGACTGCGATTAGCGATTCTTTGGCAATTTAGGTCACAATACGAATTTCCCGCATTTATTAAAAAAATTGACGTATAGGACTAGAATCTCTATTTCCACATTTTAATTATTCAAGTTCAGTTTCGATCTGTTTTATTCTAAAGACAACTCGTATATTTTCATATTTTATGCACGGTACTATGTAATCATTTTTACTGTCCAGTTTAATGCCCCTTTCACAATGCAGGCATGATAATGAGACGGAAGCGAGGCTTGTTCTCGCTTTAACATCGACCGGCAGTTCACAATGAAACGTGGTACGTCGGTCGGCGAGTTTTTCTGACAACGAATAGAGGGACTACTGAAACTACAAACCATATTGCCACTTCTATTTTTTTAGCGCATCTACAGTTGCGTTCATGAAAATAGTAGTGCTGCTCTACACAAAACTTGAACCAAATGAAACGGTACTTTTTCCGTTGAAAAATATAAGGATGCAAACTTTTTGTTTAGAATGCAAAGAAGAGAATAAACATTTCAAAATTCCGTAACTTTTACGAAGTTACAAATGGCGAAAATTTCCATATAAAATTATCCATTGTGACCGTCAAACTATTTAAGTTGAAGACTAAGGCCCTTATTGTGATTGTCGATTAGCGATCGTCACAATTGTCGATTGCGTCGATTGATTTTAGCTATTCGTACGCATAAAATTTGTTCACTTTCAAGAGAAAGCATCGACCAGTCATTTGTAATCTACTACAAGCTACTGTCAAATCGACAAATATCAATCGCAATCGACAAACAAAGTTGTCGCATAACGATCAATTATCGTGATTATTGGTAAGGCCCAATGACTATGAACTCAATCTTAGTCTTAAAATTTTGCTTATGAATTAGTTCATAAAAAAAAATAAGCAGTTGTCTAAATTTTTTAGAATACGAAAGCGAAAATTTCCATATAAAATTATCTATTGTGACCGTCGAAATATTTAAGTTGAAGGTTAAAAATGATTATTGGTAAGGCCCTCTAATTATTATGTAGGGCTTACCAATAACCTTAGGTAAGTATATTGTAGGTCACAATAGATAATTTTATATAGAAAAATTCGCTATTGTGAGTTCGTAAAACTTAACCTGGACACTAAAAATGATTCTTAGTATCTACCGTGCTATACATTTCCATTGTGACCGTCAAAATATTTAAGTTGAAGACTAAAAATGATTATTGGCAAAGCCCTAATGTCGTTCCTTAACTTTAAAAATTCATAAAAGGGAGCGGCTTGGAGAGAGCAAGATATTACCCCTCCAATGAGAATCTTACTAGTTTTTCTTTGAGTAAGAAGTGAAACAACTGTCAATCGACTGACAGATGATTTGAAATTTGATTTGAAACGGGTCTAAAGACTATTTGCATTTGTCTTTTGATTTCCTGCGATATGAAAAACAAATTGGTATGAAAATGTTATCAGAAGGCGGAAATGTGGTTCAGTTAGTAAAAACTCTTCCACATACTTGGATTCATACTCACATGCAATTTATGGAAAAACAAATGAATCTGTCATTTTTCATAGTTACTACAAAAGCGTTCCCTAACGTTTTCGTAAGTTTTTCTTTTTGCATCCCCACTACTGTCATTTTGACAGTCTTTTCCATTTTTACTACAAAAGTAAAGGGACAGACCTAATTTTATTCTCCATTTGAACAAATGCAAACATTGTTTGTTCGTATTTGCTTTTGCTAACACGATCATATAACATCTTTGTAGAGATGAAAGTGGTGTTTGCAACTGTCAGTTCCACCAATCTAAGTACAAGTGTTTACTCCAACGACGGGCATACAGCATACTATGTATCATTAAAAAATGTTGATTCATTTATATACCTACTGGTCTCTGGACTCTAATTTATAGAGTTTTATTATACTGAGTTTCTACTTAATTCGTTTGGCGGTTATGAAGAAAATGTTGATATGTATCTACATATGAATACCTAGCATACCTATAATTAGCAGTTATCTACTTCTTATTTATTATTATA
Source organism: Cheilosia scutellata (assembly GCA_955612985.1). Lineage (NCBI taxonomy): Eukaryota > Metazoa > Arthropoda > Insecta > Diptera > Syrphidae > Cheilosia > Cheilosia scutellata. The sequence continues at coordinate 117,325,318 of OY015312.1, forward strand.
CTTAATTTCGGTTTGATAAGAAATATTGCCATTTCACCTTTACTGCTCAAAGTGCAAACTGATTAGAGAGTATATTTATAAGATTGTGCAAAGTTAATCCAAAAACTATTTATTTATTAATTTGAGCCACACTTGGGCAGCGGAAATGCACATTAAAATTCAATTCTTCCATGTGACTTGCCAGAGAATAATATTCTATAAAATATGAATAATTACCTCAAATGCAGTAATTTGTTCTACACTAAGAAACGTGCCTCACTAACATTTAATATTCCACATTTCACATTCAGTCATTTGTGTTGAATAGAAAATTAGCTTGATGCACTAACTTAGGATTTATCGGGAGATAATCTTGGATCATCTCTACTCTAATTGGTTATTATTGCCTATGTAATTTGTACGTGACAATAATATGTAAAATCTAATTCCCATGAGAATATCTAAAACGGTTTGTGACTAAAACTTTACCTTATGTTATAATTCACAAAGAGTATCCTTAGAATCAATGTCAGGTGGTTTTCGTATTGGTCAGTAAACCTTCGTGACCTTCCCCAATTTTGAGCATGCTCAATAGTTAGCTAGTAACAAGCTGGCGACTCATTAATGGAAATACTTTTTAAATATCATTAAAACCAGAATTACTAACTGGAAACTTCATGGTGGCATGTTGAAAGCAATTAATTTATTCTCCAAAGCATGACTATAGAAAATATTAGAAATTTCGTTCAAATTGAGTAGAGTTGCGATTTTTCGGCTGTAATTATTTTATTTTAGGGTGCTCTTGTGGTCTGTGGAAATGCTAAACTAGGTATAGATGTATGGATTGATAATGATCAATGACAGGGTTATATTTTCCGGTCAATTGAAGCTATTAAATGTACCTATATAACAAGTGTAAATGACAATAATATTCGATATGAATCTAGATTCAATCGATTGGTTTGTTAGCGAGTTGTACAATGGAACACATTCATAGCACTTAGCATCTGTTAATATAGATACGTATTTGTATTAAGTGGTATTGTGGTATGACACAATTTATTTTCAACTTTAGAGTTCAAGGACAGAGTCGAATGAATCACATAAGAAAGTAGGTATAAACTGCGTATTATTTTTTTTTGTTGTTCTCGGTTTCACAAGAGCAAAGGTGATATGAATACCAATTCGAATCCGACTACCTCGTATGGTATTTTGTAATGTTTGTGTAATTTTTACAAGGGATTTCCTGGAATTCGATGATTTTTTATCTTTTTGATTCAATCAGCCAATCATTTTATTATTAGTCGAGTAGGTACCTAGAGTGTGCTTTCTTTCTTTGTGGAATTCTAAAAGTCGAGAACGGGATCCATTATGTAGTCTACATTCCAATGGTTTGTTCAAAAACTACGGTCTTAAATAGGTAGATAATATTCTCTTTGTTTATAAAGAACGTTTGCATTATTGGAAAAATCAGCCGAAAGTAAGAAACAGTGGATTTCTTTAACCAATTTTAAACATAATATGTACTGGGTTTCCACTTATTGATTTGAAATTGACAATTGACGCATGACAAACAGCGTTTGCCAATAACTGACAAAGAATTTGATTGACAAGTGGAAATGGCTGAATAGTCAAAAAAAATTTCACTTTGGGCCTTACCAATAATCATTTTTAGTCTTCAACTTAAATATTTTGACATTTTTATCCTTCAACTTAAATATTTTGAGGGTCACAATAGATAATTTTATATGGAAATTTTCGCCATTGTGACTTCGTAAAAGTTAGACTGGACACTAAAAATGATTATTAGTACCGCGGATTAAGTTCATAAGTTTGTCAATAAACTGAGAAACGATTTTTTGACAATAATAATTGACATAAGTGGAAATGAACTGACGGTGGTGTCATTCAATGATATAAACGCGATAGCTGTCAAACTTTGTCAATCAACCGACATGTGGAATCCCACCTCAAGTTAAGAACAAAAACTTACCAATCAAGCTATATGGAAGATTAGGAAAGATTTGTAAAAGCTCTCGAGCAAATGTTTCCCACAGAGGCAAATGCCTACCTCAGCAAATGCCTTTTAAAGGCTGTTAGTGTCAGAGGGCCTTACCAATAATCATTTTTAACCTTCAACTTAAATATTTCGACGGTCACAATAGATAATTTTATATGGAAATTTTTGCTATTGTGAGATCGCAAAAGTTAGCCTGTTCACTAAAAATGATTATTAGAACAGCGGAGATTCATATTGCACTTATTCCAACTACAACTATACCTACTTTGGAGCTTTTAAGAACTTTGACGTAGCCCGAGCTCTCTTACTCATATTCCAAATGGAAATATCACAAGCTTTAAAATTAAATGGAAGTTTAAGGAAAATGTCACTGTAACCCCCAAATCCGGTCACATTTGCAAAATGCTTTTAAAATAAATGTCCATTTACAAAATATCGAAGCTCCCGTAAAGGCACCAAGTGACAAAGAACAGAAACTGGAACAGAAACAGAATCCCATACATTTGCAAGAGGAACAGAAAATTTGTTTCCAGCAACAGTTTTGTGTAGCTGAGCGAGCAACGTAAACAGAACCTGAATTTACAACAGAACGAAAAAACTTTCTGTTCTGTTTCAGTTTCTGTTCTTTGTCACTTCGTGCCTTAAATGCCAATCATATATCGTTTTAAAGGATTTTGTTTTTTGAGAGGTTTTACGCCCTCTAATTAGAATTTATTAAATACATAAATAGCTGTAGAACAGGTCTAGCTTCTCACAGCCATCATAAGGACGGATGGAAGGAAGGGGGCTACAAGTTTATGTTGAATCCAAAGGGCTAAATTAAGAAGCTTTCTCGGAACAATTATATTTTAGGTATTTGACAGAAGTGCGCCAGAGGTGACATAGTGGGAAAATAACCTAACGACGTAGTATGTGTTTTTTTCGGGAGTTAAACCTGAGACCCATTGCTTAGTACCTACAGCAGCACACTAATCACTGGGCCCATAATTCGAAACCTATCAGTGCTGTCAATTAAAGTACCTACTCTATAATTGGATTATCGCTGTGAACGCAAAAAATATTATGTTTCAGACTATCCACTGTAGAAGAACACCTACATCAGTTCCAAAAACATTTTACAATTTTCGCCTGAAATAAATTGTTTTTGGTTGATATTGATTTCTTCAATATCAACTAGCGTCGCACTCATTCCAATTCCAATAACATGTTCCCAAAAAGGTATACCACAAACAATTAATCGTTATATAAGAAAATACATATAACGATATAAGAAATCAATAAAAAAATAACACATAATATCAACAAAACACATTCATTTGAAAACGGTTTCTACTTCTAAAAAAGGAACCAAAGACAATCAAATTATTAACAATTCAAACAAAATAAACACAGAAACAAAATTATTATTCCAATGGGGGGTGTCAATATGTTCAAATGGCAATCGCTATACCCGCGGGATTTATGGTTCTTTAGCAAATTGTTTTTCGCCATAATATAGTACATTATCAGCTGGATTGATAAACATTTATGAATAACGGTAAAATGACTTGCAAATATTGCCTTGAATCAAGGCAAAGGTTAAAGTCTAAAACTGCACTCTTTATATCGACCTGTGCCTTGGCGTCAACCGTATTATTCCTGTTGATAATATAAATTTAAATGATTGACTTTTTGGATTGGCGCCAATTTAAAATCTTAGACCCAACAGACAAAATACCAACAAAAATAAAATATAATCTATAACATAGGAAACTGGATTCCAAAGTTCAGATTTTTTTTCAGCAAAATAAGATCTCGCTATAATGCTAAGTAAATATGTAGATTCATTTAATTATGTGGGTAAATATTCAGGTTTATTTCTTGAGAGAATTCTGTTTTTTTTTGTCAAGAGAAATTGCCGGTTGATCTTCTTTTTTTTTATTCAACATCGTTGCCAATGTGAGAATGACGTGCAACTTTTAATTTTAGTGGAATTGGAAGTTAGACTATTGTATTAAAGTGATTGATCATTTACCTGTTTAAATGGTATAACTTAAGTTTCTTTGAAGAGCTTTCTTAGGGGAATCGCAATTGTGGCACCCGCCCCCCCCCCCCCCACTCGTTTTTCCAGAGTCGGCAAATCAACGAGCAGTTTTCAAAAATTAAAAAATGTTATACCTACAAGTCGGCATTTTCAAAAGTTCCACATGAACTCCTTAAAATTTAGCCAGTTTCGCTTCGATTTTAAAAAGGACGATGGGCATCGGAGAATATGGCGACTGAAATCCTTAAAATTTAGCCAGTTTCGATTCGATTTTAAAAAGGACCGTCGACTGACTGCCGACTGAAATCCTTAAAATTTAGTGAGCACATTTGATTTATTTAGATTCGACGATCGGCATTGGTGAATTTGCCAACTGAAATCCTTAAAATTTAGTGAGTTTAGATTCGATTTGAAAAAGAACGCGCGGCATTTGTAATTTGAGGTTAAATTCGAAGGAATATAGTATTTGCTATTTGTGGAACTCGGCTTATTGATGTGGATTGCGAACTTTGACAATTCGCGGCAAGGGTGTTTTCGTTCGCGGCAAAAAGTTTGGAAAACGAAATTTCGTTATTTAAACTGCTTATAAACTGGTGGACAAAGGGGCGTGGGACCTCCCATACAAAAAACCTTTTCTATGGGGTGAAATTCGATGACGTTAGATATAACTCGATAACCGCCGGGCCGATTTTGATGATTTCTATACAGTCGGCAAGTTCCTCAAATAAGTCGGCATTTCAATGAAAGTCACCCCTCCCCCCCCAAGGCTCGAACCCTCGCTCCGCCTCTGCCCGCCGTTCACCGAAACGATGTTCCCAGCCTCAAGAAAATGGTAATGATGCCACCACTCCACAATCCGCAACAAACTGTCATTCTCTATGGATGCATTGGCTTCTCGACAATAACGTGCGGGTTTTCCGAGCCCCAAATGCGGCAATTTTGTTTGTTAACGCAGCCGCCGAGATAAAAATGCGCCTCGTCAGAAACTTCTTTTCAATAAACGCACTGTTTGGGCTACACAGCACTCACTTTGGAAATAAGTTTTCAATATTTCCCAACGTTGTTCAAGCGTAAAGCCACTCATTTCATTCCACGGAGGTATGACACTGACTTCCTGTCAAGATTTCGAGCGGCAAACAGCTGTCAGTGTCAACATAATCTATGATTTAAAAAGAAACCACTAGATGGCCCGCCCTGTACGGTACCTTCCCGACATTATTTTGCAGATTTGGATATTTTATCGTACTTACTTTATTATATTAATTGATTTTCTATACAAGAAAAAGAAAATAATAAAAATAATAAATAAAATGTCAATAATTGTAGCACAGCGGACTAAGCTTATTGGTAAGGCCCATTAAGCTTAGTCCGCTGTGCTACAATTATTGATCATTTTTACCCTTCAACTTAAATATTTTGACGCTCACAATAGATAATTTCATATGAGAATTTTCGCCATTGTGATTTTATAAAAGTTAGCCGGGACACTAAAAATGATTGTTTAGTACCGCGGAATGTGTATAGTGTTTAGGGTTACCATTCGTTCTCTTTTGGAGTGCTATATCGATTTTGATCTCTCCATTTAGACAAACAATATTTATTGCTATAATTTAGGTATACATACCTAACATGTTACTATCACTGATAATAATTAATGCCTGCATGCTCATAACTCCATCTCAATAACATTTTCTTATATGGTCGTCGCCATCACTTTGTGATTCAAATATAAATGTACCTATATAGACGGTTCCAGTATCCAGTTGCACACTTGACCCCATGAGAACAATTCCAATGGCAATTAAGATCAAATTTGAATGCCCTGAGATTTTGTGTCCAATGCCCTGCTGCTTCTCGATTTTGTTTCCTCTATCTGGCTATATAATTCAATCAGTGTATAGTTGAGTACTTCTTTTTGAGCTGAAATTAAATTCAATTAAGCTCTCTTTCGCTGGCACGCTTGACTTGTAATAATTATACTTTCAAAATTGTATAGTGATCTCACATTTTCTTATACTTTCAAATCAATTGAAACCGCCCAGCGCCAGCACCCATCAATTGTAGTTCAAATTACATTTGCAGACGTTGGACACTTTTGTCCTTTCCAATTAAATGGAGCTCTTTATTATAGTTAGCCTGGCGTTCCCAAGGTAACAACGCTTAGTCTATTCAGGAAGTCTATAGAAGTTCTTGTCTAGAAGTTTTTATCAGCTCTATAGACTAAATGGAGGATTATTTTTAAAATCTTTTATTATCGCGATGCGATTTTATATATATTTGTTGGGCACTACCCGAATTGATAACTGAAATTACTTTGGAAATGTCCCCGTGATGCCCTTGAAATGCCGATAACAATGCATGCGACAATAAATTGAAAGAAATTTATTTTTCTTCTTATCGTTTGCAAAGCGAATTATATTGCAATTGAAACGGATCTTCTTGTTGGTATAATAATAGACGGACTATACGACGACCGACGCCTCAGTGATTAGTGAGCATTTTATCAGTGTGTCATGCGATGCATGATGGTCCCGTCGTCGTTGGTCGTCCGTCTCATTGTCCAATTAAGCATTCAGCACTTGCCAACAATGTAAATCGATAAATTGTATATATGAGAGTGTGGACTAAAATTATTGTCAATTTTATTTGTGGCGGGTTTATTTGGTTTTCATCATATGAATTTTATTGTGCGGCTACGGTTGATTAGATTAGGCCTCATTAAGCGATAATAGAGCATGTCCATGTGCTATTATTGGTATAGAACAAACTGTGACTCTTTGTGATGTGATACATTACAAGATTCAAGATGCATATTGATGTGATTTGAAATTAAAGATGTGCGCATTTAATGGGGCTTTTTTTATGTGTTAAGAATTAGATTCCTGTTTTGGTAAAACAGAGGTGGAATCGGCTGAGGTGATTTGTGATAAGTGATGGTCACAATCAACAAAGTAGGTCTGCGTCACTTGCATGCTGAATTGAATAGTTTTTTCCTTTTGTTTTGATGTGTTAGGACAAAATTATCATTTTTGTGACTGTGCAATTCTTTTTAGAACGAAAGTTAATACGAAGAAAATAAAAATTAACAATAGGCATGTATTTTTGTCCGACTGTTGCCGTTTAATCTCCGAAATAAGCTGAATACACTGGAGTTAGAAAATTCCAAGCAATGTAACCTAGCCAATTGATATTTCGAAATTTAAAAGAATATATTTTTGTATATCATATGCGGCTCACATTCCACCTATTCTCCAGTTAGGTAGATACCTCTAACGATAAACATTATTGGGATTAATGGCTACCAATGTCAAGATGGCAATGACTGGTCAGCACCAATGGGCCAAAGTACCTACGTTGTGTGAGGTGACCTCAAGAACACTAAAACGAGAAAACTCTGTCCCGGTTGGGTGGCCTATTCATATTTAGGGATATTTTAAGTTTCTTTTCACACCCATCTCAGTGAAGTAATGTAAAGTAAGATTTTTAACATGCAATTACAACAACTACGAACTGTTTGACACTTTCGAGACTCAATATAGTTGTTGTAATTGCGTGTTAAATATCTTACTTTACTTTACTTCACTGAGATAGATGTGAAAAAAAAAAACAGACCTATGGACGGTGTACCCTAGCGGTGATAATTTGAACCCTAGGTTAGGTTAGGTTAGGTTAAAAAGGGGTATGAGAGAGATGTCTCATACGGCACCATGCACCATAAGGGCCCATCGCGATCCCTAGGGGAAACTAATTGCAGTGACCTACAATGGAAAAACACCTAAACACTTGCCCTTGAGAAAGCCCCAATTTCCCTGCAAAAACCAAGTAGCCCCTTAGTTGGTATTGTCTATCTCCTCTAGATGTTGGAAGAAGTACCTGCCCAGAAATGTCCTTCTACTGCGACATATTGCCTCACATTCACATAGTATATGTGTTATGTCCTCTTCGGTTTGCAGGTCATCGCAGAATCTACAATTGTCCGAGTCTGCCAGCCGGAGCCGTTTGGCATGTTTTCTAAGAAGACAGTGCCCTGATAATATGCCGATTAGTGTCCTGAGCTGTTCCCTGCCTAGTTTGAGGATTTCCCTATATCTTTTACGGTCGTATTGCGGCCAAAGTGCCTTAAATAATTTGAACCCTACTAGATACACAAATTTCACAGATTAGAAAAAAAAATATATATAAGGAAAAGAAAGCTACACGAAACCATTCCAATTTTAAAAGATTTAAGCATATTTTATGAACTCCGCGAAATAAGGCCCCAAAAGTAAAAATGAAATAAGGCCCCAAATTTGGGGTGTTATTTCATAATGAAATAATATCCCAATTTCAAATATGAAATAAGGCCCCACTGCGATGAAATAAGGCCCAAAAAAATGAAAAAAAAAGCCCCAAATCTGACAGTAAACCCAAGCAGGGGGGGGGGTTTGAAAGGGGCAGCCACAATTTTCATTAGGAAATAAAGCCCCAAAAAAGGAAATAACACCCCAAATTTTATTAAAAATCGTTGTTGTTGTTTGCTGCATAATTTTTTGGGGGCTTATTCAATTTTTTTTCTGGGGCCTTATTTCCTGGGGTATTATTTCGCGGAGCCTATTTTATGGGCCCGGAGTTATTTTATCTTTCATAAAAAATACTTGAATTTTTGACCGACAAGGCGTTTACATCAATTAAAATAGTTTTTGATTTATACAATAAATAAATTACCTATACAAAATTATATATATATGAACGATGACAGATTCCTGTGTATCTGAGAGGGTTCTTTACCTCGCCACCAGATATCGCAGGTCAACTTGTACATTTGTCAATTAGCAATCGTGCAAATGTCTTGCTTTTTTTTGTTGGTGTGAATCGAACACAAAAAGTTATTCTTTTCTGTTCAATCGAAAAAGCCATTAGGGACAACAATAATAGGATATCGGATCCTAGTAATCTAGCTAGACAATAAGCGATTGGATTTGTATGTCGTAGGTAAGCTAATTGGACCTTCATTGGGCCGTTTCTTAAAACTTCAGTGAATATTCGTTTATATTTGCGACGCGCATAATTCTGTTCCGCTGCAACCTCCCTTTAAAATTACTGACATTTATTTATACTGCACTATTTTCCGTAACTGGATTTTTTTTTTAAATGTTACTAAATGAGATGTTTCACAGAAGAGGAGATAAAATTTCCGTTTGTGGTTGTGGCGTTTCTCGTTTCAATACAAAATTTCCAATCCATCGTGATCGCCACTATTCCTTGCATATTATTGCTCGGAGTTTTAAATAGTATAAATGGCTCATTTTACAGTAACCGCCTGTTCAAGGAAAGAATCGTCGATTCGCAGAGTCAGATTACTGAAATTATTACTGCACCGCTACTCTTCATCTATAATTGTATGCAAAAGACCGGATGTGCATAATGATCATGATAATGGACACTTCAGTTAATAAAGTCTCTTTTTTTTGTATTATTTAAAATGAGGACTGTATTGTAAAGGAGCAATGATAATAATGTGGGGTTGTGGAAACGCGATATAATGCGGAGGAGGAGAACCATATTCTGAATGAGGAACCAATTGTTGGCTCAAGTGTATTCATTATGCACAGTGCAATGATGCTCATGCATTTTGAGTGTTGTGGCTGGCCTCTGTTCTGGTTATATGATATAGTGCAGCCTCTTAAGTGAGTTGGTAACTGAAGTATTACCCGATGTCGTAACTATACAGATTGGATTGAGGGAAATCTGTGGTTTGTGGTGATTTTCTTTTTTCTTTTTGAGGAAGTGATTGGTTTGTTGTTGATGTACGGGGTGATGTCTTATATGTTGATCACTTTAACATAACAATTATCATGTATGATCACAATGAACTGGCAAAGAAAGTTGACTGGGTTTGGTTTGGAGAAACCCAGTTCATAGCAAGTTTTATGTCTGTTTGCTTATTAATCTGTGATTTTTTTGTTAACAATTCTTGCAGGGTCAGAAGTACATTTTTATTGTGTGCTGTGTTCGCATTTGGATGGTACATGCCGTCACCTTTGACCACAGTTATAATTACTGCACCATTAACTCAAGGTACAAACACAAGGTAGTTACTTAACTACATTGCTCACTTTTATTTGAGTGAACGTATGCAACATGCAATATCCTATGCAACTAAAGAATGAATTATACTGGAAAGCTTCATTCGATTTAGTTAGTACATCGTTTGATTTTTACGTTGCTCCGAAGTTCCCTCGCAGGGATTCAATGATTTGCTCTAGAACTAAAGCGTCAACCATAACTGGTAACTTTTTACAAAATTTGAACAAATTCTCGTCCATATTTGACACTTGACACTAAGGCCACAGAACCCTATTACACTCGTAGTTGACCCTAAGTTCCCCGCTCGTTTATTGCTCACCTTGTTTATGTGATGAGAATTATGGGAAAGATCAGCATGCTGATACTTTTATAGCGGTGTAAATGTCCTCTAATCATAATTCGATTATTAAATTCTATATCCCTTGTTTAAAAACTTTAAACTAAATTTGTATTTATTTCCTTTTCATTTTAGGTGTTGGCATGGTCCTCCGCAAGATGGGTAACTCTGTCTCACCAACCGTCGATTTGGTCAAGAATGGTGACACCTACACCCTTACCACCAGCTCAACCTTCAAGACCACTACTATTTCTTTCAAATTGGGAGAGGAATTCGACTTGGAAACCCTTGATGGCCGTAAAGTAAAGAGCATCTTCACTTTGGATGGCAACACACTCACCCAAGTAGAGAAGGGCGACAAGCCAACAACCCTTATTCGTGAATTTAGCGCTGATTCCCTGATCGTCACCATGACCATTGGTGATATCAAGTGTGTCAGGACATACAAAGCTCTTTAAGGTGATCCAAAGTCAAAAGACCGTCCATTAAGAACAGAAACTAAAAGCAACAACAACTGCAACTGATGAAACTGGACTAAATCGTAATAAAAATTAACTAACTAACATCACTAAGCGTAGATCGTTTTTTTTTATAATAATTATTATATTATTTCTAAATACATGGAAATTGACTGAGAAAACTAACAATTAAATAAATTTATTTATCAAACAAAGAAAAACAAGAGAAAAAAACATTCTATATGAAATTTCCAACTCTGCTTTATATTGCACTTTTCATTTATATTTTAAACTATAAAATAGAGATATTCCTAAATACTAAAGCATTTTCTATATTTTTTTTGTATCTTTTTGTAATGGTCGAATAATATTTCTGTATTATTTTCAATATAGAAATCAGCACAAAAATTTACGACCAACTAATTCGAGCTAAGTGTTTGAATGCATTTATAGTTAGATTTATACAAAAATGAAATGAGAAAATATTTTACGATTTTTGCTATGTGAAATAGAAATAGTAGTGAAACTAAACAAGAAAATGTAATAAAAACAAGATATTCTCAGACGTTGCGTGGTGTTTTTCTTGTAATAATGTGCGTGAGGTGAGGCGATTTTTTTAGAAGCGCTGTTGTAAGAATAAACGACTGAGAATCCATTTGGATAGATAAAGATAAAAATTTTAAACCAGTTGACGCGACACAATATGTTCAATCAATGGAATGAATGCTAACTGTGCTAACGAACAAAACACAGTCCAACTAAGAGGAATACATATTCCAAAACTTAGTGCTAGTATAAGAAGCACCATTCCAAAGTCTAAAGTCGAGATCCGAAGTGGTAAGTCTAATAATTGTGGTTAATCTCTTACTGGAATGTTTTGTACTAATTTAAATCCAAATCGGACGCAAATACTTTTTATCAACAACTGTGTTCGCTATCTGCAACGCTGGAAGTTGGCCATTGTAGAATGTAATCGTAAAATCTATATTTAAAAATATAGCACAAAGGGGCGTGGCACAAATGATTCAAAACATGGGGCTTATTCCCAAATGCGCGGCGGATCGCTTTTCATGGAGGATTTGTATTTTTGTATTTCCAAAAGCGATTTTATCGAATCAAAAGCGATAGCTGTATAGGTGACGGATTGCTGGCGGATTGCTTGCGGATAAAAAATAAACTAAATTCCTGTGGCGGGAAAAATCTGTCAAAGTGTTAGAAAAATACATGGAAAATGTATGGAAAAACTGGAAAGCACTGGAAATATCATTTTCGTCCTCGTTCGCATTTGAGAATAACTAAAAGCGAAGACGGTCGAAATGGAGGTATCGCTTTCAATACGATCCGCCGCGCATTTGGGAATAACCCACCATATCTTGGCATTTATGAGCGCTTTAGCCCCGGTGCAGACTTGCGTTTTTTTAACGCGCGGTATTGCAGCTGCACCGCTCGCCGCGAGCCCGCTGCGTCAACGCAGATGCGGTTGCGTCTTTCAGTACATTGTTATTGAGCAGTGGACACATGCGTCATTTTGCCGCGGTGACGCTGCGGTGCCGCTGCGGTGACGCAATAGTTCAGTGCACACATGCGGGTTTTTCTCGCAGGAATCAATCTACAGTTCTCGGTTGGCTTGCAACAGTGGATGTTTATAAAAAGATACGAGTAATTTTCGTGTACCCAGTGCATAAAAACTATGTTATTGGGTACATCCTTTTGTTGATCAATGGTTAACAACAGGAAAATTTTACACATCGTTTACAAATATGTATAAGGAAAAATGCATTGGAATCAACACTCCCTATTTCTGCACACCTTTCTATCTGATTGATAAATAATTCTAAATCAAATTGTTCCATGTTTGACATCTTTCTCTTGAATTTAAATTAGCGTCAAAATGACGCGCGTGTGCACTGCTCAATTACAAACAATCGGCCCTAGCGAGGTATCCGTCGGAACGGAAAATTCTCCGCAACGCATACTCCGTCGGAGACTCAAATTACATTCGAGGTATCCGCTTTCGGAAAGAATAATTGAAATGCGCACAACGCATTGATTTGGTATGATGTTGTTTCGTGGTACATCGGGATTTTCCTATTTAGTTCTTGTTTTTTTCGTTTTTTTTTTTCCTGGAAACACACATTTAAGCAACAAATACAACCAATTACTTTGCTAAAATGTTTTTTCTTTATTGCTCTCATTTATCAACACTTCACTGCAAATCGTAAACAAATTCCGCAACCAATTCCTGTCGGAGCATATCGGAAGAAAATTCGTATGAAGCTGTCAAAAATATCAGTAAAAACGCACTTCATCGCACTGAAACGCAAAACGCCATTGTGCGTTATACATATTTGTCGGAACGAAGTTCCGAAAAGCTGTTCCGACGTATACCTCGCTGCAAAAATCCTCCGATTCGTACAAAATCGGAGAATTTTCCGTTCCGACGGATACCTCGCTAGGGCCGAATGTAATGAAAGACGCAAACGCGTCAGCGGTGACGCCGCGGCTCGCGGAAACCTGCGAGTGTACACCCACTTTTCAAAATGCAATAACGCCCACGACAAGTGTGAATTAAAGCCCATGAGCTTACAAAATTTACGGAAGCGTATGGGGGGGCATGCTGTCCCCCTGCAACCCCCCTGCTTGGGTTTACTGTCAGATCTTATTTCCTGCAGCCTTAAATTTGTTTTGCGTTAAAAAAGTGTGATAAAGCCCGCGGGTTAGCATTTTGAAAAGTGCAATTACGCCCATGGGAGTTATAACGCATATGTGCACTGGGCCTTAGACTTGGAATTTGGTTAATAGAGGTAGATGTTGCCTGTTAATAGCATTTTACAAAATGAGGGGGATGCGTCGCGGTGTGATATGTACACCGGCTCGTAAACAAATATAGGGAAAGAAATGCAAAATTCCGGGTAAATGCATAAATTATGCAAGCAGAAAGTTTTACATGTCGCCAAGTAGCACGTGGAGGAAGCTCGATCAAGAGACAAGTACTACGGGGAATTCTTCAGGAAGGGATCCTCTCTCCTCTAGATACTTTTGTTCTTAAAAAAACTTCTCCTGGAGATAGCGCACAACGGATATGCAGAGTTGTTGCTTTAGCGGACGACGCGACGTCGCTATTTCTGTTTCAGGCAAATACGTGTAGACTGTTGCCGATGTGAAATTCCTACAATATGCATATACAATCCTACAAATTGATCAATTACTACGTTTACATGAGCGAATTGAGAGATCGAATTCAAACTGAATCGAAAGTCAATCACTGTTTTCGCTCTCACCGGATTGAAAAATTGAATTGAAATAGGATTGAGTTATACGGAATACGTGTATTGTATAGTTGTGTTAGTAGTTAGCAGCGTTTTTAACATTGCAATAGTTTCGTCATGTGTCCATACATTTCTTGTCGCCATTATCGCAATAAATTTTTTTTTCACTCTGAATAAATCTAAAAGTATCCACCAGCCGAAACAAATCACAAGCAAATAAACAGAACGAAAAAAAAACACACACACACTCTCACATGATAAACTCGATCCCTCAATCTACGTTTACATGAACATTTTCAATCCAATCACGGAAAATTTTGTGATCGGATTGACTCAATTCCGTTTCGATCCGATCAGTGTTTACATGGGATTCAATTCGAATTGAATCCGGATTGAATCCCTCATGTAAATGGGGTAAATGCAGCAGGCAGCTAAGTCATTGCCATTCGATAAGTCGCTAAATGATTGATGGTGAGTACGGCAAAAATATATAGTTGTCACTGCGTTGTCCCAAAGACTTACGAAGCTGACTAATTGCATTGGCGAGGTGCGTTCGGTATAGTAAAGGGTGTTTTTTTTTAGAGCTAGATATAGACTTTTTTTTAAAAATAAAACACAATAAATTCAATGGAATGACTAACGGTTTGGCTTAATTAGCTCAGAAATTTCGTGGCATTTAATGTTTAAAAATAATTTCTGGCATATGGCTTCCGCGACTGCACCTTATGAACGCAATCCTGACGGTCGAATTTTGCACCACTTTTTCGATCGTACCCGGTCTTATTTCGTCAATAGTGCGTCGTATGTTGGATTCTAAGTGATCAATCGTTGCTGGTTTATCAGCATAGACCAGAGATTTGACGTACCCCCACAAAAAGTAGCCTAGAGGTGTCAAACCACCGAACGAGTTGGCCAATACACAGGTCCATTTCTTGAGATGATTCGGTCATCAAACGTTGGGCTAAACAAAGTCATAGTTGCACGCGCTGTATACCATGTTGCGCCGTCTTGTTGGAACCATTTCTCCTTCAAATGATTTCCAATTTCTCCAGTTACATACCCGTCAAACCAGTTATGAGCCTCATCGCTGAAGATGATTTGACGATAAAAATCTGGTTCAACTTTACAATACAAACGTACCCAACATTGCAGCTCCAATATCGTTTGCAAATTACCTTATCTACTCCGGTACAAAGTGATCTGAATCTTAAAAAAAGTGTTTTTTTTCCGCCCAATGGAAAACGAATTTGACAGACAATTGATATTTCTAGAGCAGAAAAAGTGGTCTGACGGAATCTGCAAAAAGTACTTTTTTTTGCCCAATGGAAATCGACATTAGATAGACTCGCTTGAATCGCAGAACGTAAATCCTGATCTCATATCATTTCGAAGTGCTGCTCCTTCTTGCAATCTTTCATATGCCTCTTTTACTTTAGCATGAGAAGTGAGTGCAACAAAAAACTCAGGGGCCAGATAATGTAAGACGAAAACGATCGAACGTTTTCGTTTCGACAATAGCAGTCTCTGTCTATTGCCACAGGTATGATAGAGAAAGGTTTAGTGAAAACGAAAGCGGTTTTCGTTTCGTTTTTTACAGAATCCCACCCCAGGCTTACCAATGAATGAATCCCGGTCACAAGGCAACACCTCTAAGCTACGAGAAATATGCCCAAACCTAGACAGGACTTAAATCTGTAAAGATGAGGAGGAGACAATAGTTAACTTCTTATGTACTTGCCTGTTGTCGCCAGTGTACGGAAAATAAAACACTGAATTTCAATTGAATGAAACAATAACGAAATTTATATTGTGAATTACCTCATTTTCATTTCAAACGAATATTTCATACCTTCAGGCATTTTCTGTTAATTTAAAAATAGTTTATCCGATTTCTCTCGTAGGTGGCAGCACAGTCGTATTCAACTGAATAAAATTCAAAAGTAAAGCATATTGTGAATAAAAACAAACTCGCCGCACTTCGTTCGTGTTGGAATGAGATTGGGGTTGAACTCGTATAATGGTAAACCTTGAAAATAAGTACATACCTAGTCGTTTTGCCGGTTGGCGGTTGCGTGTGACGTTATATTACTTGCTTCGATTTCCATTTGCCGGTAGATGTGCATAGCGGGTGCACTTGTTTCTAAAGCAATATTTATACGATTTGTTTTCTTGTGAGACAGGTTTGGTTACTTAATCAAGCAATTTGTTGTTGCTTTTCTAAATTTCTATACGCAAAAAGGATATTTTGCGTCGTGGTGACTGTTATTGGACAGTGCTAATAAATTGAAGTGAATGTTATTGAAACTGCAAAGTGCTTTAAAAACAAATACATCTACACAATATTTTATTGAAGCCAAATTAACCAAAAACAACATGTTCCTGGAAATAAATTCGTCTAATTCCAATTAGTGCCAAAGAAAACGGTAAGTTAATGTACATAATTTAATTGGATGTAGGTGCAAGTAAGAAGGCCCTTAGTTATTTTATTACAATATCACTTGCCTTGGCTACACTTTAAGTGCGCATTGATATTCAACAATTCAAAGTGGTTACCATACAGGCTGATTGAAAATTCAAATATTGATTTTTCAATTGAAAAAATCCTTAACCCTTTAGCATGCGAGGTGAAGGAGGGTGAAGAAAGTGAAAGTGTCTAACCTGCCAACGAACAATAATGTCAACGAACTTTTTTTTCTGTATTGCTCCATACCTCGTTGTTCTGGCTGACTGGTTCTATAAGATGATGTCACGTGAATGAAGTGGAGCTGAAAGGTATCTTCAACCTTTTCTGTGTAGTGTAGTTGTAGCGAGATTTTAGAACAGAGGATGTTGATGTTGATGAGAAAAAAAGCCTCTGGGTTTTCATTGATTTCAATTTTCAGTTAGGAAGGGGTTACATAAAAGAAAATGTCATAGGTCGGTGTGGATGTCTAGTCAAGAGGAAGGTGATGTGTGACAGCAGGAAGTAAAAATAATGTGAAGAGGGTTTCATTTTTTTTTTGTTATGTAACCGAGAGGACTGATTTTTAATAGGTACGCAACATTTCTATGAGTACAAATCGCTATATTACATTGGTAAGGATAACGACTTTAATTGTTTTTAATTTGTTAATATGCATAATGCATACATAATAGTTTCTTAACTTGATCGATATATACTCGTATAATGAGCCCTAATAAGTAGATTATAACATATTACTAGATGGTGCATTTCATACCCCAACCTGGAACAGCGTATACCTCATAATTTTACTCCTAGTAGATGGCGTCCCAATGCAGTTGGTCAACTTATAAACATTTTTTGTGTTTGCATATTTCCATATTTGTATCTTTGGTGTTTGCAAGATACCAAAGATACACAAAAATGTTGCAGAGAATGGAGGAAGAAAAACAGCAAATGAAATCGATGATGGAGATCGAGATCGAGTACATTTTGCATGATATAGCATATAGCTAGTTGTATGGTGTGTGTGGTAGTGCTAGGGTAGTTTTAGCATTACGAGACTGAGGAAGTGATGACGATGGGGTATCTTATATAGGCAACAATATGGAAGGAATGTGTCTATGGAAATGTGAAATGTAATTAGGTAACTAAGTAAGTGTGTATGTATATTTCGATATTAGGATGGGTAATGAATAATGCTCGTATCCTTTTGCGGACAGAAAAGGGGATAAATGCCCGAAATTTGGAGATTTCAAGGGATATCGCAATTTAAAATAGAGGATATATAGGGAATAAGTTTTTAACTTGTTTTCGCACTGAAATTGATGAAATTCAATAATAGTATCAATACAAAAATTAATTTAAATTGTGTTTAATTATTATTATTATTATCTTTAAATTACATATGTGTTTAATAAACAACCAATGTGCCATAATCGCCGTCGTCGTCATTCGCATCTGAATCGTTTTCGATAGCAATAATTTCTCCACTTTTGGTTTTTTGGTTTTTTTTTATATTGGTCTTCTGCAGCGATTGAGCGAAGGAATTCAGGCTTCCTTTTCAGAAATTTTTAGAAACTAAGAATGAAAAATCACCCCAAAATTGGGGCTGTTTTTCATAATGAAATAATACCCCAATTTCAAATATGAAATAAGGCCCCACTGCGATGAAATAAGGCCCCAAATCTGATAGTAAACCCAAGCAGGGGGGGTTGAAGGGGGACAGCAGGCCCCCCATACGTTTTCGTTCTTTTGGTGCCTTATTTAATAATGAAATTTTACCCCAAACTTAAAAATGAAAAAATGCCCCAAAATATGTATTGTCACCCCAATTCGCAGAATTTTACGCAATTTTTTGTTGCTATTGCCTTTCATGTACATTTTTGGGGTGATTTTTCATTTTCAGTTTGGGGCCATTTTTCATTGGGGCCAAATTTCATGTAGCCGGTGAAAAGAGGAGTTTATAGGATAAAAAAGGGATTTTGGAAATTTTCAGGGGATAGTTTCTTTGACTTCGAAAAAAGAGATAATCCCCTAAAAAAGAGGATAGATACGAGCATTAGTAATGAATGATGAAGGATATTATGATAAATTATTTAAAGTATTAAGTATGTAAGCCTATTTGATTCGAAATAGGCAATGTATGTACCTTTCTTTGTTTTTTTTTTACCTAACATTTCCTCTTCAAAATTATTCGCACAAATAAAAGTGCTATAAGTACCTACCTACTAATTTCTGTTGTTATTCCCAAAAAATGGTTCAAATTGTGCATAAGTACCTACCTACATGCGGTTTGTAGGCTGACAGTTCCAGTTCATTTGTTTATTTTAATTTTAATTTTAACCTTTTTATATTATGATTATTTTAGGAGCAACTAGGCAGTTGGCGCAGATGGATGTCTTACAATGGTCGGCATAAAATGAGATTAAAAAATGTTTTTTTTAACAAGTTCCACACCCTCCCACAACCGCACCCACCGCGGGTGCGTCTGCTGACCTTCATTTTACTTATCAACCAAAGTCTATCAATGAGTAAAGGTAATAATCTATCGGCATAAAAACAGTGCTCAAAATGGACCCCTGCCTCCTGGGCTATTAGCTTTAGCCTCATTTTCTGACCGCTGATCAACGATCACACGATCACTGGTTGTGTACCTATGTATATTCCCATACAAAATAGAAATTCAGATTTTTTTTTGGATTTTTCGGCTTTTCATTTGGGTTTTCCCGAATTTTCTTTTTTCCCAAACCCTGAATCAATAGGTACCTACAAAAAAAAAAATAATCATCCAAATCGGTCTAGCCTCTAGACTTTCTCGAGACTAAGGCACAACAATTCATTTTTATATACCTAGAGATAGATGTAGATATAATAGTTAGCAGCTCGTTCTACCGACATAAAATCTACATTATAATATATACTTCATAAAGTAGACACATATAATATTTGCTAATCAATTAAAAAAAATCACTTAAATCGATGCAAAATATAGGCAAAATAGTGAGAGTCTAATATACCTATATGCACAATCTAAAAATCTTCTGCAATGACAGAAAACAAGCCAAAGTCAGTTTTTATTCAATTTGTCTCTCCCAACTGATCACCCTTGCATCGTCCCTCTCTACTATCGCACAAATCCTACACGACACCATCCTACACCGTGCTTCTTTGTCATAATATTGCATCACCTTTCCCTTATTCGTCTCTTCTACAAGAACAACCAAACCAGTTGCAGTTCCCTACCCTGTTACATCACATCAGAAATAATTTTATACTGACAGATGGGGATGGCGATAATGAATGCAGAAAGAGAAGAGGCAAACCAGTAGTTTGTTTTTGTTTTGTTTCTTTGGTTTTCTTTATAAACATTTGCCCAATGCTATATCAAAATTCAAGTCTCATTAGGATACATGATGCCGTAAAAACGAAGGAACATTTTGTTTGTGTGTTTTGTTTTGCGAAAAAGGAAAATAAAGAAGAATCAGGTATGAACTCCACTGAGAAGCCAACGAAGTCCACGGTTCACGTTGATCGGAAATGTTTCTCAACAGTACACCACAAATAAAGTGATTTGCAGCATGTATCCGAGTTTGAGGTATGTTTTCACGGTGGCTCCATCTAGATTTTGGGGTGTTTGGGAATAACCATTTCCTTTATATGAAATGCACCATCTAGTAATTATGTGTCTATGATTATAACCAATTTTAGTTTCCACTTTAAATTTAAGGAATTCACAATGCGCGACCTATAATCGTTCTTAGTGCCCAGGAGTTTTATGATCTCACAATAGCGAATTTTTGCATATGAAATTATCTATTGTGACTTATAACAAACTTAAGCTGAAAGCTTAGTACGCTGCTCGAGCTAAATTTTAGCTCCCATACAAAATTCTCCCAAAATTTCGCCACATTTTTTCAAGCTAAATTTTGACAGATCTGGACCCCAATTCTCAAATTCCGCATAACGCAACTCGTATACGAGCAAATCCGCCTGAAATTTTCGCATACGAAAAAAATTGGATGTGGGTTTTGATTTGCGATTAACAAAAACAAAAAAAATCATTTTGCGATTGTGTGTGATTGGTTCTAACTTCAGTTAATAATTAATTGTGTTTTAACAATGGCTACATTGGGCGAAATAAGATTAGCATTTGTTCAGTTGGCAATGGAGCAGTTGGAGCAACTTCAAATATACCGAGATATCCGAGAACCCAAAGACTATTTTGAACTTTTCGACACAAGATGTATGAAATTATTTCGGTTAAACAAGCGCTTGGCACAGGAATTCATCGATTTCTTGACTACTCATATGATTGGCCAATTTAGATCAAACGCTTTATGTAACTGCTGAAGCCTTCTTCTTTTGTTTTCCTTCCATTTTAATTACTTTTGCTTCTTCACAATAAATTATTTCACACAGAAATTAAAAAATCAAATTGTAAAACTCACAATTCCGTATGCGAGAAGCAAATCCGCCTAGTAACATTCGAAGAGAAATTCTCGTATGCGGAATTTGAGAATAGCAAATTTCAGTCTTTCGCATGAAATTGGATATTTTGACAGATAAACGTATGCGAGAATTTTTGAGAATTGACCCCCTGTTGTGTTTTTGTGTTGCGGAAAAACACAAATTACATCTTAAGGTTTTTTCTACTGCGCCACCTCTCGGGAACGTCTGACAAACATCCGAGACTATTATCTGCCCTGTAAAAAGCTTCTCAATTCAGCCGTTCGGACTCGGTATAAAATTGTAGGACCCTTCCATTCGTCCCAAAAATAGAAACTCACACAAACGAATGGTTGCGAGAAGCTAGACCTAGGGTGTCTACCCGCCTGTTGCGCCACTTAATTATTTTTATTTATCAATACCTCGATGAGGAATCTTTTGAAAGTGAACAATTTGATATCAAAGAATATCAGACAAGGAAAACAGATAGCGCAACGAAAATAAAACGTATATCCACATAACGCCTTCTATGTCAAAATTTAGCTAATCCGTGGTACTAATAATCATTTTTAGTGCCCATGCTAACTTTTACGAAGTCACAATGGCGAACATTTTCATATAAAATTATCCATTGTGACCGTAAAAATATTTAAGTTGAGGACTAAAAATGATTATTGGTAAGGCCCATAATGTCTGGAGCAAAAAATTGGAGAGCAGCTAAAATTTAGTTTCGCTAGAGCAGCGTATTAAGCTTGGTTAAAAATGATTATTAGAATGGCAAAAGCTATATTTTCCAAACAATTTTCGCAATTTTGAGCTTTCGTAAAATTAAAGTCGAAACTAATAGCTCCGTACTAATAAACCGAGAGCCTCACACTGTGGTGAGGGTATATTCACTTTGTCATTCCATTTGTAACGCCCATAAGGAGGCGTTGTAGGTATGACTAACTATATATATTATTGATCAGCATCACTTTCTTAGTCGATCTAGCGATGTCCGTCTGTCTGTCCGTCTGTCTGTCCGTCTGTCCGCACGATTACGGCCGTAATTTAAGAGCTATCGACTTGAAATTTGGTACGTAAGCTTTTATCCACCAAACTGAGGCTAAGTTCGAAGATGAGCAAGATCGGATGAAAACTACTACTACCTCCCATACAAAAATATCATATTTATATAGCTTTTTATGTTAAAAATTAAATTTAAATAGCTACAGTAAAGATAGCAAGTTTAAACTTTGCACATATTTTTTTAATAATATTTCAAAATTTTTGACAAAAAATGAGCTTGGTCGAATAAAAAGTACCCATACCTCCCATACAAATATATAATTTTTATACCCGGTACCACACTGTGTTTAATACTAAAATATTTTTTTTATTTTACAATAATATAGTACCGGGTATTTGAGCTTGGGTTTACTGGTTTTTGGGTGTGATTGATAACACCAAATAACTCACATAATTAGGTAGGTCTTAAGTAGTTGTTCCTAAATGTTACCGTCTTGCATGCTGTAGTGGGGGCCATTGTGAGTAATACCATGTCAAAAATGCATTTTTTCTGAATTATAAATAATTGGTATAACAACTTTAATATAATTTCAAAATGTAGAGTTAAGTGCCCTGATTACCAATATGATGGTCCAAGACGTTTTGCAGGCGTCCTTCTGTCTGCAAGACGCTCTTAAAGTAACCTAAAAATCGATTTTTTAAAAATTGTGATAACAATTTTTTTCTTCTCCTATATATAGAACTAGCCATCCTGATGACAAATATGGTGGTCCAAGATGTTTTTCAGGCAGCAGGGTGCAAAACGTCTTGGACCATATGTGGAGTTAAGTGCCCTGATTACCAAATATGGTGATCCAAGACGTTTTGCGGGTGGCCTTCTGCCTACAAGACGCTCTTAAAGTAGCCTAAAAATCGGCAAAACGTCTTGGACTAATAATAATCATTTTTAGTGTAGGCTAACTTTTACGAAGTCACAATTTTTATATAAATTTATCTATTGATTGTGAACATAAACATTTTTAAGTTGAAAGTTAAACATGATTATTGCTATGACCCAATGTAGATAAAAACGAAAAAGGATCGTTTCCATTACAGGAAACAGTGCCCCTGTTTTTTAATATTTTATCGGCTAATCGTACCTAGACACCAAGCTTGTTTAGTAATTAAGTTCGAAAACATTTTATTTGAATGCCGATGGAAACAGTTTCGGATATTCAGTTTTTCCCAAAACTTTTAAATGAGATCGTAAATGAGTTTGTATTTTTAGGACTTGCTTGAAATGCATTATTTTTGTTCACCGAATTACAAATGGTCAGAACTTACACAATTTAAAAATATTTAAAATATAGGCATAAGTCTATAGACGATTAAAGGGTTACAAAAGGGTGCCTGTGTTTACCTTACAAAAGTAGGTGCGTAAATAGGTATGTACCTACGTTCAAACCACTAGTTTACTTTAGACAGACGCGATTTATTGGTCTTGGTTTTATGGCCTGTATTGAATTCTGGACTGACTTTAATTTTAGATGAGAGTTACTTGGCCATATATATGTAGTTGTGTTAAGACAACGTAGCTTTTGAATGTCCCCATAATGCCGATTTTTTTCATTCTTTTGAAAGATCGATATTTTTCCATATAAACTGCTGAATTAGATTTAAGACAGAACTGCTAACTTCCAAAATTTCGTCCGTACCTACATTAATTCTGATCAATTTTGTTTAGAAACAAGTACCAAAAAAAAAAATGTTTCCATTATTTAGTGGCATTAGGTAGCTGATTTAAAAAAAAAATGCATTCAATGCGCACTAAAAAAATCGACTAAAAAACTACCCGTTTCGCCCGACATGAAATTTAGTTGTTGAAAAAAGAAGGGTAGATTACACTGAAAACCATTTCTCTTTTCTACTCACTCAAAATCAACTTTCATGGGAAGGCATCTGTGACCCAGCACAAAGGGAACAGGTGGTTAATTTTAGTACCTAATTGAAGAAATACTTTTGCATGCCCATTTGACCCTGAGTTTGTATTCATATCATCGCCATGCTAACACATATATCTACTGATAATGCGATAATTAATCGATTTATCAATTAGATGATAAAATGGTGCATTATCTAATTACACACTGTTTAGAATTAATAAAAAAAGGAGGCACACTCATTTGTATCCCCATTAATTGATGGAGGATGACGTCGGTATCATGCTAATGAGGAGGCAAATAAATAAATGTTGTTGCTTTTAACGTGGATAAGTTATCAACGATTACATTTGGGAGAGTCAGCAGTCTTAATGACGATAGCTAAGACAAATAGCCGATACTGGCAAAGTGGTAAGGCGATAGAATGGTTGTTTTCCACTCTAGTCTCTTGAATACGTACGGTACGTATATGTACCATACCAATATCAAATAGAAATGTTATGCTTGTTTGGAGAGCGTACAACTACTGTAATTAAAAATACAAACATAGTTGCAATGTATACCTAAAAAATAGAAAGTGTTGCCAATTGATATAAATTAACTACATGGCGTCCTAAAATCTGTATTTCGTTCCGAAAGTGTGGTTTTCCATAAGCGAATATTTCATACTCTTTGTTTCGAAAGCGGAATGAAATCACGAAATGCCAAAAGCATTGTAATACGTAAATCCGATAACAGAATTGTTTAAAATTACATGGTTTATTTATTTGACAGATCTCAAAAGAAATAATGCATGACAAAAAAGAGTCCTTAGGACCGAAAAATATTTCATAGTGTTTTTTGTATTTCGAAAGTGTTATAGAGTACCAATTCCAAAGCGTAATGAAAAACAATTTCGAATAGGATTGACTTCCGTAACGAAATAGAGAGTAGAATCCCCGGTTGGTCTCTATATTGAAACTAAAAAGAGGAATTGTTTCCCAGCTGGGTGCAGGTACATCTCCTTCGTCTGTGACCATGAATAAAGAATGATGTTATCCTTCCAGTGCTGCCACCATAGGGATGATTGAGCGCAGTACCTATATTTTAAAAAAGTGCAGTAGATTGCAATATAGCGTAGTAAAAAATTAAAATAAATAGTTGATGCAACAGGTCCATATAGGCAACCTAGGCCTAGCTTCTCAAATCCATTCATTTGTGAGTTTTTATTTTTGAGCCGAATGGAAGGGACCTACAATTTTATACTGAGCCCGAACGGGTGAGAAACTTCTTTAGGACAGTTATATTCCCGGATGTGGGTCAGACGTTCGCGAGAGGTGGGGCAATGAAAAAAATCTTAAGATGTAATTTGTGTTTTTCCGGTGATCAAACTTGGGATACCTCGCACAGTAATCCAGCATACTAACCACTAAAACAAGGCCATCAAATTTCTTGATTGATCCAACTCATGTTATGTAGTGATTCCCATAAATTCAAAACAAAACAGTTTAATGGTTTTGAGCAGATAGCCACTAGTTGAATGTGATTTGAAATTCTCTGTAAATGCATTCGGAGTGAACTATGGATGCGTATAGAGCAAAATTTATATAAACGATTGGTCAAGTTGTGAAAAAATAAAGTTTGTTCAATATGTTAAAAAGACGAGTACGTTCGTTTTGCTGCAAAATATATTTTCATTTGGACAAAAACGCAGTAGATCTACTGCTATACTCGTGGGATCACCTTTCACTGAAGTTATTACTCTGTCCCTACAATAGTCTCCATATAAAAATGTCTCTTGTTAAAAACTTCTGAAATGACGCCTACCTATGTTGAGCCTTCAAATGAAGTTACAAAATTTCGCTGTAGCAACTCAGCAACACCCTCACTTGATATCCCATACATAGGTGCCGGTGTGTTCGCGACGGGGAATGTATGTATTCTGGCATTGCCAGCCACACAAATCATTCATTAGCATTTTCTCTGTTCTCACAGATCCATGACGTATTCGCTTTTTGCTAGTAGCTTAGGTTTTTTTTAGGTATACTCATTTTGGAGCTGGTTGCGGCTGGCCCCAGCACAGCTCACAGCAAGAAAACATTGCCGCCGGACAACGGTCTACTCACGTAAGATCGGCAGTATTGTCTCCAGTTGGCGATCAATTCTCCACGCGATCTAACGTCGTTGTTCGTGCTGCCATCTGTTTTCATTTGAACCGTCAACAGTTGTTTGGCTCCCCCAATCCCTCTGATTGTTGGTTCGGTTTATCGTGAACCATTAGCATCGTACGATTTCGCGTAAGCATTATACAAGAAAAAAAAAATACATACAAACATTTCTGAAGTTCAACTTACATGCTTCATAATGACGTGTTCTTTGTTTGTTTTGTTCTCCACATAAATCCTTTCTTTTTGTGAAAATTCTTTGCCCATTGAATTTATCGAAACCGGTAAATGATATTGTAATAATATTTAGTAATTAACTAATCAAATAAGCGCCCTCTGCCTTGTTTTGGTAATTTAAATATTCCAATTTCTCAGTCAATTTAAATCGCGTTTATTGGTGTCACCGTATGGCGTGCATACAGTTCACATTGTTTGAAGCAATTAGCCAATTTATTGCATTTTTACTGCTGTCAGCTGTGCGGTGTCATGATTTTGTTCGGAGTGGTTTTGCGGTTGTATTACATGTTGATGTGATTCGGCGAAATTTCAACGAAAAGGCGATATTTCTATCGATACAAAGCGATCGAACCACTTGGTGGAACAAAATGTTTTGCGCTTATGTAATCCTAGATAATTAAGTTTCGCTATGATCGTGAGTAGACGATCGCATTTCAATAATTTAATTATTGCATGCGACGATAATTTGTTGATTAAAAAAAAATGGTTTAAAGTACGCTGAATTTTGAGATAGTCCAGAGTAAACAAAAATGTATTTTGTAATCGTGTCATACTTGACATAGTGTGCGGGCTTGGTAACACCGATAAAGTTGCCGATTTCGGAAACGATGACATTTGATCTACGCAAATGGCAACCTCCCTATTATTTAATACATTTCATTGCCTTAAATTTGTTCGAATTAAATTGTATTTGTGATTGAAATAAATGTTAAGTCTCAAGTCAAATAGAAATTTCATAGTTTTATAAACACTTGAGTGATTCTAAAACTAGACACTGATGACATGTTGTGTGTCAAATGGAAGCGGTGTAACTTTATCATATTTTTGGATTGATGAAAATTCTAATTTTCATGCAAACAACTTCTAGCGGGTATAAGCCATTGTAGGTATACGGTAAACTTACCTAGTTACATATTTATTCATGGTTGGTCAATGACTTTAAAAAATTTGTGTCAGAGCAAAAAAAAAAACGTAGTCTTTTGAGTATTTGCAGACGTATAGATATGGAAAATAGAGGCTTTATCGGCTATAGACCTTTCAGTGAATTTGTTCATCAATAATTTTTTATACGAATCGGAAAATAAGTATGAAAGAAACTTCATTACATACTTGTTTATAAAAAAAAGTTTGACACTTTGTAGACCTTTTGGTCTTAGCGGTGTGTCTTATAGCTGTCCTCCGAACTTCTGCAGCGTCTCTTTATGGCAGATGTCTGCAATTTAGTAAAAAAAAACAACGAAGTGGCTATTCGCCCGTTCATTTTGACAGATTTTGTACTGAACTGACGTTTACCGATATTCGAGACACGGGTACGTAATCAACGTAACGTAATACTATTTTCATTAAAAACTCTTTATAAATATAAAAGTTTGATGCTAAACGTACGGCATAATGTCCGAAAATGATTATACTGGAGTTTAGAATCCTTGCCGCGAGCGTAGCGAGCCACATACCCCAATTGACGCAGTATAAACTTTGACATTTCGTTACGTACCCGTGTCTCAAACGGGTATGGTTTGTTTCGTCATTTTTATCTCGTTTTTTAGTTGTTTCGTTTTAGTCGTTTCGCATTTTGTTGCTTCAGCATTTTTATTAATATGTTTTTCAATTATCTGGTTTATATTTGTTTCGAAAAAAAATAATTCAGTTTTTTACTTAGTTCGTTTTAAGCTCATTTCGCCTTTTATTGTTTAGTTTTTCGATTATTTCGGTTTTTGTTTATTTCGATTTCAATTATTTCGCCATCATTTGTTTCGTTTTTTTTTTTTTTGATGTAAAGAGCCTAAGGGCATTCAAATTCGCGCGTAAACAGTACGCCCCCCTGCAACCCCCCTGTGTGTTCACTGTAGGATTTGGAGTAGGTCCAAGGTTGGGTATATGCAAAGTTTATATTATGTTGTTTGCTAATTTTACCGCCAAAAACTACGAAAACGAATTTCGAAAAGAAATCCACACGCCAAAACAATAGATTCTAATAAAAATAAAATGCGAAATAAACCATTAGTGAGATAACATTGACCTAAATAACTCATTGCACTTTTAACGAAAATGCAAAACGAGTAAAAAGCGAAAGAAAGAAATGCGAAATTATTGTAGGGCGAAGTGATTGAAAAACAAAGTAAAACAAAAACAAACTACGATATTACGAAGTAAATAGAAATAATTGTAAGAAAAGCGAAACAACAAAATGCGAAGTAAAAAAAACAAAACAATAGGCACCCGTCTCAAACAACGGGCGAATAGCAAAAGCCAAAAAACAACCGCTTGCTACTCCGACGTAACGATATTTTACGTGATATATGTTTAAGCATATGTTTGCTGGTGTTGCTATTCGGCCGTTGTTCGGGACACGACTATATGTAACGAAAAGTCAAAGTTTATATTGCGTCAAGTAAGGGCTTGACGCTTCGCTTCGCTCGTGGCAAAAACTTTAAACTCCAGTATAATCATTTGCGGACATTACGTTACGTTGATTACGTAGTTGTCTCCCGAACATCGGTAAACGTCAGTCAGTACAAAATCAACAATTTATCTTATCAGAATAGTTATGGAATATTCGTGAAATGATTTTGGTAAAATAATTCAGTTAAATGGAAACACATTTTACATAAATAAGAAACTTATCGCCAGTTTACCCTATCATGTATTTGTTACACCTTCATGTAGATATTAGTCAGCGTAGTGAAACAATATCAGCAATATCATAATGTTGTTCCAGAAATATACAATACATATCATATAGGTATTCAGATACAAAAGTGGAATGCCAGTACACGTCAGAATTGCTGAATAATTATGTTTTGATCTCATTAAGTGCCAATGCCAAACCGATATTATTGAACAACATTTTTGTTTCAATTTTAGAAATGATGAATTTTAAAGGAAATATAAAGAATACGTACAACGAATGTAGACACTCTATAGATAGCTTTGTCTTCTTAAAAAAAATTCATGCATTCACATCTGTATATGTTTGCAAATATTTCCTAAATTTTAATTTTCTGGTGAACTTTTAAAGGTTTAGTTTTATATAATGTTGGCCATTGAGACAGTGTAGAAATGGACCACATGTGGGCGCAGTAGCGCAGTGGTTAGTATGCTGGACTATTGTGCGAGGGATCCCAGGTTCGATCCCCGGAAAAACACAAATTACATCTTAAGGTTTTTTCTACTGCGCCACCTCTCGCGAACTTCTGACAAACATCCAAGAGTATACCTGGCCTGAAAAAGCTTCTCAATTCAGCCGTTCGGACTCGGCATAAAATTGTAGGTCCCTTCCATTCGTCCCAAAAATAGAAACTCACACAAACGAATGGTTGCGAGAACTAGGCCTAGGATGTCTACCCGCCTGTTGCGCCACCTATTTATTTATTTATTTTTAAATGGACCATATTTCGCTGCTTTTGTATCTTCGGCCTGTCGTTTATTTCTTGAGTTCCTAAAGTTTACATTTCCTATATTGTTGTCGCGTTTCCTGTCGATTTCTAGGATATTCTATATTGCTAAAAAAAACGTATACAGGTGAATCTATTATATGGACTACGATGATTATCTGTCGCATGATTATTAGGTGACTTTTTGACCCAAGTGTCACATTAAATAGCTCGTATCTACGCATATAATTATGGTCAGAATGGTCATTCGATTTATTCGTGTTGTAGATTATATTTGAGTAAGAATCAAGGAGAAATAAAAAAAAAGATTATCCCAGATCGTGGCATTAGGTTGCAATGTCAAGTGACACAAAAAATTACTAAACTACCCATAACTAATCAAGTATATTTTTCTTATCACATCTCTTTGATTATGTTTAAGCTTTAGTTCCATGAAACTTGTAGAGTGTCAAAAAACCACATAGATTCATTAAAATCATTATTATAGAACATAGCTTGGCTTAATCTCTGCAGAGTATAAGTTATTTTCCCACCGTGCCCTTGATTTATTTTTGTTTAATGAGTTCAAAGCCATTGTTCACTAGATAACCGAAGATTTAAAAAAAAAACTATTTCCAGACAGATGCTAGGTACTTTTTGAAAGGGTTGTAAACAAACCCGTCATTTATTATTATTATTATTATTCTTAATCAGATTGGCTCTTACTTTTTTATTTTATTTCAAAAGTATACCCGTTCATTTCTCATAACTTATTGTCAAGGCCGATATGATACATACATGACTTGATATCTACGTTACGCAATGTAAGTGTAAGGTCTTAATTTTTGGCTGATAAGAAACACATTAACTGAATAAGAAAACGTAGGTAACAAAAGTATTCTGATAAGATATTCGTACTTGTTCGGGTAAGACTTTCACTGAACACAGTGAATTTATAACTACTGTCTGTTTAGACTATTTTTAATTTTGTATAATCTACGGGAACATATATTTTCAAGCAATACGAGGACATCTATAATAAATTACAGTTGTTGTGATTATTAATAAACAAATTTACTTGTACTATGAGAATATAGTATAATAATAATAAAATGTTGAGTTTGTTATCTTAATTGGAATTTTTCGTTTCTAAGATCCGTATCAAGATTATCGTTTGACTTCGGATAGGCAAAGTTGTTTAGTACGCATACAGTACATAATTTTAAAAATTCGATTGTAATGGATAGTGTAGGCCGAGATAGTACATATCAAGTTTTTTTTTTCACAGAATCATGCCAAAGTTCAAAATCGTATTTGTTATTGTTTTATTATTTATAACTGCTTTATTGAAAAATTTGAAGGAGCCAAAGGTAGTTGCAAAGTCAAAAACATTCTACGCAACATTTAGCTTTACTTAGTTATTAGTCTGGCGCACTTTCTAAATATCGATCGTGATCTTTTGCGGGATCAAGGTACAAATGAGAATATCATTTCGAACTGCTTCGTAAAAGGGTAGCAAGTTTCTGAGAATACTCTAATTTTTATTCGTGTTTCTGGAACCAGTCGCCATGTCTACACAGTCTTGCAACAAGAATAGTTCATGATAGCGACAGTCATATCTGGGGTGGAACCCACTAAACAAATAGCCGGTAGTCACTTTTAAAATAGTCACATAAAGTCACGATTTACGTAAGGAGATCGCTACGAGACTGAAAAGTGCATGTAAAGCGAGAATCACCAGTGATTTATAACCTTACGTAGAGCAACAAATGTGGCGGTTATTATAAACTATCGCGAATCTCCTGTATATTGTAGCTTTACTTAAATATTAACGAGCTCTATCACAAATCACATTTTCCGCTTTCTTTAATATGTAATGTAATTTTCGTGAAAATATTGCTCCTAACTAAGAAAGAATTCTAGATTCGGCTTTGAATTAACGGAAGCTCGAAACTGTAAAAAGTTCTGGAAAATGTATAGGTACTGTGAACTCTTTAATTTTATAGTCTAAACTAAAAGTGGTAGTAAGGCCCATAGAAACAGTGCCGTGACTTGTGACTGATTGTGACCTACTCAATAGAAAATTACAATTAGGAATTTTTCC
Organism: Cheilosia scutellata; assembly: GCA_955612985.1. NCBI lineage: Eukaryota > Metazoa > Arthropoda > Insecta > Diptera > Syrphidae > Cheilosia > Cheilosia scutellata. Next base: position 117,357,145 of record OY015312.1, read on the forward strand.
TTTTTAGCTCCGAGCAGAGTCTTTTCGTGGTGAATGGAACATGAAAGTAGATTGATCTGATTTTGTAAATGTATTAGTGCCTTCTTTGACAGTTCATCGGCTGTGCAAATTGTTTTTGTTTGTCGGTGGAAACATACGAACTTCATAATCATATCGACGAAGAATCGAAATCCACAGATGACGAGGAAGAAGAATAATTTGACCAAGATGATAGCAATTGCTCCAAAATTAAGTCCATGTCCATATTTATTTTGTTCAGAATAATTGCAATTTTTAAATTTTGAAAACAAATTCAAATACATTGTGAGAGTATGTGTAAATCTTGAAAAATATCGAGATCTCAAAAAGTGATCGCGCTCTATCTATGAGCTCAGAATAAATTGACGAAGCAGGCTGAGTAAAAACTGATTACGTACTTACAGCCACATTTGATATGAATAGTTGAAATGGCGGACGAGCCTTGTTGTTCTGACACAGAAGGTAAACCAAATTAATAAATAACCATGACAGATATGTGCTCAAGTGTGTTTCATAAACAAATCAGAACGATCTGAACACGCTCAAAATGCTCAAGCTCTATTTAGAGCTCAGCTCTGAGACTACCTATACCTTGAGACATGCGAGTTTCTTGTGCCATAACGATACACAGCTGTCAAATTTTACCAATACATATCACCAGGTTGCTGAAAAAGACTTCAATTTTACTGTTCGCAAATCGTCTGTTTTCACTTTTTCACACATCTTGTCGGAAGATCTGTCGAATAGGTTGTGTTCACGATCTTTTCATAAGAAAAAAGAAAATTTACCTTGGGATTGGGTTGGTTCGCTCTTTTAGAGCTTAGAGGTTTTTGAGGCCCTACGTACTAAGTCCCAACTGGAACTAACTCCCACTAACCAAAACGAACGAAGTCCCAGAAAATTTGGGATTTAGTTCATATGAACTAACTCCCATGATTTTTAGGAACTAAAACCCAACTAAGAATGAACCCAAGACCCAATATAAGAATGAATTAAAAGCCAATAGTGGGACATTGTTCTTTATGAAGTAAGTCCCAAATGAACTTATTCCCAACTTCTAAATCCAACAGTGACCCCAAGCAGGGGGTACATACATATACCACTGGGCACATTGGAATATGTGTGGGGGCACTTTTCTCAAATTGGGATTTTGTTCATAATGAACTACGCACTATCTCTCAAACATATGAACTAAATCCCACTGAATATTTGGTGGGACTTCATTCATTTATTTGGCTAGTGGGAGTTAGTTCGTAGGGCCGTTTTTGACAGTTGAGAAAAGTTTTCCGTTGCTTATTTGAAGACGAAAAGTTAATTTTAAAATTCAAAATAAAGGCCATTTTATTTTATTTAGCAGATCTCTGCCCTTTATTTCTTTGGTTTGATATAGCGCAATGTTCCAAGATCTAAAATCTTACCGCCAGCTATTTGAATATAGTTTCTAAACCGTTCAATCATCGACACTGTTATAAGCATGCGAAAGACAATCGAAGCGTTTTTGGATTCATTTGGAATGAAAGTGCAATTTCTTCTTCTTTTTTTTTGTAGGGTAAATTCGATTTGGAGATATGTTCCCGTCTGACTCCATTTCTTTCTATCATCGAATACTATTTCATTTGCAATAAAAAGCTGTCAATATTTACTAGGACTAGGTCCAGTATAAATTGTTGAACAAAATAATACGTATACGCCCTCGAATAAAATTTTCAGAAATGCTTATTCCCATTGGGCTAAGGATGTTATTTACAATGCCTGAACACACTTGCGTGTTGTTGTGTTTTTTTAAGTCGATTTGAAGACTTTTGGATACTTACAAGCCCTGACGGTCGTCGTAAATTTATATACCCTGCAATTTTCTCAGAATTTTCAATTTTCCATATGATTTATGATCATTTCATTACAATCAACGAACAAAGCTACAGCTGTAAAATTACTCGCATTGCAATTTGCACTTGCATCACATCAATTAAGCATCGCACACGTCTTCCTCAATAAATTGCTAAGTCTGTAAGTATGTACTACAGTCAACACTGGAACAGATGTATACTCGTACATTGTTCTATTTTCCAACAATTACATTACAATTATTATTTCCCTGAGAAAATTTGTTTACAATTTTTATGTGTTTTTCAAAGTAGTCCTGCAACTGCAAGATCAATAATTTAAACAAAAGAAAAACAAATACTGACGCATAAAGAAAATCACGTGCTAAATATAAATAATTTCGAACAAAGTGTCATCTGGATGTGACGCTGACGATGTTTCGATTTTATGGAGGCGGTTGGAAGGGGCAAGAACTGATTTTTTTTTTTAACTTATCTAATTTTTCTTAAAAAAGAAATATCATCAACTTACTTGCATAACACCTGTATAAAAATAGCGCCAATGTGAAGGACAAATGCTTTTTAGAAGGCAACTTCTGTCGAAGTAAATATTTGAATACTTGCGTGATTGTTATGATTAGAAACTTTCTAATTTGTATTTATTTCCCAATTTGAGGGTTGTGTGATGTCCTGTTCGAACTGGCATTACTTATTTGGACAAAAATTAGCTTAATTTGACCTTTACCGCATGAGATGTATTTACGGATACATCTAACTCTTCCTAATAACCTCGTTAGAGATATGGCCTCATTCTAAAAAGTTAGATGAACTTTGAATATTACATTTTACACGGACTCATATTTCCGAAAAAAATATCCCTTTTAAGGGAGAAACATCATCATTGGCCTACGAGTAGATACATTTTTTTCCTCGAGTGGTTCTATGAGGGGACAGATGGTCTTGAGGGACCTTGACTTGAGCGTTTGAATTTTGTACTATGTAAAATGGGTGTCATTCATCCTATAGCGGGCTGGAAATAGTCCGTCGGACCACGAATTCTTTCAAGAGTGTTATTTTAACTGACACATCGCTGTTGTGGGCTCAGTGGTTAGTGTGCTGGACTACTGAGCCTCGGAATTGTCTGAAAAACATCCGAGAGTGGTACTATACTGAGAGAGCTCCCTTATTCATTCGTCCTAGAATTAAAAACTCACACAATGGTTGTGGGATGATAGGCCTAGTATCCTACATGGATGATTTCAAAATTGCTTTGATCACAGAAGGTTTAAGAACCTCAGCTGACTCCCGAAAGCCAATCTGTAAATAAAATGTGCTGACTTTTGCTACATTAGTTATAACAAGTTTGGTAGTTTGTTTTTTTTCTCTCTTAGCTATGCCATCTTTTGTATCGACGTAATATTCCCCTTGTAGTAACCTACGTTCAGAGAAAAAGCAAAAAGTAGACGCCAAACAGTAACATCTGCTATCTGTCTACTACTATCCGATGGATCACTCAGACACAACTACTGGTCCATTGTACTGCCAAACAGACACCTTACTTTACTGTTCTTAGTTTTCCCGTCTTTCGAAAAAATAATATGAGAAGGAACTTCACTGATTAAGAGTTTAGATGTTCGGCACTTACCACGTCAGCCCGAAAGATCCGCCAACTGATGCGAGCAAAGGCAGGACAACTACAGAGAAAGTGTTCCGCTGTAACGTCGTCCTCTCCAGAAGCAGGACAGATGGTGGTGTCGCTCAAGCCCAATGCATTTAAGTGTTTGGCAAACGCTTGGTGGCCCGAAAGGACGCCCACAAGCAATCTTCACTCTGCAGTCGATTCTCCTGAGAGACAGAAGGAAAGACCTTTTGCAGATGGCCGGACGCAGTCGTTTGGTCTGTCTACACCCAGCACGGCGTGACTGACCGACACTTGTGTTCACGAGAAACCCAAGTATCAATGGATGACCTAACCACAGATGCGGGCAGACCCAACGCAGGTTCAGGTCCTGAGAGAGCTTCTTCTGAACCCAGCCTAGCAAGCTCATCAGCGATTTAATTTCCCTGGATACCAGTGTGACCTGGGACCCAAACAAGTTTCTCTGTGTTTAGCCTTCCGACCAAGTTCAGAAAAAGCTTGAGTTCTAGCACTAACTTGGACGAGGCAAGAGGGTTAAGCAGCGCTTTTTAGTGGCTGTCACTTCAAATGTAAATGCTTCTAGCCCTCTGCCTGTTTGTAACAATATAGCGCATAGCCAAAAGGATAGCGAAAATCGCCGCTTGGAAGACAGACGCGTTGTTACCTAAGGGGTAGTGTAGTCTAATGTTCTCGCTTTCCACGAAGAATCCAGAACCAGACCCCTGTCCGGTTTTGGAACCATCCGTTAATACACGATGGCATTCTTTCCCTGCCTCAGACGTAGTAGTTTTGTCGCAGTGACATTGCATCAGATGGCATATCCATAAGACAAAGGATAATTCTCGCACAAGTTGTTCAAAATTCCAGTGCGCTTGGTACCACCTCTCTTTAACCGAGAGATGGTATTCATCGTACACCCCGTGATAGAAATATCAAGGGTGGGAAACCATACGTTTGTGTGAGTTTATAATTTTTGGAACTGTGCTAGTTCTAAACACCCGTTCAGATCATTAAAATAATTCAATCGACTCTTGAATATTTCCACTCCTTGCTAACTATTTCTTTCTTTTTTTCAGATTTACTGTTACATTCAACCGTAGAAGCTCGTCTCTCACTTTGAAAATTATTTTCAATTTTAAGCACAGCAAACTAACAAAAAAATGGATAAACGCAATTTCGTAAGTCCTTTTGGACAACGCCCTTGGATGGCGAATTCTGGTGCCGCTGCCCCTGCTGGACAGACTAAAGGCCTGAAGGGTATTGTAGCCGGCGGCATTACAGGTGGTATTGAAATCTGCATCACATTCCCCACCGAATACGTGAAGACACAGCTGCAATTGGATGAGAAAGGTAAGCAAACCGTACTGAGTTGTGGGTGCTTCAGTTTAAAAAAAAATATATTTGCTTCTTTTCAGGTGGAAACAAGCGATACAACGGAATTGCCGATTGTGTGAAAAAGACTGTAAAGGAACGAGGTGTCCTTGGCCTATATCGTGGCTTAAGTGTTCTTCTCTACGGAAGTATACCAAAATCCGCAGCGAGGTATAGAAAAATGACACATTTTACCAAAGATAGAGTCTAACCACCGATTTTAGGTTCGGAGCTTTTGAGTACTTCCGTGCTCAAATGGTTGACGAAAAGGGGCAGCTGAGTAATTCTGGAAAACTGCTCTGCGGCTTGGGAGCTGGTGTCATGGAAGCTATTTTGGCTGTGACTCCAATGGAGACCATTAAAGTCAAATTCATCAACGACCAACGTAGTGCCAACCCACAATACAAAGGATTCGCCCATGGTGTAAGGACCATCATCAAACAAGAAGGTATTCTCTATAAATATTTTCCAAATGAAAAAAAAAGTAATATGCATGTCTTTCGATTCAGGTTTCTCTGGCGTCTACAAAGGCTTAACCCCAACCATTCTGAAACAGGGCTCCAACCAAGCCATTCGTTTCTTCGTCGTCGAAAGTCTTAAAGATCTGTATATGGGCGATGATCGCAGCAAGCCAGTTCCTAAGCCAATTGTCGGTCTGTTTGGTGCTATTGCTGGTGCTGCGTCCGTTTTTGGTAACACCCCACTTGACGTGGTAAAGACACGCATGCAAGGTCTCGAAGCATCGAAATATAAGAATACCGTGGATTGTGCTGTGCAAATCTGGAAGAAGGAAGGTCCATTGGCATTCTACAAGGGCACTGTACCTAGATTAGGTCGTGTCTGCTTGGATGTTGGTATCACCTTCATGATTTACGATTCATTTATGGAATTGTTCAACACAGTATGGAAGTAATTGCGACCATCAACTAATGCAATCATACTTAGATAAGTTTAAGGTCCTAGTCGTTGAGCGAGCAACACCAAAAACATTCACACACTCTAACACACAAATCGACGAGCATTACTAAACATTAAGGCACTTTTCTTTTTAGTTATTTGTTTGTTAAAATTCAAATTAGAGGGAGGAAAACAGAACTTAACGAAATCAGTGAAAACCTAACGACGAAACTATCAGAAATTATGCATTTAAGTGCGAAAAACTTGTATATTTTTTACTATATTTATGTATCTACGCAAAGAATAATTAATTTTATGCAGAAATTTTAATTTTTGCCCACACTACCATCAAAGTATGAACAAGGATTGTTACTGTTTTATGTTGTTCTAATTTTAAATGCAAGAATTTAAGCAAAATAAGAGTAAATATTTGTAGAACTTTATACAAAAAGAAACAAAAAATGAATAATAATAAAAAAGTAAAAAGAGACTAAAGTGTTGAACGCATAAAAGGATAGAAGCCTTATTAATTTGTTTTGATTGAAAACGTTACTCCTATACTTTTGTTGATTACCTATATGCGTTCCTTTCGAAAACTGCTACTTATAGCTCGCCCTATAATTCTAGTTTAAGACTTTTCCCAGCTTTTTAGAACTTATTTTGAAGATGTAGTCAGTTTATACAAATTTTGCCCAGAAAATTACGAAAACATAAAACTAGCGCTTTTGGTTCGAAGCGAAAAATAAGCGAAACAAAATGACAACCATTTTGGATTTCTCCATAGAATGCTAGAGACACCTATTGAGTTAACAGGTAAAACGGTTTAAATTCAAATTGTTAACAACAGATGTCACTTCAAAAAAGTGCGAGTTTCCAAGAGAGTAATGTGGTTTTCCATTGGGACAAAAAATCAATCTATTTTTTGATCCGGATCACTTTTCATGTTCCATTGGGCAAAAAAATCAATCATTTTTTTTTTTTGATTCGGATCACTTTTTGCAGATCTCGATATTTTTCAAGATTTACACATACTCTCACAATATATTTGAATTTGTTTTCAAAACGAAATTACTAAAACCTTTTTGAAAAGCAATTAGGATTAGGTATTCTGAACAAAAACGTAAATATGGACATGGACTTCATTTTGGAGCAATTGCTATCATCTTGGTCATATTATTCTTCTTCTTCGTCATCTGTGGATTTCGATACTTCGTCGATATGATTATCCAATTTCCATATGAAGTTTGTATGTTTCCACCGACAAACGAAAACAATTTGCACACCCGATGAACTGTCAAATAACGCACTAATACATTTACAAAATCAGATCAATCTGCTTTCATGCTCCATTCGCCACGAAAAATCTGAGATCTGAAATAAAAATCTGATGTGCCCAATGGAAAACGTGCCCAATGGAAAGTGATAGTGGTTATGTTGGAACCAACGCGAAGATGTCTATTAGCAGTTTTTGGCACTAAGACACAACTACCTACTAGTTTACTCTGCGGACATAAAAGAGACCATCAGCCCTATCTTCCGAAAGGATAGAAAATCCGAAACGAAAGTCAAATTTCTTCGGAACTCAAATTGCGTTCGAGATATCCGTTTCGGAACAAAATAAATGAAGTATAAACGCGTTCATTTGACATTCGAACTGCGCTAGATGTCATCGGAGAATTTTTCCGAAAGTGAATCCGAACGGATACCTCGAATTAATGTCGTTTTCCGTTGGTCGTCCAGAAGCGTCCGGAAGAACTCTCCTCGATTCTGAATTCAAATCCAGAAGCAAATGTTTCTTCTTTTCAGAAGAAGAACTGTCAGTTGAGTGCCAATCGAACGCTTTCAGAAGCGTTCCGATTGCTTCCGAACCGAAAACGAAATAAATTTCTCCGATTTTGTACAAATCGGAGAAAATTCCGTTCCGAACGGATACCTCGATAGGGCTGCATTATTTTTACTGTATGCATTATTTTTACTTCGCAAATTCAAGGAGTTTATAAATGAATTTGCTTTGAAAACTTCCTCCTATTAAGGAGAGTGTTGCCAGATAGAAATCCTGTCGCATATAAATGTTCTGTTTGACGTTCGTACTAGAAATGAAAATGTTTCAGTACATCTGCAGTATTGATCTGAAATCTGCAATCAGCCTTTGAAATTGTACACCCCTATCGTGGAATCCGTCGGAATTGAGTTTCACTTCACCTATTCGATTCCCTTTCACTTTCTACTGCTATCGTGGAATCCGCCGGAAACGTTTCCTTATCGACACGTTTTTGGGAAAGGTAGTTTCACTGTCAAACGGCTGTCTTTCATTTGTTAACACAAATCTGTGTAGCTTCATTCACCGGAGGCATATAAAAAGTGTGTTTTAAAAGTGATTTTAATAAAAAATAAAGTGTTTGATATAATAATTGATACGATAGCTCCATTTTTTGGAAGCATAAGAGGAAGAACGAAATGAGCGGTGTTCTCAGAGAAGAGTACGAGACAGGTTAAGAGGAGCAGTGAGTGATTTCATGGAGCTACCGGATGAAATGTGTTTTTAGAATGTTTTTTTGTTTTAATAAAGGTCAATATTGCACAGATTTATTACAAATGTTCGGCTTAATAACGCAGCTTTTTTACATGTACATTTTCTTTAAAAAAATCCTCACGATCTGCAGCAAGTAAGAAAACCTATGAAATCCGCAATGATTTTGTTGCGGGTAAGAAATGTCATTTTGTTCGGGAAAAATCGATTTGAACGTGGTGGAATCGGCTAAGGTGATGGTTGATAGTTGACAATCAAAATCATCATAAGGTGATTATCAAATTGACAATCGCTTTTTTGCGATCAATTTCATGTGACAGCTATTTAGGTATCGCGTTCATACATTTGTGTCATGTTCATAGATATGCACCTCGGCTTCAACTCCAAATAAATTAAATACTTTACGCAGAGCAAAGAAGAGCTGATAATCAAAAAAAGCGACAATCAACTATCACCTTAGCCGATTCCACTCTCATTTTTGTTTTTTGCAGTGGGGACGGTGTAAGCTCCAGTCGTTGAGCCGTTTTTTTGCATGCTTTTTTTTTGTAGACGTCTACTTACTTACTTGTAGACGGCTTTGTAGACGTCTATCCTGCTGTATATGTTGAAGCTGAAAACTGGTGTGTTTTTGCCGGCCGGCGTTAGCAGTAACATCAGCCTCTTCATTGCTTTCGATTCGATGGCCTGGGATCCACATACGCGTTAATCTGCGTTTGATTTTAGGAATTTTGTCTCTTATTATGCGCAATGATGTGTGTACTGTTGTTGGGGTTAGTAATGGCTTTGATTGAGCACTGAGAGGCTATCGGTGCAGTCAACATATTTTTTGTGTCTTTTAGGGTGGCAAAAGCTTCTGTGGTAAACACCGGGCAACATTTTTTTAGGATGCCAATACTAAGGATGTAACCGTGATTCTTCAAGTGATACTGCGAATTTGATTCATTGGTTTTTGAGCCGTCGGTGAATATTCAGTCGTCTGATTTCAGACCGGTTGATAGGCCAGCGAACAATCTCCAATATTTTGTGTCGACTGTATTTGTTTTAATGTACTCAGCGCGTGTAAGTATGTATTAACGTTTCTGAGCTAATAAACCATGGGGGTAGTTTTTCCTTTTTGGAGTAAGATGACTATCGTTGATGGGATCCGTTTGGTTGATTTTTTGAGCCATAGGCTGTTTAATATTGTTGTCAATAATAGAGTCTTTCGAGAAGACAAGTATGATATAATTGCGTTCCTCCGTTCTTCGATATTATGACATGTAATCCCCACGGTTGCCTTTAGATTGATAAATTAGTCGACTGTTTGGGAGAATTATATTTTGTACACATCTTCGTTTAGAGAGTTTGGCCATGATGAGTTTGCATCAACAAAACGCTAAATCTTACCACTTATCGACTCCAGATGAGTAAAATGGAAAAGACATAAAATAACCAAAACCACGACTTAAAACTTGCACACTGGATTGTTGTTGTCCACTGGAGCTCCATAGAAAATAGCTCCAAATTTGTATTGGTTTGGGTCATAGTCGATGGGTCTATTCATCCGCTAAAGCAAATGCAAAAAGTATACACAAAAAGTATATACATTATACACCACTCGGTGATCATTTTCTTTTTTAACAAATATCTTAGAAAGCAGTAGATCAATGGAATCTGTGAATAGTAGAAGCACTGCCTGACATTCCATTCATAATAAAAACACAAAAGCCTTGTATGTATTTTTTTTTTATTTTAATGTATTCAATTCGCGCCTAGCCAACACCAAAGACTTAAGCTGGCGAATAATAAAAAGAAACATAAATACTATTAATAATACGTGGTATACCATTTGTATATACTTTGTGGAGTCACACCCTTCGTCAACCCACAATAACAAAAAAAAAAAAAAAAATAAGACGACAAGAAGAATAATAAAAACGCACAGTGTTACGGTCAATATTCAGATTTCAACTCGAAATTTTTATGAATAAAATGTGAAAACGGCGTAACAAATATTGGTGCGTGTAAACGACACAAACAAAAATAATAAATAAATTAATTTGCATAAATTGTCAATATTTACAAAATAGATAACTACAGCGTTTCGGAATTTGAGACAACAAACAGTAGAGATTCAAAAATTTTCTTTGTGAATGTGAATGCTTATCTGATAACATTTAACGGCAATGTGGAGTGAGTACTGCTCACCATCCGACCGATTTTGTCCTCCAGTTCGGGGCTCATTTCTTGCCAAACAGCTTTGCCGATTACCGCCACGTCTTCGACGGGTGGACGAAAGACCACTAGCAGTGTCAAGCAAATACCATCCGTTGTGTGTGGAATCGCAGCGGGACTGTGCTCTACAGTCAGCAAACCATGTGGGCGATGTTGTGGCAATTCAGCTCCAAACAGCTCGATCATGAACTTCCTCAAAGTCGAGTGAAGACTGCGTGCTGGATGTACCTCTACCGTGGGCAAGTGATGGATGTTTCTTTCGCTAACCAGAACGTTTAGGGTATTGGTTGCTCGTTTGCGTATCACTGCAACGATTCGCAAGTAGTTTTTGTGATGAGCGTACTTGATGGGCATTATGTCCGAGTGCCACAGTGATGGGGATTGAGAGCGTGCCTTGTAGGCTTTCGTCATTTTGATGAGATTCAGAATGTCATTGGCACGCAGAGGAAGATCGCCGATGTCAGCGAACCATTTAGCTTGAAGAGATTCACGATCAGCCTGGTCAGGTATCTTGAGGGTTCCACTGACGACTCGGCCGGTGAGAAGGAATCGAACCCATGATCCCCCAGCCGTTTCCACGCCAACCAGTGTTGTCATTTCGCAATTGAGTCCAGTCTCCTCGTACACTTCACGTACGGCGGCTTCATTGATAGTTTCGCCGGGCTCCATTCGACCAGCTGGCAGATACCACTTGCCAGCACAGGATTGCTTGGCCTCTTGTATCATGAGAACTTCATCGTCATCGTTGATCATCACGACCGCAACTATGTATGTCACGGACTTTCCAATCACGGGAACAAAGTCCGAAGAGGCAGATGGCTGAATGCCCTGAGCTTCGTTGACGGCATTTTGTTCCTCCAGCGAGAAATCACACAGTTCCGGGGTTATATCACCAAGTTCTTCACCAGCTACCAGCCTGCTGAGTTGATCATTGATTGACGAGACTGTCTGTGGCATGATTTTTGTATTGTTCGTTTTCGAATTGGAATTCTTCTTAGATTCGCAACCGCATTAAGCCATACGCTTCCGGTGTACCCTTTGTAGTTCTCGCCACTCTATTCTGACCTGGAATTCATATTTGGTCAGTGAAGAATGAAAACAAAAATTAATTATTGTTAGTGTGTATGAGTGAGTGTATTTCGGTTAATTGATGGAGTTTCACTTCACCACACGACGACGCGACGCGCACAAGTTGCAATTTTTTTTTTTTATTATATTTTAATGAAAATAACTATTGGTCAGTAGGTAGACAAGAAAACACTCGGACTAAACTGCGCTGCCGCTGTTGACTTGTACAAACAGTCAAGAGACAAGAAGTGAACTAAAAGAAAGAAATATGTACTCGACCATAGTTAGATGGATAGGCCATAGGCGGTCTGTGCTAATGGTAATGATGATGACGAAGCTTGTGAACGACCACGACGACGGTGGTGATTGTGATGACTGCTAGAAGAATTTCGTCTGCGATAGCCACAAGAGAAAATCAACCGAGGGAGAGTGGTAGCAGCAAAAGAGATAACAAGAAAGAGACTATAAGAGACGAGTTGGCTAGTTGGCTAAGTTAGATTGGCATTCGAGAGGCAAAGAACGAGCCGATATAGAGAGAAAGAGTGAAAGTACAGAGGCGGATGAAATTGATATGGCGGCCTAGAGAAGATGAGCATGAGATGTTGAAGAGCTGATTTCAAAAATCGTTTGATTGCAGTTTCATTTACTATTTCCATACAAAGTTAATTAAGTTAACACACAAAAACTGCATACTTAAAAGAGACTCCACAAGAAATTGATTCTGTTAGACGAAATCCATTGACACCTCAGCCAGGGGCTTCATCAATAACACAAAATATGCGCCTCTGGAGGGCGGAAAACGTGCAAATAGTTCGAAATCGAAAGATTCATTTGGTGTTGTATATCGTCTGAAAATGTCGGAGGTCCCTATTTCTTTGAAGATGAAAATTCGAATGGTAATGGATACGAGTAGGTATAGAACAATGCTCGAACATTTTTTACGTCCGCAGCTGAATAACCAATCGAGTGCCCACATGGGGTTCGAAAAGATGCCGCTACTAATCATACTGCCCCAGATACGAGGACTATTCTTCGAGAAATGTTTCCATGAAGAATAATTAGACATTTTCTGGACCTAACAACTCTGTACTTTTTTCTATGGTTTCATCTGAAAGAGAAAGGGTTCGAAAAGATGCCGCTACTAATCATACTGCCCCAGATACGAGGACTATTCTTCGAGAAATGTTTCCATGAAGAATAATTAGACATTTTCTGGACCTAACAACTCTGTACTTTTTTCTATGGTTTCATCTGAAAGAGAAGGTTTATAAATATAAAATCCAGTCTCCTACAGGCCTTGAAAGGAAATCCCATACATTGGCCTTTAGTTGGGCAAAAGTAACGTTCGGCAGAGTGGCGCACTGGAAAAAATCTTAAGATGTAATTTGTGTTTTACGGACATCGAACCTGGGACCACTGAGCCATATCATTGTTAACATCATGAAAAATATTCAATATAATTTCACTTCAGACATTTAAGTCATTTACAAATAACCAACTGTTCATCATTGTAAGACCGATTTTTGTTGCTCACTCCTGCGAAAGCATCTGCTTTACATTCTACATAGGTAATTGAATTACGTGACTAATTCGTCATCACAATTCTTCTGATTAATTATAACTAATTACATTTTGTTTATAAATACATAAATGTATAAACGAAAAACATTTGTTACATGTTAATAGTAGTTAAGATGAGAAAACTCTCACGCTCATCTGTTTATTAATAACTCACGAAAAGCTTTTGTTCTAACAAAGACCTCTCTGTTGATGCTCAAAGGTATTTAAAAATACAGTTTGGTTATTATAATATGCCGCCTTAAAAACACTTCCTTCATTAACGATTTCATTTATTTAAGAAGTCCCATCTCAACTTCTTCGTTTTTCGAATGTATTCATTTCTAGGCGGTGCAAATTAGCATACGTTTTTGAATAACAAAAAGAGCCCGTTGGATTTTTATTATTAATTTTGTTTTTTTCAATATGAACTTCATATGTAATTATAATGTAAGTTATGGCGATTTAAATGCTGTCATAGCCGCCATAATAATTTGCATATGGGGGAAAGTGTTAACAAAAATATCAACGAAATCAAATCAACTGCGAATTTGGCATGCGGTTTGTTAAAACGTATTTAAATTTAAATCTAAACTGGTTTGGGTGTAGCTAGATAGAGAATTATGTAAGTTGGTCGGTTATCACAATCTGGATGACTAGGTCGACAAGTGTTACATATAAAGATACAGTGAACATGTGTATTGTGTATGTATTTTGAAGTTAATATGACTTTGTGAGCTTGAACCGGATTGCTGTTTGCGAAAAAGAAGAGCTGAATGTTTATGTTTGTGCTCATCGATATTGTGCTATACATAATAACGAAAGAAAACCTTTCGGAGGAATTATTCGTACACACATGTACGCAGAAAGGTTTAATGACCTGAATCGAAATTCTGGCAAATCCGTTTGAACTTGGAAGTAAATAAAAAATATAATTCGGTCGGTGATATAGAATGTGAAGGGGTAATTTGCTGGGTTATGTCATGTCTGAACTTACAATAGTTTAGAGAAATCAAAAATGGTGTTTACCTCGCTTGAACGTATAAAAGTCGCATCTACTGCTTTAACGTCTCAATTCGTTACTCTACAAGTAACTTTATTGTACCTAATGAAAATTGTTTTAAAACTCATTTATACAAAATAGCCGCGGTACAATAAATCCTAAACCACATAATTTATCCACCACCTGTTGAATCAAGACAACATAAAGTGAAAGAAGTTTTACATTCACGCTTTAAATTGCATCAGTTGTGGTGACCACTGATGAAAGTTGCATTGTGCGCAGGCTTCCGTCACAGATGATTGAATGGCCACAGAATCATAAAAGAAAAAAAATCACCCATTTAAAGTTACAGATGAGCCCACTAACTCTAGATCCATCACATAGTCTGACATCCTCGATAGAAAGCAAATTGTATCACCATTTAAAGGAAAGTGGCAATAAAATCTAATCCTGCGAGATTTGTGTGCATACTTTCCGTTTCCACGCAAGAAAAGTGCCAGTTTGCAACACATTCTCATCCATCCGCCATTAAAATTGAGCGCATATTTGCAGATTGAAACAAAACCAGTTCCCGTCTAACAATATTTGAATCGAAACCCACAACAAACTGCTGCAGCTTAAAACGAAAGCAAACGTTTTAACAATTTTGTAATTATTAACATCCAACACCACTTTCCGTTTTTAAGGCAATTTTCCAATCGGCGATGACTTGATTGTCTCCTATCAAACGCCTACTACAATGCATGATATGCGAATCTAATTATCGACGCTTCGTTGAACCCAAACTACAAAATCCGAATAATTAGAGCAAAAGGTACTAAATCACCTACGTTTAAACAGTTTTAAGGCCCCGTTTTTAAGCAACCGTTAGACATTCATTACAAAATAAACGACAACCTTCCTTTCGACTTTACTCTTCTCCTACACTTGAATTTCGCTGCTTCGCTGAGCCGTAGCAGAAACCTCCTACAGTACCACTCCTATATAGCATGCAGCTCGCACTTGGTACTCAGGTGAGGTAAACACGATTAAAAATAAAAACGAAAAAAAAAAATCTCTACAACCACGAGAACAAGAATCAACTGCGACGAACTGGTAAATGAATAGAAATTGAAGCTCTACTGGTAGGAAAAACAGCAATTCTATGGTCAGTGCCGGTAAGCCCGTTAAAACTCAAGTCCGACTTGATGAAATCAGTAATGTGCAAAACAATCGTCAACAGTGTCTCAAAGAAAATCGTGTAGGGGTGAACATATCGATTGCAGAATGGATCTACAAGTTTGAGAACTTGCACTCTTTTGCGTATATAGAACCATTCGCACTTTTAATTGTCAATTAACCACAAAAATTGCACATGACGTTACTTTGCATTGAATTTTGCGACACTTGGGTGTTTCGATTATCTGCTAATACGTAACAGTGAGCAAATAAGGAGAGCAAAGATCACAATAATTTGAATGTTTAAACAACAAACAGGAGTCCGAACTTGTTGAACTTGAACCACTATTAAAACATCCCCTTCTGGTACATTTTCCAAACCTAAAGCTGTGTCACGATCGTCAGTTACTTTCAAAATTATGGAGAAGAAACAAAGGCGTGACTAACCGATTATCGCAATCATATTGCCTATGCAATAAAAAGCAACTGGTTGGGTATGTGACAAAATGCAAACATTCTCCTATCTCTGCGTGTTTAAAACCAGGAGATGTTTTCTCTTTAGGATATTTTAGGATATCTTCGGGTGGATATGTTTTGAAGCTCTGCAGGAAAGTAGTGTCTCCATATAGCGCATAGGTACATGTACCTACCTCGATTTCATAGTCTTTCATGCTTTATAGCTGTTTTAGCTGGTCAATATAAGAGTGTTTTTGTTGAACAATAAATAATAGAGGGCGGTTACCTATGAACTTGAAATTAACTTTGTATTCCCTCAGCCACTTACCAAATTCGGAGCTATTTAACATAAAACAGTCTAATCGCCTCGTTCACACACTCAACCAAAAGCAATAGACAAAACTGGCACACGCCTTCGTTCACCTCTATGAGACACTGTACTGTACAGGTACCTACACACAATAAAGAAAACGAACAAATGAAATGTAGCCGCAATTCGAAAGGAATGCACTCAAAGCGAGACTACGGTTTTGTGGAATTGGAATTCCGATTTATTATCCTACTCGCGTTTACTACTTCGGTAAGCAAACATAACACCGAAAAACAGCAATCAAATTGACTTTCCGTCGGCATACAGATTCCGTGCTCATGAATCGCAACAGAAATAATACCCAAATGGGTCTATAGTAAACTGTAAATCTTGAGGGCACAAAGTTGCGTTTAAATTGAAATTGAATCAATCTCACTTACAGGTGGAATGGTAATTTAAAATTGGAAACTTAATAGGAGGGTAGCCCCATAACAACAACAATACATGTTCTCTAATGGCTGCACAATCTAAGATTACCCACTACTTGCTGCTGTCGTCGTCTACTTTGAAATTTAAACCAGTTTCCCCGGTGTATGCGTCTCTGCCGCTGGTGGCCATGTAGAATTCTGGTTATTCTTCATTTTTCCATTATTAGGTCACCCGAAGACAAACACAGGTATTCGCTGTGCCGCAGTCAGACAGCGCCCTCGAATGTCCCGGACTCTTTGGCACTCGAGAAAGGTATACTACATTCTTTTGTGCAAAAAAAAAAAATCCATGTAAGTGGGTGGTGAATGTGAAGGTGGTGCTGCAAATTTGATGCACTTTTTTTCAGTACTCACCTGCTGTTATAATGTAAATCTGCAGCTCCTGTTTTCACTGTATCTCGCCTTATGATGAGTAATCCATTCAATTTGTTAATAATTTCAATATTATTTAGTGAACTCGTAAATAGAAAATTAAAAGATTATAATATTCACACTTCCGCACGCGAAACGTCGACGACCTGCAACAACGGCTGATAACAACAAAAAAACAAAACAGACTTTTGTGTAGCGATGCAGATGCAGTGAAGTCAGTAGCGACAAGTGGAATGTATTTTGCTGCGAGAAATGTCAAATCGGAAAAAGTGGGAGGTAGATATTGATTGCCTTTAAGTGATCAGAGCGACATCTGTTTATGAGTTAGATAAATTGTGAACTATTTGGTTGTTCGTTATTTTTGAAATTTTTTTTTACCAATTTTTGTCTCTATAAATTTGTTTCGAAAAACGGATATAATCAAACATAGAAATAGAAATCAAATAATGTAAAAGTCAGATTTGTCTTTATTTTTAAATTTTTTAAGCCATAGCTTACCTAAATGACTAGAACAAATTTGCAGAATTTTCGGGTGGCTCATGGGTCATGGCCCCTACCCACAGAATCAGGAGCATTTGGCATCATAGGCAATGCCAACAAATTGGCTCCAGAACCAGAGTCGTTAGGTATGAAAGTTTTTATGCCAAAAACGTTTGTTCGAAGTGGTCCAGCTATTCAATGGTCCAGCCCTAGTGCGTAATTAGCCATAAATATCAGTGCAGTTATTGTAGCTGGCAAAAATCAAAGGCAAAACCAGAAATTTGGTTTTATATGTCGAAGACGAAAATAATTGTATCTCCCAGACTTGTCATTTCTGTAATAAAGACTTACGACACTTCTTAATTCTCTTTTGGGCACTTATGGTGAATTTATAAGTTCAGTGTATTCACTTTAGTGTCTTGGTTGTCAAATTGTCTTTGTTTTGCATTTTCGAAGCGCCGACGGCATACGGTTCGAAAATAGAGCAAATGTAGACGTCTACCGCGACCGAGTACGGTTCGAGAATAACGCAACGCTGAAAATAACGAAAGAGAGCGAAAGAGAACACAAGAATCGGATGGGAATTCGCGGCCCATCCGCATCCGTGTTCGGCTTACCCCCCCTGCACTTTTCATCACCTTTAACCATTCTCGACACTGAAGTGAAAAATTGGTGCGTGTAAAACGGGTCAAAGAATTGTTGGGGATAATGAATACAGTATTTCTATTAAATGCCACTAGCGTCATCTATATGTTGGAGACCAATATAGGATGGAAGTATTCAGTAGTTTGCATTGAGTACCTACCTATGGTGAATATACTCGAAAACGAAGCAGCTCATTCCCGAACCAAACAGAATACTACTAGAAATCTCGATTGGAAGGTGGCAGATTGTAGAAGCAGAAGACGACAATTGATTTTCAAACAGCGATACCTAATTGAAGTTTGAATCGGAGTGAACTACTTCGAAACAAAAGTGTCAGCGCTGTAGATCAACTCGTTTGGATCGTATGTGGAATGCGAACTACTTATTATCGACGTTTCCTGTCGTGAAAGTTAGGAAATAAAGGACTATTCACATGAGAGCGACCAACTACCTACGAACGAACGAATATTGGCATGTTTTGACAGTCCGTTCACATGAACACTTTTCTTGATCGCCGCAGTTCGCAAATTTCATCCATCAGTTTCTACCAGGAATTTCTCATTTGAGATTAAGTCCGAACGAATTTTTTATTCGCTAGTTTGTGGAACGCGGTTTAATGTTGTTTACAATTCGCGCCAAGGGTGTTTTCGTTTGCGGCAAAAAGTTTGGAATTCGTAATTTCGTTATTTAAACTGATTATAAACTTGTTTTCTTAATACATTTTGATGGGATAATTAATTATCCTCCTGTAGGAATAATGCAATGTGCAATTTTCAGCTTATAAATGCTTAAAAAGTGTTTTTTTTTTTTGCATTTCATGAATTCGTTCACTCGCTCTCATGTGAATGGTCCTTAATGTCGTTTTCGATTGGTAATCCAGAAGCGTCCGGAAGAACTCTCCGCGATTGTGAATTCAAATCCAGAAGCAAATTTCTCTTCTTTTCAGTAGAAGACGTTCGGATTGCTTCCGGACGGTTTTGGATTACCAATCGAAAACGACATAAGTCTTCTAAATAACCGCAAACGTCGTGAAAGTAAAACGCCACTCGGAATAAGGGTAAATTTTATCTTTTCGAATCCCAGCTTGAATGTACAGTACTTATGTAGAGATTTCGCAAGCGTGAAAACCAAATAAATAAACGTTAAAACTACCCTGCTTTATCGAAGCTATGGATTTTTTTTTAGCGCACTTGACGTCTATGAGCTTAACGTTTAAAAATTCGATCAGAAGGCACTTATACAAGTTAAGTATGTACATTTATTTTTTACATGCCAACTGCCAACTCCAATAAACGAACTACAGTCCAAAATGCACGACTATGGGTGACTCGGACTCTTAAGTTTTCTTTACTGATTTTTTAAATATTCTAAATTATAGCTTAAAGCTTACCTTTAATTGTTGAGTCTTACAAAAAATACAAATCATAAAGAATAAAAAATCAGTATCTATATTTTTTTTTATAAATTTATTTTCTTTTTATTAAAAATGACGAAATAAAGCGAAAAATAAAACCAAACATGAATAAAATTAGTCATATTGATGATGATAAAAATTGTTTTAATATAAAAACGTAATTAAGAAAAAAGGAAAGTCAAAAAACAATGTTATTAGTTATAAAAAACTTACAATTAAGTAATATTATTAACTTAAATCACAGATATCTATTTTACAATATTTTTTATTTGTTTTTTATAATTTATTTCCATTTAAATATGATTATGCGTTTTCTTTCATTAAAAAAAAATTACATTTGTTATACATTTTATTTTGTTTTACTTTCTGTTTAAAAATAAAAGAAACAACTACTAAACTAATTCTAGTATGGCTATAAGTTCCCATCTCATGTACATACTGTTATAATGTTCTTCTCATTAAATGATATACATAATTGATAATGTTATCGTTATTAAATAACCGATTACAAACTAGTTTACGTTTTTTTTATATGATAATATTTAATTTAGTTTCATATGGTAATAACATGAAGTTTAATTTAATATTTTCTTTATTCAAAAATTAAGTACTTTCTTTCACAAAATTAAATGACAATTAGTAGATTGGTTTATTTACTTCAGTAGATTTAAATACAATTGCTCTTAGATGTGTCTATAGGCAGGTGTCATGTATGGCAATATTTTTATGAGTTGATTGAACTTTTCTGAAATACGTATAAACTTACGTTGGCAGTTTTGTACGTACGAATGAATTTGTCGTTTTCCATTGGTTTCACTCATTTTGAAATCCAATCGAAAAAGAAAACTGCTTCTGGCCGACTACACTCACGTATTGGTGAAAGGTCAAAAAATATTGTATGGCTGCTGCCAGCTGGATTCTATAAAATACATAAATTGCACAAATTGTGTAAAATGTAAACGTCAACGTTAATTTTATCAATTTAGGACAAAATCAGTAAACATCAGTTCGAAACGAAGCCATTTTCATTGAAATTGCGGACTCATGACAGCTGCCAAATTTATGATGTATGAAAAATGTCTTAACTTATATATGTTAGTGATATGTCTTAGAACAATGAATGGTAGAATAACAATTGGGTAATGAATTAGAATATAAAAAAAAGTTTCTTTCTTCTCATTAAATGCTTGTTTTTTTTTTATGAAACGATTTCGATCGGAACAATCACTCACCATTCGATTAAATACATTAAAACTTAACCTCAAATCGAATATGAATGCATCTTCGAACCTATAAAATCTCTTATTCTACGCAGAAATCAATGAAAAATAAAAACATAATAGGACAATTTTCAGACATGAACCTCCGGACAATCTTCATCCTTGATCGAAGTGTAATGTACCTTTTTCGAAACTGTGTCAAACACTGGCGTTATCATGTACTTTATTCTATCCCTACTGACATAAACCAATGCAGCCACTAGAGCAATCAGAATCATACTCAACACGATCAGCAAGAAGATCAGCGCCATTGTATGGCCTGTCATTGTGGATTTCGTTTTCGCACTGGCACACTTGCCATATTGAATCTCCATGATTGGTTCCGGTTTTATTCGATTTCGGAAACACATGAGATTCTCCTTGTTTCGCACTGTCACTGCTGTCACCTGGATCCAATCGTGCAGTACACTAATCTTGCAATCGCAAACAAATGGATTCAAATTAAAGTCTACTATCAGATTAGCAGAACGATCGGTTCGCTCCTCGAGTTCGTCCATCAAAATCAAATCTCTAGCCTTTACGTATTCGAACTTGTTGCGTTCGAAATCGAGAAACCGAAGGTTTTTCAGGCACTTAACATCGAAATTGATCTCTTTGAGGTTATTATCGCCCAGATGGAGATCACGAAGACTTGGTAGATCACAAAATACTCTGCGATCTTTGAAATGTGTGATTTCATTCTGTTCTAAATGAAGCTTTTGCAACTTCAAAAGGTTGCTGTTGACGAAGATGTCATGCAGGTCTTCGCTGAGTCGTGGCGATGTATTATCATCAAAGGCATCGGTGAGATGCAGTGCCTCTAAATTGAGAAAGTTCGAGAAGACTCTTGGATGATGGTGATTTACCTCATCGTCATCCCTGGATATGCTGAGATTGTTGTGATTCAGTATGAGACGCCGAACGTTTTGAACATGATGGTAGGTCTTTCCACGGATTTCTCTTATATGATTATTACTCATGTCGACTATTGTCAGCGAGGTGTAGTCATTTATGGTGCCGAATACATTCCACGGAAGTTCAGGGATGTTATTGCCAGTGAATATGAGAATTTCTACTTCGGCTGGCATAAACTCTAGCACGCTGGTATTATGAAGACCAGCATTTGTGCAGTTTACAACATATCTGATGTCAACTTCGTATTTTTCCTTTCCGCAGATGCATTCGTCGGGGAATTTAGGTCCGCACGTTCCGGCAAAGACTGTAGTGCTGATGAAAACGGTTGCCAGCAGCAGGGTGGTAATCGCAATTTGATGCATTTTTTTGAGCTGAAAATAAAGAGAAAAGTATTGTAAATAGATGTTTTGTTTTTGAATGAAAGAAATATTCTTTTTTTAAACCATGTCATGAAATAAATCATTCAACAAAGGGAAAACGACATGTATACAACTTCATAGCTTACACGCAACCTTTATATGGGAAAACAAATTCCGGAAGATGGCACTTGGTAAACTGGCTTGAACGCCATTTACTTTCAACCATTTTCTTACTTGAAACGGGTTCCAAATGGCAGTCCCAATTAGCGCTTGTAAATTTCAGAATGCCGTAGCTATGCGTAAACCTATTATACCAGCTCCGCGGAATGTTCTAGTTGATGAACAATTAATAACACCAACAGTGTTGAATAATTTTTTCTCGATAATTGTATGGAATGCTATAGAATCTCCTTCGCAAATATTGGTTTTGCATGTGATACTTTAAAATTGTTTGATTTATGGATTTCGGCTAATTGCCCTCTTTATTGTAATGGCTCACAGTGTTAGGTATATCGAACAAAAACTCGTAAACTTAAAAATATAAAAATGAATAAGATCTGAAAGAAGGAAATCTTTTGAGACTAGATATTTTAATGAGCTGTTTGACATCATTTTTGTTTTTACTATTTCTTTTAACACTTAAGCGGTATATATTATAAATTTAGAAAGCAATTTAGATCAGTGATGGGACTTCTACCACTTAAGTGGTATTTCTACCACTTTTTGCTCAACCCAAAATTCTACCACCCGCAAATCCAAATCTACCACTTTTTCAAATGGGGAAAAAAGGGAACAATAACGCATATAATAACAAATACCTACGCACTATAAGACTTCTTTTCCATCATCGACACAATAGAAACCGAGTGGTTGAATAATTTTAGATTTTTGTGCGCTGGAAAATTGGTACTGGTACTGAACTTTGGATAAAAATCGGTGATGCTTTGTGAAGTGACGTTTATAGAGCTCATGAAAATTTGTTTTGAATGTTTGCAAAAAATTATCCATCCTATTTTATGTAATGATAGCAGCATTTATGGTACGTTTTAAAAATCTACCACTTGCTACCACTTTTTGGTTTCCCAATATACTACCTTTTGCCTAGCCTCAAGTCCCAACACTGATTCAGATAGCTTATGTGGTGGAGACTGGAGACAACATTGTCGCCCCCAATTGAAGGTTTGTATTCGATTAATAAGTAGGTTAAGATGCTGCATTATAATTCCTCTGTTTTAATAAGGAACGTTTTATGTATCCATGATCGTT
Organism: Cheilosia scutellata; assembly: GCA_955612985.1. Taxonomy (NCBI): domain Eukaryota; kingdom Metazoa; phylum Arthropoda; class Insecta; order Diptera; family Syrphidae; genus Cheilosia; species Cheilosia scutellata. Next base: position 117,380,387 of record OY015312.1, read on the forward strand.
TTCAAGCGCGAACTTGCGGAGAATTTTCAGATTTTATTTACAATCCACACATTCCAAAACAGTTCGTGTAACGCTCAATTCAGCCTATCGGGCTCCTATACCGACCTGACGCGACAACTATTTATTTTTTACTTATTAAAACTGGAAATGAACTCGCTGGCGAATAAATATCTTCTTCCGGGGAACTCGAAGCGAACGAAAAGCGAATCGCCTAGTTTCCTGGCTAAAAATACACAAATTTAATAAAACTTTGGGTCACTTTTATTTTTTTTTCATAATTCCATAATTTACGTCCCATAATTTACGCAAAATGTAAACACCTGTCACATTGTTATCTTTTTTTCCGTTGGCATCACTGTACTATGAAGTGACGCAAAATTCAAATTTGTTTGTGAATTATGGGACACCCTTTAGTTGATGTTTTATTGGTTCCTTGTAACTTATATAGTGAGCCTAAATGAGGTCTGTTGCGTTGTCAAAATTTAGAACACCAAGAGCGAACAGTGGGAACACTTTAAGTCGCCTAAACTTATGAAGAAACTCTCTACGTACAAAGCACGATTTCACAAAATAAAAACCACTACTAGCCCAGTTTGAGGTGTTCAATTGTTCATCTCATTGCTTCAGTTATGTCGTTCCAAATTTCTGTACTATTGAGAAATTATTGAGATAAGTAGTCCTTTCCATTGCTTTCCACCTGTATGACTCTTTGACTCTTTTTTTAAGTAAACGTCGTATGATTGATCCATACATCCTGTGGACTATGTAAAGGGCGTTCGCCAAAAGTTGTCCAAGAGGAGGATAATTAATTATCCCATCGAAATGTATTAAGAAAACAAGTTTATAAACAGTTTAAATAAGGAAATTTCGAATTCCAAACTTTTTTCCGCGAACAAAAAATACCCTTGGCGCGAATTATCAAAGTTCATTCGCAATCCACATCATTTAATTCGCGTTCCACAAACTAGCGAATAAAACATTCGTTCGAACTAAACCTCAAACTAAACATTGCGGGTAGAAACTGATGGATGAAATTCGCGAACTGCCACGACCTAGAAAAGTGGTCGCGTTCCACTGACCGCTAGATGACTATCGGCATGCCAAACTCCAATATAAAAAACTGACGTTTTAGCATTTACGCTAGAGCTCTAGCACATATTGGCGGCATTCCATTGACCGCTAGTTGACTAGCGGCATGCCAAACTCCAATAGTCCAATATAAAAAACTGTCGTTTTAGCATTTGCGCTAGAGCTCTAGCACATTTTGTGAAATATCCTTTTCTGGGAAATTTTTTAATCTAGCGCAAAGTTAACTGCTAGGTTGAAATAAAAAATAACGAACTGCAAAAAAAAAAGTGAAAGTGCAGAAGTCAAATATTTTCAATTTGGTGTAAAATGGGAGTTCAAACTTCTATGTAATTATTATACATTGTATTTGTTTATTTAAATTATTGTGTATTAATAAATATGCGGCAAATAGGAATTCAAATTGGCTCTAATGTCACTTTGCCGCTGCCGCTAGCTCTCTAGAGCCAGCGTTCCTCCATCAGGGATATTATATACTAAACGACTAGCGGCCAATTGAACGCTACCAGTGTTCTTGTGAACGGACTGTCAAAACTTGCAAATACTAGTTCGTTCATAGATAGTTGGTCGATCTTATGTGAATGGGCCTTAAGCCCACCGTGGACCGTGTTACGTTTAGAAGCAAGTTTTGAGTCAAAGAATGGTACCCATTACCCAGATATAAAATGTATCAACTTTCAAAGTGGGTAATACAGACGTTTACAAAATGAAAATAATGTAGAAGTGTTATTGGATCAAGTCTAGCGACTTCCAATCGAAATATTGTCGATAAGAGATCCCTTCGTTTGAAATTCAATTCTGTGAATCTATCCCATTCCCACTTAGACACTTTTTTCCCACTTTATCCAACAAAAGTAAATTTATGACAGAACAGAACAAGCTATCTAATCGTTTCGAAATCGATACCTCCACTCGTTTACAATTTCATCAAACAAGACACTCCCCGTTCATTGCCTTCAATTGATATCGTATCCATCAGTCGTTGTTGACTAGACATCCTAAAACCACAAACGCTGAATGGATTACTGTGTGATGGGTACCTAGCTACCTACCGCACCACACAAAGCTACAAACAAATGTCACCGATAACCTACTAACGGATGGGAGTAAAAAAAAATTAAACCACAGTACAGTAGAGGAAAAGCGGTTTGGTTTTCATTTTTACGTGAAAATCAATTTATAAGCGGATAACTCTGCAAACTGACAACACGAAATGAACACCAGACAAAAACAAAAATAAAAGAAAAAAATAAAAATTCTCATTTGATTTATCTTTTGAAATAGATCGATTGGTGATGGTGACATACCTGTATGCCTCCCACTTTAGATACGGATAAGGCTGGTTGACCCCAAAACACGTATAGACAACAGAAAAACACTGCCGCCGACGCGACAACGACGGCAGCCGTACTATGTGAACAATATTCGAAAACAAGTTCGGTACAAAAAAAAAAAAAAAAAAAAGGACACACAACACAAAGTGAAAAAACAGCGAGAAAACTCAACGCCAGTGTAGGCGTCGTTGTACGACATTTGTGTCACTTATTCATACAACAAATATGCCAATCTCCTCCAACTCGCCCCCAGCCACCATTTGTTCATTTCGTTGATAGTTTTCCACCCTGCACAGGCTATGGAAAGAAAAACTCGAATACCCGGAAAGCTAAAAAAAAAAAATAAAAGAAAATTCAATCTGTGAATGTGAAATTCATAAATTCAGAAAATCCGTTTTTTTTTTTGTTCCTCCTTCTGCCGGTCCTCTGTTGTCTTTTATCCATTTCGACATGATATTTGTCACCTGCAGATGGTGGGCATACATAAATACACTTCCAGTGTTAACAGTACAAAGAATGGGGGAAAAATATATATACAAATTCGTGCCTCGGCCTGGCTCCTGTTCTCGTTTAAGACAGAAATAGTATCCTATCTATAGAATAGGGCATTGTGCTTCAGAGCTTCATATTATCTTATGTGGTATATGAGACAACGGTACCGGTACGTATCTGCAAAAAGGTAAATTTGTATATGGAAATGGGCTTGTCGCAAACAGTGGAGGCTAAAATAAGAGCTATTCTAAAAATGTGCGTCACATTCAGACGCGTTAGTCACTTAATAAATTTAACACCCCTGTCCGTAAAAGTGAGACTACTGTCAATTTAAATATTTTATTCGTTAATTTATCATATATTTGAGAAATACATTAATGAACAATTTATAGACATTGCCTTGCTTTGGTTGGACCTATTTTTAGCAGTTTATATGACCATATAGGTATGCCTATCGCTTTTTAGCAGCACAGGGGTTTATAGTTCACTATGTAGGTACTCACTGTTTTTCTCCATTTCATTGCGTGGTTCTTAATCGTCTCAAAATTTATCAAGTTCATATAAATAAAGCGGATGAAAGTTTGGGTACACTTGAGTTCGACAGAGGTTCTGGCCGTTCTCAAAGCTGCGGATCTATTTACTTGAAATGAGATCAATATTCACCAAGAATATCGCCATCCACATAGTCGGGTTGCGCTTAAGGCATTAGAGACTTAGGTACACCATCAACTCTGAGCTAGTCAGGAGCTACCGCACAATGTTCAGAGCAATATTCGCGCAGAGCCACATCCTATTATGTTGGTTACCCGGATCCATTGACCGTAAGGAAATGGCCGACGTTCTGGCCAAAAATGCAGCAGAGCTTCCACAAAATGAAACGATTGAGGGTATAAGACTACCAATAGCCGTGGCCAAGAAAAATATATTTTATACATAAGATGATCACATATAGAAGGCCACAGGGTCTCAAAGGCCTTGTGGCTTGAGAGAAATCGGGAAAAGCTGTAGAATTACTAAAATTTAGCAGATCAAAGCTACTCGCTAGGCACTGCCTTCTTAGGAAGCACGTTAGGAGATTATAGGTTTAACAAATACGGACACGTGCATGGACCTACATGTCGCAGAGAATATTAGCTACTCATCTTCTCTGTGAATGTCAAGCTATTGCCCGGAATAGAAGAAAACGCCTTGGAAGGTACTCTTCGACAATATGGAGGAGGTTGGCCCCCTAAAACCATTTTTAGGTTCTGTAAGGAAATTAAGTGTTTTTGGGCGAATTGGTTTAGGTTTGTACCGTAATGGTTCCCCATCAGGGCTTCCGATGGGCTCAATATGGTGCCTAGTCTACTGTGATGAAATTACACCCTATACAACCTAACGTAACCTAACCTATAGATACGTTTATACATGCATTCTCCCGTTTTTATTGGCAGTGGAATACAGCAACATAGTGGAGTGAATGACATGAATTTTTCAATAATTTTATAAGCTTTCGAGTTATAATCAACTATAACAAATTGGATTACCACAAGGTGCTGTTGAAGCACTCGTAATATTTTTTTCCTACAAAATTTAACTAGCTTTCTTTGTTTTTAACGTTTTGAAAACCGTACTCCTGTATAAAACTTTCCGCCTTACCAATAATCAACTTTAGTCTGGCAGCTAACACAAAGACTCAACACTTTCGAAAATGCCCATACCAATAAACAAATTTAGTTGCCACAATATCGTTAACTGTAGGGTTAAATGTTAATGTTGAGAAAGTCATGTTTATCTCGGCCATTAGCTAATTAAATCCACCCTAACGTCATTTTCAAGAGGAGTGATGCCCATACGATCAAAATTAGAGTATCAAAAAATTGTAATAGGAGTGGATTGTAATACCCTGCATCTAACTGAATAGATTATTGGTATTAATTAATTAATTTTGGTAAATTGTAACGTGATTCCTTATTTTATTGATTGGGATAAAACAATGCAAATCTACACGAAATAATAGAATATTCTATTTCTAAACACAATAAAAAACAAAAATCGAATGGAAAAAAACGATACAATTGTATATTTTTCTGTGCAAGTGCAAGGTAAAAGAATGTGCTCTTAGTCGACAAAGGGATAATATAATATAAACAGGTAGGTTGTATGTATTTCAACAAAACTACAACATTTCTTGCACTCTTTTCTTTTCTACATCAAAAAATTATAGACCATTCCATTGGTAGACTATTCAAAGCAATATTATAAATTTCTTATGCCACGTAAAACTCAACCAAATACGCAAAATGCAATGCAATGTCTAAATTGTAACCAATATTTTTGAATGATTCAAGTTTTATATATCGCAGTTCATATATGAATAATAAGTAATATATTACTTAAATATGCATACTATTTTGTAGCTGTCCAACACCAGACCCTCCAAATTCTTTGAAAGGAAGTTTTCGTTTGCTGAGAATCCTTGGTGAAACATGTTTTGTGTAAAATGGTTGATGTCGCGCCAAATGTATAGTTGTAAGAATTGCCGAAGACCTTCAGAACATTACGTTTACATTTTAAATAACTTTTCAAAGCTATTTTATAAAATGTGATGGCTTATACACTTATATATAATTTCGTGTCACTTTCATTCATATACTATATTTTTATATATCAGTGTGATTTTTTTGGAAACAACGTTCCATGAAATCGGCAGAAAGTATGTTCACATATTCGTGTGATGTTTCAGTTGTTGTTCTATTCGTTACATTGTATTTGTGATTTGTATACTACAAATAAATTTCTTTTTTGCATCATTAGCCTACGAATAATTTATAAACGGTGTTTTTATTATGATGCAGTAATCTGAAATGAATTTTATTAGAACAGCATCAATTTTCGAAATTAATACAAAAGTACATAAATGCATAGGATAACGTATTGTAAATAGTATTGAAAATAGATCCGAATTATATGATATGGCAGTACTAATTTTCGTATGAATTTGACAAAACAGCTGACAATTTGTAGATTTCCTAATTGGGGTTTCGGTTTTTGCTTTTAATAAGCGTTTTAAAGCTTTTGGGAGGAATCTGATGGGCGAATTTAATTGTAATTTGTGTATAAATTCGTTTAGAATAATTTATTCGGCATAGAAATGATCAGTGGCCTTGTTTTCCGCGAAACCAAATTATGGAATTTGAGTCCTGCTATGACAGAAAATGTAATAGATCCTAATAAAGTTGTCGCACTAGTAAATGTGGAGATCAAATTGTTTATTGGTACCATTTCAATAAAGCTATACATTTTAGGTAAACCTGGCAGCCAACTAGTAGTCGGAATTAGGGTTTGATTATTAGTAAGGCCGTTTAAAAAGAAAACATTGTAGCATTGACATTGAAAAGAATTTGTACTGGTAATGAAGTTCCAGCTTTAAGATTGTGTTTTTGAGAAAGACTGCTAGATCATAGGATATTCTATGAAATTAAACAAAAGGCTGATACATACAGCAAGCTTGTGGTTAAGAAACTGTACTGTACTAGTTTTGGAAGCAATTTCGACAATAAGCGTTATAAATCAATACCTTTGATTAACAAGTTCTTTAGTAACTCAATAAAAAGAACCCAATGTCCATGTACAGCTTTTACTTACTTACTTAAGGTGGCGCTACAGTCCGGGGCGCTTCAACCAACAAGCGTCTCCAGTCAGCACGATCTTTGGCCAGGTGTCTCCAGTTTGCACACTAAGTTGGTTAAGGTCCCCTTACACTTGCGTGCGCCACCTGAGTCGCGGTCTTTCTCTACTGCGTCGTCCCCCGGGTGTGGATTCGAAGATCTTATGGGACGGAGCGTTCGCGTCCATTCGCTCTACATGACCCAGCCACATCAGTCGTTGGATCTTTACTCTTCAGGGTAGGTCGATGTTGCCTCCTCCATTCACCGTCTATGCAGACGGGACCGAAAATTACTCGAAGAATTTTGCTCTCGAAGCAACCAAGAGTAACCTCATCCGCTTTTGATAGATCCCATGGCTCTGCCCCATAGAGAAGGACTGGGATTCATTAGGGTCCTATAAAGGGACACTTTAGTTGTTTGAGAGAGGGCTTTACTAAACTCAATTGCTTTCTTAGCCCAAAGAAACAGCGATTAGCAAGCAGAGTTATTCTTCGTGCAGCGTGCATTCTCCATTGTCATTCTACACAAACGGACGAGTTTGGCAGAGATGCCAAAACTAGACAATAGACATTGCTCTGTATAGCTCGTCTCTATAAATGCTGTCATAGGCGGCCTTAATATCGATGAATAGGTGGTGAATATCGATTTGGACTTCGTGAATTTCCTCCAAGATCTGCCGCAGTGTAAATACTTGATCGATGGTGGACTTTCCTGGCCCGAAGCCACACCAATCAGGTTGTTGCCGAAAGGCTTCAGGCGATCACATAGCACGGCAGAAAAGATCTTGTAGGCGATGTTAATAAGGCTAATACCTCTGTAGTTGGTGCAGTTCAGAGGGTCTCCTTTCTTTAGGATCGCAGCTTTTATTTGTCGTAATCTATTGATTTTCTGCTAATTTTATAAATGACCAATGGTCCATGTGGCGTCGCAGCTTAGTAGTTAGAAAACCGTCGAAAACTTAGTCGAAGCGTATAATAGCCGGAAAAACCATGACAAAGTGTAGAAGCAGCGGGATTAATGTCGGACAATTTCGAAAGGGTAGAGTAGCTGACAAAATGTCGGACAACGTCAAAGCGTTATAGCCGGAATACGTCAAAAAACGCCAGGTGAACCACGTTGAAACGTTAACCGGAAAAGCGAAAAAATTAAGACAACTTACCTAATATAACGCACTTCATCTAGGAGACTCCACAACGTAATAGAACGTAGACATTTTAAAAGATTAAGGAGTCGGAAATCTTTTCATCTCCACTGTAACCACCTAGGTGTGTATCAACAATGACAGTCACTTACGACGAGTTATATTTGCTCTTAAACAAAACGAACAAATAATGAAAAACAAGAGTGACAGACACAGAAGGCAGAGGCGCAGAGGTGAAAAGAAAACACCAAACAAAAGAGTTGTAGGCAGAGAAGAAAACACGTAGTTCACATAAATAATTAAATAACTAGAATACAGTACCTACGTTTATATATTTAACAAGTGCTGTATGATGTATCTATATATCTTTCATTTATCTATATCTATTTTCTTCTGCTCTCATTCAATACCAGTTTTTTCGCTTATCTCTGCTAATTGTTTCTCACTACACCATGAAAATACACAGAACAGAACATTGCTTTGGCCTGGTACTGGTACTGGGTAGAGATGACTTCTTCTTCTACTCCCACACGTCCTAATACTCTCTATAAGCACACCACTAAGTTTTGGGGAGGGCGGCCGGCGGCTAACATTTTTATTATATGTTTTGTCTGGTATACTTCCAGCGAACAAATATTATCTCAACATCAAGGCAGATAACCAAGTTAAAGAGAAAATAAATCTACTCCATGAGGTAACTTTCAATTGAAGCCGAAACGAAGACATCACTAACGAGGACGGATAGTAGGTATATAAAAGACGAAGCACGTATGTATATCCTTTTTTCAGCTTTCTTCAACTTTGTATCTTATGATTTTCGCATTCTCGCAATGAAATTATGAAAACTTGCTAAAGTTCCACGATGAATTTATTTTTCTTTTTTTTTTCCAGCAAAGAACACTGAAAGTATGTATCTTCTTTATCGTTGAAAGGAAAGCGATCAGAACTTTATAATGGGCTTGTTTAAGACTATGCTTTACAAAAAGCAAACGAAAGAAGAAGGAATACAAATAGCACACACACAGACAACTACTAATTGAATAAGAATATGCGGAGTCTTTAAAGGTGGCGGTGAAAGCAAAATGAGAGGTTAAGTGATTTTTAATTAATTGGAGTAGAAAATTCTAGTATCACACAAGCCGCATGTCCTTCGAAATTTTGAGTGCTTCGTGGAGAAACTGAATTGAACAAGATGACGAAATTAAATTTAAAAATGGTTTACGGTAGAACTGTGTTGGTAATTTCTTAGCAAAAGAGAGAATGCGACTGGAGATACAGCAAACCAATTAGAAAATGAAATCCTGCCCTAAGGTGGTATTTTTTTTTTTTTTCATGTAATGGAGTGTTATCATTGACTTGAGGCACTGTTTAGTCGCTAACTTGGATTGCTACTTCGTTTCGCCCCAATTTAATGCCTTCAGATAAACTCCAGAGTGGTGATACAACATTGATAGTTAAAATTTCAATGTGATTTATTTGAATGGAATCAAAATCAGTAGAGAGCGATATGATAAACAATGTTTTTCGATTTGTTTTCCGGCGCAAAAACAAACAACGAAGACGGTTTGCCAACACGCGAACAGGCAACGTACCTTAGCTGACCGTGCGAAAAACAGGGAAATTCGAGATTATTCCCACAGACTTCCAATGATTCGCCTAGCGATTTATTGATTGTCATAACAAAAGCCAATCGAACGGGGAACTGAATCCGCTTGAATTGGAATCTAAGATCATTTGGTATAGTCACAATTCGTGGGATAAGGACTTCCTCTCCGTTGAATTTGCTCTTGAGTACCGTCGGTCGCTTGAATCACATTGATCGTAATGTTTGTACCGTTTGCGGATGTGATGGGCGATATACGACTATCCGGAATCAATGTAATAATACGCAAAACACGAATCAACTGCAGTAAGAAAAATAGTACATTTGCTCAATGGAAAATGACAATGCGAAAAGAACACCTGTCAAATTGGGTACAGCCTAAGTCAACGTATAACGCCATCTATCGGGTTGTGGCATTGATCGCAGCACAGCCAGATCTATTATTTATCTCGTTAACTTCTCCACCCAAAATTCACGCAAATTGTCTTTTATCAAAATTAATTTCACAATTATCCGAAATTTTAATTGTAGAGCCTAGCCTAGGTAGACAAAGTCTTTAACTACTTCGAAGTTATATCTGTCCACTGTGACGTTTTGTTCGAGTCGCCGATGTTGACAGACCTTTCTCAATGACAGAATGTAGGTACTTCATTTTGTCCTCATTAACAGCCTCTTTTCCAATTTTTAGCTGAGCTAAATTTAAGCGAATCCATTTAGCCGTACGCTGCTTCAGCTAACAAATCAAATTGTCATTTCAGCCTGTACTTCATAATATCTGTCAAAATTTAGCGCGCCCATTAATGGTTCGGCACATTTGCACAAGCTACATTTTGACAGATCTGTTGGTTTTTTGTTTGTTGTGTTTTTGTGTTGCGGAAAAGTAAATAAAGATGATTTTTATCAATGAACACCTCGGTGAGGAATTCTTTGAAAGTGAAAAATTTGGAATCAAAGATTAGCAGTAAAGAGCTTCGTACTTAGCTTTAGAATCAATTTTCTTCAGTGGGCTTTGCCATTTTCTTAAGATGACATACATACGTCAACAACGTTACCAAATTCTAGAATTTTGGTTCGAAAGTAATGGTTCTCTGTGCGCTAAGCTTATAGATCACATGCACCATATTACAGCCGGCATAATCAACCATCTAAGACGTATATTGTGGACCGTTTTCGCAGAACATTTTCTTTGCAAGATTCAAAGAATATTGTGTCCGTTCGAGGGAGTGTTGAAAAAGATCCAAATTTATCGATTCGACGACGTTCACAACAGTTTGGTGGAAAGATTCGATGAACGCATAATTACGCGTAATGGCCCTGTAAATTGGACTCCAAGATCATGCGATTTGACGCCTCTTGATTATTTTCTTTGGGGATGCGTAAAGTCGCTAGTCTACGCTGATAAACCAAAAAGAATCGACGCATTGGAAGCCAACATTATTCGTGTTATTGCGAGGACACACGGCCACAATTGATTGATTTTCATATGTCCCGTCTATATTCATTATAAGGATCGCGTCGTTGGGATGCTTGAGTGGACCATCTCGGTCTTCCGCCACAGACTCTATCTATATATAGGTAAAGGTACCTGACTAATTTTTGTTCCCGAATTATTGTTGAGAGAACAACAGTAACAACTCTTAGACGCAGTCACTTTTGGTACGAATTATATAGCTATTTCGAACTTCACCAGTAATTCATCATCAAAATCCAGTAACCAACTCATTTTCCTTTTTTCAGAACTAATTTCCTTGCCAAAGAAGGTAATCTTCTCATTTGAAAAAATAACCTCTCGATGTCAATACAATCCGTCTGAAGAGAGTTGTATAAATGAGGATCATCAGCCTCACCTCTGCCTCTAGTATAACAGTTGAGCTATTTTATTTCAAAGACTGCTGAGCTGATACAGAAAATAGTTACATACCGACTTATATGTTCTTCCTTTCTCTTGTTGTCGTCTCCCAAAAGGATAATCTGAACACATTACACTAAACTTAATATTCAAAATGGTCGCAGCCCCATTTCTTAGTGCCAATTATTTCATTAATCCCCATTAAGGTTAAGTGTGTCATTCAGTCTCACTCTATGAACCGCCAAAACTCTGCAGGTTCACAATACCACTCGTATATATTATCCCGACATACAGCGATGGCATCATTAAACCGGAACACAATTCAACCTCATGAACTGCCTAATTGCCTGGCATGTCAATGCATATGGATGTAGGTATCCCTATTCGCCCCATCAACTTATACATGCATTCCAATTAAACACAATAACTAACCTCACCTAACCTAAAAAAAAAAACTCTTGCCAAAGTCAAAAACGTTTCAACCCATGGTTTCATTCGTGTGCGTGCCTGACAGTGTGCTAAGCGAAGACGACAGCCAGGCCAGGTCGAGTAACTTTGTGCCACCGAACTAATGAGCTGCAATAAAGGACAAAAACAACAATAAAAAAGCACCACAAAAAAAAAAACAACAAGTGTACGAATTGTGTGTGCCCTTAATGCGACAAAGGCATTTAAGAGCATGCCAAGCATCTGCTGCATCGTAGTGTCAGTGTGGCTTTGCAATTTGCATACATCGTGCCAGGAGCTATGTTTTCGAAGGCACCTTATGCCCTCGCGCTCATTTGTGTAGCATTTGCCAAGAGTTTCCTCTTCCTTCTATCTCCGGTTTGAAAATCTCCCTCCAATGTCTCTCGCTCTAACCCTATAAGCTCTATAACTAAGGCGGAGAGTGTGCTTCGGTTTGATTTATTCGTGGCACCGGACTAGTTACCTACTATGTACACCGCCATGGCCACCTTAGCCAGTGAGCCGTTTATAATTAAACGACTCAATTTCTGCCAGCGCCATTACGAATGTGTAACTACTACAACAAGGGGACATTAAGTATCTATAGAGTTACAGTGAGGTGTATCTTTAGCAGGACTGTATAGCGAAATATGGGATCATGATTCAGCTTAACTGTCTTTGACGTGTTTAACCTTTTTGACATGACATACCAACAACTTGCTGTAGGTACATCATTTAGCACACTCTTCGAGGATGTTTCATATATGCGAGTAAATGTGTGCATGTTGATGATGCCAGGCGGCAACGGGCCGTAATTATAATGATTTTTGTATGAAGAACCTGCAAGTGGTAGTGGTGGCCAAAGGACTCTGTTCTGAAAACAAATTCATAGAAAATTGCTGGCCGCCAGCAAAGCAAGGGTTAACTATCATCAGTCCTTTGACTTATTTTTCTTATTTTAGTCGAGTTCCGTTTGGGGGAAAGCTTGAGTCGATGTGTGGCAAAGTAATGAAATTTCCGGTAGAAAGTGTTTCGTTTAAAGGTTAATGTATTGCAAAAAGCGATGTCTACTCGGGGTTGTAGTGTTGCGTCAAGGCGGTGTTTTTGCGTGCAATTAAAATGTCTTTTCACCTTTATATGTCACCCTCACCACATGACTTTTCGTGGAATTTTAATTAACACATTTTAAGGGAAGAGATGGAAAACAATTTCTGAGGTCAGATAGACATGTAATTTAGGAATATAAAAGGGTTGAGATTTTTGTGATAGTTGGAATTTTACTTTGCGTGTTTGTTTGGTCTGGTAAATGTAATGAAACATATAGAAGACTGTGATTTCAAAGGTTTTTTTTTTCGTTTTAGTTTTTTAATAGCTTTTTTCTTTTCCGATTTTGGCCTAAATTGGATTTGCATTGTTATCTGTCATTGCAAAGTCAAAAATGTATTTTTTTTAAGAAAACATTAAAAAGATTAATTTTAAGAATATCTATAATGTTATATGTACCTACATAATCTACAAATTTTTGAATACATTGTTAAGACCAAGAAACAAAATATGTAGTACCTCACGTAGAAATGTCAAAAACAGTGATGTTTGTCAAACTAACAGCCAGCCGACTTCATGCCGACTATAACATTTATGTACCCCATTTGTTCGTGTTTTGTGTAGATTGTGTAGATCTACAAACAAACAATAGCCCTCCATGCGATCAATTTCATAAAACTCTTGCCCCCAGTTTCACACTAAAGCTTAATACGCTGCTCTAGCGAAACTAAATTTTAGCTACTCTCCAATTTTTATTTTCAAACATTATACCTTACGCTTACCTACACTTTTTACTTTTCCGCAACACAAAAACACAGCAGAAAAAAAACCAACATTATCTGTCAAAATTGATCTTGAAGAAATCTGCCGAACCATTAATAGGCGCGCTAAATAGTGACAGATACATGCAGTACAGTTTGAAATGAAAATTTGATTTTTTAGCTGCCACAGCGTACCGCTCGTCTAAATGGTTTCGCTTAAAATTTGTATAGGAGCTAAAATTTAGCTTCAAATTATGCTTCAAAGTTTAAACTACACTTTTAGTTTAAACTTCACTTTAGTTTAGTTTAAACTTCAGTTCAACAATTAATTGGGTTCCACAGCTTCGTTTAAACCTTGAGCAGAGTTCATTCAGTAGTTTAAGTTAAACGACATTATTCTGCCGTTTAAACCTCAGATCATTTGATACAGTGACATTTCAATTTAAAAGCTGCCGATTGTCAAAAACACAAATGTTTGACGTTGTTTTGCGTGTTTTTTGAAAGAAAAGACAAGCAACGTTTTTGGAAAAGTCGTATAAAAGCTAAGTAGGTACTGTGCAATACTGCCAAATTCTATTTATTAAATTTAGTTAAACTGAGTTGAATTGAACCGAAGTTCAGATTATATTGTGAAACCGGACGAGTTGAACTTTAAATTTAAATTGAACTTCAGTTTAAACTTCAACTGTGAAAAAGGGGGTAAGAAGTTCTATTCTCCTTCGATAAATTCAGTAAGATTAATGTCTATAAAGAAAGCGAAGAATGTGGGTTTAACCCGGAAAACCACGGATTGAAAAACAGAAAAATTATTCACTGTCCCAATCCCACGTCACACGAACGTCTCGCAAACATCCAAGAGAATAACTGTTCTGAGCAAACTTTTCAATTCCACTATTCGGATGCGATATATACCTAACTGTATGTCCCTTCGCACCAAAAATAAAGCGGATACTCTGGAGCGCACTTGTTCGCTATCTCCTCAGTGCATAAGTGTAGTGTATTGTCTTGTCAGTAGGTAGATCTGTTACAATTTTAATGAAGTGAGAACACAGACAGAAGACAATCGGGAAAAAGGGCACTTACGTCACACGTACATATATACGTATCTCTTATTGGGAATTATGTAGTTTTGTCGACATACCTGAAAATAAAAGAAATAAAACATATTAGCAAAGTTATAAAAATATATACCTAAAATTAAAACAAGTAAAAGTGTTATCATCGGCCTGGCCGATGCTTTGATACCCTCCACTGCATAAAAGTCATGCAAAATGTTTGCCATGCCATATTGGTTTGGTATAGGAGGTACCAGAACTACTTGACCGACATAGCCCATTTTCAATACCAACCTGACAACGGTAAAAAGAAGTCCTCTCACAAAATTTCATTCACCTATAGGTTGATTCGTTTGGACGCTATCGTGTTTTCAACAGACAGACAGACGGACAGACAGACAGACAGACGGACATGGCTAAATCGATTCAGAATATGATCCTGATTCAGAATATATATACTTTATAGGGTCTCCGGTGAATCCTTCTTAGCGTTACAAATGTAATGACAAAGTGAATATACCTTCCTGTGGAGGATATAAAAAAAATTATAAAATTATAAATTATATTATAATATTAGGTACATATTTAAGTCCATTACAAGAAAAGCCACACATTTACTTATAGAATAGCTACACTGAAAAAAAAAAATAAAAATTACAGAAAAAGAGAACTAACCAAATAACGAGTAACTCTCTACTATAAGCTCCATTTGCCGGAATTTTAACTTCCAAGAACTTATTGAACACATGCTGGGTTTCCATAAATAATGTTGTTTGGTGTTTCCACGTGTCATTTAATATACAGAGTTTGACAGATCTTGTTTTTGGCATTAAACGACACTGACCAATGACCATCTGACACTACCGCCAGTTCATTTGCTTTTACGTAAATCGTTGCAAAATGTGCATTGACAATTAATTGTTGACAAATGCCTATGCCAGTGAATTGACAGCTATTTCTCATAACGTTTTAATTTCGGAACTGGAACTATGTAGGGATTAAATGCCAAAAATATTTGAATTGGTAATTGTGACGTACGAAGATGGAAAATTGAAACTTTGTTTTTGAAGCAGACGGAGCTAGGTTTTTGTCAAGAATTTCTACAATAAATTTCATCATCATCCCATCATTTTCCGATGTTTACGAAATATATATAACGTATTTTGTTTCGACAATTTCAATAAAATTTATTAAGCAAAGTGTATAGCAAGTTCTGTCATTTTGATTCACAAAACGCTCACTAGTCACCACAATGCCAACAAATATTCAGTGTTATTTAGAGACGAAGTGACATTTTGTTTGTCAATCCGGCTATTTCCACTATCATTCATTGTCAATCATTTGACAGCGTTTTCGTCAATCAATGACACCCAATTTTATGTCACTCTAACTACGTAACAATTTTTCTGAATGATCGAAAAATACTCAATTGGAAAACGAAGAGGCCAACATATGTAATTGGATTTGTCATACATTTGATTTTCTTGTCATGTTTTTCTTTAAAATTAGACAATTTCACTCAACTCTTTCCATAACGTATAAATTAATATTGCGTATGTTCAGCTACCTAGTTTACTAAGCATGACAGCAGTCTGACAGCAATAGTCGCACACTGTACACTGACACATTTAGGTACTAGATTGGTACTCATTATGTTAAAATTCTTAGTTGACGTTTAGGGAGGGGTGGTAGACGAATCTCGTCGGGAGAGACGAGTACTACTACAACTGGTACTCAGTTTACATTCCGATGAGTCAAAATTAAAATAAAAGTAACTGACAGCTAATTAATTTATAACTTTCTTCAATTTAAAAAAAATTGCTGTCACTTTTGTTCTCGCTCAAATATCAATTTACTCGATTTGTTTGTTTATTAAGTCGACTCCACGTTCTATTCGTTGACGGGTGACAGTCACTTTTTAAATATGGCGGAAGTAGGTAGATCCTAATAACAAATTATGTGCTGAATCAGCAAACATAAGCTTATACAATTCGGGGACGGTTTCCAAAGAGATGAATGGTCAACTCGTCCCACACAATATTACAAAACTCGCACAATTAATCACTAAAACCGGTCAGTAGTTGTAGATACATCCAACATTTCACTAATTACTATCGCAATTCATTACATCGCACATTTGGACACTCCTCGCCGATCAATCATTGCCGAGGACACAAAATCGACAAAAACCTCAAACTATCCTCTGACTGTCAAAACCCTAATCCCATTCAAATCTATAGTTACCACCGTGCCTATACTGGCTCTCCGAAATGATAAAAAACCTTCCTAGATTCAATGACATCCCCATGAATTTACATATTCATACGCCTGAAGCGTTGAGCTCTAAAAATTTAACTATTCAGCGCGACTAATTGTCGTTTTGCTCTCTCTCTCCCTCGCACCAAAGTGTCAAAATATCTAATTGGATGACATTCTGCACCCGAAATTTCAACAAACAAAACCCCCGCCCCTCCTTGTCCACAAAAACTCAATTAAGATTCCGAAAATGCCGTTGCCACTGATGCCTCCGTTTGTATATAGGCACCAATTCTATAGCGAGCCTTCTGCTTCTGCTACCCCAAACCCGAAGAGCACTTAGCCATTTATCATCATTCCCGACAGTCGGCGAAAATTCATTGAGTGTACGGTTTAATCGATATTTAATTGTTAACTAACCGGGAGGATTTCAGCACAGATCTCACTGCAGCGACACTAGTACTATTCGTTACCAACGCCATCATTCAACAAAAAGTTCCAACTATCATGGCGGACGCCATGGATGGCTTGGGGTATAAGTATAGTCATAGTGCAACTGTCATGTGAAGATATCATATTGTCCCACACGCTGTACTATCATTAAAGCCTCCCCTTCGGCATACAGTCCCTGGGAACGGAGGAATGAATTTTAATCATCAACGGAACATGCACATCGCGGCTTGCCGAACTAGGAAGGGAATTTCTATTATTTTGCTCCGGTCGTGTCGGGGAATAGACAGGATACAATATCCGTGCTTATATGCAAGGATGAATATTACGGAGGTTTTCAGTACTTTTTTTTTAACTTGCCTTTAAAGCCTTGCAGCATACGAAACAATAGCAAAAACGCTTTGCTGTTATCCGAAGGCAAATGAAAGCGTGGTGTAAGGAACAAAAAACATAACAGAAAGGCGTTGAAAAAAAAAAAACTGGTGCAGGCGTAAGCAATTTCACTCGTCGAGCTGTGTGTATCCTGTTTGAATGGATGAGTATGACATAGACAACGCAACGAAGGAAATTGCCGATGGCGTGTTGGCGTTTTAAATTCGAAAAGAAATAACAGGGAAACACATTTGATGGAGATGAGTTGTTGTTGCTATTTGCGATGGTGCAAAGGGTGTCCTTCTGGTTTAACCCTATATCAGTATTGACAATCGATAAGGCAGCTGTAAATTGTTACCAAGGATCGAGGAATTTTAAAAAAAAGCAGCAGAATGACATTTGGGCAAATTAAAAGCACAGTGTAAACTGTTGTCAAAGTTGATATGCATTTTTTTTTGCAAATAGCTATAAACTATATAAATGGATTTTTAACTTGCCAATTATTATAGAAGTGGAGTTTCTCTCTCGAATATTTTTAAAATAAATTATTGACAGTCAAATTGGATTTTTTTTATTTTTGTTGGACGTTTTTGCTGCAATACAGATAGTTCCTTTAAAAAAAATTAATGGTTTTCGCAACAGATCGATAAAAGACCCTTGGCCTAAGATTTGAATTTTTTTTTTATTTCTGTAACGAATTTTCTTTAGAGCCCATGAGATTTTATGCCGCTCGATGATCAGTCGAAAAATATTTAGCACATCTTTCAATATGAATAGAATACCACGATATCTAGCAACCGCAACGCTTTTGTGATGGACACAAAAGCGTTGCGGTTGCCTATTACTTACATATGTACTTAGATGGCTCTACAGTCCGGGGTGGACCTAAGCCTCAATCAACACGCCTCTCCATCTCCAGTTAGCACGATCTTTGGCTAACCGCCTCCAGTTGCTTACTCCACGTTGGTTGAGGTCCGCTCCACTTCTGGGCGCCACCTAAGGCGAGGTCTTCCTCTACTGCGTTGTCCCTCCGGGTTAGAATCGAAGACTATTCGGGCCGGAGCGTTGATGTCGATTCGTTCTACACGTCCTAGCCATCTTAGTCGTGTGATACATACTTTTGTGACCAAGTCCATGTCGCTGTACAGCTCGTAGAGTTCGCTGTTAAATCTTCACCTCCAAAGCCTGTCAACGCAAACGGAACCGAAAATCACTCGAAGAAATTTGCGTTCGAAACGACCAAGAACATCTTCATCCGCCTTTGTCGATGCTTTTGCGCCATAGAGCAGGACTGGGATGATGAGGGTTTTATGTAGAGTCTCCTTAGTGTTTCTTGACAAGGCCTTACTAGTCAGTTGCATTCTTATGCCAAAGAAACAGAGGTTGGCAAGTGTAACTCTTCGGCAGTCAAGCAGCAATAAAAGCCATAACTGCACCAGAAATAAAATCGAAGCTTGTGAAGTCCTGTAGCGAAGAACTCAAGGCTTTTGGTACACAGCACAAGATATCGCTCTGCTGGGTTCCTTGACATGAAGGCATTCCTGGCAATGAAAAAGCAGACGAATTGCAAAGACAAGGTTCGACAGCTGTATCAGAAAAAGCTGATCCCTCTGTGAACATCCCGCCTTGCACACTCAAGCTCGGAAAAGCCATAAGAAAGGCGAGCGTAAGATGGGCCACCTTAAATACTTGTAATACCACAAGAATGCTATGGCCGTCCTTCAACGAAACCAAAACCGAGAATATAATACCGAAGGATAGGAAATCCCTGTCCAGTGTCCACTCTCGTAGGTGTCATAACGAAGCACATTACTCTGCGGTACCATATGAAGAAAATGGGCCTAACGGAAGAAGAACTCGGTAGAGGCTGCGGTGACGTGGGAGTTCTTGAGGATACAACCCACACGAGGTATATAAATTCCTAGGAAGTCACTTTTTCAACGACCTAGACGAGCTTTCCAGTACATCAATAAACAAGATGATTCGTCAAATCAACAAAATGGTTTGTATGTAGCAGCACAGTAAGTAATTTGAATACAGGATTATAATGGGTAAGGGACAACCTCTTTCCCCTACGGGCATCACAATGGGTCAGTATTGACCTGAGTGTAGCACGGAGAAATCTCCGCCAACCCACAAACCTTACCTAACCTAACCTTACTCTTCCTTTGATTTTAGCTGTGGTGTCATTGTCAGAGTTTATAGCTAAGCCGGGGTAGACAAAGTCCCTAACCACCTCAACGTTATTGCTGTCTATTGTGACGTTCTATTTGATTCGTCGCCTATTCGTCAAATAAAAATTCATGATTCCACTGTTACTTCTAACACAATACACAATAAAAAATATTTGTAGTAAAAATTCTTGTAAGAACAGTAATTGAATCCAGGTCCTTGTACTAAGACAATCCGCTCCATTGTGGAGCTCATATGGCGGTTAAGAAAACCTATGATCGATTCTCTTTTTAGTCGATTTGCAGAGCGTAGTTATTCAAACGCACTAACCACTACACCATGGCAGCGACTATCACAAACCAGTAGCGACTATAATGAAATTTTTCGACACTGAGGATTCTAGTCATAAAAGCTGCACTCCGAGCTGTCAACTGGCCCTGGTACAATTTTAAACTTTATAGCTCCATAAGACACATAAGCACCAAGTAACTTTTCATCATAACTTCTTGCCTGTCACAGTAATTAGCCAGCAACCTAATATCTTTGCAGTTAATTACCGTAAATTCAAAAACCGTCTAAAACATCATAATTGCGTTACATGAAAATCTCCCCAAGCGTTCAAACTACTTCCGCAGAGTCATTAAATTGACTGCCTTGAGATATCTACACTCTTGAGTGTACCCTTTACATGTGCTAAAAGTGTAAGGTGCAACTTTGTTGTAACAAGTTCTTGATCGTATTGCCAAAATTCTCCCCTCATATCAAACACAACAGCCAGACAAAAGCGAAAGTGCATTAAACTGCAACAACCAATTAGGACTAACCACCCTCGAGGCTTCACAGTAGATACACAAACACATGTCAGTTGTGAGATCCTAAAAACTAAACTAATTGCTGCAGGCGAGCCAAACGATGATGTGCTGAAAGTCATATGAAATTTTAATTAAAATCCTCTGAAGAACTTTCACAAGGCAATTACGATTTGCCATGATGAAACCTTTAAATTTCCTAATTAAGGACTCTGCATTTGTGTATAAGCTCTCTGACAGCATGTCATAGTGTGGGCTGTCACAGTCTTCAGACATGTTAAAATAATCAAAAGAAAAGACGATATGTGACTTTGTCTATCTCTCTAGATCTAGAAGCAAAATCACTTAGCAAACTGAACTAGCTAATGAAAAAAAAAAAAAAAAAAATATCTCCTTGTTCCACTTCATCCAATTTGCAGCTTGTGGCTTAAGTGGATGTTACACTATATAAGTGCACCAAGACAAAGTTTCCGTTTCTCGGTCTTTACTTGTGTGCTGCTGCTTCTGTCATTATTTCGCCATTATAACTGAGAGTGCATTTCCTTTCAATTTATGCAGAACACTATATACCTACCTCCTCAGTCCTCACACTATTCGTAGCCACATGCTCCGTGCTCCATGTTGCACTCTCCAACTCCACTCCACCTCTAAGGCGCGATTTAAAGCGTGAAATTAAATTCTTGTTCTTCTAAACTGGGCGAACTTGTCACCTTCCTGTGGGCCTGATCCATTAAAAAAATATTGCAAATACAGTTGTCCGTGTATGTGTGTCTGGAATTTATAGCAAAATTATAGCGTGAAGACGCCAGAGTAAAAGCGTACAAGTCATTCACCGAGAGCTCATAAGTTAATTACCATCACCTAGCTACAGCACCGATGCAGTGCTTACACTTAGGCTCGTGCATAAAGGAATCAAATCGCAAATAGGCACATTCAAGGAGGCAAAATGAAAAATAATTATAATCACTTTTACAATGGCAGGTGGTGTGTGTAGAGTCGCAGTCAAGTGTAGACTAGAGCACTTGAAGGAACTTTCATGGGATCAAAGTTTTATATTTCTGTAGAGGAGATTCTTTTTTGCTGTCGCTTTTAATTTCATTTCGGCGCACGAAGAACAGGAAGTGGGCGTGTAATGCGTTTTGTACCTTTTTTATGGCACAACGATAAACGTAATTGTGGTACACAGTTAAAGTGGGTCATGAAAATTGACGACTTGTACTAGACTGATTGGTGGGTATTGGTTCCATAGTGTTCAGGATATACATATTTTTTTCTAAATTGATAGGGAGCCAGTTCGGTATAAAATTGTCTACGTACATAACCACATACCTGATGTCTTCATTGATAAAATATATTAAATCTCTACAAATAGTAGAAAAAGTTCTGACGCCCAATGTCAATAAAATGTCACTTTTCGAAGTAAATTTTTTGTAAAGGTGACCAATCAATTGAAATTGGAATTGAGTCACACTTACAGTCCTCGCTTTTTCACTTACCTTTTACCCAAGGTATATAGAAATACCTTTTACCTATACTAATACT
Source organism: Cheilosia scutellata (assembly GCA_955612985.1). Lineage (NCBI taxonomy): Eukaryota > Metazoa > Arthropoda > Insecta > Diptera > Syrphidae > Cheilosia > Cheilosia scutellata. The sequence goes on from OY015312.1 coordinate 117,402,450, forward strand.
AACGCATTTGAGCGCGAAATAAAAGGAAATGAGTTCTATTTCCGCAGTGATTTACATTTCCTTGCCTGAGTTTTCTGTGGAGACGTGAACACTTTCCTATTTAGTATATTGAACGAATAACTGACGGTGACGATATGACAACTTATTTACTGTGCGACTTTTATATAGGGACCTTATATTATATAGTTTCCGGAACCATAGCAGGGATGCCAATGCTATAAAAAAAGAAGTGAATTGCAAAGAAAGTGTAGCAGATTTGAAAGAATCATATTTTTTGGGATATGAGATATTTGTGTACTGGGCATAAGCACATTGACCACTTAACACATTCACTGTCACAGTCACGTTTCGGTGGGGGCCACAATATTTATATGTGTATGACAGTTTTTTTTGCAAATATTTTTCCAGATTTTCTTAAACTAAGTACACAGTTACGATCACCAGAGATTTAGATTAGAAAGATTTTTATTAACTTTTAGTTTACATTATATAATTTACCCGCAAAGCAAAGTGCTTATCTGCAGGTGGTTGTATAGAAATTTAGATTTGAAGTCATTTTTAAATTTTAATTATTTCATTACACAAGTCAATTTAATTAATAATTTTAGTTTCAAATAATTTCAATAAGTTTTTATAATTTTACTTTACAAAATGCAATTCAAGTAAATACCTACTTCTTTATCTCTTTTTTTCTTTTTTTAAAATTTGGAATGACTTTCAAAAATTTAGGAAGTGCATTGAGTAGTTTGGGTATTGTACATCTTAGCTCTCGATTTCCGTAAAGGTTGTATGTTTCAGGAACGTCTAACATCTCTTGGGCTCGTCTTCTTGTGTTGATCGTGTGGCGAATAGGTTGCAGAAAACGCTGGTCGTTCATATAGTACAGCAATGCTGTCATCTGGAAGATTGCTTTTACATCTAAAACTTTAAAATTAGAATTACTAGTTCTGATAGTTTTAAAAAGACGATGTTGTAGGTTGGATATTTTGTCTAATTGAAATTTCGCTGCGTTTCCCCAGGCCAGGATCCCGTATCTTATGCGCGACTCAGCTAACGTGTAGTACACCTGCTTTTGCACTTCAAGATTTGAATATCGCTTAAGATACACCATTGCAAAAATAGTGCTCTTTAGCTGAAGACGCAGGACATTAATATGCTCTCGCCACAGGAAATGCTCGTCGATGGTTACTCCGAGATATTTTATGCATCTTACTACCTCTATTGGTTCGATGTTCGCTGATGGTGAAGAGCAGCCATTTCGATGAAAAATCTGGACAGTTTCCGCCCGCTTAGTTGGAGCACGTATATGCATCACCTTTGTTTTGGACGCATTTATTACCAGCCCGCTATCATGACACCAGTTCGAGACGGCGTTGAATTCATTCTGTAATATCTCCTCGGCAGAATTTAAATACTTGTGTTTTACCACGATTGCAATGTCATCGGCATAGGCATACGCCAGTACATTTTTTAAATACTCTCAAAAGTTCGTTAGTAAATAATATGAACAGTATAGGGCCTAATTTGGAACCTTGTGGGACACCATACTCGCTTGCTTTTTCACTGCTAACTGTATCCGAAACTTTGACTTTCATCGTTCTATCAGTCAGATAGCTTCTAAGCCAATTGGCTAGTACTCCTCTTAAGCCATTTCTACTAACACTTTCCAGTAGCTTTTCGTGGGTCAGAGTATCGAATGCTTTGCTAAAATCGATGAATAGCACAAGTACGTGATGGCTTTTGTTTAGTCCAGCATTAACCGTATTGTTAAACTCACCCAATAACGACCCGGTATTCTTACTTTTTTGAAATGCGTACTGGTTTGGGTGTATCACTTTGTGTTTGGCCATAAAACTATTTAGTCGACTAACAATCACTTCCTCCATACATTTTTCAACCGCTGACAAAATCGCTATTGGTCTATAGTTTTCAACGTTATTTTTTATTCCTCCTTTATATATTGGGCGAATGATCGACGTTTTCATCAGCTTTGGAACATAAGACTGACATATACTACGGTTTATAATCTTTGTGATTACTGGAGTGAGGTAAATAGCATTTATTCTCAGATCAACTGGTCTAATATTGTCCGCTCCAGGAGGAGGCCAGGCTCCTTAATCCTTATTCAGTTTGTTCATAGTGTCGTGCGTTATTGAATGACACCGCCTTATCTTGCTAATGTCCCGACATTCACTTATGAATGACACGGCCGTTGTGGAAACATTGGCAAAATTTGCTTGGCAGCGAATGTGTTAAGTATCGATTCTACTTCAAATTCCACTCCAGCGTCGATTTCTGTTTCATACTGCCATATCCATATCCATCCATACTACTATATAAAATGCAATGTCCGTCTGTTCGTTTACCTCGAGAACTATTCGTCTGATTTTCATGATTTTTTTTTCTAATTTATAGATGTCAAGGTGTAGGGTGGGTGAGAATTGCTCAGGAGTAAAGAGGTCGCGGGGAGTAAGAGGGGTCTGACGAACCATTAGCTGTATGAATTTGACATTTTGTATGTTGATAGATAAGTCGAAATTACTACATGCCTCATTCATCGTTTTGCAAAATTCGTCCTATAAGGGTTAACAAAAAGGGAGTGAAAACATTTCTATTTCGACCTTACTACGCTCAACTTTCCATTATACTCATAAATCTATTTAGGCCAATTCAAAAAATGATTTTAATTGTTAGACAATACTTTACTGAGTAGGTATTTTGTGCTAACAATTATTTTTCTGGTCCATCCAGAGGGTGAGATGTAATATATTGAAAATAGATCGATTGCAGTTGTGCTTAGGGGTAGTTATATATTGCGCTCCAAAAATAGATTCGCACGACGGGAATTCAGAATGCACATTGTAAAGGCTGTCCCATAATTCACGTAATATTTGAATTTTGCTCCATTTAATATACACCCTTATCGTGGAATCCGCCGGGGGGAATTATTCACGGACAATAATATTTTGGCATCGTCAAAATCGCAAAGTGAACAGTTTCCCGTGTGGGTAATGTGAATGAGTTTCAATGTATCGTTAAAAACGTTCAAATCGAATTTTTCCCGAACGCGGAACTGTTCACTTTGCGATTTTAACGATGCCAAAATATTCTTTTCCGTGAATAATTCCCCCCGGCGGATTCCACGATAGGGGTGATAGTACAGTGATGCCAACGGAAAAAAGATAACAATGTGACAGCTGACAGTTCGGGGTTAGTAAAAATGGAGCGCTATACGAAAGAACAATGCATTTTCATTGTTGAGCAATATTTTAAGAATAATAAAGGTTTGTCAGCTACAGTCCGAAATTTTCGAACAAAATTATTATCAGTGATGAAGCTCATTTTCATCTTAATGGCTTTATTAACTGTCAAAACTGTCGTACTTGGGGTTCAGAAAACCCACGAGTAATTGTAGAGAAACAAATGCATCCACAATGCGTGACTTTTTGGTGCGGATTTTGGGCTGGAGGCATTATCGGAGCATTTTTCTTCGAAAATGCGGCTGGTCAGGCAGTAACAAATTAATGGTTTTCGTTATCGTCACGATTTAACGCCATTTTTTCTTTAGGGTTTTAAATAATTTCTTAACTTTTATAGATTTAAGTTTTTTTTTTTTTTTAATTTCTTTTATCATGGTAAAGTATGGTTTATGGTGTTTTTTTTGGACTCGTTATAGAAAATAGAATAGGTATCTCTCAACTGCGTACCTTTTTCACCCTCACAGGGAGAGAGAGAGCTATAAAATGAAAAGAGTTAGGTTAGGTATCTACATTTTTTTTATTAATTGAGAAGTGACTTTTGCGTCTTCCATTATTTTCAATTCATGAATAAGCCCAGTATCTTGTTCGCTCTAAATTTTATCTCCCATACAAAAATGTCTACAGAGATAAAATCTAGCGAGACAGTTTAGCAAAGCAGTATCCTGTTCCGCACGCTAAATTCTTACTTTCATATAGATGGGACACACTAAATGTCAGTTGAGTATAGTACTCAACATTTAGCGAGCATTTCTGTATCTGTCCTGTGGAGAGAAGTGCGGTTGCTAAAACTAAAATTAAGCGAGAGCAGGATACAGGGCTATAAAATAAAAAAATGAACACTGTGGAACTTAAAAATTGAATAATTATTGAACATTTGAGTGACGTTTACTACGAGTACGAAATGCGCTTCGCCCCGACCATCCGACGGCGACGCATTCACGGGACTTGGTAGGTAGGTAGGTCATTAGTAGATGAGTTCGATGGTTATGAATTTACAATTAGAAACTGGCTGTGAATCATAAACCTAATACGAATCTTCGGTCGAAGACTAATTCGAGGTACAGTAGCATTGTGAATTCGTATTGTGTATTCGCCAAGTTACTGTGATGATGTGACCAAAGTCAATTTTAACAGTCATTCATAACGTATAGGTTCAATTTATCTACATGTGCGCACGGACCAAATGTGTTTGCATTAAATTTTCAAGGATTACGTTTGTATTCACAATTTATTGCCTCACTCTATGAGGCTTGACTTCCACCAGTCCCTCATACATTCCCTTTCTCGTCTTGTTTGTATTTATTTTTATTCATTTTCCATAAGCGTTTTAATTCAAAAAGTCCTTGCCGTGGGTGTTATAATGCGTGTGAAGCAGAACTGTGTTGTGGGTAAAGTGGCGTAAAGAAAACCAGCCCATCCTCTCGTTCTCGATTTACCGCATGTAACCAGAACCAGACCGAAGTAAACAAAAAGCACTCTCGAATAATTCGCATTCAGTAGGTTTGTGTTTATTTTTTTATTATTTTTTTTTTTCGTTTTTAACCATAAAGTGAAAAATATTCGCACGAATTGTTTTTTTTTTTTCTAGTGTTTTGAGTGCTGGTTTGAAGATCTAGGTTTTGGGTTAAAAAACTCCTTTATTTCGCAAGTTCCCCTGGTATCGTATTTGTGCTTCTTACTCGGCTGTGCCAGAGGATTACTCATGCAATGTGCAGATTCATATATTCTTACGTATGCATTTTTGTTTATGGAAATGTTGGGTTAGATGCGGTGGAAGTAGGTACGCATACACCATTTAACAGTTTTATTCTTTTTTTTTGACAAGCAGGGTCCGTGTGTACACGTTTAATGGAGGAGATGTGTTGTGTACTGTACCTATAGTTGGGCAGTGTTGTTGCGGTATATTTATGAGAAAACTTAAGATGCAAATTTACATAGCTGGCTGGTGATGGACTTTTACAGGTCATGAGTCAAACGAAATGTATTTCTATTGTCTTAAGCTTAGTGTGCTTTGTGTTGTGTCATGTTGTATGTCAAAGTCGTGAGGATGATTTCATATCTTTGTGAATGGTTACTCACACTTTATGTATGCGTTATACTCGTAATGAATAATAATAAGAAAACGTGAGATTGATGAGGAGCGAACTGAATAGGAATCTTGAATGATTCTTCAACGATCAAAGTGCAGTCAATCCATCTGCTGTTACTTTCCCATTTGTTTTTGATGGTTGGAAATTTTATCCTAGCAAAGGAAATAATCATCGAAGCAATAAGGGCAAGTTAGGGGGTATTCCTAATTGGCTGCATTTTGGAAAATATGCTCTTTGAGTCCCACAAAAATGTGTTCCTTGACCTACGTCTACACTTTAAATCAAAAAAATAAAACATACAGTGCGGTTCACTTGTTTAGACGCACAAGAGTTACGTTTTGGAACAATGAGAAAAAAAAAACTTATTTAGCCAGAGAGGTACATTCATACACTATAAAACTGTAGTAGTAACGGTAGTTTTACTAATTTTTTCCTATACCATGCAAAAGTGTATGCATTTTTTTTGGTTCACTTGAATAGACGCACCGGTTAAATGGGTTAGTTAACAGCAACTGCTCGGACAAAGAGCAGTGAAAACTTAATTTAAAAGTAAGACATAATACGAAAAAAAAAAACTATTTTTGAAAAGTCCTTGCATTGATTCCGGACCGGAAAAATAGAAGTGGAAAACAGTATTGCCAGTTCGTTGGAGTTTACCCATTTGAATGGATTTTTTTTTTGTAATAATGTAATATAAAAAAATGGAAACTTTTCCCCGAGAGACCGAAAAAGAGGGAATGATGTTATTTTTGTCATCAACTTCAATTTAATTTTTCTTGTTTTCAGAAAGGGAACATCAGGGATATCGTGAACAAAATCCCCCCCGAAATACTTCCCATTTTTCAAAAATAGGTATCGGCAATGAATTTCGAAAAAGGGAAAAAGTTTCCCCCGGGAATAAATAGGTATCGTGAACAAAAATTCCCCACGGAATTTGATTGAGTTCTCCCTGGAATATTTCCTTCGGTGAAAATTCAAAATATAAGCAGTTTTTATGGGAATAAGTTTTAAAAAGTCTGGTTTTTTTTTTTAATTTGCTGGATTTTAACCGAGGAAATAAAAGTGGCGTAAGATTGGTGTACTTGGTGTAAATTTTTTGGATGAAAATCGAGACATTGCCAACGGTTTCACTACGAGGAGAAAAGAGAATGTAAATAAGTTTTGGAATCTTCTTAAGAAGAAATGTTGGAAATGTTCTAATCCAATCCCATGATCCTTTCCAAGTCCTGTCTGGTGACCACATTCAGCAAAGAACCGCAGACATGCACTCAGCTTGATAAATCCAATTCGCGTCTTTATAATTACTGAGTTACCATAATTCCTTGAATTAACACAAATAATTGCAAAATATTTTCAAATATGTGCTCGAATGACAACTGAATAAATCACAACTGACAGCTATCAATGAATTCGAACATATTTTCGAAAAATTCCGGGGGAAAATAAATTCCGATGGAGATTCAAAATAGGAGGAATATTTTCCATGGAAGAAACATTTTTGGGGGACATTTTTTTCCCTCGGAATTGCCGATATCCCTGATTTAAAAAAAAAAAACAAAATAATCTTCTTCTTGTCTTACTATAAAAATTAACACGATCAATAGATGCACGATTGATTCGGCGCTATTTTCAAGGACGTGTCTTAAGACTCGAGTTAAGTCAAAATTCGGAACTTAGTTCTTAGGTAGTTGAATTTAGCTTAAAAATGACAAAAGTCTGCATTTTAGTGTACACATTCGATTCACATCCTTGATACGACTTACAATAGCCGTGCGTGATATGAATATTCTCTTCATGCTGTATCTGCCGTGCTAGGTTTTCACTGGTCAATCCAAAAGTGTACGACGTATGGAATTTTAAAATACCAACGAGGTGCAGATGAACGCACTAATGACGAAATCAGTAAATGCAAATAGGACCACGATTCTAAAGCCTCTATGAAGAAATGTTTTAATGTGGAGGACCAGTAAAGAGCGGCAGGAACGACTAGATACCTGCCTATTACTTACTTATCGGGCTCCCGACCCGTCTCTGCCTGAGGCACTGCAGCCTTCCATCCCGGGAACGCTGCTTTTCCAGTTGTCCAGACCAAGCGCTCTGGTCTTTGAAATGGAGGTTCAGTCTGCCTTCTCTTTTCGAACCTGGTGGCTGGGATTCGAAGACCCTCTTAGCTGTCGATGTGGCCGAGCCAATGTAATCGACGTGTTTTAGCTTTTTGGACTACATCTTGGTACATATCATAGAGTCCGCGGTTGTATCTTCTCCTCCATTCGCCCTCCTCGTAAGGGACCAAAAATCCACTGAAGTATTTTTCTTTCGAAGGGGCCCAGTATCAGCTCACCCTTCTTGCTTATCTTCCAGTACCCGGCGCCATAAAGCAGAACTGGGAAGATAAGAGTTTTTTAGAGCACACATTTCGTCCTTCGAGTTCAACCCAATTGTTTTGCCAAACCGAAGTAGCAACGGTTTCCTAGGGTAATTCTTCGTCGGATCTCGACTAGGGTGTCATTCGTGGAGTTAATGTTTACTCCGAGGCAGGTGAACTCCTTAACTATACCTCGAAGTTGTTGCTATCAATAGTGACGTTTTGTCCTAGGCGGTGGACAGATGCTTGTTTGTTTGTTGATAGCATGCACTTAGTCTTGTCCTCATTAATTCTTTCAAGAAGATTTCACGGCGATTGAAGAACAGGCGAAATCCGACCGATGCGATGATATCAATATCGTCCGCATATACCCCAGCAGCTGAAAGGATCTGTTGAAGAGAGTGCCTTTCGTGTTGACACCTGACCTGCGCACTATCTGCTCCAGTACGAGATTGAAGGAGTCCCATCATAGCGCGTCTCCTTGCCGAAATCCGGTGCATATTTGAAATAGTTCGGAGGAGCTACTTTCAAACTTCACAGCGGGCGTTTTCCAGCTGAATCAGTTTTGCCGGGATTCTGAATTCGGCCATCGCCATATAGAGCTCCTGACGATGTATGCTATCATATACGCGTCTTTGAAGTCGATGAATAGGTGGATTTGCAGCAGTGTGAAAATTTGGTCTATAGTCGATCTGCCTGAGAGTGGCTGACCTACACCAACTACATACTAGTGTTTAAGCCTTCTAAACATAGCTTATACAAAACATTTGCTCTTGCGTTCGGATGGGAAATCTTGCTTATGATTGCCCATGACAATCTGATTTCCTTCATATGTGTCAATTGTGAAATATTTCTTTTGAACTTTGTGCGGCATAACGTCTCTAATACACATATATATCTCTTTCAACTTCGTAACACTCTATTCCACAAAGAGGGCGCATTAAACAAACTTCTGACAAATGCATCAAGTTTGTCAAAACTTTCGAAAACTCAAAAGCGCACATATTTGTCTAAAAAGTTCATGTTTTTGTTTTCCAGGATACCATCCCTGATGATAACACTTGTGCAAAGCAAAACTCTCATAACCACGATTGCGAAAATAAAACAACTTCCGTCTTCAATTTCCACATTTTCTATGACAGCACGTTTCCTCTGAAGTAGTTTCAAAGATAAACATGTACATACATGCTTCAGAGATAAATAAACTTTTCGCAAAAACTTCCAAAGCCAAACGAAAATAATGAACCCTAGTCCTTGTCAGTTCACTGTATGTATGAGAGAGGTGGTGGTTGCCGCACCAACTTTTCATCACCGTCAATCCAATTTCAATCTTCTAATTGCAATCGCAGTATATACCAAATCCCCCTGTGCACTATCCATTTTTGTTTACCACGAACTTTCGGGCTTCCTGCAAACTCCTAGGGCAAACAAAAGTTTACACTTGAATTAAAAAAAAAAAAAAAACGACCTGTCACCGAGTTTTGCATGAGTTTTCCCCATTTTGTGGGGGAAGAAGTTTAAAGCTAACACGGCCGCGCCACTCGTCCACATGATTAACAATGTCGACTGGTGTTGTTATCGAAACCACGGATCCACACCCAAAGGAGTTAACCAACTGTGAAGGAGACACGGATTTCGACAATGACCAACCGGAATGAGATCAATGTTGGGCGCAAAACACCGCTTTTTGAAGTACCCTTGGGGTATGGAAAGTTTCTTTCCACGTGATCGTCTTACCTTTTTCGCTGACAAAAGCAACAATGGCTAACTGTGTCGACGGTGGTTAACAGTGGAAAGAAAAACCAAAAGAAGAAGCACAAAATTTCCGCCACAACGGGATAGATTTCCAAGGTAAAACTACGGTAACAGCGGCCAACAATGAAGAGCACTCTCTCTGTCTTTATGTCTTCTTTCGAATGCGTATATATAAATGTCACTTGTGTAACCGAATCCGCTGCTTATGCTGCGATTTCCCAACGGGTCAACACAAAATAAAAGCAAACCCTCAGCGATTTGAATGGGAAAACGCTGGAAAAGACCTAAAAACCGCTGTCGCTATCATATTTCAGTTGGTAGCAACACGGCATGACAACGAACGAACTCAAAAACGAAACTGGTGGCAATGTCATTGCACGCATCGCGCACGCTTCAACTGTTTTGAGGGTTGACGTCCAGTGGGACCAGAACTGAGTACCGCGGAGCCCCTACTAAAACGAACCGAACTGGGGATGCTAAACGAGGTCCCCCCGACTAGGGTACTCAGTAATAAATACTCTCCCCGATGACAGGGATGATCATTTTAATTTTAATTCCTTCTAAAGATGGCGGTGCTGACAGAGGGAACCGCACACTCGCGTACGTATTATCTTGTTTACGTGAGGTGAACACTTATCGACAATTTTACTAATGTCATTCCGACGGAATTTGAATACGAAATTTATTTACTTAATTATTCATAAGGTAGGTAGGTGCTGATGCTGAGTGGGAGCTGGGAGGGTTCCACATACATTCACGAACCCAGTTGTTTCTAATGTTTTAAGTTACATTCTGGAATGACTGTGGGTTGAAGACGCCCCATATTGCCAGGGGGGATATAAACGCGAGGAGCGGCTTCTGAAAATTTATATGGCTGGTTGGTAGGAGAACGTTTCGAACAAAGTATTGGATGATAACATCTCCAAATTCGCAGATGATGCTCATTAAGGTTTCAGTTTGTGTGTTGACAATAACATTGTCAACAATTCGTTAGAGGGATAGACTGGAATTTGGGGATGGAGGAAACACAAATTAATATGTAATGAATGTTTGTGATGTACGTTGGCCATTGTATAGTAAATTGCCGTCAAGATATTTGTCATTTTTGCGGTTTTCCATTTCATTTCTGTTACCTTTGTTATGAGTGCGAGAATGATAATTTTGTATTCACTTTTGTCATATGGAAGCAAGTTTGTTGGCATTTGTTTTTGTCGACGATGAATTTACCTGTTGACAGTTATAATATGGAACACATTAAGAAAATGCATCAGCATGAGGTTTTTTTTTTTTAATATTCAAAGCAACGCAAGGGCATCATGTAGAGAGAGTGATAGGGCAAGAAGAAAACCCACGTCCAGCCAATGAAGAACTAGTTTCACCACCTAGTATAGAAGAAGTTGGCCTAGCTATAAAAAAGCTTAAGAACAACAAGGCCTCAGGCTCTGATGGTTTACCAGCGGAGCTCTTTAAATACGGTGGTGATGTTTTGGTAGGGAGCATGCACCGAATCATCAACCAAGTATGGGTGGAAGAAAACATGCCCGATGACTGGACTATCAGCTCCATATGCCCCATCTACAAAAAAGGCGATCCTATGTCTTGCAAGAACTCTCGAGGCATATTCCTGCTTAATGTCGCATACAATATCTTATCCAACATACTGTGTGAACGTCTTAAACCATTCTGCAACACACTAATGGGCACGTACCAGTGTGGCTTCCGGCCCGGCAGATCGACTATAGACCAAATCTTCACACTGAGGCAAATCCTGGAAAAGACCAACGAATTTCAAGTCGAAACTCACCACCTATTCATCGACTTCAAAGCCGCGTATGATAGCATACATCGTCAGGAGCTCTATATGGCGATGGCCGAATTCGTGATCCCGGCAAAACTGATCCAGCTGTGTCGTGTGACGCTGGAATACACGCGCAGCAACGTGCAGTTTGTAAGTAGCTCCTCCGAACTATTTCAAACATGCACCGGATTTCGGCAAGGTGACTTCTTCAATAATGCTCCAGCTAAGAGGATCTTCGAATCCCAGCCCCCAGGTTCGAGAAGACAAGGAAAACCGAACCTCCGTTTCAAAGACCAAGCCATCGCGGATTTTGAATACTTGCGGTACTTTCAAGAATTTTGTGCATTTTAAAAAAAAATATTTCTTTCATATATAAGGTTCGCGAATTCATGAGAATCACGGAGAAGGAACATTTTGTTAGTTCTCACAGATTTAAGTACCTAAAGCCAGGACCAGACTTTTAACGTGTGGTGTGTTGCCATACAGTAGAAGGGCTCAATCGAACCATAAGGGCTTAGGACACACCACATTACACACTGCGACACAATACACGAGACAAAAATGATTCTACACAATATGAAATACGTATCAGTGGACAGTGATAGCGACACAGCACTCCGCAACACCTCATGCGTTAGAAGTGTGGTGCGGGTTTAAACCGATTCCCTAAAAACGGAGTGAACATAGGAGATATTGTAGTAGGGGAAGTGGACCTGATAAAATCTCATCGATTGTCCTGACTTACACTTAACCGTTCATAGGTTCCATGGAGCCCATCACAAATAGACATTTTTTTTTTGTCGGTGAAAAATGGTGTTCACGATAATGCCACATCTGAAAGCAGATTTAGGCTAATTGAATTTGCTGCATCAGGAGCTATAGTGTTAAGGTGCTAGTACACGGCATGTAGCAAGGCAAGCCACATAATGTATGAAGTTCTGACGTCAACAGAGAGTGCACAAAGAGAGCTGTACACACGCCATGTCTCGAAAAAAAAATCTCGAAAGCAAAAATCTCGAATGTAAAAATCTCCTAAAAAAATCTCGAATTAATATTAAAAATGATGTTAAAAAGTGAGATAGTACGTATGGGGGCATGCTGCCCCTTGCAACCTCCCTGCTTGGGTTTACTGTTTGGATATGGGGGATGGGTGCAAAAAAAAATCTCGAATTTACTTTTTATTTTCGAGATTTTTTCGAGGTATAGTCTTTCGAGATTTTCGTACATTCGAGATTTTTGCATTCGAGATTAAAAAAAAAACTTTTCGAGATTTTTGTCATTCGAGATTACGTCATGGTCCCATGTGGCTTGCTACATGCCGTGTACTCACCTTTACTCACCTCAATATCCATAAAGTGACGTGGCGGTAATCGAACTGTCAAAAAAATTTATCATGTAGCGATCGAAGTATAAGAAAGATTGATTTTCCTCAAATTTCTGTTGTCATATGTAGGTACCAATGACAAATAATTACCTATGGCTCCTCGCTCTGACTTGCTCGTGATATTAAACATATTTCCTTCAGTTATGCTTCGTCAAAAAGGACTTCTTTTTTTTATTGCTGTAAATCCCAATTCGATAAGAAAATCATGCCTCAAGCAACCTCTCTATAATAACATTTTTGTTTGAAATCCACAAGTGATTTGATTCGAATTCAAAATTCAACTATCACTCGTCCAAGGTCCATACGCATGTCACCGTTGAAAACTCAATTTAAAAAATAAACAAAACTGTATTTGCTTGTCGAATGCCGGATAGATAAACAAGTCCACGTGCGTTGAAGTTGAAGGGGGTAAAGGCATTTGTGTGTACCAAATTTGGGATACCCAATTCCAATGCAGCATTTATCTCTATACACACACATACCCGTACCCGAAGGCTAGACGCACACCAACGAAATTGATTGACTTATTGGTGATTTCTGTTATGGAGCTTCATTTCCATACATTTATGCATGCTCAATGCTCCATACTGCTTCTGCTGTGCGTTTGCATGACGAAATATGAGAACGATGTCGGAATAATAATTCCAAGAAAAAGAAGCAGCTCGCCTGCTGTTCAATCATTTATCCTCTTGATACCACAATCCACAATGTTTGGCAAGCGATTTGTCTTCAGTTTTTTTTTTTTCTTTTTTTGTTAACTCTACTCGTTGGGTAGGGTATATGTCAGTTTTGTCACTTTGTTTGTAATATAGAGAAATACTGAAGGTTGACAGCAAACAAAAAGTTATGAACTTGTGTACCTATATAAATTTTGTGTGCCCGAGGGATTACCGCCCATAATATTATGAATGTCCCTAAGCTCAACAGTTGTAAATAATTATCTTTTTGATTAATCATATTAATTGATGGAGTATTTTTGTCTTTTCTGAAATATTTTTTAATCTGACAAATGTCGGATTTTGTCAATAGAAATGTAACACAGCTTGCAGGCAGAGATATAATTTTGATAGATTATTTAAGGTTCCGATTTGCATTAAGCGACACAAAGTTCGACATTTCTCAAATTTTCAGACAGGCTTAGGTATTGGTCCGAAAGATTTAATGCGAAGATGTAAAATTTGGAATTGAATTGTCCTGCTACTAAAAATATACTATTTGAGTTATCGGGAACGAATAGAAATGAAACACAAAAGAAAACGTCAAAAATATTTGAAGAATAAATGGAAGTATTTAAGTTTTTCTCCTTTGTCTCTTACACGTTGACATTTAAATTCACATAAAAGATAAGATACTGCCCACACCCACTTAACCTTAGCTAGGCCGATATCACAATTTTGTGGACTACCTGCCTTGGGTATTTTATGCAGTTATCAATAAAGCAATAAAAGGCTATATAGAGAAATGTTCTAGGTAGCTCCAGCTTTAATGGATTTTTTTTTGTTTTACAACATGAAATTATGTGTGTTTTCTTGTAAAATTTCAGGCCTTCTATATAATACCTGTATGAGTGTGAGTGTGTCAAACCCCGAGAACTGCAAAGCGAATCAAGCCCAAAACGCACAAAGGATCGCAATATATAAAATGAGTATCCTTAGAGTTGGTTTTCAGTTAACAATTCATCTCGGAATCGTACGTTTCGCGGTGTTTGAAATAAAGAAAACCTGAAAACCTAAGCAACTGAAGAGGAACATATTAAACAACCATATCCTTGTATAACTACATATCTAGCTATTTGTACGATGCCGCCAAAGTCCAAGACATTCGTGTGTGACCAACATGCCAGTAATATCTCAAAAAAGTTGCAGACCTTTTACCGGGATCAACTGTTTTTCGACATTGCCTTGGTAACCAAGACCGACAGCATTAAGGTGCACGCTCATCGTACGGTCCTCTCCGCATCGAGCGATTATTTTCTGGCAATGCTTTGCAGCACATTGAAGGAAGCCAGATCAGACGTCATTGAATTGGGCATCGATGGCGCAACCCTCAAATTGGTCGTCGACTTCATGTACAGTGGTACAATTGAGCTTCGCTGTGAAAACGTCGCCCGTATATTAACTGCAGCCGATGTGTTGAAAATGAGCACACTGAAAGCTGCCTGCTCTGATTTTATTGGAGAAACTATCGATGCCACTAACTGGCTGAGTATTGCATCAATGGCCAAAGAACATCAATCCGCTGAACTCCATAAGAAGGCTTTGGAATTTGCGCTACTGCATTTTGAGGAGGTGTGCAAAAAGGACGAGTTTCTTCAACTCACCGAGGAACAATTGGGCGAACTTATTTCGAGTGACGATCTGTACGTGAACTCGGAGGAAACGGTGTTCCACAGTGTGGTATCTTGGGTGAAATACGACAAAGGACATCGGGAGAAATTAATGATCGACCTATTGTCGCATGTGCGTTTCTCGTTTTTGACGCCCGACTTTATCATCGACAACCGACATTCAATCAGCAAGACTTATAAGTGCCTCGAGTTGCTATTCCGTTGGCTGGAATCGCACTTGTCACGGACAAAATTGTCAAAACGTCACTCTGAACGGAAGAAGGCGAATAAAATGGAAATCCAAACGCTTGGATTTGTGAGTGGAAGATCTACCGACAATTTGAAATTCCAGACTTTTGATCCAGAAGCAAACATTTGGTCCTGCGAAGACTTACCACCTCCACCAACAAAAAGGGGCAATTATACGGCAATTGTTGTAGATAAGAAATTAATCATCGCGGGGGGTTCAGTAGATCGTGAATCCAACGTCGTTGAATACATGGACCTCCAAACAAAGGAATGGAGTAAATTACCTCCAATGAGTCAAGCCCGCCTACTTCCTGGAATGGCTGAATTGAATGGCAATTTGTACGTTGTTGGTGGAAAATCGGATGGCAATTTGTTACGTTCGGCGGAGAGGTATGATTTTCGCACAAACGAATGGCAAGAATTGGCTCCTATGAACTTATCACACAAGTATGTGAAGGTAACAGTTCTCGACGGATTATTGTACGCCGCCGGTGCTGTCACCTCTCCAATTGAATGCTTTAATCCCACTGAAAACAAATGGACTCAACTTCAACATAAAAACGAAAGATCAACATTTTTTGGCATTGCTGGAGTTGGCAGGCATTTGTATGCAGTCGGCGGTTATTATTTTAACGGACAAAGAAGTACAACTCTTGAGCGTTTCTATCCTTCAACAAATACATGGACGGTGATAAACCCAGGCTTAAGAGTAGCGTTAAGTGGTATGAGATGTGTGTCTTGGAATAATCGACTTATAGTTTGCAGAGGATACGACAATAATCATCGCAGCGTCAACAATTCAGTTGAAGAGTATAATCCTGAAGAGAACAAGTGGAAGACATTGGCTCCACTTGTAGATCATGATTTAAAATACGAGTCGTCAAGTGTATTTTTATTTGTAAAATAAAAATTTAGAAAAATTAATGGCTCTAGTATTTTTTTTTTAAATACTTCTCCCGGGAAAGGCGAACCTATAACGCTTCAACAGCGCCCCGAGATGCTTGCTTGTATGTTAGTTCTGCACTTAAATTGCTGCAAATTGTATACTTGGAAATATATCCCCAGGAAGCGAGTTCTAAAGTTTGCTTATGTCTTGTAACAGAACGAGTTTTGGAAAGTTGATGTCCTCGCGGTTGTCAAGTGTACTGTATGGTCATGAGCATTAGCAGCATGTCTTGTGCGGCGCCCAAAAGTTGCATTTCGAGGGATAATGTCGAGCCCCATATATGGGAACAATATTCCAGGCCTGGTCTAAGGGTGGGTCAAATGTAAGTTTATTTTTAGAAATGCAATAAAATGAACAAAATTACTTTTTTTTCATGTATTATGGCTTTATTAGTAAGACCAAACATTCCCATAAATTAGACAACATAACGTCGTTCAAGTGGCTGCCTCGGCTGGCTTCGCAGTAGCGCATTCTGTAACTCCAGTTTTCCAAGACCTTGTTGATGGTTTCGGGCTGTAACTGACGGATTGCTTGGATGGTATTGTCCTTAAGTGCTTGAATCATTTCCGGATTCTTGGCATAACATCGGTCCTTCACGGTTCCTCACAAAAAAAAAGACCAAAGGGGTCAAATCGCAGCTCCGAGACGGACAATTGACATCGCCAAGACGGCTGATAACACGATTTGGGAATTTGGTGAGCAAAAGATCGATTGTGGCATGGGCTGTGTGGCATTTTGGTGAGCCATCCTGTATCAACCAGAGGTCGTCCAAATCCATGTCTTCAATTTCAGCAAAAAAAAGTCGGTTAACATGGCTCTGTAACAGCCACCGTTGACCGAAACGTTGTTCCCAGCCTCATTTTCGAAAAACAAAAAAAAATGGTCCAATGATGGCACCACTCAACAATCCGCAGCAAACCGTCACTCTCTGTGGATGCGCACCATACGACGCGACGGCGGAGACCATGTTTTCAATAGTTGTTCAAGCGTAAAGCGACTCATTTCATTCCGCGGATGTATGATACTGACTTTCTGTCAAGATTTCGAGCGGGAAACAGCTGTCAGTGTCAAAATATGTGTCCTTGAGGGCTTGAGGGCTTGTGGCTTGCTCACATAACTCACATAAATCCGCCCGTTCCCGTGTTGTTCCAATCTCTAAGAATCGTGCGACTAAACGCCTCACTCAACTCCCAGTGGATGCCGGGCGGCCAGGAAAACGAAAATGAAATGCACTAAATCACGGACGTATTTGTATTACTCCTCAAAAACTTTGTGACGACTATTTTACGTTCTTTAGGAGTATAACCTTCCATTGCTCATCCACAAATGTCAAAACTGAATTCACATTCGAAAAATCTTTCATACACTCCCGTATTCTTCTATACATTCGCATTTTGTTCTTCCGCGTGGATTTTGGCAAATCGTTGGCTATTTCCATCGACATTAAACCGTCCTATCAGCTATTATATATGATGTTGCTATTGCTAAATTTGGAGTCCTAGATGAATGAAATGTTCTACGGGAAGTGGAACTGCAAGTGCTAAACACCTCGTTTACTGTTAAGTACTATCGGGAGAGAGCATTATATTCTTCAAGCGCAAATCCCGGGTTTTATGTTTTTTTTTTTTTTTTTTTGAAAATACCTACGTGAAGCATCACTTGAAGTCTATTTAGCCGTCAAAATAATTATAGGGTATGATTCTGTCAGTTAAAAACAAATTCCAATGTTTCCGTAAATGGTTTTTTTTTAAGGCCGACAGATACCTATTAATATTAAACTTGAGTCATTTTTGGATTCGCTTAACCCACCTATATCATTTTTGGATGCAAAAACACCCGTTCCGTCGTAAGCCTGCCGCTGTCAGCCATTTATTGGATAGCGACAGTTAAAAAAAAAGCAAACGGATATGACGTTTGCCGTCATACAAGAAAAAAGATGAACGAAGAAGCGACAGAAACGAAAACGATTGAAATTGATTTGTTAATACTCTGCGCTTCGATACCATTTTCCAACCTATGCGCCATATTTAGCTGAGACAATGAAAAATATGGAATAGAATTGTCCCTGGATGATAAAACGTCAAACGACAGCTCAGTCAATTTTGCCGCCTCATCACATTTAAATTGAAAAATGTTAATGAACGATGAAGTTCTACCCGTGTCTCGTGTGGCTATATATAATATTCCCGTCATGACTATTATAACCAAATGATTAATGGCGTGCTTGTGCACGTACCAACAGCAAAAACAAATAAAAAATAATGCGACACCGACTTAGAGTCTAGACGCTAAAGGTAAACACATAAAGCCAGAGCTTAACCTCAGGGCTCTGACTATTTCACAAACAAAATTCTATTGAAGGTGTACCTACTATACCGTGTATAGGACGTGCGACCCCAGGTACAAGATGAGACATTTGTGAATTTAAATTAAATTTATACACTCCACAGTGTAATTGCGAATGGGTATATAGGGGCAACGACCGCTGTAAGTGGCGCCCCCTAACGTACTAATAAATTCCATGTTTCGCAAATTTATGAATCCAATTTGAGCGCGCTTTTCATTCAGAGAGCATAAAAGGAACTCAAATTTAATTTCAACATTGATAAGCCGTTTGGCAACGTGCTGGAATAAAAATACAGGAACCCACCTATGTGCCATGTTTTCCAGTCGAATATGGGGAATCCAAATCCTTTTAGCTGCAACATTATTTTAGCAATTTTGTTCAGAGGGGGGGCGGGGGGGCGGCAATTTTTGCGCGTGCCTTTTTGCCAGGATAAAGGATGAGCCGCTGCAGGGGGAAATATGAGTTTTACGAAACCGTATTTGAAGTAGGTAATGAAGAGATTTAATGGTGACATGAATTTAATAAATCATTTGGTTTGGGTCTTCAATGGCTGTATATTAGATTGGAATTGTTGGTGGTGGTGGTACTGCTGCTGGAGGGTTGTAATTTATCATGTTTTTGTTCTGTCATAAAATGGAAGCTCTCTCCTCTAACATTACACAGGGAACATTATTATAGAGATTGTCTTAGAATATAGATGGTATGGGAGGTGTATGCGGCTTAATGAGCTTCTATATATAATTGAAAAGCCCCAGTGATACAGGAGTGTGTATTTAAATTGAACAAAAGGGTTTTAGGATCTTAGTATGAAATGAAAATGAAAACCCATCCTGTTTGTGTATTTATTTGTAAATTAAAAGTTTGGACCTTTGTTTTGAGAGTGGATTGTTGCATTAGCATTTCAGACTGAGTGCCCTGTCGGAATAGTTAAACGAATTGTTTTTGAAGTCCTTTTGGCGATTCCTTTTCATAGGCACTTCCACACTTTAAGTATACCCTCTTCTTTGGGTGCCTTTGGGTCTCGTAGGTCAATTTGTTTAATTGGTTGGAATTCATTTAATTGGCAGTTTTTTTTTGTGTGTTTTTTTTTCTCGTTTACAATTTCGATTAAGTACAAGTTTGCTTTAAAATTTACGTCCTTAGGTGGAGAGTTAGAAAATAATGTACATGTTCTCATTTGAAGGGGAGGAGTTGTTTACCATTTTGTAGAAGGACATCGTTCTGCTTACTTAGATGGCGCTACAGTCCGGGGTGGACCTAGGCTGCTTAGACAAGCAAAGAATTACTCTTGCCCAGCCTTGATTCTACGGGCTTAAAAAGCCATGTTGGTCCTTTAGCAATACAACGAAGAACACTTACATATTCCGCCAGTTGTATACTGCAATCTTATTTTTTTTCGGTGAATACACAAAAGACTCTAGGATGACAGCATCATCTAATTACTTATATATAAACGCATCCAGACACTTGAAGATTTTCTGTCTAAAGTCACTGCATCCTTCCATCCTCTATACGATTCGGAGCACATTGCTTCCAGTTGTCCATAGACCAAGTACAAGTACCTAATCAACGAAGAAAAAGTGGCTTATCCATAATCACCCGATTCTCTGTCACTATTTATACAGGGAATAAAGTGAGTACTCCAATAATTTATAGGAGTTATATAATATCGCTTTTATGTCTCTTATGTCGGAGAATTGTTTGCTAAGGTATTGGAAACGCATTGCTAAGTTATAGCCGAGTCAATGTTTGGATAATGAGGTAATTTTCATCCGATTAGAAGGACAAACGTCTAACTATTTCGATTCAGAATCGTACTTGAGAAGGCTTGAGGAGAGATTGCCACACCTATGTATATGTCAATATATGTATTAGTTTTTTCTAAATTTGAATAACTTATACGACTGATTCCTTCGTAGTAAACTCAGAAGTACAGACAAGACGCTCTTAAAGTAGCCTAAAATCGATTTTTTAAATAGTTGTGATCACTTTTTTTTCTTCTCCTATATATACAACTAGCCATCCTAATGACAAATATGCTGGTCCAAGACGTTTTGCAGGCGGTCTTCTTGCTGCAAGACGCTCTTAAAGTAGCCTAAAAATCGATTTTTTAAATAATTGCAGGCCTAAATCGATCTTAGGCTACTGTAAGAGCGTCTTGCAGGAAGAATTAAGACGCTTTCTCAGGAAAATTATACTCTGAATCTATAAAACTCTAACATTGAAGGGCCTACTCTATTACTTTAAACATAATACATACCTACAATCGAACAAATCAAATCGGAAATGAAATGTCAACACTGTCAAACGCGCGTAAAAGTAGAAAGTAGGTCTGCTTGTTCGATGCGTTGAACCTTACTATATATACTATCTAAAGTCGATATTTACGCCAGAAGTCGCATTTTAGCTTGTACCATATGAACGCGTTGTTTATACATAATCTGTTACGGCACGCGCTCAAAAACGCCACAGTGAATGAAAAACTAGGTTTTTGTTGTGTATCTAAAGAAGTGTTGTGAAATTATCTTCTCTGAGTGAAAATGAAATCTCAACACTCAAGAGCATGCGTGCACTGTGCTTCACAGTGGCCCTGCGCATGGCCTATGAAATTTGTTTCTTAGTTGGTTAGCCGAATGTAGAATAGAATTTGAAGCTGAATGCATTTTATATTCTTTATTTACAAATTCTGGATGTATTCGTAGTGTGGGTATGAAATTGTATCTTTTAAAGAAGGATTGTAACTGCGTAACTTTTGAAGCAAAAATATGTTTTGCTAATTGTATCTTTTTCGAGTGAATTGTAACTGTGTAACTTTAATTTCTGATTGTATCCAAAAGATATAAATATGTATTGAAGAGTTGATTTCTAAGGTTACAATTTTCGACGTATGAACCTCAATTTAAATTGCCGTTATACCTATCTCATTGAATATATTGAACTTGAAAAATGAAAAGAAAGAAACGAGACACTCAATCTCAACATACATAATTACAAGTTTAACTCAAGGACAGAGCTAAAGGCACTTTAGACTCAAACATCATTTCGTCACGAATGTTTGTTAATCAAACGAGTTTATATAGGTATCAATGCTTGCCCAAGTCGGTAAGTACTTCGAAACCCTTAACTTTGGAGTGGTTAATAATATTGCGTACTGAGAATAAGATACACATTTATACTGATCGTGACAGCTTCAAGCGATTTAGAACAGACTACACTTCCATAAGGTCTAGTAGGACTTCAATTAATTGTAAGTCTGTTTTCCCAAGCCCAATGGACACTATTGACACCACCAACAACGCACACAGCAATTTATCAGCTTCGGTGTGAACAACTCTTATGTCCCACTTAATTAATGAAACAAATGTTACTTTCATAAACAAAAACGCAAACAACGAAGTAGCGCTAATTTGTTTGTAATTTACCTACGTCAAAGAATCCCACTCTCACGTACAGAACTGAGACTTTCAATTAACACGGAATTTGCAACTTCTTTCAATGATGCCTTTAAGAGATTATAGTAGGTATAGCTTTATAGCTTATCCCATCGTTAATAGAGCTCCTAATTCCAGTATCGAATTGAATTGAAAGGTTTTATTTAACTATACCAGGCTATGCCATAGAAGCCAGAGGTGAATTGGTATACAAACAGCCCTCCTATTTTACTTGCAAACGCGTGTATGCATGAGCTTGAAAATCTCCGGGATACATCATAAATTCTGATTAGAACTGCATCCACTTTCGGTTTAAATACATTTTTGGTAAGTGAATAACATACGAAATAACTCCTGTAATAAATTCATCAATGAATTGTGTTTTCGAAATCCAATAACTATAACTGCCATAATTCTGTTGGAATGACACTCGTATCTCTAGTGCAGGTATGCAAAACCATATATCCATTCTGCATCGAGAATTTGTTAGCCTTCCTTGTGAGTATCTGTCAACAGATATTTTATGTACCCATTAGAAGAGCCATACCTTTGCAATTTCCACCTCAGTTTTAGACTTCATTCTGTTTTCCCCGCATAACGAGAAAATGTGGAGCGATGATGCTGACATCAAGAGATAAAATATTGTCAAAATGATTTAAGTATAAATCGGATTACCACCTACTTTACATACATGATGTTTTTCCAAGTGCAAAATCCGTAAACCTGTTGCCGTGTCCATAGAGGAATCCTTTCCCTAAAGAATTCACTCAACCGCATGTCATGGTGGAATATAAATCTCTTCGTAGATGCGTCAGGTATGTATAGTGGTATCAAACAAACAATGAGGTAATGTATGTGGCCACAAAATTAGGTTGGATCCCAGCAGTAGCTTAATGCTTCCTTTGATGTTTATTACAGAAAGTTGGACTAGGAAAACTATCCGAAGAGCGAATGACATATTTTTACTGCCATCGTTTTAAGGATTAGTGCGGGAATGATTTTCATTGCATTGGAACCGTTTTAAGCCAATGCAGTCAATCGTATAGCTATACCAACTTGTATCTGTATGTTATATACCTAAAATATTTCTGTATCCACGTAGATAATTTGTGCTGGCTTTGAGGAATGTTGATTCATTTTATTGACATTTCCGACAGGAGATTGCTGTATGATTTATGTTACCATCAAGGTAGTCATTCAAAATAATTTATCTGTATCAGACCGGTGACGATATACATATGAATGTATATGACAATCCATAGTTGCATATACGAGTCAATAGAGAACTGCGATAACAGGTGTAATTTGTTGAAACTCGTGCAATTGCGACGACTCAGTGGAGTCACTGTATTGAATTCATCAAAGATATTGAAAAATAAAATTGAACCACATATATTAAAGTTTGTTAAAATATGGTCGACTAACGGTACTTCTTGCGTCCACCAATTTTGGAAGCCATTGACAAAATTAATTAAAGTGCAGGAGCCTGAAATGAGTCACACGAGATTTTCTCGTTCAACCTTATTAATGAAAGTTAGGTTAGGTAAACAGATGGTTGGTTGGTTGAAAGTGGCTACCAGCTGGGAAACGCCAACACACTTAGACCAGCATGCAGAGGGCTCTAAACCTAGTTGCTGAATGGTGTACAAAAGTTGGCCTCAAAGTCAATCCCAAGAAAAGCACCAACACACTTAGACCAGCATGCAGAGGGCTCTAAACCTAGTTGCTGAATGGTGTACAAAAGTTGGCCTCAAAGTCAATCCCAAGAAAAGCACCATAGTTGCATTCACCAAAAGAAGATATCGAGAAAGACTCTGAAATGCTACACTCTTCGGCGAAATAATAGAGTTCTCAACGGAAGTCAAATATCTAGGAATCACATTGGATGAAAAACTTACATGGAACTCTCACCTTACCAAAACTATTGACAAGGCCAGGTTGCCCTTATGGATCAGCAAAAGTCTACTCGGTAAAAACTGGGAACTTAACCCCAAAATGATACTGTGGATGTATACGGCAATAACAGACCTATCATCACGTATGCAGCCGTCGCGTCGTTTGGTGGTATAAAGCAACGCAGAGGTTAGCAACTTTTGGGCGCCCCACAAGACAGGCTGCTAATGCTCATGTGTATGGGTATAGTTGTTCCAATTCTGGCGAGTACATCGGCTTTACAATTCCCTGAAATGTCTATTTTCCCCGGCACCCAAAATAGGTGAATACTGAACTGTTCGGCCATCTCCGTAAGAGATGATCGGCAGTCGAGGACTACTTAAGAAGTTATAGAGATCGAATCCAAGGATTTGATAGCTGCTTGGCTGTCCGAAAATATGCAGATATCTTTTATGGATATCGCGTTTTTCTTGAGCCAAAATAAGACTTCTTTTTCATTCATTCATTCATTTTCAATGGTCCGCTTGTCCATTAAGTGGGTCGCGGGTGGTAGGTTGCTCAAGTGTACCCTCCATAGTTCTTGATTCTCCGCCATCGACTCTAAATCATCAAGGGCAATCCCCATATGGGTAGAGCGTAGAGCAGAGATTATGAACTTGATCTAACCATCTCAACGTGGGTCTACCTAGGCCTGCCTGATGGTACGGATTCCATAGCATGTCGTGGGATCTTTCTTTTATCGCCATAATTTCCGTCTGGAACACGCTACAATAGTTTGATAGACGGAAAGAGAGCTTAATATTAAGACTTTCGGGGAAAACGCCCCCACTAACTCCGTCTTTCGGTCTTGAGCCGTCAGTATAGAAGTGAATTGATTCATCTTCTAAAAATGTATTCTATTTCTCATTACAGATTGTTCTGGAGGAGATGGTGACGAGAAAGTTAAAAGTCAAAAGAGATAGAGAGGCCAGGCCAGTTGGCAACATGTGGAATTTTCACTCAGAACCCACTAACTGCCAGTGTTACCATTTTATAGCACATGGCACCAGCAACCATTAGGATCTGTGATGAATCTTCTTAAATTGCTAAATTGTTTTTCCTCTTGATTCTTGCAGCTTCTGCAAAATTCAACAACTTTGATGACTTCTGTAATGGAACCAGGACATGTACCTAAAGTGGTCACTGACTAAGACATTGTCGTGGGCGTGGCACCACTTTACTGTGACACTAAATTCTTCCTGCATTATTGCTGTAGCTCATTTTATCTGCTATCTGCACCAAGATAGCTGTTTCACCATGATCGGTGTACTCTGTTTGAATGACGAAGAAACTCATTAGTGCACAGGATGAACATGATTGGGCCTAGTAGTGAACCCTATGGGACACCATATTTCACATTAGTTATTTTATTCAATACATCGCTTATTTTAACGTAGAATACAGATAATTGGTTAACTAGTCCACCATTAGTCCTCGTAGATACACCAATACGTTGGAGGAGGAGTTTCTATAAACACAATACATCTATAGTTTAAGGTATAAAGTCTTTACTGAAATCCATTAAGAGTACCAACGCGTGGTGATATTTGTTCAAGCTCTGGTTGAAACAATTTGCGAATTCTGTTAACAATTTACTTGAGCTTTTTTTTCTGAAAACCTTAAATATTGACTTTTGTAGATCAAAGAATGATTGACAATAAAAGCCTTCATTCTTTCAGTGTTAACACTTTCGAGACATATTTTTACCACCAGAAGAAGCAAAATAGTTTTATAGCTTAGAGTTTCTGAGCAGATTTTTTTACTCCTTTATAAATTGGACTTACTACAGCTGATTTCAAAATGGATGATGTTAAGATTGTGTCAGGCATATGTTTATGATATCATATAAAATGTTATGTTGTTTTGTATATGCTTCAAAAACTCGAAAAATTTTACACCGAACTCAAATTTTCAGACAATCTTTTATATTGGCCCGAGGTGGTTATTGTGATGGTTTGGTCAAAATCGGACAAAGAGGCGTAGCATCGGCATCGGCATCGCCCATACAAAAAAACAATCAAAATCTTATATCTCGAAAACCACCGAATCGATTGGGTTCAAATTTACAAATAATCTTAGGTATTGACCCATGACTGTTTCTGGGATGATCGTTCGAAATTGGACAAACGGGCATGGCACCGCTCATACAAACAAAATGTTAAAATCTTATGTATGTAGATTGTAGGTATACCGATTTTTTAACTTTTATATCAATTGATGCCCACAAACTGGGAGTAGTAAGTATTGTGACATTATCAATGAAGCTTGTACTGTCTTTAAGGCGATTCAATCCCAGACCTTTGATCGAATTCGGTGAGGTCTTAACTATTCGTTTTTAAAAAGTTTTGGTGATGGCTTTGACTGACTCTTCTATAGCCACGTATCACATGTATATAGAACTGATTCCAAAAACACAGCCGACCTATCCTGTTTTTGGGAACGATGCCACTAAAACTCATCTCAAATCCGTGATCAGATATCTCGCAGATAAGCCAAAAATGGCTATGGTAATTCGATGACACCCATAAATATTGTTAAATGCCGGCTTTCTTTTCCCCTTCCTTGCCACAAAAAATACATTCCAAGCCAAAATCTGAACCTCTTTTCCCAACCAGTTCCCCCCAAAGGCGCATTGAAATAAATTAACCGCAACAATGTCCATTAAATATTATTATTCAGCAACAATGAAAGTTCATCCATTTCCGTAGTATATTTAAACCTCCGTGCGGTCTATCGGGTTTAGTTGTTTCTCTACTCCTGCCTGCTTAAAAAAAAGATTCGAAAATCTCAAAAGCAGCCACTGTGCAATCGACCATTCATTTTAAGCATATACACATAACTCCGACAATAGCCACAGGCATCAGGCATGCCCCCCCTGCAACAATATCCAATTTGCAGTTTGTCACAAATTTATTGAAAGTCCATTCAACGTGATCCTGGTCACAAGGACTTGCCACAACTATTCATACACCACAGTCACGATGATGCAGCATGTGCAAGTTCAAATTTCATTCTTTAGACTTGAGAGTATATAGTGAGTTGCACTATAATGTTGGCAATGCTATTGACCTAAATAGCCGGATGTTGACAGACTTTTGAAGTACGAACGACACACGAGTGTTAACTTGAACGAGTTAGTACCGAACTTGGCGAACTTATCCAGAATTTACGATATACCAGGGTTTAATGTGGCAGCACAGATATTTTTGCTTCGATTTGGGGGAGGGGTTCTTCCATTCCAATTTTGATAACAAAAGCAATCAACGAAACAGGGAAAACTTGAAAAGGGAAAGTTTGTTCTTGTTATTCACACACACACAGCTTGAAAACAAATTGGAAATCTGGCGTGAATTGCTCCAAATTGAAGAGAAGAAAGATTCCAATCAATACACACGTTTTTGCCTCAACTTGCCTACCGTAATCCTAATATCCCCCACGCACAATCATAGTCATCTACACCTTGGAATTAAGATATATCTCTGCCGTGCCATGGAGAGGTATATAAAGATAGAGAAGAGACCTTATAATTGCGCGTGCAATCAAGCGTCGAATAGCTGGAGCTGCTGCTTGCTAGCTGATGACCGTAAAACGTGTTTCTCGGCAACCAAGTCTCTCGAACGACTCGAATGTATGGCCCGACCGAAGGTGGGCGATTATTCATTGAATGCCTGGGTAATTTCAGAAGACGATAGAGTTCCATTTTTGCTTTGGGGACACCATTAAGACTTTGATTACATTTTGAGAGGAGAGAAAAAAATTCAAACACGGACCGCTTTGATGATCTTTGCATATGGCTTAGGTATGGGATCACAGATTTGCCTGTGTCTGGGTATGCGCGTTGCGGTCTATTTCCTTTGAATGACTGAATACAGTTTAAAATTTATTTATAGGCAAAAGGGAAACTTGCGACTCTGCGCTGTGAAGCATGAAATTATATTTTTGCTTTTGGTAGACACAGTCTGTGTCACAAATGGGTGGATGTGAAATTTGCCGATTTAAAATAGAGCTGTTGAAGGTACAGCAGCATTAACCAAGGGAACTTAGTAATAATATTATACATTTAGCAATTTGAAACCAATCACCGAGCAATAGATTGGATATCCTTTGAGCGAAAACTTGTTATTTTCTGGACGATAGCTCGATCGCCATCCAGAAAACTGGATGATTCGCATTTAGTTCGCTTCTAGTTCGCCAGCGAGTTCATCTGAGAATTTCAGGGGATACATGTTTAGTACGAAATGGTTGACAAAGTGGCAAATGCCGATTCGCAAAAAAAAAATTGTATGCTTCGCGAAGTTCCCAACCAGGCTTTTCAAAAAGTGCAATGGAATCGGGGCAATCAGGTAGGCCCTAAGTGAGAAAGTTGTATCAAGTCCACAATCAACCAAATCACTACCACAAAACCATATCTAGATTTGGCATCCTTGCCAAATGGCAAGAGTGTTTTGGTTTATTTTGACATAATCTTTAACTAGACTTAAGACTTCGACGCATGTGTAGGAAGGTACATAATGGCCTAATCCTCTAAATGCGCCTCATCATAAACTTCTCAAGAAGTAGTTACCTACATAAATAGGTTAGGTTAGGTTAATTTGAAGTGGCTGTCGACAAAAGGTTGACTAACTTAGACCATTATAAGCTCCTATGTGATACCACAGGAATCTAGAAAAACGTTCGTCCTACTCGTTGAACCAAGTTGAGTTTCTAATTAGGCACAGGAGACTTCGGTTTGTTGTAATAGAAGTCTCCCAAATGGAGTTTCAGTTTTCGGGAAGGAGCCGGACAAGTACAGAGAAAGTGGTGAATGGTCTCCTCTTCCTCTTCGTTCAAACAACTTTTACAAAATTCGTTTGAGAATACACCAAACCTTGTTGCAATCCTGCCTATAAGACAGTTTCCCGTGATGACACCTAGTGGCGCTGATATTTCTTCTGTAAAAAGAGATAACATTCTTAGAACGTTTAAGATCTAGCTTTGGCTAAATCTGTCGCTAGACATGTCGTGCCACTTGTCCACATAATAGGGCCCATACACGACTTAGACACGTCGCTGGAGACCAATATATTTTGTTGTTGGACACATATCTGCGCAGACCGTCTGTGTCGTGTGTATATCCATGTCGACTGTTTGTTTTCTTGGTCTTTTTTTTTTTTTTTTTTTTTGTTGCACCAATGGATATGGTAATCTTCTAAAGATTCGCAAACCCGAATAATCGATGCCAGGAGTGCGCCTAAACGTACTAATCCACACCCCATACGGCCTTCAACCACTCTCCGCCGCGGGACTGCCGTTAGTTAGGTATTACTTCGCGGGGCTGGTTAGCAATTTATGCTCTAGTCACAGTGTTTGTTGTTTCTTCTCGCTTTCTTTTTTCTATTCGTCGCAACTCGTTTTGTACATTAAAAACTAGTGTAATGATTTCCTTCCAGTTATCCTCCGAGTTCAGTATCGCGTTTGGCGGACTGGGCAGGTTGTTTCTCCATTGTTGGAAGCGTTCGCAATAGAACACAGCGTGCTCGGTATCATCTTCTTCATCTGATAAGCATTCTGGACAAAGCGGTGAGTTATCGTGTCCACATCGGTGCAAGTATTTCTGATAGCCGCCGTGCCCGGACAGGAACTGTATATAAGGTGGTAGCTGCAGCTGCCGTGTGCTCGGTTTGTCCACACTTCGATGATAGGAATCAACTTATAGGCCCATCTGCCTTTTATAGTATTGACCCATCTAGCTTGCCACATAGCTATTGAAGCTGACCTCTCTTCTTTCTTTATTGTTTTTATGTCACCAGCCTCTTGTTGACTTAAGACTCTTCTAGTGTAAATTCGCTGCATTTCATCTGCGAGGATGTCGGTAGGAATCATTCCGGCTATAACAAAAGCTGCTTCATCCAAAAGAGTTTGAAAGGCGCTAATCGTTCTTAATGCACAAATGAATTTTTCTTTGTCTGCAACGACATGTAGCTAGCGTAGTTCCGAGTTTATCAAGTTCATCAGCCTTACAATTTTCTGGAATGTCTCTATGCCCTGGCACTCAGCAGAGGTGAATATTAAAATTCTCCGCCATCTCCCTGAGAGACGTCTAGGACTGTAGAGTTTTAAAAGCCGGAATCGCCAAACGTAAAATATAAAACGCCAAAAAATCGCAAAATTTCAAAATTTTCCACTCCAAATTCAAAAACCCTTCAAAATCAAATAAATTTGCGCAACTCGTAATTTATACGTATCTAAAATAAAACTTTTAATTAAAAAAAAATAAAATAAAAAAAAACAAAGCAAAGACAATTCATAAATAAAAGGAACTTTAACTTCAAATATAAAAAAACAATTTAAACAAAAACTTAAAAATAAAACTAATAATAATACTATTTTTTCTTAACTTTAAATAAACTCAATTGCTCCCATTCGTATTTGTATTTCAAAACACTTTTCTTTTTGTTTAATTTGCTCATTTTACCTGCATTCATTTTTATCGTTATTTCACATTATTCGAAGTTATATGGTTTGACGTTTGACATATGTTATTAATTAATTTTATTAGTTTTTTTAATTTTAGTGATGGGAAGAACTCGATTGTTAGTTTTTGGGGTTCAGAATAAGGATTTCAACGGCTCAATTCAGCCAAAAGCAATGAAAAAGATGTAAGATTTGAGTGAAAATAAGAAAAATGAAAAAAAATATAAGGATTTCTGTTAACACAAATTTAAATCGCCAAAATCTATAAACATCGCCTTTTTTTGGGATGGGTTGCCAAACCAATTTTCGTGTCGTGAAATTTCAAATCGCCACATCTGACAAGCCTCGACTGTACATTACCTACATAAAAAGGTAAATAAATAAGGAAAAATGTTGTTCTTAAAATAATAATTCTTTTACTATTAAGCACAATGTCACCTAACTACGTACGTAGGTATACGTATACCTATCTATATCTGCTTCAATTTCTTAAAAATCTTACAAATTAATACCGGGGGAGCTTAAGATCTAAAAATAGCCGCCAAAATGTGAATCACACTTATCGCCTCATTCGAGTTCCTCCATCTCCATCATGATCATCGAAAAATATAATTAATATATGTAATTAAGTAGAATCACAATCTATAGATATCCATTCCACTTAACAGCCAGTTAGCAAGCAGTTCCCCAAATGTAAATTAAAAAAAAATATCAACCACAAAAAATCATCCGGCAAATTCACATTTTTCTTGCTCTCCCCTCTGCCAAAAAGACTAAAATCCAGTTTCGCCAATCTAAATGAATAAAAAAAAAAACACAAGCAGAGACAGACCGAAAACCGCGAGAAGATTCCGCATGGCCATCAATAATCTTTGCAGTTTGATACAAACACACAAACAATACCGCAGATGATGAGGAATGAGGATTCTCTCTCTCTAAACAGACTGGCTGCATTCAACAGGGCATACCTAAACCTATACCAGCCACCAAAAGACCCTCTTAAACCCACTCGATAACCTGCCCACATAACTTGTCCCGTCCCGAACCGGACTGTCTACCATCCCACCACAAACACCACCAGTCCACCACCTACCTCAGTGCACCATCCTTTTTTTAAGAATTTGCCTGCAAATCTGATTTTCGCTAAAAAAAAAAAAAAAAATAAACTGATTCACGAGCACACGGTCAAGTCAACCAAAGAAAGAAAAGAGAAATGTACCACCTATAAATATTCATCATTTACATCCCACACACACAGGATTCACGACTCTGCAATGTATCTAGATACAAAAATAAAAAAAAAATCGTTCAAACTCACCTCGTTTCGACCGGAAATTAAGAAATTCCAAAATGTAATCCTTGTAAATCCCTGTCTGTCAGAAAGATACCACTACGTTTGTATCTACAGTATTTTTAGTATCTAATTTATTTTTTTCAAATTAATTACACATTCCACGCGTAATCCACATCAATGCATTCAAAATAGAATCAACCACAAACCGAAAGATACGCGATAAACCAACGATTTTTTCGGTATTCACTTCACGACGACAATGTGTGTATCATTGCGCTCCACACGGGTACACCGCACTTGTAACTTAAAAAACACTGCGTTTCCAACTATACAGTGCACTCATGCATTCTAAAATACAATTTTATTTTTTAAACAACAATTTCATCTGTTAAATAAAAATTCCACCAGACAATTAAATACCACGAGTCGAATCTCGGATTGCATTCAAAACACCATCATAACCGAAACTGAAAACTAAATACTGAAAACCGAAAACCAAAACCAGTATCAGTACCAGAGATACGAATACGAAGTGACTATGCGACGAGAAAATCCACACTGAGTCTCTTGAACGAGATGAAAATCCAACGTGGAGCCTTCTGCTGGTGCTGCTGGTCGATTCGGAACCCCACCCGTAGACCGGTTATAAACAGACTGACTTGACTACCAAAGGCGGATGGTGTGCGATGCCAATGCGACTGAATAAAGTCAAAGTGAGGTAAGTTTTCGAGCCGACCATATCGACTGGATGTGTAGTACTACGACGACGACTACGATGACGATGACGATGTCGATGATGATGATAATGATGATGATGACGATGGTGACGATGCCCTCGTTCCTACCAACCTCCCACGGTGGGACCAAACCAAATAGCTCCAAGCCAACTACGTTCACAACGTTCGTTCGGATGGGTGTGTTCTCGAGTAGTGAGATGTTGTTGTTGCCATTTCTTTATTTGCACACACATGTGGAGGCGCAGCTATGCGTATACGTAGAGACGACGATTATGGTGATGGTGAGGTGACGCGATGGTGGAGCAAAAGCAAGGCAAAGAGATACACTTTCGAGACACCACACACCACACTTCACACACAGAGGAGGCGCACGCTTGTATGAGTGGGGAGTATAGAAAATCCATTTAGAACCGGCACCGGGTATCTAATTCAGGGATGGAGCTGGGGATATAGGTAAGTAAGGTCAGGGCGAGGTGGATTTCCGTTTGGGTAGCCCACACACAAAGTAAACAAAGCAGTTGATAGGTGAAAGTTGAGGTTATTAAAAAGAATGTCGGCAACCCAGAGATGTGGGCTTTGGAATGATTTTAGGGACAGATTTGGGATGGTGAACGAAAATATTGTTTAAGCTATATGATAGGGGTCTCGATTTAATATTTGTTTTGCTTTAGATACACAAATGGACTTTAATCTGAAGAGCAGGCCATAGATAGCAGACAAAACTTTAGAGCAAAGCGAATGTGAGAAGGAGTTACACAGAAGTCTCGCATGAATTCATTATCGTGTCAGTCCATTGAATCGGCAAAATGTGAAAAGAAGATTGTGGACATGAATGAAGCATTGGTAGGATAGGCGATGATATGCGTGTGGATAGCTGTTCTTTAAATAATGTCAAAACGGAAGGACTTTTAGTTAAACAATAGACAACATGTGGCTATTCTTGTGTAATACCTATAAAGATATACAGGCACTTTTCTTAAAGCGCTTTATCTCAATTTAACACAAAATTGACAAATTTTGTCAAGATTGGAATCGTTTTCGGAAAGGTAGCAAAACGTATCTCCAATGCAGTAGCCACAGTAAACGGTTGTTCTCATGTCTTTTTGTAAATTCCAAATCATGACCAAGATCACATAGAAACTATAGCTATAGGACCGAACTCATAGTGAATTCCACAAGAATGGTGTATCAAATTGATAGATATTAGTAAGTAAATATTAAAATTGAATGAATACTTGTGGGTGCAGTGAACGCTGAACTACTGTGCGAGGGGTCCCAGGTTCGATCCGGAAAAACACAAATTACATTTTAAAGTTTTTTTTTCACTGCGCCACCTCTTGCGAACGTTTGAAAAACATTCGAGAGTATAACTGTCCTGAAAAAGCTTCTCTATTCAGCCGTTCGGACTTGGCATAAAATTGTAGCTTCCAAAAATAATAACATACCTACACAAACGAATGGTTTTGAGAAAATGAGAATCTGGGCTGTTCCCCCTGGCGTTTTTGTCCGCCATAGGGAACTGAGCTCTTGGGACGAATTAAAATACAACTTTTGCCAAGAACTTGAAAACCTATAGATTTTATTCATTAGTATTATTTTTTACTATATAATCTTACTTTTCGTTTTTTCTTATCGATTTTTTGTTTAATTTTATTTATTTTTATTTATGTAATTAATTTTGTTTTTAATTTGGTTTTTATAAATGTTTTGTCTTTGCGCGCTTGTCAGAATAAAAAAAGAAACAAAGCGCCAATCTCCCAAAAGATTGCCACTTATGGTGATCTCTGCTATAGCCGGCCGACATCCGCCATAGTTATGGTGGCGCTAATATCTTCAAGTGCTGCCAGCTCTCGCAACACTGGGCCTAGGGTGTCTATAAGACGCCTGCCTGTTGCGCCAACAATTTTCAAGATAAAAATCAATACAGATCAATATCTTGGGTAACAAAACTACTACTGAGGATCTTATATTCACATCTGGTTCATACTTTGTTGTTTCAATATTATTATGAGTGTTGCACAAGGTATACTGATCATTTCCAAATAATTTCAGAGCTCTTATAATGCTCGGTATGGCCAACCGCGAAGGTAGTCAAACTGACATATTATAGGTATACGTATGACATTGGAGTCCAATTGTCGAGTCCATTTCTCGAAATTAACTTCTTCTAGGTATCACCAACATTTTCATCTCAAAAATGCATGATTGATTACGGTTGCATTGTGGCACGCAGAGCCATCTTATTGAAACCACATCTAGTTCAAATTAAAAAAAAAAAATGTTTAAACACGGCGCGTATGGACTTCCATTCCCTTCGAACTGCAGCCTGATTTTGTAAGAATGATGCCATCACGCTTATATTATTTGCACCAAACCAAACTATGCATTTTTCTGGATATAAAGAGTGGGTATATGATCTCTTATGGTGTCTATTAATAAACCAAAATGTCAAATTAAAAATGAGAATGGCTGAACAAAATTTTCTATTCGAATAGACAATTGACAATTGATTTTGGTAGCATTGTTCAGACATGGGACTATTCACAGTGACTATATTAGGTAGTGATCATAAACATCGAACAGCGATCATAGTATGACAAGCTCGTCTGACAGTCAGCGATTTAAGATCTGGCTTTTATAAAAACATCGATACATGATAAATAAAACTGGCGCCCTTCTTATCAAGAAAATTTGTTTCCACCTTCAACCGACACTGGCAAAATATGAATGCTTCTATCAAAATAAAAATAAACAAAAACGACATTTAACTCAATTGTGTGTATTGTGCTTGTGTCGCGCGCGCCATTGATGCTGCCAAGAAAAAAAAACCTTTGCATATAAATACTGGCAAACTTACCACACCTGTCCACTTCCATACTCACCCCCTCGTTCTATAAAGCAAACATGTAGAAATTCTTTTTTCGTTCAGTGTTGGTTTTTGTGAAATGTTTTGTTTTTGGTTAGGTTAGTGTTGCCATGCTCTTATTAATGGGTGGGATTTTTATTTTTTTATATTTTACGTTTTAAAATAAATAAACCTTCTATCTACCACTCTAAGAAATGCTACTCATGCTTTTAAAACTCATGCTCTTAAAATATTTGAAAAACTGTCAGATATACGCCTATCTATTTATTCAATAAGGTTTTTGGAAATTGGTAGTTTTTTTTAGTATTCTAACACATTTCATTCAAAAGTGTTTATCTCAAATCATTGCCAAAATTTACACGATTTTTTTGTCAGTTTTTTGACAAGAGGTACCAGAAATGTCAATTCGAAAATTCATTGCTTATCTCAAATCATTGCCAAAATTTGAGATAAGCAAATTACACGATTTTTTTGTCAGTTTTTTGACAAGAGGTACCAGAAATGTCAATTCGAAAATTCATTGCTTATATACCTAGGTAGTTATATGGCAACACTAAAAACGGCAACACTAAAGGCTATGGTATCATTATTTTCCGTTTCCCGGCATTATTGTTGCTGATTTATTATTTTCACTTTTTCTCATTTTATTGAATGGGTAGCTATAGCGAAAATAAAAAAAAAGTGGGTACAAATTCCAAAAAATCGGATGCCAAGCTACAGTCCAAGCTGTGAACTATTCGTGCATTAATAATAATTCATTCATGCGGTAGAAATGCATATGTGTGGTTGCATGAATTTCACCATATATGGTAGATTTAAATATAGAGTTGCCATGTCATTTTAAAGTTGACTTTTTTTTAGAAATCCATCTTAAACGAACGGATGTCATTTTAAATATGACATTTTCCTTATTTAGATATAACATTTCAACATCTTATGTATAAAATATATAGCTAAATATATAGTAAAAAAGCATACAACTTGTTGACATTTTAAGTCAGTCAGTTCAAATTACACTAGACAGTCCAAGTTGTGGCACTTTTGTAGACTAATAATTTTTCTAATGGCTTCAGAAGTCTTAAGGCTTCGATTTGCTGCTATTTAGAAAGAAACTTCTCCATAAATCACAGAGGATGCTTGAATATTGCATCAATATTTACATACCTAACTTACTGGACTGGACAGCGTACAGAGACAACGGCTGCCGCACATAAGACTATAGTCGCTACCATGGCAGATGTTTCGAGGATATTATTAGGTATAAGTACTTAAAATGTCGCCCTTCAAGACAAAAAAACCGGTCAAGTGCGAGTATCACTCGGGCATCGAAGGTTCCGTACTTGGCCAGAGTTGGTGTCTTGAAAACATTATTGTGTCGGTTGTTCTTTGATTTTATAGACCTAGGTACAAAATTAAACAGGTTTTTGTATGAACAAAAATATTTTTTTCACTAAATTATTAATCACTCGAAATCCAGTCAATGTATCGCTGTCATTGGTATTTGTCGTTCAGCCTTCTACGTCAATTAGTTCTTGAGATAGACCTAGGAACAAAACTGGCTTATTGGGTTGGGACAGACAGACAGACATCCCACGAAAGCAATGAGGTTCCGTTTTGTCCCTATGGGGGGAACCTTAAAAACTAATGCTGCACCTAAAATTACACTTGGCTACTGCGGGACACCATTTTTCGGGACCAAGAAACTTAGTGCAGTACATATATAAATTTTTGGGGGGATTATAATGTAAGTGCAGAAGCAATACCTATTGTGGACGTCGTGGCTCAGTAGTTAGTGTGCTGGACTACTAAGGGGCCTCTGTTTTTTTTTTTCTACTTCACCATCTCTCATGAACTTCTGATTGAACTTTAAGTTTCGTCCTGATACAAGCAAATGGTTGTGGGAAATTGGGATCCCCACGTTATCCCCTTTTCCAAAATCACTTATTGGACTTAATCTCTCATTTTTTTTCTTGTCTTTTTCTTAAATCTCCCGGGACGAAATCCCTTATGACAAAATCTCCCACAAGCAAACTAAACTTTGCATATACCCAACCTTGCACCTACTCCAAATCCTACAGTGACCACAAGCAGGGGGGTTACAGGGGGCAGCTTGCACCCCCATGCGTATCTCTCTGTTTAACACGATTTTTAGGTGTCGCGGCGACAGAATTAATAACACCAAATCTAAATTTTTTTTTCTCTTAGAGTCTTTTGGCGTTAAGGGATTTTAGCGGGTCTAACCCGATATCTCGAAAAAAAAAAAAAAATCTGGGAAGCTAAAATCTCGAATGTAAAAATCTCGAAAAAAGAAATCTAGAAAGCATAATCTCGAATAACAAAAATCTCGATATGTATGGAACCCCCTGCTTGGGTTTACTGTTTGGATATGGGGTGGGTGCAAAAAAAAAATCTCGAATTTACTCTTTATTTTCGAGATTTTTTCGAGATATAGTCTTTCGAGATTTTTGTACATTCGAAATTTTTGCATTCGAGATTAAAAAAAAAACTTTTCGAGATTACGTCATGATCCCGATTTTAGCACAGGGTATTTTAGAAAAGGAGATTTCATACCAACCCGAGTCGGCTAGATACCTACACACAGCGCAGGCGTTTCACATGAAAAACATTTGATGAAGAAAAGGGACTGTTTATGTTTTTTTATGAGAAAAAAATGTTAGTGCCGATGACGTAGATATTCATGCATCTAGATCTTTGCCGAATTACAGTCTTATTATGGAATCTGTCAGTAGCCACCAAAATTAATATAAAGGAGTGTGCCAATGGGTCTGATGCTTTTCCACCGAAATATGAGGTTGGAAACTTTGGGTCGTCATGGCAACCCTTGCCACAAACCTAATCCTATATGTTATTTTTAGTGGCTAGCGAAAGTTGCCACAATTGCACAACGAGAAGGAATACCTTACCGCTATTCAATTCAATTCGGAAAAAGGGATCCCATGCATCCATTCTACAATGTAGAACTACAGCTTGCGCCATAGCACATACTCGCCCCCCGACAATGACAGCGAAAGTGCGGTTTCATCCATAGCTAAGTCCATCAGTCGTTTTCAGTTTGCCCCAACGATATACCAAATCAATGTGTAGTCAACGCCAAGCTCAGTTCCACTTCCACAGTTCGTAGCAGCCCAGGGCCATGTGGATGTGACCATAGTGACTAAACCCTTCTGGCTGGGTATATAATTCCATGCGAGCTCTCCAAAACAGATTATCGAATGCAAATCGTATCTATACATATGTGTATCTATTTCGACCCAAAAAGCAGGGAATTGTTAATTACCGAGGTATACCGAGCTCACCACTACAGCACTAGATCACCCAGCTCCTAAACAACAGTTAGGTGTAACCAAAAAGTGTCGTCATATCTCACAGTTCTAAACCGGACGGAATGATAGTAAATGACAGACCAAATGGAATCATAAAGAACATAAAAAACCGGAATTTGTCGGAACAGTAGGTATAGAGGTAAGGCACTATGAACTCTATGGGTGCATAGATAAATGTATTTCCCACTAACTGTGAATGCTAGCGACAAATATGGATGTGTAGCTGTAGATTATGAATGTAGAATGTAGAATGTAGATACTTCGCTTAGAATAGAATATAGATAGATATTCGCCGCGTGCGCTACAATGAATACTTCAGTTCGGATATCTTTTAGATTTCTTGTTTATTTTCTTTTCCTGGCATCATCAACAGAATTTATTAGCATATTTAATTTCTATGCAAACAATTTGTCGAGTGACTCCCTAAGTCGGGGGTAGCGGTGAGAGAAAACCATCACAGCGCCACTCCTCCTCACAAAAGACGAGCATGAGATTATGTATCTGGAACGGTTTTTTTTTTCTCCTCAAGTAGCACTTAATGGTTGATGAGTATCTTTAACTGTGCTCGAGCAGCAGGAGATTTATGATCTATATTGGGTTTGAGAAGCTCATCATCAAGAGCAAAATGGCAATGTAACGTCACTAAGTGCGTCAGCGAAGCAAGTCATTTAATGACTTTCCATCGCAGAGAAAAAAAGTAATAAACGACTTTGGTGAGTTTAATTTTACATGCGAGAACCAAGCATCGACTGTATGCGGTGTTCTTCGCTGATTTCAGATGCAAAAGTATTCAACATTTTAAAAGATCTCCGCGAGAAAGATAAATCGGGAGTCATTCGTTATGTCAAGTCGAGTGGTAGGTATGGTTTATTTTTGGCTTTGAGGAGGTAAATATAATAAAAAAAATAAAACAACAACAAAACCGAACTTGTGTCACATTCATAGGCTGAAGCTGAAGCTGAATGCTTGTCGATTACAGCAGAAGATGCGGGAGATGAATTTTTAGATAGATTTACATATTTTTATTGCATACATAATATTGAAACGGCCGCATGGCCACATGGACTTTCAAATTGGGGAGAATGTGGAATATACCGATGGATCTGATTTATGTTACCTAAGGTCTATAAATATGCTGAGTGGGGAAGAATAAATGTCAGCATTTATCTAAAACATGGGAAGAAATATTTAAAATAATTGAGAGGGACTGTGATTCATCTAGATGACATTTCTAATATTGAAATCTAAATTTTGTAGGTATTTTTAGCTCAACGCTTTGTTTACTTTATTCACTGCGCTTACCCTCTGAATAGCAGTGGCTCTTGGGTTATTAAATTTTATTCCATTGGATTAAAGCTATGCAGATCACCAAATTCGCCTCAGGAGTTACTGAGAAGAGGAAGTCAATTTATCTATTCGAACCACACCAGATTAGATTATGAATTTCAGGAGTTTTTTAAGAAACGCCAATCTTCAGATCCTATACAGTTCATCAATGGAGAATCCTCCACCACATATAAATGTAGGTAGGTATGCCAATGTTCTTGGGGCTCAGTCCGATCATGAATTTCTAACTCTTTCCTCTCACTTCTAGCGTTTCTAGTTCATTTGTGTGCCTACTTATTCTGAGATTGTTGTATATATCAATCTTTAATAAGGTTTGTTTTACTGACTTCAATATCGATCTTTCTTGCAAGAATAACGAGTGGGCGATCTAGCCATCTTTTTAAGTCATAAGTTATTTTGACACTGACAGCTGTTTCCCGCTCGAAATCTTGACATAAAGTCAGTGTCATACATCCGCGGAACGAAATGAGTCACTCTACGCTTGAACAACTATTGAAAACTTATTTCCAAAGTGAGTTCTGTGTATCCCAAACAGTGCGTTTTTTGAAAAGAAATTTTGCCCGAAATGAAGAAAACATCGAGTTCAAACAGAAGTTCGTGAGACTGGTATGCTAGTGGACAACACTCATGGTCATCGTCGTCATATGGTGCCAATGCATCTACAGAGAGTGACAGTTTGGTGCGGATTGTGGAGTGGTGGCATCATTGGACTATTTTTCTTCGAAAATGAGACTGGGAACATATACATAGCCATGTTAACCGACTATTTTTTTTTACTGAAATTGAAGACACGGATTCGGACGACCTCTGGTTCATGCAGGATGGCGCGCCATGCCACAGCCCATTCCACAATCGATCTTATAAAATTGTGTTATCAGCCGTCTTGGCGATGTCAATTGTCCGCCTCGGAGCTGCGATTTGACCCCTTTGGACTTTTTTTTGTGAGGAACCGTGAAGGACCGATGTTATGCCAAGAATCCGGAAATGATTCAAGCACTTAAGGACAATACCATCCAACCAATCCGTGAGTTACAGCCCGAAACCATCAACAAGGTCTTGGAAAATGGAGTTACAGAATACGCTACTGCGAAGCCAGCCGAGGCAGCCACTTGGACGACGTTATGTTCCATAATTATTGGGAATGTTTGCTCTTACTAGATAAAGCCATAATACATAGAAACATTTTAATTTTGCTCATTTTATTGCATTTTTAAAAAGAAACCTGTATTTGACCCACCCTTAGACCAGGCCTGGAATATTGTTCCCATATATGGAGCTCGGCCCCAAAACATTCACTTAACCTACTTGACAGCATACAGAGACGAGCAGTTCGACTTATTGGAGACCCTACACTCACATGGAATCTACAACCGTTGGTGCACGGAAGACAAGTCGCTGACCTATGCTTGTTCTATAGGCACTTCCATGGTAGATGTTCCGAGGAACTCAAAGACATTATCCCTCGAAATGCAACTTTTGGGAGCCCCACAAGACAGGCTGCTTATGCTCATGACCATACAGTACACTTGACAACCGCGAGGAAAACAACTTTCCAAACACACATACAATTTGCAGGAATTTAAGTGCAGAACTAACATAAATCTGCAAGCATCTCTCTCGGGGCGCTGTTGAAGCGTTATAGGTTCGCCTTTCTCGGGAGAAGTATTTAAAAAAAAAAAAAAATACTAGAGCCATTTCTAAATTTTTATTTTACAAATAAAAATACACTTAACGACGCGTATTTTAAATCATGATCTACAAGTGGAGCCAATGTCTTCCACTCGTTCTCTTCAGGATTAAATTCTACTACTGAATTGTTGAATTTGTTCGGATTATGGAATCCTCCGCAAACTATAAGTCGATTATTCCAAGAAACACATCTCATACCACTTAACGCTACTCTTAAGCCTGGGTTTATCACCGTCCATGTATTTGTTGAAGGATGAAAGCGCTCAGCAGTTGTACTTTTTTGTCCGTTAAAATTACCGCCGACTGCATACAAATGACCGCCGACTCCAGCAATGCCAAAATATGTTGATCTTTCATTTTTGTGTGGAAGCTGAGTCCATTTATTTTCAAATGGATTAAAGCATTCAATTGGAGAGGTGCCCACACCTACGGCGTACAATAATCCGCCGAGAAGTGTTACCTTCACATATTCGTGTGATAAGTTCATAGGAGC
The DNA here is from genome assembly GCA_955612985.1 of Cheilosia scutellata. Taxonomy (NCBI): domain Eukaryota; kingdom Metazoa; phylum Arthropoda; class Insecta; order Diptera; family Syrphidae; genus Cheilosia; species Cheilosia scutellata. Next base: position 117,444,556 of record OY015312.1, read on the forward strand.
CAATTCTTGCCATTCGCATGTGCGAAAATCATACCTCTCCGCCGAACGTAACAAATTGCCATCCGATTTTCCACCAACAACGTACAAATTGCCATTCAATTCAGCCATTCCAGGAAGTAGGCGGGCTTGACTCATTGGAGGTAATTTACTCCATTCCTTTGTTTGGAGGTCCATGTATTCAACGACGTTGGATTCACGATCTACTGAACCCCCCGCGATTATTAATTTCTTATCTACAACAATTGCCGTATAATTGCCCCTTTTTGTTGGTGGAAGTGGTAAGTCTTCGCAGGACCAAATGTTTGCTTCTGGATCAAAAGTCTGGAATTTCAAATTGTCGGTAGATCTTCCACTCACAATACCAAGCGTTTCTCCTTCCGTTCTATTTGCCTTCTTCCGTTGGGAGTGACGTTTCGATAGTTTTGACAAGTGCGACTCCAGCCAATTGAATAGCAGCTCGAGGCATTCATAAGTCTTGCTAATTGAATGTCGGTTGGTGATGATGAAGTCGGGCGTCAAAAACGAGAAACGCACATGCGACAATAGGTCGATCATTAACTTCTCCCGATGTGCTTTGTCGTATTTCACCCAATATACCACACTGTGGAACACCGTTTCCTCCGAGTTCACATACAGATCGTCACTCGAAATAAGTTCGCTCAATTGTTCCTCGGTGAGTTGCAGAAACTCGTCCTTATTGCACACCTCCTCAAAATGCTGTAGCGCAAATTCGAAAGCCTTCTTATGGAGTCCAGCGGATTGATGTTCTTTGGCCATTGACGCAATACTCAGCCAGTTAGTGGCATCGATAGTTTCTCCAATAAAATCAGAGCAGGCAGCTTTCAGTGTGCTCATTTTCAACACATCGGCTGCAGTTAATATACGGGTGACGTTTTCACAGCGAAGCTCAATTGTACCACTGTACATGAAGTCGACGACCAATTTGAGGGTTGCGCCATCGATGGCCAATTCAATGACGTCCGATCTGGCTTCCTTCAATGTGCTGCACAGCATTGCCAGAAAATAGTCACTCGATGCGGAGAGGACCGTACGATGAGCGTGCACCTTGATGTTGTCGGTCTTGGTTACCAAGGCAATGTCGAAAAACAGTTGATCCCGGTAAAAGGTCTGCAACTTTTTTGAAATATTACTGGCATGTTGATCACACACGAACGTCTTGGACTTTGGCGGCATCGTGCAAGTTGTAAAAAAAAAATCAGTCTTGATCTAGTGTTTGTGGATTCCTTAAACAGCTTTTATAGACAACGCAAAACGTACGACACCGAGATGAACTGTGAACTTAAAACCAACTCTGAGGATACTCATTTTATATATTGCAATCCTTTGTGCGTGTTGGGCTTGATTCGCTTTGCGGTTCTCGGGGTTTTTACACACTCATGCAGGTATTACATAGAAGGCCTCAAATTTCAAAAGAAAACACTGATAATTTCGTTTTAGCGCATGTTGTAAAACAAAAAAAAATCCATTAAAACTGCAGCTACCTAGAAGTGTATTACTGTATTACACTATTATAAATAATTCATTCGTATATTGCATTTCTCTATACGATTACCTACCCTTTTATTGCTTTATTGATAACTGCATAAAATACCCAAGGCAGGTATTCCACAAAATTGTGATATCGGCCTATGAAGGGTAAGTGGGTGTGGACAGTATCTTTTTTTTTGTTAATATTAATATCAACGTGTAAGAGACAAAGGAGAAAAACTTAAATATTTCCATTTATTCTTTAAATGTTTTTGACGTTTTCTTTTTTGTTTCATTTCTATTCGTTCCCGATAACTCAACATGAAAATGTTAAACTTTTCATCACACCCGGTGGTCAGCTGGATATCGAGGTGCCAGTTTTGGATTTTACATTCTCAAGCATTTTGGAACATTACCTTCTGCAGATTGTCAAACACGATGCTGGGCTAGTGTCAAACATCGATATGGATTCGACAGCTGAATTGTTGACGAAAATCGAAGCATTCGCCATTACAGAGAGGTGAGTTGAGTTTAGATACTTTAAAATGGAGTTTATTTATTATTTTAATGTCTGAATTGACAATGACAAAATTTTCCATATAAAACTAGCTGAACCACCGCCGGCTTCGCCAGGCCTTTTTTTGTTTTTTTAAATTTTTTTATTTTTTTTCAATTTTTTTTGGCCACCGTAATTACCGACATTTAAAAAAAATCAACTAAATTGATTGAAAATTACGAGCGACAGAGGGAAACATACAGTTTTTGCCACTTTGTTTTATATATATAGAGATGACATATTGTGACCTACCAAAATATTTTGGGTTAAGGTTTAATATGTTTTATAATATGTGTTGAATGACTTTTATACGACCTGCCAAGAGATAGAAAATCCCATGGTCTGAATGGAGTCTTAAAAAACTGATATGACTTGTCAAAAAAATATACATTTTAAATGCTATTTCTCGACACTCATGGGAGCTAAAGTTGTAAAATTGTAGACCGCATTGATGTACATTGTTCAAACAAACAACCGCGGCCCTATCATGGTATACGATCGCAGGGTAATTTTCTCCGCAACGCAAATCCAGTCGGATACTGAATTTACCCAAGGAGCATTTAGCGACTTCATGTGTCATGTGTCATGCGCGACGTCGTTAAGTCGGTTTTGTTACCAGAAAATATTCCGAACAAGTAACATTTTAGAAACATGCTTGGTAACATTTCTCAATTAGGAATATTCTTATCTAGGAATTTTATATCGACGCAGATGCGTTATTGTGACAAAATTGTTTCTTCCTTGAAACATTTTGTCCGCAGTGTGTATAATGTGTGGATGTGTGTGTTCGCGCAATTCCAATTCCTATAAAGTAGCAGTGTACCAGTTTTTGTTAAGTTTTTTTTTACACACAGCGACGAAACTATGCCCAAGAATTCTTATGTCAACATACATATCGTACATATCGTAACACATCCGTACTATTTTGTAATTGGTTGAACAAACTTATACATCAAAATATGTCCTATAAAGTTAAGTAGGATCATAAAAGGATTCATATGCCATTTAAAAAACTACATATACACCCTTTTATCAAAAAGTGAAATAGAATTGGATGTACAAAACTTAATATCAATAAATTAAACACTGCCTGACGTTTTGCTTTTTTTGCACGCAAATAAGTACAAATGCCTAAATAGGAACTTCTTTTCAACACAAATTTAACGCGTTTGACAATTGGGAAGTTTTTAGAACGCATAAAAACCACAATTCCCAAAAATAAACATTAACAGCCTTATTCATAACACTTCATTAAATCTGAATTAGAGCTAATGTTGGTTTAATTGCAGAAAACGTTATTCATAAACTTTTTTCAATGTTAATTTCCATTTAATCAAGTGTCAAAAAATTAAATGCCGACATCGGCATTCAGGAGCAAATTAAATCTGAATTAAATTGTTCATTGACTCAAATCATGGCATATAATAATTTTTATGTTATTATTTCATTACCAAATATCGTATATAAAATTGTTTTGTGCATTAGCACGACAAAAATCAGTGTTTTCCGAATTTAAATAACAAATTTCCGTAAAAAAAAAATCTCATGCCAACTGCGTAATACAATTTGCTTAAATCGTCATGGCGTTCTTATCTCATGCACACATCATTCCAGAGAAAAACGTCAAAATTTATCAAATATTTCTACCAATTGCATACTTTTATATGAAATGCTGGTATATTTTTAGGCTTATTGCCTTAATTCATTGATTAGCTGGTATACGAGCACACATTTTTTATGAATAAGCATTTTTTAAGTCTTAATTAAAATGACATTTTCGCCTTTGACGTGAATTAGCTGAGACACTGATAATTAACAGATTAAATGAATCTAATGAATAAGGCTGTAAGCATGCAAATAAGAACATATTCCTAAATAGAAACTTCTTGTCAACGCAAATTAAACGCAATTCTCAATTGCGATGTTTTTGGCACGCATATTAGCCACAATACTCAATAAGAAACATTAACTACACAAATAAGACCAAATTCCTTATTGGGCATTTTTTACTGTAACCACTATTCCCAAATAGGAATTTGTTAGGTATCCATTTTGTAATTGTAAAAAAATTGCAAATGGAAAATAAGAAATTTTAAATTTACACTTTTGGTAGATATGGTGTAGTTCAATAGAGCAAAATGTTATATTGAACATATAGATATCGTGGATTTATTTTACACTGAATTTATAATGCTTTTTATCAGCATTTAAAATAGCTTAAATAATTATAGGATAGATTTTTGATTAAATATATATTATTTTGTCAGGAACAAGGTTTTTTTCGAAGTACAATAGTAACATTCCAAGGCAAAATGATGTTCCCCATATAATTTCCATAGTTGTTTTCTCTATTTAATATTTTATCCAGTCAGTATATTATTTTGGTAGATACAATAACAGAGATACCTACACAAAATCAATGACATATCATAACATCACAAATTGTATGGTATACATACACAATAACAGAATTAAATATTAATAAGGCATTTTTCCCAATTTGTGTTGACAAATGTTACTTAGGCACAATACTTGACACTTTGGGCTGAAATTGTGTGCTCAAAGATGGTATATAGGATTTGCGTCAAAAACAATTCCTACTTTGTGTTGCGCCACTTCCGAAACGAAAAGCAAACTGTGACTTCGTTGTTTCGAAACATAAGTTCCTAAATGGGATCACGAATTGACACCAGAACGTCATCAGGCCTAAAATGTGCATTCGAATGCTACTTGGGTACGTTCATAGTATCCGTTTTCCGAACTTGCATCAACACATTTTGTTCACTAAACTCTTTCCGCGATGAACAGATATCGGAGACCATCGGATTGAAATTGACGTGTTGCTGTCAAAACCAGGTGAAAAAAACGCAACCCATCGCAATGAATAGTAGACTACCGTGTGCGTTACGTTTTGTCATGGGAAAAATATATCTAAGACAATATACAATTCCTGGGCACGAGCAAAGCCGGGCGGGTACAACTAGATACACCTATTATAGTTACCTACAGCTTTGCTTATGACAGCACTTTCTTTCTTCGTTAACAGTTTGCCATGCCTTACTATCTGGGAGCTCGCTCCTTCAGCACATCATAGAGGAATACTGCAGAATGCAGAACTAGCTTAAAAGGTGAATTCATGCGTGTTCTCGGCTTACAAGTTAGTTATACCTATAATGCCTAAGAAGGATGTAACGCAAAGGGCTTAAGTTTAATATATTCATGGCTAAAATGGGCATGCGCTTGGAAGTATTAGCACAGAAGCGGCAAAATGGGTTTAGTGGTGAATGAGGGCAAAACAATACACAACAAGGACGATTTGGACAAAACGTCTCGAAAGACGCTATAAACTCTGAGAAGACCTCGCCTTAGGTGGCGTGCATACTGCCCACACTGACATATGGCTCACTATAGTGTGGTATGGAAGGCGACAAAGAAGAAAACTATAGTCGGCAAACTAGCGTCGGTGCAGAGAACGTCCAGCGTAGCAATAACGGGTGCACTTCGCAGCACCTCTACGGTAGCGCTGGACACCTTTTTACACCTCACGCCACTAGACTTGTATATTAAGCAACTTCCGGAGTGCAGTGCGCTACGGCTCACAACCTTTGGCTACTTTAGAGAGGGCAGTTTTGGGCACTGTACAATACTAGCGGAGCTACTCCCAGGTGAAAACTGATGAAATTCACCCTCTGGTCCACTTCGACTCTCCGTACGAGGTATCATACCCCGAAAGATATAAATGGCAAAGGGATAAAGTAATTAAACATTGCGAAATAGCGGTCTACACAGACGGCTCAAAAATAGCGGAAGGTACTGGAGCTGGAATCTACTCCGTAGATCCAGACCTAAAAGTGTCTATACGACTACCCGATACAAGCAGTGTCTTCCAATCAGAAGTTCTGGCTGTTCTGAAAGCGACAGAGCTAATGCGGATGAGATCTATATCTGGGATACAGGGATATAGCCATCTCAAGGCACTGGAATCTACGAACATCAATTCTGAATTAGTAAGGAACTGTCGTACAATGCTTAAAGCATTATGTAATCAGAACCGAGTGAAACTGTGATGGGTACCAGGACACTGCGGTCGTATAGCTGAAAATGAGCAAGCTGATGAGCGGGAGAATAGGCGGGAATTGTTAGATGGAGGAGATTTGGATATTAAACCACCTCCTTGCATCATAAAGAGCGCCATTAGGAATAAAATAACCACGGAAGCCGACCGGAGGTGGGCAGGCCTCACCGGTCACACAGTATCCAAGGCACTTTGGCCGCAATTCGATCGTAAAAGATCTATAGGGAAATCCTCAAACTAGGCAGGGAACAGCTCAGGAGTCATGTCATTGATCGCTATATTATCGGGGCACTGTCTTCTTAGAAAACATGCCAAAAGGCTCAGGCTGGCAGACTCGAACACTTGCAGATTCTGCAATGACCTGCAACCTCCAACTGCAAGCCGAAGAGGATATAACACATATACTGTGTGAATGTGAGGCAATATGTCGCAGTAGAATGAAATTTCTGGGCAGGTACTTCACCCAACATTTAGAGGATATAGACAATACCAACTTTAAGGGGCTACTTGGATTTTGCAGGGAAATTGGGGTTTTCTTAAGGGCAAGTGTTTAGGTGTTTTTCCATTATAGGTCACTGCAATATTGGTTCTCCCTATATGGATCGCGATGGGCCCTTATGGCGCCTAGTGCCGTATGATACATCTTTCTCATACCCCCTTTTTAACCTAACCTAACCTAGGTGGCGCGTACAAGTGGAAGCCACGTTATAATTTGTATAAATCTAAATATACCTAGCCATAGCCAAGCCACACCTTTCAATTCCTACAGTAGAGGCCCCAGTAAATGATCACTGTTTCACATAAAATGTTGCATACCATTGGGAGGGAAAACAACGTCGAAACTTTATGACCAGAAAGCTTAGATAACTTGATTGAATATTTTTAATTAGCCAGTCTTGTGCTACACAACAAAGTCTGGGAAGTATTTCAAAATCGGTTTACAATCAAATTATGTTAAATTATTCTTTTAATGGGCACGTTTCTTTGTCACCTCAGTTTGATATTCTAAATAAGCACACGCACCCCCTTTTTTTTATTATACAAATTACTCCCCACCAGAACTTGATTTGCCCGCCTAAAATAGAATTAAAAAACAGTTCAAAACACTCAATTTGTGCCTACACACGTTTCATCATCACGCGACTTTGTGACTTTTATTAGATTCCCTAATTGTTTCTTCATCGCATGGGGGCAATAGAAAATAGTTCCCTCTGCGTCTGACTTTGATTCTCATCTCATTCTCATTCTAATTCTAACTCAGTTTCCTCACACACCCCCTCGGGAAAGAGATAACGATAAACTAAAAGAAATAGTTTTTTTTGTGTCGTTTGGGTTTTTTGTTTGTTTGTTTTTGTTTACGCTCTTTGTTATGTCAAATCGTTAAATTGCAAAAAAAAGCTAAAACAAACTTCAATCTACACAAAGAAATATGTATCTATACACTGAAAGTGTATCTGCATTATGTTAGTGTGTGAGTGATATGACTATGCGATGTCTGAGCATGCCGCACGATCAGTTTGAGTTCGTGTATCGCTGAGATAGGTGCTGTTTCGAGTTGTATTATAAAAAAAAAAGAAAGAAAATAAATTATTCAAATCGAAAGTTACAAGTGATAAAAATTATACAGACGATAGTAACCCCACCCCACAGTGCAGTATCTAGATACAAAGAATATTTTTAACTAAAAAACAAAACATGCCTTTGTACGCGTATTTCCTATGCAGCGCGGTCCTGCTCCTTGCCGGTCTCGAGTGCACAAATGCAGCACGCATTTTGGCAATTTTTCCCGTTCCACTGCGTGATCATCAGATCGTGTTTCGCCCCCTTATGGAATCCCTAGTGAAACGTGGTCATAACCTAACGATCGTAACGACAGATCCGGACAATTTCGCCCACTTGACGGTTGGTGACGAGTCAGTGTCAGTCGATTTGATTGATCTGAGTTTCGCACATCGTTTGACGGTCTTAAATAAGCTAAAGAATCACGAGAACATGATGAGCGGTTCGGATATGTTGCGGACTGTGTATCATGTAATGCGTACCGTCGCTGAGGCTGAGCTCAAATCAGCTCAAATGCAAGGCCTATTGGGTCACATGGATCGCGAAGAAGAATACGATGCGGTTTTGGTCGATTGGTCGGGACCGGCTATGATGAACGCTTTTGCGCACAAATTCAAGGCACCACTGATCGGTGTCACACCGGGCGGTGCTTATATTACGTCACACGAGGCAATCGGTAATCCCAATCATCCGGTTGCGTTTCCCAGCATATTCATGCCTTTTAGTGAGGATCTGTCGTTGTTTCAGCGTGTCGCCAGTACTGTCTTCACATTGAAATACAGGTGAGTTGTGTTAGTGTGTGGGTGTGTTTGATTTATTTGCAAACGATTTCACTTGGTTTCTTTTTTATTTTTCTTTATCGACTCTTTGAGTTGTTGTTTTTTTTTTTCTTGCTTATTTTGGGGATTTTTAAAAAGTTTCACTTATTGCGTGGAAAATTCCGAATTATGAATGAAAAGTCAGGCAAAAAAATGCGTTAAGTTGTATACGCAAAGTTATATTTAGAATTTTTATCTATCGCAAACAGATTATTGTGTTTGAAGGTGACTAAGGCATGCCTCTGGGTCGTGGTGGTATAGATATAAAAAAAAAAATACTAGAATCACGATTTCGGGGATTTTTCTTATATTTCCTTTATTTTTCTATCGTGATGGATTGAGTGAATTTAAAAAGCATAATATTTTTATGACCATGGTATTGAATTAATCCAGTTTAAGGCTGTAAACATTTTTTAATTAGCATATATCTGTGGCTTCCTTTGCTGGTAGGCATGGTTTATTCCATTGATCGTGATCGTGACCGAAAAATAGTTCGTCAAAAATAATGATTTCGAATTCAGATACGAATGGAATTTGTTAGTCATTAAACATTGACCACTTACGTGTTATATTAAATGATAACAATCTTATCAAAATCGCTCTGATAAACCGTGGAAAGAATTTGTGTGCATGCTGCTTGCTTACAAATTTCATCGTGATTGAGCTTATCAAAGTGAGGAAGTACATGGAAAAATTAAGATCGGATTAGGCAAGATCTAAGTATCTTTTAGGTCTGGGAGGTGCGTTTTTTTAGTGCTTCTATAGAATTGTGGCCTCTATTCTGGCCCTTTCCTTTTGCCATGCAAATACTCTCATTGTTCCAAGCCACATAAATATCTAACCATATGTACATGTCAATGTGAGAAACATTCTCATTCTAACCTACTTAGGTATAGCACTACAGTCCGGGAGGACCTCGGTCTTAACCAATACGCCTCTTCAGATAGCACGGCTTTTGGCTAACTGTCTCCAGTTGTGAACTCCAAGTTGGTTGAGGTCTTCCTCCAGAATCTGCCATAATATGCATACCGATACCGGGCCTAAAATGCTTAGGGGTCAAGCAGTTGGTTGATAAATCGTTATAGGCGATCCCACATACCTGTGGGTGATTTTTTTGCTATTTGGTTTTTCAGCCTGATTTTTTTGACAGTTCTCGCGTGATTCATGACACGTGTCAAAGTAAAATAGGCTCAGCCATTATTGCCATTGCACCATGGATAAACTTACGCCCGATCAACGTTTGCAAATTATTGAATTTTATTACCAAATGCTCAATAAAAAATGTGTTTAGAGCACTGACTGCGTCCATTTTATGGTCATGTTAATTGTCCTACTGAGCAGGATATTTAAGATCAAAATTACCGTATATGGTCTGCTGAGTAATCAGAAGCATTACAAGAACTGCAAATGCATCCACAAAAAATGTACCATTTTGGGGTGGTTTATGGGCCGGTGGCATCATTGGGCCGTATTTCTTTAAAGATGATCAAGGCAACAACGTTACGGTGAATGGTGCTCGCTATAGTTCGATGATTTCGGACTTTTTTTCCCCAAAATGGAAATACGCGAATCCATAGTAGGCATATTGCGAAGCGAATTTGGTGAGCAATAATTCATCTCACGGTTTGGACCTTAATTGGCCTCCTATAGATCGTGCGATTTGACGCCGCTGGACTATTTTTTGTGGGGATATGTGAAGACTCGTCTATACGGATAAGACAGCAACTATTGCCGCCTTGGCAGACAACATAACCATAACTCGTGTTATTGGTGAGATAACAGTCGATATGTTGCAAAAATTATGCTTGAGGCGTAGTCGCGGTCAACCCTAAAATTTCACTCAATTTTGCAAATTTCCCTTTTTTTTTATTTCAATTTTAAAAACCAAACGCTTAAAAAATCAGCCTTTAGTTGGCGCAGTTCTTGTGTACCGGAAAAACGATGCTGACATTCCATTCTTCAGGCATATTGTCTTTCAAACAAATCTTGGAAATGAGTTTGTGTATGCACTCCAGCAAGTCACCACCCGCTGCCTGAAATAGCTTGGCCGGTAGGTCAAGCAACCATGTGTTGGACTTTAGATTTTTTTTATAAATTCCCTACTCAATAGGCTGACAGACACTATGCGACCTAAAAATTTCTATTGTATCAAAGAGGGATGGAGTTAACCTAAGAGACGGATGACCTCCCTAGTGAAAGTAAATAAATATGTCCCCTTAGTAGCGGGGGAAGTTCAGATAATGCTATCCTTACTTCATTTTGCTCGTTGAAGAGTCTAAATATGTGTTTTTTCTTACATCCCCACCCCAACATCTCCATACGTCTGTGGGTATACCTTTTGAATTTCCCGGATCGCGCTTCTTGTAATCTTTCTTTTTCCTCCTGATCCTGAGAAGCCCATGTCCTTTTCTACTCTTTTGCTCATAGAGCTTACGTCCGCTGGCGCCCTCTTCTGCAACGCCGCTTTATAGATAAGTTGTTTTGCTGCATGAGCTTAAAGGCACTCTTCATCAAACCATGAGTTTCATGGGAATGAAATCTAGCAAATTAGTTGCGGCGTCTCTGATCGTCTCTGACACATAAAGGGTGTCGCATAATTCACGCAAAATGTAGTTTTGTTAGAATATATAGATTTTTAATTAGAAAGCTTACATTTTTTATTGATTCATAGAGTATACATAACGCTCGTATCTATCCTCTTTTTTAGGGGATTATCCCTTTCGAAGTCAAAGAAACTATCCCCTGAAAATTTCCGAAATCCCTTTTTTATCCTATAAACTCCTCTTCTCACCGGCTACATGAAATTTGGCCCCAAACTGAAAATGAAAAATCACCCCAAAAATGTACATGAAAGGCAACAACAACAAAAAATTGTGTAAAAGACTGCGAATTGGGGTGACAATTCATATTTTGGGGCCTTTTTTAATTTTTCAGTTTGGGGTAAAACTTCATTATGAAATAAGGCTCCAAAAGAACGAAAACGTATAGGGGGCATGCTGCCCCCCTCCCAAGTCTTGGACCAATGAAAAAACTCCATTACAAATCAAAACGTTAAAAGCAATTCTCACAGTAAAATGTATTCAGTACTCAACTCATGCATTGAATTCTACAAATTTCTGAAAACGAAGCCTGAATTGCTTCGTTCAATCGCTGAAGAAGACAAATATAAGAAGAACACCAAAAGTGGAGAAATTATTGCTATCGAAAACGATACAGATGCGAATGACAACGACGGTGATGATGGCACGTTGGTTGTTTATTAAACACATATGTAATTTAAAAATAATAATAATTTATTAAACACAATTTACATTAATTTTTGTATTGATACTATTCTTGAATTTCATCAATTTCAGTGCGAAAACAAGTTAAAAACTTATCCCCTATATATCCTCTTTTTTAAATTGCAATATGGAATGGAATGGAACATTGGATATGGATTGGAACTCTTTATACGATCACGAGCCATCATTTCTCAGCACTCTTATATATTTAACTACCGGACCCGACGCACTTCGTCTCTCCCCAATTTAACGCCTTCAAATAAACTCCAGTGTGATAATAAAACACAGATAGTTCAAATTCCAATGTGATTTATTTGAATGGAATCGAAATCAGTAGAGAGTATGATAAACAATGTTTTTCAAGTTGTTTTCCGGCGCAAAAACAAACAACACGCGAACAGGCAACGTACAGCTGACCGTGCGAAAAAAACAGGGAAATTCGATTAATCGATTAATCCCACAGTCTTCCAACAATTGGCCTTGCGATTTATTGATTGACATCGCAAAAGCCAATCGAACGGGGAACTGAATCCGCTTGAATTGGAATGGAAGATCAGTTGGAGTAATCGGAATTCGTGGGATAAGCACTTCCTCTCCTTTGAATTTGCCCTTGATGATCGTCGCTTGAATCACATTGTTCATCAGTTTCTTGACGGACAACCGCGTACCGTTGCACAATTTCGGATGATTCAGATTCCGCAACATCATGATTATGATCGATCCCACCTTCAGCTGTAAATTATGCGGTGGAGTTCCTGGCACATCAAGCGAGTTCAAAAACTCCGTCGGATAGTTGGTCGCTTCATCCTCGTCGGTCACGCTGTCAAGGGATTTGTACGAATGCAGTTCTCCAGCGATTTGACTTTGAATAATGAAATTCAAGCTATCGACGACGTCCTAATTCTTCCCTTGCTTGTATATAGATATCGGTCATACTGACAGTTGACGAAACCTTTAATTGAATCTAAAAAAATCATTTCCCATAAATTCTTCCTCATAGTGCCTCATGTTAGATAAACTTCTCAGAATCAAGTGCTTCCATTTTCTTTCGGTTCACCACTCACATTTATAAGCTTTGCAGTCCAGATGGACAACTCGAAGGCACACGAAGGCAAAACAATCATAAAATATGGCATCGCGTTGTTGACACCAGTCAGTGGCAGTGACTTCACTGTATTCAACACCCAACCACAACCACCTCTCTGATATAATAGAATCCACAAAAGCAAAAAAACTTTTTCTAATAACATTGCTTGAGCAGAAAAAAAAAAATTCGCATAAATTTTGAATTTTCGAGAGCATACTCGTAGCGAGGATAATTTGAATCACAAATTTAAAAAAACACTTTGTTCGCCTAGATTCTTCCTTATCAACTTTAGAATCCTAATCGGTCGCATAAATATTAAAATTTGATTGTGAAAAATTTTTAACAATAAAGTCAAACGAAATCTCCTATCTAATTGGACTTTGAAAATGAAAAAATGTATACATATATACGTTCGGTATAATATGCGGTAGGTATAATTAACACAAAAATTGCTACTATTAAATATTCTGATTTTTTTTAACAAGATAAGTTATGTATATATTTTTATACTTCGTCGTTTACAACTTGTTCGATAATACCACGTCCATTAATTTCTTTTTTTTTTCTATTTTGAATTCATAATACAAAATAATTGAAAGAAAGAGAGAAAGGGGTGCAATTTTGTGACACTCTAGCTAGACACCGATAAGGATTGTGGGCTTTAAAAAAAGGTCTTTAAGACAAGTGCATTGTTTGAATAATGAAATCTAAAAATTTGGAAGTAAAAATAAAGCACTTTCATTTCAAACTATACACAGCCAACTGATAAGGGTTTGAATTTATTTCCTTGTGACATGACTTTGGACTTTGGCACAATGAAAATGTTTAAAATTATATAATGGTGACTGTGTAAAATAGCACAGAAAGTACAACAAGAAAACCAAGTCATTGTGCGGGTGAGGTGAGTCACAACCAGAAGACTGATGAAGCTAATGATGGAAGTAGGGCGGACGACGGAAGGGAGTAATACATACCTACTTCTTATCTGTTAAACGTAATGCCTTATTAGGGAATTGGTTAGTAAAATTGCAAAAAATTGCGGACAAATTTGTCAAATTCATGAAATACTCTTTGAATATACGGAAACTGGTTGTGGAAGGTGTTCTTATTTCATCAACCCTAGGTAATCATATTTTTTAGTACATTAAAAGTAATCATTTGTCGAATCGACAAAGTAATATTGGACTGCAATTTTTACGAAAAGTGTGCAGAAATTCCTTGTTAATTTTAATAGTTAATATTTACAGACCATTTCTTTTTTAACGAAAAAAATCAAAAAACTATTTTTTTTAAAAAGAAAATAGAGAAATAATAAAATATAACAAAAATGCATAAGAACTTAAAAATTAACTCATTAAGAAACAAAAATAAAATATATCGCAAAAAAAAAAATAATTAATTTTGAGCATTTGTTATAAAGCTCAACTTTATGCTCCCAGCATATGCTTTCCGTGTACGTATCGTATGATTACTTGGTCTAGCGCCATTTTTTTTAAGGACAATATGTAAAAATATTCCCTTTTCTTTACATTTATTGCACCTACGTTGCCCTCTCTTAATTGTTTGTTAATTTTGGTGGTATTTTTTTTTTTTAAATATTAGCTCGAATCGAACATTAAAAGTTTCGTGAAAGGTAATCTTCGTCGTTTCGGATGAACATTGGCGCCATTTTTCGATCAAAACAAGACTTACCCTAACAGTTTTTTCGACGAAATTCCCCAAACTAGAAGGCCTTAGAGATGGCTGGTATGACACGGAGAGAAGATGCGATCGGAATAAAGATCGAAGAGAAAATCGAAAGAATTAAATTGATGTTCGTCGAATCGACGAACCCTTCTAGGGTTAAGGGCGAACTGCAGTTTAGGGATCAGTAGAAGTCAAAAACTTGCACATGGAATCCGATTACGAAACCAAGACTCCAATGGCACATTATCCTGTGGTTACATCAGTTATGATGCAACTGCTTATTTCTAGAAGACTCTTTTGGTTTTCTTTTTGTCTAGTGTCGGCCATACTCATACAGTACATTGCTTGGCACAGTTCTCCATAGATAACCAAGATGGGAAAGCTTTTTTCTTTATTATGTCGTCGATTATAATATAGAGTCTCCTAGGCTATACAGTGGCTATATCACTAGGATGAGGCCATACATTTAGCAATACATCCATTTTGCTCCAAGTGATATGTTCTCTTGCAAAATTCATTCGAAGCTCCTTGTGCACTTGCCTCAAAACAGGTTTCTTTTTAAGTTTTCTTCACTGTATAGTACCACTTTTTCGTATTATCCTTCGGGCCGTTGCTATGCTGGCTGATACTTCGCTGTTGGCGCTTATTTTAGTAGAATTTGAGGCAAGTCGTAGAATTAACCGCTTTTCTTGCAATGTTGTCGCTTCTGCCGTGATTCCTTTTTGATTTTTCCCATAGTGTTACATATATGGATCTAGATAACTGCTTACAACAGTCTTACTTATATTTAGCCTCCTTGCAATTTCTCGGCCTGAGAGTCCTAACTCCTTGAAAGCATCTATTTTTCCTCTTTTTGTCGCTGTCAAAGTCTTTCCGGAACCCATTTTTTTTAAAACTAAATAAAAACAGTTCTTTTCAAGGCTTTTTTAAATATTCTTAACAAAACATTGAAAAAGATCGCTCCTGCAACAAATTATTCGCAATGGCCATTCTACTTATAATACGCTTTTCAAGTAGTTCATTGTTTGATCTTGGGAAATTCGCCCGTCGTTTCTTATTTACCCTTTAATTTTATGGCTTACTGTTGGGAAAATATTGGTAGTAAAAATTTACGGATACAAATTTCCCAAATTTACAAATGCTAGTGTTGGTTTCCGATCCCATGCCTTTTCGTTACCTTTTACATTATCTCGCGAACGTCTGACAAACAGCCTCGAATATTAACTGTCCTGAAAAAAGCTTCTCAATTCATCCATTCGGACTCGGCATAAAATTGTAGGTCCCTTCCATTCGTCCCAAAAATAAAAACTCGCACAAACGAATGGTTGAGCTAGGTCTAGGGTGCCTTGCCTATACGGACCTGTTGCGTCAACTATTTATTTATTTTTTTTAGCAAGCCAGCAGAGCAGTGCTCAATAAGTATGGTCGTCAGTGGGTCCCGGCAATTTTAGAGCTGTTTAACTGATAATGAAAATAGTTATAACAGACGGAGGAACTGTCTTCCAATGTAGCTTTCGAAGCTTTATGCATTGGCACGACTTCAGCTTTAAAAAGCTTACATGATTCTGGTAAACTAAACCTTCGAGTAAAAACTTACGCTTATACCTACAGTGAGCGTCAAAAGTGAGTAAACACCAACGCTCTTTTAATTTTTTTTAGGGTATTGAAAAAGTTCTTAAAAACCAGCAATGTCTAAAAAGTTTGATAACGAAATAACAATAACAAAACGTATTTCATTTTGACAGGATAAAATACTTTAAAGGGATTTAAAAAAAAAAAATTTCTAAACTTCAAAGACAAAAAATGAAAGCATCATAAGTATTCACTCACTGTCACTTTTGACGCTCACTGTATCTGAATTATTAAGCCATCAGTGCAAATTGTGATCCCTGTAAATAGGTTATCTACACTACTGATTAAAGTCTTAATAGTCCGATGTGGCTATGAAGCTCTAGGAGTTATATTTTCTACACATTGCCTTCATTGTGTTAAATAACACTGCATGTTTGCATTCACAGGTCGGATTTTATGACTACAGATTATAAAATAAATTAAAATTTCTCCAATTAAATTTTAATTTATTTAATGATAATTATTTAATATGGATTACATCGGTACGTAGCGAAGCTTACCTATAATCAAATATTTTCAAAAACATTTCAAACCTTAAATAAAATCGAGAAAATAATAACTTAGTTTAGTTAATCATTAAAAATTTGAATAACTATTTAAATTTTAAATTTTCTCAATGATTAATAACTCTGTTATTATAGGTTCTTGATTATTTTTCAAGCTATAAAATACGTTAAAAAATTTAAGTATACAGTTTACTAAAATGTTCTCTTATACTTAAATTTAAATGATAATAACAATTTTAATGATTATTAACTTTGTTATTATTGGTTCTTGATTCATTTTAAGCTAAGTACGCTGATAGAGCGGAACTATATTTTATCGGCTCTCCAAACATTAGCAAAAACTCTAGCTAAATTTTTGACATGGAGTGCGTTGTGGATATAAATGTCGCAGAAAACAGATGTTCGTTGAAAATAATGTCCTTCAAGACTTCATCGACGAGAAAAATGTTTTATTTTCGTTGCGCTATCTTTTTTCCTTGTCTTGCTATTCTTTGATCTCAAATGCTTTACTTCCAAGGTATTCTTCGTCGATGTATTCATTGCAAAAACACATACTTATTTGCTTTTCCGTAACACAACAGAAAAAAAAGCAACACTATCTGTCAAAAATTTTGCTTGCGAAAATGTTCCGACCCATTAATGGACGCGCTAAATTTTGACAGATGTTTGAAGTACCTACAGTCTGATATGAAAATTCGATTTTTTTTTGCTGAAACAGCGTACCGCTCGGCTAAATGGATTTAGCTAAATTTTGGAAAACAATTTATATGTCAGCTAAAATTTAACTCGAGCAGCAAACTAAGATACGAAATACAGTAAACGCTCGATATAGTGAACTATCCAATATATGGCGTATTTTTTTGGGAATCTATAGCTAGCTCACTTTTACTTTTACATGCAAAACTGTTATACTCACTTTTGGTTTTGTTATACTCACTTCCCAAAAAAATGCGCCTATAGTGAACCACCAACATTTTACATAGACTACTCTAAATAGTGAACTATTGAAATCTCTATATAGTGAACTCACCTTTTTTTCGCAAAATTCAACAAAAAATTTTCCAGTTTTGCAATGCGCCTGCATGTCAACTAGTTTTTAGAACAATTTACCGTTGATTTGTGAGTTTTTCTGATATTTTAGTTATGAAACGCTTACAAGAAAAAGCTGTACAATTAAATTTAAATTTAAAGAAGACACAAATGAAGGTGACAAATTATTTTTCAAAAATTTAATTCTTTCATTATTGAAAAAAATTATATTTTGGTATATCTCTGTTCCTCAAAGAAATACATTTATCTCTGTGTTTTTTAAAGATTGATAATTTTTTTTTGTTATTTGAGTGTAAGCTTTGGTGAACATTTAAAACCTCCCGCTCGAAATAGTGAACAATTTCGATATAGGTTTTATTAGCGTCTACTGTACCTACATTTGAATTTTTTATATCAATACTTTACCTTATCACTTGTACTTTTCCGTTTCCTTTCGATTACAAAATTAAAAGTCAAAATCTAAGAATGAGTCTTATTTGTGACAGCATTTTTATGAGTTCTATGTGAGTACAACCATAAGTACCTAAAACTAAGGGCCGTTTGCTGATACGATTCATAACGATTTAAGTTCGACTTAAATTCTTATGGGGTAATTTTTGTATGGCATAAACTGTCACATAAGAATTTATGTGGAACTTAAAACTCTATGAGTTGTATCCGCAAAGGGCCCTTAAGAGCATTTACTTCTGTAAACTTAACCATCTAGTAAAACCTAGCTTTCAGGAATAGGTGGAAGTCCTAGGATGAATTCTGTCTATAGTATCTATATAGCTAAGACACTTTGACCGCAATACGATCGAAAAAGAACTAGGGAAATCCTCAAAATAGGAAGGGAACAGCTCAGGTCAGGACACTAATCGGCATATTATCAGGGCACTGCCTTCTTAGAAAACATGCCAAAAGACCCAGGCTGGCAGACTCGGACATTTGCAGATTCTGCAATGACCAGCAAGTCGAAGAGGACATAACGCACATATACTGTGCGAATGTCAGGCAAAATTATGTCGCAGTAGAAGGAAATTTCTGGGCAGGTACATCTTCCAATGTTGAGAGAAGATAGACAATACCATCTATAAGGGGCTACTTGGTTTTTGGAGGGAAAGCGATTAAGTGGTTTTCCATTGTAGGTCACTGCAATTGGTTCCCCCTATGGATCGCGATGGGCGCTTATGGTGTCTATTGCCGTATGAGATATCTCTCTCATACCCCTTTTTAACCTAACCTAACCTATCTATGTAGCTGCAGGTTGGTCATCGCATCATTTGATTTTTTTTTTAATGTTCATAAGTTTAAGAAAGTTTCAGAATAAGGGACGTGGCACCTCCCATTAAAAAACCTTTAAATTCTTATTATGTATCTGAAAAACCCGATTGAGCTCAAATTGTCAGACAATCTTATGTATTGGCCCGGGAGTTTTCCTGTGAAGATTGGTCAAAATAGAACAAAAAGGGCGTGACGCCTCCCATAAAATAAAACACTGCAAACGATAGTTTTCGACATCTTCCAAACCTTGGACAATGAATGAAATGAATTAATTAAAGAGGACGATGATGAGTGATATTAATAAAGAACTGATGAAAGCATGTTGCTTATGTGGACGCGTTTTAGTTTAAAGTAATTTATAGTTAATACAGAATGTTATAATTTAAAGCTGATTGACGTTGTTTTAATGAAGTTTCGCTCGCCTTTTAAATCCTTACATTATTTAGGTTTTCATTATATATTGTTTAATAAATCATTTAAAAAGCGTTTGCATTTTCTTTCCATTCATACCACAGACCCGCTAATACTTTTTGCATAAGATTATAGGTTAAAACTGCTATTGTCAAATGTTCCCCTTGTAAAGCCCCATCCTCAAGGTACTTCTGACAAAATGGCATTTTTTTTTTAATTGTTGTTATAAAAGGAATATGTATATTGTTTATGTAAGTCTTATCTCAAATAATCAATGCATCAAATGAAAAAAAAAAAAAAAAAACATTGGAATCCATGATTAGTTTTGGAAATACAGACCTTTCAAAATTAATGGTCAAATGTACCCCAGTTTCCCCTACAGCTAGTAATAAAATAAATTGAACTATGCAAATTTCAGCCTTATACGTCAATTAGTTTTTGAGATAGACCTAGGTACAAAATTGGCTTAGTGGGTTTGGACAGACGGAGAGACGGACAGACGTCGGTCGTAGCGAAAACAATAAGGTTGCGTTTTGTTTTAACCTTAAAAATTGACACATAAAGTATTCTGAAAACAGTTGGTTCTTGGTTATTTCAGACACTTTTGCCTTTCCATTTAAAACACAAAGCCTCCCCTTGATGTAACTTTAATTAGCGATAATATCACCGTTTTGTGATGAATCACACCTTCTGTTTTAAAAATCCTCCACGCTTTAACTTTAGAACTAAAGACAAAAAAACATCGCGCATCCAGAAGTTCATGTCTGAATGTCTGCCAACATTATACTACAAAAATCTGTGCATTTTCCCACTTACATTATTATTTAAGTATTTACCTACTTACGAAGTTGATAAAACCCTGACATGTTTGCGTCATTCTATTCGAGATAGACATTCATAATATATTCACCCACTGACGACTGACTGCGCTGAACAAATTCATTTAAATCATGATGATCTGATGGAAACTTCAACTGACAACCATTAAAAGCCTATTCAACCAAAATCCATTTCCCCTTGGGACCGTTGCGTGTCCTGAAAGCTTGTGGGTGATTCACATTAAATACTTTTATTTTTATTCTTTGTAATGATTGCCATAAATTTCCAAGTTGTCAGTTAAAATGCAATTAAGAGTTCTGATTTTTCATGTTTGCAATCCAACACTTGAGGCAAATATTTTTACGTCATTACTTAAGCAAATTGGCAGAATGGGTGTTGTATATAGTGTCGATGCTATTATTAAGTTCAGGGGTTAAATATGCGACTGCAACCGTTCAGTGGGGATTAATTTGTGATTAAATTAAATTTGTCATTTAAATGCAAACACGAGAAGGAAGTGCTTACTGATTGTGCATTGTGCATGCAAGTGACAGGAGTTTAACAACGACAATATGGGCCTTAGTCAATAAGCGTGGATTTGAACTTTATCACTCTCGTAAATGAAGCTGTCAGAATCTGTAGATTTTCTCTTATCCATTGCATAAATTTATTACCTACTTCAAAATGGAAAGTTCTTAGTCCTTTGACATTTTTTAGAGTTTTTAGTAGCTGTAGTAGAGGTATAAGAAGGCAGGAAGCACCTAGGTTTCAAAAGGTTATGACAGCTTCCCTATGAAGAAGTTCTAACCAATTCGTATATGAATGTTTCGCAGATCTTATAAAATGTGTTTTTTTTTTAACTTTGAAATGGAAACAAAGATGATTTTTTTAAATGACATGAAATTTACTTTATTCGAAAGATAATCTTTTGGCATTATTTAAATATGATTTCTGCTATATGACCGCCACGGATGGCTCGGACGAAGTCTAATCTCGAGGTCCAATTTTCGATGACATTTTCCAACATTTGTGGCCGTATATCGGCAATAACGCGGCGAATGTTGTCCTTCAAGTGGTCAATCGTTTCGGGCTTATCGGCGCAGACTAGCGACTTCACATATCCCCACAGAAAAGTCAAGCGGCGTTAAATCGCACGGTCTTTGAGGCAAATTCATGGGTCCGCAACGTGAGACTATGCGGTTACCAAACGTTTCCTTCAATGAATCAATTGTGGCACGAGCTGTGTGACATGTTGTGCCACCTTGTTGAAACCACAGCTCCTGCACATCATGGTTGTTCAATTGAAACGAACGAACGAAAAAGTCAGTAATCATGGCTCTATAGCGGTCACCATTGGCTGTAACATTCTGGCCAGCATCGTTTTTAAAGAAGTACGGACCAATTATTCCACCACATACCAAGCAGTCAGTTTTTGTGGATGTAACGGTTTCTCAACATACACTTGAGGATTATCATTACTCCAAATACGGCAGTTTTGTTTATTGACGTATCCATTGAACCAAAAGTGAGCTTCATCGCTTAACAAAATTTGCTTATGAAAATTGGGATCAACGGAAATTTTGTTTTGGACCCATTCACCTTGCTAGGTGATCCTGTGGCTTCAATTCTTGCCCGAGTTGGATTTTGTAAGCACGCAAACCAAGATCTTTTCGCAAAATCTTCCATAAAGTGGATGGAAACTGTGGTGCCTCTTGGGTGGACAAGGATGCAGATTATATGGCACCACAATCCGTTTAAACTCCGTGCAATATAAAAAGAAACACTATTTTTAATTCTCAATTACAATAAAATTATATTTAAACTTCAATAAAGGTTTGGAGGAGCTTGTTGTCCAGCACAATTGGTTTTTAGTCGACCGCACAGGGAAGAATGAATTAAAGAACTTTTATCCGAAACGAAGTAACCGCGCGCGACGACTTGACACAACTGTCAAAAGTGGATGAAACAGGGTATGACTTATAATGGTTGCGTTCAGCGCACAAAAATTAATGAGTGCACACGGCGAGCAATTTTGCTTATTTACAATTTCTTATACTTTGAATCGAACAACTTTCGAATTTGATTTTTCCTCCACGATGGCGGATAGACTGATTCGGGTCTTCCTCTACGCTACGCTCTACAGCAGCAAAGACTTCTTCTGTACGCACTGTACGACGTCTTTGTGGATTTGCGTATAATCATTAACGCGGTGCGAAAAAGTTCCATAGTTAATCGAATTAATTGATCTGATGGACGATTATGTTGACCGTAAAATGGACGTAGTGCGCGCTACGTATTTCGAACAGAACCATGATTTTCAAAATAAATTTGCACAATTTGGAAGCATAAACCTATAGTCATCAGCTCTACAAGCAAAAGAGGTGGATGGTGGCTTCTCAGAATGAATAATAAGTAGCATGAGAATCGAGAAGCTGAAAAAAACTAACTGAGATGTACTACTCCAAAAAGAACGTGTCAAGGCAACAAGTTAAGTTCAGAGATGACGAAGGAAACCTTGTAATGGATCTTAGCCGAGGGTTGGAGTCAGAATCCCAAAAACCCCCAATTCCCGAAAATTAATTTTTTCTTTCAATGATTTTTGTTAATTATGTTAAATTAATTTTTCTGACTTTTTGTTCCTTCAATAAAATTTTCTGTTATACTTTCGGGATTTTTGATTTTTTGGGTTTTTGGATGTTTCGGAATTTTAGTCTTTTGGGATTCTGCCCTATTCCCCTTAATATGAAAAAAAAAAAAAATACTTCAGGAGATTTTATAACAAAATTTGCTTGTCAGGGTCAACGAACCAATTTAGGAGCTGGACTGATCTAATCGGAGGATAATAAAACCCGAGCTAAAAAACAAAGAGCAAACGAAGCTACTGGACCTAATGGTTTATCCGGCAAGCGTTTTAGGCAAAGAAAGTGTAGGTACATACCATCGATCAAATGTGCACACTTGAGCAGATCTTGGACAAAAAAACAAAAAAAAACAAGCCCAAATCAATTCTCAACATTTTTGTCAAAGTTAACAAAAGCATATTCAGGTTTTCTGTTTTGAAGGTTAGGTCATGCACCATCTCATCCCCGCATCCTCTGCACGGATCATCTGTGCTGATTCCCATTTTTTTTGTCCCCACAATCGAGGACAAGAGGATTTTTTATTCAATTGTAAGATTCTCTCAGTTTTCTGTTTGTTATAGACCCTCATTTTCCGGGTTATGCCACAGGAGTCAAGCTTGTTCCATCTTTTATTTGTCGCCATTAGTATTATGTTCCCAATCGTCTCTGATATTACAGGGCGGAATCATTACTGTGGTGTCGGCCTGGTTTAGTTCAAGGGATAACCCTTTTCTTGACAGCTCATCAGCTTTTTCATTTCCAGAAATACCTCTGTGTCCGGGAACCAGCATAGTCTGACGTTGTGCTGCGCGCCAAGAATCCCTAGCTCTTCGCAACAGCAACTTACAAGCTTCGATTTTAACTCAACGGCAGAGATTGCTTTTATTGCCATTTGACTGTGAATGAATAGAGTAATATCTGCAAGAGGTTCATGGCCCCCCCATGGCTCGAACCCTCGCTACGCCCCTGAATCGATAGCTTCTACAAAACCAATACTTCCCCTTCGAAAACGCACATCACACAAAAATGTATCTAATTGACTCGCTAATTGAAAATATAGAGCAATTCGCCTAACAACGACCAAGACGCGTGTGTATCTATTAAGATACATTTTATAAGATTAGATACTCTTCTCATTTCACTGAAGATTTTGCACTTTTAAATTGGGGATACGATGTTCGTAACTTGACAGAAATACACTAATATCTATAAACGGCATGTGAGCTTGTTATGCAATTTACCTGTTTACAGAAATATGTATAAGTATAGCCAAAGCTTGTGATAGTAAACAACCATAGGTAGATATCACAAAACGTGGGCTAAAACCAGTAATCTCTCTGGTGTTTTGAAAACATAGCAATACCGCATACGAGTAAATAACACTTGCGTGGATATCACATAACACATACCTACATTTTTATGGTTGGATGTGGGGATCGTATTTTTCAACCGTCTATGAAAAATTTTATATTATTTGTTTGTTTGTATAATATCAAAGATCTAGGGGGCTCGACTGATTTTGTTTTAAATTTCATATTTTGATACGAGAGTTTTTGGCAGTGAAACGTGTCAATGTTGATACGTGATAACCTTGGATAAATCTTGAGTGGGTTTTTTTTTCATCAATAAAAATAAGTTAACAGATGTGATTAAGTGATTAAATACTTACAAACAAAAACTTAGGGTTCAATTCAATTTGAAATTTTCCCACGTCGTTGTACTATAATGACATTCAACACGACAGTGATAACGACATGCGTAAACAAACTGAGGTAACGAAATATAAAATGGATGCCGCCAACGATGGTAACTTTCTTATCGGTTAACAATGAGTTGCCTTCACGAAATTTCCTTATTTAAACGAGTATGATGATGATGAACCTTCTGTCTGCTGAGCTTATGGAAATGGTTCATTGTTATAGTTCACACGCTGCGGGATATAGCGATAACGTACCCAGACCCATGGATTTGCCTACATCTGCCAATGTTTTTGCAGGTGATTTTTCAAATTGCTGTAGGCTTAGTTAAAAAATATTATAAAATTTAACCGAAACACAGCGCGCGGTCCTAATAATCATTTTTAGTGCCCAGGCTTAGTTTTACAAAATCACAATGGCGAAAAGTGTTCTATAAAATTAGTTATTTTGACGGTCAATATATTTATGTAAGTTGAAGGTTAAAAATGATTATTGGCAAGGCCCAATAGCGTTATATCTTACTTACTTACTTAGATGGCGCTACAGATGGTCGGGGGTGGACCTGGGCCTCAACCAACACGCCTCTTCAGTTAGCACGATCTTTGGCTAACCGCCTCCAGTTGCGCACCCCAAGTTGGTTGAGGTCCCCTTCCACTTGTGCGCGCCATCTTAAAGCGAGGTCTTCCTCTACTGCGTTGTCCCTGAAATCGAAGACTATTCGGGCCGGAGTGTTGGTGTCCATTCGCTCTACATGAGGCTCCATGAGGCTCCATTCATCAGGCATACTTTCCTCTGACCAAATTTTAGAAACGAGTTTGTGTATGCTCTCTACCAAGTCATCTCCCGCTGCCTTAAAAAGCTCGGCCGATAAACCGTCCGGTCCTGCAGCTTTGTTAGATTTCAGCTTGGATAATGCTATCCTTACCTCATTTTGGTCAGGTGGACGGAAGTCTTGGCTTTCATCGTCCAGGTTGAATGGTTCATTCTGCCTGACAGCGGAATATGTGTCGTCTTCGCCGTTTAACAGTCTGCAGAAATGGTTTTTCCATGTCCTCAGCATCGACTGTGACTTCACTACAAGGTTTCCTTGTTCGTTTCTACAGGTCTCTTAGAGTAAGAGCTAGCAACGTTTTTTCTCAAGTCATTTTAGCAAGGCTGTAACTTTGTGAGCTTAGTTCGTGGGGACTACTGAACACGAAAACTATAAGCTCACAAAGTTACAGCCTTGCTAAAACGACTTGAGAAAAAATGTTGCTAGCTCCTTAGTCTATCTGTTCCCGTGACACGTTCTATTTTTACCTTTTGGTAAAACTTCCGGACATTGTTCCTGGAGTAACAGCTCTCTATTTCCTCGATCGCGCGCTTCTCATGCTCTCTATTTTTCCTCCGGAGAAGCCGGTGTTCTTCCCTCCTTTTTTGCTCGTAGAGCTCACGAGTTGCTCTTGTCCTTCTCTGCAGCACCGCTTTATAGGCCAGTTGCTTCGCTGCATGTGCTTGCCGGCACTCTTCATCAAACCAAGGGATTCGCGGTGGTGGTTGGGTACATCAGTTGCGGCTTTTCTGATGGCTTATTGGGATCGACGCCACTGGTCTTCAGCACTTGATGAAGGCTGCAAAGGACTTCTCGAGAGGTTGAGGGAGACGCGATCGGCAAAAGTTCTGGCTGTTTATCACGTTTGTAGCCGTTCAACGTTGAATCTCCTCACAGTATTTCCTCGTTGTTGTGGCGTCTGGGATAGAATCCGCATACGTACCTTGGCTACAACAAGGTAGTGATCCAAGTCTATGTTGGCCGCTCGGAAAGTTTGGACATCTAGAATACTGGAGGAGTGCCTTGCGTCGATCGCAACATGGTCAATTTGATTGGCAGTTTGTTTATCTGGTGACCGCCATGTTCGTTTGTGAATGTTGAGGTGAGGAAACCGTGTGCTAGCTATAGTAACATCACGTCCCGCAGCAAAGTCAATTAGCCTAAGCCCGTTTCCAGACGTGGTGGCTGTGCTTGCCGATTGTGCTACCAAAGATGTCCTCCTTTCCTATTTTGGCGTTAAAATCACGATTTTAACGTGTCGTACTTAGGACATGGCTCATGTGTTTTGTCGAGGAGCTCATAGAAACATTCTTTCGTAGCATCTTCTTTATCTTCCGGGGGGGGGCGTGAGCGCATATCAGGCTAATGTTGTCGAATTTAGCCTTGATGCGGATAGCTGTTGGGCGTTCACTAACGTGTCGAAAGCTCAAGACTTCTTGCTTCTTGGAGTATTCTAAACTCTTTTTCTACTGTATTGCCGAATTTCGAAAATAGTAAGCAAATGGCTTAGCATTTTTGTTTCTGGCATATTGTGTACCACATGTTCACCAAGCCCCGCTCATCCAATTCCGGCAGTAAGAAGTCGTTTATCAGTGACTGTATTGCCGATGGCGTCGTCACGCCCTGCATGGACTCCTGTGGTTCCAGTCTGTTCGAGTCGAGTAGCCCGATTATTGGTAAAAAAATCGACACAATTATTCCACGCTCTTGCGGAGTAGCGCTCCATTGCTTGTCTGTTTGTATATCTATCGCAGCTGTCTAGTTGACAATTGTCAAATATGATTTACGTACGACGCCATTTGAAAAAATTATAACATCTTCCGATAGGATGATTAATTTTGCGCCACCTTACATTTATTTAATCAGAAAGCTTAGCTTACCGATTACGAATTTGTAATCCATTAAGATTTATTAAAACATTATAAAGTCAGTTATCGAACTTGAACTATTCCCCAGTCTCGATTTTTTTTAGTCATTCCATCACTCATTTAGATAGCTAATCCACCCTTACCCTCCCAGCTACTTGTATAGGTACTCATAGGCAATGAAATCCCAATATCGAGTAGCAAGATAAGTATGAATAAACATGGTTGCGCTAATAATTTCCTAGAAACTGTCACCGCCACTTCAGTGAAATGTCATTTTTCATTCTGAAATCTGAAGTACTCTTATCACACATTGCGTAAAATGGATTAAGTTTTTTTTTTCCACATAAATCTGATGGGAACTCCATCGCTCAGCTTTCTTTTTACACTGCTTAAATCGATTTGTATATTATAAATTTATCTCACTTTATTTTTTCAATCAACAGATATCTTTACTTCAACGAAGAACTACCCAAACAGGATGAGATAGTGAAAAATGTCTTCGGCATGAACACACCGTCCATTTGGGAAATTGAATCGAATGCAGATCTACTTCTGGTAAATTGTTATCAGGCGTTGGGTAATGCTCGTCCAGTTGGTCCCACAACTATCTATATGGGTGGCATCCATGCGATTGGAGACAAATCACTGCCATGGCACTTGCAACATTTCCTTGATAGTGATGCAGATACAGATGGCGGTGTAACCGGTGGTAGTGCTAACAACGTAGCGTACATTAATCTTGGTGCAATGCTGACACGTGCATTTGTGGACAGCTATCGGATGGAGAAACTGGTGAAAATTCTCGAAAAATCTAGCTTTGATGTTGTACTTAATACGAATGGAATTGAGGGAGGTTACGCATTTAATACGACTGTGAGGATGTATCAGGGTGTGGATTTTGAACAAGAGAGCATTTTGGGTGAGTAGTTGTTTTTGGTATACTTTTTTATTTGTTTTAAAGTATTTTGGGTATACTTACATAAAAAATGGATTCACTCTTAGGCCCAATACACACGGAGAAACTGGAAAGAAACTAATCCGCGATGCGAGTTGACAACTAGTTTGTTTTGAGTCATAATCTGTGTAATCAAATGGGACGACGACGCACGCACACGACGCTACTGGTTGAAAACTCGTTTGTGATTCATAAAAAACCAGTTTGTAACCAGTCGTCTGTTGATTTGCATGTCGGGTTGCCTATTGATTTCAGTTTCTATTTCTACTTTGTAGAAGGTGAGCGAACAACAGACTAACCTGTTGCTGGTGGGGGAGGTTGAAAAACATGACGACACTGAGATTTTGATTGGTGATGAGTTTCCTCGTGTGTAACTCGTCTCCAACCCGAGTTGCCAACCGGTTTAGTTTTTTTCCAGTTGCTCCGTGTGTATTGAGCCTAAAAGTTGAGAGAAAGTCAAATTTAAATTTGCCTAAAATTGACTAACTTCTGAGAAATTTGTTATAAGAATCACAATTAAACCCTACAAATGTGAACAACTAGTTCGGACACCTTCTACTTTCACACCAAACTCAAGCAATATCAATGTTTTAAACCTTTATCCTCAAATACTTTTTATTTCGAATTGTTTTCTGCGTACATTTGTTTAATAAGAGCAAATATTGTAAGCAACAGGTCCATGTGGGTTCCTCGTAAAGTGTATGTCGGTACTGAAATCCTGAAATTAAATTTCGTTAAAAAGTTTTTATGGTACTATTTCTAATTTCTGTCAGTTTTAATTTTTATATCCGGCATTCATGTTGTATACGAAACATCTACAAGACTTGATCTTGTAAATTTCGACAAAGCATATATACAAATATTAAGGCAATCTCTCTGATGGAAGACTGTACTTATATAGTTAATAGAAGAGTCAGTCCGTTTTCTGACGTGAGTTTCTGTTCTAAAGCAGACATCAGAATGTCAAAAACTAACACGATTTTTGACATGTGTAGTAGTATTTTAAAAATGCCCCACCACGCACGCCACTGCATAAAAGAACACTCAAAATGGAAGTTTCAGCTTCGGATATTTTTCAGGTAGCCATATCTACACTTCTACGCTGACGGAATGTTTGGCATTCCGTC
Source organism: Cheilosia scutellata (assembly GCA_955612985.1). Classification (NCBI taxonomy): domain Eukaryota; kingdom Metazoa; phylum Arthropoda; class Insecta; order Diptera; family Syrphidae; genus Cheilosia; species Cheilosia scutellata. The sequence goes on from OY015312.1 coordinate 117,473,870, forward strand.
GAATGCAGAATTCTAAAGTTCAATAAATTAGTAAAAGCTGCATTTTTTTCTATTAGCTCTCTAAATATTTTTAATCTGTTTTCTAAAGTTTTGCTAATCAAATAATGCAAACTTAACCGAACCCTTTGATAAAGCTAAATTCGTATAGAAGTTCTTTACAGGTTAAGTGGCGAATCTTTGAAAGAACCACGTTATCCCACCGACACTTTTTCTACTTTCGTTGACTCGCAACCCGATCATTTGAAGGTGACAACACTCTTGTCTTTTTGTTCTGCTTTGTCAACTACACGCGATGGGCAGCAAACAGTCTAGTTGGAACGTGCTCAAATGACAACAAACCTCATATCTGAAATTGATGTGATTATCAGTTGGGGTAAAAAATGCGTCAAAAACAAAGTGCTGGCCAAAATGGTATACTGACGTTGTCAAGCTCAGAATGAAGTCAACTGACATTGAAGAATCATAAGGTCTATCAATGCTTGGCATGTTTGTGGGTTTAGACCCTCGTTGGAACTAGTAAATTACGTAGATGCTGCTAAAATTGCATCCAGATGCCTTGATTCCTCAAAAGATGAAAACTGTTACTTGAGCTACTACTGCACAATACATATATCAAGATTCGTATCAATTTTTGACATGCTGATGTCAAAATGACTTCAGATTTTGTCTACACACACCGTAATAAAAAAAATCTGACTATATATTGACGTCCGTCAGTGTGTTAAAAAATGTAACGATCTTTGACGTGCAATATAGTAGCTTTAGTCCTATTGATTTGGCACACTCACATGCATGGGCGGGAAATCTTTTCACTATTCCTTTTCCTTTCTCTCCATCACTGAGTGTCAATAACTTTATTAAATCCATAACAGTCCTTAAGGATTATTCACATGACAGCGACCAGCAGTTGGTCGCCGCAGTTCGCGAATTTCAACCATTAAGGACATGGGAGCGAACGAACGAATTGTTGAAATGCGAACAAACCACTTTTTATGCATTTATAAACAGAAAATTGCACATTTTATCCCATCAAAATGTATTAAGAAAACAAGTTTAAAAATGGTTTAAATAACGAAATTTCGAATTCCAAACTTTTTGCCGCGAACGAAAACACCCTGGCGCGAATCGCCAGTCTATTCGCAATCCACGTCATTTAAATCGCGTTCCACAAAGTAGCGAATAAAAAATTTGTTCGAACTTAACCTTATTCCAAGAGGAGAATATCTTGGAATAAAGAAATGTGCAATTTTCTGTTCATAAATGCATCAAAAGTGGTTAGTTCGTATTTCATCAATTCGTACATTCGCTCTCATGTGAATGGTCCTTTAGTTTCTACCAGAAATTTCCAATTTTAGGTTTAAGTTCGAACGAACGTTTTATTCGCTAGTTTGTGGAACGCGATTTGATTATGTGGATTGCGAATAAACTGTGACATTCAGCGCCAAGGGTGCAGAAAGTTCGAAATTTCGTTGTTAAACTTATTTTCTTAGCACCTTTTGATGAAATAATTAATTATGCTAATCTTGGAATAGTAAAATGTTCAATGTTCTGTTCATAAATGCGTCAAAAGTGGTTTGTTCGTATTTCATCAATTCGTTCATTCGCTCTCATGTGAATGGTCCTTTACAAAAACCGGCGACATTTTTTTAAACAAACGAACTTTGTTCACATACATAGCAGCAACAAAATCGAGTCGTTGATTGTTTATAAGTACTTTACAATGTCAGTTGTCAACATTGTGTACTTCGATTTACTTGTTTACCAAAAATAAATGTAGGTACATTATCTCTACATATATTGTGGTTTTTTGTACTAGTCAACATTTTAAATTATAACCACAAAATCGTGCAAATGTGCGTATCAGCACTTAACAACCGAAACTTTGACAATGCAATTTTACTGCATAAATTCATATCTCAATTTGATAAACAAATGACACACAAAACACTTCCTAATTATATTTAATAGAACAACTAACTCACGCGTCGCTGTAGTAATATCAAAGCGACGACGCACAGTTGGACGTATAAATAGATTTAGCATGATAATGCATTTTATATCGGAATTTTCTGCAATTACTTCCAAGTGCACGAGAATGTAGGTACACCTATACATATGGCCACCATATTGTATTTGTTTTTGTTTTTATCTATTTAATCGTGGCGCGGGTCGTTCGGCAGCCGGCAACGTCGTCGGCTTCCTGTTTTTGTTTTTCAAAATGAATTCTGTTCATCTATTATTGTGTTGTTATGAAATTATCCACTCAACACGGAATAGTACTTGAACGTGTCCTTGATTGAGGAACTAAGAGCAAATATTTACGAGATAAAATGCAAATGCCACGCAACGCGAAGAAGTGGGTCTGGGTATGCTGTTTTTGTTTACAAGTTTTTACTACGTTTACACAGTTCGCATGAGGTAATAATTCCGCCGTATCTAAGGTACACGATTTTTTTTTCTCTTTTGATTTAATGAGATGCGATTTGATAAACAAAAAACAAATCACTCAGGTGCGTTTTTGTTTGTCCTATACCTGCATTTTAAATGAAGTACCTATAATTGCGCCACTTTTTGTGTGGTTATGTGCGCGAATAATTATTACGCTGAAGATGTGATGTAGGTTTTTTTTTGGCTTAATTATTACATAAAAAGTGGAACTATTGGTGGAGTGCATTCCTAACAAAAGTTTTTCGTCATGGGCAAGGTGACCAACGGACCCAATATGTATATGAAGAAATGTAACATTAAAGTTTTTAATAAAAACAGAAGAGAAATAGTGAATATCTAAATGTAGATTCTGGTTTTTCTTAATTTTGGCCTGGAAAAAATAATAGAAACAAATTATTATTTTTTTTTTGTGAGGAATTAATCTATATATCTTTTTCTTCTATCTTCTTCTTCTACCTATATATATAAAAATCAATTGCTGTTCGTTAGTCTCACTAAAACTCGAGAACGGCTGGACCAATTTGGCTAATTTTGGTCTTGAATTATTTGTGGAAGTCCAGAGAAGGTTTAAATGGTGAAAATTTGACAAAGGGACGTGGCACCGCCCATACAAAAAAACATTCAAAGTCGTATATCTCGAAAACCACCAAATCGATTGAGCTCAAACTTACGGATAATCTTAGTTATTGGCCCTGGAGTGCTCCTGTGAAGATTGGTCAAAATTTGACAAAGGGGCGTGGCTCCTCCCATACAAAAAAACATTCTAAATCTTATATCTCGAAAACCACTGAATCGATTGAGTTCAAATTTACAAACAATCTTAGGTATCAGCCCAGGAGTATTCCTGTGAAGTTTGGTCAAAATTGGACTAAGGCGCGTGGCACCGCCCATACAAAAAACATCTTCTATGGGGTGAAACTCGATGACGATGACTCGATAACCGCTGAGTTATAACGTCATTTTTTGTTTTGTTCGTATTGCTGTATTTCAGGTTTACGCAGAAAGAATTCCAGAAAATCGATTTTTCTCATTTTACGAAAAAACATTATTATCTAAAAACTATAAGCAATACAATTTATGTGCACGGGCAAAGCCGGGCGGGTACAGCTATCTTATTTAATTTTTCTGTACCTACGTGTTTTGTAATCGAACTCCTCCTAAACGGCTGGACCAATTTTAATGAAATTTTGTGTGTGTGTTTGAGTGGGTCCAAAGATGAATCTAAACCATACATTTTGTGAAAATTGTACAAAAGGGCATGGCACCTCCCATACGAAAAAAAACATAAAATCGTATATCTAGAAAACTATCGAACTGATTGAAATCAAATTTTAAGAAAATATTAAATCCTATTTCTCGACATCCATGGGAGCTAAAGTGGGTGGGATTGGAAAACGGGCCATGGCACCACCCTTACAACAAAATTATTTAAATCACGATATCTGAACATTGCCTGATTGAAGCATTTTACAAAACCTGGCGGGACTGGACAAAAGGGCGTGACACCTCTCATAAAAAAAAAATTAGGTACATTTCAAACGTTATTCTTCGACAGTCATGGGAAAAAAATTGTCTAGACAATACAATTCGTGGACAAACGTCCGAGGAAATATCGGTCGAAGCACACGGAGTACAAAATCAGTCTGGACATTCGGTTAAATAAAAATGAAATGAAAATGTACGATCAGGCAAAACAACGTTTGCCGGGTCCGCTAGTTTACAATAAAGATGTTTCATATCATTCATTTCATATTTAATAATTGAATGAACCAACTTGGCACAAGTCTTGGGAGTTATAGAGTGCCATGCATTTTGAATAATTGACCACAGTTCATCCTTGTTTTTGGCTCTGCAGCCGCCGATCCTGCGCTAAAGAACGCCCCATAGATGTTCTATCGAGTTAAGATCAGGAGATTGTGATGGCCACTCCATAACATTGTTTTTATGAAACCATTCTTTGGCCAACTTTGAGGAGTGCTTGGGGTCATTATTTTGCATAAACTCCCATTTAATAGGCATGTCCTCTTCAGCAAATGGCACACATTTTATCCTTTATCATGAAAAGTGGACCAACCCCAGATGATGAAAAACACCCCAAAATCATTAAATTTCCTCTGCCATGTTAAACTGTCTTATTTGTATATTTGGCATCGAACTCGGAATTCTTTGGTCGTCTGACGTACATTTTCCCATCGGAACCAAACAAATTGACCATAATTGACCTTGGTTTCATCCGATCATAAGACGTTAAGTATTCCAATTAGCACGGTGGAGGTGTTTGTTATGGCGAAACTTAGTCTCTGTTTAATATGTTTAATGGAACTTTTCTGGGACTTCTTTCAGGAAGACCTGCTTCCTTTAATCTACTTCTAATTGTACGACTTGTAACTGGTGCGTTTAACTCATTTTTTAGGTTTGTGGAAGAATAAAAATGGTTTCTTCTTGCATAGTCGTATTATCAGTTTTTCGAATTGTGGAGTCGTTTTTTTGTTTTCTGCTTCTGGTTTCTACTTTGGGACTTGAATGAACAGCTGTGAATACTTTTTAGAACTTTTTCTTAGACTTTTTTATGACCTTAGGTATTTTATCCATTGTTTTGTACCTAGTCTTTTCTTAGCTTTTTTATCACTTTACGCTAAGAACTGATGCAATGGTCTCCAAAACCCATTTTAACAAAATGTTAATTTCACTGTTTTAAGATTTTCTTCTAACAAACACTAATTTACAGGATAAACTAATTTACCACTATTTCAATTAAAACAAAACCGGACATTACTTCAAAATCACTGATGCAGACTGTGGAGGTCTTTATTTTAGTTGTAGTTGTACCCGTCCGTCTTTATCCGTACACAGGAATTGTATTGCTTAGGACTTAGGTAATAAAGTGTGAAAATGAATCGATTTTCTGGAATAATACCTGAAATTGTCTGTAACTTTTAACTCAATCGATTTGTCGGTTTTCGAGGTTTTTTTTTGTATGGGCGGTACCACGCCCATTTGTCCAATTTTGAGCAATCTTCACGGGAACGCTCCCGGGCCAATACCTAAGATTGTCTGATTTGAGCACAATCAGTTCGGCGGTTTTTTTTGTATTGGAGGTGCTACTTTGTCCAATTTTGACCACTCTTGACAGGAACACTCCTGGGCCAATACCTGCGATTGTTTGTGGTTTTCAAGTTTTAAACGGCCGAACACAAATCATGATCCATTTTTATATTTCCAATTATATATTTTAAGTTCCGGCAATAGTTCCAATTGAATTAAAAACAGTTTCTGGCGTCATATCATCTTCTAGATTGACGTCATTTCTATACCTCCATATTTAACCTTTTCCAAGATCAAAATTCCCGACGCAACTGAATTTCAATTACGTCTGCATTAACATTTTCTATTTTTAAATTTGCCATATTTTCATTCATTGACTGTTTTTTTTTCGCATTTGGGCAATTTCCACATTGATAACAGCTCAAGGTTTAAATGTCAATCGGAGAGATAATAATTCAGTCATAGCGATTGTCTCACTTAATACAATAGCTAAATACCAAATAAGGACATGTTACGGGGCTTACAGAGAGACACGCGCTTAAAATTATGAGATAGTTGTGTGGTATCAAGTTGTTTATTTTTTTTTTTGACAGGTGGAAAATATTTACAATTTTTATTACGTCTCCCTTTTTTGTTTCTGACACACGCACATGTGACATAAATTGCCCATGTCATCGACTTCGACACCTCTAAGGGTGTTATGTGTTATCAAATCCAATGACACAGGCAAAGTCAAATATAATCTTTTATTAATTGCAATTTGCAATATTACGAGTATAATTAGTTCGATCGGCTAATGGAACGTTTTATGGTGATTGCTGTACTATGTGGTTGATAGAATTGAGGGAGGATTGCTTTTAGGTCGCACTGTGGTCGGTTGTCAGATTGTAATTTGTGAAAATTTAATCAGGACCTAATGTGTTAAGTGTACAGATTCGAAATCAGTTCGAATGTGCATTGAAATTCACTTCCTTCTAGTTATATTAGGCAGACACGTATTCAATTCGATAATTAGATACAGTGACTGTGACAGGCGATATTAAATGTTCGTAGAGATGATTTGTTAAACACGGACGGAGACAAATCACATAATCAAGTTGTTGGTAAAATGCCAAGTATCTATATAACAGAGAGTAAAATTTATTGTGGCGGGCTTAGAATATAGGAAAAAGGCTAAAATTTTGCCCCAAGAGGACAAAGGAAATTAACAAAATTTGTATAGTAAATATTTTTAATTTTTTTAAATTTTTTTACAATTTTTGTTTTACAAAAAACCCATAAACAGTGAACTATCTATAGAGAGGCATGCTGCCACCTCTCAGAAAGCACATCATAGTATCACGCAGAGCGATTAGACAATATTAAACTATTAACCCTAATCTGTCAGCTGTCAAATAGATTTTTGTTTTGTTTTGTGTTGCTTTTATAACTTTCTTAATTTTGGGACACAATTGTTCGTTTTGAACGGAAAATTCCTTCGAATTGGAGATGGAGAAAGAGATTTACCAACGACATTCGATGTCGTTCAGAGTCTTTAACGTGACACCCAGTCTCCACGAGGCATAATTTAAGTTAAGACTCAAATCATGACAATAATATGTCTGGTATAGACCGCGAATTTGTCGACAAGACATATATCTGGACATTTCAGTCTGATTTAATTTCTTGCCATCTTTGCAGAGAAAAACCCTGACTGAAATTTGACATTTGACTGTTTGACAGCAAAAATTCATTTGTTTTGATAATTATCGAGAATTACAGCTCTGAAATTCTTACTTACTTATCGGGCTCCCGACCCGTGAAGAGTCTCTGCCTGAGACACTGCAGCCTTCCATCCTCTACGATCCCGGGTACGCTGCTTCCAGTTGTCCAGACCAAGCGCTCTGGCATCCGTGATGGCTTTGTCTTTGAAACGGAGGTTCGGTCTTCCTTGTCTTCTCGACAAGGTCTGGGGGCTGGGATTTGAAAATCCTCTTAGCCTAAGAGGATAGTCTTAGCTGGAGCATTATTGGCCATTCGCTCGATGTGGCCGAGCCAATGTAGTTGACGTGTTTTGGCTTTTTGGATTACATCCACATCTTGGTACAGCTCATAGAGTTCGCGGTTGTATCTTATACCGAAGTATATTTTTCTTTCGAAGGAGCCCAGTATCAGCTCACCCTTCTTGCTTATCGTCCAGCACTCGGCGCGCGCCATAAAGCAGAACTGGTAGGATAAGGGTTTTGTACAGCACACATTTCGTCTTTCGAGTTCAACCCAATTGTTTTGCCAAACCGAAGTAGCAACGGTTTCCTAGGGTAATTCTTCGTCGGATCTCGACTAGGGTGTCATTCGTGGAGTTCATGTTTACCCCGAGGTAGGTGAACTCCTTAACTATCTCGAAATTGTTGCTATCAATAGTGACGTTTTGTCCTAGGCTTGTTTGTTTGTTGCTAGCCTGTACTTAGTCCTCATTTACTTCAAGGCCAACGGATTTCGCCTGTTCTTCAATCGCCGTAAACGCTTCTATCACGGAACGCTGGGAGCGACCGATGATGTCAATATCGTCCGCATAGCCCAGCAGCTGGACGGATCTGTTGAAGATAGTGCCTTCCGTGTTGACACCTGCCCTGCGCAATATCTGCTCCAGTACGAGATTGAAGAAGTCGCATGATAGCGCGTCTCCTTGCCGAAATCCGGTGCAAGTTTGAAATAGATCGGAGGAGGTGCTTCCAAACTGCACGTTGCAGCGCGTGTTTTCCAGCGACACATCTGAATCAGTTTTGCCGAGATTCCGAATTCGGCCATCGCCATATAGAGCTCCTGACGATGTATGGTATCATACGCGGCTTTGAAGTCGATGTGGTGAGTCTCGACTTGAAATTCGTTGGTCTTTTCCAGGATTTGCCTCAGTGTGAAAATTTGGTCTATAGTCGATCTGAGGGCCGGAAGCCACACTGGTACGTGCCGATTAGTGTGTTGCAGAACGGTTTAAGACGTTCACACAGTACGTTGGATAGGATCTTGTATGCGACATTAAGCAGGGATATGCCTCGATAGTTCTTGCAAGACATAGGATCGCCTTTTTTGTAGATGGGGCATATGGAGCTGATAGTCCAGTCATCGGGCATGTTTTCTTCCACCCATACTTGGTTGATGATTCGGTGCATGCTCCCTACCAAAACATCACCACCGTATTTAAAGAGCTCCGCTGGTAAACCATCAGAGCCTGCGGCTTTTTTATAAAACCTCCGGATGTTATTACGATCGCGCGACTCTTCGATCTCCTTGAGCTGGGAAAGCTGCGTAAGCCCTCTTTTTTCTACGCAGGATCTTCTTTTTCTCCCTTCTCCTGGCCCGATACTCTTCTCTCGCTGACCTTGTTTTGTCTATTGACATTCTGCAAAAATGACACAAAAATGTGTCGTCTACTGATGAGCCCACCCACCACATCGGGGCGAAACGCATTTCTGGAGTCGAGGCCAAAGCAGATTGAAAAATTTGTGATGACAATCGTACACTCCAACAATTTATTCACTTCATAAATATGTTTATGATTTGAAAGTAGTTTGATATGAACAAGCCAGGCCCTGGGCAAAAAAACAAATCCTCTCGGCGATAGTCTTTGAACCAAAGATTCGTCTTGAGGTATGATTCACAGTCACTTGTTGATTGAAAAATCATTAGTCTCGGTGAAAATCGAGCAAACAGTGCGTCTAGATCAGATGTGGTGGTCGTCTACTGATGAGCCCACCCACCACATCGGGGCGAAACGCATTTCTGGAGTCGAGGCCAAAGCAGATTGAAAAATTTGTGATGAAAATGTTTTTTGTTCGATCTGATGGATTATCCGATAAAACTCATCTTTCAAAAAATGCGCTTCCAAATCGTGTAGCTCTCGCTTCTGAAGAAATTAATTCACGCACAATCTATGCCTTCTCTTATTTACGGCTAAGATCTAATTTTCAAAATTGTCTAGGTCATTTAATGCTTTCAAAGCGAGAATCGCCTTCAATTGTTCCTTCGTTGTCGACATGTTGTGAAATGAAATGTCATAACACAATTTGCATAACCAAAGACAAAAAAATATGGCCGACAAGATGTCTGACATAATTCAGACTCGTGTAAAGCCAAAGTGGCAATACAGTAGATTAAGATCATTTTGAACCTTCTGACTTTCTCTCGAAAATATGTTCATTGTGAGTTCGAAATTTTAACCAAAGGCCCTCAGTGAAGTGCTGAGCAAGTGGCGTGGCAGTGGCGTAGTGACCAAGTGACAGGTGACATGAAGTCGTATATGACGATGGAATAGTGGAGTAGTGGTATGAAAGTGATTTAACGCACACTAAAGTGGCAAATAAGGTAGGTATGGTGCCACCGATTCAGCAGTTCGCCCAAAACACACGCGCAGAATTCACTGCGCAGCAGGATTAGAATACACATTGCCTTATGCCCAAAACACACGTGCAGAATTCACTGCGCAGCAGGATTAGAATACACATGTTCTTATGTGGTGAAACAAATGTAAATTCTGCAGCCACCGCAGCACTGCAACATGTCTCTATTTCTAAATCCACTGCATAGCAACGCAGTGAATTAAATTAAGTAGACTTGGCAGCATCGAATTTTTAAATTCAGCAACTGATGCATACGAGGAAAAGAGAGACGGGAATTATTTGTCGTCTTTGTTTCACTCACATATTTTTCCCCTCATTGACAGCAACCGCTGCAAATTGAATTCTGCACATGTGTTTCATCTGCAGTACTGCATGCAGTGAAGCATTCAGAATTTGTGCACATGTGTTTTGGACATTAGCGATGCCACCTGCCACTTGGTCACCACGCCACTCCCACACTACTTCAATGCACGCCTTGCTTAAGAAAGACACTAAAAATGACTATTAGTACTGGAAAAATACTATGGCCATTGGGCATTACTAACAATTTTCTGCCTTTATCTTAAATTTGTTATAGATCACAATAGATAATTTTGTATAAACAATCCGCGGTACTAATAATCATTTTTAGTGTCCAGGCTAACTTTTACGAAGTCACAATGGCGAAAATTTCCATATAAAATTATCCATTGTGACCGTCGAAATATTTAAGTTGAAGACTAAAAATGATTATTGGTAAGGCGGAATTTCGACATTATGGGCCTTACTAATAATCATTTTTAGTCTTCAACTTAAATATTTTGACGGTTACAATGGATAATTTTATATGGAAATTTTCGCCTTCGTGACTTCGTAAATAAGTTAGCCTGGACACTAAAAATGATTATTAGTACCGCAGTATGAGTTCGTAGAATTTAAGCTGGACGCTACAAGTGATTACTGTAGTGCCGCGCATAATGTTATTAAACTTGAAACATTGTTCGTTGCTAAAAAAAAGGTTCACCTCCATTAGGATTCATGATTGAGTGAAAATCTGTTAACACTTTTAATTACAAAAGGTTATTACATTCAACCTCATAAATGCAGCTGGTTACAGCCATAATCTCCAAGCTTTGTTAAAAATGAATTTTATTAATTTCATTCCAACTGAAGCAATGCCATTCTACCTGCTGTTTAAACAGTGCCCACAGCTACAGGCTACAGCAGTCTATGCACTTGAACTTGTCCGTTTATTTCACATTAAATGGGGCTAAGTGTGGACATAAAATCCAGTAAAATACAATAATCAGCATCAGAGTGTCCTTCGCCAACAACAACTACTACTGAGACAATTCGATCTATTTATATAGTTTTGCAGTTCGTTTACTCGAATTTAAGCCCACTTGGATTGCTTTTGTCTGTCGTCTTGGTTTCAATAAAGTTTGAGGTTAGTTGTGGGCGCTGCTGGGAGGTGTGTTCTGTTTGGCCCCACAATAAATAAAAGAAATCTGCATTGACGTACACGTACACTGCTCTGCTGCTATTGTCCGGTGTGAATTTAATTCAATTAAAGATGAAAAGAACTACTCGTGCTCAGCGCATACCTATTCAGTTGAGTGTAAGCTAAAAGAAGAAGAGCTTCTTTTCAGATTTGCCTTTCAGAAGAATTCGCCACGGAAATGTGTATTTTGTGGATGCTTTTGTTGTGGCTTTTGTGTGGGAAAACGTGCGTTCTTAACTGTCGCAATTATTTGCGAAATTAGGTTGCTTGAAGTGAATAATGGGTAGGTACCTTTTCAAAGACGACGAAGGCTCTCCTCTAGAGCGGTGTGTCTGCAATGGTGGTGATTCGCTGTGGAAGCACGACTCATATCATGATGTGGGTGGTGATGGAGTGTGACTAATTTTAGTACATAATTGAAAAGTGCGACAGTTGTTGGGGTGCTTTTGCTAATGGAAATGGCTGTGTCCTGTTTTATAGCCAGAAGCAGGAGCATAAATATCGGCTGATCGAATATTGCTCCTACCATGTCAATTGACAGCGAACAGAGCCGTCCCATTCTAAATTGAGAAAAAAGTTAGCAGAAGAAATTTAGACTCGAATTAAGGCTTCACCACAAAATAATTTAGATTTTTTAATATTTTTTTAATAAATTTTTAAATAAAAATACACTGGCCGAACAATATATAAAGTCATGCTCTGCAAGTTGGCCCAATGTCTTCCTCTCATTCTCTTCAGGATTGTACTCTAGAACTGAATTGTTGACGCTGTCCTGATTATCTATTCCTCTGCAAGCTATAAGTCGATTATTCCAAGAAACACATAACAAACCATATAACCTTAGCTTCAAGCCCGGGCTTATAACCGTCCATTTATTTGTTGAAGGATGAAAGCGCTCAGCAGTTGTACTTTTTTGTCCGTTAAGCTTACCGCCGACTGCATACAAATTCCCGCCAACTCCAGCAATGCCAAAATCTGTTGATCTTTCGTTTTTGTGTGGAAGCTGAGTCCATTTATTTTCAGTGGGATTAAAGCATTCAATTGTAGAGGACTCAGCACCGGCGGCGTACAATAATCCGTCGAGAACTGTTACTTTCACATCTTCGTGTGATAAGTTCATAGGAGCCAATTCTTGCCATTCGCATGTGCGAAAATCATACCTCTCCGCCGAACATAACCACTTGCCATCCGATTTTCCTCCAACAACGTACAAATCGCCATTCAATTCAGCCATTCCAGGAAGTTCACGTGCTTGTCGCATTAGAGGCAAGCTTTTCCATTTCTTTGTTTGAAGGTCCAGGCACTCAACGATGTTTGTGCCAACACTACTAACAAACCTGCCCCCCGCGATGATTAATTTCTTATCCATAGCCATTGCCCTAAAAACCCCCCTCTCTGTTGTTGGAGGTGGTAAGTCTTCGCAGGAACAAATGTTTGAATCTGGATCAAAAGTCTGGAACTTCAAATTGTCGGTAGATCTTCCACTCACAATACCAAGCGTTTCTCTTTCCGTTCTATTTGCCTTCTTCCGTTGGGAGAGACGTTTCGATAGTTTTGTCCGTGACAAGTGCGATTCCAGCCAATTGAATAGCAGCTCGAGGCACTCATAAGTCTTGCTAATCGAATGTCGGTTGGTGATGATGAAGTCGGGCGTCAAAAACGAGAAACGCACATGCGACAATAGGTCGATCATTAATTTCTCCCGATGTCCTTTATCGTATTTCACCCAAGACACCACACTGTGGAACACCGTTTCCTCCGAGTTCACGTACAGATCGTCACTCGAAATAATTTCGCTCAATTGTTTCTTGGTGAGTTGCAGAAACTCGTCCTTTTTGTACACCTCCTCGAAGTGGTGTAAAGCAAACTCAAACGCCTTCTTAAGGAGCTCATCGGACTGTTGTTTTTTGGCCATTGATGCAATACTTAGGCAATTAGTGGCGTCTAAAGTTTCTCCAATGAAATCAGAGCAAGCAGTCTTCAGTGTGCTTATTTTCAAGACATCGGCTGCTTTTAATATACGGACGACGTTTTCACAGCGAAGTTCAATTGTACCACTGTACATGAAGTCGACTACCAATTTGAGGGTTCCGCCATCGATGCCCAATTCAATGACGTCTGATCTGGCTTCCTTCAATGTGCTGCACAGCATTGCCAGAAAATAGTCACTCGAATGCTGTCGGTCTTGGTTACCAAGGCAATGTCGAAAAACAGTTGATCACGGTAAAAGGTCTGCAACTTTTCTGAAATACGAACGTCTTGGACTTTGGCGGCATCGTGCAAATTGTAAAAAAAAATCTGTCTTGATCTATTGTTGTGGTTTCCTTAAAACGCTTTTGTAGACAACGCAAAACGTACGGCACCGAGATGAACTGTGAACTGAAAACGAACTCTGAGGATACTCATTTTATATATTGCGATCCTTTGTGCGTGTTGCTCTTGATTCGCTTTGTGGATCTCGGGGTTTTTACACACTCGCACTCATATGCAGGGATTACATAGAAGGCCTCAAATTTCACAAGAAAACAGACATAATTTCATGTTGTAAAACCAAAAAAAAAACATTAAAACTGCAGCTACCTATGTAAAACATTTCCCTATATACCCTTTTATTGCTTTATTGATAACTGCATAAAATACCCAAAACAGGTATCCCCCAAAATTGTGATATCGGCCTAGCTAAGGGTAAGTGGGTGTGGACAGTATCTTTTATTACCCGGATTTTTAAATTAAAATGTTAACGTGTAAGAAACAAGGGAGGAAAACTTAAATATTTCCATTTATTCTTTAAATGTTTTTGACGTTTTCTTTTGTGTTTCATTTCTATTTGTTCCCGATAACTCAAATAATACATTTTTAATATCAGGACAATTCAAATCCAAATATTACAATTTTGTGACTAATCTTCGCAGAAACTCTTTCGTGCCAATACCTAAGATTGTCTGAAAATTTGAGCTCAATCGGTTTACTGGGGTTATGTGATTAAGGCCCTAGTTATAGCTATCATTGAAATGCATCATTGGAACAAATCAGTAGATTGGTGGTTTCATATTTTTGACAAGTCGGTTACAGCAATCATTGAAAAAATCCTGTCAGTGGAAGCACCAATGATAGCTATAACTAGGGCCTAAGTGAGTTCGAACACGAAAACAATGGGTGTAGATAGGAAATAAGGAAATAATTGCGCAAAATAAAAATGGAATAAAGTCCCAAAATGTATACGCGAAACAACAACAACTTCTTATTTTGAAATTGGGGTCTTATTTATTATTTCATTTTTGTATTTAAAATGGCCTTCTACTTTGGCGGTGAAGGCAAACCAAGCTTTGTATAGCCGAAACCAATATGCGAAATATGAAATGCAACGCCGCGCCGCCCAGACCCAGAACCAATGTGTAATAGCGACAAAAGGTACAAGCAAGTAAGAAATGCGTTAGAAATGCTTCTGAAAATCACTTAACGGTCAAATCATTTCAATAAAGCAAATTTGCAAAACTTCATGTACGTAAATCGAGCCTACATATTCGATCGTTCACGATCACGACACGTCAGTGTTCCGATACAAATACAAAAAACAATTCTGTATCTGATTTGCATAAACACAACCGAATAACCCAAACAAGGAAAGTGCCAGTCGTTGACACACACGACACACCTCTGTCATCGTCAGCGTTACATATGGCTGCGGGCTTTGTACATAATTTGTAATACAGTAAAACCTGTCAAGTTGGCCACCCTTGTAAGTTGGCCACCTGCCGAAGTTGGCCAGTATATAGTAGCACCAAGAAAATTTCATACAAATATTCGACCAAATACCTCCGAATGTTGGCCACCTGTCTATCTTGGAACTTGACCACAAATTTATATATTTCATTTCAACTTTCGTACTAAATAACCTGCAAAAGTTGGCCTGGCGTTCGAAATTTTTCGTCTGGGTGTTTAAAAATGCACAGAACAAAATGGCCGCGCTCAATACGCGTTTGCCTAGCTAGTCAAGAGCTTGTGATTGGTCGATTTGCCTGCAAATCTAGGCAAGTTTCGTGTGTAAGGCAAGATTTTCTGCCTATGTTCTATGATAAACTGTCACCTGAATATTTAGGCGCCAAAGCACATTGATCGCGGCCAATGTAACGAAAGATTCGTTCGTGTTAAATCTTGTTGGGATAGATTTGACTGAATTTCTGCAGTTTGTGAATAACTTCTGTATTCCTCTGCCTTTCGTGGAAAATCAGGAAACAGCTAAATTTTTATAAATTATGTAATACTTTTCGTGCTGTCTTTTTTTTTAAAACTGTTTCTTTTGGGGATTTTTTTTTTTTGTTTTTAATAATGGTTTTAATAAACTAATAAAATGGATAAAAGCGCCATTTATTATTTATAGGTATTAAAAAAAAAATAGGTACCTACCCTTATAAGTTGGCCACCTCTCTAAGTTGGCCAAAAATTTCTGCACCACAGGTGGCCAACTTACGCAGGTTTTACTGTAATTTTATTGTTATTATTATATTGTGTCATTCTAAATGGTTTTTCCGACTTGTCTCTTTTTTCAGCTCATGAAAATGTTAAACTTTTCATCACACCCGGTGGTCAGCGTGATATCGAGGACGCCATCCATCATAGAGTGCCAGTTTTGGGTTTTACATTCTCCAGCAATTTGGAACATTACCTTTTGCAGGTTGTCAAACACGATGCTGGGCTAGTGTCAAACATCGATTTGGATTCGACAGCTGAATTGTTGGCGAAAATCGAAGCATTCGCCATTACAGAGAGGTGAGTTGAGTTTACTTTAAAATGGAGTTTATTTATTATTTTAATGTCTGAATTGACAATGGGCTTTACCAATAATCATTTTTAACCTTCAGTTTAAATATTTTGACGATCACAATAGATAATTTTATATGGACGTTTTCACTATTGTGAGCTCGTAAAAGTTAGCCTGGACACTAAAAATGATTATTAGTACCGCGGAATGACACTTTCCATATAAAATGACATATTGTGACCTACCAAAATGTTTAGGGTTAGATAAGGTTAAATATGTTTTATAATGTGTTGAATGACTTTTATACGACCTGCCAAAATATAGAAAATCCCATCGTTTGAATGGAGTTTTAAAAAACTGGTATGACTCGTCAAAAATTAAAAATCGTTATGAACACAACGGGCCTTACCAATAATCATTTTTAACCTTCAACTTAAATATTTTGATGGTCACAATAGATTATTTTCTATGGATATTTTCGTCATTGTGAGCTTGTTAAAGTTAGCCTGGATACTAAAAATCATTATTAGTACCGCGGAACGATTGCAACTAATCCATTTGAGAAGTCTTATGAAAATCGGTCCTTACTATTTTAAACATTAGAATTATTAAAAGGTCACAATAGGCAATTTTATGTGAATACTTTCGCCATTGAGTTTGTGAAATTTATCCAAGACACTTAAAATGAGTATTAATAATGGGCCTTACTAATAATCATTTTTAACCTTCAACTCAAATATTTTGTAGGTCACAATAGATAATTTCATGTGGAAAAATTTCTTCATTTTGAGTTCGTAAAACTAAACACTAAAAATTATTATCAGTATCTACCAAGCATTGCGTATTGTGTACCTATCTTCATCATTTTATGAAGAATTTATTACTTTTTCACATTTATTAAATAGAAAACGACGGTATAACCAGCAAATAGAGAAAACGCTATAATCTGACAGTTGATCTAAGAAATTATATTGAAAATCATAAGTTATAACGAAGCTTTGTATGTCATTTTTAATAATCTTCATCTTAAACTTATGGTAGATCACAATAATAATTTTGAACCATCAACTTAAATATTTTGACGGTCACATTAGATAATTTTATATGGAAATTTTCGCAATTGTGACTTCGTAAAAGTTAGCCTGGACAGTAAAAATGATTTATTAGTACCGCGAAATAGCAGATTTTATTTAAAAAAATATTGCAACTGCAGTTTTTTTTTTAAATGTAAGGTGGACATTCAAATTCAAAATCAATACCGCGCACTGACACTGAGTCAGATAGTGTTGGTGTTCAAGTGCCACACATAAGTACATATACTAAAAAAATGTTTTCTTTTGAGTGGGTGCCATGAATTTCATTCTATTTCAAACATGACTGTGGGCAGTGAAATTGGCAACAAGGTACGTAGTACATTGATCGATTTTTAATAGATTTTCACTTAATGCAAATCAGTTCACTGGCAGTGACAGTGTGTCTAGAGAATGATGGATGACATTGGTAGAATTCTTTCTATTTTCGGCATATTCGAATTATATTCTTTGTTCGAAAGCTCTCTTCTCGTATAGCTTGCATAAGATTCAAGTGATTGGCACGTGTCAACTTGTATCGTTTTCTAACTAATAAATGTTTACAAAGCTATCTGTATATGTACATTGTTCAAGTTTAAGTTCGATGACAATGTGAATGTAAATGAGGTTGCGACCATAGTTCAATCCATTATGTGTTTTCCTTTTTCACGGTAAATTGGAATGATCGTCAACATGGTTTATCGCTAATTATACACTGTATCTATTGGATTTTCCTCCAGCCTTATGCAATGCAAATGGGGAAAACTATGGAGGCAACATTTTTCTCGAAATACAAATGATTGTCTTTATGGAAACTGTTATATGACAACTTTGTTTGTGATTTCTTTTTGTTATCTGTCACTTTGAAATTACAAAACGTTCGCCCTTCCTAATGCTTTAATTAGCATGCGCTAAAAGAGTTCTCAATTCCAAGTGTCAGCTTTTAGGAAATTATACTTTTTTTCATTCAGGTCGAAAGCAAATAATTCATATTCATCACTATACTGCTAGTTGTGAACTTCAACAATAGCAGGTGGCCAGCTTCATATAACTAGATACAAAAGCAAAAAAAAAAAATAGAGGAACGCAAAATCTTTGCAAACAGCGTCGGACTGAGCTTAATGTTCGTTCAATAGTTAACGCACATTTCTTAAACATTTACCAAGTAAATATTGTGACGCTGTCTTTTTAGCTATATGAATAGATGTAGATATATTCCTGTCAGTTGCGGAACAAGCTTTGCCAAGAGGCTTGTCTTGAGCGCAAAAAAATTCATTGGCCTTGGTTAATGCGTAATCGGAATCGTAAACAAAATCAAGTTGTCATGTGTCGTTCGGATACCTTTCGTCTTTTATCCATTTTTGTTCGTTTATCTATTTTGGATGGAATAGCAATATTGGTCTCTGTTGACATTTCAATGAGCCCGAAAATGAGTTGTTCTATAAAGAACTGGTTTATTAAACCAGCGATGACGACTGTAGAGTACCGCATTTACACTACTAAATTTGAATGTTCTAGTTCTAGTTCTTTAAATTTTAAGACTTGTTCTTGTTAGATATGTTGCTTATCAAAGAAGCAAACAACAATCTCACAACTTTTACTGTAGGCAAGTACCTATAGAGCTGCAGGGATTATTGGATACGTTTCATTGATCAGGATAAGTTGTTGTTAACATAACACACATTGAGTTTTACTAATACATAATACATTTTGACCTTTACCTAAAATACATATTTTGTAGTCATAAAATATAGACAATTTTATATGGGAAATTTCGCCATTGAGACTTCGTAAAATGTACACTAGAAATGATTATTAAAGAGTGTCCCATAATTGACGCAAAATTTGAATTTTGCGCCTTTTGTACAGTGATGCCAACGTAAAAAAAAACATAACAATGTGACAGCTGACAGTTCGGGGTTAAGGCCTCGACCCCGACAACGTATTCGACTGACAGGTTGATTGAATGCACAATAGCTTATGGAAGGTGACCCATAAGCAACGTAGGTGCCGGATACGACAGATAAAGTAGGTTTACTTTCTACTTTTCTATCCGTCGCATCCGTTGATAGTTGGCACGGCGTTAAAGGAAGCACTTTCATTGGTAGAAATATTAAAATAATGAGAGAAACTACCAAATGCTGCAGATAACAGTTAAATCTAACTAATTTTGTGGATATTTTCGAATTTAATAAATTGCAAATTGTTTTAAAGATTCCAATTGCGGACTGCGGCGACGGATTCTATGGAACGGTTCCTTCAGTCGAATATGTCAATCCGTCGATGGATTCTATAGGTTGAGCCCTTTAGTGAAAATGGAGAGCTATACGAAAGAGCAACGCATTTTCATTATTGAGCAATATTTTAAAAATAATGAAGGTTTGTCAGCTACTGTACGCAATTTTGGAACAAAAAATGGCCGTCATAATGATTTAAAAAAACTCTGAAGAGAATAATTGAAAAATTCAGGGAGACTGGATCAATTAGTGATCTTAAACCCTCTGGGTGTCCTGTCACAAGTCGTTCAACAGAAAACGTTATTGCTGACAGTCCAGGAACATCAATTTGGCACCGTTGTCAAGAATTGGGCATTTCGAGAAGCACTCTACAGCGAATTCTCACGAAAGACTTGAAAGTTCATGCTTACAAAGTTCAATTGACTCAAGAACTGAAGACTACTGAGTACTGACTATGCAGCGCGAAGAGAATTCGTTGAATTGATTTTGGAACAACAATAAGTGGATGCTGATTTTTCAAACAAAATCATCTTCAGTGATGAAGCTCATTTTCATCTTGATGGCTTCGTTAATCGTCAAAATTATCGCATTTGGGGTTCTGAAAACCTACGAGTAATTGTTGAGAAACAAATGCATCCGCACAACGCGTGACTGTTTGGTGCGGATTTTGGGCTGGAGGCATTATCGGACCATTCTTCTTCGAAAATGCGTCTGGTCAGGCAGTAACAATTAATGGTGTTCATTATCGTGACATGATAACCCAGTTTTTAGTGCCTAAATTACAAGATATGGATGTGACCAACATGTGGTTTCAACAAGACCGTGCCACATGCCATAAAGTCAGAGAAAAAAATTCAATTACTGCATGAGTCATTTCCTAATCGTGTAGTCGACCTTTTTTGCGATCAGAATTGGCCATCCAGATCTTGCGATTTAACGCCATTGTTTTTAAGTTAAGGCTCTATGCACGACCTATACGACCACCAACGCCTTGAAAGAGGAAATTGGGAGGTCTATTAATGAAATTCAGCGACATTTATGCGAAACGGTCATAGAAATAGAAAATTTCAATAAATACAATTAATCGTATAATTTCCAATTGGACATATTGAAAAATCTTGTCGTCTTAAGCTAACTAGATTTGTTAGGACTATAACTTTTCCCTGAACGTAAAAAACTAGATTTTCTTTTGTCAGGTTAGTTCACTTAGACGTAACGTGTCCATCGTAATAACAGGAACAAATTCAGTATTATTAATTTTACTGGGTTTTTTTCAGACTTCCGAAGAAAGCCTGCTGTGTACCTTAGCTTACAGTATCACCACTTACCAGTAATGTGGTAGCTGATTCGAACTTCAAGAAAACGACATACCTACTTTACTTACTTTGCCTAAAGATGTTTCTTATCTAGACCTGTCCTCATTTGTATTGAAAACCCTCGAACGACTCCTAGACAACCATCTGCGAAGTAATATAGAAACATTACTATCTAAGTCACAGCACACATATCTCAAAGGAAGATTGACAAAGACGGCTCTTCACGAAGTAGTGCGAACAATCGAAAACTCAATACACTATAAAGAATATACCTTAGCGACATTTCTAGATATAGAAGGGGCCTTTAACAATGTACATACTGAAGCGATTCTAGAGTCCTTAACGGAATTAGGGATAGAAAACCATCTTAGTCTTTGAATTGTTTCTATGATTAACACCAGTATCATTCAGACAATACTAGGAAATAGCAACATAACCAAATACGCCAGCAGAGGAAGGAGGTGTTATTTCACCACTGTTCATAGTAATGAACAAAATTCTCAACAGTTCAGATAGAGAAAGAATCAAAGCAGTCGGCTATGCGGACGATATGGTGATACTGGTGTCAGGAAAGATACTCTCCGTAATTAGCGAAATTATGGAGAATGCTCTGTCGAAGGTTAGCACCTGGGCCAGGTTGTGCGGTCTCGGTGTAAACCCGAGCAAAACCGAAAGGATGTTTTTCACCACTAAGACCAAAATACCCGGCTTTTCACTTCCTCGCCTAAATGGCCAATCACTCTCATTATCCTCCAGTGCTAGGTATCTGGGAATGATTCTGGATCCCAAGCTCAACTGGGAAACTGAACATCGAACAGCTGGTAAAAAAAGCGTGCATAGCTTTCTATGTTTGCAGCAGAACGTTTGGCAAAAGATGGGGCCTGCAACCAAAACTGACCTTTTGGATGTACACAGCCGTAGTACGACCAATCCTCACTTACGGGTCAGTAGTCTGGTGGCCGGCTCTTAGAAAAGCCTACAACATAACCAAGCTCAACAGAGTTCAAAGAACGACATGTATAGGCACCACAGGCGCTCTGCGGTCAACGCCGTCAGACGCCCTCACAGTTCTTCAGCACCTATTACCCTGAGACCTTCATATCACAAACATCACAATATAGAGAGCTAGTACCACCCTCAACGGATTACATTACCCCCAGATAACTTTTTAAAAAAACACTTCGAAGTAAAATTCCCTTCATGATTAGACTGGCAGGACGGACGGGTGAACAGTGACTCGAACCTAACAGTCTACACGGACGGTTCAAAAATGGATTGTGTTGGCGCGGGTGCATGGTCGGAGTCTCTGAGCATCTCAAAATCCTTCAGGCTCCCGTACACAGCCAGTGCGTTTCAGGCGGTGAAGCCTGTCGCATAATCAAACTACACACGGACATAGGTCCAAAGCAAAATATAGACATATTCATGGACAGTCAAGCTGCGATCAAGGCTATCGCCTCAGTCAATTAACCTCAAAATTAGTATTAGAATGTCGAGAGGAGCTGGCCTCGCTTGATCAGTTCAGGATTACCCTGATCTGGGTTCCAGGCCATAGCAACGTTTATTGAAACGAACAGGCTGACGAGCTGGCCAGGCAAGGTTCAAGCCTCCACTGCTCACTTGCGGAATCGGTCCACATTCCAAAATTTCCAAAAGGAGCAGTCAAAGCAAAAAATTCCGCAGAATCCCTATCAAAAGCCAATCTCAAATGGAGGAGGCTAACTGATTGCATCATATCCAGAAGGATGTGGCCAAATTATAGCGCAGGGAAAAAACAATCCACCTCCTGAATAAAACACATAAAGATATAGCCAGAATAACAGCTATTACCACAGGCCACTGGCCTATAGGGGACCATACAGTCATGCCTAATCTGACTGTCCACACAATACACACTGTCGCAGTTGTAACGACGCAACAGAAAAAGAAATCCTCATTCACTACCTATGCGCTTGTCCGGCACTAGCTAGGATTATACAGCGAGCTCTGGGTAAACCCTTCTTCGTTTTTCGCATCCCGAGAGGAAGTCGCGAAGAATAGCATCAAAGAACTTATAACCTTTTTCCGCGGTACTAAAACTAATAATCATTTTTAGTGTCCGGGCTAACTTTCACGAAGTCACAATGGCACAAATTTCCATATAAAATTAACTATTGTGACCGTCAAAATATTTAAGTTTCAGATTAAAAATGATTATTGGTAAGGTCCTTTGAATTCCACAGGCGGGATCTAAACCACCCTTCGACATTACTTACAACAACCAGGTCAAATGAGTATTTATAACAAAACGGCACTTAGTGCCACTTGGGTTTATCTCCATGGCAATGGGCCTTACCAATAATCAATTTTAGTCTTCAACTTAAATATTTTGACGGTCACAATGGATAATTTTGTATGGAAATTTTCGCCATTGTGACTTCGTAAAAGTTAGCCTGGACACTAAAAATGATTATTAGTACCGCGGAATGTAAATTTATGGCAACATTATCCGCATATACTTGAGGGTACAGACGTTTGAACTATTGACGACTTTTAGGAAGCCTCTGTTAACCACTGTGACCACCAAAGTTCTACTATTCATCAGCATTGCCCTGATCCATAATACGAATATCTTATCTTATAATCTTATCTGTCAAAGTCGCATTATCAAAGGCGCCCTTTATGTCAATGAAAATTCCTTTGGCGTATTCTTCATTATCAAGCGCGTATTGAACTCTAGCAAATTTCGAAGCTCAGTCTCACAGGATTTTATACGCTCATTGTGTCTTAAATATAAGGTGCGTTCCAATACAAAACGTGATTTTCGACCAGTCTCTCGAAGCTTTTCTGCAAAAAGGAAGACCGACTTATAGGTCTGAAATCGTACACCGATGTAAAGGTAGGAAAGAATGAAATTGTCAGACACGCAATGAAGATTTTTCTTACCGCGGTACTAATAATCATTTTTAGTGTCCAGGCTAACTTTTTCGAAGTCATAATGGCGAAAATTTCCATATAAAATTATCCATTGTGATCGTCAAAATATTTAAACTGAAGGTTAAAAATGATTATTGGTAAAGGGCCTTACCAATAATCATTTTTAGTCTTCAACTTAAATATTTTGACGGTCACAATGGAAAATTTTATATGGAAATTTTCGCCATTGTGACTTAGTAAAAGTTAGCCTGGACACTAAAAATGATTATTAGTACCGCGGAAAGCCCTTAAAGTTGGTAGAAAATGGTTTAACCCACGTGCTGCACAAAGCTGGGTACACTAGCGAAAAAATGTTAGACTTGTCTGTTGCCAATTTCTGCAGCTCTCCAATTTTTCTCTCCAATCATTAGCTTAAACCCTAGCTAAATTTTGACATGGAGTGCGTTGTGGTTGTGGATATAAGAGTCACAGAAAACAGATGTTCGTTGAGAATACTTTCCTTCAAAAATTCATCGACACGAAAAATGTTTTATTTTCGTTACGCTTTCTTTTTTCCTTCTCTGCTATTCTTTGATCTCAAATGCTTCATTTCCAAGGTATTCCTAGTCGATGTATTCATTGTAAAATTGATCCTTATTTACTTTTCCGTAACACAACAGAAAAAAACAGCACGATCTGTCAAAATTTAGCTTGCGAAAATTTTCCGAACCATTAATGGGCGCGATAAATTTTGACAGATAATGAAGTAGGTAGTCTGAAATGAAAATTTGATTTTTTTTACCTAAAATCAATGTACCGCTCAGCTAAATGGATTCGCTTAAACTTAGCTCAGCTAAATTTTGGAGAGAATTTTGTATGGGAGCTATAATTTAGCTTGAGCAGCGTACTAAGCTTGAAGGTTTAAAATTGCATATTTCATTGCCTTCTACTGTAACAAATCTCGTTCCACTTGATACTAGTCCATGAAACATCATGAACACTAACTGACACAATTTGACGAAATTCCTTTTGAAATAATATTCTGGTCAATAATTAATTTAATTTCTCTTTTAATTTTTTTTTTGCAGATATCAAAAGAATATAAACCACCTGCATACGCTGCTCACTGACGAACCACAACGCCCTGTGGAACGTGGTGTCTGGTGGATTGAGTATGTGCTAAGAAATGGTGGCACCCAACATTTACGCCATTCCTGGGTAAAGCTTTCATGGATGCAATATTTACTGGTGGATGTTGCCCTTGCTGTGCTTCTAACAACTTTTGCTTTTGTCTGTGCTATTGTGGTGGCGTGTATACGAATGCGACGTTATTCGAAAAGTTTACCCTTCGAAAAGGTGACGCGCCGCACTAAAGCGAAAATGTTATAAATTTAAAACAAAAATTTCATTGTGAATTGGCCACGTTGATAGTGGTTTAATGAATATTATTACGTAGATTTATGTGCAATAGAAAATGCGACTAAAAAAAAAAAGAAATGTTATTTTTAAGTTTATGCCGTGTGTCAATTGAGCTAAATAATTGTCTTGAGTAAATAGACAACAAATTATCCTGCAGACGGAGCTAATGAATTAATTAAATATTCTATTGGCTAATTTGTGGACGTTTTCTTTTGATAAAAATAGTTAAATGTAGTTTAAGAAGTGTCTCTTTTAAACACTGACATCTGTCAGTAATTATTTAGAGCAATTTACACACGGTCTTATAATTTGTTAACTTATTTAAACATTATTAGCGAAGGTGATTAAACAAAAATAAAACCCAGAACTGATGATTACAAGAAATTGTGTCCCTAGAAATTAAGTTTAGATATTTTTTTTTTTAGAATTTTAAGATTCAGTTCAATTAGTTGTAATGATTTAAGAAGAAGGTAAATATTTAAACTTCAAAGAAAACATTTTGTTACATCGATAATGTGATATTATGCCATGAGTTTCTAAGACATACATTACATACAAACAAAAGTGATCAAGCAAAAGACCAAATATTATAAAAAAAATATATGTTTTTAAGATTTACTATAAAATTAGTAATAAGTGCTATTATATTTAATATAAACAGTAATAAATGAAGAAATTTACAAGAACATTTAATTTTAATTTTCATTATTTATGTATACTGAGAAAAAAGTTAGCAGAAGAACTTTGGACTCGAATTAAGGCCTCACCACAAAATAATTTAGATTTTTTAATATTTTTTTTCTT
This sequence comes from Cheilosia scutellata, assembly GCA_955612985.1. Taxonomy (NCBI): domain Eukaryota; kingdom Metazoa; phylum Arthropoda; class Insecta; order Diptera; family Syrphidae; genus Cheilosia; species Cheilosia scutellata. The sequence continues at coordinate 117,499,722 of OY015312.1, forward strand.
ATATTTATTTACACTAGAGCATTTAATTTTTCAAAATTTTTAATTTCTAAATAAAAATACACTGGCCGAACCATATTATATAAAGTAATGCTCTGCAAGTTGGCCCAATGTCTTCCACTTATTCTCTTCAGGATTGTACTCTAGCACTGAATTGTTGACGCTGTCCTGATTATCTATTCCTCTGCAAGCTATAAGTCGATTATTCCAAGAAACACAAAACAAACCATATAGCTCTAGCTCCAAGCCCGTGCTTATCACCGTCCATGTATTTGTTGAAGGACAAAATCGCTCAACAGTATTATTTGCTTGTCCGTTTTGGTAACTCCCAACTGCATACAAATTCCCGCCAACTCCAGCAATGCCAAAATCTGTTGATCTTTCGTTTTTGTGTGGAAGCTGAGTCCATTTATTTTCAGTGGGATTAAAGCATTCAATTGTAGAGGACTCAGCACCGGCGGCGTACAATAATCCGTCGAGAACTGTTACCTTCACATACTTGTGTGATAAGTTCATAGGAGCAAATTCTTGCCATTCGTTTGTGCGAAAATCATACCTCTCCGCCGAACTCCGCAACTTGCCATCCGATTTTCCACCAACAACGTACAAATTGCCATTCAATTCAGCCATTCCAGGAAGTTCACGTGCTTGTCGCATTGGAGGTAAGCTTTTCCATTTCTTTGTTTGAAGGTCCATGCACTCAACGATGTTTGTGCCAACACCACTAACAAACCTGCCCCCCGCGATGATTAATTTCTTATCCATAGCCATTGCCCTATAATCCCCCCTCTCTGTTGTTGGAGGTGGTAAGTCTTCGCAGGACCAAATGTTTGAATCTGGATCAAAAGTCTGCAATTTCAAATTGTCGGTAGATCTTCCACTCACAAATCCAAGCGTTTGGATTTCCATTTTATTTGCCTTCTTCCGTTGGGAGTGACGTTTCGATAGTTTTGTCCGTGACAAGTGCGATTCCAGCCAACTGAATAGCAGCTCGAGGCACTCATAAGTCTTGCTAATTGATTGTCGGTTGGTGATGATGAAGTCGGGCGACACAAATGAGAAACGCACATGCGACAATAGGTCGATCATTAACTTCTCCCGATGTCCTTTGTCGTGTTTCACCCAGCACACCACACTGTGGAACACCGTTTCTCCGAGTTCACGTACAGATCGTCACTCGAAATAAGTTCGCTCAATTGTTTCTTGGTGAGTTGCAGAAACTCGTCCTTTTTGTACACCTCCTCGAAGTGGTATAAAGCAAACTCAAACGCCTTCTTAAGGAGCTCATCGGACTGTTGTTTTTTGGCCATTGATGCAATACTTAGGCAATTAGTGGCGTCTAAAGTTTCTCCAATGAAATCGGAGCAAGCAGTCTTCAGTGTGCTTATTTTCAAGACATCGGCTGCTTTTAATATACGGACGACATTTTCACAGCGAAGTTCAATTGTACCACTGTACATGAAGTCGACTACCAATTTGAGGGTTGCACCATCGATGCCCAATTCAATGACGTCCGATCTGGCTTCCTTCAATGTGCTGCACAGCATTGCCAGAAAATAGTCACTCGATGCGGAGAGGACCGTACGATGAGCGTGCACCTTAATGCTGTCGGTCTTGGTTACCAAGGCAATGTCGAAAAACAGTTGATCCCGGTAAAAGGTCTGCAACTTTTTTGAAATATTACTGGCATGTTGGACACACACGAACGTCTTGGACTTTGGCGGCATCCTGGAAATTCTAGAAACGCTAAATTGATCAGTAAATATTGGGCTAGCTACCAGGATAACGTACTTATAATCGACTATTGAAGTATTCTCCTTCAGTTTTGATCTAGTGTTGCTCAGACGTTTCAGGTATCCTCTATGAAATAATTTTAAACAACGCGAATAGTGCGATTCCGAGATGAACTGTGAACTAACAACTATCTATGAGGATTCTCAGTTTATATATTGGGAACATATGGACGCTTCGATTATTACTACCCTCGAGCAATAAGTAATTAAGAAATGTCATTGTATGAGTGTGAAGAGTGTGTAAGTTGCATGTGCACGCGCAGGTATGAATCTTTGGTCAGATTATGTAAGACGAAAACGATCGAACGATATCGTTTCGACAATAGCCGTCTCTGTCTATTGCCACAGATATGATAGAGAGAGGTTTAGTGAAAACGAAAGCGGTTTTCGTTTCGTTTTTTACAGAATCCCACCCCTGGCTTTTAATTCTTTGTAATGTTATTTTATTACGCATTTGCCTGATGGGCTCTTAAGGCTCATGTCAACCTTCAATGTCGATTAGGTAGAAAGCATTTTAGCATGTCGGAGGTAAGAAGTGAATTGTTACCTGCCTGGGTACCAAGTTTATTATCAAGCGTAGTAACCCTCGCGTAGGTATATTATTAGTGGACTAAGCATTTAATAGTGTTGTCAACAGGACTTGCCTTACTAAACGAAAACCAGTGCATGACAGAAGAAACATCTGCCTAGACACTAGAATTATATTACACCACTTAAAAGCAAGGCATACTTGATGCCGGTCCCTAGTACATCCTTCTGTGTTGCTAACAATAACTTCCTACGAGTTGTCATGGGACAAAGTGCTGAATCGACAGAGTACTTATCTGGCGTGCCCTGTGTATCATCAAGGCTGCCGATGAGGTTTTGTGTCAAACATCAAACCCACAAACCACATAGAACTAGGCCGCCGCGCCGGCCGACTTCCGTGCACCTACCCGATTCTCCCCGGAAATTATTCCCCTGTCTGTGAATGCGTGTGAAGTGTCAAAATCAATGGCGGCAATGTTATTCCATGATATACCATGGGCCTAGGATTATTCAAGTATGCGTGCGTTAATGGTGCTCCTTTGATTTTGTACAGTACCAATACATGAAAAATCCTACGCCCGCAGGCACCTTGTTATGTGGGAGGAGTCGACTGCCCTACCTCTCGCGAACGTCTGACAAATATCCGAGAGTATGACTGTCCTGAAAAAGCTTCTCAATTCAGCCGTTCGGACTCGGCATAAAATTGTAGGTCTCTTCCATTCGTCCCAAAAATAAAAACTCACATACAAAACGAATGGTTGCGAGAAGCTAGGCCTAGGGTGTCTTCCCGCCTGTTGCGCCACCTATTTATTTATTAGTGGTCAAAATAAAATTGACAGACCCTTTCATTCGCGCCAAAAATCAAAACTCACAGAAAACAAATGCATCTGAGAAGGTAGACCTAGGATCTTATATAGACCTGCAGCTCCAAAAAGTTGTTTGTCTCTGTAGTGATTTTTCAAGAAAAGCCTTTTGGGCTCCTGACCTTCTTCTTGTAGGTATATATGCTGACCCAATAACTTTGTCCTTGGTGAATTTCAGCATATACTATACACCGAGAACTAACTGTGACTTACCCACTCCACCATATTAGGTACACTCCGCCATTTGAATTGCAACTTATTTTCGTTCATCTTAAGGCTATGCACTGAAGAATTTCCCCAAAGCATTTACATCTAACCCAATCATTGTCATTAAGTCCTTTACAGCAATTTGTGACAAACAATCGGCTTGTTTCACCATACACGCGTATTTTCAACTTTCCTATAAGAGAAACGCCATCCAGGTGTGGGTATAGGGGAAGTACTATAAGTAAACCTATCTGTCAAGCAAAAGACAGTTCACTTAGACCACTTAAGTCCGTGGCATGCACCATGCAACACCACCGCCGTTGGGCACAACTGTTTGTTTGATGTTTTCATTAAGAGGCCATACACTCTAATGCATTTGCCTAAGCAATTTGGAGTGATTACCACGATCATCGGCTCTGGAATCAAATGGTAAGATGCGGGGGAGAGAGGGACGTAGCTGTGCTGTGCTGTCTGGCGGCGGCCGGCGGCGGCGCCCCCCAAAAATATGTAAATTTGTCTAGTATTCCATCTCGATTGTCGGTGGTGACTGTGTAAATGTATATGACGTTGTAATAGGCACGCGGTCATGCCCGCAAAGAAGGTAGACCAACAAATACATGACATTGGGTCAAGTGAACGAAAAGGCCTGATCGTGCGGTTCTTGTTGATACTTTTGGATGGCTGTGAGATAATAGGACGGATGCAGTGAAAGTTACTGCAGTCATTTACATAGACTGAGGTGATCTCATGTGTGTGGGGGTTAATGTAGATGCGCTGAATAAATAAAGGTTGGGCTGCAAGCGGTAAAGATACTTACATACAGTTTGTATCTGGCCAACTAAAATGATCGCCAATTTGAACTAGGAACAAGGAACCCAATGGTTGAATTCTTATGAACTTTATGATGCGTAATTGTTCAGTTTTTCGAAACCCAGCTGTCAATGGTCTTAATTTTTTTTGTAACGAGAGCTGCGATTCACCAATTCGACTACCAATTAATCTTTGTTACCCTCCAAGAACTCGACGTTCCCAGTTGAAAGCAAGAGTCATAAAAGGTCAAGCTTTCACTTTCTATACATCTTGTGCTTTCCATACCAAATATTCCCACACATCAGTTTGGACGACTTCATCTGCACCAAGGAATTTCTCTAAGTTTTCCGTCATTTGTCAAGGCAAGGTATATAATGCCGAACGAATCTCAATCAGAACCATAAGACACAACGACCCAAAAAGCTCAACAGCTATACATCAAAGAGGTTTAATTTTTTTGTTTGTATTTCCTGTATAGGCACCAACATAATTGTTCAATAAATTGGGGTTAATACAGACCCCTGCGCCTTCCTCAATCCATTACCATTACCGCATACATGTAAATATACATCCAATATGCGATACAATATTGTGTAGCATTCCTTTGGTCTTTTGTATCTTTTGGCATGTAAAAGTGAAGCCACCGTATGAATAGAAGTGACGATCAATCATATCACATCACATAGCTCCGCTGAATGTGATGAATTAATCAACGAATTTGGACGTTTTTTTCCTAAGATGGAAGACAAATACAAATTTCATCTTTAATTGGTTGAAGTAGATCGAATTGCCATTTCAGATAGGTTATGTGTCGCTGGTATAAATGGTATCGATGGTGGTGGGCGGGTGGTGAATGGTGATGCTACTGTCATCCATTTGGGAGAGAGAAATGTGTTTAGAATTCCAATTTAGATAGCCATCGATCCATCATCTCGTGTGCTTATGGAACGCTAATTTGCATCCAATGAATCTTTTATGACATTGGCGAGGGTATCTGGAAGAAAAATTCCGCATCTATACTTGTTACTCGTATTGAGGTTAGCGTGTCAACGAAAAGGGAATTCACTGAAAGGGCTTCTTCTGATGATGGTGTGGAGAGATTTGATGATGCCCTAGAGGTAGAATGAAGACTGTCATGGAATTTCTGTATTGCACTTCTCAGATTGGGGGGGGGGGATATAGGGCAATAGAGCTATAGTAAAACAGTGGAATTGCCTTCCGATACCATATTGAAAAACTATTACGTAGCACGGCGAAATTAGACAGAATCATACGAGTATGCGGGATCATGACGTAATCTCGAATGACAAAAATCTCGAAGGCTAAAAATCTCGAAAAGTTTTTTTTTTAATCTCGAAAGCCAAAATCTCGAATGTACAAAAATCTCGAAAATAAAAAGTAAATTCGCAATTTTTTCTTTGCAACCATCCCATAGCCAGGCAGTAAACCCAAGCAGGGGGGGTTGCAGGGAGGCACCATGCCCCCCATACGCATCTCACTTTTTAACACCATTTTTAAAATTAATTCGAGATTTTTTAAATTCGAGATTTTTTTTTCGAAATTTTTGCTTTCGAGATTTTTTTTTTCGAGATATCGTAGTAAACCCGAGTATGCACCTTTATAAGGAAGCTGGCTCTGCATAGACGCATTTTGATCTTCTAGCAAAGTTTTGATGAATTGGAATATGTATGACCTGGGAGAACTTCCTGCCGAACGAAATCTTTTATTGATTGCTTGGCTGATGTTAAAGTGTTTGATGTAAAAAGATTATCCAAACAGTGTTGCCACTCCTGGTAATGCATTCTCCAAAAAATGGTAGCTAACCTGTAATTAGCAAACCTTTCTTGAAAAATTGCGCCAATATTAGGCGTATTTTTTTTGGGAATCTATAGCTAGCTCACTTTTACTTTTACATGCAAAACTGGTATACTCACTTTTGGTTTTACATGCAAATCGGTTATACTCACTTTTGGTTTTGTTATACTCACTTCCCAAAAAAATACGCTTATTTTATAAACATAAGAAAAAAGCAATTGAATTGTTAGTACCTACTAAACTTTAGTTTTTAAAACTTTTGTATACATTCTTCTGGAAATTTTAAGTTTCCCATAGATGAGGAATAATAAAAATTCGCAGAGGGAATTGAGTTTTTGGATTTTATTAATTCTCATCGTTTCCGTTTCATTTACCTTCATCCGTTCGGATTGCCGTCTTTGACATTTCATCAAATTAAAACGCACATGCGACATAAGATCGATCATAGATTTCTCCCGATGTCCTTTGTCGTATTTCACCCAAGAAACCACACTGTGGAATACTGTTTCCTCCGAGTTCACACACAGATCGTCACTCGAAATGAGTTCTCTGAATTGTTCCTCCGTGAGGTGCAGAAACTCCTCCTTTTTACACACCTCTTCGAAGTTCTGTAAGGCAAACTTGAAAGCCTTCTTATAGAGTTCAGTTGATTGTTGTTGTTTTGCTATTGACGCAATACTCAGCCAGTTAGTGGCGTCGATAGTTTCTCCAATGAAATTAGAGCAAGCAGCCTTCAGTGTGCTCATTTTCAAGACATCGGCTGCTGTTAATATACGGGCGACGTTTTGACAGCGAAGCTCAATTGTACCACAGTACATGAAGTCGACGACCAATTTGAGGGTTGCACCATCGATACCCAATTCAATGACGTCCGATCTGGCTTCCTTCAACGTGCTACATAGCATTGCCAGAAAATAGTCACTCGATGCGGAGAGAATAGCGCGATGAGCGTGCACTTTGTAGTTGTCAGCCTTGGTGGTCAAGGTAATATCGAAAAATAGTTGATCCCTGTAGAAGGTCTGCAACTTCCTTGAAATATTACTGTCATGTTGATCGCATACGAAGCTCTTTGACCTCTCTGACCTCATCGCGTAAATTCTAAAATCGCAAAATAAATCAGTAAATATTTGACATACTTATAGAGTTTTGAATTATCGTTGTGTTGTCATATAATTTATGATAATAGGCAACGCCAAACGTGGGACTTCGAAGTCAACTGACAAGTATACCTCTGAAGATATATTCAGTTTATTATATTAAGATCCTATGTGCGGATTAGTCTCGATTTTGCTTTGAGATTTTCGGGTTTTTCATACACAAAAGGTCATTACATATAACTCTTCGGAGAAAATATATTTCGACTGCAAATACCTGCGATGGAAAAACATTTTAGGACAATTTGTCAAACCGTTTTGTAATTGATCTTAAAATAAGTCAATTTAGTAAACAAAAAAAAAAAAAAAATAAATTCGCTTAGTGCGCATAATGGAAACCTCAACCAAAAAAAAAACATAATAACCTCGTGAACCATTCACATCTAAGATGGTACCGCACAGATAACCTTTAAAGCTTATTCCCCGACAATACACAAATATTCGAAATTTTAGATCCGCATCCAGTACTCATTTTCGCATTTGCGATCACATCACCATCAATAAAAGCCCAAAGACAATCGCTATTGCTGAATTAAATGGAACTAAATTCAGTGAAAATGATATTTTCTTTAGTATAGATTTACAAAGATAGTTTCGTTGTTTATTATTGCACATTGTACGAAGATAAATATTTTATAATCCCATTGGTTTATTTATATAACAAACTACCTTCTAATTTATCCTTACGTTTGTAGGTATGTTGTTTTTGGTTTTTTTCACTACGGCCAAATGAACTCGAATAGAAAAAGAACTTGCACAACTGACAGAATATGAAAAACTAACCAAAAAGCTAAGCTCATAGCGCTCCCAACTTTATGATAAGGACTTGTTATCACCAATAGGAAATAACACTCAAAATTATACTGGCAGGTAATAAAAGATCGCTCTACCACATAAAGGTTTCAAAATATCTCTTGAGTAAGATTAAGTTAATTTTACGAGATGTTTTCGGGCTATTATTAAAATAAATAAAAAGCAGGGCGACGAGAAGCAAATTAAAAAAAAAGTCATCCATTCTGATAATGGCACCAACTTTCAAGGAGCTGCTCGCAAATTATCGGAGGTGTACGAGTTGGTTCGATCTTCGAAGCACAACGAGCTGGTGTCAACGGCTTTGGCAGCAGAGAACATTCGATGGCAATTCATTCCGCCTCATGCTCCTCATTTTGGAGGGCTGTGGGAAGCGGGTGACAAATGTGTCAAGCAGCATCTTCATCGCATCGTCGGAAATAATCTTCTCACTTTTGAAGAAATGGGCACTTTGCTAGCCCAAATAGAAGCTTTGCTCAATTCCCGACCATTATGTGCCATTTCCGATACTGATTTAAACCCGTTAACCCCTTCTCATTTTGTTATAGGTCGCCCATACACCGCCATACCTAGGTTTTTGGAAGTTCCAACAAATCGATTGGGACGTTGAGAACTGGTGCAAAATATGCTGCAGGACTTTTGGCAGAGATGGCAGTCCGATTATATAACATCGCTTCAGCAACGGCCGAAATGGAGACAGACTAACCGAGACTTCAAACAGGGTGATCTAGTTGTGGTGAAAGAGCCTAAACTGCTACCTTCCCAATGGGCTTTGGGTCGTATCGAAGAGCTACACACAAGCAAGGATGGACATATTCGTGTGGTTACCCTTCGCACCAAGAACGGACTGTTCAAGAGACCCATTACCAAGCTGGCTCTATTACCAATTTCCTGAAGTGCCCTTCAGGGGTGGCGGCGTGTTAAGAAATGAAATATATACAATGAATTTAATGTATTGCAAAAATAATGAATTATTAATCTATTTAATACTAGCTGTACCCGCCCAGCTTTGCACAGGAATTGTATTGCTTATGTCTTAGATAATAATGTTCTTTAGTTCTTTAGTAGTAAACCTGTCCATCTCTGTTTCTCTAAGGATTTTCGGGTTTTAGTGTTTCTTTTTTAGCAATTATAGGCGGTTTAGTAAGAAAGGCGACCTTACCATACAATATTCGTTCCTACACCCTTTTTTTGTAAATTTCAAGGCATGAAAAAATTTTACGATCGTCCGGCAGTAGCTGCAAGAATCCACGCCTCCGTCGAGTATAGCCGCGCGTGTGCAAGCATGCCTGCTCGCACCTTACTGCCAGGACAACCCACCTTATGACCCACCGATTTCTTTATGAATTCCTGTATTCTTAGTGATTTGGTGGGATTGCAATTCATCGCACATTCATAAGGTGGGAAGAGCTTTCGTTACAAATGCGAAAAATGAAAATAAATCTATTTTCTGGAATTTTCTTTCTGCCTAAACCTGAAATACCTATACAGCAATACGAAAAAAACAAAAAAAGAATCATGAAAATCATATAAGATGTTTTTTGTATGGGAGGCGTCACCCCCGTTTGTCCCATTTTGGCGTGGCGATATCGATAATGGATGTAATGTATAGGATATAGGACCCTCTTCATCGCCCTCCCTCTCCTTGATCATGCTACTTGTTTGTAATGCTTGTCCTGTCGCATCGCACGATCGTAAAAGTACAAACATCCATTTGTAGCAAGGTATATGTGTATGTACATATATATTTTCACTTCAGAAAATACATACGTCATAATATACATAATGTGCACCCTCTGCATCGCCCTCCCTCTCCTTAATCTTGCTACTTGTTTATAATACTGCATTTCCTTTCCTTTCATTTGTTTCCCTGTTCCTATGGAATCCAAACAACTACCCTAACCCTACACTGTTACCATACACAATATCGAATGAAATTCTGAAATTAAACCTGTTTTGTATTATACGTCTCTTCTCTTATGAAGATTATTAATATACCCCATGCCATACTGCAGCACGCACGACGCACCCCATCCCCATCCTGCATGCATCGGACATACATACCTACATATATAACTGACCTCACTGCGAAAACAAATGAACCCTTTTCGAATGTGTAGTGTATGTATTGTTTTTGTTTGACGATCGCAAAAGTATAAACATCCATTTGTAGCAAGGTATATGTGTTATGTTTTCACTTCAGAAAATACATTTTGGCTAAAAACTGTTCCTAAGGACGTGGCTATAAACGACACAGCCTATAGCAGTCTTACAGTCTTAAGGAACATTTTAAAAAAAGTTTCATCGAAATCTGTCCAGTAGTTTTTGAGTTTTTAGCTGACAAAGAAAAGTCCTACAGTTTTATTATATGTATAGATTGAAATTAACCCGTACGCCAATATGCACCGATGACTGGGAAATTTAAGAATATGAGCGAAAAGGAGAAGGTGATAACGCGAAACGGTTCAAATTGGCAAAGAGGCATCGCGCGGTTACCAAGATCAGAATCGGTCTCTTTTCATAGCAACCACCAACGAAGCAACATCTGAGCTCCCAATGAACCATTGGCTTGACAATTTAGTTTGATTTGCATACGAGAAAAAAATAAATTTAAGTTTTATAACGTATTGGGAATCGCAGCGTTTTCATTGCTTTTTCCATTGCAAAACAAATATCTAGTGGTAGAGGTTTCAATTCGAAAAAATGACTCCATGTCACTACAACACCTATGTAATGTATGTGGGTTATGCAATGCCACTGAAACGATCCAAATATCCAACAGAACACCATCTGACATTGACATTGACACCCATTACATCTTCTATCTTCAACAGCAAGCACATGGACTGCAATAAATTTGGATGGTATTTCTTTTAATGTCATTTTATTATATGTCATTTTGTTTAAATGACACCCGTTCGGGAAGTTTCTAAAGTTGATGTACCATTCGGGTCTGCTCCATGAAATTATCTTTCTTTTTACATCGCGTTCCTTAAGATTGACCGATGTGAGAGCAACAAAATAGATTCTAGGGAAACAAAATGCTTGATGACACTGTGGCGTATACGCAACTTTTTTTTAGACGACAAAATTTACGTTGAACAAAATTGGACTTCTATATTCTTTGTCATAGCTGTCTAAAATATCACAACTATAGTGTACCATCGCATCAGGTACACCAGCTAAGTCCAGCAGCTTTATTAGATATTACATTTGATATTGCTTTCCCTAGGATATCAATTGCGACAGGTAGGTAGGAAGGCTATTCGGTTTTATTGTATTTACTGCACAGAAGACACAGATAGCATTTTTTACTAAACAAAATACTTCGAGTGTCCCACGAGCAACATCTATCTCAACGAATACGGTCTCGAATAATGCTCAGACTATGAATATTGGCCAACCTACTTGAGAGAAATTCGACTAATAGGAGATCATACACAAACGCTGGTGCAGAGAATACTAGTCGCTGATCTATGACTATTCTATAGGTAGCAGATGTTTGGGTCAGTATTCGAGTAGGCCGGTTTAGTGAACAATCAGCAAATATCTGAACGTCACCAAAATGGAAGATATGCCGAAAATATCGCGGCTGTCCATGAGAGTGTGGAGGAACACCAGATGCAGCCCAGACTTTTGCGTTCGGATTGGACCTATATCCGTACAAATAACAAATCCCACTGACCCACACTGACCAAGGAGCGAGAGAAAACGGCCATAGACAACGTTAAAAGCGGACCCTCCTTTCTAAAAAAAAAAAAAAAATCATCTTTAGCGACGAGGACCATTTTTTGATGAAGGGGTACGAGCAAAATTTTTGGATTTGACACGATTCCAGTCCATACGAGTTCCAACAAGTAGCAATGTATCCACAGAAAGTCACTTTTTGATGTGGATTGTGCAATTTGACCCCGTTAAATTTTTTTTGCTGGTTCTCCTAAAGTCGCAGTTCTATGCCAATAAACAGCAAATGATCGGTGCGCAAGAGTTATCGAAAATTGGATCTCTTCTCTCAGTTGCACGTCACACAGCGATTTAAATTTTAAAAATTCACCTAAAAACTTGGCCTATTAAAGAGTTTAAACTTATGTGGGTCTCTCTTCAATGCTCACAATTTTAAATAAAAACATCACCATTTCTTAACATTTTTTTAAATAATTTTTATTTTTACAATGTTCCTCAAAATGTATTATAAAATTGCAATTACAAAAATGTTTCACTTTATTTTTTGCATCTTTGGGGCAAGATAATAATTATATTTTTTTACTTCTCTCCATATTTCCATTAACAATTCGAAAATTATATTTTCTTAAATATTCATTTAAAAAAAAAATCAAAATTATAACTAAATAAATATATTACATTTACATTATACTCGGCTAGATATATCTAATAATTATTACGCTTAAATTCATGTCTGTTCATGTAGTAGTGCAAAAAAAAAAATATAAATATAAAAATATATAACAACAATATTACATTAAATATTTTAACTTAAAAAACTAGATGCATTTTTGTTAAATTTATTTTTATCTGAGGCTAGATTCTATTTACAAAAACAATTATAAACTAGTTTTCAATATTTTATATTGCATATTATTATTATTATTAATTTTTTTTATAAAATGTTCCCTAATTTTGCACTAAAAAAAAATTTATAAAATTACAACAAATGAGAGGTTGCATGAATATTTATACGGTGATATAATTTTCCTATAAATTTTCATTAAAATCACAAAATCAAAGCAATTTCCATTTTTTTTCTAAATTATGTTTTTCTTTCATTAAAAATAAATAATATAAATATTTACAAATAGCGGCTTCGGTAACTCAGTCATCATACAACATTTTCCATTATCCATGGAACAAATTTCGATATCCTCGTACAGACACCAGGCAAGTTTGCTTCGGCACATCCAATACCCCAGGATATGATACCGGCAAGGAAGTATCTACCGTCTTGGGATTTTACCTGAAATGAAAAAAAAAAAAAAAAAAAAAAACATTATGTCAGTTTATTCCCAATATTAACATAAAATCAGGGGTATCGTGAATAAATTCCCATTCAGCAATATAATTTACAGCAATATATAATTTATAATTTGCTGACAAGGGAAACATTGAGGGGAAAATATTATTCCCGATGTTTGTGAATATTTTAAAAGAGAATAAGAGCGATACACTTGGTGTACACGGGCAAACATTTACATCCAACCACCGACGTTATTCCTCTTCAAACTAACTCTTCAAAAAATGCCATTACTGTCGTTTCTAATGATCTGTCAAGTTTAGTCACAAAAATGTCGATTTGGTCACAGGAAAGCAGGGGATTCGCATCTGAAAGATATGAACATTTTGGCATCGCTGCAGCTGACGGTTATTTATACGCAGTTGGGGTTGCGTATAACAAATGCTACACTGTAACGGTGGAGCGCTTTAATCCTTCAACAAACATATGGACGGTGATAAGACCATCAGGCGCTGTGTCTGGACCAGACGTATATAGTTTGAAATGTGTTTCTTGGAATAATCGTATTGTTTGCATAGGAACTAATAACAAGGATAATAGGCGCTGTGTACTGAAGTCAATTGTAGTATATAATCCTTTAGAGAATGAGTGGAAGACATTGGCTCCACTTGGAACATATGGGTTTCCAAATTATGAGGTGAATGTATTTAATTTAAATTAAAACAATAAATTGAAATGCATGTATCTGCTTAAAGAGAATACAGTATACGAATTATTATCATCGTTTTCATTGATCCCTTACTGTTGCAAAAAGGCGTTTTAACCATGCTAGTTAATAGTTTCACCAGCTTTAAAAACTGCACAAAGAAACGTAAGCAACTAGCATATGTCGCAAGTCGTCTTAACATGTTGGAGGAGAATATGCGAGTTGGTAGGCAGTATCACGAGGCAATCGCCGGATTTCTCGAAGCCTAATTTTGCTGCTGGATGCCGTCGATTCACCCGGCTCGAAGGACCAAATGTTACGACATGTATTTTTAACGGCGATTAAAGAAACCAATTTTGACAGCTGTATGGATGGTGTGGGCATTGTTGATTTGATGATGTGCAACAACATTGACTCTGCAACACTAACCAACATCCATTATAAAGTTCGAGAGTGTGTAAGAGTCCCCTTAAGTACTCTGCATAAATTGCGGTCTCCTGTTTTCTACAAGTTCAATTTTAGTCGAACGTTCTTCAACCGTGTTTAATGACATTTTGACTGTGGTTCTCTATTTAAGGATCTCAAGTACTTAGTACTTGGTACTTAGTTGTTGGTTAGTAGATACTCTGATTCCCATAATACAAAAATATCTCGAATAATTATTTGAGAAAATTAATGAATGCCAAATATTTTATTTGTTTACGTAGCCGCCGACATGAAAATGCGCCTCGTCAGAAAAGATTATTTTTCACCTAAAATCGTTGTCCAATTCAAGCTGCTCTAAGGCCCAAACTGCGAAGCGATAACGAAGCGGATGCTGAGTCAATTGGACCTTGTAAGCGAATAATTCGAGATCTTTGTGCAAAATTCTCCTCAGGCTAGTGCGTGAAATGTTGAGCTGTTGAGATCTATGGCGAGTTGATGTTCGTGAATTGAGTCTCACACTCTCGGCTACAGCAGCCACACTCTCGTCTGTGTACACCTACGATGACAGGGACCATGAGTGTTGTCCACTAGCATACCAGTCTCACGAACTTTTTGCATAAACTTGCGTACAGCAGAGTTCATTTCGGTGCTTCATTTCGGCCAAAACTTTTTTTTACAAAAAACGCACTGTTTGGGCTACACAGCACTCACTTTGGAAATAATTTTTCAATATTTGTCAACGTTTTTCAAGCGTAAAGCAAGATTTCAAGCGGGGAACAGCTGTCTGTGCCAAAATAACCTATGATTTAAAAAGAAACCACTAGATGGCCCATCCTGTATGTACTTACAATTGTAAGAATTCAACTGTTATTGTAGGTAGTGGTTAGGTTCGAAATAGCTATAAATCTAACAAAAGTGTTTTTTTAACAAGTTGTTGTTCTCTCAAAAGCAACACCTCAAATGGAAAATTATACAAATTTTCCTAACAGAAATTATAAGCAGCTCCCCAAATTGAATGATAAACGAACGAACTTCGACCGTGGAGAAGAAGTTCACTTTGCCAAGAACTGCAACAAGGACCCGCTGTGATTTTTTTTTGCAAGAAATTAGCATACACGTATTTTTAAACCCACCGAAACTTGTTTCAATTAGTGCTGAAAATTGTACTAAAATAAGCGATAGGGCAGCACTGACAAATCTTTAGCTGGTATATTTTTGTATTTGCTTTTCTATTTCCTTTGAAGGATCCCCAAAATATTTTTTTGAATGGAACTGCTTCGTAAAATGAAGTACAATTCGTGTAGTAGACAAACTTATCGAATCAGGTCTGTAAAATCAAAAGCCTGTCCCAACTATACGGACATATTTCACTCACCTGCAATGGACCACCCGAATCACCCTGACACGAGTCCTGGCCACCCGTCTCGTAGCCAGCGCACAAGAATATATCCGGAATGAATTCCTGTCGTCCGGCACGCAGAAACATTGACTTGCATCGGTCGTTGCTCACAATCGGCACAGAAACCTGAAAAATTCCGCACAAATAAATCATTCCATACTGGACGCAGGAAGACCACCCAACTCACCTCCTGCAGCACAGATGGCAGTGTGCCACCCTCACTTAGTCGTCCCCATCCCGTTACCGTTGCATTCATCCCAATCAGCAAGCTTTCCGTGGATGGTAGACAAATCGGACTCACATGCGCTGCAAATTCCAGCGGTTGCTCCAGTTTAACCAACGCCAGATCATACTCGTACGTGAAGAAGTTATACTTTGGATGGACGACTTTTTTCGCAACGCCACGCTCGATATATGGCAACTGCTCCTGTACATGAGAGAAATCATATTCCCCAACTCGGATGCGGATCTGTGACGTTAGGAGGCTGCAAGCAGAATTCTGCTGTTAAGTGGAACTGGCCAAAACCAAATTTGGATGCAAACCAAACTTACTCATCCACACAGTGGCCGGCTGTTGCGATCCAATTCTCGTTAATCAGTGCACCACCACATCGGTGCGTGCTGGAGAAGCCGAAGAAGGATGTGCGACGCACAGACACCTGCCAAGGCCATCGACCGAATGGCGCATTCTTGCCGCCAACAATGCGGGTTTCCGGTCGCGTCAATAATGGAACGCCGCATTCTGTAAAAGGTTAATTGTGTCATTGGGACGTGTTGTTATTTTGCGGCGCGGTGCGGGGACACTTACCACTTCGAGCGGCTGAGATGGTCTTTATGGGAGTCTCGTTGGTCACATGGTTGAGGATTTCGTTCGACTCGATGGTGGTTAGGTTTAAGGGTGGCGGCGTCAATCGCACTGGTGTTAGCACGTTCGAGGTAGTTGTTGTGTGATGCTTCGGTGGGGATTTTGTTGGTTTGTATGTGGATGAGGCGTGCGTTGTGGATGGATAGGGATTGTGCGTGGATGGGTTGTAGTGTGGGGACGAAGAAGACGGCCGATAGGTGGTGGTCGAGGTAGTTGACGAAGGCCTACTGGAGCTGCTCGTGTATGGGGAGTAGGGTCGTGTGGTTGTCACCGGTTTTGTGGGTTTAGTGCCAAATATCTAAACAAATAAGATTTAAGTGGTGGTATGATTCGCTGTGATATATATTTTAAAGACCCACCTGTGGTTTCGTCTTCGTTGGCACGTTGCCAGACGTTACGATCGGCCGTCGAGTCGAATACGTAATATATGGCGCCTGTGTCTGAATTGGTTTCTTCGATGGTTTCGACGGCTTTGATGGCTTTTCCCACACCGGTGGCCTTGGTTTGGTAATAAAGTTCGCCTCGGTTGTCATATGCCATTGCGATGTCTGCGGCGATGTGTTCCATAGGCCTGCTGAAGGACGCAAATTGAGCAGTTAAAACCGAAATTAAGTAATAAAAGGAGAAACTCACTGGACGGCACACTGGCAGATGTTTCCATATCAGCTAATGAATTTGTAAGACTAGGATTCTTGGTTGTTGCCACAACCACCAGTGTTGGCGACGATGTTGATAATGACATGACTGGCTTCTGTTGCAGCGGCTGCTGTGGCTGATAGTAATTACTGCTGCCATGATGATGAGTTATCGACGTCTGATGGTGTGGCCCCGATGGACGGATTACTAGTGTACCAGCACCGTGTGGTCGTTCGATAGTTGTCATTCCACTGCAAATAAAAAAAAATAAAAAACATCGATTGCACCCAATTAAACATCGAAAAGAACAAGCTGACGAATGCCCTTAATTAAACCTGAAAATTACCTGATACTGGACGGTGGTCTGGGTTTATGATGATGAGGATGACCACCGGACGATGACGGCAGGTATGCAGATGAGGCCAACGATGGTGGTGGTCGCGTAAATGAGAACGTCTGCGGCATGACAATGTTCTGTGTTAGATTGTGGGCACAACATGAGCCGAACATGAACGAGTCCACACACATGCCAACGTGTTGGCCCTCGGACTTGATGCACTCCCACACGAACATGCATGTGCCGTCGATATTACCGATCGTGCATGGTTTTGGACTGATCTTGAAATTTTGACTACGATGCAGATATGGTGCGGATGAGGGGTGCAATAGCGGCTCAGATGCGGCCACTTGATCATAACTATTATCGCTTATACTATCGTAACTATTACTAAGTGTATCACTAAGGCTATCGCTGTAGCGCAGGCGGCTATTACTTCTACTGCTGCTGATGAAGTCACGTGTTCGTGAACCAGCAGCACCACTGAAGGCAGCCTCCGCGGTCAGTGGCACTACGTTAAGGCAATTGGTTATCGTTAATACTATTTGGTAATAGAGTAATATGACTGGAGCGCTGACTAGCCATCTACTCCACATTGTGGAGAAGATATGATTTCCTGAAAAGAAAAACGGGTGGGACACATTTAGTGGGCATATAGGTACATTTTGTGAATATTAAAGAAAAAAAAAATTTTAAAAAAAATTTAAGAAGTTAATGATATCTAAAGTTTAGTGCAGACTCAATAGATTCCCATTATGGCCCAAAGATCTATAGGTACGGTTTTTATACTGGCCAACACGTCTAAAGGTGCCAGTACACGGTATGTAGCAAGCCACATATACTTATATGGGGCTCTGACGTCAACAGAGAGTGTACAAAGAGAGCTTGTGCACGGCATTTATCCATTGGGACCATACGCTGACGTCAAAATTACGTCAGAGCCACATATATATGTGGCGTGCTACATACCGTGTACTAGCACCTTGAGATATAGATAAAGATTTGATCGACATGAGTGCTAAAATTGATTTTGGCCTTGTTGTAGTGGTTAGAGTGTTTGTTTGAGATTCAAGGGTATTGAATAGCAATGTAAAGAACTCACCACAAAGAAAAAATTATCAATATCAGAGTTTCTTCAACCGTACTACTTATGTGGCGCCACCGACCTGGATGTAGCTCGATCTCAAACAACAAGTCTCTCTAGTCAGCCTTTTCTTTAACTAAGTATAACTATAGGTTGACTAAAGTCGCACTTGTGCACGACTCCAGCCAGGAAAGGTCAAGTCTTTCTCTTTTGCCCTCCAAATCTGGACTAATTTTTAGAGGTTTTTTTTTTTTTGAATTGACAACACTTTTTCCAGCGACAACCAATTTATTAGATGATAGCTAATTTGTGCTCATTTTTGTTCGCTATTTTACCAGGAGCAGACTTACGTTTGCAATTACGCCATGAGTATATAGACTTAACACGGCTTAAGCTTCTCGAAGAGCTAGTCAAAAATTAGACTTTTTCCTTACAGCGAACTTCTAAGCACAAAAAAAAAAAAAAAATGCCGTGCAAATTGTCGGATGCAATAACTGCATCGTGTATGGGACACTTAAGGCACCATTTTTATACGTCAAACTTCCGTAACTCGAAATTCTTTAAGTCGAATTTATTTTCTTTCATTTTGAGAGTTCGACTTATGGAAGTTCCACGTAGTAGTATTTTTTTGTTTTAATTTCATTTAGAGGGATGCTCGTTAAAGCAGTTAGTTGTTAAGTTTCTAGTTTCCAAGAAGCATCCACCAAGAGTCTACCCCGATATCACGAAAAAAAAATCTCGACACGTATGGGGGGGCATGCTGCCCCCCTGCAACCATCCACCAACTTAAAATTTGGTCCGATGAATGGAACCTTAGATTTGTGTGCCCCAGCCACAAGAGAGAAGACTCTGAACTGCACCAATTACAGAGATAAGTATCCTGAAATTTGCGTATAACGTGAACGCCTAAAACCTTTCGCCAATAACTTTATCTTCCCACATCAGAGTGGTTTTAAGCCGAAAAATTGAACCATAGACTAAATATTCGAAAAAGTTCAAGAATTCCAGATCGATATACGCCGCACCTTCTTATCGACTTGACGGTTGCCCACGATATCGTATGTAGCGACGAATTATAAATAAAGAGTGTTTTCTTAGAGGTATAGAACTTTAAGTTGGCAACACTATTTTAACTGGCGGCCATTTTGGCAGCTGTCAAGTGATTTATTTTTAGTTTGGTTTGGCATTTCAACATGAATAGACTGACGTCTGAACAACGCTTCCAAATTGTGCAAATGTATTTTGAAAATCATGGTTCTGTTCGAATTACGTATCGCGCACTACGTCCATTTTATGGTCAACATAATCGTCCATCAGATCAATTAATTCGATTAACTATGGAACGTTTTCGCACCACGTTTACTCTAAATGATTATACGCGTCCACAGAGACGTCGCACAGTGGGGCGCTTTGTATGGGGGAGCGGAAAAAAATCTATAAAATCTGAACTAATAAACTTAGAGCTATTTGGATCGGGCAAACACACATTTGGACAAAATTTGAAAAAAAAAAAAAAAAATTGGAGGTAGTGAAAAATGAGGTTGAACTAAAAATTGAATATCTCAGCCCTCCCTCAACGGATTAATTTTATTTTGCATTTAACTGAAAGCCCTATATTTCTTCTTAAAATAAAGTCCTGGTTGAGTTCTTTCCAATTATTATTAGAAAATAAATTCTTACTTTTGTAACATTACCAAAGTCAAAACCGTGTTTTTTTTTAGTCTAAACCAGCGAGACTAATTTATTCACTACGTTCAAAGTGGGATCAATGGGGCTTTAATTCTTTCAAAAACAGTTAGCTGAATTCTGTAGCTTTCTAATAAATGTAACCACTAGACGTAGCTTAGTGTAGCTAAAACTGTAGCTCAAGGGAAAGAACAGTAAAGTATTAATTTTAGGGCACTTGGTACTAACCCTTATATTATTTTTTTTATTTTTTTTTTTTTTATTTTTTTTTTTTGGAAGCTGAAGATAGATATTATTCATTACAGAAATTAAGTTTTAGCAAACGGTTATAAAAATGCTACTTTTTTTGTCAAAGAGTTATTGCAAGAAAATGAAATCTAAAACTAAAAGAAAGGCCAACTTTGGTGCGATGTATCTCGAAAATTCTTTGACATAAATTTCTCAAATTTTGGTAAAACATAGAACAGATATATATCTTTAAAAAAAAAATCAAAAAAATCAATATTACGAATTTCATTTTTAGCATTTATTTCCGCATTTTCCCCACTGTGGCGTCGTACAGAAAAAGTCATTGCTGCTGTAGAGCGTAGCGTAGAGGAAGACCCGAATCAGTCTATCCGCCATCGTGCACAGAAATTGCACATGTTTCCATCCACTTTATGGAAGATTTTGCGGAAAGATCTTGGTTTGCGTGCTTACAAAATCCAACTCGTCCAAGAATTGAAGCCACAGGATCACCTAGCAAGGTGTAGATTCGATGAATGGGCCCAAAACAAAATTGCCGTTGGTCCCAATTTTCATAAGCGAATTTTGTTAAGCGATGAAGCTCACTTTTGGTTCAATGGATACGTCAATAAACAAAACTGCCGTATTTGGAGTGATGATAATCCTCAAGTGCATGTTGAGAAACCGTTACATCTAAAAAAACTGACTGTTATGTGCTTTATGGGTTGGTGGAATAATTGGTCCGTACTTCTTTAAAAACGATCCTGGCCAGAATGTTACAGTCAATGGTGACCGCTATAGAGCCATGATTACTGACTTTTTCGTTCATCAATTGAACAACCATGATGTGAAGGAGCTGTGGTTTCAACAAGACGGCGCAACATGTCACACAGCTCGTGCCACAATTGATTTATTGAAGGAAACGTTTGGTAACCGCATAGTTTCACGTTGCGGACCCGGAATTGGCATCCAAGATCGTGCGATTTAACGCCGCTTGACTATTTTCTGTGGGTATATGTGAAGTTGCTAGACTGCGCCTATAAGCCCGAAACGATTGACCACTTGGAGGACAACATTCGCCCCGTTATTGCCGATATACGGCCACAAATATTGGAAAAAGTCATCGAAAATTGGACCTCCAGATTAGACTTCGTCCGAGATAGAAATCATATTTAAATTATAATAAATTAAAAGATTATCTTTCGAATAAAGTAAATTTCATGTCATTTCAAAAAATCATCTTTGTTTTATTCCATTTCCAAATTCTATACCTCTAAAAAAACACCCTTTGCAAAGCCATTCCAAAGTTCGGCATCCCTGTCAAACTCATCCGCCTGTGCGGAGGAATATAGCTCTGCTTCGTCAGAGTCAGATAGAACAATTCCGAACACTTTGACGTCGAAAAAGCTTAAGAAAATATTACTTACTTTACTTTTGGTGGCGCTTACAGTCCGGGGTGGACCACGGCCTCAACCAACAAGCCCCTCCAGCTAGCTCGGTCCCTCGCTAGCTGCCTCCAGTTGCGCACACCAAGTTGTTTGAGGTCGCTCTCCAATTGTGCGCGCCACCTAAGCCCTCAGACTCGTCGGGCTGGTGCGTTGTTGTCCATACGCTCCACGTGTCCCGGCCATCTCAGCCGTTGAATTTTTAGCTTTTTGACCAGGTCAGTGTCGCTGTATAGCCCGTATAGTTCGTCACTGAATCTTCTTCTCCACACTCCATCGTCACAAACTGGACCGAATATCACTCGAAGAATCTTTCTCTCAAAGCATCCCAGAAGGTTTTCATCTGCTTTTGACAGGGTCCATGCTTCTGCACCATACAGCAGGGCCGGGATGATTAAGGTCTTATATAATATCTCCTTGGTTCTATGAGAGAGGGCTTTACTTCTTAGTTGCCTTCCTAGCCCGAAGAAACAGCGATTGGCAACAGTGATTCTTCGCTTGATCTTTGCGCCGATGTCATTTTGCGATAGTGATAGTGGAGCCCAGGTATACAAAGTCTTTAACTACTTCGAAGTTGTATCTGTCCATCGTGACGTTTTGTCCAAGTCGCCGATGTTGAGAGTCCTTTCTCGTTGACAGCATATACTTCGTTTTGTCCGCATTGACAGCCAGACCCATCCTCGCCGCCTCCGTTTCGATGCTTGCAAATGCGCCACTGACAGCTCGCCGCGTTCTCCCAATAATGTCAATGTCATCAGCATAGGCAAGTAGTTCGACGGACTTTTGAAAAATTGTACCTCTGGTGTTGGCTTGTGAGTTTCGTACAATTGCTTCAAGAACGATATTAAAGAAAGTACATGATAGCGCGTCGCCTTGTCTCAAACCTTTTTCGACATCAAATGGCTCGGTGGTGTTCTTGCCGACTTTGACGGAGCAGCGAGATTTCTCCATCGTCATCCTGCACAGACGGACGAGATTGGCGGGGATGCCAAAACTTGACATGTCTTTGTATAGTTCATCCCTATATACGCTATCATAGGCGACTTTAAAGTCGATAAATAGATGGTGTGTATCGACCTGGAATTCCTGGGTTTTTTCCAAGAAATATAACGCGACCAGCCCGACGAGTCTTTGAGTCCATCTCTGAAGGGCAAAGAAGCAGAAGCAGATGTTGAAACGAAATGTTGTCGCATAACATTTTCCAAACATTTTTTTAATTAGTCCTCCTGAAAATTCCTAAAGCATTTTCTACATCTTCGCCTATACCACACTATCTATCCGGCACCATTTATCGCCTCACAACACAGATAAAGAGAAAGCCTATATAAGTTCGCGCCTTTGGGGCATAAATAATTAACTCCATTCGCTTTATGTAATTCCTTTCACACGTTTCACACGGATCCCTATCTCAACAAAATATCCCTATTACCGTTCATGCATAGCCTATTAAAACCATTACACTCGCCTAATACGACCAAAAATTGCTCTTATTTATTCCACCTTACAAGTTGCCGTTTCATGTCAGCAAAGTTTTTTATAGCTTTCGACCATGCCGTGACTTTAAATCTCAAAACTGTCAAAGAATCGTGGTAAATGAAGTAAAATTCGGATGTGTTGACTTTAACAAGTTTGTCACGCACTCGTGCACCAACCGGCATGAACTTCAAATTTGCATTGCAAATTCACAGTAGAAAAATTGTATAACCGTTTCATAATCGAATTCCTTTTACTATCTGCCCAATAAATTATTTGACAGCTGACACTTCAAAAATATAACATGATCATAAATCGTAGTGTTTATGCCCTTCGGGCAACGCCTACCATACTAATAGAGTTCTCTTCCTTATTTTTCGGTCATTTGTACGTGATTGGCATTATTTTACGTCAAAAATATTCGAGTTGTGACACTTTTTTTGACATTTGGATGCAAAGAGGGAGCTGCAGTCGGCGCGCCGCGCTTATGAGACCCAATGAACCTTAAGTACCAGATTGTAATGAGGGGGATTAGTTTCCCTTTCATTTGGGCGGATGTATTTTAATGACAGTTGGAGTGCATTATAAAAATGCAGGGTTGCATGCGCGGCGAGTGAAACGCCAAGGGCAAGAGTCAGAGTGTTTTCCCTTTTCTGACAGCGACGAATGCAAATTAAATGTTGACGTGTGGCGGTGAGTTGAAAAGCACTCCGCTTTTAATGAAAGTGAAATGAAAAAAAATCGAATGGTGTCGATCGATTGATTTGACGGATTACCTAGCCTCTTATGGCGATAATGAGCGGAATTATTGTCGGTGAGGTTGTACTTCTTTTTTTTTTCGATGAACGGCAGGGCTGGATTCTAACACTTTTACTTTTTTTTTTAGACAGAGAGTGAGTTTATTGATAGATGTTGTGAGTGTGAATAAAGTGTGGGAATTGTTTTGATGCCGATGGAACGATAGCATGACACGTGAGTGGATCAAAGACAGAGGAAAAATTCAAAGCCAGACAGACGAGAGGAAGAATCGGTCATTTCTTACTAAGGCATTCCATTTTTAGGTCCAGGCTTTAGCCGATGAATACTCAAAGTCAAATCAGGAGTGGGGTCTACAGTTACGTTCAGGCTGAACTAAATTTAGTGTTTTGCTCTATATGAGTTATTTCGACGTATTCGGATTAAAGGTCTATATGGGCTTCCAAGAGTACTCGTATAAGCGGGTCTCAGTACTGAAAAAAAGTTGTTAACGAATGAAACCTTAATATGGCAACTGAAGAACTCATATCTCGAAGTTACTAATGCCGGTTACCTCTCCTCGCCCTAAAGGTAAAAATTGAAACCCGTCCTACAAGTTGGGAATTGTACATCAGGGTAGCTAGCTTCCCTACCACGGAAGAAAGACAAATAAGGTGAGAACCGACTTAAAAAATTGGAAAAGGAGACCTTTGAAGCTTGAAATGGCTATAAATATCAAAGCTTCTGCAGGCTGAGTCTTCAATGTTCCATGATCACACATGTGATTAATGCTGTACAGTGCGCTCAAGCTTAAAATCGAGAGGTGGTAAAAGTTTGTAATAACCAGGAAGCTTTTAAAGCCAGCCGATCAGACGTCCTGGGATGTATTAGTCATTAATAAAGTTTCAGATATTAGATGTCATTCGTAGCTTTTATGAGAGAACAATAAGTAAACCAACAAACACCTTTAAGTGATTGATTTAACAGTTGAATTCTGGCAGTTAATTCCCCGTATATGTATTTCTCATAGGAAGCTTTATTATCAGGCAATTAGCCCTTCAAGTCATAAGCCGCCTGGTAATTGGTAATTGAGAAATGGGCCGAATTAAGGCAGCGCCAATAAATTGTTTCCGCACTCATCCTGTAATGTTGTTATTCCCGTTCCCGTGGACCACACTTCTAGATTCTAGTTTTGTGCGACACTAGAAGTCTCACTCCAGTGAGATGTTTGAAACATTGATGTGCATTATCCTGATAGAAAATAAAAAAATAAAATACAAGCAATACTTGTACAATTCCTGGGAACTGACAAAACCGAGTATGTCACACCACTTATGTGGTGGTGTGCGATCTCATATAAAGCAGAGCGGTGACCATGACCTGGTTTTTCCCAAGCCGACCAAGAACTCGCGATTGGATCCCAGCCGAACCCTCCGATACCAACAAGATCCTAGAGATCATAAAAACATGCAATCCTGAGCTGTCGACGCACAATTGGAAGGTCGCAAAACTGGACGAGACAAGCGGTCTTTATAGATGCGCAATTATTGTCATCAATAAAGAATCTCTTGCTCCTTTGGCGAAGACTGAAGGTGTTGTATATTACGGCTAAAATGGACGAAGAGTCTGATTTGGAAAAACTTCCCTCCCATCCATTGGACCCCACTTCCACCCCCACAACCGATAAAACGGAGCCATCAATCTCCTTTCTATCTCTGGAGAGCGATGACTCTCAAACGTCATTCACTAGACAGCATCCGTCTTTAGTCGAGGACGACGTAGTGTCGCACATGGAGACGGATGAGAAGTTCAAAAAAATGCGCCCACTACTTTTGAGTGAAGACGAACTACTCAATTCGTCCTCAGACTCGGAAGACCTGAACTCCACAGTGAGGGAGATTTCTCTACCTGATTGTAGCGCCAATGCTGCAGTTAGTTCAGATTAATCTCCATCACTCCATAACGGCATCTACCGACCTTTCTCCGTCTCTCAAAGGACAGGGAAGATATAGTCTTGGTCCAAGAACCAACCATTGCAGTTGCTCCACCACTAGACCAAGAGAGACGTTAAGGGACTGGGTACATGGTGGTCTGTTTCGACGAGTGGACGGCCTCTCAATTTAAAAAAAGAGCACATCACAACCGCTATATGGAAACTTGTGTCATTACATGAAAGATTTTAACGTCCGCCGACGAGGTCAGAACAGGTCTAAGAGGCTTGTATAAAAAAAGAGTAAATAATTCTTGGACTACATCCACATCTTGGTACAGCTCATAGAGTTCGCGGTTGTATCTTCTCTTCCATTCGCCCTCCTCGCTCACAGGACTAAAAATCGCCCAAGTATTTTTCTATCGAAGGAGCCCAGTATCAGCTCTCCCTTCTTGCATATCGTCCAGCACTCGGCGCCATAAAGTAGAACTGGCAGACAAAGGGTTTTGTAGAGCACACATTTCGTCCTTCGAATTAGGAGTTTTGAACCCAGTTGTTTTGCCAAACCAAAGTTTCCCAGGGTAATTCTTCGCCAGATCTCCACTAGGGTGTCATTCGTGGTGTTCACGTTTACTCCGAGGTAGATGAACTCCTTAACTACCTCGAAATTGTTGCTATCAATAGTGACGTTTTGTCCTAGGCGGTTGACAGATGCTTGTTTGTTTGTTGATAGCATGTACTTAGTCTTGTCTTCATTTACGGATTTCGCCTGTTCTTCAATCGCCATGAACGCTTATATCACGGCACACTGGGAACGGCCAATGATGTCAATATCGTCCGCATAGACCAGCAGCTGGACGGATATGTTGAAGATAGTGCCTTCCGTGTTGAAACCTGCCCTACGCGCACTATCTGCTCGTTGGTCTTTTCCAGGATTTGCCTCAGTGTGAAAATTTGGTCTATAGTCGATCTGAGGGCCGGAAGCCACACTGGTACGTGCCGATTAGTGTGTTGCAGAACGGTTTAAGACGTTCGCACAGTACGTTGGATAGGATCTTGTATTTTGCTTTTATACGGAGATGTAAAATCCTTTGCAAAGCTTTTAGCTAAAGAATTTAAAAGATGTACTATCAAACATCATGCATCACAACCTCAAGTAGAAGTTGACCTTTTCACCGCCTTACATTCCCATTAGCCGGCAATAAACACGATTCCCATGACCTACTGTTTAAAAATTCCCAAAGTCGTCCCACTCACCACATACTTGTGTGTTTGAACAACAATTAGCCATTTCCCACTCTGAAGTCTGAACTCTCCAGCTTAATGGCTTTCAATTTAAACGTCCGTTGTCGACTGGCTTATTATTAAATAATAAAACATTTAATGCTCGACCATCTCTATAAGTGGCCGGTTGTAGAAATTGTTCGCAATCTTCTAATCTCGACGCCAACATTTCGCCACCTTTTCAACTGAGTGGCACCACCCGACTCCAGAGATGAGTCGTGCAAACAGCAGGAAAATCGAAATAGACACCAAACGCATTTCGCCGACAAGATAATTGACCTAATTGCATACTCGGCTTACACACCACACACCATCCATCCACACTACAAAGCTGCAAGAGTAGCATTTCCACCTAATTGCTACACAATACATATCGAACACTAATTAAGCGTACAGCGTACAGGTACCGGACCGACCGGCAGCAGGTGGAAAGTTACACCAAAAGTGGGAGGGATGAACCGACAGACAGACAGATAGACAAAGTCGACTGCTACCGAGCCAAATTGCATCTAATCAACAGAGAATTTCGCTATCTTGGCCAAAATCAGCGGGAAAATAGTACTCACTTTGTTGTTGGTTAATGTTTGTGGCTACAACGTCCAATTGCCGTGTTGTGTTGTCCGACAAATTCAAAAAAAAATCCGCCTTTTGCACACTTTTGTGCGATGTTTCTGTGCGGCTAATGCTGATGGTGCTGGCCCCAGCTATACTCTTATAGCCGCATGCTGTACAGTATAATCTCGGACAACAAATTTGTCCGACACGATCTTATTTTGTAACAGGGTCTGTGTGTGTGTGTATTACAGTCTGGATGTCTGCTCCCGTGAGGCAAGTGAATTTCACTGCGCTTCCATATACAAAAGTATCTGTATCTAAAGGGTGTGCGGAGCACCTCGTGGCATATTCGTGTGATGTATGGCCAAGTCTATGTGCGCGATTTGAAACCGGATGGAAACAAAGAAAATGATACACTTAAGCGCAATTCATTAGCACACCGAACACGGGTTGCATGACGGCCGGCAACGGACGACAGACGACGACGATAAAACGAAATTCCGTGCCATGTTGGGTGATGTGCTCTAGTTTTATCTGCGATGGTGTCTTTCACTTTTTTTTTGGTTTTGTTGCTGTTGTAGACCAAAACCTACCTTTTTAAACGATGAGAAGTGTTGACAAATCAGCTATAGCTTTGTATGCAGTAGTGGCTGGATTGTCATAGTTTTGGTTAGATGTGGGAGTGCGAAGTTGGTCGCCTTTTTTTTTCTAAGCCACTGGGCCTTCGATTGAAATTTGGGATCTCTACGGCATTATGTAGATAGTGAAACAAATTTCAAATTACCTACTAAAAAAAAAATAGTAAGACAATTATCTTCGACTATGACGAAGCTCAAATACCCGGTACTATATTATTGTAAAAAATATTTTAGTATTAAAAAATTATATATTTGTATGGGAGGTATGGGTAGTTTTTATTCGACCAAGCTCATTTTTCGTCAAAAATGTTTAAATATAATTAAAACAATATGTGCAAAGTTTAAACTTGTTATCTTTACTGTAACTATTTAAATTTAATTTTTAACATCAAATAGGTATATATTTTGTATGGGAGGTATGGGTAGTTTTCATCCGATCTTGCTTATCTTCGAACTTAGCCCCAGTTTGATGGATAAAAGCTTACGTACGAAATTTCAAGTCGATAGCTCTTAAATTACGGCCGTAATCGTGCGGACAGACAGGCAGACGGAAAGTGATGCTGATCAATAATATATATAGTTTGTCCTACCTACAACGCCTCCTTATGTGCGTTACAAATGGAATGTCAAAGTGAATATACCCACACCACAGTGTGGTACCGGGTATAAAAATAATACTTAGTTCACCACCACGAGATGGGATATACGATATACCAGTGAAAGTCTTGGTCGCTAAACCCTCACCCGAATCCTGTTCAACATGTACAAGAAGGGGCATAAAGACTGGGGGAAAAAACACAACTGCTGCTAATCGGTAGGATAAAATGAGACCCGAATACCTGCTAAAAACTATACGGGTTCAGAAAACAACACTCAACATAATAGGACCAATAGCTATAGAGGAAGTGATTAAGATGTTCCAAGCGGCTCAGCGCATTACCCGCAATCAAAATTGTAATGATGGCAACTCTAGCTGTTCAAACCTCTTCCAACTCCGCCAGGGGGATTGATATGTTAAACGCCTTAGATAATTCTTTCGACGTGTCACAAGATCTCTCACCACTTCCGAGACAGAGAGATAATTTCTGATACCACAGGGGGAACTCGAGCGAAGTAACTTACCACTGGTGTTGCTCAGGACTGAGGTTGTTAGGAACCTTATCTACCTTGGGTCTTCTATAATCTCTGATAATAACATCTTAGAACAAATTAAACGAAAAAGGCTTCTTGCCAGCCACTGAATCCTGGGACTGGAAAGGCAATTCACCTGTATAACCCTATTCATAACATAACATTTCAAATTTCAATAAATGATGCAATCATTGAGTACTCCGATGAAGTCAAATATCTAGGAGTAATCCTAGACAAAAGACTTAACTGGAACTCCCACATCAACAATAAAATAACAAAAGCAACTAAAGCTTTATGGGCTTGCCGACGAATGTATGACACAACCTGGGGGATCTCCCCAAAAATCCCATCATAACATATGCTTCTTTAGTATGGTGGACCAAAGTGAAACAAACAACTGCCATCTCAAAGCTTAAGAAGGTACAACGCCTAGCATGTCTGGGTATATCAGGAGCCATGCGTACCTGTTCTACGGCTGCTATAGAAGCCATTATATAGGACTAACACCTCTCCACATATATATATATAAACAAAGTGGCAATTCGCAGCTCGGCAAGTATGTTACAAGCGAAAGAGATAAGTCTCAAATACCACCCGGAACTAAAGACACTACTCTCAGATAAACTCCCAGGTAAACAAACTGCACACCTGGATAATCGGGATATAAAGAGCTTATGAATACCCGTGATTAATACTAAATCTAGGCGGCTCAAATAAAAAGCGGGAAATCTTGTTTCCAACAAGTACGCAATGGATGCTTCCCGTGACTAGACACAATGGATGCAACTGATGGTCTATGGAAAGCCGTGGGAACCTCCACAAGAGTGCCCATTTACCTACCCATCTACCTACCTACCTATCATGGAAGATTAGAGCTCAAAGTGGCGAGAAAAGGAGAAAAGATAATGGACTAAATGCTGAGCCGGTAGGAGTCCGGGGAATCTGGTAACTCTTGACGATGCATGACGCATTGACTCTAACAAATTGCTCTATTCAAAACACGACACAATCGTCGGCAGCCTTAATGATTGTCTATTATAGTTTGTCGGCATCACCTCTATACTGCGCAGAGCATACCAGAAAACCCTCTGTCGACACTGTCAAAAGCCTTTTCAAACCAAAGAAGACCAAAGCCACTTCTCCCCCAGAGAGGAGTATTGAGAAAAACTTGCTGATACTAAATTGATGTTCCTGGACTGTCTGCAATACTCTCGCGAATTGCTTCCATGTTTTCTGTTGAACGACTTGTGACAGGACACCCAGAGTGTTCAAGATCACCAATTGATGCAGTCTCCCTGAATTTTTCAATTATTGTCTTCACAGTTGATGCTTTTCAATTACCATATTTTGTTCGAAAATTTCGAACTGTAGCTGACAAACCTTCATTATTTTTACAATATTGCTCACAAATGTAAATGCGTTGTTCTTTCGTATAGCGCTCAATTTTTATTAACCCCGAACCAAAGATAATAAAACACAACAAAAATATATTATATTATCTTTGCCCGAACTGTCAGCTGTCACATTGTTATTTTTTTATGTTGGCATCACTGTACTATTAAATGGCGCAAAATTCAAATTTTTCGTGAATTATTATGGAAGACTGCGGTTTATTATGAACGAAAGCTTAGCACCGTGTGGGTCACTCACAAAAAAGGAGATTGCTCTGAACTGCACCAACTACAGAGGAATAAGGGCCGTTTTATTCACTATTGTTCAACTTGCCGAAAACTCCAAAGTTAGCCAACTTTGAAGTTGATCTTAAATCGAGAGTTGAACGGCAAGTTGAAAATTGCTTTTATTCACTACATTAATTTGCAACTCCGAAGTTGAAATCCTAAAGTTGTCCTACCTGCAGTTTGTAAAATATTCCTGGGATATTCGTGACAAATGACACACAATGGGTGGTATGCATATGTCAGTTCAACCTTAGATTTGCATTTCGCGCGTAATTTCAATTGTGTTTTAACGTTATTTTCAATTGGACAGATCAGACTTGAATTTCAGATCTCGGATTTTTCGTGCTTTTGTAAATGTATAAGTTATTATTAGTGTGTTCAGCGTTACCAGATTTAGCAGTTTCCTGCGATTTTAGCAGGATTTGATCGTAAATTTCACATGCAGCAGATTTTTTAGCATTTTTGTAAATTTCAGCAGTTTTTTGCAGTTTTTAAAAATGTTCAAAAAACATTTTTAAAAAAGCTTTTTTAATCAACATTTAGCACCATTTCATACATTGGCTAGGCTATATAAAAAATTGGTAAAACTCGCAAAAATTTAAATGCGACGACGTATTGATATGACATGATGTTGTTTCGTCCTACATCGGGGTTTTCCTATTAGGTGCTTGTTTTTTTGTTTGCTTTTGCCCTGGAAATACAAATTTAAGCAACAAAAATACAAAAGACTAATTTGCTAAAATGTTTTTTTTTCTTTATTGCTTTCATTCATCAATACTTAACTGCAAAAGTGCAAACCGCAACCAATTTCTTTCTGTCGGAGCATATCGGAATAAATTCTTATGAAGCTGTCAAAAATATCAGTCAAAAACGCACTTGATCGCACTGCACTGCAACGCAACACAAAAGTAGTGGAACTTCCATAAGTCCAACTCTCAAAATGAAAGAAAATAAATTCGAGTTATTGAAACTTCCAGTTATGAAGGCCAAAAGTTGAAAAGTTGAAAACGTAGAGTTCTCAATAAAACTTCGAGTAAAAGAAAAATTGGACCTCAAAAAGTTCGAGTTATGGAAGTTTGACGTACACAATAATATGATTTTTTTGTAAATGTAAAATGATTCACAAGAATTACATTAATAAGTAAAAAAATCAAATATTTTTCGTGGAGAAATCGATCGCAGTTTCTTTAGCATTTTTTACGGTTTTGTTTAGCAGTTTTTGCAGTTTTCCGCCCCGGCTTTAGCATTTTTGGAACAAATAATCTGTGTGTTATTAGACAGTACATCAGCTGGGCAAATTGTTTTCGTTTGTCGATGAAAACATATGAACTTAATATGAATAATTACATATATCGACATTGTCGTCCGCTTTGAGAGACGAAAACGATAGATGAAATCACGGTCATCCCATTTTTCCATTCCAACACGTTGTAGCATCTTGTATTACCGCCTCTCACACTTACGTACCAAATTATCTATCTCCTCATCATCTTCCCTGCTCGAAGACGATGGCCAATTCTCCTAAAAATAGTTTGCACGCTACATTATTTCAATTTTCAAAATGAATTATTAATTATTTTCGTCACTTTCAGAACTGAACTGCCAAACATAGAAATAAAAAATAAAAAAAAATCGGAAGTTTGACATAAAACCCCAAGTTTGCTTTATAACTTCAACTTTTTCGGGGAGTTGAGCGAATCCAAAGTTAATCAACTCTTGGTTTTCTCAACTTCGGAATATCCAAAGTTGATTGAGTCAACTTCGAGTGAATAAAAGCAATTTCTCAAGTTGAGAATAAAAATCCCCAAGTTGTGTTCAACTTGAAGTGAATAAAATGGCCCTAAGTCTCCTGAATGTCGCATAAAAGATCTTGTCTGTTATACTATGTAAAAGCCCAAAAATCGTTCGCTAGTAACCTGATGGGTCCAAATCCATAGGATCCAAATTCTAGGCCAAGAAACTCAACAATTGATCAAATCTTCGCACTCAGGGAATTTAAAAAAAAAACTCCCCAAAGATTTTAAAAGTTAAAAAAAAAAAAAAAAAAACAGAACTCACCTATGACCGGCATGCGTGTCACACATTAATCCAGTTTAGGGCGCATAACTGCAATAAAAAGAGAAAACAAAATTTTAATGAAATCCTATATAAAACTCTCACTAGGTACCTATAATTTCATCTAAGTATGTTAGGGTCACTTAAAAGCGTATCTATCGCATCATAATCAAAACAAAACCAACAAAAAAATCCTACACACACAACAAATTGAAGTTTAATGCATTTTATTGTTATCCGTGTTTTTTTTATGTTTTTTTTATTGCAACTGCAACACCAATTATATTGCAGCCCTCGACACCCCGCCGTGCTTCATAAAGTCCCCATTAGATGACAATGCAGCGCGCAACCATCAGAGTCGCCTCCAGTGATCAACACTACGCTGCCGCTCCAATGGATTTCATTAGAATTTCCAGTTCGCTTGTCGTGACGATAGTCGCTTGTCCATGTTTTGCTTTGTTTTTTTTTTATAGCCACAACCAGAGTGGCACATTTAAGTGAGGTTCACTGTCCAGGTCATAACCGTGGTCATTTGATTCAATTTCGAAATTGAATAGCATTTTTTTTTTTTTAGATTATATGGGTCAGTAGTGTTAGTCGAGCGAGTGGCGCACACGCCTCTTCAAAGTGGGAATACGTATCTCGATCACATGACTGATTGGAATCGAAATCGGACAACTGTACGACTGCAGCTATTTCAATGACAATGGTGACGATTAATGCGATCAATTTGTGGTTGTGTTTTGTTGCTGCCTGATGTCGATCTGCTCCAGAATCGGAAAATGAGGATCATTTGCATTTTGGGGCGAGAGTATATGGACACATGCAATTGAGGTGGGTGTAGTAGCTAGTAGGTTTCCGACGCGACGCCCACCTTTGGGGCTATCGGATGGAAAGTTATAGTCCAAAGTTATAGTTGATGGTTGATTTATGACCCGCATCTTGGTATAATTAAAACAGCGAGTCTTCTGTTGATGGTATAGATCTGGCATCAGGTGGCTGGGCCAATGATATGCTAAGTGGGTTAAGCATTTTTTTTAACTTTTTGGGTGCAACCAGAAGTTTTGTTGGATATGGCTTAGATTGTCAAAGATGAAAAAAAAACTTGTCGTGCTATAAACTACTCCCTAAATGATAAAAATGTGAGTGAAATGGCATAACTGTCTGAAAATTGACTCAGTCTGACCAATTCTACAAGAATAAGACCGCGAGGTATAAACTTCTCTACCTGTTTCAATAGGGCTTCACTAACATGCAGAGTGAATTTAACAGGTATTCTGGAGACGCACTCTAACACCTTTCACTCTCACCTCTTACTTATTTAGCGGGCTTTCGGTCCCGACTCTGCTTGAGACTAGTTAGCCTTTCATCCTCTGCGATTGAGGGCAGCGCTCTGGTATCTGCGAAGGGGTGGTCTTTGAAACGGAGGTTCGGTTTCCCCTGTACTTTCGAACCTGGGTGCTGGGATTCGAAGATCGTCTTAGTTGGAGCATTGTTGACAGGGGCGTAGTGAGGGGGGCGTGGGGGTGTCGCACTAAAATCCTTAAAATTTTGCGAGTTTAGATTCGATTTTAAAAAGGACGTTTGGCATTTATAATTTGAGGTAAAATTCGAAGGAAAGTTTGTGGAACGCGGCTTATTGATGTCGGCAAGTTCCTGAAATAAGTCGGCTTTTAAGTCAACCCCCCCCCCCCACGGCTCGAACCCTCGCTACGCCCGTGATTGTTGTCAATGAGCCAAAGACCACCTCCACATCTTAATACCGATCATTGACTTTGCATTTTCTCATTCATTCGCCCTCCACGAACGAAAGACCAAAAATCAAAAGTCCATCGATGAATTTTTCTTTAGAAGGAGCCCAGCTCTCCCTTCCTGCTTATATCATCCAACGCCGAGTTATGATACCTACGAGGGTGGACAGGGATTTCCTATCCTTCCGCATTATCTTCTCGGTTTTGGTTTCGTTGATGGACGGCCATAGCATTCATGTGGTATTACAAGTAGTTAAGGTGGCCCATCAAGCTTTCGCCTTTCTTGTGGCTTTTCTATCTGCTTCAAGCTTGAGTCTGAGTGTGCAAGGCGGGATGTTCACAGAGGGATCAGCTTGTTCTGCAACAGCTTTCGAACCTTGTCTTGCTAATTCGTCTACTTTCTCATTGCCTGCATTGACTTCATGTCCCGTAAGCCAGCAGACCGATACCTTGTGCTGTGTACCAAGATCATTGAGTTCTTCGCGACAGCATGTCACAAGCTTCGATTTTATTTCTAGTGGAGTTATGGCTTTTATTGCTGCCTGGCTGTCGATAAAGATGGTAATACCTCCAGGTGGTATTGCCCTTACCATAGACTCACGGGCTGCTGTTGTCACTGCCAGGAGCTCTGCTTGGAAGACGCTGCTATGGTCGGGGAGGCGTATCGATTTTGATATACGCAGCGATTTAGAGAAGACCCAGTGTCCATTTTAGATCCGTCTGTAAATACGTCTATGGTTTGTGTGCTAGTTACGAGTCCATCTCTCCATTCTTCCCTGCTGGTATAGGCGCTAGAGAAGGGTCTTGTAAACACGTGATGTAGTCCGTGACACGGCCAAAATATTTCTGTAGGATCATCGAGGCATAAGCTTCTAGCTTAGAGGCCCCAGTTCGACTGTAATGTGTCGTTCTTCAAGCAGGCTGATTATACAGTTGAGTATAGAGTATACTCTTTATCATTTAATGTTTTCTCGATTGTGCCGACAACACAATGTAGCGCGGTCTCCAGACTTTTACCTTTGGTGTAGGCGTGTTGGGCCGAGGATAAATCTTACGGGCATAGCCTGCTACGAATGTGTATGCCAATCAGTCTTTCTAATGTTTTCAGGATGAAGGAGTTGAGGCTTATTGGCGTTGGTGTGACTTGGTTTGTCAGCCCTTCACTTCTCTCCATGTTCTTGGTATAGAACAGAAAAAAATACAACAGAAAAGAATACAACTCCACATTATGTACAATTTTTATTTTTTTTTTTTTGGGACACCATTAACCTCTTAGACATCTCCTTTTTATTATTTAACATAAACGATTCAAAAGAAGAAGCAGCAGCAATATGATAAAAAACAGCCAAGACTCCCTTATTACCATAATTTAATTCAAAGCTTTTGCGATTTATTTAGCCCCCAAAATATTATGTCCACACAAATTAGCACCTTTACTCCAAGACCTCCCACTTGATAAGCACCTCTTCGTTGTTCAAAAGATGCCCAACCCAAATTTGCCAAACCGTAATTAACAATTTTGCCAAATTACAGTGATTAATTTCAACAAGTGGTCGGTCCCCATTACAATGGAATGCAAATTAAGTTACCAAAAGTAGATGGGCCTCCGCTCTCGACTGGCGCTCGAAATAAATTGAGCAATTATCCCAAGACCGTAAATTAAATTTTTGGCTTTGTATTGATTGCAAATTCTGTTTTGACCGATAGAGAGAGAAACGGATTTGTTTGTTTTTCATCTTAGCCGTTTTTTGATTTTGGCTAAGTGAAATGATTTGTCACAATGCAAAGTTAATTTCAAGCGATGGCTACAAGTAGGACCGGTTGTATTTTTTTTTTGGAAATCACTCTTTTTTTTTTTAGCCAACCTCCCGGGGGTAAATTGAATAAGCTGTCAAAACAATCGCGGCGGTGGTAGTCCGGTCGTTGGGATGAAGGTAAATAAAAGTTTGCAGACGCGAACATACTCGATGAAAGCTTTAATAGTCATTGAGATAGGTATTACAGTTAAATGGCATGAAAAAGTACAATTTAATTAGAAGGCCTTGGGCCTCATGCTGATGATGGTAGATTTGAGTGGTGAAAATAGAATCTTTGCCCATAGATGGTTTAATCTGTCGAGTGCCTTGTGGAATAGCGATAGATTGACAGCTTGAGTGGCTGATTTTTTGTTAAAAATACAGTTGTTCTACTATGACGTTTGGTCTAGTTTTGTGTTGATTTTTGTCTTTCATTTGGAAATTCTAAAGAACATAGTGACAATGGCGACAAGGGGAAATGTGGAACGAATAAGATTTGTTATGATACACGTAAATGAAGTTGGTATAATTGAGATTTTAGCGAGTGATATACCCTAGCGCACATATGTGTGCGTTTGCGAATAATAGTTGCTTTTTATTGTATTTTTTTCGATCTTTGTTGAATTAGTAGAAAACTTATTAAAAAAAAATATTAGCACTGCCAATAGAACAAATGGGGTTTACAAATAAAATGTAAAAATAGTGTGCGCAAAAACAAGTGAAATTACGCAACGTAATAACTTATTAAGTGGAGCTATTGTACGAGCAATTTTTGAGTGCTTTTGAGTATCCTAAATATGATCATAGTGGATTCAATATAGTGTGAAATAAAAATCGCATTATTGCGCACATTGTGCGTTGACCCTATAATGAACTGAAGTTCAACTTTGTGAACATATTTTACCACACATATGCACAATGATCGTTTTGGCTATTGTTAAATTTAAAGTTCTACTTTATAGAGCCGCATAATATTGACCTGTACTGTATATATAAAATTGTCTGAAACAGCTACGAAAATAGAGGACGTCGATCAGGAAATTACACAAGTCTTGCTGTGCGCGCATGTGCGCGCGTCTAATTAGACCAAATTTCTACTCGAAAAAAAAGTTGAACAATTGAGGAAAATGTTCATTTAAATGTTAAAATCTACAGCGCACACAATTGTGCGTTTATATTTTATTGAATAACTTGCCCATTGGTAATTGTTATGCTCATCAGCACGATGATAAAGATCGACGGAGTCGTATTGCAGATTGCGCACATTGGTGTGCGTTCGCCTAATGTGACATACAACTTTTACTGGAATACATGAACGTGTTCATAAATTTTTATAGATTGTTCCGGATTTAGCAATTATATTCAATTCTTTATGGACTGATAAGATTGCTGCGCACATTGGTGTGCGTTTGCGTTGTATAAGTTGATATACACCCTTTTACCAAATGAATTGAAGTTAGAAGGAAACAACTGTCCTACTAGCATAGGAATCATATGCAAAAAATCTTTCCATATGCTGTCCATTAATATTGTCGAAATTAATTATTGCCGTACATAAAATGTTCCAAAAAACCAGTCCACCATGAAATTCCATCACCACATACACCAACACCATTCAGTTCACTGGCAAAGTTGTCATCCATTAACAATAAACAAGGCAATAATAGCTCTACACAAGCTCCTTCATGTTTTTCTGATTTTGTTTTTTTGCAATCTCAGTTGCAATCGTTTCTTGCAACATCCCTTGCCAGTCACTACTGCAGTTATCGTCGCACAAATTGCATGCTGCGCGTTGTCCTCTGTATATGTGCAGTAGCACCGCACCGTTCCGCTGATAATTGAACTCAAAACAACATGTTCGTATTGTAATTAAGGGCACTAGCTATATGGACGTACAAAAAGCACACACTTAGCTTGTTGTCGTTAAAGTAATTCCGGCATTTTTGTTTTCCATTACATGACCAATTTTAGCCAGGTAGCAGGAAGCCTTGCTTCGTTGCAGATGGTTGAAAAAATTGCTCATTTCATGGTAACGTTTTCCACTTTCTATGGATCGCGCGCCACAGTGCGTGCCTACATTTTGATTGGCAGGGGGTAGCAGAAGGAGCAGACAAAGTATGCGTGATGACAGTCAGCAGTTTAATGTCCTATAATTTGATTAGTGGAATTAACTGTCAATCACTTAATTGACATCGAATGATCTGTTGGATGGGGTTGATGTAAGTAGAGCCGTTTATTGGCACAGTGAGGGATCCTTAAAAATTCCGTAAATTGAAGATAGTTTGTAATTGGAAAAAAAAAATGCTATAGGTACTCGGATTGGGGAGGACAGATAATTGGATGTGACAGTTAATTTAGAATGAACGCCTATAGTTGGTTTGAGATCGGAATGCAGACTTTTCCGAGGAGATAAGTAAGCGACCTGCTTTCATGACACGAAGCCAGCGATTCAGCACGTCAGCAGCCAGAATTCGATATCGCACACGAGTGTGCGCTAAGAGATCCAAGTTGGCCACGTTCGATACAAATAATGAAATGATACAGTATGAAATGTTTGAAGAGCTCTGATGAATAACTGACAAAAGGTGGACGACTTAGTGTTAGCAAAGACAAGGAATGCGTAAGCGCACACTGTGACTTTTACAAGTGCGATTTGAATGTGTGCGCATAGCAAAACTGTGTTTTTGTTTTTGTATCTCTTTCAACTTTAGACTAATAGACTATCTATATTCAAGTACGTTTGATTTGTATATGCTTAGCAAGGCGATCTAAGTTATGTGCGCAAACTAGCTTACAAGATCCATGTTTTTTGGTGTGCGTTTTGGTACCATGCTACCTACATTTTATTTGGACTCTGTTGTACGGATTCTTTGGTTTATGTATTCGCTTAAAAACTTATCGTAATGTGCCTAAAGGTTGTGGTTGCTTGTTATACCCTGTACCACACTGTGAGGGTATATTCACTTTGACATTACATTTGTAACGCACATAAGGAGACGTTGTAGGTATGACAAACTATATATATTATTGATCAGCATCACTTTCTTAGTCGATCTAGCACGATTACGGCCGTAATTTAAGAGCTATCGACTTGAAATTTCGTACGTAAGCTTTTATCCACCAAACTGAGGCTAAATTCGAAGATGAGCAAGATCGGATGAAAACTACTACTACCTCCCATACAAAATATATACCTATTTGATGTTAAAAATTAAATTTAAATAGCTACAGTAAAGGTAGCAAGTTTAAACTTTGCACATATTGTTTTAATAATATTTTTGTTTGACAACAAATTAGATTGGACGAATAAAAACTACCCATACCTCCCATACAAATATATAAGTTTTTAATACTAAAATATTGAGCTTCGGCATAGTCGCAGATAATTGTCTTACTGGTTTTTCTTTTTTTTTCAGTCTTTCAAGATCTATTAGCATCTTTTCATATACAGATGGTAGTCTTTACCGACGGACGGTTGTTTTTACTGACAGATGGTAGTTTTTAGCGACAGACGATAGTTCTTATCGACAGACGGTAGTTCTTACTGTCTGACTGGAAACAAACGTTTTTTTTTTTAGAAAATAAAAGAATTTCAAAACCCGGAGCACAAGATTGCCGTGTCCTGTCCACTGCACTACTTTACTTGATCTTACTCACATGGCACTACAGTCTGGGGTGGTCCTGGGCCTCTCTTGATCTAGGTTAGGTCTGACTCTGAATCTCCAGTATCTGACAACTTTATCCGGTCTACACTCTCTCAATTTCCAAAAGTAAAATACAAAATTTCCCACAACTTTCTCCCTTTTTTCCTGCTGCCAGCCAAATGAGTTAGTTCCCATTCCGATATCTAAATCGTCTATACCTTTTAATAAGCCGACTTTGATAAACTCGACAGCTTACCAGCGAACAATTCAAAACAGGATACACAACACTTAGAGCAATAAAATCAGCCAACTTAATGGATTTATTCATAGAACAGAAAAATATATCTGAACTTGTTCCAGAAAAATAAGAAGATTACACCAGAAAGTATTCCACCTACTGAGAGCCATCGTCACCAATCCACATTTTGCTTCTTCATCTAATGCAAATCGCCAAGTGCCATTAATAAGTAATCAGCTTTAGCTAACTTCAACTGCGTGCACCCGTATATGCTGCACACAGGCATCCTGTCGATAAATGACCAAGATTAGTCCCTTTTCCAGTCAAAACCTTATGCCAGCAGAAAAGAAGAGAGAGCGCCCACCTTAACCATAATGAAAATTATCGCATACCCACTCTCATTTCCAAGTTCTGTTCAGTTAAGGCAAAATCTCGTTCGCAAGTTTTTTAAGTTAAAAGAAAAAAAAAAATAAATTATTTGAATGGTCGATGGGATGAACTAATTCATGAGGTGACTCCATACACTGTCCCATCAGCGAAGGGGAGTTCATTAAAATATACTTAGTGTCCAACCAGTTTTAGTTTCGTCTTGATCCTTTGGTAGCACTCGGTGGCGCATATGCACACCAGTCGGGACGGGACCGGTATTTCTGGCGATAATGGTTCTCACATCATTTTCGCCCAGGAGTGCGTGACAATCTTCATTTGCCCACAAAGCTGATGCAGATGAAATCTCTGCACTGCACTTGGTCATAGATTATATTCCGGCTTTACCTGCGCGCAGTATAATGAGTGTTCAGATAAAAGGGAGCATACATTTCTATGCTAATTTTTACAGCTTTCCAAATCGTTTGACATTATTTTGTTGTCGTTAAATTTTATTTCATTGAGTGTTAGACACGAAGATGGCGCTCAACATGACATCTGTCAAGTGGCAATTATGGCGAAAATTGTGTTCATTGCTAATGAAGAAATTTTGCTGAAAGGAGATGTCAGACAATTCATCTTGTTGACTGAAATATTCTGGTCGAAGGTTTTTGGAGACAGAACTTTGACGAAAAAGTCGGGTTTAGAAAATAAACACTGGCTGACAGTATCTGCGGTGAGAATCTATTTTCAATTCGTTTTATCAGCATCCATCCCTAAGAAAGTCCTTGAAGATCAGCGATCGAGTAGTATCTAAACTGGCGCCCTATGTCAGGGCTGCGAAAGAATATTGTACTCACTAGAAATGCTCGTCAAATCAGAAAGTTTGGCTCCATTCTATAGTCAGTATTTTTTAGCTATTCATATTCAACTCATTCGTTTTCACTTCAGCAGGTTTATAGAACCTTAGACCTCTTTAAAAGAACGCATCAACTACTTCAAGAAGCACATAAACTCTCCATTAGCAAGGATAGATCAAAAGCAATCGTGAAATCGAAGAAATAATGTGCTGCTGAGGCAAGTCACTGAATACCAACGATGTGAAGTAGATCGTTTGAGAATAGGCTCTCAAACGGGCACCGATGTTGGCGAATAACATTATAGCTTCGCGGTCGACAGCGACCAATAGGAACATCAGTTTGACGAAATAATCGACTTAGATGTTTGGGACATTTAGAGCGTATGGACAGCATTGATGCCGCAGCAAAGGACGCATAAGAGGTAGTTGCAAAGGGACCTTAACCAACGTGGTATGGCAGCTGGATAGATAGACTACATAGGGGTATGATCTGGTCATCATACAGCGCGTTTCAATTCACTTGGCCAACCGTCGGTTGCGCAGAGAGAGGATTTAAGAGAATATACACGACACAAAACAAAACACAAAAACAAAATACACAGAAACCTGCGCAGTAGAATGGCCAAGTGAATTGAAACGCGCTGTACAATACAAGGGACGATAATTGAACCATTTCGATCCTTGTTACTTATAAGACCTTCTATCCTGGGTCCTTGAAATCTGAGCTCCTATACCCAAAACTCGATGATGCTAAAGGGTATTTTTTTTTTTTTGCTGTTTGGTTTTTCAGCCTGCATTGTTTTGACAGTTCACGCGTGATTTGTTACAAGTGTCAAAGTAAAAAATGCTCAGTTAACATTGTCATTTCACCATGGATGGCCCGAACAACATTTGCAAATTATTGAATTTTGTTACCAAAAATCGTGCTCAGTAAAAAATGGACATATTCCGAGACGAATTTGATGAGAAATTCATCTCACGTTTTAGACCTGTGAATTAGAGGCCTAGATCATGCGATTTGACACCGCTGGACTATTTTTTTATGGGTATATGTGAAGTCTCTCGCCTATACGGATAAGCCAGCAACTATTGCCGCCTTGGAAGGCAACATAACTCATGTTATTGGTGAGACGCCAGTAGATATGTTGGAAAAATTACTCCAAAAATTGGACATTCCGGATGGAAGACTTGAAGCGTAGTCGCGGTCAACATTTACACGAAATAATATTCAAAAAGTAAATGGCAAGAATTGATTTATCAACCCTCATACAAATTTCACTCAATTTTGCAAATTTTCGTTGTAAACTATATAGTTGTAAAGTGAAAACCCAAGTGGCGCAATCTTCCATATAAAATTACGCCGAGCGAAAATTGTATTTTTATTTAATTAATTTGTGTGTATCTCTTGGTACATACAACGCCACGCAACTTCTATAAAGGTGCTAAAACACGGCATGTAGCAAGCCACATACGTATGTAGCTCTGACGTCAATAGAGAGTGCACAAAGAGAGCTTATACACGGCATGTAGCCGTGGGACCATTCGCTGACGTCAAAATGACTAAAGGCAATTTATTGAATTTGCTACTAAGCAAAAATGTGTTATTCTTGTAGAAATTCACTTGTACTATAAGCATTTGTAGAAGTGTATTATGTAGGTCCCAGGGTAGGCGCGAATAAAACCTTTTGTCTAGTATTTGTAATACACGTGCATTTCTATAAGTGGATACCCAACACGTTCCCGTCAGTACTTTTTGACAAATTTACCAGGCTTACTTGTAGAATCCTCTGTTAAAGCGAATTGGCTAAATATTTCCTTGTTTCTATCCCCTACGAGTTGTGGTCAGAAAGTTCTGTATATTAATGGTTTATCTCTCACTAAAAAAAAAAGATTATAAAGAAAAATCTTCCAGACAATAAAACCGCATCCTTGCAAGCCCAAATTACGACGCACATCGGCATCAAAAAAACCAATCAAAGGAAGCTGCAACACAAGTTGTTTGTTAAAAAAAATCCTTGACAAGTACATTCACTTGACAGACGTCTCTCTCAGGTATCAACTGCAAATTGGCCTTCTTTTACATTTATGCAATTATTTTTTTTTACCGAAAAACAACGTTTCCCTT
The DNA here is from genome assembly GCA_955612985.1 of Cheilosia scutellata. Classification (NCBI taxonomy): domain Eukaryota; kingdom Metazoa; phylum Arthropoda; class Insecta; order Diptera; family Syrphidae; genus Cheilosia; species Cheilosia scutellata. Next base: position 117,543,736 of record OY015312.1, read on the forward strand.
AATTAAAGACGTTCACCCAATGAACCCATAAAAGGACCCTTCGAAATGCCATAAAATTGTTTTTTTTTTCCAAGGTAAACTCCACCACCAGTCCCTTCACAAATTAAATTCTTTCTTAACTTCAACTGGTAGCCGATTAAGAACACAAACCAAACGTAACGCAGCATCATGCTCATCATTTCATTAAACCGCACAAAATTCAAGGGCTCCCAAGACAGTTAACTGAGTCGTGTCCAGCGCCAAAATTCTGCAGAAATTCGGTGGACAAGCGCAGAGAACAAAGATCCCATTAACTGAAGGCACCCAGTACATCTATAGGAAATATGCTGCTCTGCCTTGGGGTTTATCTCAGTGCAAATAAATTTGTCTGACGAATCCCGAAAGACAATTACATTAAACCGGCCGAATGTCTCTGTCTTCTGGGGTTCAAAGGAATTTATTTCCTGGATTCTGCAAACGCATTTTTTTTTGGTTTGCTGTGCTCTGTGTTGTGGAATTTTACTTTTAGTGGGACATTTTGTATTCGGGTTTTGTGGTGATAATTGGGTGAGTGGAATTGTGTTTTATTTTTCTGTTAGTGACTTGTGAGGGATATCACCGTTAACTGGTAATTAGATAGCCGAAAATGGAAATGGGTTTGAGACTTTGTGGTCGAAACAGAAGGGAATATGATGAGGCTGAAAGTGGGCGAATGTTTTTTTAAGAGGAATTGAATGAGTCACGGCTGTAGATTGTTCGTACTCTGCTCTCGAAGTTAAAAATGAAGAGAATATGCCGAAAGAAAAGTCATATAATTATTTTCAATATTTGTGGGAAAGCAGATTTTACTTCGCAATGGGTAAGAAGTAAGAGCAGGCAAGGTCTACACTCTTCGCCACATATTAAAGTTCATTATTTTTATTGGTCTTAGTGCTAGTTTTACGCTTCGTTTCTTTATTTGACTTATTTAAGACAGCTTCAACTGGTCCAATTTGAAAAAATCCTGGTGGGGGTTCCAAAATAACCAGGTATATGTATCAGTATAGTATATGTATTTCGTGGGAATGTTGAGTTTGAAATAACTGTCGCTTTCAGAATTCGCTGGGGTGATCTTATAACATTTCTCTATGTTGATAGAAAACTTCATTTGGAACAAGGTCTGCATCCAGGACGCATCGGCATAATGAGGAGCGCCTTTGATAACGAAGGTTGTGCAATCAACGTTGCGTTCATTACTTATGGTTAATTTTAGGATCCTATTTTCCCATTCGGAAACAGTCCATCAGGAAGTCCCGAAACGATTTATAGGGGCGCTTGTGCGGCAGGAGCCGGTATGTCGGTTATCGGTGTAGTTGGCGGAAGAGGTGATGGCGCGGCGGTGGCGAAAATGCAGTTGTTTGAGTTACAGGAGGTGCTGCAGCGGAAGCGGGTATGTATAACAATAGTGTGAAGATTAACGCCAGTATCAAGTAGTTCAGACAGAATTGAAGTATTATAGACTGACTGAATATGGCCTTGATTGATATCAGACAAAGTGTCGAACTGAGATTAGCTCATCGACTATGCCTCCAACCGTTTGCCGGGTTGCAAACAGGTCAGCATCAATTTTATAAAGCACTATATTGGATTATTGGCGAAAAGTCAGGAATCGAGTAATTAGGTGGTGTAACAGATTTAGATGAGTTTTGGAAGAAGAGATCAAGGTCAGTTCGAAAGAAATTAATTGACTTCGTTATTGCCATATTTGGGTTTGAATTCCGAAAGGCGACACCCGTATGTCGTTTTTGAGCTCTTTAGTGTTGTTTGGGGACGCGTCTTTACAATTCATTGACACCTTTAGTAGTTGTTCTTCGATGCTAAGGAGTTTTGATTTGTAGAACGCGTCTCATGAGTCAATGACACTACTGAGTTCTTCAACACTTTAACGACCAAATCGGACTTTTGATCTGACATCTTTTGGTTTTCATGAAAATGTCTAAAAGGATATTTGTTTACACTCATCGCATAAATTTTGGAAAACACTCGTATATTTTTAAGGTAGGTCACGGCTCACGGATCGCTTTTTTAAGCCAAAGCATGTTGGGGGTGGAAATAATTAGAACAAATTCCGCTGCAGGATACCCATTCGGTTTCATCGGCAACACAATTAACGTGACATGTTGCAAAAAAAAACGTGAAAAGTAATCACAGTTCAACTAAAGCAAAGGTAAATTTAAATATGGGTTAGTTCACGAAAAAAGCGCGTCAATATTGCGAGGAAATTGCTAAGGCGGCGAAAAATGAATTACGGTGAAGATAGAAAATGCGACTCGGTGGCGGTTGAAGATAAAACTACAAAAAACGATTAGCCAAAAATCGGCAAAATGTGGGGTTCTAATTTTCCGCCACTTGAATATAACGAAAAAAAACATTTTAGATAATTATGATTCTTTTTAGCACAAACATAACTTAAATTTAAGATAATTGGAGTATTTTAGATTTATAAAAAAAAGTTTGAATTGCGTGTTGAGAAACCTGGGTTTACTACGATATCTCAAAAAAAAAAAAATCTCGAAAAAAAAATCTCGAATTTAAAAAATCTCGAAAAAAAAAAATTTAGAAAGCATAATCTCGAATAACAAAAATGTCGAAAAAAAATCTCGAATTAATAAACCTGCTTTGGTTTACTGTCTGCCTATGGGATGGGTGCAAAAAAAAAATCTCGAATTTACTTTTTATTATTTCGAGATTTCTTTTAGATTTTTAGCCTTCGAGATTTTTGTCATTCGAGATTACGTCATGATCCCGAGAAACCTACCTGCTCCAAAAGTCAACCATCAGCAAACATTTTCAATGATATTCAAATCCGATGAGTAGGGCAGCCAGCGTAATAGCTCCACATTTTGGCTCTCAATGGGTCGTATGAATAAAACGTAGCAATTGCTTTTACTCAAAATAAATGACAAAATCGAAGCAATTGCTAAGCTTCGTATGAATAAAAACTGGTTTGAGTTAACTTCAACTTTTGACATCTTCGAAAAGCGGCGCAACCGACCTTTTACTCAGATAAAACGTGGAAGACAAAGCAATTGCTATACGAACATTCCAAGTCTGCTATTTTGTTGACTCAGAGCATTTGCTAAATATTTTGCGCGCACATTTTTTTACAAAAACAGTCTAGCCTTGTGAGTTTTAGTGTTTTTTTTTATAAATACATAGGTAGTTAAATTAATTTTTGTTTGTGAAATGCTTGTTTGTGGACGCGAAGGCCTAAACAAAAAACCAAAAACTAAAACTTTCTAATATAAATTCAAATCTATAAAAATAAGGAGACTATTCAGGTGGGTATACCTATACAGTATCCTAACGTTATGTATGTACACTGTGCAAGCCATTGCTTGAACCTGCTCCATATCAACTCCTGCAATTCGCAATTGCCTTTGTGTAGTTAGTGAAATAGCTAATTTCCTTCGCAACCATTCAAATCCAAATATATCTTTCAAAAATGTCATTAAGAAACACCCACCAGAGAGCCGAAAAACTCGACTTCTACGCCTTTGTGAAACAAGATTCATTGAAAGGCATGACAGTATTATTTCCTTCGTAGAGCTCTTCAAATGTATCTCAATAAGTCTTGAAGAAATAACGAGCAGAACGTGCGCGATGTCTTCGAAAGTATCAACACTTTTGGTAGCGGTCCAAAAAAGTGATTTCCTAGTAAGCCTCATTGTATGCGAAAAGCTGTTCAGCTTAAAGTAAAAAGTCCTTATCTGTTTTCCTACAGAACAAATCCATAGATTTGTTGCGACCGCTCAAAAGAAGTTCTCAATTCTCTTAAGAACATCAGAGAAAATGTCGAAGATTTTTTCAGAGAGGCTTTTCAATCCGCATCCCAACTTGACGAGGACTTATTTGAAGTTGAATTAAGAGCTCTAAGAACTTCATTGAAACTAACAACGCGTTCCAATCGGGAAACCTCTTCTACTGAAGCCTAAAATCTTACGGACAGATTCATAGTCAACGAAGACGTTCTACCATCGATCGTTTCAAGCTCTTCTCCCAGGTTGTGCTGCATTTGAACGAGTGAACAAAATGGAAAAGCTAACATGTTACTTTGATGGTTCAAGTTCGTTGTCAGCTGTGAAAGCTGAATACCTATATTCTTTGGTGCGAAAAAATATCGTCGAGTGATCCTTCTACCGAAGTTTTGAAATTGCTTGATATATGTGGCAATGGCAAGACTTACTTTAGAGGTATAAACTTCTTGCTTATGGTTCACAGCTATGTAGTGTTGAAAGAACCTTTTCAGCTATGAAAAGGATTAAAACAGTGTCCCGAAGAGTTATGCAGAATGCAAGATTAAGCTTACTTACTATGATATCTGTTCATTCGGATATTAATGTGGATCCAGATAAGGTGATTGATATCATGTCAAAAAAAAAATCAAGACGTCTTCTGCACTTTGAAAAAATGTGTGTAAAAAAATTATTTAAGTATGTTCCTTTAAGTATACATACGATTTAAAAACTAATGAAAATCAATCAATTGGAATATATAATTTTTTTTTGTTTAAAGAATTTCCCGTGAGATTTGGAAGCAAGCCCCCCCGAAAAAAAAAACCTGGCTACGGGATTCCCTTTTTGACTTTTTTAGAAGAAAATCTGGGGACACGGGGTGGTGCTCATTTAAATATCCAGAAAATAATGCATCAACAGTTCCTCAGATCCAAATGGATGACCATCCAATCCATCCCAAGGACTCAATGCATCTTCTGGGAGTCACAGTCAATTCAGGAATCACATGGCAGGACCATATTTCCTATATCGCAAGATCGGCGTCCGCTAAGTTGAGCTACATATTTAGAGCAAAGAGGTACTTTAGCCCCAAGCAACTTCTCCTTCTCTAGAAAGCTCAGGTTAGACCTGGCCTGGAATATTGTTTCCATATATGGAGCTCGTCCCCAAAACATTCACTTAACCTACTTGACAGCATACAGAGACGAGCAGTTCGACTTATTGGAGACCCTACACTCACGTCAAATCTTCAACCGTTGGTGCACAGAAGACAAGTCGCTGACCTATGCTTGTTCTATACGTACTTCCATGGTAGATGTTCCGAGGAACTCAAAGACATTATCCCTCGAAATGCAACTTTTGGGCGCCCCACAAAACAGGCTGCTATTGCTCATTCATGACCATACAGTAGGTACACTTGACAACCACGAAGACATCGATTTTCCAAAACTCCTTTTGTTACAGGACAAGCAAACTTTGGAACACGCTTCCTGGGGATATATTTCCAAGTATACAATTTGCAGCAATTTAAGTGCGGAACTAACATACATCTGCAAGCATCTCGGGGCGCTGTTGAAGCGTTATAGGTTCGCCTTTCCCGGGAGAAGTATTTAAAAAAAAAATGCATACCGATTTAAAGCAATTGCTAACTGTTTTTACTTTGCTGCAACCTTTTACTCAAAGCAAATGCTAGTTTTTATTCATACGACCCAATTTACGTGTTAAAAACCCGGGCTGTATCTGTATATGTATTGGCGCATTATCGTTCCACTATGTAGGTACAATCTAGGGAATGTTACAAGACAAATACCGGCTATTTGAGTCACAGCGTATATCCACCTAACAAAGTCCACATGATTCACCACAAATCATTGACCATGCGACTGGCTTGATTGGTCATAAACTCATAAACATAGATTGCTGCAACGTGACTCAGATTAAAATTATTCACAGAATAAATTCTATGACCAACGCCCTTTCACACGACACTCCTCTGGACTTTCGCTACGAAAACAATTACCTAAAAAAAAGTTCTGCACTCATTCGAGTGTGCAATTACCACCTTTTTCAATTATCGCGCCAGTCGCAGTGTCATAATTTATTAACCAACAAAATTAATATTCCAAAGGACTTTCTCCTCATTTCACAAAAATTTATCACCACTTTGCGGTGCGCGATGATTGTGATGATGGGAGTAGCCAGAGCAACAATAAAACATTAACAGCATCAAATCGTAAAAACGGTAGCAACATTGGCCTAGCCTGGCCTAAGCCGGACAAGGTAAATACATGCCTAGATTGGAATCTTCTCACAAAACTTGTCGACTCGGACCAATCGGACACGTATCGAAAGTCGGACTTGTCCGTATAAGTTAATTGTCTGGTTGCGCAAATTAACAATTGATTGAGTGTGGCTGCGGTGCAAAGGAATGTGCGCCGAAAACAACAAGTGCCACCAATTCTACAGACAGTCGCAACGTGCAGCAGCCATCTGCACACAGACTTGTTTGTGGTTCCAGTGGTTATGCCATCTCATGGTTATCGGACAGGTTAATCTAACAAAACAGCGATCGTGTGCCGTGAGATTGTGTTGTCTCAGCCTTAAGTTGGTCCAATTAAATGGGATGCTCGTCGATAACGCGATAGCGAAAGTGCATTTCGTTTCAATTTTGAGACCGGCGCGCGCAGTGCGATGGCTTGACAACTTTATCATGCGAATGATGGTAATCGATGATAGGTAGGTATGTTTTCTTTTTATTTTCAAATGTGCGTTTGCAATCAATTTTCGAGGTAATGATGGTATTTAGATAAGAATTCGGTGGTGACCAGTGGCAGGAGAGAGAGATTAACTTGTGGTGCAGTTGTAGAGATATCCGACATTTTGGAAAATAAATCCGGTCTTTTGACAGGCGAGTTCGTTTTTTGTCGAAATTACTTCGCAAGAGGTGCATTTTGTGGAATGGAATTGGAATCAAATGAAAGACCTTACCTTAGGACCAGTCCGTAATTTTTGCAATAAATACCTTAAAAAAACAAATAAAAAAAAATCGAAGCATTGCCGTCAACGCAAAAGGGACCAAAATTGACTCGAGGAGTTTTTGGTTCGAAACGGCCAAGAAGATCTTGCTTAACGTTCATACTTCTGCGCCATAGAGAAGGACTGGGATGATGAGGGTCTTATATAGAGTCTCCTTTGTATTTCTTGACAAGGCCTTAGTAGTCAGTTGCTTTCTTAGGCCAAAAAAACAGCCCGCGGTTGAAACGTGTAACTCTTCATTTGATTTGTGCTGTGGTGTCATTATCAGAGTTTATAGGGACAGAGTTTATATAAATAAAGTCCCTAACCACCTCAAAGTTATAGCTGTCTATCGTGACATTCTGTCCGATTTGTCATTGTTGTGTGTCTCTCCTTGTTTTGCCCTCATTCACAACTAACCCCATTTTTTGGCGATTTTTTTCGAATACTTGCAAACGCACCACTGTCATGATAGCTCGCTGCGTCCTGCCAATGATTTCAATATCGTCAGCGTATGTAAGTAATGTAGTTACACAGACTTTTGGAAAATGATTTCCCTGGTGTCGGCTTGAGAGTTTCGCACAATTTTCTCAAGTGTGATATTGAAAAAGTCACATGACAGCGCATCACCTTGTCTAATTCTTTTTTTGAAATCAAAGGTCGCGGTGAGGTTGTTTCCGAACTGTATGGAGCAGCGAGCGTTCTCCATCGTCATTCTGCACTATCTGACAAGTTTGGCAGGGATGACAAAACTAGACATGGCTCTGTATAGCTCGTCTCGATAAATGATGTCATATGCGGACTTAAAATCGATAAATAGATGGTGAGTATCGATTTGCACTTCTTGGGATTTTTCCAGGATCGGTCCATCGATACCCAATTCAATGACTTCAGGTCTGGCCTCTTTCAACGTGCTACATAGCATTGCCGCCAAATTCCAAGACGTTCGTGTGTGACCAACATGCCAGCAATATCTCAAAAAAGTTGCAGACCTTTTACCGGGATCAACTGTTTTTCGACATTGCCTTGATAACCAAGATCGACAGCATTAAGGTGCACGCTCATCGTACGGTCCTCTCCGCATCGAGTGACTATTTTCTGGCAATGAAGGAAGCCAGATCGGACGTCATTGAATTGGGTATCGATGGGGCAACTCTAAAATTGGTTGTCGACTTCATGTACAGTGGTACAATTGAGCTTCGCAGTGAAAACGTCGCCCGTATATTAAAAGCAGCCGATGTCTTGAAAATGAGCACACTCAAAGTCGGCTGCTCAGATTTTATTGGAGAAAATATCGACGCCACTAACTGTTTCAGTATTGCGTCAATGGCCAAACAACAACAATCCGCTGGACTCCATAAGAAGGCTTTGGAGTTTGCGTTACAGCACTTTGAGGAGGTGTGCAAAAAGGACGAGTTTTTGCAACTTACCGAGGAACAATTGAGCGACCTTATTTCGAGTGACGATCTGTACGTGAACTCGGAGGAAACGGTGTTCCACAGTGTGGTGACCTGGGTGAAATACGACAAAGGACATCGGGAGAAGTTAATGATCGACCTATTGTCGCATGTGCGTTTCTCGTTTTTGACGCCCGACTTCATCATCACCAACCGACAATAAATTAGCAAGACTTATGAGTGTATTGAGTTGCTATTCAGTTGGCTGGAATCGCACTTGTCACGGACAAAATTGTCGAAACGTCACTCTCAACGGAAGAAGGCAAATAGAACGGAAAGAGAAACGCTTGGTTTTGTGAGTGGAGCAACTACCGACAATTTGAAGTTCCAGACTTTTGATCCAGATTCAAACATTTTTTCCTGCGAAGACTAGGGCGCCCAAAAGTTGCATTTCGAGGGATAATGTCTTTGAGTTCCTCAGAACATCTACCATGGAAATACCTATAGAACAAGCATAGAACAGCGACTTGTCTTCTGTGTACCAACGGTTGAAGATTCGACGTGAGTGTAGGGTCTCCAATAAGTCGAACTGCTCGTCTCTGTATGCTGTCAAGTAGGTTAGGTGAATGTTTTGGGGCCGAGCTCCATATATGGAAACAATATTCCAGGCCAGGTCTAACCTGAGCTTTCTAGAGAAGGAGAAGTTGCTTGGGGCTAAAGTACCTCTTTGCTCTAAATAGGTAGCTCAACTTAGCGGACGCCGATCTTGCGATATAGGAAATGTAGTCCTGCCATGTGATTCCTGAATTGACTGTGACTCCTAGAAGGTGCATTGAGTCCTTGGGGTGGATTGGATGGTCATCCATTTGGATCTGAGGAACTGTTGATGCATTTTTCCTAGAAAATGTTGTGAGCTGTGTCTTGTTTGCATTAAATACAACCAAGTCGTCTTTTCCCCACTGCAAGATTTTTTCCAGATCATCATTTAGAGAACTAATTTGTTCACATCTCTGACTGTGTGATGTAGCCGCATTCACAGGCTCACTATTCGAGATGGAGGATATAAGAGTGCTGTCATCAGCAAAGCTGTAGATATTATTATTTGTCGATCCAAGCAAATCGTTGATGTGGGGAAGAAATAGAGTTGGAGAAAGAATAGATCCTTGAGGCACTCTTGCACTGATAGCAAAAGAATTAGATGATACACCATCTACAACAACTTGGATCGATCTTCCCAGAAGAAAATTTTGCATCCATCCGCAGAGTTGTTGTGGTAATCCATAAGACGCTAACTTGCCCAATAGGGCTCTATGCCAGACTCAGCCTTCGGGTCCGCAAAAAGAACAAAATCCATCGATAGTGCAAAATTGAATGCGACGAGAATCTTCCTTGCGTCGGGAATTTGAGGATTGAGCTCTTGAGATCACTCTTCCTCTTAGATTTATCGAAAAATCATGTTTACGGGGGGGAATCACTTTTTGGTTTAATGGGTTTGTATGATGAGGCGGGATTGCCGTATCTGAAGATTCGTATAATATTTATTTACACACTCAAAAGTGCTCCGTTTGGTGAGGCGAAATGAGGTTACAATGAACTATTAAACAAGCATTTTTGATTCAAACTCCATTCCCATGTTTTTTTTATTTAAGAAAACAATGCCATACTGTAGTTCCTTCTGAAGTACCTACACAATCAAGTCTGTATTTCTATCTAAATCTGTTTTATTAAGGCTTTGAGTGGAATAGCTCAAACTGAGAAAAACTTGCTAAAAATTACACATTTTAATCCTTCTCGGATCATGCTTCATCCTACAATCATTACACGGTAATTATATGAAGTATAGCAATCTTAACCAACTTCCAGATGGAATTTATTTCCTTAACAACTAAATGCCCTCGAGGCGATTACGTAATTTAGGTAGCTACCATCTTGATGGCCTGGACACTTTAAGATATAGGGAATAAGATGCCTTACTACGAATTAAAATTTTAACGATTTCAATTGCATTTCTAGTATATTACCAATGAAATCGCAATTATTGAGCCTTCACTTCGAAATCTTCAGCGAATCCGTCACACAGCTTTACCTAAGTTAAACGAATGTTCTTTCATTCGTCGAGTTGTGATGTTGAAATGGTTTTTTTTTTTTTTTTTCAATTAAAACATGATTAGGCGGGTATACTTCCGCATACCGCTGGGGATTCTTAAATAAACTTATGATCTTCACGTATGAGTTTTGAAGGGTTTTATTTCTTTTTTTTGTGGTTTGAGGTTCGCTGGAAGGAAAAATCATCATTCCAGAGCTATTAAGCGAGGGATGCTTCTGCAATAGTGAGGGACTTTAACACGATCTAAAAAAAAACTCCCGAGGGGACTAACTTTCATCATCCCGAATTGGATTACACCTATAGTCGTTCGACTAATCGGCAATTTATTTTTGAAAATGAAAAGTGTGCTGCAATGAAAAGGAATCAATTTAAACCGAATAATTGATTCTACTTAGATACAGATACAGAAGCCTCTTATAGAAAAAGCAAGAATCGGCTGCCAAAAGTGCCTTGAGGATAAGCCAGATAAAATGTTGGATCTCCAGTTTCTTTGGGCATGCGCGGATCCTTAAGGAATACGTAGGGAGTGACATCAACTCTGACTAAATGTCAAAATACCTAGACTTCGATAAACCATTCTCTTGCCGGTTTACGAGCAGGTAAGAATGGGACAGAAACGAACCCATGGAAACGAAATCAATAGCCATCTACACTGACGGATCAAAGATGAAATGTGGAACTGGAGCCGGATTATTCTCAGAGGAACTCAACATACATATGTATGTCAATCAGGCTCCCTGATTACTGTAGTGTTTTCCAAGCTGAAGTACTGGCGGTCGCGGAAGTGGCAAGCATGGTATCAATAATGGCAGTACCACGGAATGATATTACCATATTTATTGACAGCCAGGCGGCTATCAAGGCAATCTCTACTAATGAGATAAAATCCAAACTAGTTCGCCGCTGTCGCGAAGAGCTCGAGGCTCTTGGCTCGCAGCATAATACGGTTCTCTGCTGGGTTCTTGGACACAGGGACATAACCGGCAACGAGAGGGCTGACGAACTGGCAAGAAAAGGTTCTGCAATGGACCTAGACCAGGCACTTCAGTCGATCAAACCACCAATCTGCAGTCTCAGAGAGCGTGTGGAATACAAGATCCGAATGAAAGCCAATATCAGGTGGAATACACCTGACCACCTGTGACATATCACGGAAGACGTAGCCAGAGTATGACAAAAGCAGGACCAACAAACTTTTGCGATATGGCAGAATATCGCAGTCCAAGTTGGTTGTCGCTCTCACCGGTCACAACCTTCTAAGAAGCCATACAATGAAATATGAAACTAAATCTCAAGAATGACGACATTTGTAGAGGCTGCGGTAATGAAGAAATCCACGAGGACACACCTCGCTTTTTCTGTCACTGCCCAAGTCTCTGTCACTTGAGGAACAGAACATTTGGAAGTTACTACTTCCAGGAAATCCAAGAACTCTCTAAATGTCTCAATATCTAATCCTTACAGGTTTTTGAGATGGCTGGACAAAGTCGAATAACCACAGGAAGGATGAAAGAAAGCCAATATAACACGGCTAATCCCATCGAAGGATATATATCAAAATGGATCCACAAGGACCTGAGAGGGTGTGAAGATGAGGCTACTAAGCTTCAGCAACCCGTAAACCTAACTTAAGCTAAGCTCGGACTCTCTCAAAAGTGGATGAAGATATCTTTGACGATATCAGATATCAGTTACGTTTGCATTAACATGTTTTGGATGGGTTGGTGATAAAATCTCCTTTTCCAAAATCCGTTTTCCAAAATCCCCTGTGCTGAAATCCCTTACTCCAAAAGATCGTAAGAGAAAATCTCAATATGGGACATAATCCCCCATTTTTAGATTTTGTTTTATTAATTCTGTCGCCGCGACACCTAAAAATGGTGTTAAAGCTTGTGGTCACTGTAGGATTTGGAGCACAAAACCAGAGAGAATAGACAACCAGCTTCGGCCAAAAATGAGAGATCCATAGAGCCAGTTTCAAAAAGTTATTATAGGTGGTTAAGTATGTGTGCCATGTTAAAATAAATGGAGGGCGAATTGGTCATGCATACACTGGCACCTAATAACATTTACAGTTATTTCTGTGGTACAACACGTATTCACAGATAGAAAAAGAGGCGGCGCTACTCATTTCAAAACTGGCTCTATACGGAATTCTCTTTTTTGCCCGAAGCTGGTGGTCTATTCTCTCTGGTTAGTGATTTGGAGTAGGTGCAAGTTTGGGTATATCATATATGCTAGGTTTAGTTTTCTTGTGGGAGATTTTGGCATAGGGGATTTCGTCCCGGGAGATTTTGGAAAAAAAAGAAAAAAAAAAGAGAGATTATATCCAATAAAGGATTTTGGAAAAGGGGATAACGTAGGGATCCCGTTTTTGATGAGGTTTGACATTTAGTCAGAAAAATACACTTCAACATTTCTACCCGCAGATTCATCGATCATAAAAGAGAGAGTCTAACTGGAGTTGCAATATTGGTACACCCTGAACTTTTAAGCCACCCAATCAATTGTGGTTCCATAAGACCGGTTTTTGGGTATAAGGTTTAAATTTAACAATTTGTGATGACAATCGTACATGCCACCAATTTATTCAATTCATAATTATGTTTATGATTTGAAAATAGTTTGATTAAAGGAACAAGTAAGGCCCTGGGCAAAAAACAAATCCTCTCGCCGATAGTCTTTGAACCAAAGATTCGTCTTGAGGTATGATTCAAATTCACTTGTTGATTGGAAAATCATTCGTCTCGGTGAAAATCGAGCAAACAGTGCGTCTAGTGTCTAGATCAGATTTGGTGGTCATCTACTGATGAGCCCACCCACCACATCGGGGCAAAACGCATTTCTGGAGTCGTGGACAACACAAATTTAAAAAATTTTAAGGTTTTTTGTTATCCTGGTTACCAACGACAATCGTATTTCTGTAAGGCCTTATGACTATACAATGTTCCTGGCCTGAAGGTAGATGCAGCGGAGCTCCGAAGGTTTGGAAAAAATGGGAGCCAGGGACAAAATTGCTTAGAAATAAGCATCAAAATTTAGAATACCAACCTTAGTCGATTTCTTTCTCCTTTCCTCTCTGTTTTTTCTTAACTAAGTTCAGTTCTTAACTAAGGGTCAAAAATTAAAGTAGGCACAGGAGCCGCAGTATTCTGCGAGTCCTTATGTATAAATGATTCGTATAAACTCCCAGATGAAAGCAGCGTCTTCCAAGCTGAAATCGTCGCCATCGACAAGGCAGCAAGTACCATATCTACAAAGAATCTCGACCCTTCTAAGATTACAATTTTCGTAGACAGTCAGGCGGCCATTAAAGCACTAGACAGCGCAACTATCAAAGCAAAGACAGTCAGGGACTGTCAAAAGAGCCCTAAACAAAATAGGCGAGACACACAAGTTCATACTCTCTGCTGGGTTCCCGGACATAGTGACATCGATGGAAATGAAAAAGCAGACGAGCTAGCAAGAACTGGGTCGGAGCTTGATGCAGTAAATATCATTGCATCAATAGACATCCCAATTAGTGCAGCAAAAAGAAATATTGACCAAAAATTAAGGGAAAAAATTAACACCACCTGGTCTAACAGATAAGACTGTGTTATATCCCGTAGCCTTTGGCCAAGAATCGATGGAAAAAGAACAAGGTGTATTCTGAAAATGAATAAACGAGATATTCGAATCTTAACGGGTGTACTGACAGGCCACTGTATACCATTGGTACAAGACTGAGCATCAACTCACCAGACTACTGCAGGAGCTGTCAAGACACAGAAGAAACGGAGACCATCAAGCACCTGCTCTGCGAATGCCCAAACCTCCAAACTAGTCGACTTCGATATCTGGGAGACAGACCTAGAGCACATAGTGCAGGTACCATTGACGGACACAATCAGGTTTGTTAAAAGTACGGGGTGGTTTACTAAGTAGACCAACTCCGCCAAGGAATAACTCCAAGAAATCAGGTAAAGTGTTTATGCATGTTTTTGTGTTGCCCAATACAATTAAAATTTTACTCACGACCAAAACTAAGTGATCACAATGGACCAAAAGGCCCCCGTGGTAGCACAGCACTTTTAAAGCTGTGCACTTCCCTCAAACCTAACCTAACCTAACCTAAGTTCAGTGTATGTTTTGTATCCATATATGTATGCGAACAAAATTGAAGCTTTGATCTAACCTATGCTTTGTAGAAAAGGAGGACTAACTTTGAGCGGAAATATCGTTTTCCTTCTTCAGAGAAAAATGTTTAGAATTTAAATACAAATAAATCAAATATACCATCTTCTGTCCCATATCCCCCGATTGGTTACACTGTTCAATAAGCAATCGTTTTGCTCTAATTCTCTCACTCATCCACTAAAGTAGTACAAAACGCATGCGTCCCGTAGAGCTACTGTTTAAATGGTTGCAATGAAGCTGCAACCACCGACCGATTCCCCTGTAATTATCGATTGTGTCTGGAATGTTGACTGAATGGGTTGGCCGCGTCCCATCGATTAGATACCCCTTCACATTCACATTCAGTTGCAGTTGCAGTTGTAGTAAAAGTTGCAATTGCATTCGTTGTACTCGAATACAGCAACTTCCGCTTGATTGTTATGTTGGCCATTGGAATTCGTGTCGATCGATTAAATTCTATTACCGGGTCACCGGTGCAGTAAAAATTAAACAGCCCACAGCATATTATTGGTAAAGGATCAGAGAGTTAATAAAAAAATAATCAAACACATCAAAGTGTGAGTCCAGCATACAAATAAAAAAAAAATATCTTCAAGTAGATTAAAACCACTTGAAGTGAACTCAACCAATTTGATGGACTCTTTGACTCTTACAATGACCGAAAAGCCATCATCTCGGGATTTTCTGATTATGACTCTGCGTCATTTTAGTGTAAGTAAACAGAAAAGAAGATAATTCGTCACTTGATTGTTTGCCTTTGGTGAAGATGAACATACACCCAACCGGCTTTAGCTCTTAATAATTTTTCATCGAAAATGCATTTAATTTTTCAAACTACCTACATTACTCATGCTATGGCCACAATCACACTCACTTCATTAAGTGTGATGTAATCGGGGGGCCAGTAACCGGCCATACTAACCAACAATGGCCTAGGTAATGAACTTGAAAATTAGTACCAAGTTAATAGATTTATTATGCTGCGACTGTGACCCTTGAACCGCTCACGGGAAAGCCGCAACAACTTTTACAAAATAAAGGGTCATTTACATTTCACCCAAGTCTTCAGAGAAGTGTTATTTAAATGATAATTAACTTGGCCATTACCAGACAAGTGAGGACGGTTCAGTGCACTTGGCGGCATTTTCAGCCGCTCTACACGTGTGATCAGTTGTTTTAAATTACCGAGAGCTGCAGGCAAAGGCGTTCTCCTATTTCGGGGATTAATTTGGCTTTGTGATGGATTTATGAGCA
Source organism: Cheilosia scutellata (assembly GCA_955612985.1). Classification (NCBI taxonomy): domain Eukaryota; kingdom Metazoa; phylum Arthropoda; class Insecta; order Diptera; family Syrphidae; genus Cheilosia; species Cheilosia scutellata. The sequence continues at coordinate 117,559,440 of OY015312.1, forward strand.
TATATTGGGTGCATTGGGCGACTTAGTGCTAGTTTTTGTGATGTACTGGCTATAAGTTATGGGAGGGATGGTAGACAGCGGTAAGTTGTTAATGAGATTTCTCTATAAATTTATAGCTCGTAAATGAAGCCAGTAAATGCACCTATGGGTCAAGTAAGTCGTATAATAAGCCTACCATATCATGGCCTAGTGCAGGGGTTCCCAATCTTTTCTATACAGAGACTTCCTACACAGGTTATAATATTTTTTGCGACGCCCCTCATAAAAGTAGGTACACAACGGAACAAAGCACAGATATGTGAATAGAAGCTGAGCTTACTGAAGATTCACTATCGGGGTTTTCAATAAGGATGGGTCGACTTTGCAGTGGAATAAAACAAGCTGTGTGCGAGGTATTAACAAAATACTTTTTTTATCTGAAAGGCCGCTGTATGTCATTTTTATATGGAATGTAAGAACATGTCCAAATGTCCGTCGTAGCTTCTCATGGTGGCACGAACCCGAGTGGTCCAATCGGCCGCATAGATCCTGCTGAATTTGAGCGATGGCATTGATGGTTATGTTGGGTTTAAGGCCATCGGTCGATTGCGGTTTATTCGCATTGAACTGCGATTTCAGGCAACCTCACAAAAAATGGTCTAGCGGGGTTAAATATTCACGATCTTGGAGATAACCATATACCCTCAAATCGTTCATGCAGAATGTCGTGACGTCTGCTGTATGACACGTATAGCGACTTTTCATCTACCTCCATATCGTTCAATTTGGGCCAAAAAAAATCGGTTAGCATGGTTCTGTAGCGCTCGCCGTTGATGGTAATCACCTCACCAACGTCGCGTCATTTTCTAGAAAAAGTACTGAGCAATGACGCTGCGTGCCGGTCTAAAATCCGCACCAAACAGCTTTGTATGGATGAATTGTCACCTCCTTTGGGTTAGCGTCGTTCCATATATGGCAATTTGGCTTGTTAACATAGCCATTCATCCAAAAATGCGCCTATCCTTAAAGATGATTAGGCCCAAGTCCCTCCGACGCAAAAATTCACCAAGTTGATGTCTGCAAAAAGCTGACTTCTTGTACACGGCAAGGAAATGACTGCCCCGGGTTCTCCTGGACTGTGGCAATGTTCTTGGCCGATCTGGCTTGCCTTTGTATTACGGGTTGATTGCTTACCGAAGCGGATGTCTCGAATTTGGTCACCAAACGTTGAAGAGTCGGCTTTGAAGAGCCACCGCGTCTTTGCACTGACCAACACTAATTTTAAATCGTGTAACTTGTCACACAGATTAAACCCGACCCGAAGTTTTTTTTTTTTTTTTTTTTCTTAAATCGGGCTCAAAGCTGATGGAACGAGCGTCGTGTGAGTACCGTCTTGCGACGCCCCTAGGATAGACCCAAGGGCGTCGCGATGCACAGTTAGGGAATCCCTGGCCTAGTGTATAAGTGTCTACAAAAATATGCGATAAGATGAAACGAGTAACCCCATCGAAAGTATAGATGTTTTACCATGACTCAAGGAATTGGGGTCTTTACAATGCTGGGTTAACTAGTTTATCGTGGTAAACTTCATTTTTATTCTTCCTCGCGGTTAGAAAAAAGGATCCAACCCGAAAGCGACAAGACCAAGTCCTAGAAAAGACCGAGATAGTCCCGCTGATTAGGAGGCAGATCCCCACTATGCATGAGGTACAGGTAGACGAGGCGTTGGAAGTTGTCATGGTACAAATAGATCAATACTGCATAGGACTCACCACAGTTGCTCTTATAACTAATTGTTTTTTTTATAAAGAGACAAGCATGGAAAACTCTACAAGTTTGTGGGTCTTAAATCGGCCAATCGTACATATTTAATTCAGCAAAAGGTGGGATTGTCAAAATGCACCCTCTACGTTTATGATCGCGGCGAGTGGATTGAACTGCCAGTCTAGCGCCTTGCCGACGTTTGACCAATTTTTTCATTAATGCTGCTTCTGCAGACTTGCCTTTTTTGATAGTCATTCTGGCTCTCAGGAATGGTAATGATTGTGGAACATTTAGCTTAAGCTGTACGTTAATCAATTTTGGAAGACCTTTCAACAGAAGTGACGAAAGACTGACAGTCTTAAGTATTTGCGAAGACCGAAGGTATAGACGACTTTCATCGACATTTTCCCATTCACAATCCAACGATCTACCGCACCTAGCGCTCGCATAAAGGCGAAAGGTCAATTCCTCAGAAAAACTCTACCCATTGACCTCAGTTGGTCACTGATGGTCACTTACAGCGAGTATTCCTGAAGGCCACCGCGCGGTCATACCACTCCTTAGGTAGCCACAAATAAATTCTTCCATCCTTTCGCTTTCATTTGTCCTTCCTGCTGTGATTTTTTTTCCCGTCTTCCTTTTTCGCTACTACATAAATCCATCTCAGACGCAGCAACTATACAAAAAAAATCCTTTTTGTGTCAAATTGCTTCCAATCAAAAGAAGATGCTCACAAAACGAAAATAACACTAATAACAAATATCTGCTTGTAATCCTTTCCAAACCCAAACACCACCAAACGACACAAAATGAGGAAAAGAAAAAAAAGATCTTCATGTTTGTAGGTTATTGCCCCAAAGGTGCTGTGTGCCTGATGCCTGCGTTGTCTTCCATGTATACCATCCCAATCCTATTGGTGTGTCTTTTATTACATGTTTCTCTGTTTATCTTTATCTGTTGTTGATTCCTATCTGGCTGGGGGATTCAAATAAAGAGCTCAACAAGGCAAACACAAAAAAAAAAAAATATGCTCTATACACACCTTCAGCGCCACAAGTCCTATGCCGACTCTCTATATCGTTGTATCCATCTCTCGTTTATCTTTACATCTTTGTGTGTCTTAATAATCTGTCACAAGATGATAGTTGCCCTGGGGAGCATCTTCAAACTGGCAATGCCACATCCTATCCTAAGCACCTCCAGAAAAATGATCGCAATTTACTCTGTCTCGTATTGGAGCCGTATATATACAGAGGGCCGACCCAACAACGCAACGGTAGCTCGCGCGCCGGTGTGACATGCAATCCATTTCTATTACAGAAATTAGCTTCACGCTTTCGATTAGTATACTAACGCTGGCGCTGGCGCACCTGTATATTGATTCCTTCGAGGAGTAGGAGTAACCACAGTTAGAGATTGCGAAATCAATGCTCGCAAATCCGCAATGGATCTGTCTATAGAATCTCATTCACACTTCGGCCTCGCGGCCAGGGAGCGAAAATGACAGGCAACATACTTGCAACTGTGGATTTGCCATTCTTTTGTTGGTTCATTCATCTGTCTTGTATCTGCGGCTATCGAGGGAATCCAAACTGGGAAAATTAATGATATTTAATGAGCGGCAACCGATTGCTTCCTAGTTCACACCATGAATGGGTACACTTCACGTTTATCACTGTGGTGGCAATCAGTGGTGGATGATTGTGAGTGTTTTTATTAAATACTGAAAAATTCGTGTCGTAGTAAAGGTATCTAAACCGGCAAACTGCAGTATTTGCAGATTTCTTCTGTTCCGGGAAAAATAATCGTATGTGTGATGGGAAAGAACATTTTAAGAATGTTAGCAACGCGTTAAAAAGATACGAAACCATCCCCAAACATTATACAACAAATACCTATTAAAATAATGCGTTGTCACGTAGTTTACAACCGTCAGTATTGTTCGTCTGATTCTTAAATAGATATAGCTTTCAAAAGTTACATCATATCCGAGGTAGACAAATCAATAAGGGGTAGCGACATAAGTCTGCGCGACATATCTCCGCCAAACTAAGAACGACATATCTCCGCACGAGGTTATGTCGTTTTCAAGCGACATATCTCCGCACGGAGTTGTGACGATTTTAAGCGTCTTAGTTCGGCGGAGATATGTCGTTTTAATTTGATGTCGTTTTCGATTGGTAATCCAGAAGCGTCTGGAAGAACTCTCCGCGATTCTGAATTTAAATCCAGAAGCAAATCTCTCTTCTTTTCAGTAGAAGAACTGTGAGTTGAGTGCCAATCGAACGCTTTCAGAAGCGTTCGGATTGCTTCCGGACGGTTCTGGATTACCAATCGAAAACGACATTAAAATGCGACATAGCTCCGCGCGAAGATATGACGTTCTCAAAACGACATAACTCCGCCAGAAAAAAGTGAGATAATTCCGCTCGAAAAGTGTACCGGGCGGAGATATGTCGCTATGCCTTCAATAACCACCTTAAAGTTATAGCTGTCAGTTGTGACATTCTGTCCGATACGTAGATCTTGTGAGCCTTTGCTTTATTATTGACAGCATAAAATTGTTTTGTGCTCCTTCACGACTCAATCCATTTTTGCCGCTTCTGTCCCAATATTCGCAAATGCACCAGTGACAGTTCGTTGCGATCTGTCAATGATATACGTGCATGCAAATAAAGGGTGATTTTTAAGCTTTTGGTTTTTATGATTAAAAGAAAACAACGAAAATTTGCAAAATTGAGTTAAATTGTTATTAGGGTCGATAAATCAATTCTTGTCATTTACTTTGAATATTATTTCGTGTAAATGTTAACCGCGACTACGCCCCAAGTGATCCATCCGGAATGGCATACTTTTTCCAACACATCGACTGGTATCTCACAAATAACACGAGTTATGTTGTCTTCCAAGGCGGCAATAGTTGCTGGCTTATCGGTATAGACGAGAGACTTCACATATCTCCACAAAAAATAGTCCAGCGGTGTCAAATCGCAAGATCTAGGCGGCCAGTTAACAGGTCCAAAAACGTGAGATGAATTCTTCGAAAAAAAAGCGAATCTTTTTCGAGCATTTTTAAAGCCGATTGACCAAATGATCGACGTTATAGCAGGTCGCCCAGATTCAGTTCAGTGTTGTTATATCGTGGGATTAATCCCTTTTTGTGGGAATTGTCCGAAAAGCCTTCCCTGGGAAAAAGCACCAAAATCGTGGGAATTTCAGGAAACTGACAAAAAAAAATGTTAAAACCAAAATTTTGTGAAATTTCATCAAAACTATTCCAATTCGCAACAACTATCAGCACAACTAAAAAAAGCCCATGTAAATATCCTCTTAACAAAAAATTCTAGTACAAAAACAATCTGACGGCGCAGCGGCACCGCATGTAACTAGACCTCTAGCGCCAGCGGCAAAGTGACAAAGGAGCATCAAAAATTTATTTTGTGCTATAATGTATTATGTGAGAAGCTAGCCCTAGGGTGCCTATACGGACTTGTTGCGCCAACTATTTATTTATTTATTCAGTTAATTTTGCGCTAAATTGAAACCATTGACATATACTATACATGGACTGCTAGCAGCCAATTTTTCGTTGAAGCAAACACATAAGCACTAGGAAAAATGCTTCTTTTGGTTCACGGCGGCGGAGGGAAACGAAAACACTCAAATGTCATCGAGCAATTCGTGTGTTTTTGTTTGAGTCTGTTATTGAACGTTTGAAATAATTTGAATAAGTCGTTATTTTGCGCAGTTGCAATGTTTCTACGATGGATGGCACTGTGTTCTATGTAAAAAATAGCAATGGCGCGCTGAGGTTTCATACTTTCGCCGCACTGAACCAAAAGGGCTAATGTTTATGTTTGCTTCATTTTTCCTCGCAGGTTTGTATGAAACTGACATTTCACTAGCAGAGCAGTCCATGTATACTGTATAGTATGTCAATGCCCGCGTTCCATTGACCGCTAGATGACTAGCGGCATGCCAAACTCCATTTAAAAAAAACTGACATTTCAGCATTTGCGCTAGAACTTTAGCACATATTGTGAAATGTCAGTTTTTTTTGTATGGAGTTTGGCATGCCGCTAGTCATCTCGCGGTCAATGGAACCCGGCCATTATGATAGATATTTTTTCAATACTATAATAAAAATGAATTAAACAATTTTTTTTCCATTCTAATGTATCGTGAGAATTTGATTTCGGCCACGTTTCGTGGACATTTCACAGTCTTCATTAACACTGGCTGATACGGCAGCAATATTCTAGTCTGTACGCATTCTACGCAAACGAGTCAGTGGTTTAATGTCCAATAAAGTGAAATTGGTGCGAAATTTGGTCACAATGGCTTAAATAGCCTGCTCATTAGGACGATTACGACAACCTAAACACATTTCTTACTGAGCACGATTTTTGGTATTTAAAATTCAATAATTTGCAAACGTTGTTCGGGTGTAAGTCTATCCATGGTTAAATGGCAATGCTAATTGAGCATTTTTAACTTTGACACGTGTCACGAATCACTCGTGAACTGTCAAAAAAAAGTGCCCACGGTGTTAGGTTGCGAGTTTCACACAATTTTATCAAGTATGATGTTGAAGATGTCACATATAGCAGCTCATGTCAAACTCTTTATTTGATTTCAAATGACAGAAACATGTTACACTTGTTTTTGGCATAAAAGCAATAATTTCATTAGGTACCTACAGATAATAGAAACTCCACATGAAGCCCATAATTTCACAACAAGAAATCTATAAACAATTCCTTTCATTAACTTCTTAATAAATCTGAAAAAACATTCCCAATTGACAGTTCATTTCCTATCCCATGGATAAGTTTACATTCGATTTCCTGTCATTCGCACTACATCGGATATCCTGCGTGATTACTTAGCACTATTTCAAATGCGAAATTCATAAAAAATCATTCAGACTACAAATCATTCAGTTAATCTAATTATTGGTAATTAGCTTAGCTTTTGCCACTACCGTGGGTTAATTGATTTCCACGCTCATCTTCCCAACCTCTCTTTTTCTTTTTCTTTTTTTGCTATCTACGAAAATGAATATTTTTTCTTAGATGGCAGCCGCTACTGCTGCTGTTCCGTGATAATAATTGACGTTACATCATCAAATGCATTCCATACATAAATCATCGACGGCGTTATTATCTACAGAAGCGCATACACACGCAAGTTAGAACTAAGATGATGCCAGGCTCTGATTTTAATTGATTATTACCTGTTGAACTTCAATTTAAAATATCCAGCACATCCAACGGTTCGAAAAGATTTTGGTAGATCGATAAATGAGTGGCGCTGCATCTCAAAATTAACACGATCGACGAGATTTGAATTAGTCCAGTTCACGCTTTAGTCTGGTTTGTGAGCACAGATTAAATGAGGTAACAGTATGTGGGCCAAGTATGTGCACATTTTTATCGAAGCGCACACAGCAATTTCCGAGCAATTATTTTCGTTCTATCGAAAAATCATGCCTTTTCATGCTTAAGCAGATACAATGGCTGATACGCAACTTTCTGTACGTAGAACATCAAAAATAACATATCAACTATTTGGACAATTCCTTTAAATAAGGATTCAGGATCAGGGTGCCATCTATGCAAAGCCAACACAACTTCTGACAAAATATTGGTTGTGCAACAAGTTGTAATGAACAACTGACCATTAAATCGCTATAAAAGCATGAACAGGCTTGTGTAAAATTCAACTTGTTCCGAAATACAATCTCTAAATTTATACGAATTAGCCCGACTTCTCATGAAGCATATTAGTTAGCTGATCGAATATCCAGTCCAGCACACTGGCAGCGACTTCTTTGCAGATAAATGTCGAGTTCTGAACTAAGAAAGCAGCAAAAATCGGAACAGAAGAACGTTGGACTTGAATTGAGATCTCACCATAAAACACTTTAAACTTTTCTTAAATTATTCTAGAGTCATACATTTTTTTTTAAATTTTTATTTCATAAATGTAAAAAGACTGGACGACAAGTTTCTTAAATCATGATCTACAAGTGGAGCGAGGATTATATTCTAAAACTGATTTGTTGACTTTGTTCTGATTATCTATTCCTCTGCAAGCTATAAGTCGATTATTCCAAGAAACACATAACAAACCATATAACCTTAGCTTCAAGCCCAGGCTTATAACCGTCCATTTATTTGTTGAAGGATGAAAGCGCTCAGCAGTTGTACTTTTTTGTCCGTTAAACTTACCGCCGACTGCATACAAATGACCGCCAACTCCAGCAATGCCAAAATATGTTGATCTTTCGTTTTTGTGTGGAAACTGAGTCCATTTATTTTCGGATGGATTAAAGCATTCAATTGGAGAGGTGTCATCACCTACGACGTACAATAATCCGCCGAGAAGTGTTACCTGCACATCCTTGTGTGATAAGTTCATAGGAGTCAAATCTTGCCATTCACATGTGCAAAAATCATACCTCTCTACCGAACATAACAAATTGCCATCCGATTCTACACCAACAACGTACAAATCGCCATTCAATTCAGCCATTCCAGGATGTAGACGTGCTTGTCTCATTGGTGGTAATTTAGTACATTTTTTTGTTTGAAGGTCCATGTACTCAACGATGTTTTTGCTACGACCACTAACTGAACCCCCAGCGATGATTAATTTCTTATCTACAACAATTGCCTTATAATTGAACCTTGGTGTTGGTGGAGGTGGTAAATCTTCGCAGGAGCAAATGTTTGATCCTGGATCCAAAGTCTGCAGTATTAAATCGTCGGTAGACTCTCCACTCACAAAACCAAGTGTTTCTCTTTCTGTTCCATTTGCCTTCTTCCGTTGGGAGTGACGTTTCGAAAATTTTGTCCGTGACAAGTGCGATTCCAGCCAACTGAATAGCAACTCAATACACTCATAAGTCTTGCTAATTGAATGTCGGTTGTCGATGATAAAGTCGGGCGTCAAAAACGAGAAACGCACACATGTGACAATAGGTCGATCAGTGAACTCTCTCGATGTCTCTGATCGTATTTCACCCAAGACACCAGACTGTGGAACACCGTTTTCTCCGAGATCACATACAGATCGTCACTCGAAATGAGTTCTCTGAATTGTTCCTCCGTGAGTTGAAGGAACTCCTCCTTTTTACACACCTCTTCGAAGTTCTGGAAGGCAAACTCGAAAGCCTTCTTATAGAGTTCAGTTGTTGTTTTTTTGCTATTGACGCAATACTCAGCCAGTTAGTGGCGTCGATAGTTTCTCTAATAAAATCAGAGCAGGCAAACTTCAATGTGCTCATTTTCAAAACATCGGCTGCAGCGATGCCAAACCTAGCCCAATTGTGAAATTCTAGCACTTTCTGATTCGATCTAGCCCTGAAAATTTGGTGTCTGGCCCTGTGTATTTTTTTTAACAAATACATTTTCTTTTAAAAATATTTTTTGTTCTATAGCAAATGTGAACATCCCTTAATGACTAGTTTTTATAAATCTTTGAATCTGAACGCATTCATTTGTATTAGCTACTAGCCGTAAGGCACGCCATTTTGAATTTGTATTGTAGAAAGTAGAAGCGTCATCGTCATGGGCTGTTGTTGTTGGTTATGCTGTACTGCTGTGCTTTTGCGCATTTGCATTTTTTAACTACAGTACCGTTACCGTTGGCCCGCCATAAAATGTTGTTCTTAGGCTACGGACAGAGTGAACACGAGAAGCGAAGTGAAAGCTAAAGATTCTAAGCTATAAGCAAAGCGAATGGTGTCCATAATGAACGCTAACATCAACGCTTCGGAAGTGCATCAAAATTAACAACATCCTTGAATTATGGAAATGGATTCGTTAGAAGAAGAGGACTTTCCATTGAATATTTTATTTTTCAGCCATTCATTGTTTGGAAAAAGACAGTCCGTTCAATATATAAAAAATTACGTAATAAATATGACGAATTTTATCATCTTTACAAAGATTTACGAAGACATCCGAAAACATCCCGACAAAAATTGCTGAATGCTTTTAAATGTCATTAAAAGTATTCGATTATATACCCAAATCTATTGACAGCTTCGTTTTAGCTTGAATTTCTTGCTAAAAAACTGAGCAGAAGAGTTTATTCGCTTTTAGCGCCAATTTTCGCTTAGCATGTATCGTAGCATCGAATCTACTATGGCCAGTGTAATTAAAATGTATGGGCGCAGTTTATTAGCTTTGACCTGTCAAGCCTTAGCTTTAGCTTTCGCTTAGCTTTTCGCATGCACTCTGTCCGTAGCCTTATAATCGTATCTCGTTCTCACGCAAAACAAGCTACAAGCTACTTTAAATACAAAAAATATTTATTTGGCTTTGGCTAAAATAAAATCTTATAGCAGTGAAGCCAATGATAGTGATGAGCGTTGCTCAAATATTTTATATTTAGATTAAATATAGTGTGATACAAGACATCATGTGCAATTTTATTACTAATAATAATTAATTACTAATATATACCTACTATAATACATATAAAAACACCTAACCAATACATTTTATTATTTTTTTAATTTGGTATTTAATCTAGCCCTAATCTAGCCCTGAAAAAAAATGTTTAGCTCTAAATCACATTTTCGAGTTGGCATCACTGATCGGCTGCTGTTAATATACGGGCGACGTTTTCACAGCGAAGTTCAATTGTACCACTGTATATGAAGTTGACGACCAATTTGAGGGTTGCGCCATCGATGCCCAATTCAATCACATCCGATCTAGCTTCCTTCAACGTGCTACACAGCATTGTAAGAAAAAAATCACTGGATGCGGAGAGGACCGTACGATGAGCGTGCACCTTAATGCTGTCGATCTTGGTTATCAAGGCAATGTCGAAAAACAGTTGATCCCGGTAAAGGGTCTGCAACTTTTTTGAGATTTTTTTGGCATGTTGGTCACACACGAAGGTGTTGGACTTTGGCGGCATCTTAGAAATTCAAGAAACGCAAAATTAATCAATAAATATTTGGCTAGCTACCAGGATAAATTAGTAAGGCGGCATAGTATAAAATTGTATAACAATTGTGCACTTTGTGATGAAAGCATGAAATTTTTACCAAGGAGAACACAGTATATGAAAATGATTTTAAGATATTGGGGCACTTCAGATTGCGCCCTAAAGGGGTAAAAGAGGGGGGTCAAAATTTGTATGGGAAAATTTTTATTTTTCATCCGATTGACTTCAAACTCGGTTTGTGTACTCTCTGTGAAAAATAAAGAAAACTATTTTCTTCGATTTAGGAAATTCAAGCCTTAAAGAGGTAAAATGGGGGTCAATGTTTGTTCATGTTTTTTCTTAACATTTTTAAGGGGTGTAAGCTTGATTTACCGCCCCGGGTGCCACTGCTTCTTAGTCCGCTTCTGTCCCAACATATTTTATACCACAATACATTAAAATGTATACCTATGTATATTTGAATTTAAACTTTGACCCCTTTTAATCCCTTTAAGAGTTGAATTTCCAAAATCGGAGAAATTAGTTTTCTTTATTTCTCAAAGAGAGTACATAAACCGAGTTTGAAGTCAATCGGATGAAAAATAAAAATTTTCCCATACAAACTTTGACCCCCCTCTTTTACCCCTTTAGGGCGCAATCTGAAGTGCCCCAATATCTTAAAATCATTTTCATATAATGTGTCCTCCATGGTAAAAATTTCATGCTTTCATCACAAAGTGCACAATTTTTTTACTATGTCGCCTCACTAAATTACTTATTCTTGGCTATTGAAGTTGCTAGAGAACTAAATTTTTTTATTGATTCATAGAGTATACAGATTGGGGTTATGTATGGAATAGCACATCGGATAAATGGCCGCCACCGCTTTGCTGGCAATTCCAAGTACGTATTCTGTTTTATTAAACTTTTCTATGACCGTTTCGCATAAATGTGACTGAATTTCATTAATACACCTCCCAAATTCCTCTTTCAAGGCGTTGTTGGTGGCTTGTTTGCATAGAGTTTTGACTTAAAAAAACCCCAAAGAAAAAATCCAATGGAGTTAAATCGTAAGATCTGGATGGCCAATTCTGATCGCAAAAACGGACGACTACACGATTAGGAAATGACTCATGCAGATGCAGTAACTGAATTGTTTCTCTGGCTGTATGGCATGTGGCACCGTCTTGTTGAAACTACATGTTGGTCACATCCATATCTTGTAACTTAGGCACTAAAAATTGGGTTATCATGTCACGATAACGAACACCATTAATTGTTACTACCTGATCAGCCGCATTTTCGAAGAAGAATGCCTCCACCCTAAAATCCGCAACAAACAGTCATTCGTTGTTGATGCATTTATTTCTCAACAATCACTCGTGGGTTTTCTGAACCGCAAATGCGACTATTTTGACGATTAGCGAAGACATCAAGATGAAAATTTCGGACTGTAGCTGACAAACCTTCATTATTTTTTTTAAATATTGCTCAACAATGAAAATGCGTTATTCTTTCGTATAGCGCTCCATTTTTACTAACCCCGAACTGTCGCAGCTGTCACATTGTTATCTTTTTTTCCGTTTGCATCACTGTACTATTAAATGGCGCCAAATTAAAATGTTGCATGAATTATGGGACACCCTTTACAATCTTCAAATATGTTGTAGGTTTTGTTTTCTTCATACAGTGTGAACTCTTGACACTTTGAATTACAGAGATTTTCGAAGTATCTATGGTGTCATAAAAACTGTCAGTACTTCCTAGGATAATCTTCACGAATATGTAAATCTATCATTTTTCCCTGAGTTACCATTTGAACGAACAGTTGATTAAAAGCATTTTCTAATAAAACCGTAATGAGGACAATTCAACATTTCAAATGCAGCCTTACTTTCCAACCCCACTGTACTAACAATTAGCTTCCATCACATTCAATTTGTTAAATTTCCATCTTCATGCATGCCCAGGAACTAAGCTGATACAGATTTATGCCTTGTAATGATGTGAGTGCATCTCCTTTCCACCAGCTAATTTTGAATGCGGCAAGTCTGACTCTTCCCACGAGGAGATATAATATATACAACTCTGCAATTACTACATCTTCATCAGTTTTTGTTATTGTAATTACTCACTTGACTGGCAGTATCAAATTGATTGAGTGGGGTGGAGATGCCTCCTGCCACGAAAGCAATGGAATCCATTCCATCGACGGCCATTTCCTGATTTGACTACCAGTTCAGCAAACCGCACTTCACGGGAGTTTGTTTTATCAACTATTTGAATCTAGTTGCTGCGACTATAAGGTTGCAACATTTTATCCATGCATGTATGTTGCTGTTGCCTCCTTCGCGAATGTGGATGTGGACCTAGTTTGGAATTTATACTGAGTGGAAAAGAAAATGAGAATTTCCCGGTCGGTGGTGGGACGAAGCAAATGGTTCAACTGAGATTATCATGGCACTTGACTTATTGCCCAGAGAGTACCTAAGTTGACCGATAGTGGTCGCAATGTAATAGATGTTGAAATGCAAATACATTGTACTACAGGATATATATGTACTTGAGATAGAGGGGGCAGAGATATATATGTGTGTGGAGATGGAGATCCATTCGAGATGTACCTACTATAATATCGTGTGGTAAGTGTGAATTTTAGAACGTCTGGTTTTGTGTTGCTTTGTTTTTTAAACACGATCCTCAGAAAGTTAGATTTATGTAGATGGGGTAGATTAGAAAAGACGAGGTTATTTGTTTTAAAAACTTGGAGTCTTTTAGGATTGCAATGCCTTGCTGTAGATTCGTTGGTGGTCCAGAACTATTTATGGTAGCAAGAAGTAATTGCATGAACATGAAGTACCTACCATGAAAATGGAATACACTTTTGCTGTATTGCAGTCATACTTTCAGAACTCATAGGTAGAGGTAAAGAAGTGCTATTCAAATTGACTAACAGGTGGCGTTTATTTCAAATGCGATTATTGACATTTTATTTGTAACAGATAAGCCTCAGAATGTGTTTTATGGGTTGTATTTCATTTACTCGTAATAAGATTTCATTCGCCGAAAAATTTGGATTAATATCTCCGAAATTGTCTAGAAAAAAACCCTTTTACCGATAGAATTCATATATGATTCAACTAAACCCTAGGACAACTCATCCTTGGACATTTCATCCACTTTTAATTATTGTGTAGGGATAGGATTTTAAGGAATAGGTGTAGGTTAGGTTAGTGGGTTGGCAAGACAGGAGAAACCTGTTCGTTTCACACTTAGATCATTGTAGATCCGATGTGATGTCCTAGGGATTTATGACTTCCACACACTAGAAACCCATCGATAAACCTAAGGATTGGTAAACCAACCCGTTTTATTTACAAATTTAAGTACGTCATTAATGGGCCTATCTGAAAGTTCTTCTAAGTCCTCAAAGAAGTAACTATCAAGGATTCTATTTCTTATGTGGCAGAGCGCTGGGCAGTGACAAAGAAACTGTGCTGTGTCCTCATGCAGCTCCTCATCACCACATCCTCTGCACAGGTCATCTGTACTGATTCCCATTTTTTTTGTATGGTATTTCAGCATATTGTGTCCGGTGATAATACCCACAATCGAGGACAATGATTTCTTGTTGAATTGTAAGATTTTTTCAGTTTTCTGTTTGTTATAGTTTGGCCACATTTTCCCGGTTATGCCACAGGAGTCGAGCTTACTCCATTTTTCATTTGTCGCCATTAGTATTTTGTTCCCAATCGTTTATCTGAGATTACAGGGGGAAATCATTACTGTGATATCGGCCTGGTTAAGTTCAAGGTTTAGTTCTTGCCAGCTCATCAGCTTTTTCATTTTCAGACACACCTCTGTGGCCGGGAACCCAGCATAGTCTTACGTTGTGCTGCGCGCCAAGAACCTGTAGCTCTTCGTGATAGCGACTTTCAAGCTTTAATTTTAACTCAACGGCAGAGATCGCTTTTATTGCCATCATTGAAACCTATTTAGCAGCTGTTGTCACTGCCAGTACCTTAGCTCGGAATACGCCTCTTTAGACAGGAAGTCTGATTGAACTGGATAGTCCAAGGCGTTCGAAGTAGAAACTCACGCCAACGCTGATTTCCATCTTTGATCCATCTTTACAGATAGGTACGGTTAATCCGATGGATTTCGATTGATCTTCGTAAATGGTGGTAAATGGTCTTGTGAAATCTAGCTGGTGAGTAGTGTCAAAATGTTCGACTTTGAACTCAAAAGATCGTGTTATCTACCGGTTTCAATTTTAAGTAAAAATTCTGTTAAGTTTGCGGAAATAAAAGTACTGCCTTTTTAAAACCGTTATAAAAAAAATCAGTTGCGTTTCTTATTCCGTAATTTTTCTATAAACTTGTATAGTTTTCAACGGGAAGTAAATTTTGCTAAAAACAGTTTCTCTTGGAATTTAGCGAATTTTAAATTTTTGAATTCTACATTTGGTCCTTCGAGCTGGATACGAATACATTATTGCCCGTGTATTTGTTCAGAATTTGTGCATGACCTGTCGGGCTGTGTTTCCAGCCTTTGGTCTGGCTTAACCGAGGGGCGCTGTTTGCAGTAGATCTCTTTACGAAAAGGTCTAGGGATTTAGGATAGAGTATAGCCCCTAGCCCTGCTGTGGGGTTAATTCTCATTGCCCAATCAAAGAAGCGACAGCAATAGAACCATTTTTTTGGCTAGAAATTGAAGAATTGGAATAGGACGAGCCACTATGAAATACAAGTCGTGCAACAATTGATATTTTGGGTAAAAAATTAAGTAATCGTGCAAAAAGCCGTTTTTAGAAGAGCTTGTTTGTTTGGGTCTTTTATAAAGATCGATATTATTACAACAGCAATGACACCGCGATTCAATTACTAGATTGGTCATGGTATTCGGGAAATTGAGATCAAAACCATCGAAAAGGGATTGTAAAATTAGTCTGATAAGATGGATTCCTATGGCAGCTGAGGTAGTCATTTGAATGAAACCGTATTCAATAAATACAGGGTATAATAAGGCTTACTAATTTCATAAAGCAACAAATTTTAAAAGTACTGAACGGTTTTTATTTTTTATATAGGTATATAGGAATTTTAAAATTAAATTAGTATAGTGCCAGCTTAACTTTACATCAGCCCTTTTACCCAAGCGAAGTAGAAATTCGAATGCTTCAAATTGAACTGCCTTTATTTAATTTTCTATAATAATAGGTCGTAAGGCTTACCAACTTGTTAGAGCTTTTGTAGAAAGTGAATTTTGAACATACTTGATTAGTAAAACAACATTTATCTAATGACTTTAAAATTTTAAAAGGTATCTTCATCATCAAAGCTCTTCTGTCTTATATATACCTACCGCCTACCTTTCTAACCATTAGAAATTCTTCTTGCAAACACAGTCTCATACAATCAAATATAAAAACTATAGAAGAAATTAGCACAATCTATATTTTATAATTATAACCAATTCTGTGCAGCGAGCCTTTATAATAAATTTAAAAATGTCTTCCAGCTATATACGAAAATAAGACACTTCATCCGATTTATATAATCATAGCTTCTATCGGCTGATTTAGTTCCAAAAAATCATTAATTTTGATTGTGTCATAGAGACACTTTATTAAGTAACCGTAAAATTAAATTTGCCAATTTAATTTTGTTGCGGCATTATCAAAAAGAAGATAAATAATTCGCGACGTTCATCAGATGAACTTTGCGCTAACTTGATTGATGTGTCTAATGTTTTCTTTTCAAAATGGAAAGTGATTTCCATTTTCAATTTCGATTTCGTTAATTATGTATATCAAATTATTTTCACTAATCGAGGTCGATCAACTTAGATCGTTTATAGCAAGTGAGAAATAGAGGAAATTTTACCTCAAAGTTTGGCAGTACCTCTGATCTTGGATGAACTGTAGCAAATCATCGACAAAGCTAAAGACCAAATACAGATATAGTACCCTAGGTCAACCTTCCGATAACAGTTCATGGGAGGGAATTATAATTCCGAATCCAAACGGCTGAACTCTTTGTGTTTTCCCCGACACCAGCCCACTAACCGCTGAGCTACTGCACAGCAGCAATAGCACAAAAACACAACAGAAAAAAGCAACACTATCTGTCAAAATGTACAGTCAGAAGTACAGTCTGAAATGAAAATTTGATTTTTTAGCTGAATCAGGGTACCACTCGGCTAAATGGATTAACTTAAATTTAGCTCAGCTAAATTTTGGTGAGAATTTTGTATGGGTGCTAAAATTTAGCTCGAGCAGCGTACTAAGATTAAAGGTGGAAAAAATGTATTGTCAGTTGACTGCAACACATCGTTGCCAGATTATTTTTTTTTAAAAGATATCTAATAGCGCTGCTGCAGCTGCCACCATTTGAAAGTTAGTACAACTGAACAAAATCAGCGTAACCTTAATAGCACATCCACTGCAATATTAATTTCGGATTTAGGTCTGTCCAACGTCCATGTTCCTGTGATGATGTTCCATAAGCCATTCAAAACCGGTGGCTCCAAGAACTGCACTGTGGCTGTCAAAGTCGCTACTGATATTCCACTGCCAATTTGTTTCTCGCATACATTTGTACTGTCTTTTAAGAAAATGCTTTACAATTTTTAGGAAATACTTTACAATATTTATGATGTCATTTATGTCATTAATTTATAATTCAAAAGCACCACATCCTTTCGCTGAACTTCAAATCTGAATGCTGTCAAACACTAGGATTAAATTTTTCGACTATGAACTTAAAATTTAGGTAACTGCACATATTCTGTGAACATCATGAACTCTTAACTTTCAAATCCCCATGTTATCGAACGATCTTCAAACAATGCCTTCGTCATCCAAATTCCCTCGATATAACCTGAAATAACCTCAAGCCTCATAATGTGTGAATTACTAAAGAAATTAGTACATCTCTATCTCTTCAGTCAATTCTGCGAAAGGTGCGATTGAATTCTGTATAACACGTGCTACGATTTAATCACGATCATATGGACACAACTATACCCACAAATTCGGTTGCATAAATCAATCAACTCTTATCGACTTATGTCATTAAATAACCATAAAAATTAAATTGGCAAATTTAATTTCCTTTGGCACGATCAAAAGAAGCCAATTCGCGCGTCATTTTATCAAACAAAGCTCAATAGTCTCTTGATTAATGTGTCCAATTTCCCAGAGTGTCCCGCCCGGTCCAAAAATGAAAGTGATTCATGGCGGAATATTTTTTTTTAATTATGATATATTTTTCCGGGTGACATATACATTATTGTAGTTCTTTTCTTTGTGGCCAACTTTTAACAAGAATAACTGTCAAAGAGGAAACGAATAAGTAGGTATTTAAGCGATTAATGCTAAATGATTGAATAAAAACAAGTTAACAAAATACAATAGTGGGTTTTATGGATTATGGGAGTTTTCCTATTCTCCGTGTTATAGATGAAAGCCAGATCATAGAATTAAATGTATAAACACTGTCAAAAATTTCAAACTGGATTTGTGTAACTAATTAGTGTAATGGGTGCATTTTAAGATATGCATCACGAAATGGTAATTCTTTTAAATGAAAGTGATAGCTAGATATGGACAAGGAGGGATTTGATTCTACAGATATATGGACTGTTTTCACGAAATCTAGCTAGCTGTTTTGGTTATTCACGGCGGCGCGCGCGGTGGCAGTGCACAGTGGGGCAGAATGCCCCAAAATGTGGCATCAAATCAGCCGTTACAGCTAAGAACCTGAAATTTTTCAGGATAGCTTCTTAGACCAACCCCAAAATATTTGTAAACCCGCCCACCCTACACGCCCACTAAAACGCCCACTTTCCTGAAATGTGTCTATTTTTCAAAATTAAACACTTGAAGAAAATTTATTGAAGATCCAATTTTTATCATCTACACCTACTTTACGCCCGCTTTTACGTGAAGACAAACAAATTAGTAAAACCATTTTTTTAAATTGTTCCAACGTATTTATTGAGATTTATAAATAAAAAAAAATATTACATACTTAGATATCATCACTGTCATCATTATTAACACCAGACTCATCAGACTCAGGAAAAGCGTTTGATTCCGGAACACTTGGGGGTTTTAGCAAGTTGAGTGCTTCTTTGGGAAAAGACTGGAATTTTGTTATGCAATTTTTGCTTGGATGTTATAATGGGATCCGAACTCAGTAAAAAGAAACTAATTTCATCTTCATTCGTTTATTCACGGCTTGATTTTCTTGAGAAGTTTTCCCGGAAATTTTTAAAATCTTCCTTTAAAAATTTAATTTTGTCATCCAATTTTTGATATCCTAATCTCTTCATTATATCAAATAACTCCATTCTAGGAAGAAACAAATCCCTTAAATGCGAAACTACAGAAAATTAGAGCGATTTTATCTACTGATCATTAGCAAAAAAAAAAAATAAAAATAAAACCAGTAAGACAATTATCTTCGACTATGCCGAAGCTCAAATACCCGGTACTATATTATTGTAAAATAAAAAAAATATTTTAGTATTAAAAAATTATATATTTGTATGGGAGGTGTGGGTACTTTTTATTCGACCAAGCTTATTTTTTGTCAAAAATTTTTAAATATTATTAGAACAATATCTGCAAAGTTTAAACTTGCTATCTTTACTGTAGCTATTTAAATTTAATTTTTAACATAAAAAGCTATATAAATCTGATATTTTTGTATGGGAGGTAGTAGTAGTTTTCATCCGATCTTGCTCATCTTCGAACTTAGCCTCAGTTTGGTGGATAAAAGCTTACATACCAAATTTCAAGTCGATAGCTCTTAAATTACGGCCGTAATCGTGCGGACAGACGGACAGACGGACAGACGGACAGACAGACGGACATCGTTAGATCGACTAAGAAAGTGATGCTGATCAATAATATATATAGTTTGTCATACCTACAACGCCTCCTTATGGGCGTTACAAATGGAATGACAAAGTGAATATACCCTCACCACAGTGTGGTACCGGGTATAAAAAAGGCACAAACATGCGCACCAATTCTATTTATAAACATATACTACATGAGTGAAGGTATAACATAATGTTAGAATCTCGGTGTAGAAGCATATAGAAATATACTTTAACCTTAATGGCTTAAAATGGAGCTTTACATTTCCTTGAAATAAATATGTATATTTTCCAATAATTATACGAAATACCTGACTTTAATAACAAAAATTACAACACTTGAAATATTAAGCACATATGTATGTACATGAAGCTGACGATTTCAGGTTAAATCAAAATTTTTCCGTGATTTACACACGAATTTAAATCACTTTTTAAAACACACGTGTAAGCTAGAACCGCCGCGCCGTCTAGAGTCAACTAAACGTCAGAGAGTGGGTGTGCATTAAAAATTAATTATTGACGCATCATGCACTTGAATGTAATGTAACGGAATTACAACAGTTTTTTCTTATGTTGATAATTTAATTTGTTTTTGATTTTTTGCCAACATTGGTATATGGGCTGCCCCACTGTGCGGTGTGGCGAAAATTGGAAACACTCAAATATCATCTAACGATTTGTGTGGATATGTGAAAGGTCTGTTCCTTTACTTTTGTAGTAAAAATGGAAAAGACTGTCAAAATGGCAGTTTTGGGGAAGAATTCCCTCTCATCATCTGTCAATTTTTAGGCCACAGACAGTCGTTTCAATTCTTACTCAAAGAAATGTTGTTGAGTATAAACACTAGTAAGCTTCTCAGTGGAGGCGTACCTAATATCTTTCTCTCTCGAAGTCGCCATCTTTTACGAATTTTTCAAGTTAAGGAACGACATTGAGTAAAAATTCGTTAAAATTTAAAAGTAAAGGAACAGACCTAAAGTTATTTTTGATTTATGAAAATAAACAATGAAGATACATAAAATGTCAAAAATAACTCTCATATTATGGAAAAGGCGAGATATTGCTATTTTGGTAGAGGTAATCCAAAATCATAACAAATTTTTTTGAAAATTTTGTGGCAGAAAATGATTTTTGGGATGGCTTCCAGAGGGCATGTAGGGATGTAGCAGTGTTGTTAGGTCTTTCTCTTCATTTTTCCCATGAAACGTGGTCATTTTTCCCTTTTCACCGAACTCAAATTCCCACGAAAATCCCACGACGCATTAAAATGAAAAACAAAAAAAAATTTTAACTCATTTTTATTGTATTGTAAGAAAATCACAAACTCATCAATCGGTATGCCAAACTCCATACTGACATTTCAGCATTTGCGCTAGAGCTGTAGCACATATTGTGAAATATCCTTTTCTGGGAAATGTTTCAATCTAGCGCAAAATTAGCTAAATAAATAAATAGTTCATGCAACAATGCCGACTCCGAACGGATGAATTGAGAAGCTTTTTCAGTGCAGTTATATTCTCGCATGTTTGTCAGACGTTCCCGAGAGGTGGTACTTTTCCGGGGATCGACCTGGGACCTCTTAACCGCTGAGCCAATGCGCCCACAAAATTAACTGGTAAATTGGAGGAAAAATAACGAACTGCCAAAACAAATTTATCAAGTCTAAATTAAATTAATAAAAAATAAGGAAAAGTGGAAGTGTAGAAGTTACACAAAATACATTTTTGCTGCTCCTGAAGATAAAGTAATACAAATTTTAACTGGTTCCATTCCAATGTCACTTTGCCGCTAGCACTAGAGCTCTAGTTACATACGCTGTCGCTGCGCCACGCCCGCGCCGTCAGATTGTTTTTTTACTAGAATTTTTTTGTTAGAGGCTATTTACATGAGCTCATTTTATTTCTGCTGATAATTGTTGTGAATTTTTGAATTAGTTTTGGTGAAATTTCACACAAATTTGGTTTTAACATTTTTTTTGTCATAGTCCTGAAATTCCCACGATTGTGGTGCTTTTTCCCTTTATCCCACGGAAGGCTTTTCGGACATCGAAATTCCCACAAAAAGGGATAAATCCCACGATATAACAACACTGGGATGTAGTAATTTCCTAATTTCCTTGGATGCCAGCCAGCATCTTATAACAGACTTTATACGTTAATCTCCTATTTTCACACAGATTTGTAGGAAAACTGGCCTGGCATTGAACTATAGCAGTCCATATTTATTGCATCTATGAATACATCTACACATATAATAAAACTATAGGAATTTGCTTTGTCCTATAAAAACACGAAAAATACTTGACAGATTTTGATGAAACCTTTTTTTAAATGTTTCTTAAGACTGTGAGACTGCTATAGGCTATGTCGTTTATAGCCAAGTCCTTTGGAACAATTTTTAGCCAAAATGTATTTTTTTGAAGTGAAATTATATTGATACGTGTACCTCATTCGAAAAGGGTAGATTTGTTTTCTCAGTGAGAGCTATGGTCTGGTTTGGTCAGTTGTATGCATATACATATGTATTTTTATGATCGTATGCCCGATGCCGGATGGGGTGCGTGCTGCAATAATATGGCGTGGGGTTGGCGTTGGGGTACATTAATAATCTTCATAAGAGAAGAGGTGTACAAAACAGGTTTCGTTTTGGATACGTTTTGTTGTTGGTGCAAAAATATTTGAGTCAGGAATAAATTTACTTTGGGCTTGGATAAAATCGGTTGACTCATTTCAAAAGGGTTTATTTGATTTTCTTTCTTATTGATCAGGAAAACCAAAAAAATTGTATTGTTGGGAAGAGGCACACAAAATTATGTGCTTTTGGATAATGTTTTGCAGGAAAAATACTTCTTGACCTAAACGGTCACTTCAGGGGTGAATTTTTCCAACACTTTTATTCACAGATGGTTGTATTTTGAGCTATCATTTATCTTTCAACTCCATCCAGAAGCTGAGATACAATAAGTTAAATGTGTTAGTTCATCAAATGCGACACCAATGCTAAACCAATAATTGTCTTTTGTTCCTCTGCTTTGGGGTAGTGGGCGTAAATCGCAAGCATGATGTGATGTGGCCTATGTGCGAGTAGGCCGTACGGTGCATAGCGCTTGGTAGTTGGTAGAAAGAATGACGGGTACATTGTGTTCGTTAATCGTGCCATATTTTTTACAACAGATAATTATTGTGTTGAAACTTTCAAGGCAATATATTTAATGTTCATTATAGTAAATAATCTAAAGTGAATTGAAAAACAAAAATTATCCAAACGCGTGATTTATTTTTCCGGTAAGTCGTTACATTATGTCAATCATCGAAATTCTGTCTTCATATGTCCTTTCTGCCAAACTTTTTTAAAGTTCGTGTTGTCATTTAAAGTGTAGATAATCTTAAATGGACAAAATATTTGTTTGTATTTTTTTTTGCTAAAGGCGAGCGACGACGCAAGGCGAGCACGGGTCAGCTAGTTTTAAATAAAACAAAATAAGGAACTGAATATCCATGTCCACTTCTGTTGTAAATGGAGATGTAATGGAGCTCAAAACAGTTGTCTGAAGGCGTAAACAAGCTCATACCTTGTCCTGCATTGAAAAACAGCCAAAAATAATGCCACAGAAAAAATTTTATCTACAATAGGAACAGCATAAAGTTAGCGATGATAACGATGACATTTCATGAAGTCATGGGATCTAAAAGAGGGTAGTCTAATTTCGAATTTATGCCATGGTCCCCCTCCATCTACAAATGAATGCCGACATCAAAATCTACATCTACATCCACTGCGAGGCCAAGTATAAAAAATGTCTCAGGATCAAAGAGTTCATAAAGCCGTCAAGACATTCTCCAACCACACCACATACATAAAAAATGTGACATCAGCTCCAAACTCCATATATGTTCTCAATATAATTTTTAATGACTCTCTTAGGTCAAGCTTAAAATAAAAAACCAACACCAACGCAGTTTGTTCCCATTTCCCAGAAAACCCATCTAATTAGGATCCATTACAAAATATTAAAAGTGTCAATCAAAGAACAAATTGCTTCTCCTTTCACTTGGTTTCGGTGGAAACTGAACCACTCAAAGCGTCTCAACTTTGTGGCCACTTTGTTACAAGCCATACAAGTGGGTATCATGTATTTCATCATAAACTTTACAACGACCTCAAGTAGCCCAACATCAAGCGAGTCGTTGTTCTATCTACATGGCGCCCATGTCGCAACAACTCATAGTGCCAACACCAATCCTCACCTTCGTTGTTTGGCTGCTCTGACATCGACTTTCGCACCTCAGCTAGCTATCGCCTCTATGGAACAGTGCAATGGGCCAACTTTTAGCGTGCGCGCCAACACACACACACACTCAGTTCACATGATTTACGCTTTTTAATTGCTGACCTTTGGGTGTTCGTGTTCGGCATAGAAATGATGCGCGCAGCTGAACGTTTATGGCCACAGAGCGAACCGATGGGATGTCCCGAGAGAACAATCTTTAACATTGTCCTGTTGGAGTTTTCCCAACATTTCCGCTAATGAGATTTGTCAATAGTTGAGCTGTCCACTTCATTTGGGACTCATGTCCAGTGCGCAGATAAATGCATAAGGAAGCGAGGCTATCCGGCGCGCAGTGTCATTGCGATAGATGAGAATGGGATGGCTATTCTGTCCATAAATGGTGACCATTGATGGACTCCTGTTTGGCAAGTAAATTCATTGCTGCACTTAATTTATTCCATCTCTATGTGGACTTTGTGTTGGTCTCAGGCTGGGCACAGATAACAAAGCGTATGTTCATGGAACTGGGGTTTTCAATTCACATCAAGCCTGACAGATTGCTTCAAGGAGGTTTATCGTTCGAAATGGGGTACAGTAGAGGCGTAGCAAAAGGGGTCTTCTTGGGTGAAGTAAGTGATTAGTAGCGATTACTGATAGCTATGTCGAATAATTTGTGTATTCTTCTTTAACACCTAAAGAAACCCCCATAGATTTGCACGACGCTACCCAATTCGCAAAAGCTTCTTCTAGATCTTCGCATTTTTTTTTTCTCTTTCGCGAATCGCCTGCGATTCTTCAACGCGCCGAGAAGTCACCCATTTCATACGTTACATATATTGCCTGGGATTCTAAGATAACCAACGACCAAAATCTTCTTCCGAGGAACTCAAAAGCGAACAAAATGCGATTCGTCTGGTTTGTTAGGCCCAATTTTCCATCTTTGGCAATAAAATTGATTGATCAACAAAACATTTTTAAATTCGCATCCTGCAATCCTGGCTTGCATTTTTTTTTTTTATTTTGTAAATGTAAATAGACTAGTCGAACGCCGAACTATATTATGCCTTGCAAGTGATGCCAATGTTTTCCACTCATTCTCTTCAGGATTATATTCAACCACTGAATTGTTGACTTTGTTCTGATTATCTAATCCTCTGCAAGCTATAAGTCGATCATTCCAAGAAACACATCTCATAGAACTTAACGCTAATCCCAAGCCTGGGTTTATCACCGTCCATGTATTTGTTGAAGGATGAAAGCGCTCAGCAGTTGTACTTTTTTGTCCGTTAAAATTACCGCCGACTGCATACAAATGCCCGCCAACTCCAGCTATGCCAAAATCGGTTGATCTTTCGTTTTTGTGTGGAAGTTGAGTCCATTTGTTTTCAGATGGATTAAAGCATTCAATTGGAGAGGTGCCATCACCCACGGCGTATATTGCTTCGCCGAGAACTGTCACACGATTACCTACTGAGTGCATAGGAGCCAGTTCTTGCCATTCACATGTGTTGAAATCATACCTCTCCACCGAACATAACCTCTTGCCATTCGATTTTCCACCAACAACGTACAAAGCGCCATTCAGTTCAGCCGTTCCAGGAAGTTGACGTGTTTGACTCATTGGAGGTAATTTAGTCCATTCCTTTGTTTGGAGGTCCAGGTACTCAACGACGTTTGTGCTACGATCACTTACACAACCCCCAGCGATGATTAATTTCTTATCTACAACCATCGCCCTATAATCGCACCTCTTTGTTGGTGGAGGTGGTAAATCTTCGCAGGACCAAATGTTTGATTCTAGATCAAAAGTCTGGAATTTCAAATTGTCTGTAGACTTTCCACTCACAAAACCCAGTGTTCTATTTGCTTTCTTCCGTTGAGAGTGACGTATTGACAATTTTGTCCGTGACAAGTGTGATTCCAGCCAACTGAATAGCAACTCGAGGCACTCATAAGTCTTGCTAATTGAATGTCGGTTGGTGATGATAAAGTCGGGCGTCAAAAACGAGAAACGCACATGCGACAATAGGTCGATCATTAATTTCTCCCGATGTCCTTTGTCGTATTTCACCCAAGATACCACACTGTGGAACACCGTTTCCTCCGAGTTCACGTACAGATCGTCACTCGAAATAAGTTCGCTCAATTGTTCCTCGGTGAGTTGAAGAAACTCGTCCTTTTTGCACACCTCCTCAAAGTGCTGTAACGCAAACTCCAAAGCCTTCTTATGGAGTTCAGAGGATTGTTGTTGCTTGGCCATTGACGCAATACTCAGCCAGCTACTGGCGTCGATAGTTTCTCCAATAAAATCAGAGCAAGCAGCTTTCAGTCTGTTCATTTTCAAGACATCGGCTGCGGTTAATATTCGGGCGACGTTTACACAGCGAAGCTCAATTTTACCACTGTACATGAAGTCGACAACCAATTTTAGAGTTGCCCCATCGATGCCCAATTCAATGACGTCCGATCTGGCTTCCTTCAACGTGCTACATAGCATTGCCAGAAAATAATCACTCGATGCGGAGAGGACCGTACGATGAGCGTGCACCTTGATGTTGTCGGTCTTGGTTACCAAGGCAATGTCGAAAAACAGTTGATCCTGGTAAAAGGTCTGCAACTTTTTTGAGATATTACTGGCATGTTGGGCACACACGAAAGTCTTGGACATTGACGGCATCTTGGAAATTCCAGAAACGCAAAATTGATCGGTAAATATTGGAATTGCCACCAGGAAGATGTATTTGGCTATTGAAGTATTCTCCTTAATTTTTGATCTAGTGTTGCTCAGGCGTTTCAGGTATCCTCTATGAAATAATTTTAAACAACGCGCAACGTGCGATTCCGAGATGAACTGCGAACTAACAACACTATCCATGAGGATTCTCACTTTATATATATTCGAAACATATGAATGCTTCGATTATTACTATCCTTGAGCAATAAGTAATTAAGAAATGTCATTGTATGAGTGTGAAGAGTGTGTAAGCTGCATGTGCACGTACAGGTATAAATCTGGCTTGTATCAGGCTTTCAATTGTTCTTTTATTACGCATTTGCCTGATGGGCTGTTAAGGCTCATGTCAACCTTCAATGTCGATGAGGTAGAAAATTTAAGCATGTCGGTGGTAAGAAGTGAATTGCTACCTGTCGGGGTTCCAAGTTTATTATCAAACGTAGTAACCCTCGCATAGGTATATTACTATTAGCATTTAATTGTGTCAACCAGGACTTGCGTTACGAAAACCAGTAGGTACATGACAGAAGAAACATCTGCGTGCTACCATCTGCAGTAGCTAGAATGATATTACACCGCTTGAAAGCAAGGCATACTTGATGTCGAATAGGCAGGGCTCCCTAGTACATCCTTCTGTGTTGCTAACAATAACATCTTACGGATTGTTATGGGACAACGTGCTGAATCGACATAGTGCTTATCTGGCGTGCCCTGTGTATCATCAAGGCTGTCGATGAGGTTTTGTGTCTTGCGTAGAGAAAGGTTGTCGGGCAAATTTGAAACCCATAGCTTGTTTTTGGAAACTATTAACTGAGCTAGAGCTTTGCCGAAGCGGAAGAGGTAGATTCTTCAGAATTCAGTAATGTGTTCGTTTATACTGCTCGTGCGTCAATTTTTTTCCCCCGAGGCAGGTGGAAATCTTCTAAAAGACCCTATGAGGACAGTCAACGCGTGCTCATAGTAGTGTGAGATTTTTACTCACTAAAACCACCTCCCACAAATGTGTTTCGTACTGCAACTAATTTATAATTTTTTTATTATAAATATACACGTTTGGCAGGCAACATTCCGGCGATAGTTTCTGCTCGTTCTCGTTCCGCTATTTTAACGCGGTTGATGATTATCGGGACTAAGTCGAAAGGTTTAGTTCGTTGTAGACGCCGCAATAAATTTGTTTCATCGAGAATTTCCAGGAAGCGTAAATAATAGGTACAGGAGTGGCCCAAGGACGCTTCTAGAATTTTGTTTGGGGAGAACTTGTCTATATAATTTGCACTTAAGACCTTCATGGCAGGTCTCTAACTGATGGCCCGGTATAAGACGTTCTTTTTTTCTATAATTGGTTGTAAGCGTCTGAGTAATATCCTCTCAAAAACTTTGGAAATAATTGGAAGAAGCAAGTTAGGTCTATAAGACTTTTTTTTCATTCGGTGGTTTGCCTGGTCTTAAAACCACAATGACTTCCGCGATTTTCCATTGACTCGGAATGTATTGTAATCTAATCGCGACATCTGTAATGTGAAGAAGCTTAGTTAATGCTTTCCGAGGTAACATCAGGTCATAACCAGGAGCTTTTTTGAGCTTAAGTTTCTTTATTTCTTGCCCGAGCTCGGTGAGAGTAGCGTTTCTTACTATGTACATTATTTACAATCGACAAAACGTTAACGGGTTGATAGAACACACAAACTGGCAAAATATGCTCAAGGAAAACAAATGCTTTACAATAATTTCGTAAGAGAAATGAATAACATATATACCGAAGCAAGCAAAATTAAATCAACCAGCAAAACACGAAAACATAAACCATGGATTACGCTCGAAATAGTTCCAATGTGCAAAAAAAGTGACGAGCTTTATAGGAGATGGAAAAATAGCCCGAGGAGTAAAACTTACGAAAACGAGTACAAGAATTTCAGAAATGCTGTTAATAGAAATATCCAACTTGTTAAACCCAATTTTTACAAACAAAAGTTTACAAGCGCAAATAATGATCCGAGGAAAACATGGTGCATTATAAACGAACTTCTTGGAAGAAAGAAACGTTCAATAGATGAAACTATTCAAAATAATTTCCCGTGTACTGACGAAGGTGTAAACGACATTGTTAATAAATTTGCGGAACAGTTTTCGAACAATGTATCAACGATTTTACATGTTTGCAACACCAACATATCAAACCACGAGAACCGACAACTTCAGCAAAATATTTACATAGAAGAAGCAACAGAATCGGAAGTATTTTTAATGCTGTGTCGACTGAACGATAAGAAAGGTCCTGGAGCAGATAATATTAGACCAGTTGTTCTAAAAATAAACGCTGTGCGTCTTGCTCCAGTAATTACAAAAATTATAAACCTAAGTGTATGCCAATGTCATGTCCCAAAGATGATGAAAACGTCGATCATTCGTCCAGTATATAAGGGAGGAACAAAAAACAATATCGAAAACTACCGGCAAATCGCGATTTTGTAAGCAGTCGAAAAATGCATGGAAGAAGTAATAGTCAGTCGACTGAATCGTTTTTTGGCTAAACACAAAGTACTACACCCAAACCAGTATGCTTTTCAAAAAAGTAAAAGTACCGGATCTTTGTTGGGAGAGTTTACTAATACTGTTAATGCTGGTTTAAACAAAAGCCATCACGTCCTTGTGCTATTTATTGACTTCAGCAAGGCATTCGATACTTTGTCGCACGAAAAACTGTTGGAAAGTGTCAACAGAAATGGTTTAAGAGGAGTACTGGCAAACTGGCTAAGGAGTTATCTGACTGATAGAACAATAAAAGTCAAAGTGTCTGATGCAGTGAGCGAAGAAAAACCCAGTGAATACGGTGTACCGCAAGGTTCAAAACTGGGCCCAATTCTATTTATATTATTTACGAACGAACTTTTGCGATTGTTTAAAAAATGCACTGCCTATGCATATGCCGATGACATTGCAATCTTGATCAAACACAAAAACTTCAATTCTGCAGTGGAGATATTGCAAGATCAATTTTACACTGTCTCGAACTGGTGTCATGATAACGGCCTTATTATAAATGCATCTAAAACAAAAGTAATGCACATACGCGCCCCGTCCAAACGAGCAGAAGCTGCCCAAATCTATCACCGAAGTTACTGCTCTCTACTATCAGCTAATAGTCGGAAGCATAAAATACCTTGGAGTAATCATCGACGAGTATTTCCTGTGGCGTGAGCATGTTAATGTACTGCGTCTTCAACTAAAGAGCACTATATTTGCAATGGTGTATCTCAAGCGATACTCAAATCTCGACGTGCAAAAGCAATTGTACTACTCGCTAGCTGAGTCGCGCATGAGATATGGGATTCTGGCCTGGGGAAACGCAGCGAAATCTCATCTGGATAAAATATCTAATTTACAACATCGTCTAGTCAAAATTTGTAGACCTAGTAATTCATCTTTTAAAGTTTTAGATGTAAATGCAATTTTCCAGATGACAACATTGCTACATTATATGGATGACCAGCGTTTTCTGCAACCTATACGCCACACACTAAATACAAGACGACGAGACCAAGAGATGTTAGATGTTCCGGAAACTTTCAACACATACGGAAAACGAGAACTACGATGTGCCATCCCAAAGTTACTCAACACACTTCCCTCATTCCTGAAAATCATTCGAAACTTTAAGAAAAGAAAAAAAGAGTTAAAAAAGTACTTACTTCAATTGTATTTTGTAAAGTAAAAGTCTTAAATTTTTAACTTTTGAAATTGCTAAACGTTAATTTTTTTGAACTTTTTGAAGTTGCTAAACGTTAATTTAAAAAAAAAAACCTAAACCAAAATTAAAATTTAAAATCACTTCAAAACCAATTTTGTTAACAACCACCTGCAGATAAGCACTTTGCTTTGCAGGTAAACTATATATGTAAAACAAACATGCTAATAACAAAAAAAAAAAATAGCGCTTGAGCATCCATAGAACGGCTTAAAAGTTTCTTCTAGATGGGCGGCGAAAACGTCAGCCTTATCCCTTTGCCGCTTTTTGCCCAAGCGTCATGAGTTATTTTGATAGGCGGCGGCGCTGCGATCTTCGGTCTTTTAGTGGTTTTAATAGCATTCCAAAGCGAGCAATTGGATTCTTATCCAGGTGTTAGGCTTTCGAGGTAATGACCTTATCGTTTTTAAAATCTTTAATTAACTTTGTTAGCAAGTTACACAGTCGATTTAAGTGCGCTTTATCTTGCGGGACTCGAGTTTGTTTTGTCTTGATGCCTATTATGAAAACAAATTCATGACATGCATATGACTTTTTGCTGTCATTTTAAGTAAAGTGAGTACCTCCTCAAAAAAATGTTCAAAATTGCTCTGATTCTATATGAATTTCTTCTTCTAGACCTAGACTTGTTGTCTCCTTTGTTGTATAGGTCAATGTTCTTTTTATGATTGCACCATCATCAACAGACAACAAACATTGTCGTCGATCTTGTTAAGTAGGTTACCACCAGTCGAGTGGCATCTATTGGCGGCTCTCTACAATGTTATTCCATCAACAAAAGCTGCGCCAACTGTTTACCTAATAAAATACCGCACAAAATACTCGCCTGAACTGCGTTTACACCGCAATTTCCATTGAAACGATTTTCTGCAATAGAATTCAATTAGATTACATTCTTCCATCCAACCATACCGCATCACTCGAATAATTACAAAAGATACAATGTATCGCTGCTGTGCTCCACTATTACTCGTTTATGATTATTATGATTGTTTAATGATAAATTAACGCTCGTCGATGTATAATGGCCATACCCGGAGATGCAGCTAGCACGCACTGTGTCATTCGACTATTACAGTAGCTGGTGGACTGGTGCCGTAGCGTAGCTACTACTTTAGCGCGTACCTTGATTCCGTAATCGATTTACGAAACTGATATGAATCGAAAATAAGAGAGAGGAGAATAGGTACAAAACAAAAAGAAACGAAGCGAAATCAAATCCGGGCTGGTGTTTACTGACACAGATACACAAATGTGCATATGGGGTTGAGGTTTGGAGATGAATAGTTTTTTTTTATCTACAAATCTTAACAAAATTCATAGGTACTCAGCCAACCAAAATTTAATTTATGTCATAGGTATGCAAGCAAAATACACCAAGTAGAGGCATATAGATACTTTCTAAACTTGGCTTGAGAAAAGTCACAATCAGAAGTAAATCATCGAGCAGAATAATTGTCTGCGCGCAAAAATATAGTATCTCAAGACAAAAACACACAATAGATACTATCAAAGATACACCAGATACTTAATGGTATATCTCTGAGGCCTGAACCATTTGCGGTTGACATGACACCGATCTTGGTGTCTGAATGCCTTACAATTTCATAATACAACCCGCCCTTTTATGGGACAGTGAAAAGCATTTAATTAATGACTAACCGAGTATCTCTTTCACAGTTTTCCATGTGAAATTGATTTTTTTTTTTCGACAGCGTCACACAGTTATTATATTTGCTACGATTAGCCGCCCCTCTCAAGCCCGTTACGGCATGTTAATTGATTTTGCATAACAATATATGAAAAGGGGGAGCCCAGGCGAGCAAAACAACTGAAATCTTTTTCCTCTCTATCCAATGATGATGACGACGACGAGATGATGATGATGATAATATCTCTGAGAAGGATATCACATGACAGCCCATAGTCGTATACGACGGCAGCCAACAGTAGTAGTAGGTATCTAAATGTCTCTGAAGAATATTGAATCTCTTTAATGACATCAATGAACTCCGCATATAGGGAAACTGCAACTGGGACTGGGAAACGTCTATGCTGCGTGCGAGTGTTTGTATTTGTGTGTACATATTTAGCTTCGCATATTATCGGCATATATCTTCACAGCGTAGCCGTAGCGTCGAAGATGCACTAGCAACACGCAACGTTTCGTTTGCAAATTCCGTTTTTTCCCGTTTAATTCGATATTATGCCAATGCCAATGTCAGTGGCAGTTCTTCTCTTCGGTTTGGCCATTTCGTCGTCACTGCAGTGCATTCCGTGCCACATGATTAGGAACGGGCAGTTTTCTGTTTTAATTTTACGATATTTTTCAAACCCTTTGCTAATCTGGGAAAAACCAATTGCAGAACAAGTGTGACAGGTGGAATCGAGAGTCATGCGACAGCTGTTTGGGAGCTGTTAAACAGCTGTTAATTTGGCCCAACATAATGGATACAGCTGTTTAACATCTGTTAGGGACCTGTTAAACTGTCGTTAAACAGCTGTATCCATCAGGTCCGTCCAAATTAAATTTTTTTTCATCAGAAAAGACGAAGGTATGCGACTCTCGATTCCACCTGTCACACTTGTTGCAAACTCAAGGCGGTGGATCCTACGTGCCGCATTCAATTGTGGTTTCCTCTTAATTTTTTCATGGCCAATATGGCTGGCCTTCTGTATCACGCGATGAACAGTCGATCTGCTGGCTGTAACTCCAGTTTCTGCCTTAATTATAGCCTTGAGAGCCTTGAACTTGAAGCAGATCTCAGTATCGCCCGCCTTTCCTGACATGTTATTGCTTTGCTGACTCTTCCTTTGCGGTTTTTTCCATAGTTCTCAGGGTCCTTAATAAAGCTGTTAACAACAGTGGCGCCTCTTCCAATCTTGCTGGCTATGAAACGGATGGATTGTCCTTGTGCCCGGTAAGCTCGAATTTGGCCTATTTCCTCCTTGGTTAATGTCTTTCCTTTACCCATAGTTGTGGATTGTATGAAATTATTACTTAAACTAAGCTCTCTAATACTCAAAGTATCCTTTTATTTGATTTAAAACATGGTAACAGGTAGATTTAACTACTGTTCCTAATCAAGTGGCACGAAAAAAACAGGTCAATTTTATGACTCTTTTGGGAAAAGTGTCATAAAAGTTACATTTATGAACTTAATCCCATTTTTCTTTTTACAATATAAACATAATATATCCCTCATTCCTTCTGCAATTGGTTTTTCCCAGATTAGCAAAGGGTTTGAAAAATATCGTAAAATTAAAACAAAAAACTGCCTGTTCCTAATCAAGTGGCACGGAGTGTAGGTACCTAGAATAGGCAGGCAGTCGTCGACGTTGTTGTCAGTCGTTTGCAGAGTCGTCACAAGATTAATGGACAGACTATGGTGGCAGTGGATAGACATACACACCATATTCATAGAATGCGTATCATTTAGACAATGTAATGAAAAGATGGAGAAATATTTGCGTCATTCAAAGGATTTGGGTTATCCTCAATCCTGGTTTGGGGTTAATGCAATTTGTCTAATTGCTTGGAGCCAATTTTGTTGCCGAAACAATGATTGCTGGCTTGGATAGATTCCATGAGCTTCTGAAGCGACCTACAGATAATGTACAAGTAAACAAGAGGAGACTATGTCCAAATGATGAAGGCGATCAGAATGAAGCAACCCAGACGCTGTTTAGGGGCTTCCGAGACCTTGTGCAGGAAATAAATGTGTTAATAACAATCGGGTTATGGAATTTGGGTTAAAAGACTATGGAAACTAAGTGTATCTTTGTGAAAGAGAACCCTTCACGTAGATACTTATATTAACTTATTTTGGCATAGGTGAGGTGGAAGTAAAAGGGAAGGACGAGAACTACCTATATAGTGGTGTCACCGTATATACGAGGTGATGATGACACAATCTATCCTCCGAACTCTTTAAAGACTCAAGTAATAGTGTCTTTACAAGGTAAGGCAAACTGAGGAAACTCAGATATCAATGTTGAGGGCGAGGCTTTCTTTCATCATGTTCATCGATCCATCTCTCGCCTGCAACCACATTGATGGAGCAACATAGAATAAAATAGCGCGTTAATTTTGGGACGATCGTGCCATTCCAAAATAAACTTACTTAATTAAACTCAACAGATTTACCGTCCAAGTTCGTGGTTGTCTAGTCCATAAAATAAATAAATATGTGGCGCAACAGGCGGGTGACACCCAAGGCCTAGCTTCTTGCAACCATTCGTTTGTGTGAGTTTCTATTTTTGGGACAAATAGAAGGGTCCTACAATTTTATGCCGAGTCTGAACGGCTGAATTGAGAAGCTTTTTCAGGACAGTCATACTCTCGGATGTTTGTCAGACGTTCGCGAGAGGTGGCGCAGTAGAAAAAACCTTAAGATGTAATTTGTGTTTTTCCGGGGATCGAACCTGGGATCCCTCGCATAGTAGTCCAGCACACTAACCACTGCGCTACTGCGACCACGTCTAGTCCATGCCCTTTGCTATTTAAGAAGTACTGTATATGAATTTGTATCAGTAAATGGTTGTCGCAGATGACAGTGTATTGGATGATGACAGAGTTACAGCGTCATAGCCCACTAATGCACATATAAGGGTGACATGGATACCTTTTAAACAACCTAGCAACCTAGTTACTACTGTAACGACGCATTGCTTGGATTGGTGAAATTGCGCTACAGGATAACGTATCTCAAAATTGCCACAAAGACTTATATACCGTCTTCTAGCTTATTTGTTAACAATATTTTATCGATCTCTATTATAGACAAAAAAAAATCAAATTTTTGCAGTGGTTCTCTCCATATCATACCATGTTAAAGCCAAGTTCCTCGGATGTATTTAAAGTAATATATTCCGAGCAATTATATTTTCGTTCTATCGAAAAATCATGCCTTTTCATGCTTAAGTAGATACAATGACTGATACGCTACCTTCTGTACAAGTTAATAGCAACGACCTACGCCAGTACATGTCCAAGTATTTAAATTGCACTTCTTGCATAAAAGGTAATTGCACTTTGACATAAAATAATAAAAGTGCATTTACATCAATAATCGAATCAGTAACATAATTTTGGTTTCCGTTCTGCCGGAAATGCTAAGGGAAATAAACAGAATAAATTCAGTAATCGAAGTGATCGGTCGTATTTATTTACTTACATAGAACATCAACAATAACATAAACAACATAATATGTTACAGCGTCTTATCAACTCTTTGGACAATTCCTTAAATTGCCGGTAAATAAGAATTCAGGATCAGGATACCATCTATGCAAAGCCAACACAACTTCTGACAAAATATTGGTTGCGCAACAAGTAGCTGATCGAATATTGCGCCTACCATCAGCAGCGTCAATATTGACAGCGAACAGAGCCGAGAGGGGAACTTAAAATAAAGGGTCCGCCATCTAACGTTTTTTTTTTTTTTTCAACTAGTGCTTATTTCGCGAATGGTAACACTTAGCTCATGTCTGATTTGACAGATAATTAGTTTTACCCTTCCGCTGAACGAATATGGTTGTGCATACGCTTGAACAACGCTGGGAAATATTGCGACATTACTTTGAAAATCATGGTAATGTTGCAGAATGTGTGCGAAAATTGCGTACGGATTTTGGAAGAAGAGAAGCACCGTCAGCTCCGTATGTTCGTTATCTTGTGAAAAAAGTGAAAGAAACTGCCATCCTCATCGATAAACCAAAGCGTGAAAAACCAAAAACAGTGCGTACACCCGAGAAAATTGCTGCTGTAACAGATTTTGGTCCAGAGGCATAATTGGGCCATTTTTCTTCGAAAATGAGCAAGGAGTGGCCGTTACAGTCAATGGCGATCGTTATCGGGCCATGTTGAACGAATTTTTGTTCACAAAAATTGAAGAGGAGGATATTGGCAACATTTGGTTTCAACAGGACGGCGATACGTGCCACACAGCCGAAGCTACACTCGATGTTTTGCGCCCTGTTTTTGAAGATCGCATTATCAGCCGCAGAGCTGATGTCGTTTGGCCACCGCGGAGCTGCGATTTGACACCGCTGGACTATTATTTGTGGGGTGCCGTAAAAGATAAGTGTTACGCCGACATGCCAGAGACAATTGACGCTTTAAAGGACAATATTCGTAAAGCCATTGGTGAAATACAGCTGCACACAATCGATAATGTGCTTAAAAATTGGACCGATCGTGTAGGCTACTGCATGGCCAGCCGAAGCAGCCATTTGAATGAAATTATTTTCCATTATTAACCGGAAGGATTGTACTTTCAAATAAAAAAAGAAATTTGAGAAAATATTAAGTAGTTTTTTTTTTATAGCATTTTCAAAAAAAAAGTTATTTGGCGGACCCTTTAGTTACCTGCCGGGGTTCCAAGGCTTGCTAAGTTCGTAGTATATTATTAGTGCACTAAGCATCTAAAGGGTGTCCCATAATTCACCCAAAATTTAATTTTTATAGAAAATATAGATTTTTAAAGAAAGCTTAAATTTTTTATTGATTCATAGAGTATACAGATTGGGGTTATGTGAATGGAATAGCATATCGGATAAATGGCCGCCACTGCTTTGCTGGCAAGTAACTACTCTTTTATTGAAATTTTTTATGACCGTTTCGCATAAATGGGGCTGAATTTCATTAATACACCTCCCAATTTCCTCTTTCAAGGCGTTGGTGGTCGTGGGCGCTGCATTGTCAGTAGTCTTCAGTTCTTGAGTTAATTGAACTTTGTAAGCATGAAGTTTCAAGTCTTTTGTGAGAATTCGCTGTAGAGAGCTTCTTGAAATGCACAATTCTTGACTACGGTGCCGAATTGATGTTCCTGGACTGTCAGCAATACTCTGGCGAACTGCTTCGAGGTTTTCTGTTGAACGACTTGTGACAGGACACCCAGAGTGTTTTAGATCACTCTGTCCTGTCACTCTACGATCTGGGGCCTGTACCACAAAACTACAAGTATTGTACAACAGGCGAATTTTAACAATTAAGAATGGTTTTTGTACCAGAAAACCTGTTTTTGTCGCCTGTTGTACAATACTTGTAGTTTTGTGGTACAGGCCCCTGGTAGTATTGCTGAGATTGTAATAAATATTTCCGTTTGATGACCATGTCGGTCATTTGTGTCATCTCTCAAATGTCTGCGTCTACCAGACATTGATACTAATAAAATATCTAATGCATATTTCTATGTAAGCATTTTTTTGTTAACTGTAACTCATGCCAAAGTTACAGAACCACTAGACAATTATCAATCCTCGTTGACATAACGTTTTGGAGAAATCTCTCATTGATTACTTGTTGCACTTTCTTTGTGGAAACACTTTGCATAAATGTGGTGATGATTTGCTATTTAAATTTAATCTTTTTCAAATCTATAAACATAATTATTCTTTGTTAATGCCCATCATTTAGTTATACAAATCCGATAAGCGGAAGATTATAGTTTATAATAAACTCGCACAGCTGAGACATTGAATATTGTTTAATTCATATTTACATATGCATATTGAGTGTGTGTATATTTAGTAGTAAAAGATTAACCCACAAACATACTGGCTTCAATAATGATTTGCAAATTAGCTATTTCGGTTTCGCTTTCCACGTGAAGCACATAAATTTACAATTAATCATAGACAATCTGCACGGGAATACGCCTACACGTGAAACGAAGATACTAGATACCTGAGGCAGTACAGTTTCCATTTACCTAGCGGTACAATAAAATAATATATTTATTAGACATTGTGTCCTGAACCCCACAACTCTTTTCTCAGAATTTTAATTTAAAAATTGAATTTGTTCGGGAATTACCAAAAAAAAAAAAGTAATTAACTCAAAACAATTGACTTTAACAGAGTGAAAGGTAATCACCCTTATTCCGAGTGGCGTTTACGACGATTTATGAAACGCTAATTTGAATTTGGAATTACGAGTGGCGTTTTTGAGTCGTTGAACGCCATTTGTCACTGAACGGCATGTGGAACCTATTGGCGTACGACGAACGTCATATGAGAAACTTCACTGCCATTCTGTAAGGCGTTGAACGCCACAAAACGACAAGAAAAACGACGATTTCTGTCGTTAACAAATTAATGAACGCCAAGTAATGAAAATCGACTGAAAATTGAACTTCTTGAATTGTTATTTTATTCAATTTAATTAGATTCTTTTCAAGGGTTATAAGTACCAAACCAGAAACAATTTAATGGAATTTAATTAATTGGTAAAGGGATTTTAAAAGGAGTCTTAAATGATGACCCAGCCTAGACCACCATCAAGAAATGGAAAAGATTTGTTTGTGAGCATCACTTTAAAACATTTTTTTATAAATGTAGGCTGTGATTGTGATGGTCTCGTCCTTAATTAAAATGTTTTCCTACACCATTCTGGTAGCTACCCTCAGTCAAGAATCTCGCAGTCGCAGCAAATTATATCGCCTGCACAGACGGAGACCATGTAGGACCATGTAGGTACTTTCCGAGTTGAAGTCAATCGGATGAAAAATAAAAATTTTCCCATACAAACTTTGACCCCCCTTTTTACCCCTTTAGGGCGCAATCTGAAGTGCCCCAATATCTTAAAATCATTTTCATATAATGAGTCCTCCATGGTAAAAATTTCATGCTTTCATCACAAAGTGCACAATTTTTTTACTATGCCGCCTCACTATAACAACAAAATATACTTGCTACACTTTTACACCCCAGACCTATAGTAACAAAAAAATACAACAGTGTAAAAAGTATTAGTTCACAAATGTCAGTTCGATTTCAAATGTTTTTTGTTATTTTTAAGAGTTGCTATAGAGATTAGAAAATGTTTAGTATTGCTATTGCTATAGAGATTAGAAAAAGTGTGCTCACGATGTGATAAAAAAATACAATTTCACAATTTTACTAGACCTAGATACACCGAATCGTGAATACCCCTAATGTTTTTAATTTTTCAGACGATTTTTTTATTTTATTGTAACCCGAGTTGCCAACCGGCTTAGTATTTTTACAGTGGGCCGGCCTTAGTGTTTCTTGATAAGTTCTTAAAATACTCAATTGCCTTCAATTGATGCGATGTCATTTTGAGAGTTTGTAGGGTAGCCGAGGTAGATAAATTTCCTAACTACCTCAAAGTTATAACTGGCTATTATGACGTTCCGTCCGTTCTGACGTTTTGGGGTTTCCGTGGGTATTTTTGGCAGCCACGAAAATCCACTGACATTTCTTAGTGCACAGTGCACACAGTGCACACAGTGCACAACGTCAAACAAACAGATCGCTGAGTTCTGCCAATGTTGTCAATGTCATCAGCGTATGCGAGTAATTGTACAGACTTGTGTCAAATTGCGCATCTGCGTATGGCTTAAGCTTCGTACAATTTTCTCAAGCATGATGTTCAAGAAGTGACGAGTGTTTTTCATTGTCGTTCTGCACAACATGGACGAGGCAGGGACGCAAATCTAGGTATGCATCTATATAACTCGTCTTTATAAATGCTGTCATATGCGGCTAAAACTGTCATCATAGAAAGACTGTCCGGCGCATTCAATGATTCCCGATTCTACTGAGTCAAGTCGAAATATTATGATAAAAATGGATACCTACTACAAAAGTTTAGTCAATGCCACCATGTTGACTGGAGTTGTGGTAAAAGAAGAAAGGTTTTTCATAGTCAGAACTAGATTAAGTCTTATTCGAGATTTAACTATGAATTTTGTTTTTTTTTTTTTTTTTGTGGAATGGTTTTTCCAACGGCTATAATTTATAAAGGGTCTTTGATTAAGGACTTTTTTTTAAATAAAATGCAAACTACTTAAGATATCTCAAAAAAATATTATTGGCTTGAATTACTATCAAAACATTTATGAATGGAATTCGCCTTCGTTCATATGTCCACCATGGGAACGTATGCAGCGGTGGTTGTTACGTTGAACCCAATTTTCGATGACTCGGCCGCACATTTCGACCGATACGGCCGCTATTTCTCGTTCAATATTTGCTCTTAGCTTCTCTGACGTCGCCGGCTTGTTATCATAGACCAATGATTTAATGTAGCCCCATAAAAAAAAGTCTAGAGGCGTTAAATCAGACGATCTCGGCGGCCAATAGACGGGTCCGTTTCTCGAGATAACACCTTCACCGAAGTGAGACTTCAATAACTTGATTGTTGCACCCGCTGTGTGGCTTGTGTGGGGCCGTCTTTTTGGAACCACATATCACTGATGTCCAATTCATGCAATTGCTTAAAAACATAACGTTCAAATATGTCTCTGTAATGAATACCATTTACCGTTACGTGACGGTCATTTTCAGCGAGGAAAAAAATGAACGACCCACTGACGCCACACACCGGCATGAAAACTGCACCAAACAGTGACTTTTTGCGTGATACGTATGGGGGGGCAGCATGCAACCCCCCTACTTGGGTTTACTGTCAGTTTTGCGGTATGTGTGCGAAATTGGGTATATGCAAAGTTTATATTATGTTGATTGCTTAATTTTACTGCCAAAACTACGCGTTTAAAAAACGGATAGATTCTAAACTGTGGAACAGGGGATTTTAATGAGGGATTTTAATAAGTATGTATGTAAGTGGGAGATTTTGGCATAGGGGATTTCGTCCCGAAAGATTTTGGAAAAAGAGATAAAAAAAAATGAGAGATTATGTCCAATAAGGGATTATGGAAAAGGAGATAACGTAGGGATCCCGTGCAAAATCCCCACTGTTTGAAAAATCCTCAAATTGATTATCCCCAACGACAAAATCCCCAAATTCAAAATCCACCAAATCAAAAATCTCCAAAATGTTAATTCAAAATATTTAAAGAAATTTTCGTCTACCTAACTTTGCGCCTACTCCAAATCCAACAGTGACCCCAAGCAGGGGGGTTGTCCATACCTATTTTACTGTTAATGCATTGTGAATACACTCGAAATCTATTTGGGGATTTTGGGACTTTGGATTTGGGGATATTGACTTGGGGATTTCAGTTTGGGGATTTTAATTTTGGACCCAACCCTGAACATACTTGTGTTATGGCTTTGAATGATGTCTGTTGCTTTTATGCCGAGTGTGACAAAAATACAAATAAAAATCAAGGAAATTAGATAAACTCGAATTTTTATTAAGTTAGAGTTTGCTAAAATACAAAAAAAAACGATTTCCTGTCATCTATGCTTCAACACAAAAGCAAACTCATGACCAATGCCAACAAATACAACAAAAATGTCGTTCCAAACTAGAAAAAAAAAATCCTGTTTCCAAATTAACCACATTACTAGATCATATACATTCAGCTAATGACACTCGTTTTACCAGATAAATAGTTTCATAACTCGCAGTCAGTCATTTTCAACCGGAAATTAACAAATTGATTTTGTCACAGTCATTAAAATAAAAAATATTTGAACAAAACCTAGAACTAGACAACGGTAATGCATAAAACTAAAAAATTACATAAAAGGTTTTTCTTTACAGCCTCACCGGCATTTTCTTTATGGCTACACAACACAGACATAAAAATAAAAACTTCATAAAAAATATAAAAAAATGAGAGGAAAACAAAAAATAAAAAATAAACTCACCAAAGTAATTCCAAGAATAAAATGACAAATCAACTCCAAAAAAAACAAATCTCCGAAACAGCCTTGTGTAAATTCTTTCGATTTACCACCAATTACCACCGTGGGTACAAGAAAAAAAAAATAATAAACTCGATAAATCACTTTTTTTTGTCACACAGAACGGAATTGAAATAATTTCTCTTTCGATTCTTTTCTTCCTAAATTCCTCTTTATTTATTTTTTTTTTTTTTTTGCCAATAATTTCACTTTAATTGCCGCGATGTGTATACGTACTATTAAATCGCAACTATAAATAAATATAAAAAATATAAAATATCACGCTCGATGATCACACGTTACACGAAGTCACATTCACTTTATGTTGTTGATCTCGAAGATTTACAATTTTTAATTTTTTTTTTTTTATGTTTGGTTTAGCTTTTTATTTTCTATTTCATCCAGCAATTGCAAGAAAACAATTAATTTCGTAATTTAATGATTCGAACTCTGAAAAGATGGAAAAAAGTAAAATTTTAATTTCATACAAGTGAATGTGTTGAAAAATAAATAAATATAGGAAAAAGCAGGAAAAGTTTGCACAAAGAATTTCCCCAACCGTAGGCAGGTAGGCGATTACTACAAATCGTGATGCGTTTCAGTGTTGAAGTTGAGATTGTTTTTTTAAAGGTAGATAGTTAGATACCAACTAGACTGATGTTTGTTGGTTTTAATTATCCGCGGAGGCAAGTTGATATCATTAAACTAATGCGACCCGCGGGCGCTTTGCAATAAGTTAACTCGGCGAAGAGTTTTGATTTAATTAAGCGGTGAAGTTATGGGCATCTTTTAGAATTTATGATCTGTTTTTTTTTCTATATAGGTGATGTACATTCCTAAGCGATTTTAACACGTGCTTTCCATGGAAGACTCAAGTAGGTGAATGAAAAACTCCGTGAAGTTGAATAACATTCAGAGTGCCACCTACTGAAGATACATCCGATAAAAGCCGACTTAATACACTTGAACTCTGTAATGCGCTTAAAAGCTTATACGTACGATAAGAATGAGAAATAAGTATCCACTTAGAAGACGTACAAAATTTAATGAAGGAGCCCAATAAAAATACGCAAGTAACTTTGAAGAGCCATTCATATAGAAAAGATGTAAGTGGTGATGGTGATGGGGAACATATAAGAGATAGAAAGTGAATGACAACGATATATTTGCAGATGTTTGAACATTTTTAATTAATACGCGTATGTATTT
Organism: Cheilosia scutellata; assembly: GCA_955612985.1. NCBI lineage: Eukaryota > Metazoa > Arthropoda > Insecta > Diptera > Syrphidae > Cheilosia > Cheilosia scutellata. The sequence continues at coordinate 117,602,601 of OY015312.1, forward strand.
TATTGACCTTTAATTTTTTTTTATTTAAGAAAGGAGAAAGGAACTGATTTTGAATAATGTTCGGACCATGGATGTTATTATGTTGGCCTGATTTATAAAACAGATTGACACAGAACCAGATTATTTCAGTGAAGCTATTGGAAAGTATAATCATGCTCATTCAAAAAAAAAAGAGCTGAGGAATTATTAAAAAAAAATTTCCTCGTCTCGGATCTCGTTTTCGAGATTCTTTATTTTGTTTTGAATTTACCGTAATAATGTTTTGTAATGTTGCGCTGCAATTCGCAATGTGCATTCAGTTGTGCTTATCTCATATAGTGTGATAGCTGACCGACAAGATTTTAGCGAGTGAACAACATCGTAATACAAAAGTGAGTAGAAAACGAAAACGTTACGGACTTGCAGGTAGTCCTGCATACTCCTAATTTTTGGTCGGTTTGTAACCTTTTGAAACAAAATCTGCCGCGGACACAGAACAACGTAGAGGCGTGGCTCCGCCGCCGGCTGAAAGTTCTCGCAGGGCATTCACACATTGGTGTACCTATATTCACTGATTGCTATTTTATGTGAAGAGCAAATCCGTGTGAAAACATGTTTGGCTAAAATAATTGCCGGTGAGATGCAACAACTAAGAAGGACGAAGGAAAAAAAATTACAAAATTTTACGCGGAACGTAAAGAGCGTTCTGAAATAAGTTTTCTAACAGGAATTGCGTACAATATGAACTTGTATTAGATATTGTTTTGTCAAGGATCGTTTTTTATATGTTTTTGTTAATAAGACTTAAACTGTTTTTGTTATGTTTTATTTATTTGAAGTTTGTTATTTTGTTTATTTTGTTAAATAAATTTGGCTTATATTTTTGTTGCTACAATCAAATTTTTAGTTTCACTTTCGGGATTTTGGCCTTTCGGAATTTTGGATTTTCCGGATTGTGGATTTTCGGGATTTTGGTTTTTCGGGATTGAGGGTTGTCGGGATTTTGGATTTTCGGGATTTTGGGCTTTCGGGATTACATTTTTCTAGATTCTGTCCGACTCCCTTCTTAAAAGCATTCGTTGTTGTGAATTTTTTTTTTTTTTTATTTTTGAGACGAATGGAAGGGACCGACAATTTGATGCCGAGTCCAAACGATTGAATTAAAAAGCTTTCCACGACATTTATACTTTTGGATGTTTATCAGACGTTCGCGAGAGGTAGCGCAGTGTAAAAAAACCTTAAGATGTATAACTTTTGTGTTTTTCCTGGGATCGAACCTGGGACCCCTCTCACAGTAGTAGTCCACACTAACCACTGAGTCACTGTGTCCATATCGTATAGGGATAGAGTAAATTGTAAACGCCTCTAAACGTATGTGATTACAAACGACAAACCTAAAGGTGACCAACAGCATCTGGTCCTAAAAAAAAAACTCTGCAACAGTGCTCGAGGGCTATTGCCAGTGCTGAACAACAAGAGAACAAAAGGTCTTATAAATCTATAAAATAACTCAATTCATATGCTCATGGGCATAATCTAATCACAGGTCACTGCACAATCAAAACTTTATGCTCCACAAATAGTTCTAGAAACGATCTATGCAGAAGCTGCGAAGATGTGGAAAAAACAAAGACAATACCTACAACCAATTTTGCGCCCTTTAGAATTGACGACTTCGATCTCTGGGATACAATTTCTTCGAAAACCTTTCCGAACTGTACGAAAGAGAAATATCGGATTTGGATAAATTTGCAAGAGCACCAACTATGATTTAAAAAGCAATTAAAAAGATCATAAGATTGTGTCGACAATCGTTTTTGAATTTATTTATAAGAACGAAGGGATTCACAATGTGCCTTAACGGGCCTCCGAAAGCAAAGACTACACACCCTTCTCTCGCCAACTAAATTACAGGCATCGCCACCGCCCTCCTTTATCAAAGACAGTCATTATTTTAGACACATTATCATGCCATCCTCCAAAGACCACAAATTGTACCTACTCACTTTTTCGAAAATAACGATTAATTTCTGCTATACCGTTTACACCGGGTTGGTGATGAAATCTCCTTTTCCAAAATCCCTTTTTCAAAATCTCCTTTCCAAAATCCCCTGCGCTGAAATCCCTTACTCCAAAAGACCCTGAGAGAAAATCCCTACGGGAGAAAATGTCCCATTGTCGCCGCGACACCTAAAAATGGTGTTGAAAAGTGAGATCGGTAGGGGGGGGGGGGGCATGCTGCTCCCCTCCAACCCTTCTTCTTGTGGTCACTGTAGGATTTGGAGTAGGTTGGGTATAGCAAAGTTTAGTTTGTTGGAGATTTTGGCATAGGGGATTTCGTATCGGGAGATTTTGGAAAAAGAGTAAAAAAGAGAGATTATGCCCAATAAGGGATTTTGGAAAAGGGGATAACGTACGGATCCCGTATCTACATACCTATGTTTGTAATTTTGTTCATATTAAGAAACGCTATCAAGAAGTTATGAATAGCCAAATTATTATCATGCTAAAGTAGCTGAAAAATTTCAAAATTCGCATTTGCTGCGCCTGCGTAAAAACCACAGTAATCAGAAAACAATAATAAACGACGAAGCTTTGAACCATAAACTTCCACCGCATAGTTGTCAAATTGATATAGAGATGGTAGATACCAACTAAGAGTACCTCCTGCTCCTAGGTATGGGTAAAATTGAAATATTGATGTTAATGCTATTGAAACTGTCGCCTGCACCAGTGACATTGCGTTATGAAATAATGTCAAAGAATCAAGAACATAGCACGAACATTATCAAATGTTCTCAGACAGAAATACCGAAAACAGGACAATGTTTGGCAGAAAGAAGAAAGACAATCTCAAGATTAATAATTAGAGCTGCAGCAACATAATACCCAAGCGCAAAATCCCAAAACCCAAAATCCCCACTGTTCGAAAAATCCTCAAATTGATTATCCCCAAGCACAGAATCCCCAAATTCAAAATCCACAAAATCAAAAATCCCCAAAATTTGAATTCTAAATATTTAAAGAAACTTTGCGTATACCTAACCTTGCGCCTACTCCAAATCCAACAGTGACCCAAGCACCCAAGGTGCAACCCCCACCTATCTTAATGTTAATACATTGTGAATACACTTGAAATCTATTTGGGTATTTTGGTTTTTTGGATTTTGGTTTTGGGGTTAGGGTACCCAACCGGCTGCAATGCATAGGTCCTAAGATATCTCCTAATCTGTTCGTTTGTTACTTTTTTTTTTACTTTTTTTGGAATGAGGGCTTTTGAATTATCCTTTTAGAAAACTGCTTTTAAAATATTTAGTCTAGTCTACGCTTATGTAATATTAAGTTTAATATCGATTGCATAAAATGAGCTCCAATTTGTTTTATTAAAAATCGGTAAGTACCAAAACATCTCGGTGTTATAAAGGGTGTTTTTTTTTTTTTGCTGTTTTGTTTTTTTTTTGACAGTTCACGTATGATTCGTGACACGTGTCAAAGTAAAAAAATGCTCAGTTAGCATTGCCATTTTACCTTGGATAGACTTACGCCTGAACAACGTTTGCAAATTATTGAATTTTATTACCAAAAGTCATGCTCAGTAAAAAAAAAAATTTGTTTAGATCACTTCGTCCATTTTATGGTCGTCGTAATCGTTCTGATGCTACTGATGTATATTTGTTTAAATAAATTGTATTCATCGATTGGGATTTTCAGAGTTTCTGACACTTGACTTAAATCTTTATGATCTGAGTGAAGATCCATTTGACAAGAATGACTCGGTACATCTTATTGGCTACGCGATTGACATTGGCAGAGCAGAGCGTGCAGTCTTCGATGCATTTTAACATCGAGTCGGAAACTCTTAACATGTGTTTTGCTATAAAGTAACATTCTCTGACAAAGCTAAATATTTGGGCCTTATCCTTGATAAGAAGCATAGTTGGAAACTTAACATCCAAGAAAGAGTCAAGAAGGCTACAGTAGCACTCTTCTCTCGCAAAGAAGATATTGGGAATAAATGGGGTCTACAACCTCGAATAACCCATTGGCTCTATATCTCAGTTATAAGACCGATACTCACCTATGGGATAATTGTCTGGTGGACAGCCTTGGAGAAAGACATAAACCGCGACTACCTAAGCAAGGTCCAGCCCACAGCTTGCATGTGTATAAGCGGTGCACTACGCACAACTCCCTCTGCGGCAGCGAGTGCAGCCATTCGCCTTAAAGCTGTCTCACAGTGGTCAAGGAAAGACTTTGGCCACGCCCCTATTCTGAAGAACTTCGAGATCTCAACCGAACACACTGACTACGCCACCCTATCTCTAAATTTTGACTAAAACTTTCTCGTCACTATCCCCTCCAGAGCAATCTGGAATGAAGATACTTTCCCAGAAGATGAATCTACACTGACGGCTCAAAACCAAAGACGGAGTTGGTGGGGGTGTTTTCTCCGAAAGTCTTAATCTTAAGCCCTCCTTCCGTCTACCAAATTATTGTAGCGTGTTCCAGGCGGAAATAATGGTGATTTAAGAAGTCTTATCTTGGCTCAAGAAAAACGTCATATCCGCCAAGGATATCTGCATATTTTCGGACAGCCAAGCAGCCATCAAATCCTTGGATTCGATCTCTATAACTTCTCTAGTAGCCCTCGTCTGCCGATCGTCTCTTACGGAAATGGCCGAACAGTTCAACATTCACCTAATTTGGGGCATAGAGACATTCTAGGGAATTGTAGGAACAACTCAACCCATTCTGCCGGATAAGGGCACCCTAGGGATACCAATCGCTACTTGGAAACAAAGATTGAAGGTGAATGCTATCGAGAGTACAATTCTTAGGTGGACAAGTGGCACCACTTGTCAAGTGACAAAACAAATTTGGCCTAAGCTGGATTTTAAAGCTTCACTTAGGAGCCTTCCATTACAACGACTTGGGCGAGCTGACAAACACAGACATCAGAAGCCTCTTACGCTTTATAAAGAGCTCAAAATAGTTCAATTAGTAGGGAAATCTTATATGATCCTTTTTCGTGGTATCACAATGGACCTATGCTGGTCTAAGTGTGTTGGCGTTTCCCAGCTGGCAGCCTCTTTCAACCAACCAACCAACCATGGCTATAAAGTATAAGCGAATACATTTCTGCTGTCAACTTCCAAGAAATACCCAATTAATGAGATCGAACGAGACCCTATAAAGATCCTCATCACCTCTGTCTTGCTTTATGGTCAAAGTGTCATTAGAGTCTTTTAGCGAAAAGTTATTCTTATATAAGAAGATTCAATCCGAACACTTCTTCCGAACATGCGTCTACTGACACATAACTTGATGTATAACTTCCAATTAAGGCGTTTATCAATGTCGCCGAGATATTTAACCTCACTGGAGTATATTGAGTTGATGCGCCTTTGATGGTTATAGGTTCAAGGTTAACCAGTATTCTTCCTCGTAATATGCAATAGAAAGATTTGTCAAAATGGAGCAGGGCTTCCTTGCTAATACCCTCATTTTGGTTATACAATAGTTCGATTGTGTGATGAACTTGAACTCATGTGGCACAAGTAGAACTTACCGACAACCAAATGTCGTCTCTACTGATAAACAAATTTGTTAGGGACTTATCAACTGTTCTATAAAATGTCCAATTAAGTGGCAAAAATAGTTAAAAAAAAAAAAACATATCCACGGCTAAATTTCAAAGTTAATTCAGATACAGAATCTAAAAACAAAAGAGTTCAACAACGAACTGAACAAATTCCACTGATAAATAAGAAAAAAATTGTAATTAGAAAAAAAAAATTCCAAAACCACCAAAGATACAAAACTACAAAATAAACATCACTAATGAACAACATGCCACTACTGCCATGAAATAGCTTCTCTTACCATAAACAAGAAAAATATCTTCCCGTCACTTAGAACACTAATTGTCTATAGTCTATATCCCCACGTAGTTCTTGACCACCAGAAATACCACAAAAGCCTCACACATCAGCCATCGACCAACAAATTATATATAGACAAAGACCACAAGAAGAATGAACAACCAAAATTAAATCCACAATTTAACAAGAAGAGGCTAAAATTCTTCTCTTGCCACAAAAGAACAACGAAATTAATTAGCCACTTAACAACAGGTATCTTAACGCGCATTGCACTTCCTAGGCCGCAATGCATGCGGCGAGCCACCGCTCGAACTCATTAGCCTGCAATGCTAAGCTGGCTATTGCATTCTTCAATCCAGACCGCGCAAAAATGTCACGACACAGAAAACCAAACAAATCCAGAACAATTGCGGCAAATATGTATACTATACAAGTATAGCAGCTACTGCTCTGTCTTGAAGGCAATTAATAAACCATCTGGGAAATTCTCTCAGCGCAAAAGACAATTCTGTCCAATTTGAATGCAAAATTCCCCACCGAAGCATATATAGAGGGAAAATTAAAATAATTCCGCAATTAGACAAAAATTCATAGAAGAAGAAGAGGACGAGATGCAAAATTGGATGCAGTGCAGATGCAGATCCTCGTTATACACAGTCTCTGCGTATTCGTCTCCTCTGCGAGATAATTATAATTACAACAAAAATTAGAGGAAAGAAAAATAAGAGATTTATTGGAATTCATTTGAACACGGACGTGATTCTGTGTCTCACGCGCATATAATGTATCTCACCGAGAACACAACACGATTTGAATATTAATTCGTTGGGCACACTCCTTGCTCCGGCTTGACTTCAAAGTGAGAGAATCTCCTCATAGTACAAATCAACAAATTTTTTTTTAGTACCTATCTTTTTTTGGCAATTTTTGTTTTTTTTTTTTATTTTTTTATTTTTGGGTGGGTACTCTCACTTTTTATAATTTTTATTTTTTTTATATCTTCTCTGATATAGATACTTTACCCGCGAATTGAATTTATGAATTTGTTTACTCCGATTCAAGTTGATAAGAGATCCACGCAACAAAATTGAGTGAAAGTTGGTCAATCGTTAAAAAAAAAAATATATATCTAATTATTTTCCACTAAGTATCTATTAGAGATAAAAAAAAATTATCCTTTACACTGCCCGCGAATATCGGATACCAATCAATCAGATACAATTTGAATTTGATGTGGTTAGTTTATCATTCACGACGACGGCGACGGAACGACTACAAGCACAGGCGAGATGATGACGACGAGACGGTAACGAATGGACTGACTACTTTATTGGTGCAGCACTCGCGACTTACTGAAGCAACTGGAATACCATCCGTGTCCGCAATGGTACTGTTAGCCTGGTTTTGTGTATATACCCCCCCGAAAACTGGTGTGTGAGCTGGAGCTCGCGTGCAAGGTGGCACAACCAGAAGAAGATTGTGGTTCGAATCAGAGATTTGCCAACAAGAAGGCCAAGATGTAGTAGAAGAGTGCCAGTCGAAGAGATGTTGAATTCAAATTTCCCCAACTCATGTGTCGTGTTCGTGTCTCATGTGTGCTGTGTGTGAATCAGCTGTGGCGCGCCGGGTCTATACTATACTCTATCGCCTCTCTTGGCTCTTGGTTGGTGGTTCTCTGGTACCAACTTTCTTTCGAATTTCGAAGTTTTCGAATATCTTTGCAGCCAAACTCCAACTGGTTGTCCATTCATAAAAACCGGCCGAGAGTGAGCTTTGTGATGCAGCTTTGCGTTGAGCTGAGATGATCCCGCACTCGCACGAGGTCGTTGGGAACTTTGAGACGCTGTTGAGGGGACCTACTCGTACCTGTCAAATGTGTCGCCTATAAATATCTTGTTTTTTTTTTTGTTTTCTGTCTCTTAACGTCTCGCTTTGTTGTCTTTAGACTTTTTGTGCTGTCAATCATCTTTTGATGTTTTATGTATGACAGATTATTGTATTAGAAAGCAAAATCTACTTTTGGTGGTAAATATGGCATGAAGATCGGTGATTTGAGATGCTAGGCGCATGGAAAGTGACAACATGTTCAATGAAAGTCGCTGGAAAAGCAACGGCTAGTGACAATCAGGCGCGCAGGTTTTGCGAGTGAGAAATGTATAATTATTTTTACTGGTTACTGGTTACTGGTTTTACTGGGTTAAAGACAATTGATTGGGTTTGTCCTTTGTGTGGTTTTGAGTAAGATTCAGTGAGTGTATGTTAAAGGGTGGCTTAATATATTATACTGCAAGGTATAAATCAAGTTCGGTGTTGAACTCTTTTGTTTTTTTTATGCCTTTCTAAGCACGTATTATTAGTGTCAAACAGGCACGAAGCGTCCATATATTGAAGGGAAGCAGTGCTTCCGTAAGAATTTCAGAACAAAAAAAAAATATTCATAACAAAGAATTTATTTATTCGAAATTACAAAAAAAAAAAAAAACGTTTTAATAAATCATATAAATAAAACACTTTTCTCCCCTAAACATACCCTTAACACATTCCATAACTTGACACTTGACAACTTGAATATTGTCTATATCAAGTTAATAAATTCAAAAACAGTACCTACATATTTCTATTCTAGGTAGGTAGGTAGTAGTGGCGGTTTAGGTAAAGAAAACCCAAGTAGCACTAAGTGCCGTTTTGTTACCACATATCTACTCATTTGACCTGGTTGTTGTAGATGTGTCGAAGGGTAGTTTAGATCCAGCCTGTGGAATTCAAAAAGGTTATGAGTTCTTTGATGTTGTTCTTCGCGACCTCCTCGAGGGATGTGAAGAAGGGTTTACCCAGAGCTCGCTCTCTAGTCCTAGCTAGTGCCGGACAAGCGCACAGGTAGTGAATAAGGGTTTCTTTTTCGGTTGCGTCGTTGCAACTGCGACAGTGTGTATTATGTGGGATGCCTAATCTGAGCGCATGGTCCCCTATAGGCCAGTGGCCTGTGGTAATCGCTGTTATCCTGGCTATACCTTTACGTGTTTTACTCAAGAAGTGGGATGTTTTGTCCCTGCTATAATTTGGCCACATACTTCTGGATATGACACAATTTGTTAGCCTCCTCCATCTGAGATTGGCTTTCGATAGGAATTCTTCGGAAATTTTTGCTTTGACTGCTCCTATTGGAATTTGAACCGATTCCGCAAGTGAGCAGTGGAGGGTTGAACCCGGCCTGGCAAGCTCGTCGGCCTGTTCGTTTCCAAAAACGTTGCTATGGCCTGGAACCCAGATCAGGGTAATCCTGAACTGATCAAGCGAGGCCAGCTCCTCTCGACATTCTAATACTAATTTTGAGGTTAATTGACTGAGGCGATAGCCTTGATCGCAGCTTGACTGTCCATGAATATGTCTATCTTTTGCCTCGGAACTATATCCGTGTGTATTTTGATTAGGCGACAGGCTTCACGGATAGCAAGTATTTCCGCCTGAAACACACTGGCTGTGTCCGGGAGCCTGAAGGATTTTGAGATGCTCAGAGACTCCGAAATTACACCCGCACCTACTCCACAGTCCATTTTTGAACCGTCAGTGTAGATTGTTAAATTCGAGTCCCTGTTCACCCGTCCGTTCTGCCAGTCTAATCTTGAGGGAAATTCTACTTCAAAGTGTTTTTTAAAAAGTATTCTTGGGGAAATGTAATCCGTAGAGGGTGGTACTAGCTCTCTTGCTAAAGTAAGCAGGATGTTGCTATGACCGTACGGTCTCGCATACCAGCACCCAGACTCTCTGAGTCTGATCGCACTATGTATTGTGATGTTTGTGATATGGAGGTCTAAGGGTAAGAGATGCATAAGGACTGTGAGGGCGTCTGACGGCGTTGAGCGCAGGGCGCCTGTGGTGCCTATGCACGCCGTTCTTTGTACTCTGTTGAGCTTGGTTATGTTATAGGCTTTTCCGAGCGCCGGCCACCAGACTACTGACCCGTAAGTGAGGATTGGTCGTACTACGGCTGTGTACATCCAAAGGGTCAGTTTTGGTTGCAGGCCCCATCTTTTGCCAAACGTTCTGCTGCAGGCATAGAAGGCTATGCACGCTTTCTTTACCCGCTGTTCGATGTTCAGCTTCCAGTTGAGCTTGGAATCCAGTATCACTCCCAGATACCTAGCACTGGAGGATAATGAGAGTGATTGGCCGTTTAGGCGAGGAAGGGTAAAATCGGGTATTTTGGTCCTAGTGGTGAAAAGCATCATTTCGGTTTTGCTCGGATTAACACCGAGACCGCACAGTCTGGCCCAGGTGCTAACCTTCGACAGAGCATTCTCCATAATTTCGCTAATTACGGAGACGAACTTTCCTGACACCAGTGTCACCATATCGTCCGCATACCCGACTACCTTAATTCTTTCTCTATCTAAACTATTAAGTATTTTGTTCATTACTATTAGCCATAGCAGTGGTGAAATGACACCTCCTTGGGGTGTTCCTCTGCTGGCGTATTTGGTTATGTTGCTATTTCCTAGTGTTGTCTGAATGATCCTGTTGTTAAGCATAGAAACAATCCAAAGGCTAAGATGGTTTTCTATCCCTAATTCCGTTAAGGACTCTAGAATCGCTTCAGTATGTACATTGTTAAAGGCCCCTTCTGTATCTAGAAATGTCGCTAAGGTATATTCTTTATAGTGTATTGATTTTTCTATTGTACGCACCACTTCGTGAAGAGCCGTCTCTGTCGATCTTCCCTTGAGGTATGCGGGTTGTGATTTGGATAGTAATGTTTCTATATTACTACGCAGGTGGTTGTCTAAGAGTCGTTCGAGTGTTTTCAATACAAAGGAGGACAGGCTGATTGGTCTGAAATCTTTCGCGCTCTCGTGACCACATCTGCCCGCCTTTGGAATGAAAATCACTCTCACTCGTCTCCATGAATGGGGTACGTGATTGTTGAGTATACAGCTCCTAAAAATCTATTCTAGGTACTTGAATCAACAATTTTCGATTATTTTTGGACAAAATTGAATGACAACGAGAATTTTGCCAATTTCAATATATTGCGTTCTGAAATCAACCTTTCAACAAAGGAACAATTTAAAGATTTTACAATTGTCGACCAAGTCATCAATGAAATCGATATTTGGTTTAGTTCCCTGTCATGTTTTTAATTTTTGAAACTTTCGGACACAGCATTGTATGAACATTTTAAGACCAATTTTCCTGATAACTTGCTCAATAATTTACATAGCTCATACCTGGGATATTTTGACATTCCAGAGTTGAAAAGAGTACTAAGGTTGATTTTCGATGACGAGGATTTTACGCCAACAACTGATCTTAAAGAAATATTAAGATTTTTAATCAGTACTGATTTGGATAAAAATTTCACTGAATACTTTAAGCTTTGTAAGCTATTGTTGACTCTCCCCCGTGACAAAAGCATCTGTAGAGAGATCATTTTCATGTTTTAAAAGAATAAAACATTACTAACGAAATAAATGTGGACAAGAAAGTTTGTTAAATTTAGCCCTTGAAAAACCATTGTTAAAAGAAATACAAGCCAAAGGGAAATTTTATGACCAAATAATAGATAATTTTGCTTCAAAAGAAAGAACAATTAATTTATATTATTATTTATTTAAATGAATTCTATACATATTTCTTTTATATGTGCAATTAATACCAAACGATCTCGAGTCAAAAGGATTATTACCTATGACTAGATCATAGATAATTTTGCTTAAAAAAAAAGATGTATGTATTTAATGTACAAGACTTAATATATTATACTAGCGGACCCGGCGAACTTCGTCTCGCCCCAATTTAACGCCTTCAGATAAACTCCAGAGTGATAATAAAACACAGATATTACTTACTTACTTAGGCGGCTCTACAGTTCGGGGTGAACCGAGGCCTCAGCTAACAAGCCTCTCCAGTTAGCCCGGTCCTTAGCTAACTACCTCCAGTTGCGCACTCCTAATCGGTTGAGGTCGCCTTCGACTTGCGCGCGCCACCTAAGGCGAGGTCTTCCTCTACTGCGTTGCCCCTCCGGGTTAGACTCGAAGACTCTACGGGCCGGAGCATTTGTTCCCATCCGCTCTACATGTCCTAGCCATCTTAAACGACTTACTCGCAGTTTTTTGACCAGGTCGATGTCGCTGTACAGCTCGTATAATTCGTCGTTGAATCTCCTTCTCCAAAGCCCGTCAACGCAAACGGGACCGAACATTCTACGAAGAATCTTTCTCTCGAAGCGACCGAGGATATCTTCATCCGCTTTAGATAGAGTCCAAGCTTCAGCGCCATAAAGCAGGACTGGAATGATCAAGGTCTTATACAGAATCTCCTTAGTTGCTCGGGATAGGGCTCTACTACTCAATTGCCTTCTTAGCCCAAAGAAACAGCGGTTGGCAAGAGTTATTCTTCGTTTAATTTCTTCTGAGATGTTGTTGTCAGAATTTATAGCAGAGCCGAGGTATACAAAGTCCCTCACTACCTCAAAGTTATAGCTGTTGATCGTGACGTTTTGTCCGATTCTACGATGTTGGGTGTCCCTTCTTGTTGACAGCATATACTTGGTTTTGCCCTCGTTGACCGCTAGACCCATTTTAGCCGCTTCCGTTTCTATACCAGCAAACGTACCAGTGACAGCTCGCTGTGTTCTACCAGTTATGTCAATATCATCGGCGTATGCTAGTAATTGGACGGACTTTTGAAAGATCGTGCCTTGTGTGTTGGCCTGTGAGTTTCGGACAATTCTTTCAAGTATGATGTTGAAAAAGTCGCACGACAGCGCGTCACCTTGTCTAAATCCTCTTTTGACATCAAAGGTTTCGGTGAGGTCGCTACCGACCAGAAAACACAGATATTATGTAGTTTAAATTTCAATGTGATTTATTTGAATGGAATCGAAATCAGTAAAGAGCGATGTGATTTCGATTTGTTTTCCGGTGCAAAAACAAACAACGAAGACGGTTTGCCAACACGCCAACAGGCAACGTACAGCTGACCATGCGAAAACAGGGAAATTCGAGATTAATCCCACAGACTTCCAACGATTGGCCTTGCGATTTATTGATTGTCATCGCAAAAGCAAAAAAAAAATCGAAGATCAGTTGGAATAATCGGAATTCGTGGGATAAGGAATTCCTGTCCTTTGAATTTGCCCTTGATGATCGTCGCTTGAATCACATTGTTCATCAGTTTCTTGACGGACATCCGCATTCCGTTGCACAATTTCGGATGATTCAGATTCCGCAACATGATTATGATCGATCCCACCTTCAGCTGTGAATTATGCGGTGGAGTTCCTGGCACATCAAGCGAGTTCAAAAATTCCGTCGAATAGTTGGTCGCTTCATCCTCGTCGGTCACGCTGTCAACGGATTTGTATGAATGCAGTTCTCTAGCGATTTGACTTTGAATAATGAAATTCAAGCTATATCTACGTCCTTATTCTTCGCTGCTAGTATTGCCAGTTCACTAATCCAATCGAGATTTTTATAATTTTGTGCAATGCCGGGGAACACTTTAGTGATGAGTTTCTCCTTCGACGATGTGAACTCGCAAAAATTTGCCGGGAACGATATCAATCCAGTCCAGACCAGCAGCAGATAGGACTCTCATGTACGTGGTCAATTTCTACTTATTGACATGCCCCCACAAAGACGACGATTTCATTCATGCATTAAGTTCATCGGCAGCAGTTGATTTCGGGATACGGGAAGCGTTTGACGAAAATCTCCGGAGAGGAATATCATAGCCCCACCAAATCGTTTCGAATCACCTCGTAAATCCTTCATCCTTCGGTCAACTGCCTCCAAAGCACGTTTATGCGCCATCGTGCATTCATCCCAAATGATGATTTTGCATTCTCACAGCAATTTCGTTGTCGCCGAATTCTTGGTCATTGTGCACGTTGGCTTGTCAACCGTAAGAATATTCATCGGCAGCTTTAAAGCGGAATGTGCAGTTCGACCGCCTTCCAACAATGTGGCAGCAATGTCAGAGGATGTAACAGCCAACGCAATTTGAGATCTTGAACGAATTGTTGCCAGAATCAAAGAAAATGCAAAATTTCGTAGAAAAAAATATCAAATTTTCCGAGTTTTTCACTAAGAATTTTCTATTTTTCCATCCGAAAAGCCATTTCGGAACAATTGCACACAAAATTCCGTACAAAAAATCAATATTGGATTTTTCCCATTTCCCGACTTTTCCGGATGGGTTTCCCAAAATTTTCTTTCGTAAAAACCTTCTCCTGGCAATTACAAACAACTGAAAAGAAATTTGAGCCAAATCGGTCCAGCCGTTCTCAATTGATGAATTACTATAAATTTTTGCCACCATTTTTATATACCTACTAGCGAACCCCCTGCACACTTCGTAGTGCAAAAGAAAAAAATTAAATCAATTTCAAATTCATTTAAAATCGTGATAAACAGTTTTTATTGTAATGCTCTCTAGTACACAACATTTAACAGACTTTTGGCTCGACTGTCGAAGAGCAGAGTTTGAATGTTTTTTTTGTATGGAATTTGACCAATCTTTACAGGAACATTCCCGGGGCAATACTTAAGATTGTCTGTAAATTTAAACTCAATCGAATCAGTGGTTTTCGAGATATAAGATTTTGAATGTTTTTTTTTTTTGTATGGGAGGTGTCACGCCCCTTTTTCCAATTTTGATGCAAACTTTACATAAACCAACTAACTACACGACCATACGAACAAACCCTAAAAATGTAATCGAATTCGGTTTGAACGTTCGTGAGTTATAAAGTCACAACACACTTGCAACAATTTTTTATATATATACAGTGGTGGAACTCTAATTACAAACAAATAATTTTTTCTGAGGATTTAATTACCGCTGGTTTATTTATCAAAAATTTCGATACGACCTTGGTAAACATTAATAATAGCGTATTAATAGTAATAAAAATGGGAATCAAATAAAGAAATAAAGAAGAAATAGAAACAAATTCAAAAAAAAAAAAAAAAAGAGCAGAAGGTATGTATTTGTGTGGAATTATATTTAGAACCAAAAAATTTAATTATAATTTAAATTCAAAAATAAATATAAAAAATTAAGTTTTTGATTCCAACTCTTAATAATTATAAAATTTGATCAATATTTTGTGGGATATCCACTATTTGCAATGATAGCAGCACACCGGTTTGGTAAAATGGCTACCAACTTTTGACATCTCTTACCGGTGATATTTCTCCCAGCTTGTTCAATGTTTCTGAACAATTCGCTGGCGTTTTTCTATGTTTTCGTTCCCAAACTTCTTTCCAGATCAGCCCACAAATTCTCAATTGGATTGAGGTCGGGACTTTTAGCTGGCCATCTCAAAACATCCAATTTTTCTTCCGGAAACCAACTCTTCACAAGCCGTGAAGTGAGCTTAGGATCATTGTCTTGTTGGAAAATTTAAGACACTTGCAAATGGTCGAAAGCATATGGCTCCATAACATTTGCTAGTATATCCTTATACACATGCTGATCCATTCGTCCAGCAACACGCACAATAGGACCCAACACCGCGCCCGGAAAAGGCTCCCCAAACCATCACATTTTCACCACCATGCTTGAACATTTTTATGGTGTACTTGGGGTTGAGTTCCTGATTTTTTGGCGCCTTACACATTTTTTCTATTGAATCCAAACATATTAAATTTTGATTCATCACTCCAAAGCACTTTTTTTCAGAAAGAGAAGGGTTTAAGTGCATATTCCTTCGAAAATTCCAACCGACATTTTACATTTTGTTTTGAAACGTGTGGCTTTTTACGTGTGATGCACCCCCGCAGACCTGCTTCTAATAGTCGGTTCCTGACGGTTTTGCATGTGATTTCCTGACTTAGTTGTCCCGATACATTTGACAGAATTTCTTTACTGGTAAAAAAAGGATGTGTCTGACTCAAACGGAAAATAAGTCTGTCTCCTTTAGCGGTTGTTTTTCTTGCCCTTTTTTTTCTTTTGGGGTTTTCTATACTACCTGTATCATTGAAAGCTTTTATTGCGCCATAGACCAACTTTTTGGAGCACTCCAGGTCCCGGCGATGGAATCCATAGATGCTCCTGCCGCACAATATTTTCGGATGATCAATTTTCTTAGTTCCGGTGTGCAGCTCTTGTTTTTTCCTATTTCACTAAACTAAATAATATTACTAAGACGTATTAACAGGAAAAATATGCAGAGTCAAACTTTTACCGTAATAAAAACAAAGTATTCAAAATTGTATGCGATGTTTCTAATTAAATTTCCACAGAATTTCTTATATCGATATTAAACCTTAGTAAACTTTGTCCACCAAATACTTCGCGAGAAATTTTAACGGATCTACTTAATGTACAAAAAATGCGCAAGGCTGCTGCAAAACAACGGCACTTAACGATCCCCTATATATTGTATGAAACTTGTGTAAAAAAAGACACAATGACAACTCCATATCTATTTTTTCATTGTTTCTAATTAGGCTTCCACCACGTAGATATAGATTGTTTTTTTTTATATTATTTTGTTTTTAATGAAATTTAAAAGTATTTTTTTTTTTTTTTGTATACCATTTTGGTCTTAAATAATTTTAATAAAGCGATATTTTCTTGAATAAAGGACTTTTAATTTTAAGTTTAAAGTTGAGTGCTTCCGCTTCCCAAAAAGTCACGCTTCGTGCCTGGTGTCAAACTGTATTTGCTTTATACGTTCCCTAATTCAATCAGCAAAATATTTATTTCTTTACATTACACGGTAATGACAGCAAAAACCGTTAGAATTGTGTTTCATAACTGGGCGCCATTTGCAATTTGCAGTGTGGGAAAGATTTAACGAACACTTGAGCCCCAAGAACAAAAAAAAACTCCTCTCTATAGAAAGACGTCAAAGTGATAGAATACTAAAGCTACTATTAGACACGCCCGTCAAAATTCCTATCAATTTTTGACAGGATATGGACGTCAGATTTTGTCCTAAAGCTATGTGTAGACATAATCTGCCATCATTCAAACCTGGGAGGTTGGCATCACATAATATTCTACGCTCGATGGTAGGTACCATTTCTAGCAAACAAGCAATATTCGATTGGATCGGTTCTACACATTAAGGGCGCCTTTAATAATGTCCAATTATTATTTATTTATTTCCAATAAACTCCGCAAGATGAAAGTTGATTATCTACTGATGCTTGTGCGTGTAAATTTAGTTGAAAACTGAACATCAGGACCGTACAAAAAAGGCTGCCTGCTATTGTTAAAGAAGTGTCAAAGAGCTCAACTTTGCGACAGCATTGAAAAGAGTTCTTGCATTGCCGGATTGAGCAAGGCCATAAGCGTAGTCCGACTGACTGTCAACATTCGCCAGATATTCCGATCCCGCCACTTATTCTTAACGACTATAATTGGTTGCGATTAGGATAGCATAGTTCTTCGCTTGAAAACAGAGGCATTGTCTGCAGTCTGCCTAATGAAAGTCTATAGTATATTGTCGATTTCCACAAAGGCATACTAACACCGGAACCTTGACCAGCTTTGAAGACATTCATGAAAATTCAACTACATCCATATCCAAGCTCAGACTCTAGGCTGAAGCCAGCCATGAAAGAAAGGAAAGTCGACTCTAAGTTAGCATAACAGGTCCGGTGTAATTGCATCAGATGGCATATCCATGGAACCGAAGGGTCGTAGAATAAGTGCTACGCAATATCATCGGAGAGTAGATTGGTTTCATGATATAACTATCAAGGAGGTAAATCAAGCAGAGCATCCAGAGCCGAGCCAGCCATATACTTACGCGAAAGCCATCGCTCCTTTCAAAAAAGATGCTAACATAGCCGTATAGATCGAAAGGACATTTTTGGCTGATAACCCCCACATTGCCCAAAGACGTTTTTTATCTATGTACATTAGGGTGGGTCATCGATGTTTGACAAATTTTTTTTTTGGATTGGAATAGTGATAAAAGTTTGACCCAAGGGATTCTAAAAAGCAAACCAAATATTTTTTTAGAACCTTCCTTGTACCCGCGCATTGATTTTGAAAATTTGTGTTTTCCCCAATATTCTGATATTTTTCAACAAAGGTCATTTTATTTTGAAATCTTTCTTACTTGGAGTAAGCGGCTCTACCAAGACTTTAACTTCACCAGTTAGCACAGTCTTTGGCTAACTATTTTCAGTTGCGTACACGAAGTTGTTTAAGTTCCCCTTCAACTTGTGCGAGCCACCTAAGGCGAAGTCTTCCTCTACTGTGCTGTCTCTTTGGTATATGGCCCATCCATCTTAAAGAACTGATGTGTAATTTTTGACTAGGTCGATTTCGCTGAACTGCTCGTATAATTTGTCGATGAGTCTTCTCCTCCAAAGACCGTCAATGTAGACGGGACAGTAAATCTCGAACGAATAATCTTGATCCTTCATCCGCTTTAGATAGAGTACAAATTTCAGGGTCATAAAGCAGGACTGGGATAATAAAGGTCTTATATACGAGTAGAATCTCCTTAGTTCTTCGGAATAGGGCTCTATTACGCAATTTCTTCTCAGCTCAAAGAAATAACAGAGGTTGGCAAGTGTTATCCATCGTTTAACTTCTTTTGAGACGTTGTTGTTATCAGAGCTGATAGAACAGCCGAGCTACTCGTACCTATACAAAGTCTCTCACTACCTCAAAGTTATAGCTGTAAATTGTAAGGTTTTGTCTGATCCGTCGATGTTAGGTTTCCCTTCTTGATAACAGCATATACTTGGTTTTGCTCTCGTTGACCGCTAGACCCATTTTAGTCGCCTCCGTTTCTGTACTAGCTAACGCACTAGTTACAGCTCACTGTGTTCTACCAATTAAGACAATATCATCGGCGTATGCAAGTAATTGGACAGACTTTTGAAAGATCGTCCCTTGTGTGTTGGCCTGTAAGACGTGAGTCGAGGAAGTCGCATGGCAGCGCGTCAACTTGGCTAAATCCTCTTTGACATCAAAGGTTTCGGTAGGGTCGTTATCCGCCGCGAGTTTTCTCCGTCATCACCCTACATAAACGATCGAGTTTTGCAGGGATACCGAAACTATACATGGCCAGGCTCTGTATAGCTCGTCTAGCTGTAGGTATATTGATGAGAAGAAGGTGGTGAGTATCGAATTGGACTTCTTGGGTTTTTTTCTGGAACTCCTTAAGTGTGAACATTTGATCGACCGCAATCAGATTGCCGCACCGTCTATATTGACTGGTACGTTCTACCTAGCAGCGGGATTCTGGTCTTCGTCGACATTATAGTCTGCACAAATAGTTTTCCACATTCTCAACACCGACTGTGATTCAATTACAAAGTTCCCTGGGTACTTTTACAGGATTCACTACGGATTTTTTTGACCTGGGTCGTTCTTTTTTGTTTCTGAATCTCATAATTTCTTCAACCGTACGCTTCCCTTGCTCTTTCTTTTTCTTCCTGAGGATCAGATGTTGATCCCGTATAGAGCTTGGGAGCAGCTCTGGTCGCCTCTTGTTTTGATGCGTTTGCTATACTATTGTGTTGTCAGTGTTCTCACTGAATGCCTTATGAATTTTGAGATATGGAGCAGGAAATGAATGTCTAGTACATCAATCACTCCCATATATTTCGCATCATCGGAGATCTGGATATTGACGACTTTAGGGTAAGTCGACCGGTCACAATCGTCCGCCGAGTGAAGAGAACAATCTCAGTTTTTTTAAGGATATTTCTACCATATCTGCGTGTTAGTACAGAGACTACCTGTAAGAACGATCTGACACAAAGTTTGCATTATCTTCCTCTATGCATTCGCATAAGATTCCTCAAGATGTTCGCATTGGGTTCTTTTGCGGGTGTTTTGGCGAATCGCCAGTAGTTCTTCACCATTCTTAACTATTTCTCACGATTGATTTATTGTTTGATATTCGCAGACGAATTCGCCGGAGAAGGAAATCTTCTTCCGGAGAACTACAAGCGAACAAACTGCGAATCGTCCAATGTATTTTATTTATTAAAAATTTCATATGCACCCCAAAAAACCCTCGAATGCGTGAGTCTCTTATAATATGGCTACAATATACTTTATGGTTAAGGTACTTCCATGGTAGATGTTCCGAGGAACTCAAAGGCATTATCCCTCGAAATGCAACTTTTGGTCGCCCCACAAGACAGGCTGCTAATGCTCATGACCATACAGTTCACTTGAAAACCGCGAGGACATCAACTTTCCAAAACTCCTTCTGTTACAGGACAAGCAAACTTTGGAACTCGCTTCCTGGAGATATATTTCCAGAAGTATACAATTTGCAGCAATTTAAGTGCAGAACTAACATACATCTGCAAGCATCTCGGGGCGCTGTTGAAGCGTTATAGGTTCGCCTTTCCCAAGAGAAGTATTTAAAAAAAAAAACAAGTAAAAGTGTTATCATCGGCCTGGCAGATGCTTTGATACCCTCCACTGTATGCCACTGTATGTACTGTACAGGTACACGCCTGTGTCTAATATTGTTTTTGTAGGGGAGGTACCAGAACTACTTGACCGACATAGACAATTTTTAATACCAACCTGACAACGGTAAAAAGAAGTCCTCCCACAAATTTTTATTCATTTAAGTCGGTTCGTTTGGACGCTATGTTGTTTCCAACAGCTAGAGAGATAAATTGGTCGAATATTGACTTTGTATGGAAAGTAACGGAAGTACTTTACCGACATGGACCATTTTTATTACAAACCTGACAACCGTAAAATTAAAATCTCTCACAAAATTTCAGTCGCCTTATACCCAATTCACAATGGCGCTTTGCGGCGTGCGTGCGTTGACAGGCGTTTCAGAGACTTTACGATACTTTATGTCAACGCGCGCAAGCCGCACTTTTCCAAAACTAAATGGCGCTTCAGAGCGTTGGCGCGTTGAGAGATTAGAGTAGGAGAGATTGAAAGTTCTGTTTGGTTTATTTTGCGTACGTACGTTATGTACGAATTTAGAGCAGAATGCAACTACTCCTTTTTGCTTATAATTGTTATTTTAATGCACGAATTAAGAGGAAATTTGTTCAAAATAGTAAAAAAAAAAAATGCATAAATAAATAACAATAAAATGTATTTTCACTTTTATTGTCGTGGAATATTTTTGTGGAAGAATTGCCTGTGCATTCAATGTACACAGGTGCATGCCTTCACATGAAAGGCGTTTCAGGCGAGACAGGTAAATTTTTTGTTTAGTTGAGAAAATATAAATTACATCGAAAATCCCTTCCCTTAAAATTGTGAATTGATTACTTTGTGGAATACTTCTTGTGAAACGATTTAAGTGAGCAATATTACAAAATGGACAGCATTTATCTGAGCTGTGGAAAGAAGTTCAGTCACTTAAATAGAGAAGTGCAATTTTGTTAAAAACTTGGTTTGGCTTTTTAAAAAAAACCCTATTAATAAATTCTCAAATATGGATACCGACGATTTACTTGATTTTTCAATTTATATTTATATTTTATTTCAATTATATGTATACATCTGGTGGTATGCTGGACATTCGGACGATTGCGATCGCAGGTACTGCTTATTCTCGTCGTTCGCTGGGTTTTTACCACATCCGGTCACCCATCGGACAATGCAATATTGAAAGGATTTTATGACCTAATTAGGGTCATTTTTTTGCTATATTTCCGCGAAGATATTCGCTGTCTTGTCCAAACCTTTTTTTTTGTTCCTATGTACGGACTTCAAACCCTACCAGCCGATTGAGTTCAAATTTACAGGGAATCTTCGATATCTATTGGCCAGAGAATTCCCGTGAAGTTAGGTCAAAGTCGGACAAAGGTGCGCATATTCATGTGCATTGTCCCTATCAGAGATGATAATTTACTTCATGTGTAGTAGATCTACTTCATTTTTTAATTATTGTTCATCTGCTACGTAGCAACTTATTTCTACTTCGTTTATTTATGGGTCAAAATATCCTTTAAAATAGACAATATTGATCAATTTGACTGTAAATACATCAACAATGGCGAAAAAATCAACGAAATATTAATATCAGGAAAAAAATTTTTGTCATGTAATGCAGTATAGAATATCATTTATGTGCTTCTGTCATACTACACATCCATCTACAGATCCCATTATCCCATTCAAGACCTAATTTTATAATTTTGAGCATTTCGCCAAACGTCTGCTTCGTTTTTTGTAAATCTACTTCGTTTTTTCGGGCAATTTGCTACCTTTTTTGGGTTCAGCATTATCATCCCTGGTCCCTATATACAATAAAAAATATATCTAAGCATTGCAATTCATTGGCACGAGCAAACCTGGGCGGGTAAACCAAGTAATAAAATAATATCCACCTATCATTTGCACATCGCAGGAAATTAGATTTACCCTCAACTAGAAAAAGAAACTATAAATATTGTATGAAGAATAGAGTAGTTTCACACAAAATTGAAATATCAAAAGCGTGTACATAACATTTGAGCACATATTTTTTTATCAACAATCTAAAGAAATCACTAGTAGCATTACAACAAAAATAATATTCGTCATTTCAACACAATAAAATAATTAATTTGTATTGAAAAAACCTCATAGGCTACCAAAAACGAGTAGGTACGTATATACCTAAGTGAATCCATGCAACTCCAACAATGAACGGCATATGCTCTAACCAGTGATGCCATTCTGACCGGATTCCGGTCATATCTGACCGGAATCTGTTTACTCTGACCGGAGAAAATTTTGAAATCCGGCCTAACCGTTTTTTGACCGGAACGAAAAATGTTTTTAACCGGAAAACCTTTTTTTGACTGGAAAAATAAAATTGTCCTACTGACTATAAATAAAGATAGATTTCTATAATTTGAATATAACTTTGCCATACATTACGAACATGCTCCCAAGTTCAAACAGAAGCCAATTTAATGCGAATAATTGGACTACAACATCACGCATCGGGTGCATGGAATTCTGCTCCGGGAGCAGGATAATAAATTGTCTTATAGGCTAATTTTTTGACGTTTTCTTTTGGTAGAATTTTGAAGAGGAAATTGAACAATGAATTTCAATTAATTAAAGTGTGAAATTCGATAAATCTCAGATTGGAGTTTGGTGAACTACTCTTTTCAAGTGTCAGAAAATTATCAGAGAATAATTATTTAGCCCAATTGACACACGGCCTTAGTACATGGCCTGGCCATATATGTACGTCTTCCCATGACTTTCATTTCCATTAACGATTTGGCAACACACAAAAACCAGGCGTCATTGCAATGAAATAAAATTTGGCAGGTAAAAGAATAGTGAAATTGAAAACACAAACAAATTCTATGGTTAAGCCGAAGCGGACGCCCGTTTTTGACGTCCTCACTCTATCAACGCAAATATCAAATGAAGATTTGTATCGAAAGCACAATGGTGCGAAAAAGAACATGCCAGAATTATTTCTGAAAGTAGATATTCTATGCTATCTATACCTTTCTCCTTTACTCACTCAAAATCTACCTGTGTCGCTGGACACTACGTTCATTGGAAGGCGTGTATGGCCATGTACTAAAAGTGTATTTCAGAACTTAAAACGTGTCATATAAAATGAAAAATTAGTAAATTATAAACAAACGAAATAAAAAACAAGTTCACAAACTCAAGTTTCACTTATTATAAAAACTTTTTCTAAACATCGATAATGCCGGTGAACATAAAAATTCGTAAATTATATAGGTAGGTATAGGTATTTTTTCTTTTTGACCGGGTTTCAGGTCAAAAATTCTCATTTTAACTTTTGACCGGAATTTTTGGCCGGATTTAGAAAATAAAAATCCGGTCATTCGGTCAGATTTGACCGGATTCACTTTTTTTTAATGGCAACACTGGCTCTAACACTTTAAATATTATCAAATCGAACAAACCAAACCGAAAGAAAACGTCAAAGCCGTCCAACGCCACTGAAAGTAGAAAGTTGCTCTACTTGGGCGCCGCGTTGAACTTTACGATATTTACGATCTCAACGCGACCCGAAGCCTGAAGCCGCATTTTGGCTTGCACTTGCATATGAAAGCATTGGTTCTACTCTATCTGTCAACGCAACGCACGCACGCCGCAAAGCGCCATTGTGGCTTGGCCATTAGTCGATTCGTTTGGACTCTATCGTGATTTAAATAGATAGAGAGACACATGGGTCTAAGAATGGTTTTGTATGGGAGGTACCAGTACTACTTGACCGACATAGCCCATTTTCAATACCAACCTGACGACGGTAAAAAGAAGTCCTCCCGCAAAATTTCATACACCTAGGTCTATTTGTTTGGACGCTATCGTGTTTTCAACAGACAGACAGACAGACGGACATGGCTAAATCGATTCAGAATGTGATCCTGATTCAGAATATATATACTTTATAGGGTCTCCGGTGAATCCTTCTTGGCGTTACAAATGTAATGACAAAGTGAATATACCTTCCTGTGGAGGGTATAAAAAAAGACATCGAATTATATCTAAACAATAACAAACTATAGCAATTATCTAACTACAACTATTCGGGTTCTCAAAATACTTGCCTAATATATGCAAAATTTCGTGTATCTATGGCACATCTGAAATAATTTGCCAAATGTCAGTGCGCATCACCAATCATACCATCCGAATGGGACATTCTCAAACATATACCAGTTTCAATTTTATATCCCATTTAGAAATCCAATCCTCGACTAATGGGAATTACCCCATTTCCCACCATCCATCTTTGGCAATTGATATATCGCGAACCTTTATGCTTCCCAAATCAGTGATTGCGTCCACCAAACCCCATTAGGGGGTACACTATATGCAATAAAAGTCTCTTTACCGCATTCCGCGGGCATTGTTACCCCGAAATTGTTACAAAAGTCCTTCACAACTACAACTATACACACACCAATCGAACCATCTTTGGCCAGTTTTCGCCGATAATAGGTACGTAACGTATATAGTCAGGTATTGCGGGAAAATTCTCTTCACGAATACAAACGAATTCCCCTTGTAGATGTAAATTTAATTTATTTCCACGATTATGCATGCAATTTCTCAGCCTCGAATACGCTATTCAAGTGCAACGTTAGAAATTAATCACCGCCACATACGCTTTTGGCGTAGATAGATAGATACTTTGTATCTATATGTCTGTGCCATCGAGCGTATAATATGGTAGCTGAAGCTGCGAGGCTTTGCTGCGAAATATTTATATTTTTTTTATTAACGGTAATCAAATGTGCCTATGTGTGTGTGTGTGTTTGGAAGTGTGAATGCAGTTGCATCAATGGAAATTATCTGCATATTCTAACGGTAAACGAAAGCGATAGTGAATTGCTAGACATTAGTTTCGCAATACCTAAGATCGAAGGAGAAGAAGTCAAAGACGACGACAACGAAGAAGAAAAAGAATCATTAGCATACCACACCGATGATAGTGTGGTGTTGCATAAATAATGAAGAGAGTTGAGATTTTCATGATGGCAGATACGCCAGATACCTAACTCACCACAAAGGGCATCTAATTGAATGAGAATATTTATATTAGTAATTGCCTCTGGAAATTATCTAATTAAATCTTCAATATACGTTTGTGACAGTTTCTTTTATTTTGGGACACAGGGAAGGACCTACCAATTTTTAAAACCTTAAGGAACACCCTTAAGCCTTACGACCGACGTAGAGATCATCGAATTCTATCGTCAGTTTTGACGGCTATTCGTTGGAGTAAACTCCCCGAGTACTTACCTATATTGTTGTATCGAAAAAATAAATAAATATACGTACGGCACATATACGGCATAAATGACAAAGTTAACTTTAAATCACCGTCATTTTTCTGCCAAGTAAAGATCTGTCGCATATCAGATAAATCTAGCACAGACGAACGAGATTGACAGAATGCCGAAATTTGACACGACTTTGTTAAATTGTCGATGGTTGACTAGTTCAGCAGAGTTATTTTTTCGACAGCCAAGTTATCTGAACGCTTTTATAATTACAATCCTCGAACTATATGTAATTAAGAAATGTCAAGTGTGAAGTGTCAAGTGTGAAGATTGTGTAAGGCTGCATTTGGAATACTGCAGGTAAAAATCTGGTTTGTATCAGGCTTTCAATTTATTGTAATGTTCTATAGTTGACAAGTAAAGGACCATTCACATGGGAGCGAACGAACGAATTGATGAAATGCGAACAAACCACTTTTTATGGATTTATAAACAGAAAATTGCACATTTTATTATTCCAAGAGGAGAATAATTAATTATCCCATCAAACTGTATTAAGAAAACAAGTTTATAAATAGTTTAAATAACGAAATTTCGAATTCTAAACTTTTTGCCGCGAACGAAAATACCCTGGCGCGAATTGTCAGCCTATTCGCAATCCACATCATTTAAATCGCGTTCCACAAAGTAACGAATAAAAACTTCGTTCGAACTTAACCTTATTCCAAGAGGAGAATATCTTGGAATAATAAAATGTGTAATTTTCTGTTTATAATTGCATAAAAAGTGGTTTGTTCGCATTTCATCAATTCGTTCGTTCGCTCCCATGTGAATGGTCCTTAAGACAGAGTCCTTTCCTGATGAGTGGAAAAATGATTGCCTGTCAGACTCTGGGAGAAGGTCAGTAATTTCTGCCAGAGGTAAGAGAGACTGAGATTCCCATCTTCGACCTATTTACAGTAATTTGCCTACAAGCTAAATTTTACGCTCCCAAAAAGTTTAGGTGCGCTAGTATTATTGCATAGAAATTCGTATTGACAAACGTCAAGAATCCTCTCCACCAACACATTCGCACCTAATCTTTTTACACGGATAGGAACTGATGTACACAGATAGGAAAACAAAATGGCGGATTCCTGGCAAAAATTGAGGGGCCCAGCGGCAAGCGGATTCGGAGATGGGTATCTCAGTCTACCTTACCTCTGATTTCTGCCTTGTTATCGAGTACGAAAAGTACCTACTCAAACCCCAGAGAAAACATTTTTCAGAATTTTGCTGATGTTCCGCTGAGGTTTGGGATTCTTAAAGTCTTCCAGTCCTTTATGAATGGGGTCTCTACTTTTTGAAAAAAATGTGTGTCACTAGCAGCGTTGCAACAATGATACAAGTGTAACAAAAGCACTTTTTAATCATTTTAAAATGTTGTTACAATGTTACTTTTTTTTTGTCTTTGTTACAATTTTTCCCATCAAAATCTTTTTTGTTTTTCTCGTTAAAAAATATTGAAGAGTTCAACTGACAGCACTTTTTTCTTTCGAACAAACTTCTAGCAATTTCTGTCAATGTATTTGTTTGTTTACGAAACGTCGATGGTCAATAATTTTGTTTTTTTTTTTTAATTTGTTAAACACAAACAGCCTCATTCATAACACTTAATTAAATCTGAATTAGGGCTAATGTTGGTTTAATTGCAAAAAACTTTATTCATAAACTTTTTTCAAAGTTAATTTCACTGGAAGTTTAAACTAAAGTTCAACTGAACCTGAAGGTGAGTTTAAATTTGAAGTTCAACTCGTCCGGTTTCACAATCTTATCTGAACTTGAGTTAAATTGAACTCAGTTTAACTAAATTTAATGAATAGAATTTGGCAGTATTGTACCGTATTTAGCTTTTATACGACTTTTCCAAAATCATTCATTGTCTTTTCTTACAAAGAACACGCAAAACAACGTCAAATATTTGCGTTTCTGACAATCGACTGATCTGAGGTTTAAACGGCAGAATACTGTAGTTTAACTTAATACAGAATGAACCCTATTCAAGGTTTAAACGAAACCGTGAAACCGAATTAATTGTTGAACTAAAGATTAAACTAAGAGTAGTGTAGTTTAAACTCCTACTGTGAAACTGGGGGTAAATGAATCTTATGAATAAGGCTGAAAATGGACAGGTAGGTAAACATTTTTTTTTAGTTTGTTACATTTTTTTGCCATTTGTTACATTATTTGAAAAAATTTGTTACACTTTTAGAAAAACCTGCGGCAACATTGGTCACTGGGTAGCCTGACACAATCATGAGCAGATTTATACCTGCTCTTCTTGTACCATTCTATTTACAGCTTAAATTTTTTTTCTCAGGTCTTTTCACACACGACATTTATATTTGGTTTCTGTTCTGGGAAAGTGATTATCCACTATTCTACTTTGAAGCGTACCTATATATGGGCGTGTCGGTGCCATACTTAGCCTTGTATGTATATGTGAAACCTCCGAAAACCCAAAGCAGAATCAAGACTGCGCTACATAAACTAAACATCCTCACTGGTATTTTTCAGTTTACAATTTCTCTCGAAATCCTACGTTTCGCGGTGTTTGAAATAAAGGACCTGAAAAACCTAAGCAACGCAACTTCAAAACTGAACATATCAAACAGCCATATCCTTGTATAACTGCACATCTAGCTATTTGCACGATGCCGCCAAAGTCCAAGACGTTCGTGTGTGACCAACATGCCAGTAATATCTCAAAAAAGTTGCAGACTTTTTACCGGGATCAACTGTTTTTCGACATTGCCTTGATAACCAAGATCGACAGCATTAAGGTGCACGCTCATCGTACGGTCCTCTCCGCATCGAGTGATTATTTTCTGGCAATGCTATGTAGCACGTTGAAGGAAGCCAGATCGGACGTCATTGAATTGGGCATCGATGGCGCAACCCTCAAATTGGTCGTCGACTTCATGTACAGTGGTACAATTGAGCTTCGCTGTGAAAACGTCGCCCGAATATTAACCGCAGCCGATGTCTTGAAAATGAACAGACTGAAAGCTGCTTGCTCTGATTTTATTGGAGAAACTATCGACACCACTAACTGGCTGAGTATTGCGTCAATGGCCAAAGAACAACAATCCGCTGAACTCCATAAGAAGGCTTTGGAGTTTGCGTTACAGCACTTTGAGGAGGTGTGCAAAAAGGACGAGTTTCTTCAACTCACCGAGGAACAATTGAGCGAACTTATTTCGTGTGACGATCTGTACGTGAACTCGGAGGAAACGGTGTTCCACAGTGTGGTGTCGTGGGTGATATACGACAAAGAAAATCGGGAGAAATCAATGATCGACCTATTGTCGCATGTGCGTTTCTCGTTTTTGACGCCCGACTTCATCATCGACAACCGACATTCAATTAGCAAGACTTATGAGTGTCTCGAGTTGCTATTCAGTTGGCTGGAATCGCACTTGTCACGGACAAAATTGTCGAAACGTCACTCCCAACGGAAGAAGGCAAATGGAACAGAAAGGAAACACTTGGTTTTTTGAGTGGACAATGGACCGACAATTTAAAACTGCAGACTTTTGATCCAGAATCAAACATTTGGTCCTGCGAAGATTTACCACCTCCACCAACAAAAAGGAACAATTATAGGGCAATGGCTATGGACAAAAAATTAATCATCGCTGGGGGTTTGGTAAGTGATCGTAGCACAAACATCGTTGAGTGCCTGGACCTTCAAACAAAAAAATGGACTAATTTACCACCAATGAGACAAGCACGTCAACTTCCTGGAATGGCTGAACTGAATGGCGATTTGTACGTTGTTGGTGGATACTCGGATTGCAAGTGGTTATGTTCGGTAGAGAGGTATAATTTTCGCACATGCGAATGGCAAGAATTGGCTCCTATGCACTCAGTAAAGTATTGCGTGACAGTAACAGTTCTCGGCGAATCAATATACGCCGTGGGTGATGGCACCTCAATTGAATGCTTTAATCCCACTGAAAATAAATGGACTCAGCTTCCACACAAAAACGAAAGATCAACAAATGTTGGCATTGCTGGAGTTGGCGGTCATTTGTATGCAGTTGGGGGTTACCAAAACGGACAAAAAAGTACAACTACTGTTGAGCGCTTTCATCCTTCAACAAATACATGGACGGTGATAAAACCAGGCTTGGGATTACCGTTAAGTTATATGAGATGTGTTTCTTGGAATAATCGACTTATAGCTTGCAGAGGATTCGATAATCAGTACAGCGTCAACAATTCAGTTTTAGAATATAATCCTGAAGAGAATGAGTGGAAGACATTGGCTCCACTTGTAGAGCATGACTTAGATTACGTTTCGACCAATATATTTACCAGTACATTTATAAATTAAATAAAAATGCATAAAAATGTTATTACCGTCATTTCTAATGTGTAACGGTATAAAATGACCTTCCACCTTTGTAGACACAGGAATCTACTATATTTGGCTTTCGGTGGAAGGGTGTCCGGTCGACGACGGTTTAGGCGGCATGCTAGCTTTAAGCTCGTGCTAAGCTCGTCAGTGGGGTGGGGTCTTTAACCGGCCTCCGGACTACCGTACCTTACATGCCTAGGATAAAATTTGATTCTAAAGAAGAAGGAAAAAGGATGGGATAGCAAAAAGGAAAGGAAAGAAAATTGGATTTTAAATTTTGAAGAAAAGGTACTCGAAACCACTCGATCAGACCGCATGCTACAACTGATGTAACGTCAGGATAGCGGCGTTCTGATCGGCCTCCTCTCTTTTCCCAAGACATATGGTACCCCTGGTGTTATGGGTACCAAGGAGCTGCCCTCCCCATTACCTTTCCTGTTACCAGGAAAGATACCATGGTTGCCACTAGCTCCAGTTTTTGTGACAACCCCTAAATAAACAAAATACACAACCGTCTACTTCACTCTCTTCAGCCTCATCGCTTTCGGTCACCCCACTTTAAGTTTCTTAAAGTATCATTTTTTCTTAAAAATGATACCTATTCAAAATATAAAAGACCTGCAAAAAAAATGTTGTGTTCTTCATAAAAAAGAATAGAACCACACAAAGGAATTCCACCAAAACATGCACATTTATTTATTATAAACTAATTAATCTATAATACAAATACATACATACTAAATAATTATAAACATAAGATATCATACAATACATACATGCAAAACAAATAACTTAACATAAAATTGAAATGGAATTTAAAAGGAAAAGGTAGAAGTAAAAGAGCAAGATATACTTTACAGAAAATAAAAACTAAAATCAAAAGAGTCAATACAATTTATTGAATAGGTACATATAAAGGTTTATAAACATACAAAACAAAATTCTAACTCTAACGCACTTAATAACTCTCTTTGCCTTATTCAAGTTCATGGTCAAGAGAAAGAAAGAGATTTCAACTAACGAAAAGTTCACGGTCACAGGTCAACAAACTATTTGGAAATACATAATGTAATAATCGCAACAAAAAAAAATATAAGAGTACGAAATTATGCGTACTGGTTTAAAAATTTATATATGTATCTAAGTAATTTTTGCTGAACAAAACGAAAAGTAAGAGAAAAAAAATTTACCTGTGTATCCGGGGGCGGTGATGTGCACAACACTTTGACAGGATATGTATTTTTTTTAATGGCTATTGGGGAAGAAATTTAATAGGGATATTTATACTCGCGGTTATATTTCTAATAACTTGGTACACCTGTGCTCTTAGATATGATAATATGGGTAGCTTATCTTGAACACGAACACTCAAACTAATTTAAATTAAATGCGGAAAAAAATAGATATAGAATTTGTATAACAAGGAACAACAGAATTAAACAGAAAAGCATATACGTCTTAGAACGTAATAATATTAATACTTAAAAAGGACACAAAACACTTAAAAACATATCTAAACTAGCACTAAAGTCACTTAGGGAAAACTGAACAAAATGAAGAAATTATAGGGTAAGAAAAATAGGGTAAGAAGTTTAAATTTATGTTGATAGATGTAACACGTATAAGATTAGGATCTCCTCGCTGGCGCTGTCTCATCAATAAATTTCAGGCTCACTATCGTCGTAGAAGGATCATACTGTTTTCACCATTTAGTACTCAAATAAGTACATAACACTTTTTTTTTTCTGTTATTTAAGGATAATCGGGAATTATAAAAGGAGCAGATTTATTAGTTTAAGGCACGTGTTTTTTTTTTTTCAGGATTTGGGCACTTAATATAATCTTGCACTTTTTGGTTAAATTATTTAGGTGGGTAGGTATAATTTTATTCTTCGATAACCCGAGAGATTATTTTCTGTTTTTATTATTTCTTGTTTTTTTTATTTCGCACGGTATCTATTTTTATTCAATTTTAGTCACCGATTCCTTCGAATTATTTCGATATATTTTTTTTTTATTCGTTTTTTTTTTACGTCTGCCTCCTTTGATGACTATCGGAAAAAGTAAAAGCCAGAGTCCTTTGTGGAAAAAAAAAATTTGTTAGCGAGGTTTTCGCCGTTGTAAATTTGTTCGCTAACGGCTGAAAACCCGCCTAAAGCCTTTTCCCATTTTTATTTTATTTTTAAGGACATGTTTTGAATGAATGTTAGGGCCGAAACAGAAGTAGTGTGTTGTATGTTTTTGTATGTTTTTATGTTTTATGTTTTGTGTAATGTGTAATGTAAATTAGGCATATGTTTCAAGCGATTCCCACACCACATTTTCATTTCGCTGAACGCCAGCGTTCGAGAAAAGAAATGAAAAAGAAAAGCTTGAAATGTGTGTTAAAAACGTATGTCTTTGGCGTGTACAATACCTAGTGCATGGCCTTTTAAGTCCTGCAGGTCGTACAAGTTATTGCTATGCACGGCTTTTATTTTTGCCTTGACGAATTTTGGACAAAGCTTAGCATTGAGATGTTTACTCGCATCACTTAGTACAAAATTTCGTTTGAATACTATTTCCCCCTTTTTGAATTTTATGTCTTTGCTACGAGTGTTATAGGTGTGTGCGTACACGTCGTGTGCCTTAGCAAGTGACTCTTTCAAATAGGAGTGTATAATATTCATCTGGGATGACTTGGGCAAAACTTCAAAATCGGAATTGTTGACGGATTTCAACGATTTTAAAAGTTTGTAGTCAGACCCGTGCTCAACTTTGCACTGTCCAAACAAAGCCTCATGTGGTGACATGTTAATGGCCGAATGAACAGTGGATCGAAGTGCACTCCCTATCGAGCATAAGTGTTTATCCCAATGTCTCTGGTCCTTATCGATATAAGATCGAATAGCGGCTATAACCGAACGATTGACTCTTTCACTGGCATTCGCTTGAGGTGAGTAGACAGCAGTTCTTATGTGAGTGACGCCGTATGAGGTGAGAAACTTGGCGAAATCCTTACTCACAAACTGTTTTCCATTATCCGTAAGGATAGATTCGGGTACTCCGAATAAAGAAAACACCTGCTCCTCAAGAAACTTCACAGCGCTGTCCGTTGTGGCTTTTCGTAGCGGATGTATGTGAACGAATTTCGTCAGCTGATCAAGACAAACGATTATATAGCTATTTCCGCTCTTCGACCTAGGATAAGGACCTAGAAAGTCGACATAAACATGCTGATATGGCCTTTCAACCACAAACGCTCTTCCCATCTTAGGCTTCAGAGTGAAATTAGGGGCTTTTGAACTTTTACACACGTCACAATGCGAAATCATTGTTTTTACGTGAGCCGCCATATTAGGCCAGTAAAAACGATTTCGAAGACGGTACAACGTTTTCGCAACGCCACCATGTGCTGCTTTTGGTGGTTGATGTGCCAGAAGGATAAGTTTTTCGGTTAGCTCAAATGGAACCCATAGCTTCCACACCATGTCGTCTTCAATAGGATGACCTGTGCAGTGCCTAACTTTCTTATAAACATAGCCATCCGAAACTTGAAGGTCCGGAAGCTGGTCTTTGTTTTCTAAGACAGTCGTTATCAACTTGGCATACTCCTCCGATTTAAAACCGGGATCTGCAAGGTCTATATGGAGGACATCATGTGGGCTCTCTAAAGATGGAACATCACCCAGGGCATCAACTGCGTATACTCGCGATAACGCGTCCGGAACAACGTGTTGAGATCCTTTGCGATGTTCAATCTCAAACGAGAAGCCTTGTAGCTTTAAGCTCCATCGAGCCAATCTACCGCTCAAATCATTCTGATTCATCAACCACTTTAAGCTAGCATGGTCGGTCACTACTTTGAAGCTCTGCCCTTCCACATATGGTCGAAATTTCTGAATGCCTAAAACAGCAGCTAAACATTCTAATTCCGTGACGGAATAGTTTCGCTGAGCGGAGTTCAGTTTGTGGGAATAATAATAGATTGGTCTTTCTATACCCTCATCATCCAACTGGCAAAGTACGCAACCAACACCAGAGTTTGAAGCGTCGCACAAGATAATGAATGGTTTACTGGGGGCGGAGGTCAATGCGTTTTTCAGTTCATTGAAGGCCTTTTGTGCTTCAGAATCAAACTCGAATTTCTTGCCTTTTTTTAAGGTGTTGGTTATGGGTGCTGCAAGAGTAGAAAAGTTTTTCACGAATCTTCTGTACCAACCTGAAAGACCTAAGAATCGTCGAACCTGTCGTGGAGTTTTTGGAGTGGGAAATTCTTGAATGGAAGTAACCTTGTCTGGGTTAGTTTTCAAGCATCCCTCACCAACAATAAATCCGAGATATATCAGCTCCTTAAAACAGAATTTGGACTTATCTAAATTAATAGTGAGTCCAGCCTCTGTTAATCTAGCAGCTACAATCTTGAGCATGCTCAAATGCTCCTCGAAATCACGAGACGCAATCAGTAAGTCGTCTAAATAAACGAATACATTTTCCTTTAGTTCGTGAGGAATTACCTTGTCCATCAGTCTGCTCATGCGTTGGGGTGCATTGCACAAACCGAAGGGCATTACCTTAAATTGATACAGTGGTCTGCCCGGAATAGTAAACGCCGTCTTTTCCCTTGAGTCTTTTTCCAACGGAATCTGCCAAAAGGCATCCTTCAAATCTACGCTTGAAATAAAGTGAGAATCTGAAAGCCGCCCTAGCAAACCTTCAATATGAGGCAGTGGATACGCATCCTTCTTTGTAACGGAATTGACTTTCCTAAAGTCTAGGCAGAGGCGGTTTTTGCCGGTTTGCTTCCGCACTAGAACTACAGGCGAACTCCAAGCACTGGAGCTTTCTTCAATTACGTCCATCTGAAGCATGCGATCCACTTCCGCATAGAGTAGGTTTTGAACCGCTGGAGACACGGGATAGTGTCTTTGTTTAATCGGAGCAGCATCACCGGTATCAATCAAATGTTCCTCTAATTTGGTTTTACCCAAACCAATATTGTTAAAGGAGGGAAACAACGCTTTTGTTTCATCAAGTCTTACTGATTGTTCATGTGATAGCTGATGAGCATTCGGATCCATTGGTGGTGATTCGGAGACTTGAACCAACTCAGAAATGATGTTCGGAGCGAGGTTGAAGAGCTTCCAAAAATTTACTCCTAAGTAGAGCTTTTGCTCCAAACTGGGAACTATGAACAGCGTGATTTCTTTTTCTAAGTCGTTGTACTTCATTTTGGCGTTCAACATACCAACAATTGCTTGCTTTTGACCACTAGCCGTACTAACTCCTGACGCAAATGGTTTGTAGGCAATGTTATTCTCCTGAAGAAAATCCATTGCGCCAGCGCCCAAACAGCTTATTGTTGCCCCAGAGTCTAAAAGACCAAACACAGGAGTGTTAAACAATAAAACTTTAGCGTACGGTCTAGGATCATCGGCATTCAAAAGGGTAGTTGATGAAATGGCTTTGTACACGTTCTTTTTTTCGGCGAAACGGTGACGAAGCTTAGAAATTTTACTTGAAATAGGTTGCGGATGGGTGTTGAAAATCCGAGAGCGCACTATTTCATAATTCACCATACGTTCATGGAGACTTGATCTTGGTTGGTAGGAAGATTCGGTCAGATTTTTAGAAGAAGGGAAAGGTCTTCTAAGAATCTGTGTGGGTATGGTATCGATAGGTATGTTGGTTGTGTTGGGGGTGTTAGGGGTGTTGTGTGAAGTGTTTAGATTTGGTGTGTCAGATGATTCCAATCCAGGCTTCTCACTTAAGAGCAATGTTGCCTGGACATTGTATTGCTCCTCCGCCGGTTTTCCGAGCATTTTGGACAATGCGGAGTGGTAGTGTCTGGAAAGCCACACTTGTAGCAGAACAGAGTGCGTTGTGGACTAGGGCACTGGTGGAAAGGATGACCCGGAGTTTTACAATTCCAGCAAGAGGCCACTTTCATTTCCGTAGGGACTGTAGAGCTGTTGACGGCTTCTATTTGGGCGTAGGCATCGTCTTGAGTCTCATAATGGACTTCGTTTACCCTTTTGTGGAAATTAGGTGGATATTGTGGTTGTGGTCTTGAGCGTGCAAAATGCTCCAGGTTATACTTCTCCACATTTCTACAAGTATAGACCATTTCGGGCAAACTGCTGGTTTTGAATGTAAGCAATTGGCCACCAATCTCCGGACGAACATTTTGTCTTATCAGGAAGACTAACCTTTCTGGACCTCTAGGAGTACGTAGCTTCGAATTAATTTTGAGGATGTCGGAATAGAAGCTATCGAAGGGCTCATTTGGACCTTGGTGACGATCGTCCATTTTTCTACCCAACTCCTCATCGGTCTCAAGGCTCCTGAAATGTTCTATCAAGGAGATCCTTAGTTCGTTCCATCCTAAATTTGGATGCGTTTTGAGGTGGATCCAAAACCACGAACTAACTTCACCGTCAATGAAGTGGTGGAAATTCCTTACAATCTCTTCCCATCCTACGTTGTAAGACTCTCTCAAATGCGAGAGGCGGAATAGGAAATCGTCTACCGTCATGTTGATATTGTCATATCTAAGCCCCCACTTGTGAAAATCTCTATAGCCAGCAGAGTATCGACTCGAGGACTCAGAATGCCTAACTGTTTGATTTTGTGGTTGTGAATTTTGATTTACATCGTTCAGATGAAGGTCTCGAAATTGGTGGAAAAATTCGTTTACGGATCTGTCTGTGTTCGGATTTTGGTGTTGTATGTGTGTATGTGTGTTGTGGGCTGTATTCTCTCTGTCAACAAATGTGTGGGCTACCGGACGTGGGTTTTGGTGCGAAGGGAGCTGAGTAGGATGACAAACGGAAGGGAGAGATTCCCGAATTACTTCAGCAATCTCTGAACGAAGCTTCTTCCTTTCATCATCCAACTCTTTACGCAAAGTCTGCATATCTTCAGCTCGGCCTACACCGATAGCAGCACCTACAATATCTTTCACATATCGATGGAGAGATTCATTGTTGTTTGTGTTTTGAATTGTGTTCCTTGGTGTGGATGTCATGTTTGGGTTTGAGTTTTTGGGATATGCTCCGCAAACTCGTTGTGGTGCTTCGGCCCTAGCGGACATATTAATATCATGTAAGTTAATGGTTTGAGGGTTACTGGGAGGATTAGAAAAAAGACTGAAGTCTTGATGAACAGAATGCATAGTGTTCGAAGGTTGCATCTGTTGTTCTTGGGGTTGGTAGAATGTCTGATTGTTTAGTTCTTGAATATTGTCATGGCTAGTGTGATAAGGGGATAAATGGGGAAGCTCAAGAGGACCATTTTTGCTTCGCAAATTATATGGCACCTTATCGTCCTTCTTATTACTACGGGGAATAAACATATTGGGAATTAAGTGTGGTAAATAAACAGATACTAATAGCAAATACTTAACAATACCTAAAGCGAATAAACTAAGTAAACTAACCTATGAAATAACAATACCTAATGTAATACCTATTAAAATGAAATTAAACTGACAAAAAGAATTAAGATGAAAAAGTGTAAGGTATGATCAAATCAATTATATGACTCAAATTAGGAAATTTTTGAGCAAATCAATATAATGAGAGAAAATGCAAATATTAATTGAAGGGGGTGACTTATGCGATAATGAAACTGAAGAAGTGAGCAAACGGCATTGTATCTATATATTATGTATGTCTTGAGAAAAGAGAGTATAACTTTATACATCAGTGCTGGTAATATGGCCAGAACAACAATTCAAAACTTAAAAAAAAGTTATTGAACGGATTCCACCCACAGTAACACAACACAAGGTCTTGAAAGAATCTGAGGGGTTTCAGACAAACACATGCTGCAGCTGACAGAAAGAAAACTTATTTTCCTTTCCCGGTCAGCGATGTTTGCGTTTGAAACTCCACAGACTAAGTTTTCGGAAAAGAGGCCTGAAAAGCAAATCAAAGAAAAACAATCACAATCAATGATGACTATCAAGCTTTTAACCATCGAAAAAAAGTGGTCATGTGCAAACTAATGGCGTCATTTTCACAAACAGCCATAGGACACATTATACCAACTTGCATCTGGAAAATTGAAATGTGGTTGTTAGCTATAAGAGAAGCATAATTTCGAGTATGAAATATTGAAAACAAAATTTGAAAATTACCAAAAAGAAAGGAGAAAAAAAAAAAGTTAAAATTTTGAAAAATGAAGATTCTGTGCCCCACAGAAAATTGCGGAACCCTTGAATCGGGCCCCACGTTGGGCGCCACCTGTAACGGTATAAAAATGACCTTCCACCTTTGTAGACACAGGAATCTACTATATTTGGCTTTCGGTGGAAGGGTGTCCGGTCGACGACGGTTTAGGCGGCATGCTAGCTTTAAGCTCGTGCTAAGCTCGTCAGTGGGGTGGGGTCTTTAACCGGCCTCCGGACTACCGTACCTTACATGCCTAGGATAAAATTTGATTCTAAAGAAGAAGGAAAAAGGATGGGATAGCAAAAAGGAAAGGAAAGAAAATTGGATTTTAAATTTTGAAGAAAAGGTACTCGAAACCACTCGATCAGACCGCATGCTACAACTGATGTAACGTCAGGATAGCGGCGTTCTGATCGGCCTCCTCTCTTTTCCCAAGACATATGGTACCCCTGGTGTTATGGGTACCAAGGAGCTGCCCTCCCCATTACCTTTCCTGTTACCAGGAAAGATACCATGGTTGCCACTAGCTCCAGTTTTTGTGACAACCCCTAAATAAACAAAATACACAACCGTCTACTTCACTCTCTTCAGCCTCATCGCTTTCGGTCACCCCACTTTAAGTTTCTTAAAGTATCATTTTTTCTTAAAAATGATACCTATTCAAAATATAAAAGACCTGCAAAAAAAATGTTGTGTTCTTCATAAAAAAGAATAGAACCACACAAAGGAATTCCACCAAAACATGCACATTTATTTATTATAAACTAATTAATCTATAATACAAATACATACATACTAAATAATTATAAACATAAGATATCATACAATACATACATGCAAAACAAATAACTTAACATAAAATTGAAATGGAATTTAAAAGGAAAAGGTAGAAGTAAAAGAGCAAGATATACTTTACAGAAAATAAAAACTAAAATCAAAAGAGTCAATACAATTTATTGAATAGGTACATATAAAGGTTTATAAACATACAAAACAAAATTCTAACTCTAACGCACTTAATAACTCTCTTTGCCTTATTCAAGTTCATGGTCAAGAGAAAGAAAGAGATTTCAACTAACGAAAAGTTCACGGTCACAGGTCAACAAACTATTTGGAAATACATAATGTAATAATCGCAACAAAAAAAAATATAAGAGTACGAAATTATGCGTACTGGTTTAAAAATTTATATATGTATCTAAGTAATTTTTGCTGAACAAAACGAAAAGTAAGAGAAAAAAAATTTACCTGTGTATCCGGGGGCGGTGATGTGCACAACACTTTGACAGGATATGTATTTTTTTTAATGGCTATTGGGGAAGAAATTTAATAGGGATATTTATACTCGCGGTTATATTTCTAATAACTTGGTACACCTGTGCTCTTAGATATGATAATATGGGTAGCTTATCTTGAACACGAACACTCAAACTAATTTAAATTAAATGCGGAAAAAAATAGATATAGAATTTGTATAACAAGGAACAACAGAATTAAACAGAAAAGCATATACGTCTTAGAACGTAATAATATTAATACTTAAAAAGGACACAAAACACTTAAAAACATATCTAAACTAGCACTAAAGTCACTTAGGGAAAACTGAACAAAATGAAGAAATTATAGGGTAAGAAAAATAGGGTAAGAAGTTTAAATTTATGTTGATAGATGTAACACGTATAAGATTAGGATCTCCTCGCTGGCGCTGTCTCATCAATAAATTTCAGGCTCACTATCGTCGTAGAAGGATCATACTGTTTTCACCATTTAGTACTCAAATAAGTACATAACACTTTTTTTTTCTGTTATTTAAGGATAATCGGGAATTATAAAAGGAGCAGATTTATTAGTTTAAGGCACGTGTTTTTTTTTTTCAGGATTTGGGCACTTAATATAATCTTGCACTTTTTGGTTAAATTATTTAGGTGGGTAGGTATAATTTTATTCTTCGATAACCCGAGAGATTATTTTCTGTTTTTATTATTTCTTGTTTTTTTTATTTCGCACGGTATCTATTTTTATTCAATTTTAGTCACCGATTCCTTCGAATTATTTCGATATATTTTTTTTTTATTCGTTTTTTTTTTACGTCTGCCTCCTTTGATGACTATCGGAAAAAGTAAAAGCCAGAGTCCTTTGTGGAAAAAAAAAATTTGTTAGCGAGGTTTTCGCCGTTGTAAATTTGTTCGCTAACGGCTGAAAACCCGCCTAAAGCCTTTTCCCATTTTTATTTTATTTTTAAGGACATGTTTTGAATGAATGTTAGGGCCGAAACAGAAGTAGTGTGTTGTATGTTTTTGTATGTTTTTATGTTTTATGTTTTGTGTAATGTGTAATGTAAATTAGGCATATGTTTCAAGCGATTCCCACAAATGATCTGTCAATTTTAGTCTCAAAAAAGTCGCTTTGGCCCCAGCTAACCAGGGGATTCGCATTTTGTTCGCCGGCAAGTAAATCTGAGAATTCCATGGGATTATGTATTGTATGAAATGTTTGACGTGTCAGCGATTGTCCATGGAAGAATCAAAGGTAATTATGGCCAAAACTCACGGGAAAGAACAGAATACATCTAGAAGCATATGTGGCTTTTATTCTTGCAAATGTTGGCAAATCCAGTTGAAGATGTCTTTGATAGATCTTACTTAGATGGCGCTACAGTCCGGACCTTTGCCTCAACCAACACGCCTCTCCAGTTAGCGCGATATTTGACTTACCGCCTCCAGTTGCGCACTCCAAGTTGGCTGAGGTCCCCTTCCACTTGCGCACGCCACCTAAGGAGAGGTCTTTCTTTACTGCGTTGTCCCTCAGGGTTGGAAAGTAAGACTCTTCGTGCCGGAGTTTTGGTATCCATTCACTCTAAATGTTCTTGCCATCTTAGTCAAGTGATAAGTACTTTTCTGACCAATTCGATATCGCTGTACAGCTCGTAGAGCTCGCTGTTAGATCTCCTCCTCCAAAGCCCGTCAACACAAACAGTACCGAAAATCACTCGAAAAATTTTGCGTTCGAAACTACCAAGAAGATATTCATCCGCCTTTGTTAACGTCCATGCCATAGAACAGGACTGGGATAATGATCGAGGGTCTCCTTTATGTTTCTTGACAAGGCCTTAGTAGTCAGTGGCTTTCTTATGCCAAAGAAATAGCGGTTGGCAAGTGTAACTCTTCGCTTGATTTCTGCTGTGGGGTGTCGCACCCCCCCCACGCTTTTCAAGAGTCGGCAAATCAACGATCAATTTTCAAAAATTAGGACTTAAGTTGGATTTCCATTAGGTATACCTAGGTTTTTAAACTTGTAAATGTATACAAAAGTCGGCATTTTCAAAGGTTCCACATGAACTCCTTAAAATCGGTGAATTTTCCGACTGAAATCCTTAAAATTTAGCGAGTTTAGATCCGATTTTAAAAGGACGGTTGGCATTTCTATAAGTTGAGGTTAAATTTGAAGGAATGTGTTATTCGCTAGTTCGCGGCTTATTGATGTGGATTGCGAACTTTAACAATTCGCGGCAAACGTGTGTTTGGGCCAATAGGAGGATAATTAATTATCCCATCAAAATGTTTTAAGAAAATAAGTTTAAATAACGAAATTTCAAATTACAAACTTTTTGCCGCGAACGAAAACACCCTTGGCGCGAATTGTAGCGTTCCACAAACTAGCGAATAAAACATTCGTTTGAACTTAACCTCAAACTAGACATTGAGGGTAGAAACTAATGGCTGGAATTCGCGAACTACTGCGACCTATAAAAGTGTTGATGTGAACGGGCTGTCAAAACTTGCGAATAGTCGTTCGATCGTAGGTAGTTGGTCGCTCTTCTCTTATGTGAATGGTTCTTTAGGTATTAGCCCAGGGGTGTTCCTGTTAAGATCGGTCAAAATTGGACAAAGGGGCGTGGCGTCTCCCATACAAAAAACATCTTCTATGGAGTGAAACTCGTTGACGTTAGATATAACTCGATAACCGCTGGGCCGATTTTCATGATGTCGGCAAGTTCCTGAAATAAGTCGGCATTTCAATTAAAGTCACCCCCCCACGGCTCGAACCTTCGCTACGCCCCTGGACCTGTCTATACATTCAAGATAGAAAGATAGCCGAAATTGAGTAGGTATCTAATTACGCTACGAATCCGTTGGTATTTTCAGCGTTTTCTTTAGTCTTATCGGTCTCTAAAGTTGCTGCGGCTGATAGTCTTACCTGCACGTTATCAAAGTCTCATTCGATATTCAATATAGTTTTTTAGTTAGTTAGTTTAATGGACTATTTTATTTGACGTTTGAAAATTCATACAAAGATTTTTTTAACTTAGTCTATAACGTTTGGCCTTAGGCCGTCTACCAGATTGGCATTCAAATGAATTATTTCATATTTCTATGTGTATATAAATTCAAATAAATTTTAACGGTGCTTATGCTATTAAGTAGGTATGCTAATTTTTTTCTATTTTCTATTTTGTTTTTCTTTAAAACATTTCTACAATTAAGCGACAACACATCCTCTCGCTCCTTGAGATTACAAAGTTCGCATAGAATTGGAAGGTCTGGACGGTGTGGAATAAAGTTCAGTTTTAGAAGTTCGCCTCTTACTTTGAAGATAGTGCTTATCTTGTCTGCCTAATAACTGCTCAAAAAATAAGTCCTGTAATTTAGGTCATAGCTAAGCTTGCTGTAGTAAGCTCTGTGTTGGGATGCTTGGGCTTCATTTGTAAATTCGTCATAAATTCGTTTTTCAGTTTCCGTCAGTAACCTTCTTGCTGTGACTCATTCGGCATAAGAATGAAGTTATAACCGCATTTCCGTCCCAGCAATTCCCAGTCTTGGACACATTTGGTACCCTATAGCGCAGCATTTGTGCAAGCAGTAACCTTGGCATTCTCTCTTGGCTCATCCCAAAGATCTTTACGATGTAGTCTAAATGCAATTTAAAAGGGTATCTATGAACAGGGATGCTATTCCAGCCTCCAAGTGTAAGATATAGTTCGGGGAACTGCTTTTAAAAACCCTCCTAAGGAAATATCGGATAAACTTTTCCACAGCTTCAAACGAGCAGTAATCCCAAACTTGTGCTGCATAAAGCAAAATTGAAGACGCTGTCGCACGGAATATTTTCTGCATTGAAATATGAAAAACATGCTTATTATTACCCCAGACTGCGCAAATCGCCCGTTTAGCTTCTGCAAACATAGCCTTTAGGTGTTTGCTCATGTTCAAACTCGGCGTGATCAGCACTCCCCAGATACTTGTACTGTTTGACTATCTCTATCTGCTCGCCTTGAAATTTCCATTTTCCAGTTCGAGCGTACCATCCTCCACCATCTCGGATCGAAAAGTACTGCAATCTAGCTGGCGATAAAAGGGTCTCAATTCCCGCCTATCTAAATATGGGACGCGGGTGTAAGTTGCTCGCCACGGCCTAGATAGAGGACGCCTGTCTGATGGCAGGAATCGCATAGAACATCTTGGAATTTGAGTCGGGGACATGCGTTTAACGTGACCAAACCATCGAAGCACGGATCGTTCCGCTCCGTCTGGAAAAGTAGATCGCGACATTGAGTACCTCACGTATTCCGGTGTACCTATATATCCTAGAAAAGTAATTAGATGTAAATGTACGCCAAGTTCATAGTTTAAGAAGGTTAAATATTTAAAAAAAAATTGGTAGGTTTACTTGGTAAACGGTTTTTGCAATTTTTTAAGTCCCGTATGTTGAGAACCACTAATGAGATAGAGATGAAATTTGGTACATAATGTAGACCTTTTTAATGAGCTTGGTAAATGTTTCAAGGTGGTTGTGTGTGTATGAATCGGGTAGGCGCTGATTGGCATCAACTTGGCGGTGCCCAGCTGTTGCAACTTTTTCATACACATCAATTGTGCTTATTTTACCTCCGCGTGGTAACCACCGGGTACTGGCCTCGCCCTTCCGGGCTTGGCTTGCTAAACTTATAAGTGCGAGTGTTGAACACGAAGAAAATAGCAACACTATAATGCTCTGTCGGAAAGACTGACTGAACGAGTCTCAGAAGTCTTACATGAGCTCCTCAGAAAGAAGGACGTACGGCGGATGAATTCACGCGATTGAATCAACGGTGACGTCAACAGTCGGCATGACAGATACCTTAATGGGCTACTTCGACGTATTTGGAGCTGAGGCCATTAAGGAAGATCCCTTAATGGGTCAACGGCAGCACTCAAATCCCCGAAGCGGGTTACTGACTCCGGAATATCCGGCCCCTTTCATCCAAGGGGTCACAGAAAGGGCCTGGTCCTCCAGGTTGGGGGTTGTGCGTGGGGTTAACTACCCAACCACGGAAAAACAATATGGTTACGAAGCAACCAAGAGCCTCGGATAAGGACGGACTCACTGTTGACGACCCTGCAAAACGA
Organism: Cheilosia scutellata; assembly: GCA_955612985.1. Taxonomy (NCBI): domain Eukaryota; kingdom Metazoa; phylum Arthropoda; class Insecta; order Diptera; family Syrphidae; genus Cheilosia; species Cheilosia scutellata. Next base: position 117,647,082 of record OY015312.1, read on the forward strand.
AATATGGACAATGACGTTCGGATCTGCACGTGGAATGTTCGAACCCTGAACAGACCGCGTGCAGCCGAACAACTAGCGGAGGCCCTAAGCTGCTACAAAGCAGATATCACCGCCATCCAGGAGGTGCGGTGGGATGGGCCGGGCAAAAGAAGGATAAAAAACTGTGACATCTACTACGGTGATTGCTACAGAGAACAGAAGCAGCGTCTATTCGGATGCGGATTCGTTGTAAGCGGCAGACTTAGGCAAGAAGTCTTGAGCTTTCGACACGTTAGTGAACGCCTTACAACTATCCGCATCAAGGCTAAATTCGCCAACATCAGCCTGATATGCGCTCACGCCCCTACCGAAGATAAAGACGATGCTACCAAAGAATGTTTCTACGAGCTCCTCGACAAAACATATGAGCAATGTCCTAAGTATGACGTTAAAATCGTCTTGGGTGATTTTAACGCCAAAATAGGAAAGGAGGACATCTTTGGTAGTACAATCGGGAAGTACAGCCTACACGACAACACGTCTGGAAACGGACTTAGGCTAATCGACTTTGCTGCGGGACGTAATGTTACTATAGCTAGCACACGGTTTCCTCACCTCAATATTCACAAAGGAACATGGCGGTCACCAGACCATCAAACGGTCAATCAAATTGACCATGTTGCGATCGACGCAAGGCACTCCTCCAGTATTCTAGATGTCCGAACTTTCCGAGCGGCCAACATAGACTCGGACCACTACCTTGTTGTAGCCAAGGTACGGATGCGGATATCCCAAGCACCACAACAACGAGGAAATACTGTGAGGAGGTTCAACGTTGAACGGCTACAAACGCAACAAACCGCCAGAACTTTTGCCGATCGCGTCTCCCTCAACCTCTCGAGAAGTCCTGTGCAGCCACCATCAAGTGCTGAAGACCAGTGGCACCGATGCCAGAAAGCCATCAGAAAAGCCGCAACTGATGTGCTAGGTTTCACCCGACCACCACCACGAAACCCTTGGTTTGATGAACAATGCCGGCAAGCACATGCAGCAAAGCAACTGGCCTACAAAGCGGCGCTGCAGAGAAGGACGAGAGCAGCTCGTGAGCTCTACGAGCAAAAAAGTAGGGAAGAACACCGGCTTCTCCGGAGGAAAAAGAAAGAGCATGAAAAGCGCGCGATCGAGGAAATAGAGAGGTGTTACTCCAGGAACAATGTTCGGAAGTTTTACCAAAAGGTAAAAAGAACGTGTCACGGGAACAAGACCCGAACAGAGACCTGTAGAGACGAACAAGGAAACCTTGTAGTGGAGTCACAGTCGGTGCTGAGGACATGGAAAAACCATTTCTGCAGACTGTTAAACGGCGAAGACGACACATATTCCGCTGTCAGGCAGAATGAACCATTCAATCTGTGCGATGAAAGCCAAGACTTCCGTCCACCCGACCAAAATGAGGTAAGGATAGCAATATCTAAGCTGAAGTCCAACAAAGCTGCAGGACTGGACGGTTTACCGGCCGAGCTTTTTAAGGCTTTTAAGATGACTTGGTAGAGAGCATACACCAACTCGTTTCTAAAATTTGGTCAGAGGAAAGTATGCCTGATGATTGGAACCTCAGCATCGTTTGCCCGATCTACAAGATCTCTAAACTGCGCCAACTATAGAGGCATCAGTCTCCTCAACATCGCCTATAAGATCATATCTGCTGTACTGTGTGAGCGCCTGAAACCATTCGTCAACGAGCTGATTGGTCCCTATCAGTGTGGTTTTAGGCCCGGTAGGTCCACAAGCGACCAAATATTCACACTACGGCAGATCCTGGAGAAAACCCAAGAAGTCCAAATCGATACTCACCATCTATTTATCGATTTTAAAGCCGCATATGACAGCATTTATAGAGACGAGCTATACAGAGCCATGTCTAGTTTTGGCATCCCTGCCAAACTTGTCAGATTGTGCAGAATGTCACCGAGACCTTTGATGTCAAAAAAGGATTGAGACAAGGTGATGCGCTGTCATGTGACTTTTTCAACATCATACTTGAGAAAATTGTGCGAAACTCGCAAGCCAACACCAGGGGCACAATTTTCCAAAAGTCTGTGCAACTACTTGCATACGCTGACAACATTGACATAATTGGCAGAACGCAGCGAGCTGTTACTGGTGCGTTTGCAAGTATTAGCACAGAAGCAGCAAAAATGGGTTTAGTGGTGAATGAGGGCAAAAAAAAGTACATGCTGTCAACAAGAAGGGACACACAACATCGGCGAATCGGACAGAACGTCACGATAGACAGCTATAACTTTGAGGTGGTTAGGGACTTTATCTACCTCGGCTCCGCTATAAACTCTGATAATGACACCACAGCAGAGATCAAACGAATAGTTACACTTGCCAACCGCTGTTTCTTTGGCCTAAGAAAGCAACTGACTAGTAAGGCCTTGTCAAGAAACACTAAGGAGACTCTATATAATCCTCATAATCCCAGTCCTACTCTATGGCGCAGAAGCATGGACGTTAACAAAGGCGGATGAAGATCTTCTTGGTCGTTTCGAACGCAAAATTCTTCGAGTGATTTTCGGTCCCGCTTGCGTTGACGGGCTTTGGAGGAGAAGATTTAACTCAACGAGCTGTACAGCGACATAGACCTGGTCAGAAAAGTGCGTATCAGTCGACTAAGATGGCTAGGACATGTAGAGCGAATGGACACCAACGCTCCGGCCCAAAGAGACTTCGATTCCAACCCGGAGGGACAACGCAGTAGAGGAAGACCTCGCCTTAGGTGGCGCGCACAAGTGGAAGGGGACCTCAACCAACTTGGAGTGCGCAACTGGAGGCGGTTAGCCAAAGATCGGGCTAACTGGAGAGGCATGTTGGTTGAGGCCCAGGTCCACCCCGGACTGTAGCGCCATCTAAGTAAGTAAGTAAGTAAATGTTTCAAGTTTGAAGTTTTTGGCTTAATTGGTTCCGAACTTAGAGGGGGGTCGAAAATCGCCTGAGTTTGTTCCTGTAAAAATGGTAAGTGCCTTGACTAGAGACCTTGGCTAGGGCACTACTGTGCCCTTTAGATTCCAGTCCAGCACTCTGGCAGCGACTTCTTTGCAGATAAACGTCAAATTCTAAACTAAGAAAGCAACAAAAATTGTAACAGAAGAGCACTGAACGTAAATTGAGATCTCACCATAAAACATGTTAAACTTTTCTTACTAGAGCCATACATTTTTTTTTTTAATTTTTATTTCATAATTATAAAAAGACTGGATGACATGTTTTCTAAATGATGATCTACAAGTGGAGCCAATGTCTGCCACTCATTCTCTTCAGGACTATACTCTAAAACTGAATCGTTGACGCTGCACTGATTATCCCTTCCTATGCAAGCTATAAGTCGATTATTCCAAGAAACACAACTAATACAACTTAACGCAAATTCTAAACCTGGGTTTATCACCGTCCATGTATTTGTTGAAGGATAAAAGCGTTCAACAGTTTTACTTTTTTGTGACTTAAGCCTACCGCCGACTGCATACAAATGGCCGCCGACTCCCGCAATGCTAAACTCTGTTGATCTTTCGTTTTTATGTGGGAGTCGAGTCCATCTATTTTCAAATGGATTAAAGCATTCAATAATAGGGGTGTCACAACCCACGGCGTACAATAATCCGCCGAGAATTGTTACCTCCACATTTTCGTGTGGTAAGTTCATGGGGACCAATTCTTGCCATTCGCTTGTGCGAAAATCATACCTCTCCACCGAACGTAACATATTGCCATTCGAATCTCCACCCACAACGTACAAATCGCCATTCAGTTCAGCCATTGCAGGAAATTCACGTACTTGCTTCATTGGAGGTAATTGAGTCCATTCCTTTGTTTTAAGGTCCAGGCAATCAACGATGTTTGTGCTATGATCAAAATCATACCGTGTTGACATTACCGAACCCCCAGCGATGATTAATTTCTTATCTATAACCATTGCCTTATAATTGCTCCTTTTTGTTGGTGGAGGTGGTAAATCTTCGCAGGACCAAATGTTTGATCCTGGATCCAAAGTCTGCAATATTAAATCGTCGGTAGATCTTCCACTCACAAAACCCAGTGTTTCTCTTTCTGTTCCATTTGCCTTCTTCCGGTGGGAGTGACGTTTCGGCAATTTTGTCCGTGACAAGTGCGATTCCAGCCAATTGGATAGCAACTCGAGACACTCATAAGTCTTGCTAAGTGAATGTCGGTTGGTGATTATGAAGTCGGGCGTCAAAAACGAGAAACGCACATGCGACAATAGATCGATCATTGATTTCTCCCGATGTCCTTTGTCGTATTTCACCCACGACACCACACTGTGGAACACCGTTTCCTCCGAGTTCACGTACAGATCGTCACTCGAAATGAGTTCGGTCAATTGTTCCTCGGTGAGTTGCAGAAACTCGTCCACTTTGCACACCTCCTCAAAGTGCTGTAACGGCAACTCCAAAGCCATCTTATGGAGTTCAGCGGATTGTTGTTCTTCGGCCATTGACGCAAATAGCTAGATATGTAGTTATACTGATTTGATATGTTCCTTTTCAGTTTTAAAATTGCGTTGCTTAGGTTTTTCAGGTTTTCTTTATTTCAAATGCTTAGACACCGCGAAACGTACGATTCCGAGATGAATTGTAAACTGACAAATACTGGTGAGGATGCTTAGTTTATGTCTTGATTCTGCTTTGGGTTTTCGGAGGTTTCACATATACATACAAGGCTAAGTATGGCACCGACACGCCCATATATAGGTACGCTTCAAAGAAGAATAGTGGATAATCACTTTCCCGGAACAGAAACCAGGTATAAATGTCGTGTGTGAAAAGACCTGAGAAAAAAATTTAAGCTGTAAATAGAATGATACAAGTGCAGGTATAAATCTGCTCATGATTGTGTTTGTGTCGGGAATCATAGTAACCCAATTTTTTTTTTTTTTTTTAAGTAGAGATGTGCCACTGAGGTTTGGGATGCTTTAGGCCAAAGAAGAGTCCTTTATGGATGGGCCATAAATTACTCTTCTTTGTCCTTTATGGCCCATCCATAATTTCAAAATTTTGCTGATGTGCCGCTGAGGTTTGGGATTCTTTTAGACTCCCGCGGCATATCAGCAAAATTTTGAAAAATGTTTACTCTGGGGTTTGAGTAGGTACTTTTCGTACTCGATAGAAATTACTGACCTTCTCCCGGAGCCTGACAGTCAATCATTTTTCCACTCATCAGGAAAGGACTCTGTTTTACATGTCAACTATACAACTATTAAAATTTTATAAATTTGGTTGAATTGATTGCGTAGCCCTGTCAAATCGAAGTTTTTAATTTACAACCAATTTTGAGAAGCACTGGTTTTCGCAAGTCCAGGGTCCTATACCACAAAACAACAATTTAACTTTTTAAAAAATAATTTCTTAACGTATAAATTTAATAGGCAACGTTAGTTTCTGTATACCACCAAATTATTCGCTACGAAAGTTAACAAGGAAAATTTCCCTTAACACTTGTTGTAGAATATTGCAAAACTAAATTGTGATTCAAAGCGTGTGTGCGTTGGGAGAGTAGTTTAGTTTAGGCTAATCTATACATATAATAAAACTGTAGGAATTTTCTTTGGCTGTTAAAAACTCGAAAACTACTGGACAGATTTCGATGAAACTAAAATGTTCCTTAAGACTGTGAGACTGCTATAGGCTATGTCGCTTATAGCCACGTCCTTAGGAACAGTTTTTAGCCAAAATGTATTTTCTGAAGTGAAAATATATACATAAACATAATATACTTACTTACTTAAGGTGGCGCTACAGTCCGGGGTGGACCTGGGCCTCAACCAACAAGCGTCTCCAGCCAGCACGATCTTTGGCCAGCTGTCTCCAGTTTCGCACGCTAAGTTGATTGAGGTCCCCTTCCACTTGCGTGCGCCACCTGAGTCGCGGTCTTCCTCTACTGCGCCGTCCCTCGGGTGTGGAGCATTCACGTCCATTCGCTCTACATGACCCAGCCACCGCAGTCGTTGGACCTTCACTCTTCTGGCTAGGTCGATGTCGCTGTACAGCCCGTACAGTTCGTTGTTGTATCTCCTCCTCCATTCACCGTCTATGTAGACGGGACCGAAAATTACTCGAAGAATTTTCCTCTCGAAGCAGCCAAGAGTAGCCTCATCCACTTTTGATAGAGTCCATGCCTCTGCACCATATAGTAGGACAGGGATGATTAGGGTCTTATAAAGGGTCACTTTAGTTGTTCGAGAGAGGGCTTTGCTACTCAATTGCTTTCTTAGCCCAAAGAAACAGCGATTGGCAAGAGTTATTCTTCGTTTAATCTCAGCGCTGGTGTCATTGTCTGAGTTCATAGCGGAGCCTAGGTAGACAAAGTCCTTTACCACTTCAAAGTTATATCTGTCTATAGTGACGTTCTGTCCAAGACGTCGGTGTTGGGTGTCCTTTCTTGATGACAGCATATACTTTGTCTTGCCCTCATTGACCGCCAAACCCATTTTCGCCGCTTCCGTCTCAATGCCCACGAACGCGCTAGTGACATCACGCTGCGTTCTGCCGATTATGCCGATGTCGTCGGCGTAGGCGAGTAGGTGGATGGACTTTTGAAAGATAGTGCCTCTGGTGTTAGCGTTTGAGTTTTGCACTATTCTTTGAAGAACGATGTTGAAGAAGTCACATGACAGCGCATCGCCTTGTCTAAATCCTTTTTTGACATCGAAGGTCTCGGTGAGTTCTTTACCGACCTTGATGGAGCAGCGTGCGTTCTCCATTGTCATCCTGCACAAACGGACGAGTTTAGCAGGGATGCCAAAACTAGACATTGCTCTGTATAGCTCGTCTCTATAAATGCTGTCATAGGCGGCTTTAAAATCGATGAAAAGATGGTGGGTATCGATTTGGACTTCCTGGGTTTTTTCCAAGATCTGCCGCAGTGTGAATATTTGTTCGATGGTAGACTTTCCTGGCCTGAAGCCACACTGATAGGGACCAATCAGGTTGTTGATGAAAGGCTTCAGGCGTTCACACAACACGGCAGATAGGATCTTGTAGGCGATGTTAAGAAGACTAATCCCTCTGTAGTTGGCGCAGTTCAGAGGGTCTCCTTTCTTGAGGATCGGGCAAACAATGCTGAGGTTCCATTCATCGGGCATACTTTCCTCCGACCATATTTTACAGATGAGTTGGTGCATACTCCTAACCAAGTCATCGCCTTCCGCTTTGAATAGCTCGGCGGTTAGGCCATCTGCTCCAGCGGCTTTGTTGGACTTAAGCTTAAGATACGGCACTCGTCGTCGAACCAGGGGTTTCGTTGTGGTGGTCGAGTGAAACCAAGCACATCAGAGGCGGCGTCTCTGATGGCTTTTTGGCAATGTTGCCACTGGTATTCAATACTTGATGCTGGCTGCATAGAACCTCTTGATAGATTGAGAGAGACTCGATCGGAGAAGGATCTGGTGATCTCTTACGATTTTAGCCGTCCGACGTCAAACTTCCACACAGTATTTACTTGTCTTGGCGGTGTTCGGGATATCCGAAGGCGTACCTTGGCTACAACAAGGTAGTGAGTCAATGTTGGCCCCTCGGAACGTTCGGACATCCATAACACTGGAGGAGTGCCTTGCGTCGATCGCAATGTGGTCAATCTGGTTGACGGTTGATTGATCGGGAGATCTCCATGTGCCTTTATGAATATCGAGATGCGGGAACCGCGTACTTGCTATGACACCATTTCGCCCCGCCGCGAAGTCGATCAGCCTAAATCCGTTATCGGAGGTGGTGTCGTGTAGGCTGTACCTTCCGACAGTACTACCAAAGATGCCCTCTCTTCCTATCTTTGCATTAAAATCACCTAGGACAATTTTAATGTCATAGTTAGGGCACTGCTCGTATGTCTTATCCAAGAGCTCGTAGAACCTCTCTTTGGTGTCGTCGTATTTCTCCTCCGTGGGGGCATGGGCGCATATTAGGCTAATGTTGGCGAATTTATCCTTGATGCGAATTGTCGTGAGGCGCTCGTTCACACAGCTGAAACTTAAGACTTCTTGCCTAAGTCTGCCTTCAACGACGAAACCACATCCAAATAAGCGCTGTTTTTGTTGCCGATAGCAGTCGCCATAGTAAATGTCGCAGTTTTTCATTTTCTTCTTGCACAATTGATGTGTATGAAAAAGTTACAACAGCTGGGCACCGCCATGTTGATGCCAGTCAGCGCCTACCCGATTCATACACACCCAACCACCATAAACATATACCTTACTACAAATGGATGTTTATACTTTTGCGATCGTGCGACACGACAAACAAAAACAAAACCACACTAGCATACGTATACCTCGCATTCGAAAAGGGTTGATTTGTTTTCGCAGTGAGTGCTATGGTCAGTTGTATATGTAGGTATGCATATTATGATCGTATGCCCAATGCATACGGGGGATGGGGTGCGTGCTGCAGGATTTAATTTCAGAATTTCATTCTGATACGTGGTATGGTAACAGTGTAGAGTTGGGGTAGGTAGTTGTTTGGATTTCATAGGAAGAGGGAAACAAAGGAAAGGAAATGCAGTGTTATAAACAAGTAGCAAGATCACGGAGAGGGAGGGTGATGCAGAGGGTGCACATTATAATATAAATTTTCGAGAGATATTCGAACCAGACCACCATTGTCGGGTGTCTTTTCGTCTCCCTACCACTATATCCCTTACCCAGAGAGACTCTCTGGATTTCTCCAGACTTCTTCCCTGAGTTCGATTCCCAGTGTTAACGCTAGCATCTGTTTATGTGAGATCTGGTTTATCCAGTGGGTCTCGACCCAATGTTGTCCCAAGATCCTCATACTTCTGCCAGCCAAAGCTGAACATTGACACAATATATGTGCCGCTGTCTCAGATTCCTCCAGGCATAGCCTACAAGTATCATCCTCTCTAAGGCCGATCTTCCTTAAATGATACCCGAAGTTACCATGACCTGTAGTTAACGCCACCACCCATTTCAATGTTCCTCGACTCATGCTTAGAACCTTTCTCTGAGTGGAGCAGGTCGGCCATTGTATTGCCATTTTAGCTTGTCTACATTGTTCCATGGTTGTCCACCTTCTCAAGTGTTCTGCCGTGATCCATTTCTGAATTTGCTGTTCTACCAATTGAAGAGAATGGTTCTGATCCCAGCAACTTCCCAGTTGACCCCTGTTTTGCAAGGAAGTCCGCCTTTTCATTGCCGTCGATTCCTATGTGTCCTCGTACCCAAGTCAGTGTTACCTGATTTTTAGATGAACACTTATTGAGCTTGAATACACATTCCAGTGCCAGAGATGTTGTGATGGTGGTCTGCCACATGCATCTAATCACCACCTGGTTGTCCACTGCTATTAGGATATTTCTTCCTTCCACCTGACTCTCAAGCAAGTAATCCAACGCATACAGCAAAGCAATCATCTCAGCCTGGTATACTGAAGTGTGTTTCCCGAGGCTAATGTGACGGGCTTCCATTCGTCCCGAAAATAGAAACTCACACAAACGAATGGTTGCGAGAAGCTAGGCCTAGGGTGTCTACCGCCTGTTGCGCCACCTATTTATTTATTTTAATGTGACGGGCTAGTTCCAGAACTTCTGAAAAGATTCCGGCCCCCGGTCCGCCATCCATCATGGATCCATCTGTGAAAATCACGATTTCACCATTCCTCTTTTCTGGAAGTAATCCATTCTCAATACGAGTTTTGTGATTCCTTTCCATAATACGCACCTTTGTTATACCATCCATAGGCATGTTCAGTTCCCTAATCTCGTTTTTGACGAGCTTCTTCCTGTGTCCATAGATGGTACCACTACTGTGCCATTTCGCATCTCGATGCAGACGATCGATATCTATACTTCTAATAAAACTGTAGAAATTTTCTTTGTCTCCTAAAAGCGCGAAAACTACTGGACAGATTTCAATTAAACACTCAAAGTGTAATCTTAAATGGACCAAATATAAGTTTATTTGTTTGCTGAAAGTGAGTGGCGCAAGGCGCGCACGGGTCAGCTACATAGTATACAATATAAATAGCAAGGTCCTAAGAACACAGCCTTGTTTGACTCCCATGGAAAATTCAAAATCCTCCGATAACCATATTTACAATATTAAAGACCTTTTCATGAAGGTCTCTCACAAGTTCTCAGTTCAAATAATCATTCCATTCCCATCAATTTATTTAAACTGTTATACACGTCGACTTCAGTTGGATATAGGTGAACTCTTGCATATACCTATACCCACCATAGGCCTTGTTCCCATAAAACATATCCAAAGAGAAGAGCTGCAAGACTCTTCAGGAAATCATAAAAACAAAGTCGTCTGTCCAGCGACAGATACAAAAACCATCTGAACAAATAATAGTGTTTCTCTGACTGCTGTAGTACGTCATCCATTAAACCGAAGATTGAGTTAAACTTTTACTTTATTGCAAATCGTTTGCCATCAGATGTCGCGCGCTGTGTTTCAGTGTTTCATCAGCTCCCCTTGCTCCCTTAACCTGATTTACTTTTTCGCACAGACCGCATCAGCCGCTGTTATTATTGTTGTATCATCAATAAATTAATCACTTTAGCAATGATCCCATCAAAGAGGCACACAAAAAAAAAAAAGGAAAAGCCCAAGCCCAAGCCGCGCACGAAGAGAGAGAGTATCCAAAGTATCTGCAATTTTTCGCGACACAAGACAGCCCCGAGGAGAAAACCAAACAAATGGCGCAAAATGTTCAATTCGCTCTAATAATTGATAACTACCGGGCGAATGAATTGTGTTGTGTTTGTGTCGTTCGAATGGTTCGTTTCGTGCATCGATGTCATTTGGGGCGGGGAACAATATCTAAAGAAAATGCTGCTAATGTAGGATTTTCCTCGGCAATTGCCTTTTGCAGGAAAAATGGAAATTCATGATGTGCGCGCGGAATTTTCTATTTTCTCTGGAGGGTCACAGCGCACCGGCTATATATCTGTAGATATTATGTAGACTGCTTTGACAACATTGTGTTCAAAATAATTGATGTGCAACAGGCTGTGCTGCCAGTTTCACAGTGATGTGCCGTCATTATTGGCCACATTCACATGTTCAATATAATAATTAGCTCACAAATTGACAGAAGAATAAGGAGTGCCATGGAAGGTGGTGCCGTGCGTTTATTTATCGCATGGATCAGCGCGAACTTTGTGGAAGTGGAACCGGTAGAGGTGTTACACTTTGGCGGCGTATATTTATGGGTTGTTGAGAGGATTTTGCGCGTTTAAAATGAAGAAATATTACCGCTTTACTGTGCCTATAAATTGGAGGATAAAATATTGTCAGTGTGTATGTAGAGATAGAGAGTGAACGAAAGAGTTCAATGGCGAACTGGATTTTTAATTAAGTTCTGGACCTCCGCAGGCGGAGTATTCTGGGAATTATTCAGAGTTCGGTCATTGAATTGGTCGGCTTTTTGGGGTGTCATTTGGTTCAGCTGTCACTTCCTTTTTCGAAATAATCAACTAATGGTTGTTAAATAGGGAAATACAATAAGGTCAGCACAACCAGGAGAGATGTTCAACTAATTGAGCAGTTTTAGAGAAGTTATCAATCAATGACAATCGATTCAAGGGCGGCTTCGGTGTATTTATCCCAACAGTTCAAGCTTGTAGAAAAATGCAGATGGAACGTGATGATCTCGATATTATATGGCTAAGGCTCATTCAATCATTCATTCATTCATTATCAATGTCTCGCTTATCCATTTAGTGGGTCGCGGGTGTAGGTTGCTCAAGTGGACCCTCCATAGCTCTCGATCCTCCGCCATCGACTCCAAATCATCAAGGGCAATCCCCATATGGGTAGAGGAGAGATTATGGACTTGATCTAACCATCTCATCTTGGGTCTACCTAGAGGACGCCTGCCCGATGGTACGGATTCCATAGCACGTCGTGGAATCCTGGTCAGGGACATGCGTTTAGACCAAACTACCGAAGCATGGACCGCTCCGTCCAGAGAAATGGCTGCTCGACATTGATTTCCTCACGTATTCTGGTATTTCTATAATGCGGTCTCTACGAGTAACACCAGCAATACAACGGAGAAATCTCATTTCGGCAACTTGTATCCGCGATCTTATTCTTTCGGTCATTACCCAAACCTCATGAGGTATAAGAGTGGGAACAAACAACGAATTAAAGACAACTTAGCTTTGACACCAAGTTCAGTCCAAGCTGTCTCAAAGTTGATCCAGCCTGACCAATCCTACAGGAAAACTCTGCATTGCTCCTTCCATCACTCGTGAATAAGACCCCGAGGTACTTAAACTTCTCCACCTGTTTCAATGGGACTCCACTCACAAGCAGAATGCATTGAACAGGCGTTCTAGACATGACCATTACTTCAAATTTGTTCACGCTTATTTTCATCTCAGCTTCTACACAAACGGCTAAAACAAACCGATCGAGTGCGCGCTGAAGTTCAGTCTGAGAGGACCCAAGGATGACCAAGTCATCAGTGAAGAGCAGATGACTTATCCTCAGATCTCTCAATTCGAAACGTTCTTCGCCAAGACTGCGCTGTAACATCCAGTCCATATAAGTAATGAAAAGAAGAGGAGACAAGACGCACCCCTGGCGAAGTCCAACGCCCACAGTTAAAGGTGTTGTTTTAACGCCGTTTACCCGTACACACTTACAGAGAGAACCGTCAATTTCATACTCTCCAGAGTTTACCTCGAGGGACTCGGTCGTATGCTTTCTCCAAATCCCAAGCCTTCTCAAGCACCATTCTGAGAGTGAATAACTGCTCATCTCCTAATGGTGCCTCGACCACAGCTCTGCAACGCGTTTTCAACACATTGGCAAAGCATTTTCCGGAAAGACTTAAAAGTGATATACCCCTGTAATTCCAGCAATCCCTTTTATCCCCTTTCTTGAAAAGGGGCACAATCACCCCAATCTGCCTATCGCTGGGAGTTTCGCCGCATTTCCATGCCACTTTAATGACACGAGAGAGTCATTTAACTCCCTCTTTACCTAAGGCCTTGAGCATTTCTGGCCGGTTTTCATCCACTCCGGCAGATTTTCCAGCTTTTAGCGATTTGATCGCAAAAGTGACGTCCTCTACCATGGAACTATTTTCCGCCCTGCTCAAGGCGATTGATCTGTCATCCTCAATGCCCTGGATTGTATTGAGCAATTCAGAAAAGTGCTCCATCTGCGCAAGATGTCCTCCTCATTGGAAAGAAGTGTACCATTTTTGGATTTGGCTCCTTCAATAATGTTCCACTTCCTTCCTCTAAGACGGCGGATGGTCTGCCAGAAAACCTTGCAGATCTGTGATCACGGTCTAGTTTCTCGCCGAACTCCTTCTAAGATTGCTCTTTGCCTGCTTTACCAGTCAATTTGCAAGTTCTTTGCGCCTCGATCTACCGGTTTCGAGAAGGTGCAGTCTCGCAAGTGAATCCACGCCTGAAAGGCATTTTTCTTCTCTCTGATGGCTTCTTGAACTCCGAGCGTTTTTGGTGCAGCGTTTTTGGGTGCAGCCTGTTTTCTGCTCCCCGATAACTAACCAATCGACATTTATCCAACAAGGTTGACTGGATCCACATGTATACCAATATGACACAGATCGCCAGGACTCGGCGAATTCAATTCGGATTGGGTACACTATATTCTAACAGAACGGCTGAGACGGGGAAACTAGCTAAAGACTTGGCCATTTGATGCAATCTCACTGAGCTTGTGGATATGTCTACGCGAATTCCGAAAGTTCGAAAATAGTCACAAAACGTTTTTCATAACAGCTCTAACTGGGATGTGCTGAGTGTTGTCTAATTTGTATGCACTTGACTGATGCACGTTTGAGGGGGACTGATGCATATACGTGAAGGTGAACGGAAGTAGTAATCACAAATGTTCTACTAGGCATTTTTTTATCCGTCATTCTGCTTAAAAAATATACTAGATTCAAGCAAAAACCTGGCTCAGCGAAGAATGCAAGCAAGGCCTTCTGTTCTGTGCTACCAAAATATAGAGTCGACAACGAGTTACACTTACGACGAGAGAGAGTTATTTAAATCCAGTGTCAGGTATGATCCGACCAACCTGGATGATGATTGTCAAAACTTCCGTCCAAGAGGAAGTGAAAATAGGGATATCCAAACTTAAGTGTAAGAAAAGAGCAGATATAACCTCCCGGCCAAATCAGTGGTAGATAAATAACTTGTCTGTCAAGTATTTACGAGTACACTGTTCGAGCGGATTATGGAGACCTAGGCGAAGGTTTACTTTTCTGACCTTGTCATCAATCATCGACCTAATCATCACCCTAATCATCAAAAAAGAGACATGCATTCCGGATTGATACACATCAGACATCACCTACTTCAAAGACGCCTATGATAGCGTATAAATGGATGAATTTTACAAAGCCGTGTCAAATTTCAGTATTCTTCCAAACTCGTTCATCTGTGCTGGATGTCAGTGGAGAGATCTCACTTGATGTCGAAAATGTTTAACACACGCGCTATCCTGTAACTACTCTTTAACATAATTCTTGAAGCTAGTCAGAAGCTAATATCAGAGATACAATTTTTCGAATATCCGTTCAACTACTTGGCATAATGCGGATTATATTGACATTATCGGGAGAACGCGGCGAGCAGATATTGGTACAGAGTCAGCGAAGATAGATCTGGCTGTGAACAAGGATAAAATATAGTACCTAAAATTATAGCTTCTAAAATTAAATATTCGGACAGTTAATCTATTTTATTATTATAATAAATTTAGTACTTGGTCCAAAAAATGTGATTACCGAGCAAATCACTGGAAGAATACGTTCTCCTATAGCCTAGATGAATATATGGCGAATGTCGTTACATTTTATTTGAAAATAGAAAAAGACGGCAAGAAGTCTTTTATATTTTATTTCCAATCTATCTACTGCTTCAATTTTTAAGTTTCCAAAATGAATGCGAAACACAGAAATACAGTAAGTATCTACACTAAGCTACTTCACTTTAACTTATTACACCGTGTGCTAGATTTATTTGACATGCGATAAATCCTTACTTGGTAGAAAGATGACGATAATTAATGTCGAAAAATAGTTGATCCCGGTAAAAGATTGGAAACACCAGGTGGCTCCTACTACGTGGTTTCGGCGTATCTCGTCCATGAAAACATGGACTCTCTTTTTGGGGACAACCTGGAAAGATTGGTCGCTGATGCGGGGAGGCAGAAAACCGGCCTCGTTATAGGCTGCGACGCTAACGCTCACCATACTGTATGGGGCAGCTCCGACATCAACAAAAGAGGTGAGATACTGTTTGACTACATTCTAGGTACAAAACTCATTTTGTGCAATATAGGAAACGAACCAACATTCGTGACCAGAAACAGGCAAGAAGTGCTGGATATCATCTTTGTCTCCGATAATATCGTGCAGCGTATACGGAACTGGAAGATATCTAGAGAACCCCCTTCTTCGGATCACAGGTACCTCCAATTTTCTTTATATGTAGACTCTATAAGCCCTCTAGTTTTTAGGAATTACCGCTAAAACGATTGGCTCAAATACAGGACAACTCTGATTAATACAGTTTCCCCCGATAACCTTAACCCCCCCCCCCCTCCTTGTAACCCCCAAGAATTTGATAGCATGGTTGAGACCCTCACCTTCGCTCTCAATAAAGCAATGACTTCTTCCTGTCCGCTGGTCCAACCAATCCCAAATTGGACCGGGAGAAGCAGATTAAACGTTCGCTTACTTCCACGATGTTTATCTATGCTCAATGCTCATGTTTGAATCGCAGAGGAAAGCTGAATTGTGTGCTGAAAATAATAACGCATGTGCTGAATAGAAAATTCATAAATAAAATCAAGCAAAAACAATAGAAGTTTGGTTGTAATGATTATTTGTCATTGTCTGCAATGAAGATATTGATGAAAAAGATTGGTCTCGACATCTGGGGAAGAATAGTCATAAGGAGAGCTCAAGGCAGTTCTTGAAGTAGAATCTGAACATTATTGAGGGCGCGTTTAAAAATCGAGTTATTCGATTCAGAATAATGATGAAAGCATTTTGCTAAAGGAAGGTATAAGAACTCATTTGAAGCAATTGCACTGCTCAGTCGTTCAGCATCCGTCTAAGCTTATAGAACCTAAACCGTAACCGCTCTACTTGGAACAGCAACAGTCGCTTATTAATCGGTGGACTTCTAGATATTTGATTATTTCGACATTTATTGCCTTTTCCATTACTTTTGAGAGCATTGAAAGTAACGCTATTGGACGATAGTTTTGTGGCAGAGATTTCCTCCCTTTCTTTGGAATAGGTTGAATGCGAGCGGTTTTCCAGCAAGAAGGAAGCTTCTTCTGGGAGTACGACATGCTAAACAGCTTACATAGTATACAGGTGCAAGTTCAGGTGCACAGTTCTTGAGTACTATAGCAGGGATTCCGTCCGTCGGGTCCCGTTGCCTTATTGCAATCTAGTTCTTTAAGGATTCGTTGAATTATTCGAGGACGAAATTTCACTTCTGCCATCGATGATTGCACCCTCGGGATATACATAAACGACATAGCCTATAGCAGTCTCACAGTCTTAAGGAACATTTTAAAAAAAGTTTAATCGAAATCTGTCCAGTAGTTTTCGAGTTTTTAACAGCCAAAGAAAATTCCTACAGTTTTATTATATGTATAGATTAGCCTAAACTAAACTACTCTCCCAACGCACACACGCTTTGAATCACAATTTAGTTTTGCAATATTCTACAACAAGTGTTAAGGGAAATTTTCCTTGTTAACTTTCGTAGCGAATAATTTGGTGGTATACAGAAACTAACGTTGCCTATTAAATTTATACGTTAAGAAATTATTTTTTAAAAAGTTAAATTGTTGTTTTGTGGTATAGGACCCTGGACTTGCGAAAACCAGTGCTTCTCAAAATTGGTTGTAAATTAAAAACCTCGATTTGACAGGGCTACGCAATCAATTCAACCAAATTTATAAAATTTTAATAGTTGTATAGTTGACATGTAAAACAGAGTCCTTTCCTGATGAGTGGAAAAATGATTGACTGTCAGGCTCCGGGAGAAGGTCAGTAATTTCTATCGAGTACGAAAAGTACCTACTCAAACCCCAGAGTAAACATTTTTCAAAATTTTGCTGATATGCCGCGGGAGTCTAAAAGAATCCCAAACCTCAGCGGCACATCAGCAAAATTTTGAAATTATGGATGGGCCATAAAGGACAAAGAAGA
This sequence comes from Cheilosia scutellata, assembly GCA_955612985.1. NCBI lineage: Eukaryota > Metazoa > Arthropoda > Insecta > Diptera > Syrphidae > Cheilosia > Cheilosia scutellata. The sequence continues at coordinate 117,664,319 of OY015312.1, forward strand.
GTAATTTATGGCCCATCCATAAAGGACTCTTCTTTGGCCTAAAGCATCCCAAACCTCAGTGGCACATCTCTACTTAAAAAAAAAAAAAAAAATTGGGTTACTATGATTCCCGACACAAACACAATCATGAGCAGATTTATACCTGCACTTGTATCATTCTATTTACAGCTTAAATTTTTTTCTCAGGTCTTTTCACACACGACATTTATACCTGGTTTCTGTTCCGGGAAAGTGATTATCCACTATTCTTCTTTGAAGCGTACCTATATATGGGCGTGTCGGTGCCATACTTAGCCTTGTATGTATATGTGAAACCTCCGAAAACCCAAAGCAGAATCAAGACATAAACTAAGCATCCTCACCGGTATTTGTCAGTTTACAATTCATCTCGGTATCGTACGTTTCGCGGTGTCTAAGCATTTGAAATAAAGAAAACCTCAAAAACCTAAGCAACGCAACTTTAAAACTGAAAAGGAACATATCAAATCAGTATAACTACATATCTAGCTATTTGCGTCAATGGCCGAAGAACAACAATCCGCTGAACTCCATAAGATGGCTTTGGAGTTGCTTTTACAGCACTTTGAGGAGGTGTGCAAATTGGACGAGTTTCTGCAACTCACCGAGGAACAATTGACCGAACTTATTTCGAGTGACGATCTGTACGTGAACTCGGAGGAAACGGTGTTCCACAGTGTGGTGTCTTGGGTGAAATACGACAAAGGACATCGGGAGAAATCAATGATCGACCTATTGTCACATGTGCGTTTCTCGTTTTTGACGCCCGACTTCATAATCACCAACCGACATTCATTTAGCAAGTCTTATGAGTGTATTGAGTTGCTATTCAGTTGGCTGGAATCAAATTTGTCACGGACAAAATTGCCGAAACGTCACTCTCAACGGAAAAAGGCAAATAGAATGGAAAGAGAAACGCTTGGTTTCGTGAGTGGAGAGTCTACCGACGATTTAATACTGCAGACTTTGAATCCAGGATCAAACATTTGGTCCTGCGAAGATTTACCATCTCCACCAACAAAAAGGCCCAATTATAGGGCAATGGTTATAGATAAGAAATTAATCATCGCTGGGGGTTCGGTAATGTGTACACTGTATGATTTTGATCATAGCACAAACATCGTTGATTGTCTGGACCTTACAACAAAGGAATGGACACAATTACCTCCAATGAGGCAAACACGTGAATTTCCTGGAATGGCTGAACTGAATGGCGATTTGTACGTTGTTGGTGGAAATTCGAACACCAGTGTGTTATGTTCGGTAGAGAGGTATGATTTTCGCACAAGCGAATGGCAAGAATTGGCTCCCATGAACGTACTATACGGAAATGTGCAGGTAACAGTTCTCGGCGGATTATTGTACGCCGTGGGTTGTGACACCCCTATTATTGAATGCTTTAATCCATTTGAAAATAGATGGACTCGACTCCCACATAAAAACGAAAGATCAACAGAGTTTAGCATTGCGGGAGTCGGCGGCCATTTGTATGCAGTCGGCGGTAGGCTTAAGTCACAAAAAAGTAAAACTGTTGAGCGCTTTCATCCTTCAACAAATACATGGACGGTGATAAATCCAGGTTTAGATTTTGCGTTAAGTTCTATGAATTGTGTTTCTTGGAATAATCGACTTATAGCTTGCAGAGGATTCAGTGATCAAAACGCAGTCAGCGATTCAGTTTTAGAGTATAGTCCTGAAGAGAATGAGTGGCAGACATTGGCTCCACTTGTAGATCATCATTTAGAAAACATGTCATCCAGTATTTTTATAATTATGAAATAAAAATTTAAAAAAAAATGTATGGCTCTAGTATAATTTAAGAAAAGTTTAACATGTTTTATGGTGAGATCTCAATTTACGTTCAGTGCTCTTCTGTTACAATTTTTGTTGCTTTCTTAGTTTAGAATTTGACGTTTATCTGCAAAAAAAGTCGCTGCCAGGGTGCTGGACTGGAATCTAAAGGGCACAGTAGTGCCCTAGCCAATTTCTCTAGTCAAGGCACTTACCCTTTTTACAGGAACAAACTCAGGCGATTTTCGACCCCCCTCTAAGTTCGGAACCAATTAAGCCAAAACTTCAAACTTGAAACATTTACCAAGCTCATTAAAAAGGTCCACATTACCAAATTTTACCTCCATAGCATTAGTGGTTCTCAACATACAGGACTTCAAAAATCGCAAAAACCGTTTACCATGTAAATCTACCAATTTTTTTAAATATTTAACCTTGTTAAACTAAGAACTTGGCGTACATTTAGATCTCATTGCTTTTCTAGGATATATAGGTACACCGGAATACGTGAGGTACTCAATGTCGCGTATAGCTACTTTTCTAGACGGAGCAGAACGATCCATGATTCGGTGGTTTGGTCACGTTAGATGCATGTCCCCAACTCAGATTCCAAGATGTTCTATGGAATTCTTACCATCAGACAGGCGTTCTTTAGCTACTCCCACGTTGAAATGATAAGATGAAACCCATAATCTGTCCGTGTGGCGAGCAACTTACATCCGCGTCCCATATTTATACAGGCGGGGCATTGAGACCCTTTTATCGCCAGCTAGATTGCAGTACTTTTCGATCCCATGCTTTTCTAATATTTTTGTCGAACTGGTCCTTAAACAATGATTATGCGGAATGAGTAAGTCAATAAACTGAACAGTTTATCTATGATCACCATCACACCGATCAACAAGTGATAAGATCTTCAGTTTGCAAAAATCGCTCTCAAAAGGTACGTTGTTCAGTTAAAAAGTTCTTCCTTACAATCATTACTATATTCCTACCTTGGCACAATGTTATACTGTTGTCTTGCATGTCTGTGGTAATTTTTTTGTTGCAAATCCCATCCGTTTATTCATTAATTTCACGAACACCTCCGCCTTCTCTGTGTTTCCTAATTAGAAGCCTGTTATCTACAATGGGAAGTCGACCATATCTAACATGTGTTTTTCCAGGAATCTCTTAGCCATCGCTCGTCCGTAAGAAAACCCGTTCCATTAAGATCTCTGATAATCTCGCCGCATAAATCGCGCACAGAACGCAACAAGAAATTCCATCACAATCTCTCTCTCTGGTTGATCTTGCTGATGGTGATGGTGGTGGTGGTGGTGGTGCTAGGATCAAATAGCCACCCAAACGCGTTCTATTGCAAGTAATTGCATCACACCATCCTGTTCCATAGAATCTATCACCGTCATTGTGGTGGTCATCGTCATCATCATCATCATCACCATCGCCACCATCGTCGGTCGTCGTCGTAGTCACAGTCGTTGGACTGCAATCGCCACCCCGAAAAAAAACCCAGAACAGATACGACTATTACAAACAGATCTAGATCCAGAGCTAAAAATGTATACAAGACACTGCGCCGAGTTATGTTTCAGATTTCACTCGCCTGGAAGCTCTCCAGACTACCTGATCCCAGGTAGATACCGCATTTCTTGCGATATCCACGCCATAGGTTAATCTTTGCTAATGTCTTCGACGTCGCGGCATCAGGAAAAATTAAATTTTAATTGAATTAATGAGGGGACGACAGCGCGACTCATCTGTGAAGGCTGTGCATAGAAGGCCTTTGGCTATATTGATGTGTTCGTATGTGTGAAGGTGACCATAAGGAAGTTATAAAATGCCAATAAAACCAAAGAGACAGCATAGAGCGTGCAATAATTATCTTTACGTTTCGCAAGGTGGTTGGTTGGTTGTGGTCTAGATTTAAATCCAATAAGTTCTTGTAGGGCTGGTGGCCATAGGAGGACGCATATAATTTATGGGCTTCAACGGAAAACGCCTCGAGTTGAATTGATTAGCATGCGTAGAGAGGGGGTTTCTTAGCGAGGATTTATGACCGAGAAATGCGGTAGTAGATGCGTGTTCAACAAGGGTTCCATTTAGTTGTCAACAAATCCGTTCGCAAGATTGCATATAGATTGAGAGGTTAATTGGTGGAGTTTGTAATTTGAAACATTGTAAGCTGAACTTTAATTTCATTAGCAATGACGAGGTGTGATGTGAAATTGAGATGCAATACCAATTATATCATGTAAAATGTAGAACTTTGATCGTCAACTGAAGTTACCTTGCCTTACGTCTCCCTGATGAGAACTGCCGCATGGACAGTCGGAAATAAGATATACCAATAACCAGATTAAAGTTGGGAGAAAATGTCGAGAATCAGACATAGTTATCCTCTGCCGGGTTACTGGGATATTTCGGGGTAGTAGGTTACCATGACATGAATCCAGAAGAAGTTTCGTCCTACTCGTTGAACCAGTTTGAGCTTCTAATGAAGCATAGGAGACTACAATATGTCTAGGTTTGTTAGATCATTTCGATCATTGTAATAAAAAGCTCCCAAATGGAGTTTCCGTTTTCGGGAGAGAGTACAGAGAAAGTGATAAATGGTCTCCTTCTTCCCCTTTCGACCAAACAACTTCTACAAAAATCGTTTGAGAATACGCCAAGCCTTGTTGTCCCTGCCTTTCTATAAGGTAGTGTCCCGTAATGACACCTACTCGTGTCATTGTGGCGCTCATATGCCTTTTTTCAAGAGAGATCAAATTCTAGATCTAGCTTTGGTCAAATCTGTTTTATCGCTAGACATGTCATGCATCGGAATACCTATAAGGTACATTTGTTTGGTATACGGTAGTTAGTGTAGTTCCGAGTTTGGCAAGTTCATTAGCCTTACAGTTTCCTGGAATGTCCCTATTCCCCGGCTCCGAGCAGAGGTGAAAACTGAACTGCTCAACCATCTCTCTGAAAGACGTGCGCGACAGTCTAGCTCTGTAGAGGAGTTAGGTTAGGTTAGGTTAGAGAGGCAGTTTGCAATAAATGCAATTTTCACCCAGAAGCCATTGAGGCCCATTGTGAATACCCTTTTGTAGTACATGATAGGACATGCATCTAACAAAACCATTCGGATCTGTTGATGAAACTTTTTAAATCTGATAGATCGCTAGATCATTCAAGCCGTCGAAGAACCGTGCTCCAATACAAGAGTAGCGGCGTTCTTGGAGGGCTTTGCAGTGACAAAGGAGATGTTTGACACAGATTTTATTTCCTCTTCATCTCTGCAACTACTGCAAAAGTAATTTGTGAAGATACATAGTCTTTTGGCTATGTTCCCAATGATGCAGTGTCCGGTTATTACCCCGACGAGCACTCGGATTTGGTTTCTATCAAAAGATGTTAGGATATTTGACCTTTTAGTGTCAATTATGGGCCACAAGGTATGAGTACAACCGGGAGTGTTGTTCCATCGTTCCTCAGCCTCTTTATTAGACTGTTCCCTGGCCCTCTCGACATTTTTGGCTTCACCTTCACAGCTAGTCGATGAGTCATTAGCCTTGACTGTCAACGGTACAGGATGTGTCATTTTGCCATAACGTTTCGCGTACTGCTTGATCTTCTTGGCATGCTTCTTCATCAGAGCCTTGTCTCTGTCAGAGAGCTTAGCAACATCTCTGGTGTTCATTTTCTTTAGGAACTTCAACGAGCATTTGTAAGCGTCTCTGGTTTTCTGCTCGGAGGACTCTTAGTCTTCTTTTGATCGGTGGGAACGAGAGTGTCTTCTAGAAGTTTGTTCTCTGTCTCGGAGTCTATAGATTGAACGTTACTAGACTGGGAGGAGAACATCTCCCCCAGTGCAGTCATGACCGGACAAGGTCTGCCGATTTATGTTTGGTCTGTCAAGTTGCGAGCTGCTTTCACATCCTTGACTAACAGTGTGATCTTCCATGAAAGTTGTGCCCTCCAGACTCCGTGGCCCTGCCGCCTCTAAAGAGACGAGTGGATTTTCACTATCGTGCATTCCACCTGGAGTAGTCAAATCTTTCCGTTGTTCTTCCATGTTTGGTTTTCTTCGTATTAGTAAGTTCAGCTACATTATAGGATGCATTGCTCGGTCGATACCCTATAGGAGGTAAAACTAACACCTGAGAGAGACCCAATGAGAATCGCCATATCTAGGAGGCTTTCAGCTCCTCGAATCACCCTCCAACGACCTGTAGTAGAGTTAATAGAATTAGTAGAGACTGATTCCAGGCACTTAGTAGCAGCTTGACTATCCAAGAAGATACGATAAAACTTCCTTTATTGCCATTATTTCCGCCTGAAATACGCTACAGCCATCTGGAAGAAGGAAGGAGAGACTTAGTCTATCTGGACCACCACTCGCACCATCCGCCGTTTTCGATCCATCTGTGAAGAATTGGATTGCTTCATCATCCAATAATGCCCCCTTCTCCCAGAATGACCCCTTATGACCTATATTCGGGGTGGTATGTCTACATATAACTGATATCAATGCGGGACCGTCAGCTTCAATGTTATCAATAAAATTCCTCCTTCTCGAGGAGGATTTAAAAATCGCTAATGATGAAGGTCCTCGTTAGCAGCTAGACGGATCATCGCTGCCTTCGTTCCAATACCACTGACAACTCGCCACGTTCTCTCGATAATGTTAATATCATCAGCATACCTACTTGCATAGTTGAATGAACTTTTGAAAGATTGCACCTCTCATGTTGACTTGTCAGTTTCGAATGACTGCAGGGTGTGCTCATCATCCTCGCTGTTTTTAAAAGCTCGACTGGTAGGACATTTGAATAGGGCAGTCCTCACTTCATGTTGGTCGGGTGGACGGAAATCATTTTTCAGCATGAATAAATAATATTCCAGGACAGCGAATTGTTGGCTATCTCCACCAGTCTACAGAAGAGTTCTTTCCAAATCCTAGGCATTGACTGCTAATCTACAACTGTATTCAAATGCTCATATCTGCAGGCTTGTGTTAAGGTTTTCCCTCCTTGAAAATATCGTTTTAATATCTTTCTGGTGGAACTTCCGAATTTCTTCTCCTTTTTTGCCGTAGACCTGGCGGCCAGATTTCGCAGTAACTCATGGTCTGCCTGCACCATCGATAGCAAAGCAAGGCCTCGTTTCGTTGTAGTCCCCTTGTACTGCACAGCGCATCGGTGACGGGCCTTCTAATGGCACATTGACGGCAACACTGCTGATGCTGTTCTTGTGCTTGCTGCAAGGTTAAGGGAGACGTGGTCGTGATCGGCAACAATTTTGGGGTGTTGGTTTGTTTTATCATCCTCGAATCCACACCCGAGGGACGGCGCAGTAGAGGAAGACCGCGACTCATGTGGCGCACGCAACTGGAAGGTGACCTTAACCAACTTAGCGTGCGAAACTGGAGACAGCTGGCCAAAGATCGTGCTGGCTGGAGACGCTTGTTGGTTGAGGCCCAGGTCCACCCCGGACTGTAGCACCACCTTAAGTAAATTGATGGGTATCATATATGTAGGTATGCCAAAGATCTTTCCGGCGACCGAAGCATAGAACTGTCTATTGTGTAAATCAGCCCATAAAGGATTGACCTACCTTCCTTAGAGTCTTCCTCCACTCTCTCTCACCGAAGGCATTCATTATTCCATTGGTTCTTGTTCCTGATTTATGGAAGTATCGGTCAATTCCAAGTTCAATCGACCATTTGGCATTTAGTGTGTGTCAACCTTAAACAAAAACAAAAATCCTTCTTCTTTCTTCCTTCTCCCTCTTCAATCGAAACCTCAACAAACCTTTCAATGCGATCATATATACCAACTCAAAAGCAAAGCAAATCCACGCTCGTAAACATTCCAGTTTATTTGCTCCACACCGCCTACAACTGCCACTCACTGGCAATGCACATTGCACATGTCGCACTCAGATTACCGCACCAAATGATCCATCGGATATATACGACCCATACCTCAATGTGCGGTATTGACTTCCATCACACAGATTTCCAATGCAAAGTGCCATTGGCGCATGAAGAAGAGCCAAACACTGGTGATGACGCTTCGGCTCGGGTGGTCTGCCAGCCTGCCGGTCAATGGCCGTATAATTGGTTGATGTATGCCGCCAAGGGGATACTCGCTGGGATGTCACATGATAACCATGATCTTCATCATATTGATGATGATGCGTGCTGGAATTCCTTCGGCAAATGATCCTAATAATCAATATCAAGATCACAGGAGTCATCCAATAAAACCTTATCTCTAGGGAATTTCACATTTCCACCAGAGGGAAATCCTGAAATTTTAGAACTCTGACGAAAGACACCGCTGTGTGGTCGATGGCGGTATACTTAAAGAAATACCTTAAGATATGGTAAGAGCATGCGGTATTGAGAGTGAAACTGATGACACGAGTACAGGTAGATGCACTTGGACATGTCGTGATGTCATACAAAAGTGATTGTGGTTAATGTGCACACATTGGCAGATTGAGGGCGGTGTATAGATATATTGGAAGGAGGCTGTGGATGCTTGCTCCTTGCTCCTTCTATGGAAATAAATTTGGTCCGACCTGTGCTGTGTAGAGAAGAAGAAGTTATCCCTTTCCGCTTCTTAGATAGCTTGACGCTCGTGAGCTCTACGAGCAAAAAGGAGCGAAGAACACCGGCTTCTCCGGAGGAAAAAGAAAGAGCATGAGAAGCGCGCGATCGATGAAATAGAGAGGTGTTACTCCAGGACCAATGTTCGGAAGTTTTACCAAAATGTAAAAGAACGTGTCACGGGAACAAGACCCGAACAGAAACCTGTAGAGACGAACAAGGAAACCTTGTAGTTAAGTCACAGTCGGTGCTGAGGACATAGAAAAACCATTTCTGCAGACTGTTAAACGGCGAAGGCGCCACAAATTCCGCTGTCAGGCAAAATGAACCATTCAACCTGAGCGATGAAAGCCAAGACCTGACCAAAATGAGGTAAGGTTAGCAATAACCAAGCTGAAGTCCAACAAAGCTGCAGGACCGAGCTTTTTAAGGCATCAGCGGGAGATGACTTGATAGAGAGCATACACCAACTCGTTTCTAAAATTTGGCATTGTTTGTCCGATCCATAAGAAAGGATCTAAACTGCGCCAACTACAGAGGCATCAGTCTCCTTAACATCGCTTACAAGATCCTGTCTGCAGTACTGTCTGCACGCCTGAAACCATTTGTCAACGAACTGATTGGACCCTATCAGTGCGGTTTTAGGCCCGGTAAGTCCACAACCGACCAAATATTCACACTGCTCAGACCCTGGAGAAAACCCAAGAAGTCCAAATCGATACTCACCATCTATTTATCGATTTGAATGCTGCATATGACAGTATTTATGGAGACGAGCTATACAGAGCCATGTCTAGTTTTGGGATCCTTGCCAAACTTATCAGATTGTGCAGAATGACGATGGAGAACGCTCGCTGCTGCGGAAAGGTCGGAAACAAACTCACCGAGACCTTTGATGTCAAAAAAGGATTTAGACAATGTGATGCGCTGTCATGTGACTTCTTCAACATCATTCTTGAGAAAATTGTGCGTAACTCGCAAGCCAACACCAGGTTCATAATTTCTGTCTGTGCAACTACTTGCATACGCTGACGACATCGACATCATTGGCAGAACATAGCGAGCTGTCACTGGTACGTTTGCAAGTATGAGCACAGAAGCGGCCAAAATGGGTTTAGTGGTGAATGAGTGCAAAACAAAATATACGCTGTCAACAAGAAGGGACACACTACACACAACATCGACGAATCGGACAGAATGTCACGATAGACAGCTATAACTTTGAGGTAGTTCGGGACTTTGTCCACCTCGGCTCCGCGAAGAATACACTTGCCAATCGCTGTTACTTTGGCCTAAGAAGGTAATTGATTAGTAGGTCTGAGTGGGGAAGCGAGGAGTAACAACGATTCTCGCTTGTTTGGGATTGACCCTGACAATTTCTGTTGGGAAATTATGTCGAATTTCAGTCTCTGAATTATTGTTTGAGAGAATTACATTAACAACAACTCGTAGACACAGTCACTTTGGTAGGAATGATAGCTATTTCGAACTACACCACTAATTCATCATCAGACTCCTTTAAGTGATTGTTTGAATAGTTTAGTAGGTCCTTGTCGAGAAACACCAAGGAGACTCTATATAAAACCCTCATCATCCCAGTCCTGCTTTATGGCGCAGAATCATGGACGTTATCAAAGGCGGATGAAGATCTCCCTGGCCGCTTCGAACGCAAAATTCTTCGAGTGATTTTCGGTCCTGTTTGCGTTGACGGGCTTTGGAGGAGGAGATTTAACAGCGACATCGACCTGGTGGGTGCAGTAGCGCAGTGGTTAGTGTGCTGGACTACTGTGCGAGGGATCCCTGGTTCGGTCCCCGGAAAAACACAAATTACATCTTAAGGTTTTGTCTACTGCGCCACCTCTCGCGAACGTCTGACAAACATCCGAGAGTATGACTGTCCTGAAAAAGCTTCTCAATTCAGCCGTTCGGACTCGGCATAAAATTGTAGGTCCCTTCCATTCGTTCCAAAAATAGAAACTCACACAAAACGAATGGTTGTGAGAAGCTAGGCCTTGGGTGTCTACCGCCTGTTGCACCGCCTATTTATTTTATTTTTTTTATCGACCTGGTCAGAAAAGTACGTATCAGTCGACTAAGATGGCAAGGACATTTAGAGTGAATGGACACCAACGCTCCGGCCCGAAGTCTTCGATTTCAACCCGGAGAGACAACGCAGTAGAGGAAGACCTCGTCTTAGGTGGCGCGCACAAGTGGAAGGGGAGAGTCGTGTTGGTTGAGGCCCAGGTCTGCCCCGGAATGTAGCGCCATCTAAGTATGTAAGTAAGATAGCTTGACTTTGGGGGCGCTGATTCTGCAATGTTGATATGTTGATAGGCTCCAGGAAGACCTGCTTTTGAGAAGCGAAAAAAGGGCGCCATGAAGATAATGGGAGAAATTTATACGAAATCCAATTACTCCGTTCGAGGCCCAGGTTCCATGAGGCTGACCAAATCCGACAGAAAAATTGAAATGGTTGCTTGGAAGATATGAGCCCGACAAATCGACAAAGCTTAGTCTAAGCAATGCCCGGTATTGTCTACAAGCACACGACTTCGTGCCGCACATGCCACTTAAACATCAATTCTACAAAATGTGATCTTCAGTTGACCACTCACCTACATTCGCACGTCATAAAACCCCCACGTGTACAACTTATATTCGCAACAGTAGCTGCCTAGGTGTTGCCGCAACTAGGCAAAATGATATCACTCATCAAATGAATCCGCGTGATTATATAATTAAGTCGGACGAAGACCGTGCCAAGACTTCGCCGGTATAGGTCGCCCTTGCCCACTCACGTCTTGCTGGCTTCTATCTGTCTGTGGCGTCAAGTTGAATGACATTATATACGGTCTTCTCACATCATCGCATCGCGTCTTGTTGTCTTTAAAATTCCCCAAGTGCTCTCTTTCCGATAAGTACCGCGTAATGTAATCAACTTCACCATCGACAACGAACAATAAACAAGACGACTGATCACTTAAGTATCTACGAATCTGGTATCTGCAAATCAAACAGTAGAAAAGCGAGACAAACAAACAAAACTCCCACTAGATGTAGCAGATTCTGGAGGTAATCCCAGGAATTCTTAATACGACATTGTGTGACATAAAGATGTGGCCGATGTGGGAAATTCGCATCGTGTTACAATTTTAATCACGATGCGCGGATCATCGTCAGGAAATGCTATAGATACACATAGCCATAGGTGAGTGACCCCTATATGTATCTAATTGGCCCGTAATGACAATACACACACACTCGCAATGAAAAACACACATTTCCATGATTTTTCACGAAATCCGTTAACTGATGGGTGGAGGATAATATTCGAAGAGTATGAAGTTGAAGTGTGGTCTTGCCCTGCCAGTTGCCACCAGGCGAACGTTGTTCTCTGTTTTGGTTTGATGAGTTCTAATGACACTTGTGCAATGGTTGTGTAACAAGATATAATTATATGCCCAAGGAACGAGCGGAGATAAGTAATAAATAAAAGTAAAAGAGACCTAAAGAGTGACTTGTGGTGCGAAAACAATAGAAGACGATGACGAGAATAATACGCGCGAATTTATGGGAAAGGTCGTTACACTGTAGGGATAAGTGAATGCGTGTTTTGCCGGTTCTTACTTAATCCTCGGCAGCTGGGCGACTGGGAAGTGCGAGAACGCCGATTTATGGTAATGAGAGGAATTAGAGTTTGGATCGAGATGAAATTTCACAAAGCTGCGGAAGTTCAAAAAGCGTGCGATTGACGTGCGACTTTGGGGTCAAATTTTGCAGAATTTCGTTGAAAAATTTGGGAAATACATATAAAAAAATAGTTAGGTTTTTTTTTTGGTCCGACTTAAGCTACAATTACACGGCCATTTTTGCGCGTCATTTAAATGGCGCTTTGTCGTAAAAATCGCGTCACAAAGCCGTAATTTTAATGTCGTTCTGTGTGATCGCCATTTTTGGGATAACATTTTCGGCGTCATTTAAATGTCTAGGAAAATGGCGGACCAAATGACATGAAATTTGTGCCATTAAAATGACGAAAAAAATGGCCGTGTGATCGCTCTTTAATGACTAAACTTTTTGGGCTGTAGCGTCTGTTGCATTTAAATGGCAGCCTTCAAAAAATGACAAGGCTCGAAATGCATGCCATGCCATTTTTCTACGCAAATGACAAATGACACAGGATTTAAGACGATATCTGTGCTTTCATTTGGATTTTTGTCTTGTGGCAAAAGGACGTGTAAATAATTATTAATAGTTAGTTAGTTAGTTTAAAGTGGCTCTCGATGAGAGAAACACTTAGGCCGTTATTCGGCCCATTGTGCATACCACTGGGATTTGGGGAGCTGTTTCTTTACTGGCTACTCATGTAAACCATTTGCTGCCGGTTATAAAGCTAAGAATGTTAGCGGCGCTGGTGTTGCCTAGATCACTGAGATCATTGAGAAAATAGTTTCCTAAGTGGGCCTTTCTTAGGTTGGCCAGGGCAGGGCAACTGCAAAGAAAGTGAGTGACGGACTCGTCCTCCTCTTCGTCTCTACAGCTTCTGCAGAAGTCATTAAAAGGCAGGCCGAGCCTTTGGGCGTGTCTGCCTAATATGCAGTGTCCGGAGATCACATTAACGACTTTCGAGATGCTGGATCTTTTATAAGTCGAAGAAGCTCCTTGGATCGCTTTGCGTCCAGAGCTGGCCAGGTGAGCTTGGCAGTATCGCAGTATCCTAAATGTTTCCATCTGAACTGAGCTTTTCTTGTAATTATTAATAAATTGGTTTCTGTTTTTTTTTTGTGGTTGTGTTGTTCGGTACCTATTGAGAGAAATGGAAAACGAACCGTCGTCGCCGTCAAGTGCCGAGAATTTGAACTATTCAGGTGTGAATGTGAATGTTGTGAATTTGAATAGTACACAAGGTACAACGAAGTCGAAAAAATTACCCAAAACGCAGAAAGCAATAGTGAATCGGGATAGGAGAATTAGCCATTCGTGGAGCGACGAAGTGGGCGCTTTGGGATAGCTCAGTTCCAGAATACAACCACTCAAACACTTCTTTTTATTTATCTATTTATTTATTTATTTATTTATTTAACACCGCTTTCGTCGCGTTGGCTCGTAATCAAGATCGTCTTCACCGCTGCTAAATACGCCGACTCTGCAATTTCCACCATCATCGCATCTTTTTGACATTTTTTATTTACTTATAACTAGCCGGCCAAGCAAACGTTGTTTTGCCTGCTCGTACATTTTTTATTTGACATTTTATTCATGAGCTTATTCTTGCTTTTCAACTTTTTTTCTATTGTTGAGTGTTTATTATTTGACATTTTGTAGAATCGGATCGCAGCGCCACCTACCGGGTCCAATTGTGAATCTAAACCATCCTTAGACCTATTCAAACACGCACACAAAATTTCATTCAAATCGGTCCAGCCGTTTGGGAGGAGTTCGGTAACAAACACGTACAGAAGAATTATATATGTAAAGATAATAATTTATTTTTTTCATTGCTATATTTCATTTAATTAAAAAAGTCGCGTCTTCGCCGAGAGAAAAACACTAAGTGACAGTAGCTATATTTTTCTCATTGGTCATTATATCTACCGTCTGATCGCAAAACAGATAAATGACTCGAAATCGAAATAATAGGAAAGGCGACATTTGTCATTTTGATGAGGCAAGTCATTACCGTGTGATCGTCATTTTTCGCTCGTTATTTAATGGCATCCCAACGGAAAATTCTAAATGACTCGCAGTGCCCGTCATTTGATTTTGGGACAAAAATGACGAATCGTAGCTTGAATGTCACTACAATGCGACATTTTTTCCCGACGTCACAGCGTCATTAATAAATAAATAAATGACTCAAAAAAATGGCCATGTAATCGTACCATTACAATTTTATTCCGAGTCCGAACGGCTGAATTGAGAAGCTTTTCCATGACATTTATAAAAAGTAGGGTGGGCCAAATACAAGTTTCTTTTTAAAAATGCAATAAAATTAACAGAATTAAATTTTTTTTCGTGAAGGACATCGGTCCTTTCCCCACAAAAAAAAAACAGTCCAAAGGGGACAAATCGCAGCTCCGAGGCGGCCAATTCACATCGCCAAGACGGCTGATAACACGATTTGGGCATTTTGCGCGCAAAAGATCCATTGTGGCATGGGTTGTGTGGCATGGCGCGCCATTTTGCATGAACCAGAGGTCCTCAAAATCCATGTCTTCAATTTCACTAAAAAAAATAGTCGGCTAACATGGCTCTGTAACGCCCACCGTTGACCGAAACGTTGTTCCCAGCCTCATGGTCCGCCAATCCACAACTGTCACTCTCTGTGGGTACTTTGGCTTCTCGACAATAACGTGCGGGTTTTCCGAGCCCCAAATGCGGCAATTTTGTTTCCGCCGAGATGAAAATGCACCTCGTCCGAAAAGATGATTTTTCACCCAAAATCGTTGTCCAATTCAAGCTGCTCTAAGGCCCAAACTGCGAGGCGATAAACGAAACGGATGGTCGTGCGCCTTCAATTCCTGAGTCAATTGGACCTTGTAAGCAAATAATCCTAGATCCTCCTCAGGCTAGTAAAAAAATAAATAAATAAATAGGCGGCGCAACAGGCGGTAGACACCCAAGGCCTAGCTTCTCGCAACCATTCGTTTTGTGTGAGTTTCTATTTTTGGAACGAATGGAAGGGACCTACAATTTTATGCCGAGTCCGAACGGCTGAATTGAGAAGCTTTTTCAGGACAGTCATACTCTCGGATGTTTGTCAGACGTTCGCGAGAGGTGGCGCAGTAGAAAAAACCTTAAGATGTAATTTGTGTTTTTCCGGGGATCGAACCTGGAACCCCTCGCACAGTAGTCCAGCACACTAACCACTGTGCTACTGCGCCTCAGGCTAGTGCGGCGTGAAATTATGTACACCATTTCGAAATCTTTAGTTGGAAGACTGTCCGGAGGGATCATGATGTTATGGGAATTGTTCAACTATTAATCCATGCACACAAAAAATATGGAGAAGGTCCTATAGCTTTCAATATGCCAAGCCACATTTTTAAAACTCTATATTTTGGATGGAGCCATAACTCCTTAAGATGTAGGTACTAGAGGGGAACTGAATGATTCGAAGGACGAAAAAGTTGCAAGAACAGATGGCATTTCCTCCGAATTTTACAAATGAGGCACAGAGAAGCTATTGGATGAACGTACGTTGTTGTTCATAATATTAGTCGACAGAGTAGCTCCACAAAGGTTTAAAAAAGCGACGATCTTCCCCATCCATAAGAAAGCTTGTTAGCTGTCTCCAACAATACACGGTTCCTGCTTCTCATAAATTCGTCACTGCTCAACGTTAGAGTGTGGGCCAAATGACAGGTCCATAGATCGATCTTTGATGGATGGAAGAGCGGATTATACCTGGATCTGTCTAACCTGTTATCTGAGCTTAGAAACGAAACCTCATGGAACAAATATGATAGCTCTATTACAGGAGTTGGATTACTTAGCAAAGGGACAATAGTGCAAAAAGGGGGCATGTTCTTATAATATAACGCTCAAAATCACATGGCGATCCAATAGGCTCGAGCGGGTCATATTAAACTGTCAATGGCTATAGGGTGATCGAAGGTATGGAAGGAAATGAAAAGGCGGGCACTCCTGGTCAACATGCTTCACTCTCGAAGTTCCCTTGTATAGAGGTATGTGAAAATAAGCTTGAAGGACTGAACACCGGTAAGAAATGGAAAAATTTAGGCAAGCCAAAATGACAGTATGTATGCTCTTCCCATGGAGAAGTTCAAAGCGTTAAACGAAATCACTCAAGTAGGTAGTAGGGAAACTCATATAGGACATCGTATCTACCTTCCTGCAGTACTTTCAGAAGATAGTTAATCTAGAAGATGACGCGCCTGAAGACTAACCCTTGAAGACGGCCGGGGTGGCACAGACACATACGATGCATGTGTCTAAAAACTTGTCTCACAGACTGAAAAGAAGTGAAGAGTAAGATAATTTAGTTCAGATTGCGTTTGGAAACTCAGAGAATGAACCAAAAAGACCACTAAGCCACAGAGTTCGTTAACTTAAAAGTTACGGACATAGAGACGATCCAACAAGATGGTCTGACTCGAATGTCTTTATTTGCTTGTATAGTTTGGTGAGCTCTACCTATATTATGTAAGCTTCAGTTGAGGTCAATAAAAGGTAAACTTGTCTCATTTTCCACTCGGGTAATTATTTTACTTGAAGGTCCTGTTGTCGGTACTCCTTGATGAATGGCAATTTTGTCTACACTGAGACTGAACTAATGTATATCTTGTGCAAAAGTTAAACTTTCTATAAAGACAATGGAAACAGGACTTCAGTGGCGCGTGCCCACCACAACTATTGTTTCAAGGGAGCAGCGAAGCATTTTGCCATATATAAAACCATCTCGCTCCAATTGTTCCAATAAATGCAATGTCCCTCAGCCAACAGTGAAATATTCTTGCATAACTTCAGACATTTTCTTTAGCAGAACTTGCTCCAGCTTTGCTAATCGTATTCCCCTCCGCATACAAACACACAAACGTCACTGTCAATGTGTCGCCCATGAACAATTTACAAGCAAATCCACCTCCACTGGACAAATATCCTCGGGGTCCAGCAACAATTTTCCCAGTTGCATCACACCATAGACCATAGATGGTGCGGAGGAGCATTCCAAATACATTATACGCGACGATCGTAATCTCCATGCCGATGAGATTATGCCAAAATCACTATCGTGCCACAATTTACAGACTCGCCAGCACCAGCACCGCAAGAGTCAAATCAGCCCAGGAAAACAATTCAAATGGACACACAACTGAGAGCAGTCCGGCAGACGAATATGGGTCCAACCAAGTCCATGGCGCGCCACCAGTTCCCTCGAATGACTCTCCATCTACAGTTGAACTTGTCCGACGACGTTGTTGGCTACAGGTTGCTACAACTTCTTCTTCTTTCTCCGGCCGGCATCGGTCGTCGCGCGTCACCATCGTCGACATTTCCTCCCATCTAACGCTCGTATGCCTTGGCATATAGGTGAGGAGCTGCTCCAGCTGCCTCTGGGCCACTTATATGCAATTTGGAACAATAAAACAGTGCGAACTGTTGGCATTGGCACTTAAAAGAGTTCTCTCTCTCGCTGGGAATAATCATTTAGAAGCAAATCCGCCCAAATGCCTAAACCGCATCCAAACGACGAACGACCGACACGCACCGTGGAACTAGCAAATCCAGAATAACCAGCAGCGGCCGGAGAGAGAGAGAGAGACAGCGAGACATACCCGTCCCGAAGATGATGACGGTTTCCGGTTTTTGTTTCATTTTTCGGCCAACATCAGGCGCATCAATTTTGTACGATGGTCGAGATGCTGCGTTATACAAAAGCGTTAGCCAGCTACTTTTGCTGCCTGCTGCCACTGACAATGATGATGATGAGGCTGCTGATGATGATACGGCTTGCACCAGCAACAGCAGGAGATGGTTGCGGTGGAATTCTTTGCGCTATAGCAAAATGCGTAATTGAAACTCAACCGTAGTTCCTTCTCTGTCCCGCTGTGCGGTTTCGGAATCCACTATCCATCCACCCAGCCACCAGCCACCACATATGGGAGCACTCTTTCATATTGCATAAGCGTTGCTCCGGCGCGATTATATCATAATGGAGATGGACAAAACCTAGGCGCAGAACGAGAAAAAGAAGTCTTCTTGTGGCTCTTGGTCGGCGCGCGAGGTTCTGTTACTTTTCATATGGAACGTCTTGTGGTGTAGTTGTAGCTTGAGAGATTTGTAAGAGACCCAGTTGCGGCTGCACTGAGCCATAGAAATGTGACGGAGATCGGGTAGAGATTTAAATGCGGTTTTGGGCAAAACAGGAAGAGAACTTGAAATTGAAGGATGAATCGACTATATGGACTGGTGTACGCTATAGTGTTTTGTTGTGTTGCATCAGGAATTTTGAGCTCTTCGACTCAACGCGATGGACGAGTTAATGGAAATTTATAGGAGGGACCCTCTAATTGTAAGTCTTTAGCACATGTGCTCGCGTGAGGCAGATGCTGTTTTGTTTGGTGTTAAGTAGGTCAGCGGAGATTTTGAGACATAGATGCAGATGCAAAAGCCATGATTCGGGTTTGGTATAGGAAGTTAGACGACATATCGATGTGATGTAACCCTCGTTGTCGTGATGTTGTATATGTATCTGTTGTCGTTTGGAAGCAGTTTCAACTTCAAACAAACCAGAAGCAAAGAAGTTTTCATGAAGTATAGGTATAGGCGTTCCTTGGGTATATCGAAGGATGGAAATTTTCGCAGTGATGATATTATTTTATGCCTATACGCAATACCCACTATAGGAACTGGCACTTAGAGTTGGTGCAGCTGGAGCTCATAAAAAAGTCAACCCATATTGATAATGGAATAATTTTGAGCGGACTTTTGTTGTATTTTCCAAAGTTGGAGCTGAGCTTTAACAATGGCGCAGAAGAACTTACTTACTTATCGGGCTCCCGACACGTAAAGAGTCGCTGTCTGAGACACTGCAGCCTTCCATCCTCTACGATCCCGGGCACGCTGCTTCCAGTTGTCGAGACCAAGCGCTCTGGCATCTTGATCTTTGAAACGGAGGTTCGGTGTTCCTTGTCTTCTCGAACCTGGGGGCTGGGATTCGAAGATCCTCTTAGCTGGAGCATTATTGTCCATTCGCTTGATGTTGCCGAGCCAATGTTTTGGCTTTTTGGACTAAATCCACATCTTGATACAGCTCATAGAGTTCGCGGCTGTATCTTGTCCTCCATTCGCCCTCCTCGCACACAGGACCAAAAATCCGCCGAAGTATTTTTCTTTCGAAGGAGCCCAGTATCAGCTCTTCCTTCTTGCTTATCGTCCAGCACTTGGCGCCATAAAGCAGAACTGGCAGGATGAGGGTTTTGTAGAGCACACATTTCGTCCTTCGAGTTAGGAGTTTTGAACCCAGTTGTTTTGCCAAACCGAAGTAGCAACGGTTTCCTAGGGTAATTCTTCGCCGGATCTCCACTAGGGTGTCGTTCGTGGAGTTCATATTTACTCCGAGGTAGGTGAACTCCTTAACTACCTCAAAGTTGTTGCTATCAATAGTGACGTTTTGTCCTAGGCGGTGGACAGATGCTTGTTTGTTTGTTGATAGCATGTACTTAGTCTTGTCCTCATTTACTTGAAGGCCAACGGACTTCGCCTGTTCTTCAATCGCCGTGAACGCTTCTACCACGGCACGCTGGGAGCGACCGATGATGTCAATATCGTCCGCATAGCCCAGTAGCTGTACGGATCTGTTGAAGATAGTGCCTTCCGTGTTGACACCTGCCCTGCGCACTATCTGCTCCAGTACGAGATTGAAGAAGTCGCATGACAGCGCGTCTCCTTGCCGAAATCCGGTGCAAGTTTGAAATAGATCGGAGGAGCTGTTTCCAAACTGCACGTTGCAGCGCGTGTTTTCCAGCGTCACGCGACACAGCTGAATCAGTTTTGTCGGGATTCCGAATTCGGCCATCGCCATATAGAGCTCCTGACGATGTATGCTGTCATACGCGGCTTTGAAGTCGATGAATAGGTGGTGAGTTTCGACTTGAAATTCGTTGGTCTTTTCCAGGATTTGCCTCAGTGTGAAAATTTGGTCTATAGTCGATCTGCCGGGCCGGAAGCCACACTGGTACGTGCCGATTAGTGTGTTGCAGAACGGCTTAAGACGTTCACACAGTACGTTGGATAGGATCTTGTATGCAACATTAAGCAGGGATATGCCTCGATAGTTCTTGCAAGACATAGGATTGCCTTTTTTGTAGATGGGGCATATGGAACTGATAGTCCAGTCATCGGGCATGTTTTCTTCTACCAATACTTGGTTGATGATTCGGTGCATGCTCCCTCACCACCGTATTTAAAGAGCTCCGCTGGTAAACCATCAGAGCCTGCGGCTTTGTTGTTCTTAAGCTTTTTTATAGCTAGGCCAACTTCTTCTACAGTAGGTGGTGGAACTAGGTCTTCCTTGACTGAACGTGGGCTATCTTCTTACCCTATCACTCTCTCTGCATGATGCCCATTAAGCAGCTGCCTGAAATGCTGCTTAAACACATCTACTATTCCCTGCGCTTCGGTGACTAGGTTTCCTTCGCTGTCTCGAAGAGCCTGTTGCTTGGCTTTTTTATAAAACCTCCGGATGTTATTACAATCGCACTACTCTTCGATCTTCTTGAGCTGGGAAACTGTGTAAGCCCTCTTCTTTCAACGCAGGATTTTCTTTTCCTCCCTTCTCCTGGCTCGAAACTCTTCTCTCGCTGCCCTTGTTTTGCGCTGCAGCGCTTTCTGTGTGCATCTTCTGTCACCTATTTCCGGTACACGCATTCAGCATCATACCACGGGCTCTTTCTCTGGGGTGGCTGGTACCCTACAGTGGTTTCGACTACCTCCTTGATGATGTCGCGATACTGGCACCACTGATTGTTGGCGTCTGTGGTGTGTGCACAGAGGAGAGTTTCATAGTCAGGCGATCGCTGTAGGCTCTGGCTACTAAGGTGTCCAACGTCGAATTTCTTCTTCTGGGCGGTTCGCAGCTTCCTCTAATTCAGCTCTGAATTTATAGCCGCGACAATAAAATGGTCACAGTCGACGTACAAAGATTGGATCCCTACGAGGCTCCGTTTTTATGCTTAATATTATTTTACTTTAGTTAAAATGGTGCTTACAGTAACAGTCCGGGGGGCAACGGTTTTAGAACCAGCAAGCCTCTTAAGTCAGCTCGATGCCCAGCTAGCTAAGGTCGCTCCGCAATTGTGCGGGCAACATGAACGGGCTTTCTTCTGTCGCCTTCTCCCTTAGTAGTAGACTCAAAGAATCCTTTGGCTGGTGCTTATATCCACTCCCACTCCGAATATATACAAATCCAGGGTTCAAGAGAATGAACGTTTTGTACAGACTGTCAAAGAATATAGAACCATATGTCAACTATATGGGAGACTCTTATTTTTGTGCTGATTAAGGAAAGTACTCATTACAGCTCAAAATATCAAGGTATGTCAAATCACCTCTAGGTTAGGTTAAATAGGGTATGAGTTCATCACAGTGGACTAGGCACCATATAGAGCCCATCGCCATCCCTAGGGAGAACCTTAACGGTCAAAAACCTAAACCAATTCGCCCAAGCAATTAACTTTCCGACAAAACCTAAAGAATGTTTCATTTTTGTTAGTGATGCCAACTTCCTCCAAATTGTCGAAGAAGTACCTTCCAAGGTGTATCCTCCTGTACCGAGCAATGGCTTGACATTCACAGAGGAGATGTAAGTCTTCACAATACCTGCATGTGTCCGTATCTGTTAAACCTATTCTCACGGTGTGCTTCCTTAGATGACAGTGCCTGGAGAGAATCCCTATTGCCATTCGTAGCTTAGATCTGCTGAGCTTTAATAATTCTACAGAAGTTTTCCGATCTAGCTTAGGCCACAGAGCCTTTGAGACCCGGTGTCCTACCTCTTTGATCCGCTCTATTTTTAATTTTCTCGAGAAAAATTCTCTTAGCCACGGTTATTGGTGGTCTTATGCCTTCAATGGACCCACCTCTAAGTCTGCTTCTAATCAGTGTTGCCTCTCCATTCAACTGTTGAATTCATCAAGAACTATATACATAACATGTCCATCATCACTCAACCTAACTTGTAACTAAAGCAACAAGCGACAAGATTTCCTGAATTTCGAATAGAATCGGTGTCAGAATTGTACCCTGCGGCACACCAATTAGCATTTAAAAAGACCCACGTCCAATGACAGCATGTTCATTTTCACACCATCCATTCGATAACCATACCGTAACGATTGACAGCTGAATTACTGGTTACTATTCAGAACTGAACTGCTGTGTCTCCATAGGCAGTGTATCCACCGTGCAACGTGGGAATACGCTTGGCCCAAATAGTTTTGCCCCTGTCGAACGTATATCATCTTTTCGCGTTTAAACTAATTTCCTTCGTGTCACAGCTGACCAATTTTTTTGTTCCAGTCGAGGTGCAAACTAGATAGACGCACCAGACCAACTCTTCGTTTATAGCATTGAATAAACATCATCAAGGCGATCAGCAGAAGCGCAGTCGCATCTGTCCAGCTATACAGAGCTCTCCAGAATCTAAGAGCAAATAAATTTATCTATGTGTGCTCGTAATGTTATGATAAAATATGCGACCAGATCGCATGGCATACGTGATGCAATAACGGAATTCTCCTTAGCCTAGTGCAACAGGTTGCCAGTAGGAAAGAATGCATCATGTGGTCGGTGTTGGTCCCGTACTTCAGCGCACCCTGGGTTTATCCGCTTTGCGCTGTTTCCCCCAATGTAGAAGTAAGAAAACCTATCTATCCCGATCCAGTCTATGTGGTGGCTATGTTTGTATTGGTGAGTGTGGTCGCAATGCAGAAGCCAGGAAAACCAGCTAAAGGTATGCCAGCCAACCTACCAAACACCTTAGTTCCCCATGCATCCACATCAGTCTCGGGTATACGGAATCCGCACCTTGTCTGATGACGACCGACGGCGATGATTACTGGGGACGACTCCGGACGCATCTGGACGAATGCGCAAGCTGTATATATGTTCTCCATGTCGTTTAGACAACACTACCGCATAGCCTGTGGACATTTTCCATAAGCAACCTGGAATCGGGTTGCTGCCATAGACACACAAGGGCCTTACGCGTAGGCCGCACGCATGTCTACTCTCACGATATCGATTACTTGGAGTGCGCGAGGCTATTTTGGGCCGGAAATTTTCACAGTTTAACTTGGAGGATGGTAATCTAGCGTTAAACGCCTGGATACACTCGGCGCGATCCTAGATGGAGCACATCCGATGATGGAGGTTGCCGGTTTGTATATATGCAGTTGGGCGGTCATCGCAATGCAAATGAGTTTTGGGCATGCGCGCCGGCCGCCGCCTCTGATTTATTTACTCTTCATCGTGGGCAAGATGGATAACCGCGCGATGTGCGGGTTAGCGAGTGTGTGGTGGGCAGGTGGTCGCCGCTACAGGATGCGGAAATAATTCGATAATGCACGGGCGATTAGCGCAGCATACGACTGGAAGCCATGTGAGGTAATTGTTTTATGTTTGCATACACGAGGTAGGTAGCTGTGTACTTAGAGGTCTGGCAAATTGAAAGCACTGTCGAGGATGGACGGATTTTGTTTCCCATATGGAAAGGTAGTAACACAAATGTCTTTAGAGGGGAAGAATGGGTGGATGAGCTTGGAAGGGTTTTTTTTAGAGAGAGGTGACTGTAGAATGTTTGATATCTATGCGTTCAGCCCTAATGATCTTTGGGGCATTGTAAGTCTTATCTTGTAGCAGAGGATCTATTCAATCTCATAAGGTGCCCAATGGATACCCAGCACAAATCATATGTTTGGAATATTCTGACGGTCCTTATTAAGTCGTATTGACACATGGTCTTTGAGGACCTGAACCTGGATGCGCCTAAAAATGCTCGTTATCCTGATTTGAAGATAGATGACACCTACCATGCTGGAAGCTTGCGGAGAAAATGTGACTCGAAGTAAAATAATTTTTGCTCTTCTAAGGCTTATGGTAGATTAGTCTAAAAATCTTATTTCCCACCCCATTCTTGGAGGATAACACTTCCTCTTTCTTCACAAAATACGCACCTTGCAGCCTTGCTGCAGTTTTTGGACATGTCTCTGTCCGCATTTGTTATACAGTCGTCACCTCTATAAACCATTTATACAGGTCTCTACTATAGATCCCTAAAGTAAAGTTATCTCAAAACATCGTAGAAGTATAACTTTTAGATTTTGTTCTACCAACCTCTGAACCTTTTTAGCAGCGTTCATCAAGAGGCTTATATAGAACTGAAGTTTGCGTCGTTGTGTAGACGTTCCTTATAGGATATCCTGAAATAATCACTGAATGCGGAGAGGACTGTACGATGGGCGTGCACCTTAATGCTATCGGTTTTTGGAATCAAGATATTATCGAAAAGCAGTCGATTCTGGTAGAAGAACTTTAACATTTTTGAGATATTGCTGGCATGTTGGAAACATACAAAGGTTTTTGGCTTTGGCGGCATCGTGCAAATTTTAGAAACCCGAAAGTAATCAATAAATATTTAGGATATGGCTTTTTGATGGGTTTCCCTTCAGTTTTGACGTTGCTTAGGTATTTCCTTTATGACAAATGCGTGCGAATCTGCGATGAACTGTGCACTGACAAGTACCTTGGCAGATTACTACGTATATTACGATTCTAAGGGCGGATTAGTCTCGATTTTATTTTAACCTTTTCGAGTTTTTCATATATGTATACATAAAAACCAGTAAGACAATTATCTTCGACTATGCCGAAGCTCAAATACCCGGTACTATATTATTGTAAAATAAAAAAAATATTTTAGTATTAAAAAATTATATATTTGTATGGGAGGTGTGGGTACTTTTTATTCGACCAAGCTCATTTTTTGTCAAAAATTTTTAAATATTATTAAAACAATATGTGCAAAGTTTAAACTTGCTATCTTTACTGTAGCTATTTAAATTTAATTTTTAACATAAAAAGCTATATAAATCTGATATTTTTGTATGGGAGGTAGTAGTAGTTTTCATCCGATCTTGCTCATCTTCGAACTTTGCCTCAGTCTGGTGGATAAAAGCTTACGTACCAAATATCAAGTCGATAGCTCTTAAATTACGGCCGTAATCGTGCGGACAGACAGACGGACATCGCTAGATCGACTAAGAAAGTGATGCTGATCAATAATATATATAGTTTGTCATACCTACAACGCCTCCTTATGGGCGTTACAAATGGAATGACAAAGTGAATATACCCTCACCACAGTGTGGTACCGGGTATAAAAAATAGGTGGCGCCACAGCCGTGTAGACACCTTAGGCCCAGCTTCTCACAACCGTTCGTTTGTGTGATAGCCACTCGATATAATGATTTTGTGAAATACGAACTGTATTTTATGCGGTAAGCAATAAAACAATAAAAGGGATTAAATGGGTAGGTATTTAAATTTATTTATAGTATCCCCTTTTAGTGTAATACAGTTCTAGTTCTAGGTATAGCTGCAGTTTTAATGGACTTTTTATACCCGGTACCACACTGTGGTGAGGGTATATTCACTTTGTCATTCCATTTGTAACGCCCATAAGGAGGCGTTGTAGGTATGACAAACTATATATATTATTGATCAGCATCACTTTCTTAGTCGATCTAGCGATGTCCGTCTGTCTGTCCGTCTGTCCGTCTGTCTGTCCGCACGATTACGGCCGTAATTTAAGAGCTATCGACTTGAAATTTGGTAAGTAAGCTTTTATCCACCAGACTGAGGCTAAGT
The DNA here is from genome assembly GCA_955612985.1 of Cheilosia scutellata. Taxonomy (NCBI): domain Eukaryota; kingdom Metazoa; phylum Arthropoda; class Insecta; order Diptera; family Syrphidae; genus Cheilosia; species Cheilosia scutellata. Next base: position 117,690,123 of record OY015312.1, read on the forward strand.
TCGAAGATGAGCAAGATCGGATGAAAACTACTACTACCTCCCATACAAAAGTATCAGATTTATATAGCTTTTTATGTCAAAAATTAAATTTAAATAGCTACAGTAAAGATAGCAAGTTTAAACTTTGCACGTATTGTTTTAATAATATTTAAAAATTTTTGACAAAAAAGGAGCTTGATCGAATAAAAACTACCCATACCTCCCATACAAATATATAATTTTTTAATACTAAAATATTTTTTTATTTTACAATAATAGGCGTATTTTTTGGAAATCTATAGCTAGTTCACTTTTACTTTTACATGCAAAACTGGTATACTCACTTTTGGTTTTGTTATACCCACTTTTGGTTTTACATGCAAAACGGTTATGCTCACTTTTGATTTTGTTATACTCACTTCCCAAAAAATACGCCTAATATAGTACCGGGTATTTGAGCTTCGGCATAGTCGAAGATAATTGTCTTACTGGTTTTTATTGTCCTGCAAATATATGTGTTTAGTTTTACAACATGCGCTAAAATGGAATATGTTTTCTTATGAAATTTGAGACGTTAAATGTAATTATTGAGCGGGTGTGTCAAAACCCCGACAGCTGCAAAGCAAGACCAACATGTACAAAGGATCGCAATATATAAACTGAGTATCCTCAGAGTTGGTTTTCAATTCAGAGTTCATCTCGGTGTCGTACGTTTTGCGTTGTCTATAGCTTTTTAAGGAAACCACAAAGACTATATTAAGACTGATTTTTTTTTACAATTTGCACGATGCCGCCAAAGTCCAAGACGTTCGTGTGTGACCAACATGCCAGTAATATCTCAAAAAAGTTGCAGACCTTTTACCGGGATCATCTGTTTTTCGACATTGCCTTGGTAACCAAAACCGACAGCATTAAGGTGCACGCTCATCGTACGGTCCTCTCCGCATCGAGTGATTATTTTCTGGCAATGCTATGTAGCACGTTGAAGGAAGCCAGATCGGACATCATTGAATTGGGTATCGATGGGGCAACTCTAAAATTGGTTGTCGACTTCATGTACAGTGGTACAATTGAGCTTCGCTGTGAAAACGTCGCCCGTATATTAACCGCAGCCGATGTCCTGAAAATGAGCACACTCAAAGTTGCCTGCTCTGATTTTATTGGAGAAACTATCGACGCCACTAACTGGTTGAGTATTGCGTCAATGGCCAAAGAACATCAATCCGCTGAACTCCATAAGAAGGCTTTGGAGTTTGCATTACAGCACTTTGAGGAGGTGTGCAAAAAGGACGAGTTTCTGCAACTAACCGAGGAACAATTGAGCGAACTTATTTCGAGTGACGATCTGTACGTGAACTCGGAGGAAACGGTGTTCCACAGTGTGGTGTCGTGGGTGATATACGACAAAGAAAATCGGGAGAAATCAATGATCGACCTATTGTCGCATGTGCGTTTCTCGTTTTTGACGCCCGACTTCATCATCGACAACCGACATTCAATTAGCAAGACTTATGAGTGTCTCGAGTTGCTATTCAGTTGGCTGGAATCGCACTTGTCACGGACAAAATTGTCGAAATGTCACTCCCAACGGAAGAAGGCAAATGGAACAGAAAGAGAAACACTTGGTTTTTTGAGTGGACAATGGACCGACAATTTAAAACTGCAGACTTTTGATCCAGAATCAAACATTTGGTCCTGCGAAGATTTACCACCTCCACCAACAAAAAGGAACAATTATAGGGCAATGGCTATGGACAAAAAATTAATCATCGCTGGGGGTTTGGTAAGTGATCGTAGCACAAACATCGTTGAGTGCCTGGACCTTCAAACAAAGGAATGGACTAATTTACCACCAATGAGACAAGCACGTCAACTTCCTGGAATGGCTGAACTGAATGGCGATTTGTACGTTTTTGGTGGAAAATCTGATGGCACGTGGTCATGTTCTGTGGAGAGGTATGATTTTCGCACATGCGAATGGCAAGAATTGGCTCCTATGCACTCAGTAAAGTATTGGGTGACAGTAACAGTTCTCGGCGAATCAATATACGCCCTGGGTGATGGCACCTCTCCAATTGAATGTTTTAATCCATCTGAAAACAAATGGACTGAACTTCCACACAAAAAGGAAAGATATTTTGGCATAGCTGGAGTTGGCGGACATTTGTATGCAGTCGGCGGTAAGCATAACGGACAAAAAAGTACAACTGTTGAGCGCTTTCATCCGTCAACAAATACATGGGCGGTGATAAACCCAGGCTTGGGATTAGCGTTAAGTTCTATGAGATGTGTTTCTTGGAATAATCGACTTATAGCTTGCAGTGGATTTGATAATCAGAACAAATTCAACAATTCAGTTTTAGAATATAATCCTGAAGAGAATGAGTGGAAGACATTGGCTCCACTTGTAGATCATGATTTGAACACATTTTCATCCAGTCTTTTTAAGTTTATGAAATAAAAGTAAAAAAAAATGTATGGCTCTATTATACATATAAGAAGAAAAGCAAGGAGATGATCAAATTTAAAAAAAAGTCTAATTTGTCTTGTGATAAGGTCTCAATTCGAGTCCAATGTTCTTCTGTTAGCTTCTTCTTCAGTTTAGAATGGGACTTTTGCCTGCAAAAAAAGTCGTTTCCAGTGTACTGGAATGCATTTAGTTGAAAATGAGTTGGGGTTTTTCAATGGCATTTCCGATCAATCGAATCAGTCAAAGTTGTAAGATTTTTGAAATAATAGAATAGAACTCATTCCGCTATTGGGTTGCTGCGTGATAAGTGTGAGTATGATAAATTTTTCGTTACGCTACGATTTCTGAGATATTTATTTGACCATTTAGCTGCGTGGCCTTGGCTAATAAATAAATAAATAAATAAATAAATAAATAGTAGGTAGGTATCTCACGAAATCAATTAATCTCCTATGACTCAGGATCCAGGAAATCGTAGGTATGCCAAATATAATTTCGTCATTTAGGTACCTACTCTGGAACGGTTGACCTAAAATCTAAATGATGCGTATGTACCTATCTACAAAAATGCTGAAAGTCATTCTCTTTTATTACTCTAACAAGGGTTGGTGATGAAATCTCCTTTTCCAAAATCCTCTGTGCTGAAATCCCTTTCTCCAAAAGAAAAAAAGAGAAAATCCCCACGGGACAAAATCCGCGTTGATAACTTAGAGATCCCCTCCAACAATAGGTACGTTGTATACGGACAGCGCGATAGTCCGGTAGTTGCATATGACACAGTTTAACAGTATTCAACAAAGTGGAAGCCAAAAGGCCATTAAAGTCTAAATATGATTCAAACAATTTTTTTGTTATCCCTCACATTTCTAGTTTATCCAGGAGTCTAGGTAGGTTCAAAAGTCGAAAAAACACAAACTACATCTGACATCTTTTCGCGAAGGTCTGACAAACATCCAATGAATATTTGTCAGGACTCGGCATCAAATGTTAGGTCCCTTCCATTCGTTAAGAAAATTAAAATTCGCACAAAAAATGGTTGTGAGAAGCTAGTCCTTGCTGGTCTATCTGGACCTGTTGTGCCTTTAAGGCACCAAGTGACAAAGAACAGAAACAGAAGAACAGAACAGAACAAAAACATGGCTGCCGTCTATTCTGTCAAACGCTATCATGAAGCTATGTCCACTAAAAAGGTTTTTTTTTCGTCTAGTAGTCAAATTTTGCAACTCAAAGTACCTAAAGCTTGTTTACGTTCTGTCGTCAATCAGCCATTTTGACGACTAAATTTGATCAGTTAAATTCTATTGCTGAAAAAAATTATTTCTATTCCTAAATCTGTTTCTGTATTCTGTCGCAAATGTATGCGATTCTGTTTCTGTTCTTTGTCACTTTCTGCCTTTAATAAGCACCGTAGCAGATACTATGAGCATGACACAGTTTTTGGCATCTCCACATGAATAACTTTCGTTTTCCCTTAATAAACTAGCAGCAGGCAGTAGCTATCATAAAAGTATATACTTTCACTTGTATCTCTTCAAAGGGACAACCACCATATCGCCCCAAGTGGAAAATCTGTACACGATCACGATCATAATAATCTATTGCTGGTGCCACCTTCTTCTTGAAAAAGGCACCAAAGTTTCTTTCCACCTTTTCTGGAGACGACCGAAGCGGCAACCGCCCTTGCTGCACTCCATATATCGCACTGCAAGCTGCCAAGTCAAGTTCAAAGCCAGTCCATTATCGGGGTCATCGCGCACCTCATTTTTGCATTTTGCCAGAACGTTACTCCTGTTAAATGGCATCATTTCACCTCTTGACACCTTCAGACATCACTTCTGCATCACACCGCACTACCACCAGCCCAAACACTCATCGCACCGGTATATGATGAAGAAGATGCTGAGGTTGAAATCATAATTTCGTCGGGATTTGAGGTTGTTTTTTTTTTTTTTTTTGCCAACAACGACGAGGGAGAGCTTCGTTTTATTGCTTTTCTGCATGATCAGCCTTGGGCTTAGGAAGGAAGTCATCTATCTATCGCGTGATGTTGATGGTTTAGTTTCGTTAGTTGAACTTTTGGCCTCTCTCTCTCTCTCTTTCTCTCTGAGGTGGCAAGTGCAGAGGGAGTCATCGTGAAAGTGATTCTTCCTTCCAACAAACCAATTCCACTAATGATCCTTAGAATGGCTCCCCATATACACTCCAAATTGTATATTATTACGTGGCGCAATCAGTCTCTGTAATTTTAGCAGCGCGGTATGGGTAGGTATTGATGCCACCAGACAACCAGGCGGTCCAAAATAGCCTCTGGCCTCGGTGGTTGGTTGGGTCTTTCTCTGTCTCTTATGCGGTGTCTGGATTCGAGGCTATCAATTCGAAATTGATTTGCAATTTTCCGATTTAAGTAATCCAACCGATTGATGATGGGAAAAAAAACTGGTTGGCTACCACGGGGTGGCCACAATGGAATCGGATTTGATTTGGTTAAATTGGGAATTGTTTAAATGCTTTTATAGGGGGAATTGTTGCGCTATCATCTGAGACGCTTCGGGTTTCTATACTTAGACCATTGGTTCCAGGAGATACTATGAAAACGCCTGTGAAATACGAGACACTAAAAAGCCACTAAAATACCAATAACGATCGATAAATCGAATTACTTTACCGACACCATGGATATGCGACGTAATAAAATGCGTTGCCATAAAAGTCCACGCAGCGTGGAGTCCCTCTTAATCTTACATACTGCCCAAAGTACCCATGGGTATCAATCACTTCCCTTCACGATGACCGTTTTTCAAACAAAATTCGTATAACATATGCACAAATTCGATTAATTGTCCAAATGAGGGGTGGGGGGAGGCTGGCAAAGGTTCACTGGCATAGTCATCATCATCTCATTCAGTCACGTGGTCGTTAAATGAACTTGTATTGGTTGAGTGTTTGCCATTTTGAATCCGTAGACATCAGTAAAGGGCTATTTCAAGTTTGATGATCAACAGATAAATAAGAAAGCAAGTAACCGCTCTGCTGCAACTAATTAAGACAAAACGGTCCTCCTCGAACATGCATCGTCTTCATCTGTACAGTAAAGGGATTTTTCTTTAACCAAATAGTTTGGGTAATGATCCTGAACTTGATCCTATACGATCGTATAACGACAGATTCATTAAATTTGGATTTCCGGTTCTAATCGTTAAGTCTCGGGCGCGCGCGCGCGCGCTGTAGATTGTTTTTAATGCCTTCTACATAACATCACTGCAAGTGACTTTCAAACATCAAAAGGTAATTTCGCGGATACTTACCCTCACACTGGGGAGTTGAAAAGACTGCAAATGGATGATAGTTTCGACTTTGAATGCACGCAAGGTGACGGTTGTTATGACGTCGTTAATGATCGTATATGGTAATGGGTGACCGTACGCGGAAGTGCTGTTGCATAAGTGGAAGAACAGACATAATTGCAACACTTTATAGGAAAATAAAGATAACATGGCAGGTAATTGAATAATGAATATACATATAGCTGGCAGATGCAATAGAGCAATAGATATTTAGATGTAACTTGTGTGGTCCAAATGAGGTCAGAAATAGGTCCTAAATTTACACAAATGTAAATTCATTCATTCATTTTCGTTGGCCCGCTTATCGATTAAGTGCGTTGCGGGTCTAGGTTGTTCAAGTGGACCTTCCATAGCTCTCGATTATCCACCATTGACTCTAAATCATCAAGGGCAATCCCCATACGGGTAGAGTAGAGGAGAGATTATGAACTTGATCTAACCATTTCATCCTGGGTCTTCCTAGAGGACGCCTGCCTGATGGACATGCGTTTAACATGACCAAACCATCAAAGCATGGACCGCTCTGTCCGGAGAAGTAGCTCCTCGACATTGAGTTCCTCACGTATTCTGGTGTTTCTAATAGAGAGCGCCATCTGTTAGTGAAATAATGGTAGGTAGGTAATTGGGTGCTCTAGTGGCTTCACATAGACCATCAGTTGGGTCCATTGTGTCCAGTGACGGGAACCTTCAATTTCATACCTGTTGGAGACAAAGAATATACCGCTTTTATTGAGTCACCTAGATTTGGTATTAATCACAGGTATTCACAAGCTCTTGTATCCAGATCTCCAGCCTGTCCTAGGAACAACCTAAGTGATGTGGAGTTTGTTGACCTACTGGAACCACCCCGATTTGAGTATGAATCTCAGGAGTTCATTTAGATCAACATTCACCAGATCCTCTAGCTCATCGAAGAATAAGCTGTTGAGAATCCTCTGTTTACTGTTTTTAAGGGCTGGGCAATCGCAAAGCAGATGACGAACAGATTTTATTTCTTCAAAAGTCATTATGCAGTATGCAGTATGATGCCCAGCCTTTCCGCGTGTACCCCTATCGCACAGTGTCCAGTAATGACCCCCGTGAGTATGCGGATGTCCTTGCGGCTAAGTCCGATCATGAATTTGGATCTCTTTTTGCTCACTTCTGGCCATAATTATTTTGCATGCCTACAGGTGTTGAGATTGGTCCAGTGTAGATTTGTTCTACTCAAGGATTCAAATGTCCATCTTCCTAGCAAGCGTGCTTAGCGGAGTTTTTGCAGATTTTAGGGCCATTGATGCATATGCATCTTCGACCCGTTTCTTGCAGTCTCATCCGCCTGTTCATTGCCCGGAATATCCATATGCCCCGGTACCCAGCATAGGGTCACCTCACCGTGTTGGTGATGTCGACTTCACCACGACTGACTCCATGGCTTTTATGGCCGCTTGGCTGTCAGAGTATATAGTGACTTGTTTATCGGCGATATGTCGTCTCTTTAGGTCCTTTGCTGCTAGACTTATAGTAGCAATTTCCGTGAATACATTTGCAGCATGGCAGCCAAGGGAGCCCTCCACCTAAAGGAGGCAAAAACCTGGAAGCACAGCTCCTATGGGCACGGCTATATAATTCAAAAATACTTGAGTATCGATCTGGCTAGAAAAACGGACTTCATGATTCCGTACAAGAGCTTCAACAAAAACTACTCTACCTATATACCCCAAAGACAGGATTGGACTTCTAACACGCACGCAAGCGTACAAGAAATACAAATCTACACTGACTGGTCACTGACCTGGATGCATAGGCACAGGAGCCGGAGTATTCTGCGAGTCCTTATGTATAAATAAATTCGTATAAACTCCCAGATGAATGCAGCGTCTTCCAAGCTGAAATAGTCGCCATCGACAAGGCAGCAAATACCATATCTACAAGAAATCTCGACCCTTCTAAGATTACAATCTTCGTAGATAGTCAGGCGGCCATTAAAGCATTAGACAACGCGACTGTCAAAGAGCCCTAAACGAAATAAGTGAAAAATACGAGGTCACTCTCTGCTGGGTTCCCGGACATAGTGACATTGATGGAAATGAAAAAGCAGACGAACTAGCAAGAACTGGGTCGGAGCTTGATGCAGTAAATATCATTTTATCATATATAAAGACTCAATTGATTTTAATATGAGTAGATCACTTTGTAAAACTTCTATAATGAATTCACTGTAATCTGTCAATTAATTATATACATTTATGAATTTCTGTATTAGTATTAGAAGTAGTCTAGAATAAGATAAAGCTTGTAAGACGAAATAACTAATAAATAAATAAATCAAGGACATGTGTCAGTAACCATGGGTTGTGCCTCCTATAGATCAGGCAATTCAAATCATCTTGACAGACCACGACCTAGATAAAAAACAAATCTGCAAAGAAATACAATTTGCAACAACTTCCTTTCATTGTCTACTCTTATACGTCTTACCCCAATTTACAAGTGTCATTGTCCACTCCCAGTCCGAGTGACACTAACAACTTGACCGACATTTACATTTCGCGATATCACCTCTAACATCTGTCTCAGATAATCAGGATCCTTGCACTAAAAACCAGGAACTTATCATCTCATAAACAATTAAGAGAACATTTCCAACCTCGGTCCCTCTAGCGCTGCAGGTACCTTTCGAGCGAAAACTTGAACAGTTCTTCGCTCCATGGAACAGTGCCGGGCAACGATATCTTCATGACATTTAAAAACGTATAAACGGGAGGAGCAAGGATGGACAAAACAAAAAAACTAAACGAAACGAAAACCTGCCATCATCAGCCAGTGGAATATTTAAAAAGCAAATTCCATTCCACATGCAACTGCTCGCGCCTGTTGGACTAATAAGGATTGGAAACCATCTCGATTTCAATCTCTGTGCCTCTCTCTCTCTATCTCTCTCTCTGCTCGGCTCCCGCTCCCGCCATGATAGGGATAAAAATCCAAACGACAAAAGAATGCCACCGAGCAGCTTCGCGCTGAGATAATCATCGCTTGCTCAAGAAGACACACATCTTCTGTGTTGGCTTCTTATCATCGTCGCTCAGGCGAACGCACTTTACCTGGGATGGGTTCTGTCGCGGTCTTCAGTCGCACCTGGACCTAGAAGTATAGAATGCGAGTACAAGTACAAGTATCTGTAACTAAACTTGTGTTTGCCGTTTTTTGTGCGCCACAAAGTTGTGTACCAGGTACACATGCGACTTGTTTGAGGTGTTTTTGCGCGACTATTTGTCACCGGCGGCGTGTCACATTGTCAACCCGGAAATTCCATAACCAAACCTTAGTTTTATATACCAAAAATGAAATTACCAAAAAAAGATACAACTCCCAGATACAGATGCACTCATCCAGATATACTATGAGATGGAGATGAAGTGGCAGATCGAACAGCGGCATTTCCATCTAAAAATAAATCACCGTTATGCAATCGAACGGACGGAACAGATAGATGTACCCATAGTCAGGTTTGCATGGCTCACATACACACAAAAACCTGCCTTGGTTATAGAACCAGTTGCGGTGGCGGAGGAAATAGTCAAAAACCATGCTAAGTTGCCTTGTTATAGACATGGGATTGCCACTACGCCACCAGCCTCCTCCTGTCAGGGATAAAGCAACGCTCGGCTGAGTCGTGACATTAATGAATCGTTTCACCTGCTTTCGGAATTAGATAAAGGAAAATAAAAACGGAACAGGATTACCCGTAAAAGTGGAAAGGCACCCAGTAGCCAGCCACCACAGTGGAGGTCGTTTTTATGCAACTTTTAGCTCTTGTTCGGTTACATCATCGAATGGCCGATGGCTGCGAGTGCGAAACTTCAATGTCAATTCGAATGGCGTGTGTGTACGGTGCGGGAGGAGTACGAGGAGAGTATATCCCCGTGGGAGCAGCGACAGCAGGAAAACCTGCCATTTGATAGATACGAGTGGTGGTACTCGTATAGTTGTTAAGAATTTTATACGCTTTGTCATTTGTTATGCAATTTTGATTGCAGCGCGTACCGTGTAACTGGTTGACGGCAAAAATAGAAATTGATTTTTTAACCGTATGACCAAAATGTTGATGGGTGTTTGGGATAGTTTGGCCTCTTTTCCATTTGGGATGGCAGTTTAGCTTTTAGCATTTAGCATTTTTTTCGAATACATTCAAAAATCATTTGTTTAAAAATAAGATTTTGGTGCTTAATTTTGTATCACTTTAACAAAAAATTTAAATCAAAACATTAAAAGAATATATGTCTATACAAATATTATGTTGTTTTATTGAAAAACCGCAAACAAGAAACAAGAAATCTTGTCCCTATTCATGTGCATGGGAGTTTATGTATACTAGAGCCATACATTTTTTTTCTTAATTTTTATTTCATAAATATAAAAGGACTGGACGACACTTTTATTAAATCATGATCTACAAGTGGAGCCAATGTCTTCCACTCATTATCTTCAGGATTATACTCGAAAACTGAATTGTTGACTTTATTCTGATTATCTATATTATCGAATCCTCCGCAAGCTATAAGTCGATTATTCCAAGAAACACATCTTAAACAAACTAATGCTAATCCCAAGCCTGGTTTTATCACTGTCCATGTATTTGTTGAAGGATAAAAGCGCTCAACAGTTGTACTTTTTTGTCCATTATGGTAACCCCCAACTGCATACAAATGGCCGCCAACTCCAGCAATACCAAAATATGTTGATCTTTCATTTTTGTGTGGAAGTTGAGTCCATTTATTTTCAGATGGATTAAAACATTCAATTGGAGAGGTGCCATCACCCACGGCGTATATTGATTCGCCGAGAACTGTTACTGTCACCCAATACTTTACTGAGTGCATTGGAGCCAATTCTTGCCATTCGCATGTGCGAAAATCATACCTCTCCACAGAACATAACCACGTGTCATCAGATTTTCCACCAAAAACGTACAAATTGCCATTCAGTTCAGCTATTCCAGGAAGTTGACGTGCTTGTCTCATTGGTGGTAAATTAGTCCATTCCTTTGTTTGAAGGTCCAGGCACTCAACGATGTTTGTGCTACGATCACTTACCAAACCCCCAGCGATGATTAATTTTTTGTCCATAGCCATTGCCCTATAATTGTTCCTTTTTGTTGGTGGAGGTGGTAAATCTTCGCAGGACCAAATGTTTGATTCTGGATCAAAAGTCTGCAGTTTTAAATTGTCGGTCCATTGTCCACTCAAAAAACCAAGTGTTTCTCTTTCTGTTCCATTTGCCTTCTTCCGTTGGGAGTGACATTTCGACAATTTTGTCCGTGACAAGTGCGATTCCAGCCAACTGAATAGCAACTCGAGACACTCATAAGTCTTGCTAATTGAATGTCGATTGGCGATGATGAAGTCGGGCGTCAAAAACGAGAAACGCACATGCGACAATAGGTCGATCATTGATTTCTCCCGACATCCCTTGTCGTATTTCACCCAAGACACCACACTGTGGAACACCGTTTCCTCCGAGTTCACGTACAGATCGTCTCTCGAAATAAGTTCGCTCAATTGTTCCTCGGTGAGTTGAAGAAACTCGTCCTTTTTGCACACCTCCTCAAAGTGCTGTAATGCAAACTCCAAAGCCTTCTTATGGAGTTCAGCGGATTGTTGTTCTTTGGCCATTGACGCAATACTCAACCAGTTAGTGGCGTCGATTGTTTCTCCAATAAAATCAGAACAGGCAGCTTTCAGTCTATTCATTTTCAAAACATCCGCTGCTGTTAATATACGGGCAACGTTTTCACAGCGAAGCTCAATTGTACCACTGTACATGAAGTCGACGACCAATTTGAGGGTTGCGCCATCGATACCCAATTCAATCACATCCGATCTGGCTTCTTTCAACGTGCTACATAGCATTGCCAGGAAATAATCACTCGATGCGGAGAGGACCGTACGATGAGCGTGCACCTTAATGCTGTCGGTCTTGGGTACCAAGGCAATGTCGAAAAACAGTTGATCCCGGTAAAAGGTCTGCAACTTTTTTGAGATATTACTGGCATGTTGGTCACACACGAACGTCTTGGACTTTGGCGGCATCGTGCAAATTGTAAAAAAAATCAGTCTTGATATAGTCTTTGTGGTTTCCTTAAAAAGCTTTTATAGACAACGCAAAACGTACGACACCGAGATGAACTCTGAACTGAAAACCAACTCTGAGGATACTCAGTTTATATATTTCGATCCTTTGTGCGTGTTGGTCTTGATTTGCTTTGCGGCTCTCGGGGTTCTTACACACCCGAACAATAATTACATTTAAGGTCTCAAATTTCACAAGAAAACTTACATACATATTCCATTTTAGCGCATGTTGTAAAACTAAACACATATATTTGCAGGACAATAAAAAAAAAATTCCATTAAAACTGCAGCTATACCTAGAACTGTATTACACTAAAAGGGGATATTATAAATAATTTTCCTAAATACCTACCCTTTTAATCCCTTTTATTGTTTTATTGATTAATGCATAAAATACAGTTCCTATTTCACAAAAACACAAATTACATCTTAAGGTTTTTTCTACTGCGCCACCACTCGCGAACGTCTGACAAACATCCGAGAGTTTAACTGTCCTGGAAAAGTTTCTCAATTAAGCCATTCGGACTAAGCACAAAATTGTTGGTCCTTTCCTAAACGGACATGATGCGCAATCTACTTATTTATTTTATTCGCATATAGACATCGCCTGTAGCGATGGCAGTTAAATATATCCTTGGTCATTTTAAAAGTGCAAACGGGAAACGGTAAAGCGCGCTCTGGGCAAGACAAAGTTGCGCAACAAATAATACAGTTCATTGCAGTGACACCCTTTGCAAGCAGAAGTCAATCCATATTTAGAGGAATGCGTTGAGCTCAGACTTTGATTTTAACTGATTCCTCCGCCATCACCTACTTGGAATGTCCCACGAACAATAACCTGCTCTTATCTCCCAAATCTTACTCCCTTTTAAAGCGCTCGTATATTTCTTCAACCTGTTGCCATTAAAACGGACATCGAACTATGTCGGATGGGCATAAAAATTGTGCAAAACTTTTTGTAGCCCTGCCATAAAACGCACGCAACCAGTTTACACAATGACCATTCTGGTCCCTTAACAACCCAGAAACAGATCATTAATTGACACAACAGCCACACAGGGGCTGAGAAAGACTTCATCAATCTCGTTCAATCAATCAGCGAGCCTGATCGCACAATTAAAAGAAAATTTAATAAAGCCAGCAAGTAAAACGGGCCGAAACAAAGGGAAGCAATAACTTACCATCACACACCATGAATCAGAACATGAATCAGAATCACATCGCTATAAGGAGGCAGACAAAAACCTGTGCGAGCTGGCTGGCTATATGCACCAGAAGAGTCCAGTGGATCGGTGGAAATCCTTTGATATCGAACGTTGTTATGTCCGAAGCCAATGGTGTCGGCGCGCGCACTTCACTCTCGATTGAAATCGAATCAATCAAAGTTAACACTATCGTTGCAGTTAATTTTTATTTTTCACCGCCACGAAGAGAGATGACGCACAATGAGGAAGGAAACGGCACACACATGATGCTATACATGAGAATGCAATTAAATTAAGTTAACGATTCTCCATAAAACACGACGACGACACCATCTTGTGTCAAAAACTGCACTTTACGAACGCACTCGCGACTGATGACAGTTGCTGTGGTGGAAGTGCAAATTTTTTTTTTAATCTCTCTCTTACCGTGTGACACTGACGACAACTGCCCAAATGTAGAGAAGACTGGTACAAAATCTCGGAAAACAAAAACGAACCGATGACAGTAATTGTCAGACAATTGTTTATGTATAGCTAAGCAGTTTTGTAATGGGGGGACGTGCTGATGATTTGCTTGCCGCGGTAGTGCGTCAGAGAAGGAAATGTTGAACTTTCCATAAACGCGATCTTAGGGAAACTAACTTGATCAGCATCGATCAAGTGTGTTCTTTGAGTTGTATAGAGATGTAGTCTTCAGGGGCAGCGAGGGAAAGGGAGATTGTGGCCAATGAGGACCCCGGGCTGTACGGTGATGTATACGCATGCAAGTTAGATGCCTTGGCCGAACGAACGCGGTAACTATATGATATCTGCAGAAGTACATATCTATTGATTGCATCCATCTATCCATTCTGTTGTCCAGGCAATTGGAGATGTACAGAGGAGCATTTTTCAAATTAGGAGGAGACTTTGTGTAAGCTCAACTTTGTTGGTTTGAGTTAAAAGTGATTGCGGGAAACCGCACCGGAATTAGGTGTGCTTAAGCTGGTGTCAAACACAACGAAACCCCTGGTTCGCCGACGAGTGACGGCAAGCACATTCAGCGAAACAAGAGGCGTACAAAGCGGTGCTGCAAAGAAGGACCAGAGCTGCTCGTGAGCTCTACGCGCAGAAAAGAATACCGGCTTCTCAGGAGAAAAAAGAAAGAGCACGAAAAGCGCGCGAATGAGGTTCGGAAGTTTTACCAAAACGTAAAAAGAACCTGACAATGCTACAGAGCCCGAACCGAAGCCTGCAAGGACGAACAAGGGAACATCATACTAGAATCGCAGTCGATGCTCAGGACATGGAAGAACTACTTCTGCAGGCTATGACGAATTAAATCCCGCAGTTAGGCATCGTCAACCTGGACGATGAAGACCAATAATTCCGTCCACCCGACCTGGTCGAAGTGAAGATAACCATATCTAAGCTTAAGTCCAAAAAAGCCGCTGGAGCAGATGGCCTTACCGCCGAGCTATTCAAAGCGACAGGTGATGACTTGGTTAGGAACATGCACCAACTCATCTGTAAAATATGGTCGGAAGGAAGTATGCCCGATGAATCGAAACTCAGCATTTTTTGCCCGATCCTCAAGAAAGGAGACCCTCTGTACAGCGCCAACTACAGAGGTATTAGTCTTCTTAACATCGCCTACAAGATCTTATCTGCCGTGTTGTGTGAACACCTGAAGCCTTTCGTCAACAACCTGATGATTGTTCAGGCCAGGAAAGTCTACCGTCGACCAAATATTCACACTGCGGCCCACCACTCTTTCATCGACTTTTAGGCCGCCTTTGACAGCATTATAGAGATATATGGTTGTTTTGAGAGGAAAATTCTTCAAGTAATTTTTGACGATAGCATACAACTGTACGGGCTGTAGAGCGACATCGACCTAGCCAGAAGAGTGAAGGTCCAACGACTGAGGTGACTGTGTCATGTAGAGCGAATGGACGCGAATGCTCCGGCCTGGAAGATCTCCGAATCCACACCCGAGGGACGGCGTAGTAGAGGAAGACCGCGACTCAGGTGGCGCACGCAAGTGGAAGGGAACTTTAACCAACTTAGCGTGCGAAACTGGAGACAGCTGACCAAAAGATCGTGCTGGCTGGAGACGCTTGTTGGTTGAGGCCCAGGTCCATCCCGGACTGTAGCGCCACCTTATAAGTAAGTAAGTATACAGAGCAATGTCTAGTTTTGGCATCCCTGCCAAACTCGTCCTTTTGTGAAGGATGACAATGGAGAATGCACGCTGCTCCATCGCATCAAGTTCGGTAAAGAACTCGACCTTCGATGTCAAAAAATGATTTAGACAAGGCGATGCGCTGTCATGAGAGATGAGACTTCATCATCGTTCTTGAAAGAATATACATAGTGCAAAACTTGCAAATGCGACACTGACAGCTCGCAGCGATCTTCCGATAATGTCAGTATCGTCAGCATATGCAAGCAGTTGAACAGGATTCTGAAAAATATACAATAATTATAGCCTTTTCAATAAATTAGCACTGAAGTTTACCCTTACCGGCGCCACTGCGCAAATATCCCATTTGCAAATCCAAGAAGACCATCCAACATATCGCGCGTATCTAGCTGCTTGTATATGTAAAGAAAAATGTGTTCAGCCTCTTGGTCTATCTTTTTTTGTATCCACAGCCATACTCCCTGGAGTAGATATTATTTTATTGTGTAGGGAATGCGAATTGAATTGGGAGTTGTGCCACACAGGCTTAGTGCCGCCACCGCCGTCGTCGTATGTGGGTTTTGCTGCGCAAAGTGGCCTTCTTTGACATACACTGGACTGCATACAGCCCAAGGGAGGCATAGCCATCGCCATGGTGATGCAACTGGAAGGAACGCCAAGCAAAGACGTTTAAGTCGGTAGACGGATGGATATTCGCCGCAAGGAATTTCAAATTATTGTTACAGCTGATATGGGGTATGTTTCGCTATATGAATATGGTTATGCAGTATCTATCTTCTCGGTTGTACTGAGGCTGACTATTATGAGGTAGTATACCTTAATGGTTATGCCATAGGAGGGGGGATCTGCATTTTTCTTAGGGAATTTCTATTGTGATTCGTTTTTGGAATAAAAGGCGAAGGGATCGATATGGATGCAATGACTTTCACTCCTCCGTCGCGTCGATGACCTTCCTCGGCGACACATCAAGAAAATCCTGAATCTCCTCGCGCCATTATGCGGTACAGTCTTTAACATAACTGGCTGGTGCACTGTCAAAAGATAAATCACTCTCATTCTCCCCGCATCGAGGAGAAATTGCAATTTCGCTGCAACGCGCAACAATGGTACCTATCTGAAGCTTGCACTCGTAAATCATTCGAATTTCATCGATCGAATTTTCTTCTTGGGCATTTCAATTGTTTCTCCGAGTCGGTATTTAATTGCCCATAAAAATGTTGCTCGCTGACTGACCAAAACAAACCGATACAAAACCGCGTACACACTTTTAATTTCATTTCATTTCCATATGACTAAGTGCACAGGAGTATCTATTATCTATGGCATGCGTTAGACTTGTATCGTTACTGTATCTTTAGGTGCAATTATTCCGTTGACCTTAATTGGAGCGCGCTGCTGTATATCGTACAGAAAAGTTGGTGTTGCATGAAATGTGTAATTTTCGTTGTGCGGGGGAAAATTTTACAATTTCTTTCACGGGCAGGTGTGAATTTCAGAGATTTTCCTTTCATTAACAGCCATAAGTTGCAAGCCATATGCCTTTGCCTAGTGTTGGAGTATTATAGCCGCACATATCATCATAATATTTATTCTGTAGAACGCAATTATTTTTATTGCGTGGAAAGTTTCAGTTAAGGAGCTTCATGAAAGAGAAAACCTACAGAGATTCACGTATCTATAGATACTTTTGCTTTCACGCCGAAGATTCACTTTTTTATCGCCATTTTGGTGGTAAAAAAAAAACAACCATCAAAAAAACACTGATGTGAGATATGGAATAGGAGAGGTTTCCACTAGTTGATGGAGCACATCTTTTATAGGGTGGCCTGGTAATTAGTGGATTCGGTTGTCTGAAAGTTGTCAAAACAGACACGGAAATGAGTTTAATGACAGGAAAAACAATTCACTGATGAGCATGAGATGACCTTCATTTGAAAGGCAGCAAAAGTCTAAAACTTTTATATAAAATCGCGGATCGAATCACAAGAAATCGGACAAAATTTATTTATTTTCTTAATAAAATTGACAGCAAAAGAGAGAACGAGTAACGAATATGTCTAATCTCTAGCCAACCATCTACGTACACGTACAGTAACAACTGTCTCGTTCAAGTGCAGTTGGACCTCTTCTATAGTTTTTCCCACAATCACCAGGGCGATGTCATATGCAAACCCGATGATTGACGCTTCTCTTGGAGGCGCAGAATTTCGTCATACATAACGTTCCACAGCAAGGGACCTAGGACCGATCCTTGTGGAACACATCAGCCAGTTACTTCATACTTTTTTATTCCCTCATCAGAATCATAGAACAGGACTCTATTCGCAAAATAACTCTTTACCATTTTACGGGGATATTCTGGTATTTCAATCCGGTAAAGACAGCTCATGATACTCTCCCAATTTGCTGAATTAAAAGCGTTTTTTACGTCCAGGGTTATAGCGGTGCAGTATTTTTTGGTGCCTCCTTTCCAACGCCTGCCCTTTATAGCGTCTTGGGCTCTCATTATTACCGCATTGATTGCGTAGATATTGATTATGGTAGATCTTGATTTACGAAAACCGTATTTGTGGTCCGAGAGGCATCCGGCCGTTTCAATTGCCAATTGTAAATGATCCGCTCAAGAATTTCATCAAATAGGGCGATAAGAGGAATGGCTCGTTTGGGTTTCCCTTTCCTTTCGGCAGTAGGACAAGTCTTTGACGCTTCCAAGGCTGAGGAAAGACGCCCTCCTGGAGACACGCGTTAAAAACTTCCGAGAATAAGTGGAGGCCGTGCTTTGATTGCGATTTTTAGGGCTCTTTTTAGAATGTCATCCAGTCCCGGAGCCTTCTTATCGCGTACCTTCTTACATGCTTCGGATAATTCTTCGTGTGTAATGATGGGTATAGGCCCTATCTCGTGAACACTTGGATTGCCCAGCCCCCTATTTTCTTGGCGGGGAAATAGAGTCTCAACTATTTGCCGCAACAATACTGGGCACGTTGGCGATTGCATACGGGGACCTTTTAGCCTCGTGGATACGATTTTGTAAGCTTCCCCCTTACGTCTTTATTAAGTTCTTCGCAAAGGTTCTTAAAACAAAGACGCTTACTAGACTTAATTGTTTTTTTTTTAACAGGTTCTTGCTTCTCGATGTGCATTTCGTGGGAGTTGCAATTGGGGGTCATCGGCGTATCTACTCCGCTAGTAAATACTTCGCGTTTGGTGACACACTGATCTGAGTTCCCCGATTTCGGGTGTCCACCAATATATTGAAGGTCGGTGCTTTCCTGTTCCCAACCTGGTCATTGATGCGTTGATACTTGTGTAACGAATTCCCCTGCATTTCTGGCTTCAGTTATAGCTTCACTCATGAGCGCTTACTTCACTCCAATATGTTGTATAAGATTCATGGCCGTAAACCGGCAAACCCGTTTCGTAACCCACCAGGGCCCTTCTGATATGACAAAAAGTTATAAAGGGTGTTAAGGGTTTGGTTTTTTAAACTGGTAACACTATTTCTACAGATTGTCAATTTGACAGTTGAAAGTTGATTTGTGGTTAGTACGTTTTGCCATTTTACGATGAATAGATTAACGCCCAGAACAACGCGTGCAAATTGTGCAAGGTTAGGTTAGGAGTAATTTACTTAGACCAAGTTAGGCCCATTGTGATAGCAGGGTCGGACATTTCCGCTACTCCTGGAACCATTTTGATATCTTGATGAGTTTCCGTAATTTACTGATATCCGTTTCGGCAATATCTGCAAGCTCCCCCACCTCACCTATAGAGTTTGCTTTCTAATCGAGGATAGCACTGGGCCAGTTACATAGTAGGTGGAAAGGTGTTTTCTCCTCCTCCTTATCCATGCAACTGCGGCAAAAATCATTAGCGGCGATTCGAAACCTAGCAGCGTGTCAATTGGCATACCTATGGGGTTCACCTTTTTCAGTAGAAAGTTCCATTTTTCGTACCGTTCCTTGCTAGTTCGTCTGCTTTACAGTTATCTGGTATATCTCTATGACCAGGGACCCAGCACAGCGTTAACGTACACATACCCGAGATCTCATTTAAAGATTTACGACAGTGCATGACCTGACCAATTTGGATATTAATATTGGTGATTCGAGTGCTTTAATGGCTGCTTGACTGTCAATATAGATAACGATGTCTGAATTCGATATGGATCTCACCTTCAGCAGCTCAGCGGTTTCGCGAATAGTCATAACTTCTGCCGGAAAGACTAACTGTTGGTTGGTAGTCTAAAAAACTGGTTTAGGGAGAATGGAACTGAGAAAAACTTGGCTCCTACTAAGTCATCCGTCTTCGACCCATCTGTGTATACTTCTAGCGTATTTTCGTCTATAACCGTATTCTCTTCCCATTGCTGTCGGTCGGGGTTACTGGTTTTGTACTTAATATTGAAGTCCAGGACCGTGGTTACGTAGTCTATAACTTCTGTTTTAACATTATTGGCATTTAGAATATTTGCATCCTTTGTATCATTATACCTCCCTTGCAATGATTCTCTCAGATGCAATGCCGATTTTACCGCCATCTCTCTCTACCGTATACATTGAGCGTCAAAAGTGAGTGAACCACAAACCAGAGAGAATAGACCACCAGCTTCGGGCAAAAAAGAAAATTCCATAGAGCCAGTTTTGAAATGAGTAGCGCCGCCTTTTTTTATATCTGTGAACTGTGAATACGTGTTGTACCACAGAAATAACTGGAAATGTTATTAGGTGCCACTGTTTGCGTGACCAATTCGCCCTCCATTTACTTTAGCATGGCACACATAATTAACCACCTAATAACTTTTTGAAATTGGCTCTATGGATCTCTCATTTTTGGGCGGAGCGTGTGGTGGTGTGGTCTATTCTCTCTGGTTTGTGGAGTGTTTTATTGAGTATTTTATCCTGTCAAAATAAAATACGGTTTATTATTGTTATTATGTTATTTCGTTATAAAACTTTTTACAGATTGCTGATTTTTAAGACCTTTTTCAAGACCCTAAAGAAAATGTAAAAGATCGTTGGTGCTTACTCTCTTTTGACAATCACTGTATGTATATCCAAGGGCAGAATGTGAAGCCTGAAGCATGGTTTCCTGTGCTGTGGTTGGAGTTGTCCGGGCACTAGTCAGAGTCACACAGACACAACATGCCACTCTTTGGATTCTATAAATATAGAGAGAAGTCGCTTATTTTGTCTAGTGCTGCTGCTGGCCACCCAGATGATGATTCCGTACATTGAAAACTAAGGTTCGGTTCGCCAAACTTATCGTCCGCTACGTCCATTTTACGGTCGATATAATTGCCCATCTGAGCAAGTTAATCGAAACACGATAAATTCGTTTTGAGGAGAATTCGATTGAGTCGATTCACCATCGTGAACAGCTATTGGAGCTATGCTCATCCAGATTTTACGGAAAGATCTTGCGGGAAGCAATTTGTGATGTGCTTTTTCTGAGGCCGGGGTTTTGATCGCCGGATCGAGGATTTACCCAAAGAAACACCAAACTTTGGTTAAGAGATATTCTTTATTTTAATAACCAACGTATAAACTACTATCTTATGACTAACTTAACAATGATTAACTTACTAGGTTGAGTAATTCAACGCTATACAATATGCGGCCCTCCGAGGAGCGTGGCTTCGTGTTTACAAGAAGCGTCCCACCGACAAGCGTGGCTCCGTTTGCGGCCCAGCGACAAGCGTGGCTCCGTGTGCAGGCCAGCGACAAGCGTGGCTCCGTTTGCGGCCTATCGACGAGCGCGGTTCCGATTTAAGGCCAGTCTCCCAAAGGAAACTCAGCCACCAAAAATTCAGAATATTGACCGAGATCAATTTCTATAGTGGGAGCCTTATCTGGTACACGGGATTGGTGCTAACAACAGTAGATAAGTCTCCCCGAATGCCAATTTCATTCGGGTACTCATACAATTTCCTACAATGTTTCGTTACAAATTGCTGAGCTCATAATTTCTCGTAATGGACCTGTGAACTGGCCTTCACGATCCTGTGATCCTTTAGATAACTTTATTCTTTGGGGGTATGTGAAGTCACTATAGTCTATGGTCTATGCCGATATACCAGAGACGTTGGACGATTTGCAAGTCAACAGTTGCCGTGTTATTGCTGATATATGGCCCCAGTTGCTCAATAAAGTTGTCGAAAATTGGAACTAGCCTTGGCGCGCATATAAACGAAATCATTTTTAAAGATTAATGGCCTAAAATTATCTATTAACATTAGCTTCAAGTGTCTTATTTCATATTGAATTTGTATAGCTCTAAAAAAAAACACCCTTTATATAGGGTAGCCCATTTCCCTTTGCAACCATGGAATAAGTAATCAACAGATCAGAGAAGGCTTATGTACTTGCGGCATCGACTGGAAGATATTTGGATTTCCTATGCTTTCATTGGATATCTTTAAATTGAAATTGGACTTCTAACCCGCCCATGCACGCGTGCTAAATAAAGGCGGGAGCTTAGTTAAAATCAATTTCGAGGGTATACAAAGTTATAATGCCAATTTCCTCTGCGGACTTTTATCAGCTAATCACAATCACCTCTGGAATTTCTATCCATCGCACTTGCCTGCCTTTAGATGACACCAACAACCAGCAATAACTTAATCCCGACCTAACAAATCTTTCTATTTACGGACTTGACTCACGATAACCACCTTCTATCACGCTCTCCGCATTCCGAACACAACCCAATTTGTTTTTATCGCGCACGCTCAAACAAAAATAAAACGAAAACCTTCTCCACCCGAATACTATATAGTTCAGTGGAACACCCTCACTAGACAGCATGGCTACTTCACCGCATGCCCTCCCTGCGTCCCCTATGACAAAGACGACTCCACTAGAAAATTGCATGTCCACGTCCATTACCACAGCGACAGTAACTGAATTTATTGTTTCTTCGTGACGCCTGCTACTACAACTACGACCGACGCGACGGCTGCTACGGCTACCACATTCCTAGAGCGCAGCCTCCGGCGGTCATATAGAGGTGCGTCGTTCCACCGCGCAACAACCGCACATGTTCATCATCGAAAAACCAGAAGTGGACATGGCCATAAAGGAAGTACACAAAATCCCGCTCCCGCACCATTGCCAAAAGGTTGCACATATTATTCCCAACATACACCAGCTTGTAACCCAGCCGACAGCGATCTTTGCCCAAAGTAGGTTGGTTGTTACAGCAAGGAGGCTTTTTTTTTTTTTTTTACATTTTTGCGCGGAATTCAGATTTTTTTTTTATTGTGTTTGGTTAATTTGTTGGTTCGCTTGCGTTTAGCACGCAGCAAATTATGTGGGTTCCCAATCCCGAATCCCAAAAGATCTCGTTAACTTTGGTGCGCGTTTGCATTGTCCGTGAAATTTCCTTCTTATCTTGTCGCGCGTGTGTGTCAGTGTTGTATGGCGTATGACCCGAAAACAGACCAACGGGATGTGTTTTAATGAAAACCCTGGACAAGTGACTATAATCGGTTCCTTATGACCGTTATAAAGTAAAGATCTCCCGTGATTGGTAGTTTATACATTTTTGATGGGCATTTTTTTTTTTTTTGACAATCTGCACCTTTGATCATGGAATTCTGACGTAGGCCTCATTACGTTCGTCTTGTGGCTTTGCGTTTCGATTATGTGGGTTAATCTCGTTTTCGCTGCTTTTTTTTTTGGGTAAACGCGTCAAATGATGATGGTTAATAATAAATAATTCGCAGCAGATAATACAATTTGTGTGCGACGGAAGATTAAGGCCAATTTTTGGTGGTTAACGGAAGAGAAATTATTTCTGATTGACTTGGGGAGAGTCAAGGAGATAGGGGTAAGGTATGACAATTAGGGTGCAAGAAGGGCTTTAACTTTGATGATGGTAATTGTGTCATGGAATGAGGAAGTGATTGAAGATTGAAATAAAACTTCGTCTTAAGTGTGGGAACTCGATTGGAAAATCTGGCCGTTGAGTGATTTCTTTTCGGAGATACAAGCAGCAGTACAAATAGTTAAAGCTCACATTAGGGGTAACGTCCACTACGCACGTGCGGATGGAATGCATTTCTTATTCAACTCGAATGTACGAGTCTCTCAACTCTATTCAACCAAAACGTTGGAAATTGTTTGAAATCGTTGCTTATCGTATTGATTAACAAGTATAGGAGCTCATGTTCCTCGTTTGACACATGTGTACATCGCATTGAACAAAGATTTCATATCAATGCGCTGCATAATATCCAGATGCGTAGCGAAAGGGGGTTTTGGGGGTGTGACACCCGCCACGCTTTTCAAGAGTCAGCAAATCAAGGAAGCTACATTTATTAACTTGAGCAACTAAAAATAATCGGAACAAAATGTTAAAAAATAAGAAGTGAGATTCGATTTTCATTAGGTATAGGTTTTCAAACTTGTAATTGTATACAAGTCGACCTTTTCAAAGGTTCCACCTTGGCCGACTAATCCTTAAAATTTACTGAGTTTCGATTCGATTTTAAAAAGGACGGTCGACATCGGTGAATTTGCCGACTGAACACCTTAAAATCTGAAAACGACTGGACTAAATTGAATACTTCCTTCTGCGGGTTTGTTCGTAATTGCTACGCGAAGTTTTAGGAAAAAAAGGCGCGCATTTCGATATTTCGAAGACCACCGACTCGATTAAGCTCAAATTTGCAGGTGGTCTTAGGCATTGGCCCAGGACTGTTGCTTTTAAGATTGAGCCGATTTTCATGGTTTCTATACAATCGGCAAGTTCCTAAAATAAGTCGGCATTTCAATGAAAGTCACCCCCCCCCCCCCACGGCTCGAACCATCGCTACGCCCCTGACAATATCTTTTCAACGCGTTGATCAAATTTTGTGATTTATCCTTTTCAATGAGTTGTATTGACGACGAAAGCACTGTACAGTGTACATATCGATCAACTCATGTCGGTTCCATTGGTACTGTCGTTGCTGCTGCAACGTGTTCCCAGTCTTCTGTCAATTGCATTCAATGCGCTGTTCAACTTCCGCTGATTGGTCTAGAATAGTATATCAACGCATACGTCAATTCGTTGCATAGAAATGCCAGAAACACAATTGGCCAACTTGAGCAACAGATTCATTGATCACAGGAGATGACCAATTAGGTAGGTATGCGAGTATATTCAACGATTGAATGAGTTGATCAACTAAGTTTACAATGATATTCAACCAATTGAATGCGTTGATCACTGATACACGTTGCTCACAATGAGTTCAACACGATTATGTAGTATTTACAATTGTGTTGATGAAGAAAGCACTCTAGTGTACATATCGATTATCTGATGCCGGTTCCATCGGTACTGTCGTTTCTGCTGTTATTGTTACAATCAGGGAGTCTTCTGTCAATTGCATTCAATGCGTTATTCAACGTCCGATGATTGGTCTAGAATGGTCTATCAACGCGTTCGTCAACTCATTGCATAGAAACGCCAGAACTACAAAGGGAGATTTCCAATTATGTAGGTATGGGAGTATTATGAAACGATTGAATGAGTTGATCAACTAAGTTTACAATGATATTCAACCAATTGAATGCGTTGATCACTGATACACGTTGCTCACAATGAGTTCAACACGATTATGTAGTATTTACAATTGTGTTGATGAAGAAAGCACTCTAGTGTACATATCGATTATCTGATGCCGGTTCCATCGGTACTGTCGTTTCTGCTGTTATTGTTACAATCAGGGAGTCTTCTGTCAATTGCATTCAATGCGTTATTCAACGTCCGATGATTGCTCTAGAATGGTCTATCAACGCGTTCGTCAACTCGTTGCATAGAAACGCCAGAACTACGCCAGAACTATTGGAGATTTCCAATTAGGTATGCGAGTATTATGAAACGATTGAATGAGTTGATCAACTAAGTTTACAATGATATTCAACCAATTGAATGCGTTGATCAATGATGCACGTGATGATGCAACACGATTATGTAGTAATTATAGTCAAATTGGTCAACGCGAGCAATGTGGCGCACAAGGCGTAAAATGTGTTTATTAAAGGGTTAGCCAAATGAAAAGAGTCAGTTGAAATAGTCGCGAACAACACGTAGCGAATGGCCGGCGTTAATTTTCCTACAGGGTGGCGTAAAATTTACTTGAACTTGGCTTTGAAAATGTATTGACACTTGGAATAGTAAACGGATGACAATAGAACGTCATTGCTTCATTGATTGAACAACATACATTCCGTGAATAATATGGTAATATAGGTTGTCGCTGAAATTGACAACTACTAGATGGATGCCTCGATGAGATAGATCAAGCAGAATATCAATCGTTCGGTCGAGAATATCAACGATGTGCAAAAGATGAGCCCAAAATGTGGGCTGGATTGGAAAATTGGGGCGTTGCATAATCGACAGAAGGGACATTTCAAACAAGCAAATTTGACTGAACTTGAGTGGATTTTCGTTTATTACTGACACTAGATTAGATTAGATTATAAGTCAGTAGAGTCTTCACCGGAACTGGCAATGCGGCCTCTTTTAATGGGCCCATTGTCCCTTCCCTGGTAGGGTCCTAGAGCCATCTTTTTACTCCGGAGACAGTCAGGAAGACAAGTATCGTCTCTGGGGGTAATTCAGCAAGATTTTCTGAGGTAACGATTATACTTCGCCAAGGACATTCTTTCTAAGGCGACAGAGAGCCGGACATTCCGTGAGAATGTGAAGAGAGGTTGCTCTCCAGACATAGTCTACATTTCGGTGAAGATGTTTTTTTTATGAATAGATTCAAATTTTTCGGAATATAATAAGGAACGTGACTGTTACATAACTTTCTTAAGGCCTAATTTTATAAATTGATTTTGGAGGAGCTTTAGACAATAAAAACACATTTTTTCAGGCCATATTCATGCCCTGTTTTTCCATTTAGTAAATTGTCTTGGCCTTGAAGTAAATGAGGACAAGGCTAAGTACATGCTATCAACAAACAAACAATCATCTGTCCACCGCCTAGGACAAACCGTCACTATTGATAGCAACAACTTCGAAGTGGTTAAATAGTTCACCTACCTCGGAGTAATCGGAGTAAACATGAACTCCACGAATGACACCCTAGTGGAGATCCGGCGAAGAATTACCCTAGGAATAACCGTTGCTACTTTGGTTTGGCAAAACAACTGGATTCAAAACTCCTAACTCGGAGGACGAAATGTGGCTCTAAAAAACCCTTATCCTGCCAGTTCTGCTTTATGGCGCCCCGCATGCTGGACGATAACCAAGAAGGGAGAGACGATACTGGGCTTCTTCGAAAAAAGAATACTTCGGCGGATTTTTGGTCCAGTGTGCGAGGAGGGCGAATGGAGGAGAAGATACAACCGCGAACTCTATGAGCTGTACCAAGATGTGGATGTAGCGAGCGAATGGACAATAATGCTCCAGCTAAGAGGATCTTCCAATCCCAGCCCCCATGTTCAAGAAGTCAAGGAAGACCGAACCTCCGTTTCAAAGACCAAGCCATCGCCAGATGCCAGAGCGCTTGGTCTGGAAAACTGGAAGCAGCGTGCCCGGGATCGTAGAGGATGGAAGGCTGCAGTGTCTCAGGCAGAGACTCTTAGTAGAAAAGTAGAAGTAAATTGCCCTGATTTAGAAGCTTAAATCATTCAATAGGCAGAAGACGTCGCGTCGATGGTCTATTTCAATAAAAGCTTATAAAAAATAATTAAATAGTTAGTGCTACAGGTCTGTATAGGTACCCTAGGCCTAGCTTCTCACAACCATTCGTTTGTGTGAGTTTTTATTTTTTGGGACGAATGGAAGGGACCTATAATTTTATACCTAACGTCCTAACGGCTGAATTGAGAACCTTTTTCATGAAAGTTATACTCTCGGAAGTTTGTTAGACTTTCGCGAGAGGTGGCGCAGTGAAAAAAAAACTTAAGATGTATAATTTGTGTGTTTTTCCGGGGATCGATAGTCCAGCACACTAACCACTGAGCCAATGCGCCCTGTTAGTTTAAGCTCTGATAAAAATAACTGCCTCTCATCAATATTCATTTCATAGACGAAAAGATTTATCTTATATGTAGGTACCTATCTCAAAATTCAAATGTCTCTATATCCATTTCTCTTACGCTGAACTCTACCATTTAATCACCATATTCTGAAAAGTCCCAATTAGATTAGAGCTCCCCTGCACTCGCATGCATGTTACCATATTTTTCAAACAGAAATCCTACTAAACGGCTTCTCTTGACAAGATCGAAAGTCTTAAAGTTGGTAGCAGTATAATGGCTATCATAGTTGAAGGGCACCTGAACGTGATGCAATTCAAATGCAACACACCAACTGCTTCTTGGGGCATAATGCGCGTGGCAAATGAGCACCTATACACACGTGTTCTGGGCTGAGGCGCCACAAAGAGGTTTCGCTTTTATTTTCCAAGCAAAAGGTTGGCTTGCTACTTGAAACCCTCTATTGAATGGTGCACTTGAGTATACGCGATATGAATATGAAAACGCTGTTCTGTTCGTGATCTTTTGAAGTGCCAGATTAAGAACGTTAGAAAGTGATCACACACTTGAATGAGAAGGGGAATAGAATTGACAGTATAACGGGCCGGCATATGACACGTCAAAGGAAGTCATTGATCAATTAGTTAACCATTGTTATGGTTGGTAAAGGATCTTCAGCTCTTGATCTAGTTTTTTTTTTTGTCTAAGCTTCAAGATGATTGAATTGAAATTGCATGGCAAACTTATACAAGGGTTTAGACTTTATGCTCTAGATATGCGGGAAGAATGGGAAACGGGTAAACCGAGTGTACCTTTGACAGGTTGCGGCTACTGGCGATGAGAAAAGAGCGTGAAAATGGATCTGCGAGAAGCCAAAGCCACTCAGGATAGTGGACAATAAACTGAACTTACGGAAATCCAAAACGACTCATATGAGCTTGAAATGAGGTTATACACTTTCGAGTTCAAGGTTATATGCTTGTCTCGTAGTTCATCAGATCTTCTATCGTGTGGCAAATGCTTTTCGTCTGCATACAATGTATGAGTACATTGCTAACGCAGATGCACTTCCTCTTCAAAATCTACGACCAAACCGCAAAGGCTCATTATTATACCGTAGCACGTCTCAAAATGCAGAGAAGACCCACTTTCCGACGATGACGACCGACACCAAAGCAAAACACTGCACCTAGACGGCTAATTAAATTTGATTGCATATCCACGCTAATTTCTTCACGCATGCACCATCGTATCCATCCTATAGATGCACAGCCTCCTCTCAAGGAGATACATCTCTATCTGCAACGTGCCTACGACTTGATGCGTTTGGTTAAACTCTTTATAAACGCGACACGGTGGTAACTCATTGATATGGCTGTTGACATGTAAACAAAACATAAACACGGCCCCCACCCAACCACAATGGAAGTCTTCTGCTTCTCCGATACCTATATAGGCTCTCTGTGTCAGTTGAATCATAAACCTTGTTTGCGTGAATCATTATCATGGTTGTCATTGCCGCGCGAAAGCGCCATATTGACTTGGCTGACATTTGCTTGCAGCTCTGCAGAACAACTTTCGATCACTTTCTAGGGCGGATCTCATCGCAATGCCCTTATGACTATGACTAACCTCCCCCTCCCTCGGTGTTAAGTAACACACTCAACAGTTGTCCCGAATAAGATTTGAGGGCAAATTTCGTGATAAGCCGCCACTTAATTAACGACTCATACCGTATGGTTTACCACACCTCAACATCTTTGGTTGACCCAAAAACCGCCATGTTGTATGGATGTGTGTGGTCTATATGGTCAATACCGAGATTATCGTGTTAATTCGATTGGTAATGTTCGGTTGAAATGAGTTTCTGTCGAATGAAGTGATGCACACGGGATGTGGGTTCTCGCATTGTCAGCCAGAAGAGGAGGCCAATGATATTCAACTTTTGGGTTTTATTGGATTTGCATAATTTTCAGCAAACGATAAATCTTTCGACAGAATTCCACTGATGAGTCGGCGTTTTGTTTGTTTTTTTGGGATTAATTGGAATGCCCATACAACACAAAGCATTAATCATAAGGTTAAGTAACTTATAATGACTGACCCAGCTTTTGAGCATAAGTATATGGGAAGGGGCTCAACCCAAAGAAATTAATTATCTAGCGACAGTTGTGTGTTTTTAAAAATTCTCTTGGTACAAGGTTAGACTTTCTATTTTCATGCGTTGATGTCGGAACATCACCATTCTGAGGAATATATTAATTTTTTTGGAGGCATTTTCGCTCATTTCGGTTACATTTTTCCATAAATCATTCTTATACAGTCCTTGGGGTTATGCAAAGGGTCGTTAGCTAAAGGGTCGACTTTGGAGGGTCAATGGATCTGCCTTGATACAGAATAAAGTAACAGCTTGGAGTAAAATGACAGTCATGACTGTTTTGTAAGTATATCTAATATTCGCGGGAGCTCTAAAGCTTAAAAAAAAACTGTCTGACAAATATACGCTTATTGCTAGAATTTTTTTTAATTGTCTTAGGGCCAGTTTCAAACGCTATCCACCAGATAAAAGTTGCTAATATTTTTGTTCTGTTTCATCGTCAAAGTCAAAATTTAACAGTCAGTAATTGTTTGACAGGAATGGCAATGATGTTTTTTTATTGTTTATTTTTAAGTGAATTGTGTTGTTCTATTTTTGGTATTTTAACATGGATAAATTCATTTATTCATTCATTTTCGATGGCCCCATTATCCATTAAGCGGGTCGCGGGTGTAGGTTGCTCAAAACCAAAAGGACCCTCCCATATAGTCTCGATTCTCCGCCATCGACTCTAAACCATCCCATACGGGTAGAGGAGATATTATGGACTTGATCTAACCATCTCATCCTACCTATAGTCTACCTATAGAGTATGCCTGCCGGATGATACGGATTCCATAGCACGTCGTGGGATCCTTGTTGGGGACATACGTTTAACATGACTCGACATTGAGTTCCTCACGTATTCTGGTATTTCTAATGTGATTTCTACGGATCACACCAGAAATATAACGGAGGATTCTCATTTCGGTAGCTTGTATCCGCGATCTTATTATTTCGGTCATTACCCAAACTTCATGACCATATGTAAGAGGTGGAACAAACTTCGAATTAAAGACTGACAATTTAGCTTTGACACCAAGTTCAGTCCTCTTAATAACAAAATGACCGAGCTGTTTTAAAATTTACCCAGCCTGATCAATCCTACAGAAAAACTCAGCATTGCTCCTTCGATCTCTGGAGAGTGCATTGAACAGACGTTCTGGAGACGACCATTACTTCAGATTTGTTCACGATTATTTTCATCTCAGCTTCTACACAAACGGCTACAAACCGATCGAGTGCGCGCTGAAGTTCAGTCTGAGAGGACCCAAGGATGACCAAGTCATCAGCGAAAAGCAGATGATTTATCCTCAGATCTCCCAATTCGAAACGTTCTTCGCCAAGACTGCGCTGTAACATCTAGTCCATATAAGTAATGAAAAGAAGAGGAGACAAGACGCACCCCTGGCGAAGTCCAACGCCCACAGTGAAAGGTATTGATTTAACGCCGGCCGTTTACCCGTAGGTACACACTTACAGTTTGTGTATTCTCTCTTTTCATAATTTTAATGTTCATAAGTTAAAGCGGCAGACGGCAGATAAGCCAAGCTGTGAATCAAACTTTATTTCAAACAATATTTGTAACCTCAATGAAAATGAAAATAAAGATTACATAATAATAATAATAAAAATAACAGTTTGTGTAAAGAGATTGAATGGCACTCAAGAAAGAACCGTCAATTTCATACTCCTGTAATACAATCCAGAGTTTACCTCGAAGGACTCGGTCGTATGCTTTCTCCAAGTCCCAAGCCTTCTCAAGCACCATTCTGAGAGTGAATAACTATGGTCGGTTGTGCTTCTGCCGGGACGAAAACCGCACTGCTCATTTCCTAATCGTGACTCGACCACAGCTCTGCAACGCGTTTTCAACACACTGGCAAAGACTTTTCCGGGAGGACTTAAAAGTGATATACCCCTGTAATTGGAGCAATCCCTTAATCCCCTTTCTTGAAAAGGGGCACAATCACCCAAATCTGCCTATCGCTGGTAGTTTCGCCGCATTTCCATGCCACTTTAATGACACGAGAGAGCCATTTAACTCCCTCTTCACCTAAGGCCTTGAGCATTTATGGCCAGATTTTATCCACTCCGGCAGATTTGGCAGCTTTTAGCGATTTTATCGCAAAAGTGACTTCCTCTACCATGGGACTATTTTCCGCCCTGCTCAAGGCGATGAATCTGTCATCCTCAATGCCCTGGATTAGATTGAGCAATTCAGAAAAGTGCTCGCTCCATCTGCGCAAGATATCCTCCTCATTGGAAAGAAGTGTACCATCTATGGATTTGACTCCTTCAATAATGTTCCACTTCCTTCCTCTAAGATGATGGATGGTCTGCCAGAACACCTTGTTTGCAGATCTGTGATCACGGTCTAATTTCTCGCCAAACTCCTTCCAAGATTGTTCTAGCGGTCATAGAATGTCTAAAACCCTTCGAAAATAACTTGATTGACCCCTACCACTGCCGATCAAATCTTCCCACTTGGAAAAAATCCAAGAAGTCCAAATCGATACTCACCATCTCACCATACTCACCATCATCAATTTCAAAGCGGCCTATATAAAAATGACCTATACTATACAGAGTTATGTCTAGTTTTGACATCCCTGCAAAACTCATTTCTCTGTATAGGACGACGAACGGGTAAAGTTTTGCTGCTGCATCAAGTCGGTAACGGTCTTTATCGAAACCTTTGATGTCGTCCTTAATGTGTTTGAAACAATCCAAACTGGGTCAGTTCAAGCTTATCTACAAGCCATTAAATGAGTTCCCTTTAGTCGACGCTCTAAAATAAAATACAACCCCTCAATTGTAGGCTCTATATTACTGCCTTGTCTACAAATTGTACAAATGGCTGTAAGCTTAAAAAAAACATACAAATTACCGCGCACTTTCTGGACCAGGAACATGCACAGCACATGCAGAGTGTCGCCCTTTCAGGTTTCTCAAAATTCATTACCACTTCCAACCGCACACAATCTCTATACTCTATACCGGTGATGGTGGGCAGAACTTCTAGAAGTTCATTCCTGACCACAGAACCAAAGCCCACTTACCGTTATTACAATGAAAATTTATGCATTTCATTGACTACTTCAGGGGATATACGACCGCGCATCCCATCATATATGCACATGTGGGCTGCGCATGGTTGCAACGCGTAAAACTTTATGCGCATCGGGGTCGCAAGTTCAGTTGGTCGGAATAATTTCATAGCAAGTGGTCAGAGGAAGACATGTGATTCGCTTCGCATCCAAACCTATATAACGCGCACCAAGGTGGTACTAATCCCCAAGTTTGGAATGGAAACAAAATAATGTATAATTTATTCCCCCCGTCTTGATAATTCAATTAAATATGCCAAAATAAAACGGGATAGGCCGTTCAACAAAAAGAAAAAAAATATTTTATTTAATCCAATCTGTCTGTCAGTTGCACATCCCACAGCGCAGTGCACAAAGACCGCAGATGATGATGATGGCTACATATGGTTACTGACCAACATACCCGGCTGAGTGGAAAGTCTGCACGCAATTTGTGGATTAATTAAAGTTGAATTTGGTTTAATTAAAAATTTGAGATAAAAATGCATTCGGATGGCCGAAAAATTAGGTATGCCTTCGCGAAAGACCGTTTTGTATACGCTGCCGCTCGGTATGCATCTAGCCAGTGAAGCTGAAATTTGCGGTTGGCTTGAGACGCGATTGCGTTTTCAAAAGTTTATTCCAATTTTGCGTGATTGCTTTTGAAAAATGTGTATACACGGTCACTTGGAGGAGAAGAGCGAGACGGTGGATGGCTGAGTGTCATTGAACTTTGGTGAGCTATTGAGTGTCAGCCTACTCTAACACAGACACACACCCGAATGTGTTCCTTTAACCCAATTAATAAACATTCTGAATTTCCAATCAGAGATATTGCCCCATCAAGATCCAGTCAATGATGCATCAATGAATTGGGCCACCAATTTCAACAAACGACAAGCATCTACATCTTGGCAGCAGCGCCAGACCGAAACAAATTGAGCAAAACGTTCGCCAAGCTCACACACTCCGCAGGAGAATACCTAATCCAATTGAAGGTAATGGCAGATAATGGGAGACGCGATTGGCGCATCCCGATATCCAAATGCGGCTTAAACAGCCGCCTGACTTGACTGTGCGGTATAAATACAACATGGGCTCCCTCTATGAAGTTCAAGAATTTTAATTTCGTGGACCTACATATCCCACAGATGCCCGTATTTGGTGAAGATTGTCATCGAGGTTCGAGGGTAGACAGAGGTTAGTTAGCGTGTGCATGGCACTCCTCTTCCAACAGAGATGACATATACACAAGCGCTGCGCATGCCCACCAAACGTCTTGACTGGTATGGTGTCCTATACGGTCGTTGTGCATATGGTTGCAGCAGACTTCGCATTGATACTCCATATAGATAGAGGAAAACCTTATTACGTCGCTCAGGCGCTGTGCGGATTTTCTCATGACCTTTGGGACTTAAATGTGGGTAACGCCTTAAGCCAAGACATGGTATATTGACCGCTCGACAGACGGGTGTGATGCGCCGGAGGCATCGCTGATGTCGCACAAAGTCGGCGATTGTTTGATGAACGGTTTGGGGCGTGTTCGAAAGTGTTGGAGAAATTGCGTTTCAGACACTTGATTGGAAAAGAAGACTTAATTTTTTTTTTTATTTTTCGATATAACGAAAAGAATTCCAGCATCCTTGCCGTGTCTAATTTTGCTGTTGCTATTCGCGCATCATTCGAGATACGGCTACCCAACGGAATGTCGAAAATTAAATGCGTCAGGTTGGGGTATGTGGCTCGCTTTAAACTCTAGTACATTTTCGGACATCACCCTGTACGATTTGGGCCCAACTTATCCCAAAAAAAAAGGATTTTTAATGAAAATATCATTACGTTACCCAGTCGTGTTTTGAAGGCTTCGTACGTCAGTTAAACGTCAGTCAAGGATAAATGCAACGAGCGAATATCCACTTCGTTCTAATTAGGTATGTGTGGAAATACACGGCAAACAGGTATAGTTGATTCATGGGAGGACATTTCAAAGGATTTAGATCTCACCTAACCTCGATATCGATGTCAATTCTGCTGTGCTAATGTGCTGTAAGTCAGTGACTTTAAAATGCGCGGTTTGGCTGTCAAAGTTGCAGTTGATGTTGCTGTCTCATGAGAATTGTAAAATTCCGACATGTCATCCATGTTATTCAGTCAAATTATGGCGTTGCCAACACATTTTGGTGAGTCAAAAGTAAGTCACCTACCTACTTATCTTTCAGTGCAAAAAACCCATAAAGTTGCATCATAAAGCTAACGTTCATTGTCAGTTAATGTCTCACCCAATGAGCCCAATTAATTAAGAAGTCACCATTTCTGTCGCCCGCCGCCAACGCGGCTACGCTACGCTCCGCGACACATTACATAATCCCGATCATGATTTCCAGCGAAAGTGAACAATAAACCATTCGTCAAGAATTACTGTTGTTGCCGCATTTGACTCCATTGATTGGGATACCCAACAATCGGCAGACAATTGCGCGAAATTATGATCACATTATCAAATAATACGCGCGCAGATAGCGAACTCAATTATGCGGCCCACTGAGTCCAGTCCCCCACTAAGCCCGAGCTCCAGCTCAAAAGTAGAAACATAACCGTTGTCACCGACGCCGGTAGACGCTTAATAAAACGATTGAATCACATATGCAAAAACAGACATCTGTTTGTCTGGCATGGCAGCTTGTGTGTGTGTGACATTGAGTAATGCGCTTACGACGCGCCACCGCACGCCAATTGTTGTAGGCTGTAGGCTTAATCATTTAGCATTTAGCAATCGCGCATCGCGGCGGGGGATTCCTCGTAAAATCGACCGAATAACATATTTTTCCCGTCATCTGAATGGAATAAGTGTATTGTGTATACCCGCGTGCATAAAGCAGTGAAAGTGATTTTCATCAGCTCACATTTTACTTCCTTCTGTTGCCTTGCCGCAGATGACACACGCAACGCACCACACACAATGACAATTGCGCAATATTATCATTATTATAGATGATAGTGGAGATTTATTTTTTTGACATTTGGGAGTCAGACAATGGAAGTCTGTCTGCGCTCGTGGGTGGGTCAGCAAGGTGTGTAACGTGTAAGTGTAATGCCAATGGGATATACCACACACTTTGTATGCATAACCTACTCCTTAAAACTTTTTCCTTGAATTACAGAGTCCGATTAGCCCATTGTTGTCTGACAGATGTCAACAATTGACAAGTGAATTGAAGTTCATTTTGCGGTTTAGGGTTTTACTCTCCAAAATGCATTATTCTTTTGTCGCAAAACAGATCTGAGCAGCGAACTGAAGGTTAGGTTTTCAGATTCGCGCATTCCAACTTGGGGAAGACCAATTGATTCGTTTTATTATTATTCAGCGCTGACGCATTTATGAACAACAATAATAACATTTATGCTAATTTATGTTGTGTGGTATTGTTATGCAAAATTTGTAAGCCGCCGTTTTTGGAGGTAAATTAACAATTGTTGTTGGTTGGGTTACATTTGGGTATTGTGTTCCTTTATCGAATCGCACTTCCGTTGACAGGCTTCTATTTTTGACTACGGAAATTCCCTATTAAGCTATTATTACACATGCCAAAAATCGTGTCAATTTCTGACATATGCTTACATCAATTAGACGTCAGATTTTGTCTTAAAGTTGTGTGTAGACAATATCAGACATCATATTGAATTCAGCATGTCAAAAATTGAAACGATTGTTTCACATATGTTCAAAATTGAAAGGATTTTTGACATATGTAACTTTACGGCAAGTCAATTGAAAAACAAGATGTGAAAGTTAATAACGAATCAATTTGATGGTGCGATGATGATTCAGTTATCACATTTGCATTTTTATTAGGTGACACCGCATATACCTACCTACGATGTTATGCAATTTTCGCTTTATTATGCTAACCAGGCCTTAATGAGATTCACACGAAATTGAAGGAAATTACTCAATTTCATTGGAAGAGTATGACTCTGCTTGTCTGTGAATTTGGTAAATTGGATGAAATCTAATTACTATACTGATTCATAAGTATCTTGAACTTTCGCAAGAGCTAAGGATTAATTATTCGTCTTTAGCTTTCTCGAATATGAAGTAAGAGAAAGATATTGTCATCGTACAGAACTTCGAACTCGAGATATTAATCAATTCTGACATTACGATGATAGAGGACCTCTAAAACATGGATCTCGCAATTGCGCCCGTCTGTCCTAAATGGTTGGACGAATTTGTTTCAAACTTCGTAGGTATCTCGAGTTTGTTGGCTTACAGGTTAAGTGCCAATTTAATTTATTTTGTATAGTTCTAATAAACGGCAAAGTTTGATTTGTGCAAAAATAGCTCTAACGATTTGAGTTAACATACTGCAGAACTTCAGAATCGGTGGCAATCAAATTATGGGATATTTTGGTGGTGACATTTCATATTGGGATATTAAATTATTAACATTGTCTGCACCCGCACTCTTTTACTCTACGGAGTATGGACTCCCAACTGTCGATGTGACCACCTTGTCCCCGGACCTCAATTCATGTCCTCGCTTGTGTCGTGAAACATAGAGCCGAGAGCAGATCACGGAACTCAAATTGCGACACAGGTACATACATATATGCAGTTGCGAGTGAAGCGCAGAAGTGATAGAGGCATATTAGGAAAGAACACCCAGCTAAATGGCCAAATACATTTTGCTCAAATCGTAGCGTAAGGAAAAATTTAGTTGTTTAGTTGTTTCTCACCTCCCACCCTAATAAATAGTCCATTGAAGTATTATCGCCTCTAGGCTCGTCAGACCACTGTACCATATCAGCTAATTTC
This sequence comes from Cheilosia scutellata, assembly GCA_955612985.1. NCBI lineage: Eukaryota > Metazoa > Arthropoda > Insecta > Diptera > Syrphidae > Cheilosia > Cheilosia scutellata. Next base: position 117,727,448 of record OY015312.1, read on the forward strand.
TCGTACTCCGACCACAAAGTTAAAGAAAAAACTCAGAAAAGAACCGTATGGCAATACGAGAAAGCCAACTGGAGCGGCCTTAACAGCTTCTTTAGGAGTTTTAACTGGTCGTTATGCTTCCTCGATAACGTCGTGGATGCCGCCGCTGATATGGTAACAAATATAATCACCTTAGGTATGAAATCCTTTATCCCTCACAGGATAAAGAGTATCAAACCAAAAGAAAACGAGTGGTACGACTCGAGCTGTAAAGAGGCTATTAGATTAAGGGAGTTGAGTATTCGGTCTTACAAGGCCAACCCATCTGAGGAAAACCGAAAAAAGTTTAAACGAGAGCCAGAAATGACTGCAATGCCCTCATAAAGCGTGTCAAATTCTCATATGACCAAAAGTTGAGGCAAAAAATACTACAATGTCTCAAGGTGAAAAACAGCACTTGTCCCGTCCCTAAAAAAAGGCGAATCTTCCTCTCCCACCAATTACCGACCCATAGCACTTACGTCCATTCTTTCTAACATGGAAACACTGATAAATCGTTAGCCTATGAAATATCTTGAATCTCGGAAACTCCTCAATGACCGGCAGTACGGTTTTCGTGGCAACAGGTCCACTGGTGATTTGATGACTTATCTCACCGAGAAGTGGAACCAATCTCTCCATCATTTCGGTGAATCGAAGATTGTTGCGCTTGATATTTCAAAGGCATTTGACAGAGTTTGGCACCAAGCTCTTTTGTCGAAAATGAGTGCTTATAAGATCGATGCGTCTCTTGTTCAATGGATTAGAAACTACCTTTCTGGCCGTTCAATTCAAGTTGTTTTGGATGGTTTCAAGTCTGAAACTCACCATATAAATGCTGGTGTTCCCCAAGGCTCCGTTTTGTCTCCGACTCTCTTTCTCATTTTTATAAATGATCTCTTGTCTGCAACTTCTAATCCAATCCATTCCTTCGCTGATGACAGCACTCTTAGCTTCTCATATTCTTTCCAGGACTCACGTCCCTGCTCTTCGGCCGTAGAACTGGAACGGCAACGTATGTTAGGCTCATTAAATTCCGACCTTGACAGCATTTTAAAATGGGGTTCAGCCAATAGAGTGGAATTTAATGCTTCAAAAACACAATGCTGTCTGCTGTCTCTAAAGCGAAACCCGAATGGCACTTGCATCACCGAAACCGAAAGACTTTCCATTATCGGTATGTGCGTTCATGACAACCTTCGTTGGAATGACCATGTACACGAAGTCGCCAAGAATGCTGCTAAATGTCTAGGTTTTCTCAAAAGGTGCATGAAATATTTTACCCCTTCTGATCTGGCTACAATATACAAGGCGTTCATTCTCCCAAAACTTGAGTACAATTCTCATATCTGGTGTGGTGCAAAACCATATTGCGCCTACTGGATAGGATCCAAAATCGCGCGTTAAAACTTATCGGAGACATAAATATCGCGAATTCTATTAATTCGCTTGAACATCGCAGAAATGTTACGTGTCTTTCGCTGTTTTATCGCTTTTTTAACAAACAGTGCTCAAACGAAATTGCCAGCTGCATTCCACCCCTTCAGCAATTCAACCGCAATACTCGCCATGCTAGGAATGCTCATCAGTTTACCATTCAGCCTATCTTCGGTCGTACTATGAAATATAGAGATTCATTCATAAGCCGTACAGCACGAATGTGGAATGCTTTACCAAACTCTGTTTTTCCTCCTTGTTACAATTTACAGACATTTAAAACCAATGTGCATCGGTATCTCCTATCATATCTATCCTCATTTCCTTAACGCCCCGCGCTGTGTAGTTCACCCTACATTAAAAGAGTAGTCATACCCTCTTTAGCGCGTGTCTATTATAAAAATAAAATAAAAAATAAGCGGAATGAGTTCTATTCTATTATTTCAAAAATCTTACAACTTTGACTGATTCTATTGAGCCGAAATGTCATTGAAAAACCCCAACTCATTTCCAACTAAATGCATTCCAGTACACTGGAAACGACTTTTTTTGCAGGCAAAAGTCCCATTCTAAACTGAGGAAGAAGCTAACAGAAGAACATTGGACTCGAATTAAGACCTTATCACAAGACAAATTAGACTTTTTTTTTAAATTTGATCATCTCCTTGCTTTTCTTCTTATATGTATACTAGAGCCATAAATTTTTTTATTTTTATTTCATAAACTTAAAAAGACTGTATGACAATGTGTTCAAATCATGATCTACAAGTGGAGCCAATGTCTTCCACTCATTCTCTTCAGGATTATATTCTAAAACTGAATTGTTGACTTTGTTCTGATTATCTAATCCACTGCAAGCTATAAGTCGATTATTCCAAGAAACACATCTCATAGAACTTAACGCTAATCCCAAGCCTGGGTTTATCACCGCCCATGTATTTGTTGAAGGATAAAAGCGCTCAACAGTTGTACTTTTTTGTCCATTATGGTAACCCCCAACTGCATACAAATGGCCGCCAACTCCAGCAATACCAAAATATATTGATCTTTCATTTTTGTGTGGAAGTTGAGTCCATTTGTTTTCAGATGGATTAAAACATTCAATTGGAGAGGTGCCATCACCCACGGCATATATTGATTCGCCGAGAACTGTTACGCTCAGCCAACTTACTGAGTGCATAGGAGTCAATTCTTGTCATTCGCATGTGCGAAAATCATACCTCTCCACAGAACATAACCACGTGTCATCAGATTTTCCACTAAAAACGTACAAATTGCCATTCAGTTCAGCTATTCCAGGAAGTTGACGTGTTTGTCTCATTGGTGGTAAATTAGTCCATTTTTTTGTTTGAAGGTCCAGGCACTCAACGATGTTTGTGCTACGATTACTTACCAAACCCCCAGCGATGATTAATTTTTTGTCCATAGCCATTGCCCTATAATTGTTCCTTTTTGTTGGTGGAGGTGGTAAATCTTCGCAGGACCAAATGTTTGATTCTGGATCAAAAGTAGTCTGCAGTTTTAAATTGTCGGTCCATTGTCCACTCAAAAAACCAAGTGTTTCTCTTTCTGTTCCATTTGCCTTCTTCCGTTGGGAGTGACGTTTCGACAATTTTGTCCGTGACAAGTGCGATTCCAGCCAACTGAATAGCAACTCGAGACACTCATAGGTCTTGCTAATTGAATGTCGGTTGTCGATGATAAAGTCGGGCGTCAAAAAAGAGAAACGCACATGTGACAATAAATCGATCATTGATTTCTCCCGTTGTCCCTTGTCGTATTTCACCCAAGACACCACACTGTGGAACACCGTTTCCTCCGAGTTCACGTACAGATCGTCACTCGAAATAAGTTCGCTCAATTGTTCCTCGGTGAGTTGAAGAAACTCGTCCTTTTTGCACACCTCCTCAAAGTGGTGTAACGCAAACTCCAAAGCCTTCTTATGGAGTTCAGCGGATTGTTGTTGTTTGGCCATTGACGCAATACTCAGCCAGTTAGTGGCGTCGATGGTTTCTCCAATAAAATCAGAGCAGGCAACTTTGAGTGTGCTCATTTTCAAGACATCGGCTGCGGTTAATATACGGGCGACGTTTTCACAGCGAAGCTCAATTGTACCACTGTACATGAAGTCGACAACCAATTTTAGAGTTGCCCCATCGATACCCAATTCAATGACGTCCGATCTGGCTTCCTTCAACGTGCTACATAGCATTGCCAGAAAATAATCACTCGATGCGGAGAGGACCGTACGATGAGCGTGCACCTTAATGATGTCGCTCTTGGTTACCAAGGCAATGTCGAAAAACAGTTGATCCCTGTAAAAGGTCTGCAACTTTTTTGAGATATTACTGGCATGATGGTCACACACGAACGTCTTGGACTTTGGCGGCATCGTGCAAATTGTAAAAAAAAAATCAGTCTTGATATAGTCTTTGTGGTTTCCTTAAAAAGCTTTTATAGACAACGCAAAACGTACGACACCGAGATGAACTCTGAACTGAAAACCAACTCTGAGGATACTCAGTTTAATATGTTGCGATCCTTTGTACGTGTTGGTCTTGCTTTGCTTTGCGGCTCTCGGGGTTTTTACACACCCGAACAATAATTACATTTAAGGTCTCAAATTTCACAAGAAAACTTACATATTCCATTTTAGCGCATGTTGTAAAACTAAACACATATATTTGCAGGACAATAAAAAAAAGTCCATTAAAACTGCAGCTATACCTAGAACTAGAACTGTATTACACTAAAAGGGGATATTATAAATAATTTTCCTAAATACCTACCTTTTAATCCCTTTTTGTTGTTGTTTTATTACTAAGCGCATAAAATACATTGTTGGTATTTCACAAAATCATGATGTCGGGTGGTAGGTAAATTCTATGCCATCCATCAGCCGTAGGTCCCTTCCATTCGTCCCAAAAGTAGGTAAAACTCACACAAAACGAATGGTTGTGAGAAGCTAGGCCTAGGGTGTATACACGCCTGTTGCGGTAACTATTTATTATTAATTTTTTTATTTATTTATTTAAAGTCTGTACCTCTTTTCCCCATAGGTAATTTAGTCTACAAAAGTCCATAGTTATTGTGTAAATATTTGCGAAATCCCGCAGTGCCATTCAGTTACATTCCAATTCAGCCTTTAAATGCTTTGTTCAGCAATTTTCACTAAGCAAATTGCAATAGTCTTACGCCTTCAGAAGCAACGAGGCGCTACACGGAAATAACATCTAAATTAGTCGTCGCCAACGCGAACACAACCGCACACATCCCCAAAACCAACACCTGTGTACAAATCTCTATCGCGTACATCTTCGCTTTGCTATACTTTATGATGCAACATCACCAAGTATCGAGAATCCTACGCTATACAAGGCTGTTGTACACGACACGGCAACAACCTTGGGAGTAACTAGGTATCTACCTTAAGCAGCCGCATCTAAGGAGCCCGCTGTTCCGCGTGATTATCGGCTAACAACTCCATAGACTCCGCTATAATAATAGATAACAACTCTTAGGTGCGCAGCGCAACAGAGCGCGTGCGTATTTGCCGCCCAGCCAGCATCAAGCGGATCCTTAAACAAATAATCATAACGAATTATTCCCTGCGAAGATATCTAAATCGTTTTCAATAATAATCGTTGGTGGTGTGGTGGAGTGCAGCAGCAACAACAAACTGCGACTGCGCCACTGCGGATTCTAGAATCTAGAGATACCATGGCCAGGCCATGGTGGAAAATGAAAATTGTCCATGTGACAGGTTGGTATAATTTACGCTCCGCAGACGATAGACGTAAGGTCTGTCTACCGTGGCGTCATTAGATGTCTGTTGAATTGATTTACCCAACAAGAGAGTAAGCAAGACAGCCGGAGACGCAGAGACAGGAGGAAGAATGATGTTAAAGGTAATCCCTTGCCCTTCGTTTTATTTATTTTATTTTTTACGAAAAGAAGTTGAAATTACTCGTGCGAGAATTTGATTTTCATTTCATTTGGTTGCGCATGCGCGATTCAGCGCGTCTCATACAATCACACTTAATCGTAATTTATGAGCAATTTATGTGGCAAAATACTGACAAATGTATGCGTCTAAATTAGTTAGCATTGCCTTTTGGAGTTGGAGCCCAGTTGCCTTGGCAAGGACTATCAAGAGTTAAATGGCTATTACCACTTTAATGTCTCTACTACATTAAGGACCTATTTTTCAATCTTCAGATAAACAGAGTGTGTATAGCTATCCAGGGTGTAATTGCCAAGGAAGCATAAAGAAATGTTGACGTATTGTTTTTATCCGCCAGTTTTGGGGCTGACAAATCGGTACTAAGATCACATCGTACATGAATATTGAGCTACTGCTAATTTTGTTGGTATAGGAATAAAAAAATTGTGGGGTCACACTACTCGTCTATTTTTGGTATCCTTTCGATTGATTTGCAAAGACTAGTCGTGTCAGATATTTAGTGTATCTGTTATAAAATCTCTTAGAGGCTCGTGGCGATGGTTTGGGTTTCCAAAACAAACATACCCGTCGCAAGAAATTCCTCATCGGGAACGAACGCAGCCATTTGAGCGCGAAACCCGGTGTAGAAATACGGGCATACGACATTTTCTTTGTTTTCCGATCGACGAAGAGAAGAAGCACTACATCGACGAAACCCCAGCCATCGCCACGTAAAAGAAAATACCAATGAATAAACTGAAAAATCGAAAAGAAAGTCTAAAATAAATACAAATAAATTGTTTAAAAAGTAATTGAGTACATTTTTTCTGTTAAATTCAACTTAAATCGGTTTCGTCGACAGTATCCTTTTCCATGTTAATTCGCATAACAGCCCCATAAAATTGCATATCGTTGCTACGAAGTTCGCATAATATTTCTGTATACCTACGTTCGCATAAGTTTCCTCTAGATGTTTGCATTGTGTTCTTCCGGGTATATTGTGGCGAATCGTGGCCGTTTCTTCCACCAGCATTGGATGGGACATTAACCATTTCCCACGAGACATATAATCGTCTGAGATTCTCAAATGAACTACATATTTGCAAACGAAATACAAACCGACTAGTTTGCTAGAACTTTTTATACTTAAAAACAATATAAAATGTTAAAATTCCCTTTTAGTTGACGGAGTTGAATGAATCTGACAGATCAGGTATGCAATCATCTGATCAGATCTTATAGGAGTGAGTTGGTGTATGCTCTCTGTCAAAGTCGTCTTCAGCTTCACCCAAAAGCATCGCTGCCCTTTATATGGATTAGATTAGATTAGATTAGATATAAAGTCGGGAGTGCCTTCATTGGGCTCTGGCTCTGCGGCCTCTTTAAAGGGGCCTATTGTGCCATCCCTGGTAGGGTCCTAGAGACATATTTTTACTCCGGAGACAGTTGAGGTAACGATTTCTTCACCGAGGACATTCTTTCTAAGGCGACCGAGAGCCGGATATTCCGTGAGAATGTGAAGAGAGGTTTCATCGCTCTCCAGACATTGTCTACATGTGGGGTCCGGTGAGACTCCAAATCGGTGAAGATGTTTTTTCATAGGGCCATGGCCAGTAATTAAACCTGTTAGGATTCTTGGGTTATTTTAATCCAGGTTAGTAAGAAAATAGGATTTCCTGGGAGAGAATTTTGGAAAGAACTGTTTGGTGCAGTTCTGCCCAGGTGTTTTAAGCCAGACTTCATTAGATTTGATTAGAGCTAAGTTCTTGATGTACTTACTGAAACATGTCTTACTGACACCGCAGAAGGGTTCAGGTCCAACAAGTGGCATTGTCCACCAGACCACGGCAGCGTAGGTAATCACTGGTCTAACCAAAAGCGAATAGTGCCAATATATCATCCGGGATTTTAAACCCCAATTGTTACCGCAGAGTCGACGCAGATCCAAGGGATCTGGATCTGGTTCGTGCTGTTTCTAGTCCTTCTTGAGAAACCAATGTTCTATTCGTGTCTCTTTTGTTCATATAGATCTCAGCTTTTTTCGAAGCGTCGCGTCGTCGTCGCCTTATATAGTGCGTCTCAATTATCAAATGACTGTGGATGATTTTCCGCTCTATTTTTATCTCTCCAATCCCATTTACATTTTACACTATACTTTTCAATTCCATTAAGATACTGTGCACCAACGGTTGTAGATTTGATGTGAATGTAGAGTCTCCAATAAGTCGATCTGCTCGTCTCTGTATGCTGTCAAGTAGGTTAAGTGAATATTTTGGGGCCGAGCTCCATATATGGGAACAATATTCCAGGCCTGGTCTAACCTGAGCTTTTTAAAGAAGGAGAAGTTGCTTGGGGCTAAAGTACCTCTTTGCTCTAAATATGTAGCTCAACATAGCGGACGCCGATCTTGCGATATAAGAAATGTGGTCCTGCCATGTGATTCCTGAATTGACTGTGACTCCTAGAAGGTGCATTGAGTCCTTGTGATGGATTGGATGGTTCCTTGGATCTGAGGAACTGTTGATACATTTTTCCTAGAAAATGTTGTGAGCTGTGTCTTGTTTGCATTAAATACAACCAAGTTGTCTTTTCCCCACTTCAAGATTTTGTCCAGATCATCATTTAGAGAACTAATTTGTTCACATCTCTGACTGTGTGATGTAGCCGCATTCTCAGGCCCACTATTCGAGATGGAGGATATAAGAGTGCTGTCATCAGCAAAGCTGTAGATATTATTATTTGTCGATCCAAGCAAATCGTTGATGTGGAGAACAAATAGAGTTGGAGAAAGAATAGATCCTTGGGGCACTCCTACATTTATAGCAAACGAATTAGATGATACACAATCTACAACAACTTGGATCGATCTTCCTAGAAGAAAATTTTGCATCCATACACAGAGTTGTTGAGGTAATCCATAAGACTCTAACTTGCCCAATAGGGCTCTATGCCAGACTCGGTTAAATGCCTTAGATATGTCCAAGGCTACGGCTACGGTTGTTCAATTGCTATAGCGTCCATAAGTGCGTTACGTAGCTTAACAGGCCTCCAGTGGAACGACGGCTCCGAAATCAGTATTGCCTGTCGCTTATTAATCGGTGGACTTCTGGATATTTAAGAATCTTCTTCTTATGCGGTAAGAATCATCGTCAGACGGGATATGCGATCTGCAAAAGTACCGGCGTTCTCTTACTTTTCGACGCCATACTTTCTCGTGGTATATTGTTAGGATTTTTTGGATATCCGCATTCGTATTTTGGATAGTCATCAGTCAATTTTGACCGCTCGAACTGTTCGGTCATAAAAAAATACTGAAGGCATGCCTGGCATCGATCACCAGTCAATTTGGCAGTTAAGATCGGACATAAAGTCAATCGAGATTAAAAGGAGCAGCTTCCTAAATAGATAACTATAGGTATGTTAAATATATTTATGTATAGGTATCCTATACATATTCCAAAGAAAGCTTCACAAACGAGGCCTAGAAGATAACCAATTCTCGGCTCACATCCTTGTTGCAAATTGTCACAATTTTCACATAGTTTCTTCAGGTCGTGATTGTTGGATAGAAATTTCCTTTTCAACTAAACCACTATACTTTCCAGTGCCACTATAGCCGCATCGCAATTGATTTTCATTTCACTTTCAGAACTGTCAAGCATCTCACACATATATCTTGCCGCAGTTCATACCATTTTTGCTGCTCATTTCTCCATGTTCGTGACGCGTTATAATATAGCAGTAATAAGAGATCTCCAATAATAATAATGATTAGCTTGGATTATTTTTTTTTTTTTTTTTTTTTTCAATTAAAACTGAAATCCCCCAAATGGTAGCACAGCCGTCATCATCTTTCCCAATAGATTCTGCTACCGTTGCATCCATTCATCCCAGACAAATTTAAACCGGCCCATACCATTAAACTATCCATCAGGCAATAAGTCTCCCAGCAATCATCATTAATCATCCTGCTCAACAGCACTGTCTTCGGTTGCCGCCGCCAGTATCCGCCATTTGTGGTGATGAGACTGCGCTGCGCAGACTCGCCTCAAATGAAAGTGCACGAAAATTTCACTCCAAAAGCACCCAGCGAAATGAAAACCAAAAAACAATACCGGCCCAAAATTAAATTGCGGATTTCTATAAATCAAAATCAATCGCAGAGAGCCGATGAGATTGCGATGTGATGGGAAGGCCCGATTAATTAAAAATAGACAGAACGAATTAATGCACGTGCCCAATTTATTGCCATGCGCTTTCTTTTGACGAGTATACAAAGTTATGATGACTCAAAGCATAGGTCAAACGGTCCTCAAATGGTACGCGGCGCAATGGATCGTCTCCCTTGAGAGTCATCGTTTCGATACGAAAATCGGTCTGGTCTGGAACTGCTGCACCTGCAAAGATGATTGACTGCGCAGTGAATTCGCTGATGCATATACATAGGAATGAATAATATTGAAAGAGGCGTCATCACGATCGTCAGTTTGATCATTAGCGTCAAACATGTTTGCCCATTAGGATCGAAGAGTTTATTGTTTGTTGCAAGTTTACCCACAAAATAGTTTTTTTTTGGTTTGGATACTAGGTAACTAGGTTAACGTGAACGTTTCAGTTTTTCTGAGTTTTGTGTCAGAGGTGACAGGTGAGTTGCCTTTTTTTGAAGGGACTTGTGTGACAGTGGTAAGGAGTGTATTTTCCAATTCAAATTCCTTCTCATCAAAATGCAAGTGCACGAAGAAGACTATCAAGAACATGCAACCCTAGGGCAAATTCAAATATCTTTATTCTCATCGCAATTACCGTTTAAAAACTTAAAATATTTACCAGAAAACGCAAAGCCTGAACAAGGTCCCTAATTATATATACCGTTATCGCATATGTACCACTTGCAACAAGATCCACTCCCCAAATGGATTTCATTAAAATTACAACATTTGCCAATGTTTTTTCTCATCCCACAGGAATAACCCTGATGATGATGGTAATTTTGTACGTTGCAGTGCTGATTGTCCTCGGGGGACCAAAAAACATTTTCGTTAATTCGTCAAAATTGCCAAAATGACAATAATTATAGGACCCCAGCTCCAACGGAGAGATGTGGACTGGATTTAATATGTGATATATTTGTAAGAAAGGATAAGTGCCTTTGGTTTTGGGGAATGCGAATACTTGCTGTTGCTTGTTGGCCAACTAAAGTATGATTTCCTGGATTGGAATAAAGTGGAATGCCAAGGAACAGGAAAAAGGGAATACAATTTTAGCTCATCGCAACTTTGAAATCCCGTTTTCGATTACATACGAAATTATGTTATGTACCTACCTATATACATTCTCCACTGAGGCGTAAGAAAATTGTGGTTAGAATTGGAGCACATGAATTAATTGAGAGATACATAACTTAAAGCGTAAAATGAAAAAGGGTTCGAACAAAGACAGCATTCCTGAATGACAGCATTCTTCTTTTGATTCGGTTCCGTGGGAATATGAGTAAAATGTGAACATGATTTTTGTCACTTAGGACTTCGAGAAACCCCAAAGAAAAAAACCAATTATGGCGTTAAATCGCAAGATCTGGATGATCTCAAAAAAGGATTAGGAAATGACTCATGCAGTAACTGAATTGTTTCTCTGGCTGTATGGCATGTGGCACCGTCTTGTTGAAACCACATGTTGGTCACAGTCATATCTTGTAATTTAGGCACAAAGAGCTGGGTTATCATGTCACGATAACGAACACCATTAATATTGTTATTGCCTGATCAGCCGCATTTTTGAAGAAGAATGGTCCGATAGTGCCTCCAGCCCAAAATCCGCACCAAAGAGTCACGCGTTGTGGATGCATTTGTTTCTCAACAATTACTCGTGGGTTTTCTGAACCGCAAATGCAACAATTTGGACGATTAACGAAGCCATCAACAGTTTCATCACTTTGTTCGAAAATTGCGGACTGTAGCTGACAAACCTTCATTATTTTTAAAATATTGCTCAACAATGAAAATGCGTTGTTCTTTCGTATAGCGCTCCATTTTTAACTAACCCAGAACTGTCAGCTGTCACATTGTCATCTTTTTTTTTTTGTTGTCATCACTGTACTATTAAATGGCGTTAAATTTAAATTTTGCGTGAATTATGGGTCACCCTTTATATCAGTTAAAGGTTAACCACAATTAGATTATGCGGACTTAAGCTACAGTGTCAGAAATTGTCGAAAATATGAGTTTCAATCAAAAGCTTGAAATGAGCAGCTAATCCTATTATGATCATGATATAAAAAATTCAATGTATAAACCTGTAAGTTGGCTTAAGCTGGATTACTCCCATGAAAACTTGTTACGGTTCAAGTGACTGACTTCAGTGCCCCATGCGCTTTCAACCTCTTCACACGTTCTGTCATATACAGTAAAGAACGTTACGCTGAAGTTCAAAATTATTAAATGGTGAGGAAGAGATTAACAAAAGGTTTGTTTGACGTATATCCTAGGGCACACTGGGTTAGCCCGTTAACGCGTTTGATATAGCACTGAATTCGCACTGACAATGAAAACTACTTCAGCAGTGAGCTGACGGCTGACCCTATGACTCAATGACAGTTCTTCTCCTGAAAAGAAGAGAATTTTGCTTCTGGATTTGAATTCAGAATCGAAACCAGAAGCACTAATACATTCATACACTATAAACGCCAAAATCGTTGAATGCAATTTTTTTGTGACGCATTTGATGGTTCAGCATTTTTAATCCAATAAAAGTAATTAATTCGAAAAATAATATTAAAAGGGATATTTCGATGGAGTTTTGTAATTCAATTTTATCGTCTTCAGCATCTTCCTCGTCATCAAGTAGTGATGATGATGTTGCAATTGCGTTTGAATTTCACAAATACAACGATACATCGACTTCAAACTCCAATAAGATTTATTTGCTTGTTCGATTGGCATCCCGAATCGGAGAGTTCTTCCGGACGGTTCTGGACGACCAACCGAAAACGACATTAGTCAGGGCAAGAGTTTAGCGCTGGATTTTGCTGTCATTTGTAGCTGTCATTGGGATGAACTGTTATTTTGGTATATGAAACATATTAAAAACGCATCGAAAGCAATTTTATCAAGGGCGGGAACAGGCGCCATTATCATATTGAGGTTCTGAGGAAGTGATCTATGGCTGTCAAAGCTGCTGTATGCCAATCTCTCTCTTTAATTGAACTCATTTCCTCGAAATTCAATGAATGTCTTTGTTTTCACTGACAAGGAAGTGTTAGATATCAATCACCAATTAAAATAATATTGGTAAACAATGCAGATTTCGTTCTCTATGCATGAGCATAATCCATGTTGTGGCTTGACAGAGTAGGTAGGTATACATATCTATGGCTCTCTGTACCCTAAATAAACCTGGTATTTGAATGCCGATCAACCTTTGGTAAGCCACAATGCCAAGACTTGCTTGGGAACTGAACGCACTAGTCATAGCGACGTTTGGCGGAAGTGAGCAACTGAATGCAGTCGTTTTCTAATAGCTATTTTAATGGCTGACGCCTATCAACCTATATAGTTTTTAATATTTACTGCTTACAAATCAACTTATGGTCCTAGAGCATAGCTTAGATAACTTTACAATTCGAAAGCAACCAACCAACCAATATAATGCATATCCGTCCAGCCTTTGATTTTTAGTGGCACTCTTAAAAGACAGTTTTTCTAGTCCAACGCTTAACCTTTCCCACAGCGGCACTTCGTTAAAATTGCCTATTTACCCACTAACCCATTAATGCAGTATACTGCACTACGCCGTACCTAATTCCAGCCATTAGTTTCATCCACCACCGAGACCGACTAGACCAACTTGCAACCTTCGCAATAAAACATATTTTCAATATTTCCACGCCACATTCCAGTGCCAAATGCATTTAACTAAAAGTCCAACACGATGCCTGCATAAATTAGAAGCGCCATACGGTGCTTTAGGCTGTGAGCTGCCGGACCGCTGCCAGACCAAATATGGCACACTTCACATTGAATTCGGACGAAGCGCACTGGCCAGCCGGCTGGGGGCGCTCAAGAAAAAGGAAATAAATCCTAGGTACGGATCACAGCACATCGCCAAGGGGTCTTCCCCATCTAACGGCTCCGTAATTAATTGCACCAATTTCGCTTTGGGGTGCGCGCAAGCGCAGCGCAAGCAACAACTATACAATACCACTCTGCGTCTGCACGCGCACTCAAAAGCATCGTCATCGCGCCATCATCATCATCACAAAACCATTTTCCTATCACATGAGCATTTGTCATTTCGCGCTCCAGCGACGGTGACGATGTTCTTCGAGGCAAGATGCTCCACCACCACCGCTCTAATGGGAGTGCATTATGTGCCGGCAGTTTGGTGGTCTTCGGTGGTCAGTTCTGGGTAATGCTATAGATTTGTTTTGTCCTTACCCGGCTGCGACGGCGCATTAGCACACAGATATTCGGAACTCCAAACGGACACGGACGCAAGAGTGCTACATGTGGTGATGACCCAAAGAGTGCGACCAACCGCTGTTTCCTGACGATTTGATAATTGGAAAATATTTATCTATGAAGCATGCTAATAAATTGATGAATTGTAGATGGCAGCAGAGGTCAGTGCTGGATGTGGTGCGGAAGCAATTTGTTTCGTAATGAATTTAACAGGTTTTGTTTCCTGATATGCATGACGTTATGATGATCCTACAATGAGCTGTGAGATTACAGGGATTTCAAAGAATGGGCTTCGATTTTAGTTTTCTCTATGTAATTCTTATAACCTAACATCTAGGTATTTGATACTTTAGGCTTTCATTGGTGATTTTGTGCAGAGATGTAGGAGAGATTATTAAATTCGGATGCTGTAACGATACGCAATACAAAGAGGCATGTCCGCATGCCGCATGTATCTCGGGACTTTTGTTCACAAGTCTAACAGCTGGCCGATGCTTATTATTGTTTGTTATTGGCCTATTATATTCACCCCTGTCGTGGAATCCGCCGAGGGGAATTATTCACGGAAAATAATATTTTGGTATCGTCAAAATCGTATAGTGAACAGTTCACCGTTCGGGAAAAATTCGATTTGAACGTTTTTAACGATGCATTGAAACTCATTCACATTACCCACACGGGGAATTATTCTTTGTAAGACAACTCAACTTAGTTAAGTTGAGTTAAGTTGAGTTGTCTTCAATTCAACTCAACTTTCACAAAACCCAAACTAACTAACAATTTATAGACAACCACTCCCATTTTTGTTGTGATTTGACAGAGAAGTTTTCTATCAAGGTTGTGTATGACAATACGAACAGTACCGAATTTTGAATTACATAAAACCAACTTTAGTTGTAGTTGTCTTACATAATAGGGGCATTAATGTTATGTCGTTTTCGGTTGGTCGTCCAGAACCGTCCGGAAGAACTCTCCGCGATTCTGAAATCAAATCCCAGAAGCAAATTTCTCTTCTTTTCAGTAGAAGAAATGCCATTCGAACGCTTTCAGAAGTCCAATATACCTAACATATTAATTTTTCGTCATTCTCTATTTTAGTATATTAAATTGAATTATTTATATTGGTCCATATATCGAAGTAGGTAGATACCTTACCTACATTTACCTATAGGTACTATAAAAAAAAGTCTACAAATCGGCCAAACTTTTATTTATTAGTGTACCATGGGTTACCGTAGAAAAAAAGCTTCCACAGAACAAAGCTCAGTCAGCTGGAAAAATGACAGAAAGCAAACTTCAAAATGCTCTCCGTTTTAACAAGGTCATTTGGTGTTAGAATTTCACAGACAAATTTTTTGGCACACCAATTTATCTCTGCAAATTTTGAAAAATTCACCAGAAATATGTCGAAAACAGCTTTGGTAATCCTTGCTCCAGGTGCGGAAGAAATGGAGTTTGTCATTTCAGCCGATGTCTTGCGTAGAGCTGGGGTAAGTGTGAAGAAAAATCTTCATCAATTTGACTTCATAACTTGTCATTTTATAGATTGCTGTCACAGTTGCCGGTTTAAAGGATGCTTCACCGGTCAAATGCTCCAGGGATATTGTTATTACCCCCGATGCCACATTAGATGATTCCAAGGGTGTAAGTAGTTAGTATTTCAAAGACAAACTCGAAAATCAACTTGCTTACATATTTGTTTTAGAAAAACTTTGATGTAGTCATTCTCCCCGGAGGTCTTGGTGGTTCGAAGGCAATGGCAGAATCATCATTAGTTGGCGAGATTCTAAAGAGGCAAGAATCCGAAGGACGTTTAATTGCAGCCATTTGTGCTGCACCAACCGCATTGGCTTCGCATGACATATTCGCTGGCAAAAGTTTAACATCATATCCATCGGTGAAGGGTCAATTAGAATCAAAATACAAGTGAGTAGAGTAAAAGTACGAAGTGTCTATTCGCACGTTCATTTTGACAGATTTTGTACTGAACTGACGTTTCGTATGTTCGGGACACGGGCACGTAACGTAATTCTATTTTCATTAAAAACTCTTTATAAATATAACTGTTGGATCCTAAACGTACGGCCTTATGTCCGAAAATGATTATACTGGAGTTTAGAGTCCTTGCCGCGAGCGTAGCGAGCCACATACCCCAACTTGACGCAGTCGTGTCCCGAAGCCGTGCCCCGAAGCACAACGTGCGAATAGCAACAGCCGTAAAAGTATGTATGTAGTTCAGTTAAATAAATAAACTTCGTAGGTATGTAGATGATCAAAAGGTTGTCCAAGATGGTAATCTAATTACCAGCCGTGGACCTGGTACCGCATTTGATTTTGCCCTCAAAATCGCAGAGGTTTTAGTCGGTGATGGAAAAGCTGGTGAAGTCGCAAAGGGAATGCTACTGAATTAAAAGGCGACGTTGCCCTATATTGATTGCTATGAATTCGAAAATAAACTAAAATGTTTTGTAAAACAAATATAAATAAAGCGAGATGAATCTCTTAAAATTAAAGTTGTTAAATTAATTGGTAAATGCGTGCTCCATATCTTCTTATTTTCTGGGCATTTGGGGCAGAAAGACGCGCACAGGAACTACGTAAGTGCGTAAGTTGCACTCTCTTTCTTTTGCTGTGGATCGTGGGAATCAGGTTGTGGATCCATCTGCATTTTGCCCTTCTGCGTAAAAAAAACCTCATTCCGGTTGGCTATTCGTCTAAGGCAAATCCATTGCATTTCGCTGGCGAGAATGTCAAAAGTGCTTCGTCCGAAATTGTTCCAAATCGGCTATTGTTCTTATTGATCTGTACACTACCAAGAACTTCGTTCTTGTTTCCTTCTTATACTGATGTCGACCCGAATATTTCTTTTCGGCTGCATATCGAGACAGCTTGGGTTTGCGGCCAAGGTAACTTTTAATTATGGCGACTACTTCATCAGGGCCGAAGCCCCGGCGATATCGTCAGCTGACCTCAAAACTCCGGCCCTTATTGTGATTGTCGATCACCGATCGTCACGACAGTTTTCGATTGCGTCGATTGACTTTAGCTATTTGTACGCACAACATTTTTTCACTTCCAACAGAAAGCATCGACCAGACATCTGTAATCGAATACAAGCGACTGTCAAACCGACAAATATCAATCGACAATCACAGTTGTCGATCGATCGACAGTTGTCGCTCAACGATCAGCTATCGACACTCACAATAGGGGCCTCCGTCTCCGTAAATTTTTTTTTTTTTGTCAGGTTAGGAAACACTTCATTGGAGCACTCAGACCCAAATGGTCCATTGCACTGCCAAGAAGGAAATCAGTTCCGTAAGAACGCCAATAAGTTTTCAGTCATTTCTAAAGGGTCCGCCAAATAACTTTTTTTTGTTTTTTAAATGCTATAAAAAAAAAAACTACTGAATATTTTCTCAAATTTCTTTTTTTATTTGAAAGTACAATCCTTCCGGTTAATAATGGAAAATAATTTCATTCAAATGGCTGCCTCAGCTGGCCATGCAGTAGCCTACACGATCGGTCCAATTTTTAAGCACATTATCGATTGTGTGCAGCTGTATTTCACCAATGGCTTCACGAATATTGTCCTTTAAAGCGTCAATTGTCTCTGGCATGTCGGCGTAACACTTATCTTTTACGGCACCCCACAAATAATAGTCCAACGGTGTCAAATCGCAGCTCCGCGGTGGCCAAACGACATCCGCTCTGCGGCTGATAATGCGATCTTCAAAAACAGGGCGCAAAACATCGAGTGTAGCTTCGGCTGTGTGTCACGTAGCGCTGTCCTGTTGAAACCAAATGTTGCCAATATCCTCCTCTTCAATTTTTGTGAACAAAAATTCGTTCAACATGGCCCGATAACGATCGCCATTGACTGTAACGGCCACTCCTTGCTCATTTTCGAAGAAAAATGGCCCAATTATGCCTCTGGACCAAAATCCGCACCAAACAGTGACTCGTTTTGGGTATACGCACTGTTTTTGGCTTTTCACGCTTTGGTTTATCGATGAGGATGTTTCTTTCACTTTTTTTTTTTTTCATCGGAGCTGACGGTGCTTCTCTTCTTCCAAAACATTACCATGATTTTCAAAGTAATGTCGCAATATTTCCCAGCGTTGTTCAAGCGTATACACAACCATATTCGTTCAGCGGAAGGATAAAACTAATTATCTGTCAAATCAGACATGAGCTAAGTGTTACCATTCGCGAAATAAGCACTAGTTGAAAAAAAAACCTTAGATGGCGAACCTTTACTAAGAGACAACAGGAATACCGCATACTTCTTACTGACCTTTGACGAGGAAGACCCAGCACAGGTTCTGGTCCCGAGAAACTATCCTCTGCAGGTGCATGCTTTCCTACCGAGTAATGAAGTCTAAGGTTGTCGATTTCCACGAAGACACCAGCACCGGACCCTTGACTAGTTTTAAGCCATCCGTGAAAATACAACTACATCCCAAACCAGACTCTGGCTGAAGCCAGCCCTGAACGCCAGGAAAGTTGACTCTAAATTTGCATAAAAGCCAAAGTTTCATGCATCAGACGGCATATCCATGGAACTAGGGTCGTAGGACAAGTGTCGTGCAAGGTCTCCGTCATACTCGTACATCACAGCACAGGCAGCTTGTGTCCCAGAACTTCGTGATACTATTGAGGTAACGGCGAACAATCAATTTGATCCCCAAATGACAGTAAATCTTAACTAAATTTTAAGTTTACTTTTTAATATTTATTTTCGTTTAATTTTAACATGCTTATTATTTATTTGTTTTTTGTTTTGTTGGTTGGTTTTTGTTTTTTTTTTTTTCTTTTTCTTTTTTTTGTTTATATATTTTTATTCGCTTACAAATTATTGTTATAATTAATTATTATTTTTATAATTATATTCTGTATATATATAAAAAATATCAAAAAATGTTTTTATCGGAACTATGGAGTCTAGGTTTGCTTTGTTTGTTTTGAATTCTCTTTTTTGTTTTGTTCTTTATGTGTATTATTTATTTAAACAAAACAAAATTAATTATATTATTTGTATGCATATATAGATGTAGTTTTAAACAAAAGGAAATAATTTATGAAACTGAACTCTTACATACATATACAATAAATGTTTATAGGTATTTTATAAAATAATAAGATAAAGAGAAGAACAAAAAAAAATATTCACACGAGTCGTACAAACAAAAAGAAACAAATTTATTTTGTTGTATATATATATGGATGCCTTGTTTGATTTATATTTCATAAACAGTTTGTTTTTATTGTTATATTTATGGGTATATTATATATTACAGTAAAAAATAATAGTATGTTATAGTAAATTGTTTTATTTTGTTTGCGATCAATTGTAACAAATTACGTTTACTGTTTAGATTTTATCGATTTATTTTTTCGTGTTTATATAATTTGTTTGTGTTTTATTTCTTTTTTTAGCGTTAAAGCGCACTAGTGGCTTCTTATTTATTAAAGTATTTTTTTATTTATTTTTTTCTTTGTTTTATTATTAAATATAGAGTATAAAATATAGGTATTTAGCTTGTAATTTTTTTTTGTATTTTCTTTTTTTTTTTAACTTAATTTTACATATTTTTTTGTTTATTATAACTTTTATCTGGTTTTGCTGTTTATTTATATTTTTTTTAGGGATCTAAGTTCTATTGCATCGACGTAAGTCCTGTTGAACTACTGATGTGGGCTGATGTGCCTAATGTAGATGCCATATCTTGATAGCTGAACTGTAAATAAAGAAGAGAAATTGTGGTGAGGACAATTATTTGGGATAGAGGTAGTGAGAGATTTTATTAATTTATGAACGATTACTGCGTGACTGAACTTGAAAACTCGAGAGAACGGCAATAAACAAAAACAATTCGTAACAACAAAAATGCACAGATGTTGGTCTTCTTCTCCGTTCTAATCACCAGTTGGCGGACTTGTACTTATCGCTCAGTTGGCGCAAGTCACTTGACAGTTCCTAACAGTGGAAAGCAGAAATATCTTCCCAAGGGAATTATATACGGAGAATTGACTGTCGGGATGCGGTAATTCTACCCCTGATACAATATTATCAAGAATAAAAACGTGATTGTTTGAAACCGACACTGCCTCGGATAGTATAAACGAACTATGCGGAATTTGTTCGATTTTAACCCCGAAACAGAAACGAATTCCGTCACTTATTGCTGGTTTACAGATGAGGCTGTTAAGGCCAATGGCACACAGGCATGAACGGTATAATATTCCGTCGCGGCAAAGAGCGGACAAACTGCTGCCCGTGTGACAACAAGGAAATGATCAGAATGACATAACATTAGAAATCAAACGAAGAGTTATGCTTTGTCAATCGCTGTTTCTTTGGATAAGAAGGCAATTGAGTAGTATAAGGTGTTGTCAAAAACTACTAAGGAAACATTATATAAGAACCTCATCAACCCAGTTCTGCTCTATATCACAGAAGCAAAGACTTTTGCGAATGCGGATGAAGGTATTCTTGAATATTTTGAACTCAGTGATTGACGGGATTTGGAGACACAAAGCTACGAGTCGACATCGACTTGATCGACTTGATCGACTTGAATTGAAAAGTGCGAATCAGTCGTCTAACATTGATAGGACACGTAGATCGAATGAATACTAACGCTCCGCAACGAAGAGTCTTCGATTCCAACAACGCAGTAGAGAAAGACGCTGCATTTAGTAGAATCTCAACCAACTTGGGAGTGTGCAGCTCGCAGTTCAAACCATTAGTTATAATATGCAATTTAATTCAAATGGTTGGCGGTATCCCATCCTGTTGATATTCTTTCCTAGCGAGGTATCGGTAGGAACGGAAAATTCTCCGATCGCATACGAATCGGACGATTTTGCTTCGAGGTATTCTTCCGAACAGCTTTTCGTAACTTCCTTCCAACTAATATGTAACGCACACGTCAACAAAGGCTCCATGAAATTAGGCCCCAATGAAAAAAGGCCCCAAAAATAAATGAAAAAAGGCCCCAACAATTTATATAATAAGCAACAACAACGTTTTGTAGTAGGATTGGGGTGATTTTTCATTTTTTTGGGGCCTTTTTTCATTAATAATTTGGGGTAAAATTTCATTTTTTTTGTGCAATTATGCCCCAAATTAAAATCGATTCTAAATATTGAGGCCTTTGTAAGAAATATCACCCTAAAAAAATGAAAAATTGCCCCAAAAGAATGAAAAATGGCCCCAAACTCAATGAAAAACGCGAAAAATATGTTAAAATCGATTCTAAATATTGGGATCTTCTTAAGAAATATCACCCCAAAAGAATGATATATATCCCAAACATAATGAAAACCATGAATTACAACAAATATTCAAGAAAAGGTAAAAACCTCTTTGTAACTGTTTGTAAAGCTTAAATTTTAGCTTTAGAAAATTTGAGAAAATAAAAGTTGAAAATTCGCGCGAATATTAAATTTAAAAGTTATTTCAAACACTGAGGTGGCATCAGTCGTCTAAGATGGCTGGGACATCTAGAGCGAATGGACACCAACGCTCCGGCATGAAGTGTCTTCGATTCTAACCCGGAGGGACAATGCAGTAGAGGAACACCTCGCCTTAGGTGATGGGCACAAGTGGAAGGGGACCTCAACCAAGTTGAAGTTCGCAACTGGATGGAGGCGAATAGCCAAAGATCGGGTTAAATGGAGAGGCGTGTTGCTTGAGGCCCAGGTCCTCCCCGGACTGTAGCGCCATCTAAGTAAGTAAGTAAGGAAAAGCTGACTTTAAGCTTTAGAAAATTTGAGAAAATAAAATTTTCGAATTTTGGGCTTTAAGCTTTAGAAAATTTGAGAAAATAAAAGTTCAAAATTCGCGCGAATTTTTAACTTTTATTTTCTCAAATTTTCTAAAGCTAAAACTAAAAGTTATTTCAAAAACTGAGAAGGCTTTAAGCTTTAGAAAATCTGAGAAAATAAAAGTTCAAAATTCGCGCGAATTTTCTAAAGCTAAAATAAAAGTTATTTCAAAAACCGAGCTGGCTTTTCTACAGCTTAAATTGAAAGCTATTTCTAAATCTGAACAGGTTTTAAGCTATAACAAAATTAAGAAAATACAAGTTAGGAATTCGCGCGCACTTTCGTCAATAAACTGATCGATGTGTACCTACTCACAAATTCAATTGTCAGTAAGTTATTTACTCCTTGAAAGCTGTAACGTCCTGCCCTTGTAACAACGGTATAATTCGCGTTTCTTCTAGTAGATTTTTGTTTTGATACCAAAATAAGAAAATGAAAAATGCCCCAAATGATCTTCAAACAATTTCCATTAAATGAAAAATCACCCCAATAAAATGCAAAAAGGCCCCAAAACAACGCAAAAAGGCCCCAAAACAATGACAATTTCATAATACGTTTTGTTTTTGTTTGCCAATTATTATTTTGGGGCAATTTTTCATTTGTTTGGGGCAATTTTTCATAAATGGAATGGGGCCATTTTTCATTATGAAATATTGCCCCAATTGTTGGGGCCTTTTTTCATTTATTTTTGGGGCCTTTTTTCATTGGGGCCTAATTTCATGGAGCCGTCAACAAAGATGGCATAACATGGATGCAATGAGCTAGCAAAAATCTGTGCAATGTACTTAGCACTTTGAAAGTTCGATAATGGAACACAAACTTCTCTTTGCTAAAATTTAAAGCGGCACACATATGTTTCAAAACGCATTACTTAAACTGATCAAACTGTCCTGCACCAAGGACTAAACAAAGAAATAAAGTCCTATTTTCGTCGAGTGCCAAATAGTTTACGTCGCTTCTCATCACAATCCAACCCTATAATATATGTACAGTGACGGCAAAAACATTCCGGATTTTTTCTATAATATTTTCCTTATATTAGGTATATTTTAAAGCTAACTGTAAAGGTTTCTAATGGAATTCTTCAAATTATTGATTGTATTAAGTTAAAGGATTTCTCCTTGATGTTAAGAAAAATATTACATATATCAAGAAAAAATCCGGAATGTTTTTGCCGTCACTGTATGTTAAAGGAAAAAATAAACGTACTTGTGGGAAAAGAGGTTCTTCTTGAATAGCGCCCAGCGGTCCGGTTGGATCAGGTGGTGTCAGCTCAACACTTTCGCCGGTAAACTCTGAATCGAAATATCTTGTATCGGTATCCGATGTGACCAGAGGCTTGAACGGTGGTGGAATCTACGGTAAAAAAAAAATAATTTAAGTCAATAAAATCATTCCAAACTAGATAAATTGCAGCTCACCTTCTTTTGTACTAACTCAGTCCAATTAATACTCGAAAAGAACGCATGCGCTTGAATCTCTCTCACATCGTCTTGACCACCGCCCAGTCGTCTATTTGGGTCCTTGGCCAGCAAGCCACTCAGAAGACTCTTTGCCTCTTCGGATATCGTTCGTGGGAATCGCACATCCTCTAACAGAATCAGCGTGAAGAGAACATCATGATCACGATTGTAGAATGGAAGACGTCCACATATCTAAATACATAGCGAAACAACAACAAAACAGAATAATGAACCAACCCTTATGACAAGCACCTCGCATGCTCACCATTTCATACATAACCACACCGGTGCCCCACCAATCGACTGCATGCCCATAATCGTTGTCCTCTAGCACTTCGGGCGCCAAATACTCTGGCGTACCGCAGAACGTTTTCGTTGTGCGTCCATATGTGATGTCTTCCTTGCACAGGCCAAAGTCAGCAATTTTAATGTGACCATCTTTGTCCAACAGAAGATTCTCCAGCTTCAAGTCGCGATAGATGATTCCCTGCGAATGCAGGTAACCCAAGGCTGAGATTATTTCGGCTCCATAGAAACGAGTGCGTTCCTCGGTGAAGACACGCTCGCGACTTAGATGGAAGAAGAGTTCACCGCCATTCACGTACTGCATCACGAAACAGAGGCGATCATTGGTTTGAAACGAATATTTTAGTGACTGCAAGGGGAAAAATGATAGAAATGACAGTTAGTACGCTTCATAAATACCGTATATTAAATATGTATAATGTACTTACAATTAAAAAGGGATGATTTGTCGTTTGGAGGACTCGACTCTCGGTTAGAGTGTGCGCCACCTCGTCCTTTCGTATGATGACTTCTTTTTTGAGAATTTTAATCGCATATAGCTTCGCTGTTGACTTCTCACGACAGAGGATCACTTTGCCGAAGGTGCCCTTGCCAAGAACTTTTAAGAACTCGAAATTTTCCAGTGTCTGTGTGTGGAAAGATGAATTCATTAGCACCGCTTCGAGTTCTTTTGGGAGTTTTGTATTGCCGTTGCTACTTACGACTTTCTTTTTGCCGCTGATCTTCCCCGTGGATGTGCCTTGAACGGAGAATTTCTCCGATAGTTCGACCTCGGCTATGGACGCCATATCGACGTCTGTCATGTCTGTTGAGGTGGACGGTGACATAGCTGTCTCACCCATTTCACTCAAACGACTAGCCACCGTTCTGTGAAAAGAAACAAAATCAAATTAACTCATGTACATAAAGAAAAAGAAAAACAGTTCACTTAGGTGATCTACATTGTCTGCAATGTCCTGCATAAAATATCAGCTACCTACTTGTCGAAGAGGATATGTTGATGTGTTACACTAACTAGAAATCGGAAGTAGAGAAGATTTGGGTCTATTGTTATCCATTGTTGGCGCTAAACCGAGAGCGAGAAAGGGTCTCAGGTGGAGTTCAACTTTCCTTAAGGAATCTGACTGTCAGATTTGCGACCACGGCGTTACGCCCAACTTGTTTGAGGATTATACGAGACCAGATAGACTGCGCTTTAAAAACAGCACTGAATTGAAACTTAGTTATGGAGAATTGCAACCGCAATAAAAACGGCGAATGTTTTTTGTTGCCTTACACATGGTCACGACGAATTTGACACAGAAGGAAGAGCCTACTAAATGTCAGAAAATACATAGTGGACCTCGTGCCATGGTCCAAACATATCAGGCTACCGTTTATTAGAAAGACATAGATATTCCGCGAGGCTAGAAATACCTGCCAGTTACTTTTGTCGTAGTTGTATGGAAGAAAAAATAGAAAGGTCCAGACCGTCCTCGTTATGAAAATAAACTTTCTAGGGGCGTCTTCTAGGAACTCGTAGATATTGCGGATGCAAATATCAGTAAAACATGGAAATTTTTTTCAAAGTGGAAATGAATTCAAAAGTAAACACTGCATCTCATAATTTATCACATAGTTGCTATCTGGTACCATAGGCGTAAGAAAAATGGCACACAGCTTGTCCATTTGTCCAGTACAAGCTAAGCTATCAAGACGGATGAACACTGAAACTCAATGGGAGGACATCCGAACGAGAGTGGCTTGCAAACGTGTGGAACTTCGAAGATGATACCTTCAATAATTGACTCCGGATAATTTTAGGCAACACTTTTAGACGACACCTTCTGAAATGCTCACCTCTCATCAATTACCGCTCTTCCGGACCCAACTTAGGCGCCATATTATATCAACATCATCAGCAGGATATCTAATTACAAACCAACATTACTAAACACGAACTCACCTGATGGCATCGGTCCACTCTTGACGATCGCTCTCCTTCTCCACATGGAAAGTCCTCTCAATCACAGTGGTCCACTGTAGGCCGCGTATGATGAATGTGTATGGCTTTGGTCTATCAACTGTCATTATTTGGCATCCTTTTACTGTGAAGTTATTCAAACGTTCCGGCATCGTATTCGAGTCCGGCTGATTTCTGTAGCCCATTAGAGTGCCATCATCTCGCAGGACAAAGTATCGTGTGCGCCATGTCTTAATGTGTTCGCCGCGTTTATATAGCCAACCCTCCTTGACGATGGCAGCTTGTGTCGAACCGAATGTCGTTGACATCTTAATGGGCGGTACAAAGTATGATGATAGAAATGCTACTGAAGGGAATCCTGCAGGCGGCGGTGCTACTGCTACTGCTGCTGCTGTAGATAAAGGTGCCGGGGCAGAATTATTATTGGGGCTCGTGGCCGCTGCTGCCACGTACTGTGACCGTGAGAACAACGTCTTGGCGGTTATAGTTGCCTAAGGTGTCGTTACCCGTGTTGTCTGATTAAAAAATCGCAACTGAAACGAAAAAAAAAGAAAAGAAAACGTTTAGAGAATGGCTAACGTAATAATTATAGGGAAATACACTGCACAGGACGAGCACGATAGAAAAGTGCACTCCGTGCCAGCTAATTAGTTACCAAAAGCAATAAACCGAAGTAATCAAACCAAAAAGAATGAATAGCGTACCTAACCAAAGACGGAGCATAACGAAATGTGTTTTGAAACTTCAATTAGAATGCATTCGCGAACATATCGCGCGAATACAAGACAAAAACATCTCCTTACTGTATATATAGTATGTGTAGTGTAGTGTATGGCCGAGGGCTAGTGCGGCGAACTTTGAAACAAAGTGCTACCAGTATACAGATAAGTGCACACTCTGCAATGACGGGGGCTGCTCGTGGCTTTCCGCTGTGTCATCGGGTATTGTTTTGTGTCATCATCAGCGCGGACTATATACTCGTGCACTACATTATTGTTGTTTACTATTGTAATTATCTTTTGTTTTCGATGTTTTTCGCTATCGGCCATCCGACCGATGGTCATTCTAGGAGGACGCGAACTGGGCCGACAAACATTAAACGCTCATCATTTAGTTAGAGGGAGATGTATCTTTATTATTTTTTTTTTGTCAGCTTCGAACTGTTTGTTTTCAACATTGAACTTTGATCCGCAAATGCAGTACAGTGTGTGATGATTCAGTGATGGTCAAACCAAGCAGTAATGGTCGCAATTCGAATATTTTCTGATTAATTAGTCATTCGACGACTTTAAATGGAATTAAGACTGATTTGTTTCGGGGGTAATGAAGTGATTTTTGGGTTTCGATTGTGAGTAATCGAACGATAAATTTCACGCGCTAAAAAAAATAACAGGTAATTCAACCTGTGATTCCCTACGAAAATTTTTCCAGGAAAACAAATATCGACGGGCGCCAATGCGATAGCTTTAACTTGTTTGTGTATGGGCCTTCTGAGAAACTGATATGCACACCTTAAATAACCAGTAAGTGTTATCGTAACTGAAAGGCTTGTTTTTTTTTTGTGGCAACCATTTCGAGTTACTGGAAATTCTTCGATATTAATAGTCGATGGGTTATACTGCTCCCTTATTTATAGATCAAGAAATTATTTTGATAAGGTTAAGTTCGTCAAACACATCAATGGAACGCGTTCATATATTTCCCTGTAAAGAATGATGCGTCACAACTTTTTCCAAATGAAGAACATAAATAAATTTGGAATGACAAACATTTTTGCAAAATTTCTGTTCCAACAGCTGCTAAATGGACACCAAGTCGGGGCGAAGGAGTGATGAAAGGAACTAGTCTTACACTTGTTTAAAATTCCGTTTAACTCTCTTTTACTTCACTGATGCTTCAGCAGTTGTGGGTCTTATGGGGAATGACAAGCTTGGCTGTATGGGTGCCTATTGACAAAGTGGCTCTCAATTATCAGCATCGGAAAAGCGACGTTTTAACGTATTTCGCCGCAATAAGGTTATTTGGCCTATCTCTGTTGTAAGTTGGGCAAATCTTCATGGAAATTACACGATTTGTCAGATTTTTTGACATAGCCTTTGCTTTTTAGGTTAAGTGCAAAAAAGATTTCTATGTTGACGACTTGGTGATAGGCTATTTCCGCATATGATACGCAAAGAACGACTTAGACCAACTTTCCCCTTTGGGTATTAAACATTTTTAAATAGGATTGTTTGATGCCCATTCCGTTCTGGATGGGATGGGAATCGAAATATTTATGGACGCTTTATATGGGCTAAAGCAATGTATTCCAGATGTCACTGATATCCAGAAAAAACGTACTTGCAGGACAATATTCAGAGGAGATCCGGAACCACTCGACATGTATGCAATTAAAAAGTTCTATTAACAAGTGGGTTTTGCGAGAACACCTGAATATGGCGCTAGAGCAGGAAATCGTAGCAGGTGCCCAGAAGTAACATAAACCTGATGAAGGTATTTCATTTGTGGCCATAAGATCCCCTGGGGAAAGCTCCAATATTATAGTTTCTTAAAAAAAAGACAAATCAATCAGTGAACAAATCAAAGATCCCGTGGGGAAAGCTTCAATATTTTGATATCTTAAAAAAAGACAAACCAATCAGTGAACAAATTCATTCAAGAACCACATTAACCAAGACCTTCTACTTCAAAAATGACCATTTAAATTCCAGAGCCACACCACAACTGTATTTGATTCTTCAATTAGCGTGAATCAGTCAAAAGTAAACAACAAATCCAATGAATGGGCGTCGCAGAGTTCCATGAATTTCCATCTCATAACCTATACAAATTGACACGATCAACAATATGTGAAGATAAAAGATATAAATTCCGAATTTCTAAAAAGCAAACGATTACTTTTTAGCTCCCCTGTAATAGCGCCCCGCATAAACACAACCATAATAAATGCATTAACTGAAAAACAAGTGCAATAAAAGCAAAACACGCGTTGACGGTCTTATACAAACACACGGCCGCCGACGCCGCAGCGTTGCAAATTTCGTTCAAAACAAGTATGATGAGTCATTTGTTATTCCCATAACGAATTCGCGCGAAACTTGCGTTGAACGCCCTGCAGAATTACTAACTCTATTATTTTGTAGAGAGATAATAACAATAGGGGACATGCGCGACGCGTGTATTACCTACAGTTACAACCAACACTCATCTGACATATACGCAGGTAAAAAAAAAAGATTTGACAATTTTGACTGTTTATTGGAATCTAGCACAAAATGCCCGCGTTCCATTGACCGCTAGATGACATGTCAAACTCCATATAATAAAAAACTGACAATTCAGCATTTGCGCTAGAACTCTAGCACATATTGTGAAATGTCAGTTTTTTTTTTGTATGGAGTTTGGCATGCCGCTAGTCATCTAGCGGGTTAATGGAACTCGGGCAATGCCTACCATACGCATACGCATACCCCACCTGATAATGGAATTCAGTTGAATGTTGATGTTTATCGGGGGGAGGCAATTGGAGTGCATTTGGTGTATGCTGCGCCCCACTGTGGGGGTGGATATACTTGTTTAGCTAATTATATTTGCAAAAACTTACTCATTGGAGGCGATATATCTTAAGTGACCTTATTTGAGGATGATGTCAGCGGAGGTGATTGAGTACTTGAAACACAGAATGGCCACGCAAATATTCGAAAAATGTTTTTTTTTTCTGCTTTTTTGGCTTTAATTCATAAATTCAGATCAACATTTTCTGTTTGAGATACAACCAATGATTATGACTTCTAGAAGGACAGCTGATAGTCCACGAGTTTGATCGCGTTGGCATTGTTTGCAACTGACATAAATCAATTATTTATTACGTGATTGTTTTGTCAGGTGATTATCGTGCGATGTTTTCGCTTAAAGTAGGTCGTTGAGTTTTATTGTAGATATTTATTTTTGGCATGCTTTCATTTGGCTTCATTTAAGCACCATTCACATGAGAGCGAATTGTTTTTGTTCCCAAATATTTGTAGACACCAAAGTCCACCATGCTTCTATGCACCCAGCTTGACAACTAATGTCAGCTGGACAATTAAATAAAAAATCTTTGGGAATAAAATAAGTAGCAGCTAGGTTCCAGAAATCGAAATTGCAAATCGAGTGAATTCGTTTTCAGTGTTCTGCATTTCGAGCGATTCGAAAACTCAGAAATTTATTTCGAAATCACAATTTCACTTTGTCTCAATTCCGAAAATTTTTAAATCGAAATCGAATACAGTGAAATGTAGAGCACAAAAATTCATTTTCGATTTCATTTCGAGTGAAAGTGAAATGTGGAACCTAGCAGTAAGTTTAGAAAGATGATTATAAAATGACAACACGAAAGATGAAGTGAGGCAGGCTATAAAACTTCATATCGTTCAAAAATGTTAACCAGGAAATCTAAAATGTCATAATTTATAAAGATCCTAAATCATAAATCATAAATATTATAACAAAACCCTACTAATAAACTGTTTTTAATCTTCTTCATCTAAAATTCTTCTACTTGGTTGGAGTTTAAGACTCTTCGGCCCGAAGTATGTCCTCGCCATTTTAGACCATGTTTCGGGTGTTTTGATTTTTGTAATGAAAAAAAAAAAAAACAACGAAAATTGGGTAAACATTTTTATTAGGGTAGATAAATCAATTCTTGCCATTTACTTTTTGAATATTATTTCGTGTAAATGTTGACCGCGAATACGGTTTTTTTTTCTACTTTTTCATAAATATAAAAATACTGCAGGACACTTTCATTAAATCATGATCTACAAGTGGACCCAATGTCTTCCACTCATTCTCTGCAGGATAATACTCTAAAACAGAATTGTTGAATTTATTCTGATTATCTATTCCTCCGCAAGCTATAAGTCGATTATTCCAAGAAACACATCTCATAAAACTTAATGCTAATCTCAAGCCTGGGTTTATCACCGTCCATGTATTTGTTAAAGGATAAAATCGCTCAACAGTTTTACTGGCTTGCCCGTTTTGGTAACCCCCAACTGCATACAAATGCCCGCCAACTCCAGCAATGCCAAAATCTGTTGATCTTTCGTTTTTATGTGGAAGTTGAGTCCATTTATTTTCAGATGGATTAAAGCATTCAATTGGAGAGGTGCCATCACCCACGGCGTATATTGCTTCGCCGAGAACTGTCACACGATTACCTACTGAGTGCATAGGAGCCAAATCTTGCCATTCACATGTGTTGAAATCATACCTCTCCACCGAACGTAACCAATTGCCATCCGAATATCCACCAACAACGTACAAATCGCCATTCAGTTCAGCCATTCCAGGAAGTTGACGTGCTTGTCTCATTGGTGGTAAATTAGTCAATTTTTTTGTTTGAAGGTCCAGGCACTCAACGATGTTTGTGCTACGATCACTTACCAAACCCCCAGCGATGATTAATTTTTTGTCCATAGCCATTGCCCTATAATTGTTCCTTTTTGTTGGTGGAGGTGGTAAATCTTCGCAGGAATAAATGTTTGATTCTGGATCAAAAGTCTGGAATTTCAAATTGTCGGTAGATATTCCACTCAAAAAACCAAGTGTTTCTCTTTCTGTTCCATTTGCCTTCTTCCGTTGGGAGTGACGTTTCGACAATTTTGTCCGTGACAAGTGCGATTCCAGCCAACTGAATAGCAACTCGAGACACTCATAAGTCTTGCTAATTGAATGTCGGTTATCGATGATGAAGTCGGGCGTCAAAAAAGAGAAACGCACATGTGACAATAAATCGATCATTGATTTCTCCCGTTGTCCCTTGTCGTATTTCACCCAAGACACCACACTGTGGAACACCGTTTCCTCCGAGTTCACGTACAGATCGTCACACGAAATAAGTTCGCTCAATTGTTCCTCGGTGAGTTGAAGAAACTCGTCCTTTTTGCACACCTCCTCAAAGTGCTGTAACGCAAACTCCAAAGCCTTCTTATGGAGTTCAGCGGATTGATGTTCTTTGGCCATTGACGCAATACTCAGCCAGTTAGTGGCGTCGATAGTTTCTCCAATAAAATCAGAGCAGGCAGCTTTCAGTCTATTCATTTTCAAGACATCCGCTGCTGTTAATATACGGGCAACGTTTTCACAGCGAAGCTCAATTGTACCACTGTACATGAAGTTGACGACCAATTTGAGGGTTGCGCCATCGATACCCAATTCAATCACATCCGATCTGGCTTCTTTCAACGTGCTACATAGCATTGCCAGAAAATAGTCACTCGATGCGGAGAGGACCGTACGATGAGCGTGCACCTTAATGCTGTCGGTCTTGGTTACCAAGGCAATGTCGAAAAACAGTTGATCCCGGTAAAAGGTCTGCAACTTTTTTGAGATATTACTGGCATGTTGGTCACACACGAACGTCTTGGACTTTGGCGGCATCGTGCAAATTGTAAAAAAAAATCAGTCTTGATATAGTCTTTGTGGTTTCCTTAAAAAGCTTTTATAGACAACGCAAAACGTACGACACCGAGATGAACTCTGAACTGAAAACCAAATCTGAGGATACTCAGTTTAATATATTGCGATCCTTTGTACGTGTTGGTCTTGCTTTGCTTTGCGGTTCTCGGGGTTTTTACACACCCGAACAATAATTACATTTAAGGTCTCAAATTTCACAAGAAAACTTACATACATATTCCATTTTAGCGCATGTTGTAAAACTAAACACATATATTTGCAGGACAATAAAAAAAAGTCCATTAAAACTGCAGCTACCTAGAACTAGAACTGTATTACACTAAAAGTGGATATTATAAATAATTTTCCTAAATACCTGCCTTTTAATCCCTTTTATTGTTTTATTGATTAATGCTATTTTACAAAATCATTATATCGGGTGGCTGGGGTAAATGCCATCCCTAATGGGCGCAGTGGTTCAGTGGTTAGTGTCCTGGACTACTATGCGAGGGGTCTCAGGTTCGATCCCCGGAAACACACAAAATACATCCGAGAGTATAACTGTCTTGAAAAAGCTTCTCATTTCAGCCGTTCGGACTCGGCATAAAATTGTAGGTCGCTTCGAATGAATGGTTGCGAGAAGCTAGGCCTAGGGTGTCTACACGCCTGTTGCGCCAACTATTCATTTTATTATAACGTACGTCACTGTTATATTAGTTCCATCTTACGTATAGAATTTAAACGAGTCTTACCGGTGTTAACGCAGCTGAATTTGCACTCTGTGCATATGAGATATTGTGGCAGCCTGTGAAATGTTGCCAAAATCATGAAAATATGCAACAAAACATTTGCTTTTAAATCAAACGACAATAATGTGAACAAATCAATCGATCTGGGTTAATGGAACAACAAAATACAAAACTAAACAAAGAAAAAAAAATGCAATATCACCGACAGAGCGCCAGTTGACTATACTATAGTACTATAGAGATAGCTAAGGCTAAAAGAGCTTAAACGCCAAAAAGGCCATGACACGAATTTCGCTTTTCAAAAGGATTTGTTTTCTTTATTTTTATACCCGGTACCACACTGTGGTGAGGGTATATTCACTTTGTCATTCCATTTGTAACGCCCATAAGGAGGCGTTGTAGGTATGACAAACTATATATATTATTGATCAGCATCACTTTCTTAGTCGATCTAGCGATGTCCGTCTGTCTGTCCGTCTGTCCGTCTGTCTGTCCGTCTGTCCGTCTGTCTGTCCGCACGATTACGGCCGTAATTTAAGAGCTATCGACTTGAAATTTGGTACGTAAGCTTTTATCCACCAGACTGAGGCTAAGTTCGAAGATGAGCAAGATCGGATGAAAACTACTACTACCTCCCATACAAAAGTATCAGATTTATATAGCTTTTTATGTTAAAAATTAAATTTAAATAGCTACAGTAAAGATAGCAAGTTTAAACTTTGCACGTATTGTTTTAATAATATTTAAAATTTTTTGACAAAAAAGGAGCTTGATCGAATAAAAACTACCCATACCTCCCATACAAATATATAATTTTTTAATACTAAAATATTTTTTTATTTTACAATAATAGGCGTATTTTTTGGAAATCTATAGCTAGTTCACTTTTACTTTTACATGCAAAACTGGTATACTCACTTTTGGTTTTGTTATACCCACTTTTGGTTTTACATGCAAAACGGTTATACTCACTTTTGATTTTGTTATACTCACTTCCCAAAAAATACGCCTAATATAGTACCGGGTATTTGAGCTTCGGCATAGTCGAAGATAATTGTCTTACTGGTTGTTGTTTTGTTGCTGCTGTCTTTCGATGCAATAATTTGGCAAAAGATAAACGGATTTCGATTTTGTTTGTTGTTGGTATGCCTGCTAAGTGGCGTTTGTGAATAGTTTGCAATTGTAATTTCTTCTTTTAACCAACAGAAAAAAAAATACAAAAAAAAATACAAAATTGGCAACAGCTAAAAAACAGAGTCATTGAACGACGAAAAATGAACCAGATCGTCTGTGCTGTTGTTAAGGAGTAGTGATGATTTAGTCTTTGGTCTAAATTCGTAGATACATTGTATATATCGATTTAGATGGCAGATTGGATAACTCGCTCCCTAATGGGTTTCGTTTGCGTCTCGCCGTCATAAGACATGACGCGGGTGACACATTTCCCCAACACATAACAAACAACAAACATCCTTTCGCATTTCGCAGAATACGCGCATCAGCGAAGAAAGTGTAGATGTCACCATATTAATGCGTTAAAAAAATAAAAATAAATAAAAATAATCCACCAAAGGCATACCTTCGTCATGGGGAGCAAGACATTGACGTCAAGTAGAGACATAGCACGTTTCAATACAGATGGCCATGTCGTGATTTGCGATCGTAACTACTTTCAAATGTGTGGCATATTCGAGTGCGATGATCTCAAGGGAATTTTAGCCGGAAATCTAGTCGCGTTGATGGTATATATTGTATTTAGCATTAGTGCAGACAACGACGTCCATTTTACCGGCTAATGGAAACAAGTTTCCACGGATTTCATTTTGACTGACTGATGCTTTCCGTGTGACCTACATTTTTTATGGTCCCGCATGAATGACCCGATGGAGAGGAAATGTCATTGAAAAGTATGTGATGAATTTAGTTTTTGCCAGACGACAACGTTTGAGGCACAAACCACATAGAATAGACCGTCGACTCCTCCCACATAGCGGACAGGCACAAGCTGGGATAAGGATTTTTCATGTATTGGTGTTGTATAAAATCAAAGGAGCGCCATTAACGCACGCATACTTGAATAATCCTAGGCCCATGGTATATCATGGAATAATCATTGCCGCCATTGATTTTGACATTTCACACGTATTCACAGGCAGGGGAATCAATTCCGGGGAGAATCGGTTAGGTGCACGGAAGTTGGCGATCTAGTTCTATGTTGTTTTGTGGTTTAAGGCAAAAGCAAACGCCTCAATTGTATTGGTCAGTGTAGAAGATCATTTTGGAATGACAAATAATGTGTACCTACGATAGACACGAAGGAGGTAAATTTGGGCAAAAAATATTAAACCTTAAACTGAACAAAAAAAATACAAAAACCGATGATAAGGAGCTTTAATTCGAACTAACCAAAAATAGAGCACGAGTCCATGCAAAAGGGTGTTCACGCAAAATTTAAATTTAGCGCCTTTTAATATAGTACAGTGATGCCAACGGAAAAAAAATGACAATGTGACAGCTGACAGTTCTGGGTTAGTTAAAAATGGAGCGCTATACGAAAGAACAACGCATTTTCATTGTTGAGCAACATTTTAAAAATAATGATGGTTTGTCAGCTACAGTCCGCAATTTTCGAACAAAGTGATGAAGCTCATTTACATCTTGATGGCTTCGTTAATCGTCAAAATTGTCCATTTGGGGTTCAGAAAACCCACGAATAATTGTTGAGAAACAAATGCATCCACAACGCGTGACTGTTTGGTGCGGATTTTTTGATGGAGGCATTATCGGACCATTCTTCTGCGAAAATGTGGCTGGTCAGGCAGTAACAATTAATGGTGTTCGTTATCGTGGCATCATAACCCAGTTTTTAGTGCCTAAATTACAAGATATGGCTGTGACCAACATGTGGTTTCAACAAGACGGTGCCACATGCCATACAGCTAGAGAAAAAAGGCAATTACTGCATCGTAATTGGCCAGCCAGATCTTGCGATTTAATGCCAATGGATTTTTTTCTTTGGGGTTTTTTGAAGTCAAAGGTCTATGCAAACAAGTTCACGACCACCAACGCCTTGGAAGAGAAAATTGGGAGATGTTTTAATAAAATTCAGCTACATTTATGCGAAACGGTCATAGAAAATTTCAATAATAGAGTACGTACTTGCCAGCAAAGCCGTGGCGGCCATTTATTCGATGTGCTATTCCATACATTACACCAACCTGAATTAAAAAATCTGTATTTTCTATCAAAATTACATTTTGAGTGAATTATTGGACACACTTTAGTTACACTGTCAATATTTCGAGATTTTGTAATCGGTTTATTGGTAAATTTAGTTGATAAGTGTTCCCAAGTTTTTATTGCAGAACTATGCACTGAAATCGTGTCTTGTGCAGTTTATGAGGTTTTACGCACCATGTGCAATTTCACCCTAAACCCATTTAAACTGGAAACGAATCATCTATCAAATTGCAATATAGAAACATATGCTCCTATAATTTTGCGCGTTTGAGAGAGATATCCAAATTGCAAACAAAAACTATCACCCTGGCACCACCGTACCTCAAGAGTAATGCTACATCGATGAACATTTATTTGAGTAATGCCAAATTCAAAACTTTACTGCGTGAAAATTTGCGACAAACACCAGTCATGTCATTTTTTATATTTACTTTAAAATCTATTTGATATTTAAAGCGTTGACCTAATTATTGTATAACTCTTGAAAACACGCGCCACTCCAAAATGAGTAGACAAAACATATGAGTGACGTATAGATATAATTTAAACAAACGGGTTGCTGATTAAAGCAATGACGTTTTTCTTTACAAATATTTCGTAAATTTAGTTGCTGAATCATCATCATAATGAGTAGTAAAAAACGAAAGAAACATTTCATAAGAAATAAGAACGCGAGCGAAAAATTGAAACGAACCGCACGTGCAATTATTTTCGTTCTATCGAAAAATCCTGCTTTTCCATGTTAAAGCAGACAGAATGACCGCTATGCAACTTTCTGTACATAGAACAGCAACAGTAACACAAAAAACAAATCAACTCTTTGGACAATTCCTTTAATTGCTGGTAAATAAGGATTCAGGATCAGGATGCCTTCTATGCAAAACTAACACAACTTCTGACAACACATTGGTTGCGCAACAAGTTGTAATGAACAACCGACCACCAAACCGCTATGAAAGCATGAATTGACTTGGTGTAAAATTCAACTTGGGACAATCCGATACAATCTCTAAATTTATACGAATTAGCCCGACGTATCTACCCGACTTCCCATGGAGCATATAATTAGCTGATCTAATATTGCTCCTACCATGAGCGGCGCCAATTGACAGCTAATATCCGAGAGGCGAACTTAGAATTCAAACTGTGACACAGCAACACATCGGTGAGTTAAATTATTTCAAAAACATTGAAACTCTGACTGATTCGATTGAGCCGAAACTCCGCAACTCATTTAAAATTAAATGCATTCCAGTCTAGCAGACTGGCAGCGACTTCTTTGCAGATAAAAGTCCTAAACTAAGAAAGCAGCAAAAATCGGAACAGAAGAACGTTGGACTTGAATTGAGATCTCACCATAAAACACTTTAAACTTTTCTTAAATTATACTAGAGCCGTACATTTTTTTTTTAATTTTATTTCACAAATATAAAAAGACTGGAAAACACTTCGTTCAAATCATGATCTACAAGTGGAGCCAATGTCTTCCACTCATTCTCTTCAGGATTATACTCTACAACGCTGTCCTGATTATCTATTCCTCCGCAAGCTATAAGTCGATTATTCCAAGAAACACATCTCATAAAACTTAATGCTAATCTCAAGCCTGGGTTTATCACCGTCCATGTATTTGTTAAAGGATAAAATCGCTCAACAGTTTTACTGGCTTGCCCGTTTTGGTAACCCCCAACTGCATACAAATGCCCGCCAACTCCAGCAATGCCAAAATTTGTTGATCTTTCGTTTTTGTGTGGAAGCTGAGTCCATTTATTTTCAGTGGGATTAAAGCATTCAATTGGAGAGGTGTCATCACCTACGACGTACAATAATCCGCCGAGAACTGTTCCCTGTATATCTTCGTGTGATAAGTTCATAGGAGTCAATTCTTGCCATTCGCTTGTGCGAAAATCATACCTCTCTACCGAACGTAACGGCTTGCCATCCGATTCTCCACCAACAACGTACATATCGCCATTCAGTTCAGCCATTCCCGGAAGTTCACGTGGTTGTCGCATTGGAGGTAATTTACTCCATTTTTTTGTTTGAAGGTCCAAGCACTCAGCGTCGTTTCTGCTACGACCCCTTACCCAACCCCCAGCGATGATTAATTTATTATTTACAACCATCGCCCTATAAGCGCTCCTTTTTGTTGGTGGAGGTGGTAAATCTTCGCAGGACCAAATGTTTGATTCTGGATCAAAAGTCTGGAATTTCAAATTGTCGGTCCGTTCCCCACTCACAAAACCAAGCGTTTCTCCTTCCGTTCTATTTGCCTGTTTAAATTCCCCAGGGGTGGGACAGACAAACATACAGACGGACAGAATTGCGAGACCAACTTTTTTGAGTTCCCCAATCATCGTAGAATATCAGAATTGATAAAAATCTCGAGTTCGAAATTTTGTACGAAAACAATATCGTATAGCATATTTTATTTTTGGGCGCAGTAGCGCAGTGGTTAGTGTGCTGGACTGTGCGAGGGATCCCAGGTTCGATCTCCGGAAAAACACAAATTACATCTTAAGGTTTTTTCTACTGCGCCACCTCTCGCGAAGGTCTGACAAACATCCGAGAGTATGACTGTCCTGAAAAAGCTTCTCAATTCAGCCGTTCGGACTCGGCATAAAATTGTAGGTCCATTCTTCCATTCGTCCCAAAAATAGAAACTCACACAAGCGAATGGTTGCGAGAGGCTAGGCCTTGGGTGTCTACCGCCTGTTGCGCCACCTACATATTTATTTATTTATTTTTTTACTACGTATACGAGAAAGTTAAAAACGGACTCACGGAAGATTGCAAAA
The DNA here is from genome assembly GCA_955612985.1 of Cheilosia scutellata. NCBI lineage: Eukaryota > Metazoa > Arthropoda > Insecta > Diptera > Syrphidae > Cheilosia > Cheilosia scutellata. Next base: position 117,766,095 of record OY015312.1, read on the forward strand.
TTCCTATTCTCACATGACAGGAGGTATGTTAGTTCTGCACTTAAATTGCTGCAAATTGTAGTCTTCTGGAAAAATATCCCCAGGAAGCAAGTTCCAAAGTTTGCGTGTCCACTAACGGAAGGAGTTTTGGAAAATTGATGTGCTCGCGGTTGTCAAGTGTACTGTATGGTCATAAGCATTAGCAGCCTGTCTTGTGGGGCGCCCAAAAGTTGCATTTCGAGGGATAATGTCTTTGAGTTCCTCGGAACATCTACCATGGAAGTACCTATAGAACAAGCAAAGGTCAGTGACTTGTCTTCTGTGCATCAATGGTTGTAAATTCGATGTGAGTGTAAGGTCTCCAATAAGTCGACATCGGCGGAAAAAACCCTTTTAGACAATCATTAAAACTTTTTAAATAAGGATTATGGCCCTCAACTGAGTTTACCATTTCAAAAGCTAATAGTTAAAAGAAACACAATCAGCAGTAAACGTTCATAGTTCACTACTCCCCAATGCGATACAATTAAATGAGGTCAATCCCTACTATCAAGAAAAAAAAAACAATTCAAATTGATGAATGAACAGCTAGATATCCTCCCAGAAGGGGTACAAATGCGTAATTATTAGACTGCAATAAACCCACATTTTCTCCCTTATCTACACACTGAATAAAAGTATCACGCGAAACAACGAAAAAAAAAGCAGTATTTGCACACGACCTAATACATACATACCTAAATACGTCAAATAAAAAACAACAATAAATCGATACATCCCACCCTCTTGTGTCACTTTCAACCATCAATGGACCGATTTAATTAACGATAAACGATTAATAATTAACTTATTAACCACAATTACATTTCGCCACAGTCAGCAGTCGGTAGATAACCCGCCACCGAATAGTACCGTACATATAAATAGTATCCTCGTTAAAAATTCAATTGAAGTAAAAGTGATTACCTATTCTTTATGTGCCTGATCACACAAGTCACGATCGCAATTAAACGGCCGGCCGGCGCGGCGCTGCAATAAACTGGACGTCACTGAACTGCACAGAAACGTCACCCGGCAGGCAGCCCCAGATATGTACGCTTTCGAAATACGATACGATGTGCAGGAAAAAAATTGTTTGCATAGCGCCAGGAAATAGCGATAATAAAAAAACAATATTATTACAGATTTTAAGTCAGCTTAATTCAGCGGTAGTACCTACCTACCGAGTTGTTGATCAGTTAAAATGCGATATTTTTTGACAGTTAGATAACAAATGTGAACTGTCAAAGAAACTAATGTCGTTTTCGGTTGGTCGTCCAGAACCGTCCGGAAGCGTTCGATTGGCACTCAACTGACAGTTCTTCTACTGAAAAGAAGAGAAGCTTTTGGATTTGACTTCAAAATCGCGGAGAGTTTTTCCGGACGGTTCTGGACGACCAAACGAAAACGACAAACATAACATCCCAAAAAGATAAAGATTCCCCAAGTTGATGTCCCAAATCAAAGAGCATATCTATAAAAGAGTAATGTTTATAATATTTATTATTTTTGTAATTGTTGTTGTTCTTCAAATGTAGGTACGATCTATTTTTATTCCTACCACCCCTTGATAACGCAACCCTAACCTAATACGAATAGTATGTGTAGGTTCTATCTCTGTTCTCTTCCTCACTTTTATCTTTATCACAATCATGTTGTTTCTTCTTTTGTATTTTTGCACTACCAAAGTTTTTAATCATTTATTTCGTGTGAACGAATGTATGTGAATATTTTTCGCAAAACAAAAACAAAAAAAAAAAAAAAACTAATGTGTTGGGGTTTTTCGTGCGAAAAAGTTTTACGAGTACATATACACATGCGAAAATAAATGCAGTGTTGCCACTAAAAAAAAGTGAATCCGGTCAAATCTGACCGAATGACCGGATATTTATTTTCTAAATCCGGCCAAAAATGCCGGTCAAAAGTTAAAATGAGAATTTTTGACCTGAAAACCGGTCAAAAAGAGAAAATACATATATCTACCTTTACAATTTACGAATTTTTATGTTCACCTGCATTAACGATGTTTAGAAAACGTTTTTATAATATGTGAATCTTGAGTTTGTGAACTTGTTTTTTATTTCGTTTGTTTAAAATTTACTGAAACTAATTTTTCATTTTATATGACATGTTTTAAGTTCTGAAATACACTTTTAGTGCATGGCCATGGTTGGTTGGTTGGTTGAAAGTGGCTGTCAGCTAAAAACGCCAACACACTTAGACCAGTATAGGTCCATTGTGATGCCACGATGAAGGATCTAAGATCTCCCTACTAGTTGAACCATTTTGAGCTCTTTATAAAGCGTAAGAGGCTTCTGATGTCTATGCTTGTCAGATCGCCCAAGTCGTTGTAATAGAAGGCTCCTAAGTGAATGCTTCCTTCTGCGGGAGAGAGCTGGGCAGGAACAAAGAAGGTGAGAGATAGTTTCCTCCTCTTCCTCGTCCATGCAGCTTCTACAAAAGTCGTTTGCGAAGAGGCCCAGCCTTGCGGCATGTTTGCCTATCAGGCAGTGTCCAGTAATGACACCTATTGTGGTGCCGATATGCAATCTATTGAGAGAGATCAATTTCTTAGAGCGTTTCAAATCCAGCTTAGGCCAAATTTGTTTTGTCGCTAGACAAGTGGTTAAACTCGTCCACCTAAGATTTGTATTCTCGATAGCATTCAGCTTCACTTTTTGTTTGCGAGTAGCGATTGGTATCCCTATGGTGCCTTTATCCGGCAGAATGGGTTGAGTTGTTCCTATTCTAGCGAGTTCATCGGCCTTACAATTCCCTGGAATGTCTCTATGCCCCGGCACCCAAATTAGGTGAATGTTGAACTGTTCGGCCATCTCCGTAAGAGACGATCGGCAGTCGAGGGCTACTAGAGAAGTTATAGAGATCGAAACCAAGGATTTGATGGCTGCTTGGCTGTCCGAAAATATGTAGACATCCTTAACGGATATGACGTTTTTCTTGAGCCAGGATAAGACTTCTTTAATCGCCATAATTTCCGCCTGGAACACGCTACAGTAGTTTGGTAGACGGAAGGAGAGCTTAAGATTAAGACGTTCCGAGAAAACACCCCCACCAACTCCATCATTGGTTTTTGAGCCGTCAGTATAGAAGTGAACTGATTCATCTTCCGGGAAGGCATCTCCATCCCAGGTTGCTCTGGATGGGATTGTGACGAGAAAATTCTTGTCAAAGTTTAGAGATGGGGTGGTGTAGTCAGTGTTTTCAGTTGAGATCTCGAATTTTTTCAGAATAGAGGCGTGGCCAAAGTCTTTGCTTGACCACTGTGAGATGGCTTTAAGGCGAATGGCTGCACTCGCTGCCATTTGTTTGCTAAAGATGTCAAGGGGTAATATATGAAACAATATGTCTAGTGCCGCAGAGGGTGTTGTGCGTAGTGCACCGCTTATGCACATGCAAGCTGTGCGCTGGACCTTGCTTATATGGTCGCGGGAGCTGTCCACCAGACAATTATCCCATAGGTGAGTATCGGTCTTATAACTGAGATATAGAGCCAGTGGGTTACTCGAGGTTGTAAACCCCATTTATTCCCAATAGCTTTTTTACAAGAGAAGAGTGCTACTGTAGCCTTCTTGACTCTTTCTTGAATGTTAAGTTTCCAACTAAGCTTCCTATCCAGGATAAGCCCCAAATATTTAGCTTTGTCAGAGAAAGTTAGGTTGATACCATTGAGTGAGGGTGGGTCGACTGTCGGAATTTTATATTTCCTGGTGAAAAGCACCAGATCAGTTTTGTGGGGGTTCACACCTAAACCACAACGACTCGCCCAACTGGCTAGCTTATTTAAAGCATTTTGTAGGAGTTCTTTTAGAGTATTTAAGTGCTTTCCTGAGACGGCTATAGCAACATCATCTGCATAAGCGATCGACGTGCATCCTTCACCTTCCAGGATCATCAATAGTTCATTGACCACCAAATTCCAAAGAAGAGGGGATAGAACACCACCTTGCGGAGTGCCTCTACTAACAGATCTTCTTGCGGACACCTCACCCAGCTTTGAGTTGATAATCCGGCCATTGAGCAGTAGATTGATCAGTTCGCCAAGTGAGCTGTCGACATTCAGAGCTGAAAGCGCATCTGCTATCGCTGATGTATTGACATTGTTAAAAGCGCCTTCTATGTCAAGGAAGGCAACCATCGTGTACTCCTTATGGAACAGGGAGTATTCGATATTACGTACTAAAGTGTGTAATGCCGTCTCCACTGATTTACCTTTGCAGTATGCGTGCTGGGCCGCAGACAGTAGTTTTTTATCGATGCTGTTGCGTAAGTGGATATCAATCAGTCGTTCTAGTGTTTTTAGAAGGAATGATGATAGACTAATAGGTCGGAAATCTTTAGAATTTGTGTGGGAGCATTTACCTGTTTTGGGTATGAAGACAACTTTAACTTCTCTCCATATCTTTGGGATATAAACTAAATCGAGACAACTTTTGAAGATTGTCTGAAGCATCGGCAAGATTATGTCCGATGATTTCTGCAATTCGGCAGGTATTATGCCGTCAGGTCCCGCGGATTTATATGGTTTGAAGCTATGGATTGCCCAGTTTAGTTTTCTTCGTGTAATTATATTTGAAGGGGTGGTTATTGGTTGCGATGGACTGTTAAAGTTCGAGTTGCTAACCACATGGGAGCTGCCTGGGAAATGTGTATCAAGCAGTAGATTGAGCGAATCTTCGCTGGAGGTCGTCCAGGACCCATAGTCTTTTTTGAGGGAGCTGGGTGTTATTGGATTCGTGGAGAGAATTTTCCTAAACCTTGAAGCCTCAGAGGCTTCTTCTATTTTGTCACAGAAGAGTCTCCAGGAGTTGCGTTTGGCTTTTCTCAGTTCTTTTTTATATATATTTAGTGATGCCTTGTACAAGTCCCAGTCTAGAGCGTTTCTCGTACTTTTGGCATTATTGAATAGCTTTCTACAATTAGTTCTAAGAGGGCCTAGACCTGTATTCCACCAATGCGGCTTCTTCTTACCTCTGGGTTGAACCAGCGGACAGGAAGAAGTCATTGCTTTATTGAGAGCGAAGGTGAGGGTCTCAACCATGCTATCAAGATCTTGCATGGCCATACACGCCTTCCAATGAACGTCGTGTCAGGTAGATTTTGAGTGAGTAATAATTCTGGCACGTTCTTTTTCGCACCATTGTGCTTTCGATACAAATCTTCATTTGATATTTGCGTTGATAGAGTGAGGACGTCAAAAACGGGCGTCCGATTCGGCTTAACCATAGAATTTGTTTGTGTTTTCAATTTCACTATTAATTTACCTGCCAAATTTTATTTCATTGCAATGACGCCTTGTTTTTGTGTGTAGCCAAATCGTTAATGAAAATGAAAGTCATAGGAGGACGTGTATGGCCAGGCCGTGTGTCAATTGGGCTAAATAATATTATTCTCGGATAATTTTCTTACACTTGAAAAGAGTAGTTCACCAAACTCCAATCTGAGATTTATCGAATTTCACACTTTAATTAATTGAAATTCATTGTTTAATTTCCTCTTCAAAATTCTAGCAAAAGAAAACGTCAAGAAATTAGCCTATAAGATAATTTATTATCCTGCTCCCGGAGCAGAATTCCATGCGTGATGTTGTAGGCCCATTATTCCCATTAAATTGGTTTCTGTTTGAACTTGGGAGCATGTTTGTAATGTATGGCAAAGTTATATTCAAATTATAGAAATCTATCTTAATTTAGAGTCAGTAGGGCAATTTTATTTTTCCAGTCAAAAAAAGGTTTTCCGGTTAAAAACATTTTTCGTTCCGGTCAAAAAACGGTTAGGCCGGATTTCAAAATTTTCTCCGGTCAGAGTAAACAGATTCCGGTCAAATATGACCGGAATCCGGTCAGAATGGCATCACTGAATAAATGAAACAACAACAGCGGCACATACGTGTAGGTGTACTATTGCAAAAGCGAAAGAGGAAATTCTTAATGAATAAAATGGTGGGTACTGTGCAGAATTTCGCTGGCGCAAAGGGGAAAGGCGAGTGAACGGAAGAAGGCGGCAACGCGTGGAGGACTGACGTAGAATATTGTTGTTATTGTAAGCAGGGTGAAACATCGCCAACGGCGGCGCCATTAAATGCATTTTTGTTGCCTTTTTGTGTGCTTCTTTGCCGTTGTTGGTGTCGTTTATTTGTTGTTGTTGTTATTGTGTCGTTGATTATTTTTAGTGATTTGTGTTGTTTTACGTTTCTTCTTCTTCTTTAATTTTTTATTTTTTTTTTTTGTTGAGCTTTGTTTAGTTTAAAATTTTCATAGTCAGTACCAGCAACCATTAACAGAAAATGCAATCACATACATACAGATAAACGAATGAAGTTTGAAGCGCCAACAAGGGATACTCCGGCCTGTATAAAGGACTTTAATGGGTTAAGTCTATGTTGTAGGTCGTCGACCTGTATAGGAATACCTACGTAATTAAATTACTCATATTTTGATGATGAATAGAGAAATTGCTTCGAGCCATGCTGTTAAATTGGCAACTCAAGCAGTAGAACAAAGTGAAACAAAATGAAAATAAGAAGGTAAAACTGTATTCCGCGCTGAATTCAAGTTTTAACGTTGTTGAGCCGTTTAAACTGTATTTTTTTGTTGCCATTTTTGATGAGAACATAATAGAGAATGCCTGCATAAATTGATTGCGTTCGATTAAAACCGTGTGCGCATTTGGAGCTAGCATAAATTTTAGCTCCCATACAAAATTCTCTCCAAAATTTAGCTGAGCTAAATTTAAGCGAATCCATTTAGTACACTGCTTCAGCTAAAAAATCAAATTTTCATTTCAGACTGTACTGCATATATCTGTCACAATTTAGCGCGCCCATTAATGGTTTGGCACATTTCGACACATTTCGGCACATTTCAAGCTAAATTTTGACAGATCATGTTGTTTTTTTTTCTGTTGTGTTTTTGTATTGCGGAAAAGTAAATAAGGATAAGGTTTTTTAATGAATATCTCGATGAAGAATCCTTTGAAAGTGATAAATTTGAGATCAATGACTAGCAGATAAGGCAAAAACAAAGTACTACGAAAATATAACACTTTTTCGTGTCAATGAATTTTTGAAGGAAGTTATTTTCAACGAACAGCTGTTTTCTGTGACACTTACATGTATCCACAGCACACTCTATGTCAAAATTTAGCTAGTATTTTAACTAAAATTTGGAAAGAAAAATTGAAGAGCAGCTTAAATTTAGTTTCGCTCGAGTAATGTACTAAACTCAATCATTAACTGAACAAAATGGCCACGTTATCAATATAGACCAATCAAAAGATTGAACAAATGCTGTCAGATTTAGGGGAAAACCTCGTAATTATGATTGTATGGGTGTTATCAAGCACAAGGTAGGTAATTTGCTATTTTACTGGAATTGCATATCGTGTTAAATTGACGTCTTCCACTGAATGGATTTAGGCTGCAGTTATAGCCATCAGTAAAATCCATCCGTAAAAACACGAAACAGAACAAAACTGAAACATTTAACCATAGCATATCATAGGAATTCAGTGGAATACTTCGTGAAACTGGTTGAGAAGTTGAACAGAAAAAGTTTTTCGTACGGAAAAATAAAGAAATTCTTTTTTTAGAAAATTTAAAGATCAATTGCTTAATTTTTTTTGACGAATTAGTTTTATAATTCAAAAGCAACATTTTAAGACCAAGATTGAGTTCAACGATTAAGTTTAAGTGCTCCAAAAAAGTGAAACAATTTTTTTACGGATGGATTTTACTGATCGCTATAACTGCAGCCTTAATGCGTTTGATAATAGAATTTTCATACACATTTGACACTACATACCATGTCATGCCATGACCCTTAGTAACTTAAACCTCCGAGCGTACATATGAATGCTAGCAAAACCAACTGTCAATCACTAATTTAGAATTTTGCCCTTATAGAAATGAGCTGACAAACAGTTTCTGAAGATGCAACTTATTGGCATATTACCGCCGAATATGCAATAGCTCACACCAAATTCGGCAATACGTCAAATTCTTATGTTTGATATCACAAAGGAAATATGTATTCATGGGCCTAAGGCATTCGTTTTTATAGTCCGAAAGCCAAAACACATGAAGGGACAATAATGATCCAGCAACTAAGAGGGCCTTCGATTCCCAGCCCCCAGGTTCGAGAGGACAAGGAAGACCGAACCTCCGTTTCAAAGACCAAGCCATCGCGGATGACAGAGCCATTGGTCTGGACAACTGGAAGCAGCGTGCCCGGAATCGTCGAGGATGGCAGACTCTTCACTGGTCGGGAGCCTGATAAGTAATTAAGTAAGGCATCCGTTTGAATAGTGTTTGTTACATTAACTTACAAACAATTCGCTGTATTCCAAAAATATCATTAAACGATTACATTAGAACACACCAAAGCTACGAGACAATGTTAAGTCCTTGTTCCATAAAACTGTCTGCACGTTTTATAAGAGTGCCTTGAACCGGCACAATAAAAAAATCCGAAATTTTATTAAATCCAATTAATTTTCGCATCAACTACCATACATTTCGACTGCATAAACATTTTATTCGGAAAACCAATTAGAGCTGCATTCCAATTTATCAGGGAATGCATCCTACGAGTGCATTCAGCGCACGTAATTTTCAAGTGCAAACACGAAAAATTACTATGAGCGTCTATTTGTTTGTTTCGAATGTTAAAACTATTTATTATGTTTTTGTGTTACTCTTCTTGTTTAATTTAAGTGGGTGGGGTGTTAAATCAACCGCCCACATTTGGAATATTTTTATAATATGAAATTCTGTCAAATTTGGAGAGAAGGCAAAAACAAAATCTAGTTTCATAACCCACTTTTCTCTAATTAACTAAGTACTTGCATAATATCCATTAGTCTCCCTTAACATGATGACAATAGAATTGTTCATCAAGCGTAAAGAATATCTACACAAATAATGACCATCCACGAATAAGACCAATCATTAACATTTTACGACAAATGATATTTCTGGACAATCTGTCAATGAATTAACATTTTGCATTTGAATCGCCCTTTTTACAGCCCAACATTTTGTCAAAGCTAGATATACATAATTACAACTATGGAATAAGTACATTATATAATTTAAAGCATCATAAAAACAACTATTCAGATAATTATCTGTATAATGACATTCAGTTGACAATTGTGGAATTCAGTTATAAATAAAAATGTTACAAATGCGTGTAATTGAATATGCATAATTTCAATTTGTAAATTATGCAATACCTGCCTACTGTACGTAGGTTTACTACTTTCACAGAGCAACATCAATAATAATAATTTTTCACGCGTCAATGCAAAAATTTGTTGACTGCTTTCAAATGCAAATGCGCCATGAAATATTCTTGTTGTTTCTTTTATCAACACCTTTGCAAACACTTGACGTTTTGAAATGTATACGTCAGTGCTGCGTTAGCGTACAGTTGTTTCAATGTAAATAACAAGATCTATCCACAACGTGACTGAGTGAAAAATCAAATTTCAATTTCCAAATATTCCAGACAGTATTTCCCTGCTTGAAACGGTTCCATATTGTCATAGTGAATACAGAATACATCACTACATCACAAACTGGATTGTAAATCCGATAGTAGGTAACCACAATATCCAAGGATATTTTGACACACTTTTGTAATAAAAATATGATTAAATTGGCAAACCCTCCTTGACAGTTGATAGGAAATTCTTTGATGTTGTTTGTTGTGACTGTTGTCAAGTCAGCGGCACTATTGAACATGAAACATCCACGTGATGTAGAAATTTCTTCCTGGGATACCTACACACTTGATTTGAGACAAATGCGTGGCGGCATCGACTGTAGATAACAACAACAATGATAAAAAAAAAAATGTCGACGCACGTCCGCTAAATAGCGTCTATTCGTTGTCTCTTCGCTTTTCGGCTTTTCTCATATTTCACCAGAAACTGTAATGTCTGTCCTAGATTTGTTTGTTTTCAGTTTTCAAAGTGTGCTTTTCTATCTTGGGCTATTCAAACATTATTTATTTATATTATATATTTTTTTTATTTATTTATTAATTTTTTTTTTTTTTTGAAGCAGAAAAAAGTAGGTAGGTAAGGTACCAATACATATTATGCAAAAAAAAAAAAAAAAATTCACCAAAGAAGAGAGATGAAGCGAAACGGCAAAACATATCAATCGTTGTTTGGTGGATTGCGTTGTGGTGTGGTTGCGGACGTAGTGTGGTGTCTTTTCATCGTTGTTGATTTTTCGTTAGTTTCGGTGGGTTATAGCTTATAGCCATCAGCAAAGTGCATACGTAAAAACATGAAACAAAACAAAACTGGAACATTTTACGCAAGCATTTCAATGGAATGATTTGGGGGAAATTGACTGAGAGAGTCCGATAATGCCTCCAGCCCAAAATCATCACCAAACAGTCACGCGTTGGGGATGCATTTGTGTCTCAACAATTAAGGCTTAACTACATTCGGAAAAAAGTCAAAAAGTGAAAAAGTGCAAGCTCACACACAAACGCAGTTGCCCTCTTCTTGTAAGAAATTTATTTAAAAAGCTTGCTCTGACTCGAAAGAAAGCCAAATTAAAACACTGCAATTTTGTGCAATAATGGTTCTTTTCCATGGTATTTTCTGCAATAATTGTTCTTTTCCATGGTAAACCGGAAACAAAAATGCAACATTCTAGTCCCATCAGAGGCCTCTAATGGTGATCTCAGTAATTAGCGCAAACTTTTATTGTGCATGTAGTAGTTTTTATGGCGCTTTCAAAAAGTGTGCAACTTGAAAGTTAGAGGTATAGCTAACTTTCAAGTAACACACTTTGTGAAAAGTTGAGAGAAAAATACAGATTTGAAATGGTGTGGAAAGGGAAAAAACATTTTCGTGCAAGTACTTTACTTTGTGCTGAATGTAGTTTAGCCTTTACTCGTGGGTTTTCTGAACCCCAAATGCGACAATTTTGACGATTAAAGCCTTAACTACATTCGGCAAAAAGTCAAAAAGTGAAAAAGTGCAAGCTCACACACAAACGCAGTTGCCCCCTTCTTGTTAGAAATTTATTTAAAAAGCTTGCTCTGACACGAAAGCAAGCCAAATTAAAATACTGCAATTTTGTGCAATAATGGTTCTTTTCTATGGTATTTTCTGCAATAATGGTTCTTTTCCATGGTATTTTCTGCAATAATTGTTCTTTTCCATGGTAAACCGGAAACAAAAATGCGACATTCTAGTCCCATCAGAGGCCTCTAATGGTGATCTCAGTAATTAGCGCAAACTTTTTTTGTGCATGTAGTAGTTTTTACGGCGCTTTCAAAAAGTGTGCCACTTGAAAGTTAGAGGTATAGCTAACTTTCAAGTAACACACTTTGTGAAAAGTTGAGAGAAAAATACAGATTTGAAATGGTGTGGAAAGGGAAAAAACATTTTCGTGCAAGTACTTTACTTTGTGTTGAATGTAGTTTAGCCTTAACGAAGCCATCAAGATTAGCTTCATCACTTTGTTCGAAAATTGCGGACTGTAGCTGTCAAACCATCATTATTTTTAAAATATTGCTCAACAATGAAAATGCGTTGTTCTTTCGTATAGCGCTCCATTTTTAACTAAAGCTTAGTACGCTGCTCGAGCTAAATTTTAGCTCCCATACAAAATTCTCTCCAAAATTTAGCTGAGCTAAATTTAAGCGAATCCATTTAGCTGCTTCAGCTAAAAAATCAAAATTTCATTTCAGACTGTACGTACAGACATGTATCTATCAAAATTTAGCGCGCCCATTAATGGTTCGGGACATTTTCCCAAGCTAAATTTTGACAGTTCGTGTTGTTTTTTTTTCTGTTGTGTTTTTGTGTTGCGGAAAATATAAATAAGGATGCGTTTTTGCAATGAATACATCGACGAGCAATACCTTGGAAGTGAAGCATTTAAGATCAAAGAATAGAAGACGAGGAAAAAAGAAAGCACAACGAAAATAAAATATTTTTCGTGTCGATGAATTTTTGAAGGAAATTATTTTCCACGAACATCTATTTTCTTTGACACTTATATCCACAGCGGGTTTTAGCTAATGTTTGGAGAGAAAAATTGGAGAGCCGCTAAAATTTAGTTTAGCTCGAGCAGCATACTAAGCTTAACCCCGAACTGTCAGCTGTCACATTGATATCTTTTTTTTGTTGGCATCACTGTACTATTAAATGGAGCAAAATTAAAATTCTGCGTGAATTATGGGGCGCCCTTTATTACGTACGGAAGAAATAATACATATGTAAATTATTTTTCTGACCAATTTTATTATACCTATATTTAATTTTGCAATTTTTTTGATTGATAACATTTAGGCACAAAGATTGTGGAAAACATTTCAGTTTAAGTGGTCAAAAAAGCAAGACAAATTGTTTATGTTTTCGAAAAGGACTATATTTCTAGGAGCTACTTTACCAGGTCCATAAGCAATGACCGAAATACCTATAATGTCATTTTAGGCGTTTTCAACCGCAAATCAGGGTAGAAAAACATCTGTCAACATTGCGATCGACGACGCAAGGCACGCCCTCTGAATGCCCGAACCTTCCGAGCGGCGAACATTGACTCGGATCACTGCTAAAGTATGCGAATTTGTGCATAGTTATACACGATCACAGTCACAAAAGAAGATAAATGCACAAAAGTTTTATCAAAAGGTCTAGCACATACACCCGTAAATTCTTTAGCGACAAGGAAGACCAGCCTTTCGATTTTAGGCAGAGTAGGCTAGTCAATATTTCCATATTCAATCCACCTAATCAATCGAAGCCATGATCGATACAAATCTTCACATTTAAACGGATCCTGGAAGAAATCCAAGTAGAAATCAATACTCAAATTTTCATCGATTTCTAATACTCTTATTGAGACATGTCTTTACAAAACTTCATCTAGATTTTTGTCTAAATAAGCTGAACGCGCTTACAAAGCGTTACAAGTCATCAAAAAATTCCAATACTAAAAAAAATGGAGAAATAATTAAAACTTCTGTAACAAATCGTTTAAGAACAGAGAGACGAGACTGCCATGTTTAGTTTTAACATCCCTGCAAAACTAATCTAATCTAATTTCTTTTTGGTAATGAATTTCGAGTCCCTAAAACTATAGGAAAGAATGGAATTACCATCAGTGGAACCCGTGGGGCAGGTAACAACCACAATATAATCTCTTCTCCTGATTTTAGCGATCCTTGTCATGTGACAGCTGACAGATTTTAAAGGCGTTACATTGGACACTCGTTTAAATAATTGTCCCTGCAATTTCCTACTGTTATTCTATTTCTATGAACAGGCCATTAATAAAATTTGATGGATAGCCTAAAAAAGAACACCATTACGAATGTCAATTAAATTTATTCAATAAACTTGATGTTTCTACAAAGGCGATCAAAGAGTTACCCGATCACGGAATTGTCCAAAGTCTATGTGCTTTAGGTTAAATTGGAAAAACGATATATAATTTAAACGAGATCATTTTTTTAGGTTTTTTTCGGCGTCTTTTGAACTTATTCCGACCCCGAGGTGGATTGAATCAAGAGTTAAAAATAACCTTACTTTGGAACCAAAAATTTAATTTTCCCCGATTAATATAGTTGCTGGTCAGTTATTATAAATTATAGTATATTTTCGTTTGACTAAATTAGCCAACAACTAATTGAAGCCAGTTCGGTCAACTTCAGCCGAATTAACGAGGAAACTATAATCACGGGTTTGTGAATGTGATTGTGTTCATTTTTATTTATCGGTTCATTTTTAGTTATCGTTAGGGCCACGAAAACTTTAACGTATTATTACTCAATAAAGGCAGACAAAGATTTGCTAAAATGCAATTAGGTATATTGCTGGCAAAAACTTGTAAAAAAATAACCCTTAAAAAGAAAATGTTCTTTCTAATTAGCATATTTAACTTTTACCTTAAATTTATAGTCATAGTTTATATAGTTAGTAAAATTTCGCCATTGTGAGCTGGTAAAATGTAAAAAAGTAAAACATCTGGGGGTTATTCCCAAATGCGCAGCGGATCGTATTGAAAGCGATACTTCGATTTCGACAGCTTTTTGCCGTCACAAGAATTTAATTTATTTCGTCACCTAAATAGCTATCGCTTTTGAATGGATCGAATCGCTTTTGGAAATACAAAAACACCAATTCGCCATGAAAAGCGATCCGCCGCGCATTTGGGAATAAGCCCTCTGTGTTGCCCATGCACCGCTCCACTTAAACAGCAGCGGAAGCTAAATCGGCATTTTTTAACGCCACCATATCGCCATCTTCCTGAACCCGGCTAAATGTCAAGTGAGGAGGAAATAACTGGCATTTTGGAATCTAACTTTAACCTCACCGTCGGTCGTCGACTGGAAACAAGAAGGAATAAAAACGAATCTTGTACAAATCATTAGAGGCGACAGGAGCACCTACAGCTGTAGCTTCATCGGATGCTGGCTACAGCCAACGTCGGATTTCGGCGACACTTGGTGTGCCTCCAAGGGATGCCATCAGACGATTTCGAGCGACTGGTTCTTACAACAGGAGGCAAGGTCAAGATAGACACCGGTGGACTTCCGCTCGAAACGACTGCTTTGTTGTCAATAATGTGCTGAGGGATCACTTTTGTACATCTACTAAAGCTCGCACTCGTCTTTTGAAAGTGAGCGATGTTGCATTTAGTGATCGAACAGTAAGCAGAAAGACTGGCAGAGAGAAATCTATAACCATTTTGCCTAGCTCGGGCCCCAGAACTACTCCCACAACACCATAGAGCCAGACTTCAGTTTGCTCGAGAATATGCTGAATGGACGATGGATCAGTGGAAGAGCGTATGTGTTTGTGCTGATTTTATTAAAAAACAACGTCAATTTTGTTATTTTTTTACGTTTCAGAAATATACGGAAAATCTCGTCTCTCATGGTCCACTCTTTCAATGATAGTGACTGACGAGAACCTACCTAGCTATATTGACGTGTAGAATATATGTAGTAGAGTCTGGCGACTATGTATTTTCGAAAACAAGTAAATTTAGAAAAAAACAGCCCCAGCTGATGATTCTCTTGAAAATTTCTTTGAAACCCTGAAGTTTACACAGCTTCCAGAACCTGGGTCATGGTCAAATAATGTACGGTAACAACACGATCAACACATAAGTCCCGATGATCCTTATTCTTGATATATCACTATTGAGTCGCCCTGTTCTAAGTAAAAAGGTCTTTGATAAAGTTACCGGTAATTTTGTCCACTACAGATACGAGCTATTTTATAATTTTACAATCAACTGAGGTGAAAATCTTCCTCGTCGGAAAAGAAAACTTCGCGTCACAGTGTAAGGAGGCAAGCATGTTGTCACATGACGTTTGTCGTCGCATCTAAAACAACTAAATTTAATTGTGGAGAATTGAATTGGATAAATTGAAAAAATGGCACAATAGTGAGAGCAATTCCATCGCCTGCACTTTAACTGGATATTCTGCAAAACCAACATTCAAAGTCCTTATATGTTTATGTGTCTCTCTCTATATGTTGTAAATTTATAAGAGTAGGTAGCAAAAGCTACCATCCTCAAGGAGGTCATCAAACACTTTGTAACTTGTAATCAATCTAGCAACGGTTGTGCAAACTCAAAGAACTTTGTATTCTATGTTGAGATTAATATTATTAATTGCAATCAAATTGTTAAAATTTGTCAAAATGACAAAATTTGAGACACTAATCGACACTTCCAAATTCAGTTTTACTTAAATGTGTATTCACTTACTTGAAAGCTCGTAGTTAAGTAGATAAAACGATAATCTCCAGAGAAAGTCCAAATTTCGTCAAGGTTTTGTTAAATTTAACGACTATACACGAGTTAACCTATTCACTATCGCGATCGGTAACAAATGATTCGAATGTGTCACACAAGACGCCCATCTACGTTACTGTATCGGCTCCTTCATTATCCGTTTAGGAAGGACATGCGTTTTATGTAATTTAAAACAAAAGAAATCAGGTAACAATAACAACAGCAGGAACTCGCTACCACGAAAACCCTCAATATCCACGTCGAGGAGCACAAACAAGCTCTCTATATGCCTATAAGCGTAATTCCGTTATTCGTTCCAACATATCCTTTTTGGTTTTTCTATTTCTCTTGACTGCGCAAAATATTTGTTGTGTTGGTTTTGCGCAAATACAAAATGGAGTAAAGCAGCAGAGTTGAAAAGCGATTTACACCTTCACAAAGGAGGAGATTAAAAATACAACTGCCAGGATAGACAAAGACACGAAGCAGTATAAAACGAAAATAACCAAGTTCAATATTCCGGCGCAATTTTCCAGGAAAAAATGACTTAACTCTTGTACCTGCGTCATTGTCATTAGATGGTAATCTGTTTTATGACGGATGTTGTAAAAATATCACGAAATTACACCGACACTTATATGGATATGGAACGCTAGGATTATATTACATTTTTGTCAGGAAAGGATTTCCAAAAAACATGTCCCTTGAATGCTACATTAAAGCATGCAGTTTCACTTTTGACGGACAATGAATTGTATTCAAATATGAACCGGTACGTTTGAAAATATGTACGTCAAATGAATAACAATTCTGCACTAATTTAAAGTAGATGGCGACAGGTAACTGTAAATGAAAGGTAAGGGGTTGCCTGCAGAGAGAAATTAGATCGCTTAAAAGGGAAAATTCAATACTGGTTTTCAAAAACACTTTACGTTCACAAATTTGACTTTTGAAGAGAACCGCCATTGTTTGCTTAATCGCACTATAGAATAAAATGTACTAGTTTCTATGTAATTTGTTTTTTTAGTGCTATTGATGACAGACGAGTGAACCTTGGAATATGTTGATAGTTATGGAAAATTATGAAGTTTCTTAACAATTTCGATATCCTTCAAAGTTGTAAACAATAATGTTTTTTGCCGATACAGCGGAGATTTTTCGATTATTCGGCTTATAAATCACTTGGTTCGTATGGAGATTATCATTAAAGGGATTAAAAATGGTGCTGTCAATTCCATAAAATTTAAAAACTAATGAAAGCAGAGATCGAATTCTTCGATAATAATTCGAAATAAAGTGGATTTAAGGCTTAAAGTAACAGGAAAGTGCCATAGATTTTGCAAATACCGTGGAAGCTCGGACAAATTGATCAAAAATTCCCAGAGCTTGTCAACTTTTCCCTAAAGACAACTTTTCTGGACACTTTTCAAGATCTGTAGAAAATTAGTATGTATTTTGTTTATAAATAGTCTTATTTTATTGGAATTAATTAGTTTTATTTTATTTAAAAGTATAAAAATTTTAGCGATGTTCAACTGGTTTGAAGTTGTAGCTGGAAAGAGCGGTTTGCTTCGTATTTTTTTGTAAAATGAGTTTTTACATCGTTTGTACGTAAAACCACCACGTTTGGCATTATGGTGATGCATTCACGCTTCCAATGCAATGGCTTCTGGATAAGAAATTTAAGTTGTTTCCACAGTCACAATGTACAATACACGTAAGAAAAAGTCAGTAATAATCTAAAACAACTTTAACTGGCACGCAGCTGCCGTGGAAACATACATTTCTTCGGAATGCGTAGCTGCTGTGTTATGTATTTTACATCGTTTATTTAAATTTGATATAGGTAGGTACCTAGCTAGGTATAAAAAAACCGAATGCAAGTAAAAAAAAAAGAGTCACGCTCTAGAAAGTTAACCCAAAAAAGTCACCAAAAGTCAACTTTTTAAGGTAACGTATGGAAGCTAAAATTTGGTCAACTTTTCTGTAAATAAAAAAAAAATATTCTGAGAGTCAACTTTTTCGAGCTTCTACTGTATGGAGTCGAAAGTCAATTCGGTTTTGACATTTATGAAGTAAACATAACTAGAAAAATAAAATGGAAAAGAACAAGGAATAATCGTCACGAACTTTTTGATAAACAATTCGTCTGTCAATTAGGTTTTGACATTTAGTTAAACATGCTGATAACTAGAAAAAAACAAGGAATAATCAACATAAAGTTTTTGATGAACAATTCGTCTGTGATTTCGGCGCAACGTGGATTTTATGTACGTGGATTTTATGTACCATTATTTCTTGGATTTCATTGGTCGTCTAATGCGGCGCGGCGTTTAGCCGTACGACTTTTAAGAGAATGGTACAACATGGGACCTAACAAGTTGTGGAAGCTGCTTACCTCTCCTTCGACGTTCCGACAAGAATACCTACCACTGTAGTGGGTCGACATTTTTTTTTTTTTTGGAACGCCACATGCGAAACGATTGCTGTGGATGCTAAGCGCTATAGAAATTTGATAAATTGGGGTTGGATGATATGTAGTTCCAGTCGAGGATCCAGCAGGACGGAGCAGCAGCGGATATAAAGCAGGCGTTTCCTGTTCCTCTGATGCAGGGTTTCAGCTACTTTCATTGGTCTGCAAGATTACCTGATTTGACCGCTCTAGCTGGACTTCTTGTGAAATGTCACTAGTTTAGGTAAACAAGCTACTAACTCTGACATACCTTAGGGAGAACATTACGCAAAATGCCATAAAAAAGCAGGGACGCAAAAAATTTGAATTTAAAGACCAAAAGCAGATTTTATATTATCTCTAGAGCTTAGTTTTGTTCCAAATTGCAATTTCTGATTAAAATATGACAAGCCCTCTTCAACGTTTAATGCTGATAATTCAATTGGACTCCGATTCAAAGAGACAACAATTCCAGGGATATTTTTTACAAACAATATACTTTATTTATATGTAGTAGGTATTTCAATTTAACTGCACATGTACCTAGATACCACAATTAAAAAAAATAACAGCATTATTTAGACTCCATGTCAAACATCATATTTGAAAAGGAGTGGCATAAGAAAAAAAAAAAACCTTCAGGTGTCATTGAACTCAGTGAATAACATAGAAAATGACTTCATGTTGATGCAGATATTTCAAAGCGAATCGTTGACCTCATTCGGTTTCGGTACAACTCTCACTCCGAACAGTTGCCTTCGTAAATAACAAAAACACATCTGAGAATGACTGATGCAATAGACTGCAACTCTCGCTCAACATAGCTAATGTTATCCAATCCGTAGCGTAGGTACCTACCCAAATAATGTTCTTTTATTTTGAAATTTTCAGACGTTTTTTTTTTTTATATGTATAAAGTGACAGCACTGTCTGACTGTCCCTGTTTCGGGCTTAAATGTTGTGGAAGTTTCGTTAGTCATCGCGCTCCTCGCGAACTCATACTCATACAATGGAAAATAATATAAAGCACAACCGAAACGCATACAACAGCAACATACCAGGCGCACAACATATAAAAAATATGTGTGTAGCAATTTCCGTCTAGACGTCTGAACCATTAAGCATTTTTGGTCGCCACTTTGATCCTATTTTGCTCGTTTTTGAATTTATTTTTAAAAAAGAATTTCGCTTGCCAAAAGAAATTAGCGAAAAATGTTATTTTTGAAACATACAGAAGCGCTACAACAAAACACCGCCAGACACATGAGACATTTCAGTTTCAGGCTTTTTCAGTGCGTTTTTCTTTATTTTCATTTTTTTTTTTTTTTTTGTACTCGTTTTACCTTTTTTTCTTCTCTTTCACTCGTTGGCGGCGGCTACGACAACGGCTGCTGTGGCGGCTCGGCTACTCTACTACCACTCTCTATCCGCTCTTGTTGGTTGTTTCTTCTTCTTCAATGAAATTTTTGAAGGCGATATTGTAAAAATTAAAAAAAAAATTAAGCACAGCAGACCACTGGATCTTTTTTTTTTTCTATATTCACTTGCGAAATGATTTTCTTCTTCCTCTGGTCATACCACACACTTACACACACTATGTTGTTACGCGGACAATTTGTATGGAAGGAAAAAATTAACAAGAATCACGTTAATAAATCACGTTCACTGTTCGATTTCACGAAAAAAAGAAAAATAATTAGATAAAAAAATAGAATCCCAACCGCTCGGCGTTCTTTTTTCTGCGCAATTTACTATTTTTTTCTTTTTTTTTCGTTTTCTTTCATACGTTTTTGTTTCGTTTTCACTGACGAGATTGAGTGCGTAAACACAGATTTCTATTCGGATAACTATTTCGGCGATTATTAAACGCAAATGGACAACACACTGAACCAATGCGTAATTGGCGTAACAAAATTAGAATAAATCGCTTTAAAAACAGAAGATATCTTTGGAGTGCACACAAATATTACATGTAGTATAGCAGACCGCAGTCGCCATTTTCAAATTAATAAGAAAATTTTTTTGACGTTGTTTTTCTTGGATTGTGTTTTGATGGTGTTGCGTTGGTTATGCTGAAAGCAGTCCGAACCTACCACACCACACCGTTTTCGTCGATGACAATTGCTGTATAAGCGCCGTAGTGAATGAATTCAATACATCCGTTCGGATGTAAAACAAACAACGATTATTGGCTGAACACAATGTGATGCCTATGTGGCGCTCTATACAAGTAGTAATGACTACTAATGAAATAGACCAACCACTTGCAAAATAAAATTATATTTTGCGCTGTCTCAAATGTTTTATCTGCGAAAATGCGAAAAGGCCCGCTTGCTATTCGCATTTTTCACAACGTGCGAATGTATGCGTGTCAATTTACTTGATTCAGGCAAAAATACGATTCTGCAGCCAGATTGGCCTTTTTCTTTTGGCCTAAGGCTTAGTATGCTGCTCGAGCGAAACTAAATTTTAGCTGCTCTCCAATTTTTCTCTCCAAACATTAGCTAAAATCCTAGCTAAATTTTGACATAGAGTGCGCTGTGGATATTAGTGTCACAGAAAACGGCTGTTCATTGAAAATTCAAAAATCGTCATCGACGCGAAAAAGTGTTATACATATTTTCGTTGCACTTTCTTTATTCATTGCCTGCTATTCCTTGATCTCAAATTTATCACTTTCAAATAATTCCAAATCTAGGTATTCATTGCAAAACCTTATCCTTTTTTACTTTACCGCAACACAAAAACACAACAGAAAAAAGCCAACATGATCTGTCGAAATTTAGCTTAAAAAAATGTGCCATTAATGGGCGCGCTAAATTGTGTCAAATACATGCAGTACAGTCTGAAATTAAAATTTGATTTTTTTCGCTGAAGCAGCGTACCGCTCGGCTAAATTGATTCGCTTAAATTTAGTTCAGCTTTAGAATACTTGAATATACAGAAGAACTTTACCTATAAAAGCTGTAAGAGAGCATTGGTACATTTATGTGGTAATTTCTCTTCACCCAAACTGATTGTACTTTTCAATTTAAATTTATTTAAAATATTTTATATGAAAATATTTATCACACACAAATCTACTCCAAACATTATGAATTTATAGTAAAACTAAATTTACTGTGGGATTTGGCAGCACTTGTTTCCATGGCCACCAATCTCGCAAAACAAAAGTTCGTAGTTTTCTATATTTTGATTTCTTGTTTGTATCAGACTGTGTTGTAGAAAATCATATTATTTTATTATTTCTATTCAAAAATCAAAATACCTGTACATTTATTTGCGCAGAAAATCCATACAGAATGGTAATTATCATAAAGTTGTTATAATTCTAACCGTAGTTCATTGAATAATAGAACAAACAATAACGTAAACAAATATTCGTTACAGATTTATTTCACCCGTTTTGACATTTTATACATTCGAAAATTATAGGGCACATTCGTAATAATTGGTATTTAATATTTTTAGGAATTTTTGAATAATATTAACTCAACTGGTAGCAGAAGATTATCCTTTATTGCCGAATGGTATCAAGAGGAAGCTGGCATAATACGTTCATTTTTGATATCATTTTATCCGGGTGATCAATCTCTCGAAGTGGTAAGTGGAAGAAAATGTATACGAAACAAACTTGTTTTATTATATTTATGTTTAGTTTGAACAAAGATCAAAGAAGACCTTTTTACGTCGAACCAAAATGCCTGATATTACAGTAAAAGACTTTTTTATTGGCTCGAAAATCAGTGTCTTTGGTAGACAATTCGATATTGTCGACTATGGTGATGATGTGACAAAAAATAGTTTAGCAAAATTTCGAACTCGAACATTTATGCTCTTGAAACACAACATTGTACCGCGACTAGGGCAAATACTGTCGCGACTTTTAGAAAGTGACGTTCGCATTAGTGAAGGTATAATGGTGAGATTTTCTCCCGAGATGGCAAGGAAGTTTTTAGGCGAAGAAAACAAGGGTGATGTTAAAATGGCGTAGGTGTTATGAATATGAATGTTCTCTCTGATATTAATGATTAGCTGGATTCACCTATTTTAAGTGTCCTAATGAATGAGCTATTGGCCGGACCATCAATAGGGTTTATCTTGATTGCCGATAATGTTATGGAAAAGTTAAAAGCCTGTCAAGATCAAGCAAAAGAGTCCTACGGAAAGGACGTTAATCCGTCAATGAGGCAGTTATTCGAAGAAGAAGATTTTCGAAACGGTATATACTGCTCTCAGTCGGATAATGATGCCAATAGGGAGATCGATTTTTTCTTCAGTTCAAAGAGTGGTTTAAGCCTTACCACCACATGTCATAACACAACACTGGCTGTGATAAAGCCGCACGCAATTAAAGAGGGTAACTATTAGTTTGATGATAAGTTGGGCGTTTTCTTTATCTGCGAAAACATTTGCAGGTAAATTGGGCGAAATCATATCGGAAATCACAAATCGTGGCTTCAAGATCAACGCCCTTAAGATGCAGCTCTTAGAGCGGGTGAATTGTGAAGAGTTCTACGAAGTTTATCGTGGAATACTACCTGAGTATATTGTAAGCACTTTTCTTACCTCCTTGTACAAGTTTACATCAGTTTCGTCTATTTAAATTAAGCAAATGGTGGCCCAACTAGCCAGCGGCGTCTGTATGGCTCTAGAAATTGGCAACAAGGACGATTCCATAGATTCCTATAAGGATTTCCGTGAATTTTGTGGACCTATGGATCCAGTAAGTATATTCTTTTAATTTAAAAGCTCCTAATGCTAAAAAAACAAACTTTTTTTTTAGGAAGTGGCCAAACTACTGCGTCCGACTTCGCTTCGTGCCAAATTTGGCACCAACAAGGTTATGAATGCAATCCACTGCACCGATCTGCAAGAGGATACCGCCTTGGAGGTCCAGTACTTTTTTAAAATCATTGTAGACACGTAACATTTTTTTTTTTTAATTTGTGGTTTTATTTCTACAAATTCCGTCCTTATGGTCTTAATAAAACAGATTGAATCATCTATCACATATTTTCGTTGATTAAGCTGTTGCTGCTTAAATTCTTTACGATCTCATTGGTGTCGGTTGGTTGATACAAATTTTCCTCCGATGGTGCTCGTTGCTCGAGTAAGTACTCGTAGGCTAACAAAGCGAATACGATTATGCAGATTATCATCAGAACTGCATAGAAGAAGTACTCGGCACTCTGAGGGCGAAACACATTTTAGATAAATGATTTTGAACATTTCTGGTTGATGAATGACAAACCTGTGATTGGAAAATGTCGATTTCGGTTATCAGAACCACAATGAGATTTCCAAAAGCGTTGTTGAGGAACCAAGCCGCTGTAACAACAGACTTCATCGATAGAGGAGCCTGAAGTGATTAGAAAATATATGTTAAAACTACTCTGACTTATTGCAGCAGAATGAAATGTGGTTTGAGGTAGCTAAACATTGCGGAAAGACGAATTTTGTATAGGCCTCTACCTCAGAGGATCATAATTTATGGTAACACGTCTTACTTGAGTAAAAGCAAACTGCAAGCCCGGTATCGATAGAAACAGCTCGCCCATCATGAGTAGCACAAATTGTGGCACTTGCCAGACGATATTAATCGATTTAGCTGGTTCCGTCTGTAAAGCAAATACAAATAAATCTTTAATTTTCTGGATCTCCTGAAATACGTCTTCAACTTACGTAAATGTACTCCTGCAGAACACCTGCACAAATGAATGAAAATGCTGAACACACCCCACCAACGGTGACGCTTTGCAGTGCATTCATTTCGATTCTGCAACGCTTCAAGATCGGCGCCAATATATACGACCATAATGGTATTAAAATGAAAAGAAATACCGGTCCCATTGCTTTGGCTTGATCAGCTTGTATAGTGACTGCTCCAATGGTTGTATTCATCTGTGTTGCCTGAAAAGTCCAACTCGAGTCTTGTTGCGCTAACAGAGCAAAGTATATCGGCAGGGGTATAAATAGTTTTGATAGCTAAACACAAGATAAATGATAAAAAAAAGGCATGAATACGATGTGCAAACAACAAACCTTCAGAACCTTTGAGACATCGAAAACAAACGTTTCGTCATACCGGCCAATAGCATGTTGTAACCAGTAAGTTTTTCGAGGACTGCCACGTGTCCATTTAGTAACCAAAGCATGTCTAATGCATCCATAAAACTTTACGAGTATATTCTCTTCGGACAGCTTCTCTGGTCTGTAGTACATTTTACCAAGTGTGAAGAAAACTAAAAAAATTGAAATTGTAAAAGCCGGACATGTAAAATTCCTACTAACTCACACCACGATGCTAAAAACGATGACCCAAGGGTTCCGAACACAGCTGGATAACATCCCGCCTTACTAAAACATGTTGTATTGGCTCTGATCATTGGTGGGAAGATTTTACTCAGGAATATCCCAAAATAATATGCAAAATAGTAGAGAGAGAAATATTCCGCCAACAGATGGCTCTGTTCGGGAACCTTAAATTGCAACGCTCCGAGTGAGGTGATACACGCTCGAATTGATCCATTTCCAATTGAGATTAGAAGTAGAGATATCGAAACTAGAACTCTGCAAAACATTTTACCAAGTGTGAGAAATAATGTACATTCAAAATTTAGGAGAACTCTTACGTGGCCGATACTCCAAATGATGGAAATGACGTAAGTATCATTAAACCCCATCCAAAAGCGTAAATGGAACAGAATAATGATATGGTCCGAACATTTCCTAAATAACTGTCTGCTATGATAGCTCCAAATATTGGACAAAACTGTCCGAAAAAGTTGAAAACGTGCAGCATTATAGTAGCCAAATTTTCACTGAAGAATAAGTCATCCCGCAGGAAAAGCGCTAAAATGGCTAAGGAAGATAATAACAAGGTTTAGAATTATCAATCTCATGCTGCAATTTATGTCTAGTTGGTAGATGCTGTCATAGTGAAACCACGTTTTTCTTTTTAACCAGATAAGAAATATAATAGAACCACAATAAAAATAGAGTATCGTTCCAGTCTATTGGATATGTTTACTACTATTTCAAATACATATTTCCCGACAATATAATACGCTCTATTTTCATCACGCACAAAGTTATCATCGTGATTCACGCTCTCTGCGTACACTGTCCTTGAATAAGGTACACAAATACAAACTGATAACGAAACTCAGATTTAAAGTTGTTCAACTGACATCTTTGAGACTGAGATTAATTGATTTGCTACTCACTTCGAATTCCATTGGCAGAGAAAGCTTCGAAAAATTTCGTTACCAAAACGAATACTACAGCAACCGGATATCTGTAGCTAGGTGGTGGCAGGAACTGTGTAAGATCATAGTGGGTATCCTTTTTGCTGCCAATACCACCGACCAATGGAGCAGCTGTAACATGGAAAATTACACTGATTTAGAAACACAATCACAAAACACTGTCTACTCAGACTCACTCTCTTCACAGTCGGTAGACGTTGTGCGGAACATGTTTTCCTATCTTGGATATTTGCTTCACTTTTTTCAATCACTAATCAGAATCACCATGGGGAATCAGCAGGGATAGTTGTAACAATAAAAAAAAATTGTAAGAAAAAAAAGCCAGTGCTTAGGGGAGGACAAAGCTTTGAAAATGTGCAATATTCCGAACAGTGTCAGATAAACATTGTTACGGCTATATCGTCTTCACAAGAACATTCCCCTAGGCAGACTGATAAGACAGCTTATTTCTCTAAGCTATGGAGTACACCTTGCAAGTTGTTTTGAGAGTTTCTTCCTATTTCGGTGCGTTCTCGTTTCGTGTGTACAATCTTGCAGCTTTATCTTTGAGTAAATATTAATACGTTTTCTTTTTTTTTAATCGTATTGTGCACGAATGCAAACCAAGTAAAATACTAGAAGAAACAAATGGAAGATAACCGATGAAAAAAAGATGCTGCCGCGTATAGAAAACAAATCACCGTGTGTATGAAATTTGATATTTCTTGAACAGATCAGATGCACTGATGTACGTCTGTAAACAAAAAGACTTTAAAGTAAAGCAATCTGCAGTGCTGTCGATCACAATACCATATACATATAATTGTAATTATTGTAAATGCAACCATATTTTTGAAATTCCCTCGCTTGCTTCGTGATTCTGTAAACAATGCATAGAAAATGAATGTGGTACAGTAGAGTGTCGATTATCCGAACTAATTGCGACCGAGGATGGTTCGGATAAACTAAGCGTGCGATTGGACCTTTAATCTCTTTGTTGATATAAAAATCCATATAACATTAATGAAGAACTAAATTGCATTGAAGTCAATTAAGATAACCTATCTCACTAGTTATACGCAATGATGTGGCAATCAAATTCAATTTTGAGTCCTAAACGCCAATAATTGTGTTATACTTTAAATGCTATAGAAGTTGACCATTGACACTTTCTAAATCAAAATGAATTATCTCAATTGAACGATCTCAAACTGAGAAAATCATTTTCCCTTTTTGGTGAAAGAATTGCAATAATTAAAGAAAGTACATAGACATAACTTTGCGTATCCTGGTAGTACAGCTTATTCGTAATCAGCCGTTTCAAAACGTAGGAGGAATAATATGTATTTCAACCGAGAAACAAATTCTCCAGCATTGTTCCTACCAACAACAACCCTCATGCAATACAGACTAACCAAATTTCTTAAGTCTTCCAACTTTATTTGTGAAAAAATATATAAAAAAAAAAATATTTAAAACTAAAATAAGTCCAAACTTTCCTCCTTTGGTACTGACACTTTGTGTGAATCTTCTTCAGTTTGTATTGTGATAGTTGCCACTGTCGGCTTAAATTCCGGAACTGTATGAAACTGGTGTTCTGACAAATTCTCATAACTTGCAACTCCTAAATACGTTGGATGTACTGGAGTCAATTGACAGTATGTAGGCGTTTCTGCTTTGCAATTATTCGAAGACGTTTTAGCTTTTTGAATAACATTCATTATTTCCATTTTAGTTGGAAATTTTAAATCATCGGAGATTTTCTTCAATTCTGGCAACAATGAAAGCAGAAACATGCGATCTTCGTCCGCCTCTGATAGTTTTTCATTATCCTCTCTTGCTTTTATTGATTTGCATAGTGCATTGATTAATTCGTCGTTTCCAGAACAAGATTCTTGTTTTCTTTTTCTGTTTAATCTCGTTGAGGATGAGGATTCTTGATGCGGAAAGTTTAGCGGATTTTTCATGGTAGACGAGGCTTCACAATTTTCCTGTTCTAATGGATTTCTAATTGTTGTTTGATGTTGCAGCAAGTTCGAAGCTTCTTGTTTTAAATTCTTAGCATTAGTTGAATTGTGTACAGTTGTTTTTAAGAACAACATATTCTCATAGTATACATAGGGACTTTTGCGCACTGAATCCAAGCCATTTGCTGAATTTCTAATCCGCCGAACTTCCCTAGCAAAGCTGTCGCGTATATTCTTCCACTTTTTCTGAAGATTCAAACCTGGAAAGAACAATAAAGACCAATTCAAAATTAATTTTCTTCATTTATACAATTAGAATTAGTAGTTGTAGTAGTAGTAGTTTTAAACTGCAACGGAAAACTAAAAAAAAAAGATGGAGACAGTGACTATTTCATTTCCATCATTAGAATTGTTGTTACAAATCGCCACTGGTACTCAAGGGCGGTAAATGTTAAAATGACCATTTTTCTCATAGCTTTGTATGAATTTGACGGTCCAACGTCAATGACCTTTATATAATCTTAATAATCGAATTTAACCTCAAAATTGCTGGTAGAACAAAACTGAAGACTGAAATTCGCGAATTTCCGCGATCAAGAAAATTGTTCATGTTAACGGTCTGTTAAAACTTGCAAATATTCGTTCGTTGGTAGGTAGTTGGTCGTCCTCATATGTCAATAGTCCTGATGTAATTTGTCTTTTTCAGGGAATCGAACCCGAGGCCCTTCGCTCAATTAGGGGTATCGTAAATCAATTCCGGTGGAAATGTTTCCCCGAAGTGGCTATTCGCACGTTCATTTTGACAGATATTGTACTGAACTGACGTTTACCGATTTTAGAGACACGGGTACGTAATCAACGTAACGTAATCCTATTTTCATTAAAAACTCTTTATAAATATAAAAGTTTGATCCAAAACGTACGGCCTTATGTCCGAAAATGATTATACTGGAGTTTAGAGTCCTTGCCGCGAGCGTAGCGAGCCACATACCCCAACTTGACGCAATATAAACTTTGACATTTCGTTACGTACGGATTTTATTCGCAATCCACAACATAGCAACACATTCCACAAGTTGGTCGTACCTCCTGTTAACTTTACGTATGTACCTATTCAACCTTACCTTAGGATGCAAATTTGTATTTTTTAACTCCAAGAAAGATATTAAGGGTTACTTAAACGTGTAAAGGCCTCATAAACTGTGTAACCTGCAGAAATTTACCACCTCGTAAATGAACTGTCATATTTTGTATTGAAAAAGTTTACGCAGACCTCATCCGCGGGGATTTAGGCTCGGAAATCAACCGCGGAAAGTGACGCAAATCATAAATGTCAAACTTTGACAGACAGTCGTATGAATTGTTTGATTCCAGTTACAGTCGGCGGTTGCGTGTATTTTTGAATTCGCTGAATTTTAAAGTGGGAAACATAAAATTGATAATCCCAAAAGTCGAAAAGAGGAGTTTAGGCTGAAGGCAGACAGTTACCTTATTTCAAATTATTGTGAATTCACATTTGTCAATTAAAATTTAGGAAGCACCATTTTTTCTACTTCTATTTTAAGTAGCTACCTATACCTACTTACTTCAACAGTTTCCATGCCTATCATAGGTCTAGATACCTAGCCGAAATTTAATTTAGCAGACGCTTAAAACAAGTAGGTACCCAGGTAGGTAAGTATGTATGTATTTTCCGTTATCAAATCGAACTACCCTACCCTGCGTAATCGAACGCAGACGACTACACCCGGAGATATGAAATAAAACTGCGCGACTGATGGAGGCAACTTGAGTCAACTACAAGAAGATCTTTCTCGTTACTCTTGGCGAACCAAAATTTATTTGTTGCAATATCAATTATACGAAACTCGAATGTTCAAGTTTCGAACAGAGATCTCTTAAATTGTTTCAACTTAATTGCGGCGATCGCAAAAAACATGCTCCTGCACTGTTGGTGGTGTTTCTTTTTTTTTTGTTTACACTACGTTATAGGTGGAATGTGTGTATGTACTTCCAAAAAACACATGTATTATGTAGGTTCATATGAGAGTATATAGTTGGTGCAAAGTTCTAAAAATATCATACAAAACATAAACAAAAATATTCTTTATCTCTATACTCTACCCTACCCACCACCAACTCCACAAGTCCACACAGGAGCCACCAGATGTCAATTTTCAATGGGCGTTTTCTACCTTAATAAACAATTTCCAAGTAAACTCAAACAGTTACAGTACCTATGTATAGTTAGTTAGTTGATTGTTTATATTGATACGGAATACAAATACAAAATTAAATAATCAAGTATAAAGTAAAGATATTCATTCCACTTACGCAATTCTTTTTTATCTTTCTCCGTTGAATCTGCTTCACTAAAGAGATTTGCGACTTCTCTCCAAAGTGCTCTCTTGAAGTCGCGATTACTGTATTCTTTTAGAGACATATCCCAAAGCGCCGGGCGTTTTTCAATTTCAGAAATAAATTCTCGTGTATTGGTGTAATTCATTTTTCAAAGAAAATTGTGTTTTCAGTCAATCGCACAATATTGAACAGCGTTTTCTAATAACCGCGCACGTCTGGTCGCTATACAAATCGCATAAACACTGTCGGGACGGTTCACTGTTGCGGTTGCTACTTGCTGTTGCTGTCGCCCCAGTTGTCTGGCAGTTGGTTTTGGTTACAGTTACATTACATACATACAAAATACATACTATTCGTTGGTCGCTGGCGACAAGCTAGTGGTCGCGTTGCATACAAAGAAGCCATATGTGATTATGTGTGTTTTATCTACCTAATACTACTATGCAGGCGGGCAAAAAGGCAAACAGAAGGAACAAATAACAAAAAAAAACTCAAAACCCCAGTGTGAGTGAATTGAGCAAGAATTTTTGTTGTACATATTTTTTTGTGCACGCGGCCAACAAACGCGCAGTTAGCAGCCCAAAACAAAACAATTTTTTTTATCGTACGGTTTGTGGTTATTTGGCTTCACGATGGGTTGCCATAGTATGTTATTCAAGTTAAGTTTACTTTAAAACCTTTTTGCATCTTTGCACCTTCGTATAAAAAATATGAAATGCAGAGTGTGCACTTCAATTAGGTATGGGTCCTGTAATGTGGAATCAATAAAAGAGGGGTGACCATTGACCAAGTTTAGCTTCACGCGAATTATAACTTAAAGTACATATTTATCTGCGTCTAATTAGAATACCTACTCCATTGATATCTGTTAATATTACCGTTTTGAAATTAAAATTTGCAAATGAATGATGCGTTGCCAACTCTTCTTTTCATTCTTCGATGTAAATTTGTTCCGTATTCCTTGATAGAGATACTGATGGGGACGAAAGAAACACAGCTAATTAAACTTACATTTTCATACCTAGTTCATATGTACCATTGTACCCACCTACACGTTTTCATTTTACGTGATGAATATCAGTCGAAAGTAGAATTTAAGCTTTTAGCTGACGTAGGTATTCCGTCTGTACTTTTGCTGAATTTTCTAAGAGGTGTGTTTGCTTTACATTCCTTTATAGATTTCGAAGGGTGGGACATTTTATCCAATAATTCTTATAATTGTATATATGGATAGGTTTTCAAGAAAAATGTTATGCTCTAATCGTACAAGATGATTATTGTAGTTTAAAAAGCTTTTGCCGCAGGGAAAGCCATCTACCTACCCGATAATTAATGTTAATGCCATGTCCAATGGATGCCTTCAAGTTTTCTCATAGTTCGAATATGATCTATACAACCATATCCGACCCCTGCCACAGCACAAGACGTAGGTAGGTATTCACTTCCGCAGATTAAATGAAATTCCCAATATACTTTTCTAGACACTGCGGCACTGCAGATATTAATAACAATGAAAAGCGAGATCCCATTTTATTTTCCACTATGCTACTACCTACATCATCACATGCCCTAAAGCTAGAGTCCATCTATAGCTACAATAACCCAGATAACCCCATCACATCTATAGATAGATACGTCATATTAATATTAGAATTGCAAGACAAAACACATAATTTTTCAAAAAAAGAATTATTTTATTCGTTCGCTTCGTTTGAAACAACAGTCATCAGTCATCACTTACAGATTTTTCTTAATTTTGTTGTTGCTTTGTAAACAAAAGACAATATTGAAC
The DNA here is from genome assembly GCA_955612985.1 of Cheilosia scutellata. Lineage (NCBI taxonomy): Eukaryota > Metazoa > Arthropoda > Insecta > Diptera > Syrphidae > Cheilosia > Cheilosia scutellata. Next base: position 117,797,734 of record OY015312.1, read on the forward strand.
GTACTTCCTGAAGATATGAGATGGAAAAATGATTGAAAGCGAGAGTGTAGACCCCAAATAATAATTAAAAAACAATGCATATTTTGCGCTACCACTCGTCCAATTTATACTAATTTTTTCGCTTCGAAAAAGCTCTTCAAGTGTCGCATTTGCCAGAAACCCATCACTACCAAGACAATTGTTTGTGCCAGTGACCACCACAACACCCGTGAGTTGGTGCTCTCGCTCGTGTGCCTGAAGCGTTCTTCCCTGTAACGTTGGTAGTTTTGCTCCTTGGTGATTTGCTCAACTTGATCCAAGAGTTGACGGATACGCAGTTGCAACTCGGAGAGTTTTTCCTTTTGTGCGACATTGGCATAATCAATGGCATGTTCTCCCACTTGAATATCCAAATGGACGCGCAACTGTGATCCACTGAACCAGGCAGTACTATTGGAGAACATGCAAATAACATGCTCGCCCGGTGTATGCGATGTGAATGAGATGCGACCCTCCGAACTGTAGACACGAGATAAAATCAATTTATCGTCGCTATCACGCACCTCAACATGCATTCCAATATTTGGCGATGAAGGCATGAATCCATTTGAACGAGGATCATAGAGTTCCACCTTGTAATTCACTAGAGAAAGATAATTCTTAGTAAAATTGAAAAATTCGAAAATGTTAAAAGACTGCTTACCAATGACAGTGGTCTCATCGGGCACTTCCTCGATAAAACATTTCCTTTCCGTTTCCGCGATATGGAAATACAAACCGAAGACCGAATTTATGGTACAGAGTAGAAACACAACATGTGCAATGTATTTGTACATATTTTATTCTTTGTTGCGGTGGATTATTTGCGGAAAAATCAAATTATTTTCTTGTATTTTAGAATTGCCGACACGTCATGAGAAATTTCGATGCTAAACGGGTGAATAAGGAATGAATTTAATTTGACAGTTCTCAAAGTTTCGTTGAGTTGGATGAATTATAGTTAGGTATGTTTGTGACAACGACCAATGGATATCTGATGGGATGGAACAAAATTAGAAAAGTTTATTTCATAGAAATTTTAAAGATTATGCCTTATTATACCTACCTACTCTATGTGAACAATTATGTATAAACATTATTTTTACTACCATTAAGGCAAATATAGTAGGTAATTAAAAAAATATATGATTTTTATTTTTAAACCCGCTTTACATTGCAATTTTGAGTGCACAAGAAAGTATTAAAAACAATTTTGATCACGAACCCAAAACTCCAATGTCGCTCGAGGTACTTGCAGATAGCTTGTTACTTCTGCACTTAAATTGTTGTAAGTAGTTGTAGTCATCTGAAAATGTCTCCTGAAAGCGAGATTCAATCAAAGTGAGCTGATAGATATACTATCAGCACTGGATGTATGTTTTGTAGGATCTTCTATTAAGCTAAGTACGCTGCTCGAGTGAAACTAAATTTTAGCGGCTCTCCAATTTTTGTCTCCAAACGTTAGCTAAAATCCTTTTGACATGGAGTGCGTTGCGGATATAAGTGTCACAAAAAAAGGTGTTCTTTGAAAATAATTTCCTTCAAAAATGTATCGACACGAAAAACATTTTTTCATTGCACTTTCTTCTTTCCTTGTCTGCTTTTCTTTAATCTTAAAATTTTCACCTTCAAAGGATTTCTCATGGAGGTATTCATTGAAAAAACTCATCCTTATTTACTTTTCGGTAACGCAAAATCATAACAAATAAAAAACAACCAACAGATCTGGCAAATGTGCCGAACCATTAACCAGGATAATTATCGGAGTTAACAGCTTCACGAAAAGTGTAGACAACACAAATTTGTGTATGTTATCGATAACTTGTATGGAAATGTCATAAATGACATTTGACATGTTGACAAAAACTATTAAAAATAATAAACAAGCCAAAATAAATCGGAAAAAAATATTTTATTTGCACAAAATCTGCGGTTTAAAGATGCCAAGAATTGTTTGTAATTGTTTGTATCGTCAGACATTAATTTTCCGTCCAGCGGTGATTAGACTTATCCGACGCACGGCAGGTGTTTATTATGGTCTATATAGGATAATACACAGAAATGGGAACGAACGAATTGATAAAATGCTTTTGATGCATTTATAAAGAGAAAATTGCACATTTTACTATTCTAAGCGTAGGATAATATTAATTAATCCATCAAATTCTATTAAGAAAACAAGTTTTAAAAGGGTTTAAATAACGAAATTTGTTTGCCGCCAATGAAAACACCCTTTGTTTGGAATTGGGTGTAAGGTTCTACTTAGAAAATATACCAACAAAGGAGGAAATGACCGCAACATCGGATCATTTTGACAAAGCCGTAAATACGGAATTTGGTTGGGTTCCCCAATTCCAAATATTTCATGTTTGTTTTTATTTTTATATCTTTTTCACATGCACCCTGTAAAAACTTAACGAACATCGATTAGTTAACTGACCAGTCTAGTGACGTTTCAAAATTTGTTGACGTTTCACAGAAATAAAAGAAATCCACTTCCACTCTTCTAGAGCCCTAATTTGTAAAGAAAATGGATTTAATTCTTTTAATTGGAATTGCCACTGCTCTCCTAGTGGTGATAATAACACTTTACTTCTTCCAGAAAAAATCTGACAAGCCAGGTAATTGCAACATTTTTCAAGTGTCCCTTGCATCTAATTATGAAATGCCTACTTCAAAATAGTTGGACAAGCAGAACAACAACGAAATCGAGCAGCAGCTCCTGCTCGTCCAGCAGAAGGTATTCCACGACGTGCACAAATAGCTCGAAATCAACGTAACCGTCTGCGTAACAATACAGCAGCTGCTGCTGCACCCGATGAACAAGATGATGACGACCAAGAAGCTGCAGAAGGACCAGTTGCTGCCCATGTTATGACCGATGAGAAGATAGGTGCCAAGAAACGTGCTAAACTCGAGGCAAAGGCAGAAAAACGAATTTACCGTGAACAAGAGCTGAAGGCTAGAGAGGAAAAAAAGGTTCGCGAAGAAAAGCTAGAAGAAGAACGCAAGAAGCTGGACGAAAAGGAAGCCGAAGAGGAACGCAAACTTGCTGAAGCCGAACGCTTGGCTAGAGAAGAACGGGAACGCAAAGAGCACGAGGAGTACCTGAAGATGAAGGCGGCTTTCAGCGTTGAAGAGGAGGGTTTCGAAGAAGGAGAATATGACGAAAAGGATAATCTGCTAGCAGATTTTATTCAGTACATTAAAGATAATAAAGTTGTTGTCTTGGAGGACTTGGCAACTCAATTCAAACTGAAGACTCAACAGGCAATCGATAGGATCACTGAACTGCAAACTAATGGCACCATCACTGGGGTGATTGACGACCGAGGAAAATTCATTTACATTTCCGAAGAAGAGTTAAAAGAAGTGGCCAAGTTCATCAAGCAACGTGGCCGAGTGTCAATCGCTGAGCTGGCTGAGTGCAGTAACAATTTGATCAACTTGACTCCAGTTAGTAATTAAGAAGTGATAATCTTTAGCTTGTTAGTTTCAGTTTATATTTTTCATTGTAAATCTTAGATTTATGTATATAAAAGAGTAACATTGGATAAAAGCTATCGTTTTAATCCATGTCGTCATCGTCGTCGTCCATATCCATCTCATCTTCATCGTCGTCTTCGTCTTCACTTGTTTCATCGGGATCGTGCACTTGTGACTGACACTTGGGACATTCACAGAGGAAGATGTAGTTTTCTTTGAGAACCTGTCGACGGAATGTGTACGTGTAAGAAATTTTAAATAAAACATTTAACAGGTCGCACCTTTTGCCGTGAATGTCTACTTCTCTCGAGTTGACAGTCGTCTAGATATGATATACAAATCTCATCTCCCGGTTGGATGGCGCTTATTGCTTTTAGGACAACAATGTCGTTGGAGTAGGGGAAGCTAGACTGCGCATTTGGTATACAACTGTGATTAATCTTACTTTGGAGCTGATAGAGACCAGAACCTTCATTGTTGAGAAACTCGCCAGCGACTGGAAGTAAGTAAAGTTTCTGATTAGATGGTGGCATGGCGGTCTCATTAATTGATTTCAAAGCTTAATGAATCTGTCGGGACTTTGTGGTTCGATAACCTCTTCGATCCGTCCAAGCAATTCTTAAAATCTAACATGTAATACTTACATTCCCCAACTTTGTTGTACAACTCGTCAATATAGGTGTCGAGCTCCTGCTTGGCAGGCTCTGCCAATGGCAGTTCGGATACCTTTTTCACCCACTCAGCTAAAGGGCTCGTTGCAATTCCCTGGCTATTTGTTCCGATCAATGCCATGAGCGATTTAAAAGCCTCAGGCGTGGCAAACTTCAAAGAAACTAGTTAACAACTGTTTTATAAGTAGAGTCATTCAGAAATTGCTTACAACAGCAAACTGCTCAGTATTGAATGCATTGCAGAAAGCCACAAACAACTGTTCCATTTGAGTCTCAAAGTTCTCTCCTAGGATTTTATGGTAAATTTTCTGCTCAGCATTAACTGTTGTGCTTTGAAAGGACTGTAACGTTTCGAGGAACTCTTGTTTGTTGTTGCTCTGTTCATACATCGCCATTAGACGTACAATGAGCATTATTGTACCTGTTTCTGGAGGATAGTGCATTTTTCTAAAAGAGAAACAAATCATAATCCAGTCATTACGATTCGATTTAAGCTTTCTACTTACTTCCATATCTCCTTAAGTATGTTGATTGGATGAGTATCATCGCCGCTGAAAGGACCCATGCACGCTACTTTGTGGTACTTTTTGAACGCTTCCATGCGACAATCTTCGGAGCAGTATCGTATTTTACACTTTGGGCAAAAGGTAAATTGTACAAGCCAATTCGCAGTGGGACAGTGCTCAGGAAACGGCACAACCAAAGATGGATTATTCGCCAATCGGCGTACATTCTCCACTGTAGTTTCTAAAGGACGCATGCAGTGGTCGCAGGCAGCATAGCCGTATGCTGTATTCCATGCGAACTGACATGATACCAGTGGCTCTTCTTCGAAAATTGTATCGCCCGGCTGGAAGGCTCTTAATGCAACCATCGACCGACCCTATGGATATTCGATGACACTTTGCAAGAGGTTGGTAGTTTAAATGGATGCTACATACCTTTCCGGGAAGGACTTTCACTTCAAAGGAGTTCATCTTACAGAATCACACGGCTAGAGTGTAGGATGTTTATTAAAGTGGACGAATTTCTTAAAACAAACGAAATTTCTTTCGTTACTGCAACCGCAACCTCGTGTGATAAACAACGCAGAAATGTCAACAGGCAGAAATTGACGTTGTCAAAAATCTTGGAAATGAAATTGGAACACTTTTCACAGGGTGATTAGAGAAATTATATTTATTTTATAAAAATCATTATTTATTTTTACATTGTAGCTAGTTGGTGTTGATGTAAAGTATTTCTATAAAAACTCTCAAGAGCGGACAATTTACGCATGTGCTTACACTAGGTCTGTTTTTTTCCACATCTATCTCAGTGAAGTAAAGTAAAGTAGTATTTTTAACACACAATTACAACAACTATATAGAGTCTCGAATGTGTCAAACAGTTCGTAGTTGTTGTAATTGCGTGTTAAAAATCCTACTTTACTTTACTTCACTGAGATAGATAAAAAAAACAGATCTACTGTGTGAAAATTGTCTGTGGGAGAACTGTTTAAAAGAATTTCTGTTCTTTGATAACACGTCTTTATTTTGTGAGAAGCGATTAAAGACTTCAAGCCACTTTCAAACCTATTTTCCAAAATGAATCTATTTCAAACTCCAGTGAACATTATGCACTAGATCTCTTTAGAAAGCTAACCGAATGGCTTTCCCGATTCAAGAAAACAATTACAGTTTCTATCAAAAGAACAAATCCAGAAGTGCTCTTTCTATGTTTTCTGTAGACCATTATATTTTCAGATTTGTTTGCTGACAATGAAATGTCACAATTTCTTATTGTCATAGTACATTTACACCGCACCTAAATTCAACATTTCAGCAGACAACATTTCGAAATCCAATTTTGCGTTCCCATTGAAACTTCAACATTTCAAATGACAGCTAGTACCAGAATTGATTCTCACTGGTGTTTTTTATGCTTCGAAATCAGAAGTGGTTTGTACCTAAAGAATTAATTTTATAATTATATTAATCTAAACATGAATATAAGTGATAATTCAGACATATTAAATACAATCTTAAATAAATAATATTAAATACAACAAAAAATTCCTCATCGGATTTTTTTACAGCGGTTTTTTTTGTTCAGTGAGCCCAAAAGTCATCAAAATGAGGTTTGTTCGATTTGACATACTTGCAAATGCAGCGATGAAATTCAACATTTCGCTGAAATTCAACATTTCGAAATGCTGGAAAATGTATGGCGAAATGCTGAACATTTGGCCTGAAATGCTGCATTTAGTCGAAATGATGAATTTAGGTGCGGTGTAAACGTACTATAAAGCCTTTTGCAAATGAAGTGTTTACTTTTTGACATTTAGTCAAAATACTGTTTCGTACCAGGTGATCCGGAAGAAGTAGGTTCCTACACATTAATGCATATTTTATCTTTTTTTGTGGTTCCTGTTCTGCACAATGTTTGTATGTGGTACCTAATGAATCTCTTGACCAAAGCTATTTGGAATTTGGAAGAAACACCGAAAGTCGATAACATTAACATCAAGTACGCGCTCCTCCTGATAGCAGGACGACCTAACTGTTTATAAATTGGCCCATCTTGACAAATTCTATACTAAAACTTAAAGGACCATTCACGTTGGCGCGAATTGTCAAAGTTTATTCGCAATCCACATCATTTAATTCGCGTTCCACGAACTAGCGAATAAAACATTCGTTCGAACTAGCCCCAAACTAGACATTGCGGGTAGAAACTGATGGCTGAAATTCGCGAACTACTGCGACCTAGAAATGTGTTCATTTGAACGGACTGCCGAAACTTGCGAATATTTGTTGGTTCATAGGTAGTTCTCATGTTGCTCCTGCCATCATGGCTCGTGAAAAATACCCCTGGATACATCGTTATCCACCTTTTTAATGGGAATCCATCTCCACCATGATGTAGGTACTAGCCATAATGGCCGCCGTCGAATTACATTTTCTATGACAAACTTTTGGAAAAATAAATTGAAAATTGGGAGTCAGATTGGAAAAAGCAGTTCGCTTTTGAGAAGGTTGCGGTTCCGGTGCCAGCGAAGGTAAGCGAATATCACTCGCGCGAATTCGCAAAGTTCGCTGAAATCATTTAAAAGTATGCATTTCCTATGCTGTGGTTCGAGTGCTCAAAATTTACTCGCGCGAACTTTGCGAAACTAAGCGAGTAAAATGTGCGATAGTTTCATTTCCATTTTACTCGCGCGAGCAAAGCGAATTCAAGATATGTTTTTAAGTAAGATTTGTGCTTTGCTTACTTGTGTACTGATTTGTATGCATCTTAGTTGTGTACTGATTTTCTATACTTGTCAAAATATAGTGAAATGTGTCTGGAGTCATTCTATAACATTCAAAACATAAATAGGTATTAAAAAATGTTCGGTTCTCACTTTTAAGAGAAAAAATCCCTATATTTTTTAATTATACAATACAAAACACGACATTGAGTAGAGTTTCAGACTAAAAAGACAAACAAACATAGAAGGTCCGTTCGTGTACTTTCAGCATAGAAAAATGAAAAATGTCAAATCTCAAAAATCGAGAGAGAAATCTCTCAATTTCCAGAGAATACAGAGAATACATACAAAAAGCAGCGAAAATAAATGGTTACGGCCAACAAATCATTAATAACATTATTCGAAAACATGCAAAAAAACAAACAAACATAAATCAGTCTACACTGTTTGACCAAAACAGAAAAATTGACAAACAAACGGACCTGAAACGTGTTTCTATTACTTTCGCTCCAAACATAACAAACGGTCTAAAAACAGTCTTTCACAGGCATGATATGCAAATTGTGTATTCAAACCCTTTCAAATTGAAGAATTATCTTCTAACACCAAAAGATAAAACCGAGTCATTGGACAAAGCTGGGATTTATCAAATCTCTTGTGGAACATGCAATAGGAAATACTATGGGCAAACCAAACGTTCAATTAGAAAGAGATACATTGAACACAAACAATACGTAACAAACAACGAGCCAAAGAAATCTGCCTTTGCATCACATATACTGGAACAACAACACTTGCCACTATCGACAAGTGAGGTACACCTTGTAAAGTGCGTTAAAGACGACAGAAAACTAGACGCATATGAAAGTATGTATATATACAAAGATACCACCACTTTGAACCTAGACAAGGGAAACATACAGTCTGAGTTGTTCTCACTGCTATGACATTGCAATGCAATCCCCAACAAGAACTAGTGGGCCTAACACTGCGCGTGCACAAAAAATGATCTTCCCCCGTTACTCTATTACTTTTACTTTCAGTCTCTATGCCGTTGATGATGATGCTGTTGCTGCTGCCCTGCCGCTGATGACAACAACGGTGACGATGACGACGGTGATATGCATTACCTTGGCTGATGTCGCGTTATATGCAAAACCATTTTATATTTAGTCGTGTTGCTGATGATGGGCGGTAAACTGCTTGAAATGCATTCAAAATTTTTTCGACTGGTTTTAAAAATAAAGTATTTGTTTTTAAACGAAAAAACAGAAAACTCAATTTAATGTGTGTTTTATCTTATAATAGTGTTTAATTCCAGAGAAGTACCTGACCGATTTTCTTACAAAAAGTTTAAGAAATGTCATTTCGAGATTCGTAAAATAAACGTTAACGGCGAAATCTACAAAATAAGTTGGACTTGAATTTTTTATAAGCTAAAATACCTGTTAAACCTAGTATTTGGAATGCGCTGATATGTTCTAGGAGAACATTCAATTACAACTTCATCCTCCGACATTGTTGAAGACGAAAATAAATAGAGTTTTATTTGTCAAACTTTTGAGCTGTCACTTAGACAGTTTTCATTTTTTCATTTGAGTAAAATTCGCTTTCACTGGAACCGCAGCCTAAGCTGGGATTTTTAAACACGTCCGTACGTTGAAACATTAAAAATGTACGTAGAAAAATGTATTAACTTGGTTTACGGACATTAAAGGAGGTATGGGGCACGGGGTACGGTGGGGTCATTATATATTCATTATACATTCACAGAAATAAAACAACGTAATATAATATTTTAACATTTCCTTTTTTTATTTAAATTTCATCAATATTTGATTTTTATTTTTCATCAGATGTAGTAGATATTTTTGTGTATTTAATATAATATTTCTTGTCAGTAATATCACCTAATTTTAGGAAAGAGAAAATGTAATACATACATATATATATATAGTTTTTGTATTTTTTTTTTCGTTTATTTTTATATAATAAAATATTTTAAACTTTACTTTCTAAAACTTAATTCATAAAATTTCATTCCTTATACATATTTTTAGTTTTATATAATAATTCACTTTCATGTCTGCCGTTTTAAAATACACGTTTTATTATTCATCTTTGTTAAATAAAATTATCTCCATTTATTCATATTCAATTAAAATTTATTTTCGTTTACTACTTATAAGTTAATTGTATATTTATGATTAATATAACTTTTAACAGTAATTATTAGTTTTTGTTTTCATCTTTTTATAATTGCATTTAACAGGATAACATTTTTGTTATTGTTTCATGTTTGTATATTAGTAAAATGAAAATTGTCTGTCTTACTAAAAATTAAAGTAATAAGCACAAACAAAATAATTAAAAGTTAGTATTAAATAAAAGAAAAAAAAATTATGAAAATAAAAATTAAACAAAAAATATTAAAATTTAATATCACTCCATTATAGAATAATTACAGTTACACTTACAATATTCATTTTCGAATCTTTGTTTTTTTCTTTTTCTTTTTTACTATTACTTATTTTATTTATTATTTTGGTTTTATAGTGTATATATGTTTAGAAAAAATAATTTAAGCGGTAGCTTATTTAATTATTATTATTTATATTTGCTTTTTGTTTATCGTGATTTTGTTTTTTAATTTAATTTAAGCTTTATTGTTTTATAAAAATTCTTTTTGTATAATATTGATATTTTTAGTAAGAAGTAAACTAAATTTTTTTTTCTTTTTTAAATTATTTATGGAAAAATAGATGTGTATGTGTTTTTGTTGTATTTTAAAGCGTATAAGGATACGATGGGATATTGGAGAACGTATTCCTTGTTTTTCTTTTGTTTATAAAGCATTTCAAAAGTTCTATAATGATATTATGTGTATGTTGCTGGTAGACAAAATATCCCATTTTAATTGGTGTTTGATTAGAAGAGAAATATTCAAAATTTGTTTGTTTTCTCGTTCGTACCGCAAGAGGGCAAGTTGCTGTCGGTTCTCAGCAGTTCAGAGCACTTTGTAAGGCCATTTTACCTAAAAGTGGTTTGTGGGAAAAGTTTAGTTGTCAAAATGTTTGCCAACTGTTAAACGAAGAATTTGTTTATAATAAATTAAGAAAATAATTCAATTGGTCTAACTAAAGAAACTGTCCCCGTTTTCACAATTAAAGTTTGACTTAAGCATGTAAAACTGTCACAGATTATGATAATTGACAAAAATTGTCATTGTAATTATGTATTTCCTTTCGGCTACATATCCATATGAATACGCCATTTTTCTCAAGGCTCTTAAATATTAAAAGTCAATCGCGCATCTTTATTATTACATGCAACTAACGGTTATGTTTGTCTAATCGTTTTGAGACAGCACGTTTTAAAGTATAAAAATAAATTTAACAACTTTTCTTCTTTGCAGAAAGCCAAATTTTTAAGTATCATTCTCGTTGTACATGCCAACGTGCTCTGTCAAAAAACAAATGTCAAAAACTTACTTATCATTCAATGACAGAGTTGATGTCCCAATATTTATTGAAACTAAACGCCAAGTGGGAGTTAAACATATTGTACAATTGGAAAATCAATAATAAATGTAAAAACAAGTTTCATTCTTCACTTTTGACAGAAACAAAATATAACTTACATTATACCTAATAAACAATTTTGACATTTTGTTTTTCTCCATTATTAAGAGCATTATAACATAGGAAATATTCCCTTACTCGCTTACAAGTGCAACTTCTCTGGCCGTTGGTACCGCATTATTAAGCGTCGCTTGATTCAAACTTGCCGTATCTCCATCCGCTGACAATGATCCTGATGACAATCGGCTTGTATCCTTTTTAATAATCACTTCATCGTCCAATTCATCTTCAATTAGACGCGGTTGTGAGTTCTTTTGGTTGTTTTTGGAATTCACGCTAGATGTCTCGTCGTCGGCCTCATCTTCAGCAACACCACCATCACCGTTCGTAGTTTCTTCGATGTCATTGTTATTATTGTTGACGCTATCTTCGGTTTTGTTGTTATCCAAAACTTCTTCTTCGACAATGTCTTCGATTAGTGATCGGCTTCCCGAGCCGGAATGTGACTTTTCGACTGTCACCTCATCTTCTTCGGATGATTTGCTTTGATGAATCGGATCGGAGGCACGTAGTGATTGCTCTGATCCACCGACTCCTTCGCCACTAGGTCTTAGAACTAAATAAAGTAGAATGTCCGACAAGGATATGATACCAATGACTTTTTGATTCTCATCGGTAACAACCAATCGGTGCACTTCGGCGCGTACGATGCGCTCCATAACGGTGTAGAGGGTCTCGTCGAGGTTGCATTTTTGAACGCCTTCGAACCATTCGTTGCGGTGTTCGTTTGCCTTGCGCAGAGATACATCTAAGTCGTTGTAGGTTTTTTCAGCCGCTAGATTCTGAAAAGCAAGGAAAATCAATTTGTTAGCCCAAAACAATCACAAACAAAAAATATCGAAACGCACACGAATGTGCGCTAAGAAGCTCACATCATAAAATTGGCAATGACAAGAACTTTGTGCTTCTAAAAATATTTATAATGAACAATAAATACTTACAATCACATCGAACTTCGCATAAATATCCACCAATCGTCCTTCGGCATCTACTAATGGCAACGCTGATACTCTCCTCTCGACAAATTTCTTTAAGGCCATTATTATACTAGTACTTTCATCCGCAGTCTCAATATTATCATATGTGCCAATTTTTAAATCTCTCAATTTCTTTTGCATATACGATGGCTTTGGTAGTTCATTAATCTGCAAAAGAAAGACGTTATTACATTAGAACAGTTTCAACAAAAATCATGTAGGTACTGATAAAACTTACATATAAAAACAGGAACCTAAGGATTCTCTTATGTGTCAATATGTACAAAACATTTCCTGTCATTGGATCAATAACCGGTAATCGATGAATTCGGTTATGTATTAAAATTTTTATAGCATCATATAGCGATGCATCAGGTCCGATACTAACTAAAGGCATTACTTGGTTGTGGAGAACACCTGCAAATAAAATAATAATTATCATTAATTGGGAATAATGTAAATCACTTTTCGATCTTTTAAGACATGTTTAAAGTCACCTAAAGTGCTTTGTATAAAATATAAAGAAACAAAGAAAGAAACTCACTTCTCCATGTATCTAACTTGTGCTCCTCCAATTGATCCATCGAAGAATTCGGCGACGTATAATACATTTGTAGGATTTTGATGAAATCTGTTATGGTTAACATTCCGATAAATTGTTGTTTCTGTGAATCCCATAGTGGAGCTGCTCTAACACCATTATATACTAGGGCATAGAATGCCTTCTTCACCAGCAGTTGAGTATCGAAGACAACTAATTTAGCAGAGGTCGGTATCAAATCATAGCACTTATGGAAACGGAAAAATTTAACAAATATTTGTGATTCGTCCTCTTCTGTAAAAGAAATAAAAAAAAAATGCAAAATAATATTTAATATTTTATATAAGGAGTCTTCTTTTAATACTATAGCAGTAACACTAACACCACCATTACAAGAGAGAGGATCTACCCGATTTCGAACTGTCAGCCGAATATTAATCATAAAGTAAAAAGTGACGTTTAATACATTGGAATACATCTAGTACGATATTATTCTGAGCAGAATTTTACATCTTCAAAAGAAATTAAATAAATCGACCTGAAACATGATTTCACCTTTTTTCAGCAACTTGGCTAAAAACCGCTTCCATCATTATAAGAAAGGTTCTACCCGATTTCGAACTGTCAGTCGAATATTAATCATAAAGTAAAAAGTGACGTTTCATACATTTGAACACATCTAGTACAATATTATTCTCAGAAGAATTTTACGTCTTCAAAAGAAATTAAATAAATCCACCTGAAATGTCAGTTCACCTTTTTTCAGCAACTTGGCTAAAAACCGTTTCCATCCATCAGACACTTGTTCGAATTCCTTTATACTCTCTATCGGATATCTATCCGCATCCCACCAAGATTCCTTTGATATAGCAAGATGGTCTTCCTTCCCACCACTGAGCACCAACCGTCCAGCATGATTAGAATAGAAGTGCAGTTGTAACATGTGGTGTCGTTGGCAACAATGGAATTTTGATTACTTCTATTGGTGGCTTCGACCACTCTATCACGATCAAAAATTTCACAAATTTTCCGACGCATCACCAAATTGGACACAAACTGATCGACACACTTTTCTGACGTTGATTATTTTTCTTTTTTTTTTTTTTCAAAAAATTATTATATTATGATTTATCAGTTTTTGCTATAAAAAAAAAAACAAACAATTTGCGAAGTCAGTTAACGCTCAATTTCGAAATTTCGCCACAGCTGTTTGTGAGTCTAAATTTTTGACATTGACATTGTAAAATTGCTTGCAAAGCAAATGTTAATATTAACAGAAGAAGTTCTAAAAATAAAACCAAAATGTATAAGCTCTGCGGTCTGCTCTGAGATGGCACATATTTTAATTAATAGTCGACATGTATTCAAATGTAAAATGAACATATTTCATGGTAAATTCATTCTCAGAGCAAACGACAAAAGAATTTGATTAATGCGCATACACACCGGGGCGCTAAGTCGCAACAGATGGCAAAATGACAAATGCAATTTGAAAGAGAAAAATTAGCTTGGCTCGAAAGGAATCGATTTTGCAATGACCTGTCGTCGGAATTGTTTTCATTTTTTTTAAACAAATTTGAACAAATTAATAAAAATATTTCACAATGGAAATTGCAAATTTTTGAGCTGTCAAATCGAAGATTTATATTTTGCCGGACTTTTTTGTTACAAAAATATGTAAATATGGGAGTAGGTATAAACCGAATACAAAGTCAACTAAAATGTATGCTAGATGTCATGGTAGATTAACCTTAAATTTGGCAAACAAAAAGGATATAAAAACTAATTGTGACGTTACACCAGGTGGGAATTAACTATTTAATTAAATTGAGGAAATTTAGCGATAAATTAAATTTTGTACCGCCCCTTAAATTTGGGAAACATGTTAAAATGTCTGAGAGAATTAAAGAAAAATAAATAAAATTTAGAGGTTAGGATAAATTCGTATAAATTAAATGGATTGCATCTAAGAATTTTGATTTATTTTCATGTTGCAACAAAGTGGAGGGGACTGTGTACTGATATAATCAGTGGTAGCTTCCGTTTTAGAAATTTTGACAGGATTTTAAAATGTTGTCCATATAATGTCAAAAGGAATTTAATTGATGTAGGTATACGTTAAGATAAAGACTTATATAAATCAAATTAGATTATGAGAATATTTTAAATATTAATACAAACTTCGGAAATGGGAGCGTGAGAAGAGTCCGATTTCAATTGTGAATACACTTAAAACGATCTCTTTGCCTAAAGCATCCACTACTGTTAACAAATGTTTGAACAGATACTGTTGCACGCAAGTTCTTCGCTATAAGTTGAAAGTTCAACGTTAGTTCAGAACTATAGACTTACCCCCAGTTTCACAGTGGCAGTTTAAACTTTAGTTCAACAATTAATTCTGTTTCAGAATTTCGTTTAAACCTTGAACAGAGTTCACTCTGTAGTTTAAGTTAAACTACAGTATTCTGCCGTTTAAACCTCAGATCAGCCGATTGTCAAAAACACAAATATTTGACGTTGTTTTGCGTATTCTTTGAAGGAAAAGACAATGAACGATTTTAGAAAAGTCGTATAAAAGCTAAGTACTGTACAATACTATCAAATTCATTCATTAAATTTAGTTGAACTGAGTTCAATTGAACTGAAGTTTAGATTATATTGTGAAACCGGACGAGTTGAACTTCAAATTTAAACTCACGTTCAGGTTCAGTTGAACTTTAGTTTAAACTTTCAGTGTGAAACTGGGGTTAGTGGTTACTAATCGAGGGTTCAGAAACACCAAATATTAAAACATGTCCCATAATTCACGCAAAATTTGAATTTTGCGCCATTTAATAATACAGTGATGCCAACGGAAAAAAAGATAACAATCTGACATTTAGTAAAAATGGAAAGCTATATACGAAAGAACAACGCATTTTCATTGTTGAGCAATATTTTAAAAATAATGAAGGTTTGTCAGCTGCAGTCCGCAATTTTCGAACAAAATTATGGCCGTCATATAGTGATTTAAAGCAACTGTGAAGAGAATAATTGAAAAATTCAAAGCGACTGGATCAATTAGTGATCTTAAACACTCTGGGTGTCCTGTCACTAGTCGTTCAACAGAAAACATCGAAGCAGTTGGCGAGAGTATTGCTGACAGTCCAGGAACATCAATTCGGCACCGTAGTCAAGAATTAGGCATTTAGAGAAGCTCTCTACAGCGAATTTTCACGAAAGACTTGAAACTTCATGCTTACAAAGTTCAATTGACTCATGAAGACTACTGACCATGCAGCGAAGAGAGTTTGCTGAATGGATTTTGGAATTTAATTTCTTAATCTTAAACTTAAACTTCCTAAAAACTTAGAGGAATGACAGCCCAAATACTGAAACTGCTTCTCAGCTAAAATTAAAATGCTAGAATCATTTTTATTTTTTACAATTTATTTTGTTGTAGGTTAGGTTTGAGTAGTTTTCGAGAAAAAAAAAATAATTACTTCAAAAATGGACTCTGGTGACTCCAATATTCTAGTTCAAATTGTTTCGCATTGATGGGGGTTGTTTTACATATCAGCAGCTAACCATTCATGTACGCAACAAAATGCTGAACTACTTGCATTGAACTGCATGAACTATTTGTGTTTTCTCTTAATTTGTAAGTTCAGAAGAGTGCATTCAAAATAATTCGTGAGGTTTACCCTGGTATACAGTAGGATTTGAATTTTTCTCCGATAATCACCCTTATTCCGAGTGGCGTTTACGACGATTTATGAAACGCTAATTTGAATTTGGAATTACGAGTGGCGTTTTTGAGTCGTTGAACGCCATTTGTCACTGAACGGCATGTGGAACCTAATGGCGTACGACGAACGTAATGTGAGAAACTTCACTGCCATTCTGTAAGGCGTTGAACGCCACAAAACGACAAGAAAAACGACGATTTCTGTCGTTAACAAATTAGTGAACGCCAAGTAATGAAAATCGACTGAAAATTTAACTTCTTGAATTGTTATTTTATTCAATTTAATAAGATTCTTTTCAAGGGTTATAAGTACCAAACCAGAAACAATTTAATGGAATTTAATTAATTGGCAAAGGGATTTTAAAAGGAGTCTTAAATGATGACCCAGCCTAGACCACCATCAAGAAATGGAAAAGATTGGCAGAAAGTTTTTGTGAGCATCACTTTGAAACATTTTTTGTAAATGTAGGCTGTGATCGTCTCGTCCTTAATTAAAATGTTTTCCTACACCATTCTGGTAACTACCCTCAGTCAAGAATCTCGCAGTCGCAGCAAATTATATCGCCTGCACAGACGGCGACCATGTACATATGTACTTTCCACGAGCTTACCTTTTATTTCGTCCAATGAAGATTTCCTTACATTCTAAAAAACATTATGGAATCCGAAAATAATTAAACTGAGAATTTTTTTTCGAAAAAGATAAACAACAAAACACTGATACAACCAACAACAATTTATCTGTCAGCACTGATTAGCTCGTTTGGATCGTATGTGGAATGTGAACTACTTACCGACGACGTCGTACCCTGTCGTGGAAGTTAGGGAATAAGTCTTCCAAAATGAAACGCCTCCAATAACGACAAACGTCGTGAAAGTAAAACGCCACTCGGAATAAGGGTGAATGCGATGTTTTAAGTCGCACCCTATGTGCCTACATACATAGCTTAGTCCTTAGGCTTGAACTAAAATGAACTACATGAACGAACTAGGGTCACAATAACTTTTTAGTACAAACAAATTTCACAATTTTGAGTTTGTAAAATTTGAGGTGGGATACTAGTTGTTAGTACGGGGTAATATCACTCCGTCCCGGTTGTCAGTGGACAAAATTTACTAAGGAGATTTGAACTTAATTGATCGATCTCTCAAATGAACTGCTTTAGGTCCCGGTTGTCAGTGGACAAAATTTACTAAGGAGATTTACCTTAATTGATCGATCTCTCAAATGAACTGCTTTAGGGGGTTTATTCAAAAATTTCCCAGAACCTACTTAAAAACCTCTTCAGACTTGTGTAAACGGTCGCTACCTATAGATATGTGCCTGTTAAGGTTAACTGGTTCGACGAAGAAGAGCGGAATTCCAAATTTATGTATTATGAAAACGCATAGAACTCTTCAAGTATAAATAACTATTTATGTAGGATCGTATTGAAAACATCGAATCTGACAGTTTGCGGCAAGAATGCTGTACTTCAATACATACATACTACTCACATCTTAAATCCAAATGGGGCTTAATTATTCAATTCAACCTTGGTGGACACTCCACTCTGTCTAGACAAAAGAGTAAAGTGTTGCAAACTACAACATTATTGCTCGCATAAAAACATCGCTCATAAATAAGAATAAAAATAAATAAACATTCGAGCTAATATATCAGAGCAAATGTTTACAACTATTAAAAGCAATCGATTAAAAAACTATTTCGACCAAAGAATTTTGTAAATAAAACTTTAGTGAACAATAAATTCCAATAACAATACAAAAAATATACTTTGGCAGTTCCGGTTGCGTGGCCATTATTCATCGTATAAATAAACATGTACCAAAAAAACACCGCCCCCAATGGGCACTAGAGAAAGAAATTCGCAACACGGAACGGATGGACAGTGTGCCCCCTCCCCTATACAAAATTGGCGATCAACAAATTGCTCAATTGTTTTGAACTACAGCATCGCGCCTTCATAGCGAACCTCAGATCCCACACATTATGTCAAAAAAAAACGTGCGACCGCTAATTTCATATCAATCAATATCTAGGTCCCTATATTGAACTAGAACATCGCCCACGCGTTTAGCATACAAAACACGAAAATATTCAGCTAAAAATGCAATTTGGCAGAAATACACTACACAGAGCGCACCAATACCCTGTTGCGACCCCCTTCCCCAAAACAAATGAAATTTAAATAAATTTCCTTTCTTTCTGATTTATTTTTTTTTCTGTATTTTTAATTTAGCGGGCAGTCGAAGCAGAACACAAAGTGGATAAATTTACATTTTTCGCAAACGGATTTTATTTTTTAATTAAGCGTTAACTGGGCTAAGCTGAATATTATCGAAAATATAATTTTCTTTCATTGAAAACACTTTAATTTCGACTAATTGGTCGATTTAGATACGAGGAGATTAATGAACGAATTTCGCGTAACGATATAATTTGTTTATTGTTGTTTTTGTTTACGGGGGTGTGTCACCCTATTGAGAGTTTACAAACACAAGCAATGTGCGCAGCTGATGACGATAATAGATGGCGCTAGCCTTGTATAGGTATGGATGACCTTTTTTTTTCGTTTGCAAAGGTATGACTTTTTTTTAAAAAAAACACTTTTTGAAAATACGCAAAGACCGACGCGACGAGACGTTTTTTTCTTTTTCATTCGATGTTGTGTTTCGTTAATTTAGTTTTTTTTTCGAATTTGTTTATAACAACTTATTTATGCATCAATTTTCTAATTTAGAAGACTAAATCGCTCGAAATTTTATCACAAACTGAGCAGAGCAATGAAATAAATTTTCTTCAAAGTGAAAAAAGAATAAGGAAAATCGGTCAGACACGACGACGGACGGGACGAATATTTTTTCTATGGTGGTCTATATGTGAAGAGGAGAGTGTGATGAGCGCTGCCCCAATATCAGAGTAAAAAAAAAATATATTTGAATTTCAATATCGTATCTCACTGAATAGTGGATGTGGATTTAGATTTAGAACAGTGGAGGTAAAAAGTTTTAGTGCAAACAGGTGTGTGTATAGTAGCTTCTGGGTCCGGATCTAAAATTGAATATCCGAGTTTATTAGCTGTGCTGTTAATCTGACTTTTTAGTAATACATACATCCGATTCATCAAAAGACTAATAGGTATAGTATGTAGCTATTCTTGTTGATTTTCGAAGTATTTTCTCGTAGCCATATTTATTTTGGGGGTCTATTTCTATATTCTCATAACCATTCTTTCGGTTTTATTTTTCGTGAATGACATCTGAATGGCTGAATTGAGAAACCTTCCCAGAAATGTTATTATTATCATGTTTACGTTGATTATATTAAAAAGTAAAAGACTTCGCAAAATATTCATACAAATCACGAAATTTGTCAAACATTTTCAAGATTCATAAATGAAGTATTTGTCATAGTGGTCAATGCAAAAATTCAGCACAAACAGAACAAGAAATTGTGTCAATGTCATAATAAATCTCTTTTCGATCAATGGGAACACCTAATGAGATTTGTATACGTTTTTGATAAGTCTTGTCAGTTAATACTCTCATATTTTTAACAGATGTCAGGTAATACTGTAAAAGCAAGGCGTAATTTGACGTAAACAATTTTAGCATTATCGTAAGCACTCTTGTGAAATACTTCCATTTGAAAATTAATACACTGCATGATGTAAATGGAATTTGCTGCATTTACGAACGCGAACTCACTGATCGAAAAGATGAATCTGGGCCTTTTTTCATGACATATTGCTGATTGTTGATTTATGCTGTGCTGTACTATAACAATTTTGACAATCGAACAATCCCCAAATTATCGGATTATGTCCATTGTCGACAAATTTGTATTACCAACGTTGACCGTGGGTCGATGGAGTGCATGACATACATAATGTCATATGATGAAATTTGACAGTGACATCGGATTTTTGAAAATGACAAAACAGTTCAGACAATTGCAGTGATGACATTACTAAGGTGGTGCTTACAGTCCGTGGTGGACCTGAACTACGATTATAATAATAATAAAAAAAAAAAACATTTCCTTAAGACTAATTTACCCCAGTGTATCAACCGCAATCACATATCTCTATCAGATAAAAAAAAAAAACAACAACATTTTTCTCTCTCTCAAAAGAGATCTCTATGCTTCTCACGATTTAGTCCGCAGGTATAAAAATAACAACAAAATACAAAACAACTACACTCAAATTTGTATGTTGTTCTTTTTAAAACAACAGAAATAAAATGGCATACAAAATGAGAAAAAGAAACTGAAAACTCAAATAAGACAGACATTAACCCTTGACTACGAACGGACAGGGTACAATTTCTTTTCTGAATTTGACAAGATGCCAGAGAATTTTCGAAAAAATTAAAACAAGAAGGTAACCGCTCACTTTTTTGCCGGTGTAAATTATCTTTAGTGACTTCTCATTTATAAAAACAGAATCATTCGATAGATATCCGAAAGACGCTGTTCAGCTTTCAATTTCGAAAATATAAACAAAATAGTGAATTGGGATTTTTTTTCGTTGTTTGTTCATTTTTGGTTTATTTTGAAAATAATTAGCCAGAAGTGATGTGTAACGTATAGATATACCGGCATACTCTTGTTTTCATGGTGATGTGCCAATTAATCACTTTTGCAATTGTCACCTTCCCACGCCTAGAAAGACTGCAGGCGAGAGTGATTTGTGCTATAGACGTGCCTGGTTATGGTTACACTGTTACACACCATTTCAATTATCTTTACGCAAATCAATTAGAAAAGGTATTAACATCCTAAGATGGACAGAGTGGGTATTTTACATGACATGTTAATACTATTTATAAGCGTGACATGACACAATTTAGTAATTTTCCTGTTCAACTGTTTCAACTGACTGGCAACTGACATTTATTGAAATAAACTAAGGCCCCTATTGTGAGTGTCGATCGATAGAAACTTTAATTGTCGATTGCGATTGATATTTGTCGATTTGTCTTGTAGTCGATTACAAATGTCTGGTCGATGCTTTCTCTTGGAAGTGAAAACAATTTTGTGCATGCGAATAGCTAAAATCAATCGACGCAATCGACAATCACAACAAGGGCCTAACATTCGTGATTGCGATTCCAGCACAGCGCTTTGAAAATGTCAGCGTTCATACAACTTGAGTTAGTTCAGTATCTCAGAATCTAGTTTAGTAAGTCTGACAGCTCCCTTACTTCATGTTGCTGAATTTTCATTGGCCCGAACTGCTCACGTGAACAGTTTTCTCAGTCGACGTTTATGTCCGCAACACCGACATATCAAGTCAAGAATTTCTCGACTTACTACTATAAGTTGACGTCTACTCTTGCCAACATGTGTCCGGAGAACTCAGTTTTGACATTTCTATTGGGTCATCGGAGAGCATGGTAGAGCGCAGTTTGACATTTCGATTCATAACTAATAAAGCTAATAACGGAGTTCAGCAATTTCGTTTATAGCAAAGCGCTTTGAAAATGTTCGAAATCTTAGTACCTACCCTGTCAACGTGCATCTGTCACTTTTAAATTTTCATCATTAAAATGGTAGCTCCACTGATTTTCTAAATTTACAATAATACCGTCATTTCACGAATCATAAACACCAGTGCACATTATGTACATTTTAAAGTTTAAAGCTGAAATCTAGGTTTTTCTTGATTTCTGTGGGCGGCCATAATTGATTGGGCGATTTGACAATGGAGTCTAACCCCCAGTTTCACACTGAAAGTTTAAACTAAAGTTCAACTGAACCTGAACGTGAGTTTAAATTTGAAGTTCAACTCGTCCGGTTTCACAATATAATCTAAACTTCAGTTCAATTGAACTCAGTTCAACTAAATTTAATGAATGAATTTCATAGTATTGTACAGTACTTACGACTTTTCTAAAATCGTTCCTTGTCTTTGCTTTCAAAGAATACGCAAAACAACGTCAAATATTTATGTTTTTGACAATCGGCTGATCTGAAGTTTAAACGGCAGAATACTGTAGTTTAACTTAAACTATAGAATGAACTCTGTTCAAAGTTTAAACGAAATTCTGAAACAGTATTAATGGTTGAACTAAAGTTTAAACTAAAAGTGTAGTTTAAACTCCCACTGTGAAACTGGGGGTAAGTATGTCTCAGCCTTTGATATAAGAAATTGTTTATATAATTGAAACCGCAGTCTGTGTATGTCAGCTGATTAGGCATTCGTACACGACCTTAATTAGAATGCAAACGTGGTAAGACGGACGAAATTATATGTAAATTAGCGCAGTGATTGGAAAAATGCCAATGCCAACATATTGCAGAAATAACTGCATCAGACAGACTATATGTACATAATTACGATACGTACGATATATTGCCGGTAAATTCTGATTAAATAAACAAATGAAGAGACTATACCTTTAGAGATACGCTACCCAGTAAATAATAGTAAAGCAGCGACTTAATATTCAATCCTGCTCACGTATCAAATACGTGTTTGTACAAAAATATTAAAAAGGATTAACTGCCGGTACAAAATTTTTATAACAAAAATTTGCCAAAAGAATACTGTAAGAGTCAAAAGTGAGTGAACCCCAATTTTTTTTTAAGAATCTGTAAAAAGTTTAATATCGAAGCGTATTTAAATTCGATAGCTTAAACTGCTGTGTAGTGATTTAGAAAACATTTTTTGCAAACTACATATGTAGTAAAAAATAAATTGGTACTTTTCGGCACACTAGACTTGAACGTCTAATAAACTTTCGGGAGTATTACTGTCATACAGAAAGATTCTCAATTCCGCTGGTAAAATACGACATCAAATTGTAGATTCCTTTAATTCATGTCCGAATTAGATGTTCATTGATTTTTTGACCCAACCATTTTCTATAAAACTACGAAATAGTGTTTGGTTGTCTCAAAATTATTGTTAAATAATTCAAAAAAAATACTGAAAATATTTTTGTCGAACAAAACTAACATATTTCACAAGCAAATCATTCAATTCAATTATAATCGATGATTCAACTTCATTTTGCTTTGTCATTGCCATGATGATCCAAGTGTCCACTTAGTTCAATGTAAACACAAAGCAGTACCTATAAAGAACTGATTCTGAGGCAACAGCAAGGTGAAGGATGAACTTTAATTTAAGCGCCATTGAAATTCTGCAATACACTATTAGTCACCTCGCACACAGATCCTATACAATGCGGTTCCCTCAATGCAAAAACGTGATCTGTCAAATTCAGACAGCTTCACAAGTCAATCCTTCATTTGATGCCAAAAAAATTAAACTCCTCTCAGACACGTGTGCTACATAGTCTATCAATTATTCCTTTGAACTATTAAGTTGCTGCAGAACTTAAACTCATGAACTTATGGCATACAAAATCCATCGACCAAGATGGATAGGATATATGTATACATTTTTTGGCTTCTCTGCTAATTTCTATAAATAAACCAATAATGACTTTAAATAAATACAAAAAAAAAACGATAAAAATCGTCCCACAAACTGAGGGAGTCAATTCTTTTGCGACAAAGAATCACTTGAAGTCACACAATCCTGAAATATTACCGTCTTTGATTTTAATCGCCGTCTTAACAATAAATATTACTTAATTATTTATTTTCGTGTATTCTCTAGAGACACGGTGACTTTTTATCCACAATAAGTGTGGATTAATTGGCTCAATGCCCGACATTGTTATTTATTACAAATAACTGGCGTATAGTCTGTTTTTAACTTCTAAGAAAAGAAAATCAAAGAAATTCCTAACAACAGTAACATAGGGGATAAATACATTTTTCTGAAGTTGGGTGGTGTTAACAAATTTATATATTTTTAAATTAGTTTTATTTCGAACAGTAAATTTCACTTACCTAAATCGGATAAATTAACTTTTTCAAGGAACGGATCTGCAACAGGTAACTGAAAATAGAAATAAAAATAAAAACGCTATAAGTATTTACATAATAATTGTGAAAATAAATTTAGCGTTACAGGCAAAATTATTTCGCTCGTAAATTAATTTGAAGATAAATGTCAATTATAACACAAATCATAAATTTTCTACTTGTACACAAATTAAACTATAAGCTTGAATTCAAGTGATGACAGTATTTTCGAAGAAAAATTCTATTGTATACATATTTGTATAATTAAAATCGTAAAATGCATTTAATGCCATAAACGTGGCTGACCATAGTTGTCATTTTGTAGCATGTTAAATGACGTAGAATACGTTTTTGAAATTACAAAAGTAATAAGAAGATAGGAGGTACATGTGTGCGTTGACCATTTTTGTAGAATTACAACAAGTTGTATGCAATCACTTGGATATTAATAAATATGAGTAAGCACTTTTTTTTATTATCCTTTTATGGGAACATATAAGCCAGACAAGTTTGCATTTCATTTCCCATATCAATTAAATCTGTCAATTTGAAGACATTCGATGTTAGACTATCTGTGCGAAGAGAAAAGTTGACCGTACCATAAATGTTATAATTTAAGGCGTACAATTGTTAAAATGTTAGATAAATAATGAAATACATATATACAAAAACTGTCAGTCGAGTTGGGGAACAAATACAATCAAAGTGTAGAAAGAAGTGCTAATTGCAATAAAGCTCTTCGTAATTAAATTAAAGAACGAACCATAAATATTGTAAAAATAGACAAATTGGCAATGTTAGCAGACGCAGTAAATATTTCTAATGAATAGAATAAACTCCAGAGCCTAAGGATCTGTGGTATCACAATGGACCAAAAATATGGTCTAAGTGTGTCCCCTTTGGGACAGCCACCTTACCTAACCTAACCTAACCTAACTCCAGAGCCACAATTACAATGACAGGTTGATTTTTATTATGTACGGGCTTTGTTGTCATTTGAACACATGACACACGGCGCGTTTCACTTTTCGTTACGCTCATATTGGCCAAAATATTAGTTTTTTTTAATGATCGAAGAATTTATTTACATAATCTACTCCCGAAATATTTTCTTTCATCTGTCTAAGCAACATTGAGGTGTGTGCAGGTCTGGAGTGGTATATCCGGAATATGATCGAACTAAGAGCAACACTAAATTTAATTCAACCACAAATATCGACAATATACACAACTTAGCCAACACAACAAGATCATGTTGGCTGTACACACAGTGAGCATTAAATGTACGTAAACTTCTATGCACTTTAACATATTATTTAGGGTCTTGAAAAGGTTCTTAAAAACCAGTAATCCGTAAAAAGTTTGATAAGGAAATAACAATAACTAAACGTATTTCATTTCGACAGGATAAAATACTTTATAGATATGTTGTTCACGCGCATTACTATATCTGTTACCAACCTAAGTGGAAGAAATCGCCATCAATATTCTAGTACCTTTTATCTCCTCCGCTCAAGTATAAATACCACCAACTTCAGGTGATGCGCTCTCTTTCTTTTGTGAACACTGAACAGCGACCAACGACAACGTTAAAAACGTTATTTTTTGCGTCCAGCCATTTGGTTTTATTGTTTTATTTACAGTTAATCGACTGCACCTGCACTGGAATCGACGACCGATTCAAGCCGAAAACATATGTACTTAAAAAAAATTGTTTCCAAACTACAAAGACAAATGAAAATATCATTTACTCACTTTTGACGTTTACTGTATGTAGTGCATTTATACAGAAAATGAACTTAAGTAAACTTAACTAGTGATTGTATGATTTTGTCTAGACAAACTTGGGCACTACTTATAGAAGTCGTTAGAACTGCGATCCGCAAATTAATAGATTGATATTTGCAAAGGACTGACCCCTGTGAGACTTGACACCAGCATTTAATACTGGAGTTTGCATTTTTGGCGGCCTCGCTTGATTTAGCAGTCGTTATTAAGCAATTAAGCCTTAGGCCCAATGCACACGGATCAACTGGAAAAAAACTGATCAGCAATGCGAATTGGCAACTAGTTTGATTCGAGTCATACCCTGTGTAATCAAATGGGACGACGCACACGACGCTACTGGTTGAAAACTCGTTTGCGATTCAAAAAAAAAAAAAAAATTAAAAAACAGTTTGTAACCAGTCGTCTGTTGATTTACATGTCGGGTTGCCTATTGATTCCAGTTTCTAAGTTTGTTCGGGCCTAGAACAAAGGATTCAAAATTGGCTTGGGAGATTACTTGACCACAACTGTATTTGCTAAATCGGTTAAAAAAGTGTTCCGTAATAAAGAAAAACCACTATATTCCACAACGTTATAACTTATAAATCAGAGTAAACATTTATTTGGCTTATGTACTTCATTACTGACATTTGACATTATTGTGACATAATTTCACTTATGGGACATTTGTTGTGGGTGGTGCAGTGTTTCCGTCGTAACCATCAATGTTCTTGTTAACGTCAACAAAGTTTGTCCAAGATGAGCGAACAATAGACGAACCTGTTGCTGTTGGGGGGAGGTTGAAAAACATGACGACACTGAACGAACTAGAGATTTTGATTGATGATGAGTTTCCTCGTGTGTGGAGTCAAATCACCACTGAGTCCGTAACTGGTCTGTAACCCGAGTTGCCAACCGGTTTAGTTTTTTTTCAGTTGCTCCATGTGCTTTGGGCCTTAGACTTAGGCCACATTTAGTGTCATAATCAAAGGTTCTTTCTCTCGTCTAAATGAAGACCTCACATGAATCAAAAAATTAATAATCTTGTTCCTCACTGAAGTTAGTAATTATTTTACTTGAAATAAATAAAAGGGAGTGTACGTTAAATTAAGTTTGTGACCCTGTCAACAGCGGCATAGAAATTTCAAAAGATCAATCTGAAACATAGGTACAAAACTAGCCTTATTCTGACGTTGCAACTTCGTACATACTATTACAGTGATTGGCACTAAATTCGTTGGCAGTCCTTAACCACCATTCAGAATTGCATAATTTATCTACACAAGTACCTACTTCGTTATACGATAAATCTTTGAATAAAGAATTACGGTACACTCTTTAATAGTTTAAAAGTATCTATGACGCTCCGAATTCACAAGTCGCCAATATGACGCGTTTTTTTTTTTTAGACAGCCTTAATTGTTTATTACTGTTAACCAATTATTTATTCCATAAAGAGTACTACAAATGTATTTTTAATAAACCAAAACAAAACATTGTCACACTCCTCCCCTTAAGGAGAAATGACAAACTGCCAGTGACACCACTCGTATGACTATATGAGTCAAATTTCGAGAATACGCAAATACATTTCGTTTGTTTGTTCAATTAATTTACTTTTTTTGTCGCCCTCGCCAATACTTGAAAAACAATTTGAGAATATTTTGAATAGAGTACCACAAAAGGGGTGTGTTTTTGATTAAATGTGCTAAACGATTAGCATTTCACAATGAAAAATCTGCCACACATCATGTAGTAGGTCAAAAATTGAACCAAGGGGTCCAAAAGTCATCTAAGTGAAACCTGTGAAACTCATCCGCGATAAGAGCAAAATATTATCATGCGATCTAAAAAAAAAAAGCAAAAATCTAGTGTTTCTAGGTACAACAATTGTATTGTTAGGGGGGATCACTAATTTTGGGGACTTCCTTCCCCCCACCTGTTTTGATTGTAGAACGTGGCCTAGGAATTCTTGTGTACGAAGTCCATTCCACTATAGCGATGAGTGTAGTAATGATGAAATTCAAATGAAAGTTTCTGTCGGATGGTTACTTTTTTTTTTCTATACGATTCAAAGATCGCGTGTATTTTAACCGTATGTTCTTCCAACGGGAATGGGTCTAATTAGGTTAGGCGTGGGTTTATTTGCGTGCGATCTTTGTTATTTAATTGAGTTTGATTAGCGGTAGAAAATTAAAATTGGATCGACAATGTATTTTTAAAATCATGGATTGAATAGATTGCATATAGATTAGATACTGTATAGATGTAAGCTTGTATATTTTAGTTTGAGTATATGTACCTACGAGACGACACATTTTTTTAACGTGTGACTAACCTACAGGTTATTAGAAACGTTGTATTCTGTCTTGAATAATATACATACATACAATTTTTAATCATCGATTTTTTATTACGCAAAATAACGAAATATTCATGAAATGATTTTGCAAACAAGTGTCCGTTGTTAATAATAGGTACATTACATATACATATGTATTAAGTGCGTCTCAAAATAAAATTCCATATTTATGTAATTCATTATAATCAAGGGTTATTCGCCTTGCTGAGCTGCTTGGCAGTCATATATAATTTAAGTGTTTTTAGTAAGAAAATCAAAACAATAACAAATGTCTTTTTCCTCGTATGCATCAGTAGCTGAATTTAATGCCCCTATTATGTAAGACAACTCAACTTAGTTGAGTTGAGTTGTCTTAAATTCAACCCAACTTTCACACAACCCAAACTAACTAGCAACTTATAGACAACCACTACCATCTTTGTTGTGTTTTGACAGACAACTTTTCTATCAAGGTTGTGTATTACAATACGGGCAATACCGAATTTTGAATTAAATAAAACCAAGAGACAACTCAACTCAACTCAACTGTAGTTACACAATAGGGGCATAAAAATTCGATGCTGCCAAGTCTATTTAATTTAATTCACTGCGTTGCTATGCAGTGGATTTAGAAACAGAGACATTTTGCAGTGCTGCGGTGGGTGCAGAATTTAAATTTGTATTTGTAGAAGATGTGTATTCTAATCTTGCTGCACAGTGAATTCTGCACGTGTGTTTTGGGCATAGCCGTTGCGCAGGGATGCTGCTGCAGAAAAAAGGGACTAGATTGGGAAAAAAGTTTAAGTTTAATGAATGCAATCACGAAAGTGAATTTTTTTTTAAAGAATTTATTCAAACATGATTGTATATTATTTTATAACCTTAAAAATAAACTGTGCCCACCTTCAAAACGATACACGACTAATTATAATATCAGTGAACGAGTGATTGACAAGTATTTGTGAACAAGTGATCGAGTATTGCCATTGACAGAATAGGAACGGTCACGCTTCGCGCATCGAGTATGCACATTCAAAATGTTGTTAAATTCTATTGCGTTAATTTGAAGTGTGAAACAGAAACACACCGAAACGTAAACACTCAAATGTCATCGAGCAATTCGTGCGATTTGGTTTGTATCGAGGTTTGTGTGCTGAGTGTGCCATACTGCCATCTGTTATAGAACGTTCGAAATAATTTGAATAAGTCGTTATTTTTGCGCAGTTGCAATATTTCTACAATGGTTGGCACTGTGTTCTATGTAAAAAAAATAGCCAAGGCGCGCAGAGGCTGAAACCTCTTTCCTACTTTCGCCGCACTGAACCAAAAGGGCTAGTGCTTATGTTTGCTTCATTTTTCATCGCAGGTTTGATGTTTGTATGAAACTGACATTTCACAGCAGTCCATGTTTAGTATGTCAATGTTTCAAGCATATAACAACTAAAAAAATAGATTTATTGTTATACTGAAACAGTATAAACTAGTAATAGAAAATAGCAATATTTGAAATATACGTCAGCTCTATCTCCATACCTATACAGTGAGCGACAAAAGTAAGTAAACACCAATGCTCTTTGAAGTTTTCTAGTCTTGAAACAGGTCTAAAAAACCAACAATCTGTAATAAATTTGATAACGAAATATCAATAACAAAACGTATTTAATTTGGACAGAATAAAATACTCTACAGAAAAATTTCCAAACTCGAAAGAAAAATGAAACTCACAAAAATGAAACTCACTTTTGATGTTCACTGTATATCATATATGTACCAACTTAAAGACTATCGAAGCTCCATCTCTTAAGCGGTAATGCAATTTTCCAGAAACATAATTATATGACTTGTTAACTTCAGAGGTTGGTATTCAACAATTCTTGTCGAAATTTTGGTTTGCCTATTGATTGCCTTCCCATTCGTGGATTAGTAATTTGTGTGGCATATGTCAAATGTCAGTAAGTAGGTAATAGCAAATAGCAATACTAGAGCAATTTTAAGAGAACAAATTTTAGCTTAGGCTAAACGGTTAACACTCCTCTCCTCGCTTAATTCAATTAAATTCGCTTAAAATTTGTCGCACTCCCAATTTCTCGCACACTTAGCTATAAAAAATTACCGGATCTCAGCTTCACATAGTTAATTTTATATTTTTAAGAATTTTATATATTTATCACATCTTGTTGTAAAATGCAATCAGTACAGCAATAATTCTCTTTCATATACATATTTACTCATACAAAGTAAAAATGAAATAATTGGCAGATTCTATGAAAGAGATAGAAGTATGTTTAGATTTCGAGTTTTGAGTGACTCTCATAATTTAGTTGTCGCATGCGTTCTGCTATCTTATCGCCAATATTATTATTAGTGATCTAATTGAATAGACTGCAAATATTTTCAGGTTTTTTTTTTAGTTCAGTACGTCATGAATGTCTGTCAACTTTCGGACGTACATAGTACTTTGTTTCTTAAAGAAACCGCGTTGTTCTCTCTCTCTCTCCCATACTTAAAAATTCAAGATTGAAGATTCAATTCAAGAACTGTTGTCAAGCCATCTTTATAGATTTGTTTCTTTTCAAGACTATTATAAAATCCAGGTGACTGTGAATCTGTGATAATGTGTTCCAGTTTTTAAGTGGAAGGTTACGTATCGTACAATCCGAGCGCACTGATTCCGTAACCAAACATCAAACAACAGATTTGGTAACGAAAAGAAAGTAGGTAGATAGTAAATATTTGACAAGTGAATTTTATAATTTTAAATTAAACCATGCCAAACAGGTAGAACTGTCAAAAGCCTTCAGAAACAATTCACCTACTACAGCCAACCACATGAACGTTTTTCATTGTTGTTGTCAAAGTATAAAATATTTTAATATTACTTATTAAATAAATAAATATTCACAAAGTGCACCTGAATAGTCATAAAGACAGAAATGACTTAAAAAAAAAATCGAGTGATTAACCCACGACGTACTGACAGTTAATTGCTTAAATATGTCAAAAGGGAACCTCAAAACAACGTCACATCATGCAGTGTTAACTAACAACGATTTGAAAAATGCAATTTGTAGTGTATGCAAACATAATAATAGATCGTGACAACTAATGATTAGCGGTTAATTGCAGCCATCTATATCCACGTGCTGTCGTTTTTATATGTTAACCATAAAACGGAGACAAATATTATATCAAAATCCACTCAGCTGCATATGACATATCAAACATCAACTGCAGTAATGCCGTGGGGGGTTTTCGCAACATTGCAACCGGGTTTTACCTCTTACGGATTATCCAGTTTCGATCAGGTTGGTCTAACTATATCTGTAGCAGTAACTGACTATTACTTGCGCTGGTAATATTTTAATTCTATATACTCGTAGGCATGTACATTGTACACCCTAGATCTATTATGCAGTGATACCAAATATAGCAAATTTAGAATATTTTAGCATATTTTAACATCAGCGAAATGTTTCTCTCTTCCCGATAATCCGGTTTGTATTGGGTTAATCTGGTACAATTTGTGGGAACTGTCTCGTTAATTACGGCAATTTTATTAAGAAACTATAGCGGTCTTAATCGCATACAATTTTCTGTTCGTGTTTGAGGGAAAGTTGCAGCTGTATGCTTTATTTCACAATCGTGCACTCACTTCACTTGGCCTTTGTTGATTTTATACATCCAAAGAAGTATGCCTAAAACTAACAGATTGCTTAGCAAACATGACTCTACTTTCACCCAGACAATCAGAGACATGTACATTAAATCATAATAATCGGCAGTTTTCAATAAGCCTTGACCTTTCACAATTTGCTGCGTCGATCACAAGATACAAGAACTGACACATGCTTTCTGTCACGTAAAATCCAAAAACCGGTTTGAAATGTCATAAATCATCAGATTAATTTCGAATAACAATGAGATTGAAATATTGTATATTTTTGCAACTTACAAACTGCTCCCTCTTTCGCATCAATAAACACTCTTGTGCCGATAACACAGTCAACTGATTTGAATACGACGAATGATTATGATGATTATGACTCAGACGAGAATGCGGGCTAACCCCAAGGGAGTTTCCCAAACTATGATTCTTTTTATTCCTGTCGAGGATTTCTTTTTGTGTATATGTGATTCTACCCGGTGATGAATCTTTACTTCGATATACAGGCGATGTGTGCAACGAACGCGATCTTCTTTGACGCGGTGTAATCTCAGAAATTGGAACATGTTCCACAATTATTTCCGGCATGTGCACAGTTTTCGAAAGCATTGACAGTTTCGAAGATTGCGGTGCCGGATCTATTAGGGAATACCGACGGAACATTTTATTTCAAAACGTTGGCACTTAAAGTAAAAAAACACAATACGACGACGCGACGATCCACTTCATGAGACGTACGTCTTATCATCAGCGAAATTCAAATGAAACTGGTTTCAGTTGGCGAATAATGAAAGCCATTGGGTCGAGTCGAGTCCAATCCAAGTGGAGTTTCACCGAGTTGAGTCTTTTGCTTTACGCGATCGATGATGACAAAGAAACAACTGACTGAAACCGAATGTCAGTATAAAAAGTAAAGAGAGATAAAAACTAGACAAACTAGTACAAAAAAAGGAAATATGACTAACGTCTAAAAAGAGTGGGTTAGCCGGACGCATTGTGCAACTAGTCGGAGAGTTCGTTGAACTATAATGGTGGATGTGCAAAATAAACGGCCAGTTAAAAATAAAATCGTATACCTAATGTAGAATTGCATAATTATATTCATTAAAAATGCACGGATTTAATTTTGTGTGTTTTATTTAACTATTTTTGGCAAGTTTGTGTATTGAGAAGGTCAAGATGGTGGTCATTTGCATAGACCTATTCGAAAGTATATATAGCGATTAATTAACCGGCTAGCTACGCACTAATCGAATTCAGTGCTCTGCCGGCGAATATTGTGACGGCCTATTTAAAATTTGCATAATTTTGAGGTTAAAAGCTGGTCATTTGGTCACGGATCCAGTATGGAAATCATATCGTAAGCGAGGTAAGCAAAAATGAATTGACATCTTTCTAGAAGCATGACGGTCACATGGGTGCAGTTAAACAGATGATTTTATCTGTTTTTCAACTGAAATTTGATCTGATTTAATGAGAACTGTCAAGCTCTCATAGACAAGTTAAAATCCGTATTTAGCGATAACTTTACAAAAATTCAATCCATTTTGATAATAATGCATTCCATGTTTGTTAACAGTACATTTTCTGTCCTATTTTTTAAACAATTTTTGCGCATTAAATAATTATTTGTCGTATCGGTTTTCATCAATGAATGTCAGTTTTAAATTTACCATACAAAATGTCTGTAAATATGTAGTAAAGTTTCTGATCTGGCAACTCTTTAAACGCCAAAAAGATATTGTTCTTCGGTATTTGTATAAAATAATTATATTTATTTTCCTATGGGACATTTTTGATGAGTGAGTGCGTTCCACACTTTAGCACTTGGTGACGTATGCGTGTTTGTGGATCGTAAGATCAACATCCTATATAGGACCTAATATGCACCCTTCAGCATTGACATTTTGATTATGTAAACATAAAAAACGTCATTGTTGACAGCTTGTCATAAACTTTTAAAAATAAAAGCTGAAGTGTACATTGATATGTCATGCCAACACAAATTATATCACCTCGAATTGGATAGCAACATCAAAGACCTATAATGTATGTATTGCTAAAGTAAAACATATCAACTGTCATGACGGCATAATTCTGATTGCATGATAAGCATAAAAATTAAATTTTAACACATTAGTGTCATTTTAAAATATTTTATTTTATTTAATTTTTTAACTTTGACTGTCTCGTAAATTGATATTTTTAGTTACATTTTCAAAAAAAAAAAAGTTAGACAACTTGACAAGTATCTAGATATTGATGATTGTTCTCAATTTATGTTTATTTTTATATGAGCTATGAAAACATGTCTAAATTCCATAGCTGTCAAAATATTTTATTTAAAAAACAAACACTCGTATACTTTTTGCAAGGATTTCTAAATTATGTATCTATATTTAAAATGCATTGAGTAGATAAAAAAGAAAACACAACGCCAAGAAACTAAAACAAATACCTTTGTACTTGTATGATAATTACAAATACAATATAGGTGCCCACTTCAGAATGTTCCCCTTATGATTCATGATCATGACAGTCAAAATATTTATTGTAAGCGAATAAAGTGTCACTAAAAATAACACCAAATAAACAAATCACTGTCACGCTACTGTTTTGGAAGCTTTCAATTATTGTACTTTAAACTGGATTGGATTACCTTTTACCGATTTGAGCGTCGTGCTGCGGTGAGCTTTGGCAATTGTACTCTGGTTAAGTGAATACATAAACCAAATCAAGTTTTCTTTCCAATTAAGTTTCATAAAAGCGATTATTGCTTTTTGGAAGTTTGATTTGATTATTATTAGATGTGACTTGTGAGCTTCGAAAAGCTATTGGAAGTATGACAATAGTGTAAACAGTTTTTGTTTTTGGCATAGGTCAGTATGTTGGGTCAATTTTGAGACAGTTAGGCCATTCTGTCACCTATCAGTAGAACCGAAATTTGTATCAAGGCTAAGCTGTCGGCGTTTGTTCGAAAAATAACCAATTTACATGGTCATAACTCATGAGCTATTGGTCTTGACCGAAAGAATACGATCGCGGATACAAGCTACGGAGATGAGATTCCTTCATTGCATTGCTGGGTTGACAGAGATCGTATTAGGAATACCAGAATATGTAAGCTAATAAATGTCGAGCAGTCCATGTTCCGATTGTTTGCACAAGTTAAACACAAGTCCCCAACTCGGACTCCAAGACTGGATAAAATAAGTTTTTAGTTACCTAACAAAATTGAGAATTTAAATATACTAATAACGTGGTGACATTTGCCAAGTCAGACGATTATTCTAGGCAAACTCGCAATGAAAGCGAGAGTTTCGTGCGACCCAGTCGTCCAATTTATTTGCGTCGCTTTACCTGCTACACTTTTGATTATCTCCTTTTTTTGCAACAGGGATGACCCTTGTAGCAAGGATCTTATATGTATACAATAAATTAAATATAAATGCAAATATTATAACTTGGACAGGGGGCGCAGTCGAAAAAACCTTAAGATGTAATTGTGTGTTTTCCGGGGATCGAACCTGAGACCCCTCGCACAGTAGTGGTAGTCCAGCACACTACCTACTGAAACACTGTTCCCATGGATGGCATAGAATTTACCTACTGCAGCCGCAGCCACCCGATATAATGATTTTGTGAAATACGAACTGTATTTTATGCGGTAAGCAATAAAACAATAAAAGGGTAGGTATTTAGGACAATTATTTACAATATCCCCTTTTAGTGTAATACAGTTCTAGTTCTAGGTAGCTGCAGTTTTAATCGACTTTTTTATTGTCCTGCATTTACGGAATAGTTTTACAACATGCGCTAAAATGAAATACGTACTCGTATGTTTTCTTGTGAAATTTGAGACCTTCTATGTAATCACTACATGGGTGTGTAAAAACCCCGAGAGCCGCAAAGCAAATCAAGATCAACACGCACAAAGGATCGCAATATATAAACAGAGTATCCTCAGAGTTGCTTTTCAGTTCATAGTTCATCTCAGTGTCGTACGTTTTGCGTTGTCTATAAAAGCTTTTTAAGAAAACCACAAACACTTTAGTAACACTAACACTAGATCAAGACTGATTTTTTTTCTTGATTACTTTTACGTTAGTACAATTTGCACGATGCCGCCAAAGTTCAAGACCTTCGTATGTGAAGAGCATGCCAGTAATATCTCAAAAAAGTTGCAGACCTTTTACCGGGATCAACTGTTTTTCGACATTGCCTTGGTAACCAAGACCGACAGCATTAAGGTGCACGCTCATCGTACGGTCCTCTCCGCATCGAGTGATTATTTCCTGGCAATGCTATGTAGCACGTTGAAAGAAGCCAGATCTGACGTCATTGAATTGGGTATCGATGGCGCCACCCTCAAATTGGTCGTCGACTTCATGTACAGTGGTACAATTGAGCTTCGCTGTGAAAACGTTGCCCGTATATTAACAGCAGCGGATGTCTTGAAAATGAATAGACTGAAAGCTGCCTGCTGTGATTTTATTGGAGAAACTATCGACGCCACTAACTGGCTTAGTATTGCGTCAATGGCCAAACAACAACAATCCGCTGAACTTCATAAGAAGGCTTTGGAGTTTGCGTTACACCACTTTGAGGAGGTCTGCAAAAAGGACGAGTTTTTTCAACTCACCGAGGAACAATTGAGCGAACTTATTTCGAGTGACGATCTGTACGTGAACTCGGAGGAAACGGTGTTCCACAGTGTGGTGTCTTGGGTGAAATACGACAAAGGACATCGGGAGAAATTAATGATCGACCTATTGTCACATGTGCGTTTCTCGTTTTTGACGCCCGACTTTATCATCGACAACCGACATTCAATTAGCAAGACTTATGAGTGTCTCGAGTTACTATTCAGTTGGCTGGAATCGCACTTGTCACGGACAAAATTATCGAAACGGAAGAAGGCAAATGGAACAGAAAGAGAAACGCTTGGTTTTTTGAGTGGACAATGGACCGACAGTTTGAAATTGCAGACTTTTGATCCAGATTCAAACATTTGGTCCTGCGAAGATTTACCACCTCCACCAACAAAAAGGAACAATTATAGGGCAATGGCTATGGACAAAAAATTAATCATCGCTGGGGGTTTGGTAAGTGATCGTAGCACAAACATCGTTGAGTACATGGACCTTCAAACAAAAAAATGGACTAATTTACCACCAATGAGACAAGCACGTCAACTTCCTGGAATGGCTGAACTGAATGGCGATTTGTACGTTTTTGGTGGAAAATCTGATGACACGTGGTTATGTTCTGTGGAGAGGTATGATTTTCGCACATGCGAATGGCAAGAATTGGCTCCTATGCACTCAGTACATAATTGGTTGAAAGTAACAAGTCTCGGCGAATCAATATACGTCGTGGGTGATGGCACCTGTCCAATTGAATGCTTTAATCTCACTGAAAATAAATGGACTCAGCTTCCACACAAAAATGAAAGATCAACATATTTTGGTATTGCTGGAGTTGGCGGCCATTTGTATGCAGTTGGGGGTTACCATAATGGACAAAAAAGGACAACTGTTGAGCGCTTTCATCCGTCAACAAATACATGGGCGGTGATAAACCCAGGCTTGGGATTAGCATTAAGTTCTATGAGATGTGTTTCTTGGAATAATCGACTTATAGCTTGCAAAGGATTAGATAATCAGAATAAAGTCAACAATTCAGTTTTAGAATATAATCCTGAAGAGAATGAGTGGAAGACATTGGCTCCACTAGATCATGATTTGAACACATGGTCATCCAGTCTTTTTAAGTTTATTAAATAAAAATTATAAAAAAAAATATATGGCTCTAGTATACTTATACATATAAGAAGAAAAGCAAGGAGATGAACAAATTTAAAAAAGTCTAAGGTGTCTTGTGGTAAGGTCTCAATTCGAGTCCAACTTTAGCTTCTTCCTCAGTTTAGAATGGGACCAGTGTACTGGAATGCATTTAGTTGGAATATGAGTTGGGGAGTGTCAATATGACATTTCTACTCAATCGAATCAGTTGAACGATAGAATATAACTCATTCCGCTAATGGGTTGTGGAGTGTTGTGGAGTGCTAAACCACTGCGACCACGACATCTATTCAAAAATCGTAGCGGAAAACGGCTGGCGGCGTCGAGTCCTTTATAACCATTTTACGTTAAGGTTGAACGCAAGGAGAGTTAGGTCGGCTGAAGATGTCACGTCAGGCGGATTTCAACCCAGTCGTCCAGGTCCCCCCACTATAGCGACATCAAAAGTGAACCACTCTATTTTAACATCCCGAGGTATCTTGGGGTCTTATTCACAAATGATGTGACGGATCAAAATGAGTTCTCCTGCAGTATTGGTCATTTTGGATGAAAGTTAAGATCTGCTTTCATGCAAAAACATTGAACAACAACAAATATTCACAAATATTTCAGTAACCCTATAGGACTAGGGTAGCGATGATGACGATGCAACGCACCTATTACTCCTTACAGATAAACTTACTCATTATCAAAGATCATTATATATTTCCGGTATATGTAGTTTGTGGACATCGACCATGCGTCATTCTCACTCCAGATAATGTATTGATTTTATATTTATGGCGAATGTACTAGATTCAGCTTGGCTTTAGAACTTGGCTTTTTAGAGATCAGTCGTTTGTAAGACGAAAACGAGTTAAGCTACTATCACTTAGGTCAAAAATTGTGACAGATTGTGTCAATTTTTGTACACACAACCTTAGGACAGAATCTAATGTCATATTGACGTCAGTATGTCAAAAATTAACACGATTTTTGATATGTGCAATAGTAGCTTTAAGGTCTGCTCAAACCAACGCGAAAATGCGAAAGCAGGAGCGAATTTCTTGCGAGAAACGGTGGGATATACCGCCATCGTCATGTATTTATTTCCCGCTCCCGCTCCTAGTGGCGTCCACGCATACCGCAGTATTGTGATAAAATGTCAACGACGCGACGTGACAATAAAACCGGTTAGGTTATAAAGAGCAATCTTTTTGTAGCCATAGAAATATAAATTCATCCACTTAATTGAATTTTTTTTTATGACCAATGCAACACAATACGACAAAAAAATATACAATTTGTTGAAACTTTTTGTGTCAACAGTAAATGAAACGAATTGCGGGTCTAAGAGTGAAATCAAGAGATTCGTATAGACATAAAAGGTTCTTAAATGATGGTTATTATTCTGGAGAACGAAACATTCCATATACTTAATAAAATTAAAAGAAAAATCATTTGTTGCATGACAATTAGGGCCAATTACGGGTAATAGTCTTGTAAATTTGGGTGAACTGGGGTTTATTCTATTTTAGAACGATACTACTGAAAC
Organism: Cheilosia scutellata; assembly: GCA_955612985.1. Taxonomy (NCBI): domain Eukaryota; kingdom Metazoa; phylum Arthropoda; class Insecta; order Diptera; family Syrphidae; genus Cheilosia; species Cheilosia scutellata. The sequence goes on from OY015312.1 coordinate 117,837,025, forward strand.
TATACGCATGGACAGGACATGGCTGTAGTAACAACTAATTGCGTGATAACTTTTCATTAGCACAAATTAATCCTTGGAGATGTTCGAATTGTACATTGTTTCGGGGGACTATTTTCTGTATTAAAAGTAGTAGTTGTATCTACCTCTTGCTGTCTTTCTAGCTAAGCTGTTAACGTAGGAAAATAAAATAGTTTTCCAACAAGGGCTTTGAGAGGATCTTCTTTTCTAGTTCAAGCGAAGGTGGCCGCGCTCCGATAAATCATACTTGGAATGGTCAAAATGATAAATTGACTGGTTGTAGATTACCTAGATTCATGTCTGGTAAGTTATATGATTTTCTAGGGATTAACTCACGCGACACGAAGAATGTTGGATTCAGAAGAGTAATTGATTGATTGATTTGCTGCGCTCGTCCTAAACAAACAAAGAAGAAAACGCATAGATAATGGTTTGAAACTAGAATATCTTCAGTTCCGCAATTTCTCAACAAATGTCGGTGTAGAGCAAGCAAATTCTAATAGAAATGTTGTGAAATTTGGTTTTTGCTCGAAAATCTACTTACTTAGTATAGTTAAACCGATATAACAAAGATGTAAACTCACAAATCATTCCATTTAACAAGTCATAGCCAAACACATAAGCACTGCTTTATGGACAAAAAAATTTGGTTTTTTTTTGGGACTAATTTTAAAATGTAAGTATTTTTCTTTCCGACCCCCCAACAACTACATAATTAAATTATTATTTATACCATCAATTCAAAGTGAATTTGTTTTGGAATGGTTCTCGAACCCTTTATCGAATTTCGATAGTATGTATAATCATTTGAAATCCCATCCCACTGTTATATTCATATTAATCTCCGGTCCCTTTAAGTGGCTCCTCAAACATATATCAGTCTTTCCATCCGCATGACAACCTCTTCAATCGGCGACCAAACAGAACCATCGATCAGTTAAGAATCTTATCTGACAGGCGTCAGCGATGAAGGTCATTACACAGTTTTTGTTTACGTTCCTCAATAATATTTCCCGCACCCATTTCCAAGGTCACACATTTTATCAACTACATGAACTGCGATAAGATCAAACGAAATATTTGCCACTTACCCCTCTTGAGTCCCTAAACAGAATGGCTGCATGATATGGATCTAGTGTACCATCACCTCTTAAACCGCGACTAGCTCCAAGTGATGCACGTCGCTTCTCTAAGTCGGCAGACGCACGTCGCATATGAGCACCTAAACGACAAAAAAAAAATGACAGAATTAAAAAATTGAATATTTATTTCGGGTGAAAAAAAAAAAAAGAAAATGGAAACTTCTCCATTCAATATAATTTCAAAACCAAGCAAGTACCAAGAAAACGCAAATAAAATTCAAAACATCTACAGACGCCAATGTTGCTAAAATCTAAATTACCCATAACTCTCCACCTTGGCCCTTTTACGTTGTGTTTACCTTCTTTGACAATACGTTCGTACACTTTGTATGTAGCCTCACAGTCATTCAAAATCTTATTCCGACTCAGAGTATTGGCGTCAAGACTTTTCGATCGCGTTCGGAAATTCTCCTGCGCATCATTCATCGGTGATGTGCACGCACTGTTTGTGTCATGGGATTTTCTTGGCCAGATATGTACCTTCTTGCCAAGCTGCTTTAGCATCTCTTGAATTGAATGATGATGATGGTGATGATGATGATGATGGGGTTTGTGCGACTTCGGTGATGAGGAATTCTCCTCGCCGCTGATACTTTTGGCAAAACTACTGTTGTCGAAGCGATGACGATAGCCGGGACCACTGCCGCCATCTACTGCTGCTGATCCTTTGTACTCGTCCAGTGAATAGGCAACACCGACACGATGAAAGATGGAATTAATTGAAGGATGTTCGTCGCGACGCGACTGGCAGGCACCCGTGTGGGTGAAATACTGATGGTCACCGTGATTCTCGTAAATATCGTCGAGATCATGTGGAAAGAAACCGGCCTGTGTCGGTGGGGAACCGTAGCCTTCCCCTGTGGATCTGCGGAAACTCTGAAGCAAAAATACAAATTAGACAAGGATAAAATAGAATCGGCTATTGTTGTACATACATTGTAAAAGCCTGGACTGGCACATCGTTCAAAGAAGTTTCGCCGTGATGACGGCGTTCGTCGAATACTACTGCCATAGCTGTCATAGGATCCGCGACAGTAAGATGTATTTGTTGATGGCGAGTTACGGAAATGACTGATGCCATAATCGGGCACTGGCTGTGGCGGTGATGAGAGCTTATCGGGTCCCTTATCTAGATGTGACAAGAAAGATTACATTCCCGCACTCAGAAAGCGGTTGGGTGAAAAGAGAGAAATCTGTTACTTTGATTGGACTTGTAAAATACCTGCCTAACACGGATTAGAAAACAAAAATAGTAGGAAACAGATAGACCTCGGTTTTTGAAAGTAGCTACGATTTGACTTTAACGATGTCAAAATGACTCGAATAAAATAAAAATAAAATAAAATTACGTTATTATTTTCTGGAATAACTTTTTGAACAAGCCCATCTCATATCACTGTCAAAATTTACACATTTTCAGATTAATGCTGAATAACTCACCTCCCTTTCATAGTGAAGTACATAATTAAAATTATTCCAGGCGACATATTTGACTGACATTTCATTTTAAATTCAATCATTTTTGAGGCGTCAGATTATAAAACATGTGGCCAGTTTTAATATAAATTTGTGCGAGAAATTCTAGCACATTTGACAAAATCATCGAATTTGTAAGCAAACGTTATAAGCTGTCATTTCATATTTTTCAACATGAATTTGACCTAATAAATTGAAATTTAGATAGCACACGTTCACATCTTCTTGATTGATAATAATTAATGAGTACTGTTTTCTTTGACATTTCATACACAACTCTACTTGTAGGTCTGTTCAAATAGTTTTAGTCTAGTTAAATGTCAAATCTTCAAAATAGAAATATGTAATAATATCACAATTTGAATAAAAGTACACTCGAATTTGAGATGATAAATTTAAATAGGTTATCACACGACGACCTCTTCTTGAAATTAATGTCAACTGCTTTATTTGACATTTCAAAATGCAGAAAAATTAAAAATATATATTTAAAGTATTTGACGGAAAGTACCCATACGCTTTAATAATTGACAACAAAAGTCATGCACAAATTATAAAAGGAAACATATGTACAATCCATTTTGGACGAAAAAAATAATCAAATGGTCGAACTTTGATATCTTTGACGTATGCATAACGTGGTGATTGTATGACCTTCCATACATTGAGTGGTGTAAACACATTCCTCTCATAATTCAAAAACAAAACTTTAAACATCACTACACACCAGTGACAAAACTAGACATCGATTTCAATATGAAAGCAGACTAATCTCTGATAGCTGACATATTTGTAAACAAAATCGCGTATTGAAATTGAGCACCACAATACCTCACGCATTCATTTCGCACTTAGGTTCATGTCAAATGAGATATTACAGTGCTTTTCACTTTCAATTTGACACATCTATCATAGAGCCAATCAAAAGTGACAGAAGGTTAAGCAATCTGTCACATCAAAAGAAGTACAGATTTCTCATTCATATTTTTGCGTCGATTTAATACTCACCCTGTGACCAATTCGGCGACTTTGAAGACTTCGACGATGACGAAGATGAACCCGAACCCAAACTATTCAGTCTTACTGGGCCGTCATCATTCGAGTCACTTCTCTGCATGCCGTTATTATCGTAACTGTAACTTTCTGTACTGAGCTGCTTCTCGACAGCGTGCTGTCGATAGAGATGCGTTATTCCATGCATATTACTGTCGATTTTTTTTTTGTCAATTTAATTCAACTTTTGACACTTAACTCTTTATAATTCACTTGTCAACTTCACACTGACAGAGTCACATTTTCTAAATTTCAAATTTACTTAATCACTGTATATATGTTTAAAATTCTCTTTTAATTAAAATCTAAACAATATTATTGCCAATTAAATGCATGCGAATCCTAAATCGGAGTGTGCACACAAATCCGCAACCGAACGATATCGACAATGACAACGAATACTCGCGTTGACAGTTGATGATGTGTGTAGACTGCAGTTGGGGGGGTTGAATGGCCTGAAAGTAAGTCAAAGTTTTATAAAGGGGGAGACAATAATAATAAAAGCGAGATACGAACGCAGAGAGGAGCAACAAAAAACGATTTTTTTCTATTTCAATTTGTTCTTGCTCTTGGTGGTGTATAGTAGTAGTGCAGCAAATCTAAATGCAAGTGCATTCAGTTTTTAATTTTGCTACCCAGCAGGCAGCACTTTGTTTACATTGCATATAAGTTTGGTTAGAGAGGAGACATCACATTTTCGTTTGGCAGTTGTTTGTTTTTGTACGGCACTATTATGAATTCAATTGAATTTACAAGTTTCTGGCAAATGACGGATGCTTTAGTTTTTCGGAATTTCGACAGTTCGCGGACAACATTGATGATGGTGACAGTTTGAAATAGTTTTCATCGAAATAAACATTTTAGCGATTAACAATTTGAGGGACAGCAGAGGATGACTTAAAATAACAAACAAGTACGCCGTGTTGACGTTTAATTATAAATAAAATTTATTTCGTCAAGCTGTGTATGTGATTAAGTGTATTACGCAGTGAAACTCAATTATACATAGGACATTTTTATCGTAAAATATTAAATGAACGATCAAATCATTTAAATGGTAAAAAGGTTTGCTACGCATTTTGTCAGTCAAATCGAATGACCTCGCATATCTTCCTTCAAGGATTTCACATACTTTTATTGCGATTTGCATTATTACATTACATTGTATATTGTCCCTTGACGTTTTTGAGTTATGGGAACAATCGGGAGGAAATTATGTTGGAAGATGAAAATTGTACACAAAGACGTAGAATGTATTTTCATTAACTCATCTTTGTGTATATTAATCTATGATTTTTCTTTATCCGATATTCTCGTACCTACTCTTTCTGTGATTTCAAAACACTGAGTGATTACTGGCTACTCGTTACTTCTGATGATGTTGTTTTTCTGGAATTGTCACCCATTTACCTAGGATTTTGGCAATTTCAAATGTGTACAATGTCAGTGAATTTGATTTCATTAAGTAACGAAATAAGAAGTTATGCATTTCAGTCGGATATTACTCGTTATTTGTGAATTTCATTTCAACGTAACTCTACTCGTTACATTTGAAATATTAACATGAATATGAGTAATATGACGAATACTCCGATACATTATAACCTCATTCAAGACTCTTAAATAACTGATACGTAATGCAGTCGGATGAATCTCGCTACTCGTTACTTGTAATAGCGATAACATGAAAAAATGTATTTGCGTAGTCGAATTCGAACGCCTAAATTTAATTGAGTATTTGTAACGTGATTGTAACGCGAAAATACACGCTACTCGTTACATTTTCAATTTCGTATTTTTTGATGAATTGATTGATGAATATTCATGAAACTGACTTCCAATGACAGATAAAATTTGCTGTACAGTGCGATCTATCACCCAATAACTATATTTTTTTTACTAATTATCAGAAACTTAGAAATAAGGATTAAAATACCAATGCGATGTATTTATCTTTAAATATCCAAAGGTTCAAAGTTTGGAGCAAATTTAAATCCCATTTTCTAATGATACACACAAATGTCGTAAATATACAATATTGCAGCTTAACCCATATAAAAGATATGGCAATTTATACAATACTCCTTATAATCACAAAATTCCTTTGAATCCCTTCACATTCCACATAATATCTTTAGCTTTCCGTATCTAACCTCAATTCCAGTCTAGCATTATAAGTTGCGATAGCAAAATGTCATACGAGAATGTGAATGTATATTTATGATTAAATTTGTGTCATTGAACCGACAGTAGGTATAGGTAACCTTCTGCTTGATTTAAGAAAACAGAATAATTTAATATTCAATGGATACGAATATAAATAAGATGGAAAGAAATTCTGTAAAATGTTTCTCTAAGGATCTTTTCTGCGGAAATTAGGTGTATTTTCCAAGAAATTTTACAAATGTTTTACAAATTTTTGTAAGTGAAATTTTCGTTATTTTTATTAAATTATATTTATTAAAATGCCTTTCATATAAGAAATTGTTATAAAAAACAAAAAACTCTAATGTCAAATCAATATTTACTTCGACAAGTTTCTTAATACAATATCTCCTGTAAAGGATGCTAAATAATGAGAAATGTTGAGTTTGCCAGGATGTCATGAATAAAATTCCAATTTCCGTAATAAAATCTGACTCATTTCTATCCAAGGACAATTCGAAAGAACAACAATACTACCAGCGCCGAAGGACAATAAAGAACACAGGTTTCAATACACATCTCTTCTTCGGAGGTGGTATGAGTCGGTGTTTGACAGCCAGCGCCATATCCTTGTGGACTAGTTCAAGGTAGTGTCGTTTATGGATTACTGTTTGTGTTTTTGTCATCAGAATCCTTTGGTACTTAGTTAATGACTTAAATCCCACTTAATCTTCTTGAAATTCCAGCAAACGAAATTCTCCATTGTTTGCTGAAGAGATATATTTCTTAAGTTTGACAGAGGCCAATGACAGTGGCATGAGGAAAGAAGCCCAACGAGGACAACGATGATGGCATAAAGAGACACATTTTGGCTTAAGGATATACGATCAATAAAAATGTTCGTCACTTAGTTCAATGATGTACGTGGTTAAAATCAAAAGGGTGGGGTAGTTGAAGTGGCAAAAAGTGTGTCCTCTTTAAGGATACATATATACAGGAGTATGTATTGTAACCGATGTCGACTTTTTTTTCCTTTTGTTTGGCGTTGGCGTATATTAAGAGCAATTTGGCGACATAATGAGTTCGAGCAAATGTGAAACTTTTCCATTGTTCTTTGAACATTATTCCGAAAGAGTCTCGAGACAGTCGTTGTGGATTTTTTTTTAAGGATAATTATAAGATGGAAACATTTTTGACTACGGATTGACTGTGAGTGGAAAAAATAACTACAGTCTCGTCCTGATTACGACAAGAACTCGTAGGGGTATTTATAGAAAATAAAGCGAATGAGATAAGAACACAATTTCACTATTCTAGGTCAAAGTACTTTTCGTAGTCTGTGAATGTGGAACGCCTTTCAGAGACTTGTGCTTAATTGTAAGACGTTTTAATGTTTGATTAAATAATTATTCTTGATGCAAATAATGGTTGGTGTAAATTCGATATTAATTTCCTTAAGTAAAATATTGTCGAAATCATAGACAATAAAATCACAGTCTACGAATTCAGTAATTGGTTGGTGTACGAAATAACAGATTTTATATCTGTGGATTTCTGGATTTAATTGATTGAAATCATGACGGATATGAAATTTTAGCCCATTAGTTTAAATATATGCAGCTCCGACCATACATGCTTTATTTTGACATACCACATTTATAAAACTTGAATCGAATCATGTCAAAGTACTGACAGATAGCAAGTGCTGCCAACTCTATTTTGAAACATTTTTTTACTGCATTTGCAATAAAACAAACACAAATTATTTATGAATTGTAATAGATTATACAAAAAAAGTTCGTTACGATACCGGAATCGTTTTAGAAATGCTAGTATTAGTGCTGCCAAACTTCGTTAAATATGTTTTACCTACTCACGTTTCTAGAAATGGATAACTCCAACATTTCACGCACCTGTGTCAAGTCATTCGTCTTACAGAATAAGAACTGTCAATAGGTACACCCGAAACTAGTACTGCCAGCTCATTTCGTAACATTTCAATATAGCATTTCGTTTGTAAAGTAAACCACAGCTATTCGGTTCTTAATCACAAATGATGGCAATCATGTCAAATCATGAATACAGACTCATAAATGAGTGACACATTAAAAGAGGTGACTGGAATTAAAAGCTTCTCAATAAAGCCGTTCGGATTAGGCGTAAAATTGTAGGTTCCTTCCATTAGTTACAAAAATAAATTTTCACACAAAATTCTACAAGTTAGTACCTAGTTTATAAGTCAACTTTATTTATTTAAAAAATTTAAATCAGAATCAAACAGAACTGCATTCTATTTCTGTCGCTAAAGTACTTTGTCTTTACTCGACTTTAAGACCATGTAGATTATGATTGTAATAGAATTTTTATTTTTATTCTAACAGGTTAGTCCATTCTGTCATAATGCATTATTATTATTTTTTAATTCCATTAGCTTAAGCACTACGCAAGTCGACATTTTCATGGTAAAAAATACAACGAAAGTGAGATAAGTACTTAAGCAACGTAAGACCAATTTTAAACGCATTTATTTGCACTGTAGAATTAAGGTTTTATTGATTGTTATCACATACCGATTACGATCTGTTCATAAAACTGGTGTGAGTGTCATTTTTAATCTTAAAAAAATTGTGGACTAAATTATTATAAAAGAAAGAACTACAGACGTTCAAATTGCAAAGATAAGAAGTCCGTGTTAAATGGCAAGGTGGTGGTATGCATTTTCAATGTTAGTTCAATATTTATTTAAAAAAATTGACTCAACTTCACCTTTCTAAAATTAAGATTTATGGACATATAATTCGAACGGGATTGAAGAATAGATTTTTATTCTAGCCAATCTAGTCAAATCTGCCATTGGAATATTTAAACGCATTTAAAAAAACACAACTTTTCTGACAGCAGCTGTTTTTGTAGCTAATGAACGGCTGATAGAAATAATTATAACCAAGAAAAAAATCTCCAAATACAAAAAATGTCAATGTCAATGTCACTAGTCAAAAATGTTCCTTTTCTGTAAACTGGTTGTTTTGCGTTAGAGGCCCTGGTTACCAATATTTGTTTCGTCAATTTCGTAATACCAAAAATGACACTCTTGAAGATTTTATAGTTAGTCGAAATTAGTGAAAAATGGCAAAACGTGCTGGAAAACTACGAATACATCACTACTCTGTAAAAACATGTACCGGGACATACCTAAACAAAATGCTGATAATGAAGCAGTCTACGTTTGAAAGAGTATAATCAGAAAACGCAGCCGTGTCAATATTTCCCCCCCACTAAGATAACAATTCACAAATCCGTTATAGCGACCACTCTCCCTTTTAATTATTTTCACTCATTGTTGTTACAAGCCATCAACCTCGACTCGAATTCATATATGCAAGCAGAGCGTTATCTCAGAACGGCATACATAAAAAAGGTCACCCATGTCAGTGAAGTAAATGGATTGCACAAATTATCGCATTCAAAAACGAGTGTTGCGTCCCGTGAACACGATGTGCCTTATCAGTTAATTTGCATAAAACGCCGCTGATAACACTTCTTGCGTATACAATACATGTATGCAAAATACCGATATACTAAACGGCCAAGGCCATTTCTCATACATTTCAGACAGTCGAGCACTATCTCAATCACCTTGGATTCAATCACCGTTTTTCGAGCTCCCAGAACCACTTGGTGTAGTTCGGTGTTACTATATATGTTTACATAATGTAATTAAGTGTCTCACTAATTAGCCATTAAAATGGAATATGACCCGCAGCGGCGAGTAGACGACACTCTCGCCGGCACCAATGGCAGTTTTTATTTTATTTTTTTATTTACATTTGATTAAGGTCGCCTTGATGGTTTTGTTTACGTGAGGAAGTTTTATATAGAAAACTTTGTGTTTTATGGTATGCCTGATCGACGTCACGTAGGCGATAACAGCATCTGTTGGTATTTGCTCAAATTTTCAACTGTGGATGGGTGTAGAGCGTTGTTATTAGGTCGAAAACGGGTGGTTTTTGAAAGTTTTTCCTAAATTCATTAGAAAATCCCTACGGGCGAGGGGTTTAATGGCCTCCGTGACCTAGATGGGTTTAATGGAATGATATAGTATATGTATATAAGAAACACTTTTTGGGGGAGCTTTTCTCTCAAAAACACTTGACGAACAACGACCGAAAAAATGCGCGAATCATTTGATAAACACTGTTTGCGAGAACATTTTTCTTCCGCCACACACAGTCTGTTTAGGTAGGAAAATTCCGAGAGACTAGCACGTGCTTTTTTGTCGAAAAGTCTACTACCTAGATTTGAATGCAATGACGACAGTGCCCTGCAGAAAATCACGCGCATTATTAAAAGCTTTTGAGAAGAAGACTTTTCAATGTATAGAAAAAAATGAGAGCAAAACTGAGACAGAATTTTTTGGCTACAAAAAATAAACACGCTTATCTCGTCTTTCCATTTCCCAGTGATAATATTTTGAGGTTGATTTTAAGAATTCAATAATTTTCTTCGTTTGCCTTGTGTGAACGTGTGTGTAGGTGGGAAATCTGTCGTATTTTTGGGCCGGCCAAATCATGTGAGAGAAATAAATTTCTCGGCAATTTCATTTGGGTTAGAAAATGTTTTGTGACAATTTGATTGAATTTTTTGATTTTATTACTAAACTGACCATGTGGACAATAGAATAAAGTCTCCAATTGGATTTGCAATAAAAACATTGTCAAAGACTGAAGAAATGATGCCAAAATGGATTTCAAAGAGAAATGGTGTCCAATTTCGATACGGGGTGAGTTGTGACAGTGATTTATGGAATACAAGAATACCAGGCAAAAAAAAATTCGATAAGATGACAATGATCGATTGTAGGTCAAGTTTAGTAAATATAAAGAAGAGTAACGAATGATTGTTGTAAATCATTAGAAAAGTAAGTACCTAACGAGATGAGGGTCGAAAAAGTTTTTGAAATTACAAACAAGCAAATAATTGAGGAATATTTTTCGTGTTTGGATAAAAATAGGATATTATTTTCAATGGGAAAAATAATGGGGTCGCGAGTTAAGTCCTTCGGAACTGGTGGAAAACCTCTTTTTTCTATTGGAAGTTCCTCCTAAAACACACAAAAAAATCAAATCTCAAGCGTGTTATGTAGAGACTTCTGAGATGAATAGTATTACGAGGATACACTTTACTTTCTTTGCACTTCCTGCGCCTTTCTTGCATATACGATTACCACGCCCTCTTTGTACCAACGTTAGTAGGTTATGGTTTGTGTATAGTCTAAATAAAGTTTAGTATGTGAGAAATACGTGTAAACAAATTAGATCCATCTGTCATTTACGACTAACGTTTAATAACTTATTCTCACAAAAATCAGGTCGGGTATATATCAAACTTTGTACAACTCATCCACGACCATTTAATACTGACAACTCATCTATGAAACAACTGAACTTCTAAACTAAAGCATTTTTCAGACCACCACTGTTTTAGAGGCGGGTGGCTTTCTTTGCGGGCGGACATCACCCTTAAATTTGGATGAATTTTCCATGGATGAGTTGTCCTTAAGTTCAGTTGTTTTATAAGAAAGTGCAATACATAACAATGTTTATGGATGAGTTGCGATCACTCCAAATAATTACATATTTACAAAAATCACTGAATATCTCACTCAGCTGATTTACTACAGAATTACTGAATTACACCAACTTTGTTGACAGCGGTGTTTGTTGGAAACAATTCTAAGGACGTCAGAGAAGACAAATATTTAAAATTCATATGAACAACATGAAATAAAAAATCGTAAGTATTCGTTATACGTGGCTTCCAAGCTCTTCAGATAACCAAAAAAGTACTAGATTTGACACTGATGAAAATTACTTTAATTTATCATCAAAGCCTATACACACAAATATATGCCTGACTTGAACCAAATAAACCACATTACCCGACAGATTATTCATATTTACCCACTCGCATGACAGGTCTGCCGGCGTAGCGCTATAGTTCCACCACCCTCTCCGTCATTTAACTTAACTAACCATAAAACGTTCAAATTATCATCTTGGCGACAAATGTTTTTTTTTGTAGATAATGTAGATTATTTGACATTTATATGATAATTGATTTACATTATGGTTTATCATATTATGGTCGTTTTATTCAATTTAAAAAATAAAAAATTCTTCGACTAACACAAATTATTCTAAAAGTCAATTTGCGAACCTTAAATTGAGTAACAATATTAAACGCATTGTATTTCACAGAGAAGATATATTCCTTAGGGCTCCCAGTCTCTGTGCTAACGTTGGAGTATTAATTTTTACAGAAAAAAGCGCAAAAATGTAATTTAGTCTTTTTTTTATTATCACACTTACGTATTCACTGAGGCGTATGAGTGTTTTTTTTACAATTTAGGAGGAGGAAGCTCGGAAAGGATTTGGAAGTTGCCCCAGGAGATACATTTCGTTGTGTTAGTTACTCAAAATGCAAAGGCTCATCTTAAAAAACCGACCCTCGTATTGTATACACTAGAACTAATGCTGCTGCAAATATTGGTTCTCTAAATATTTTTCGTAAACAATTTTTGTTCATTTTTGTTAAGGAGCGCATGACACTGAATGTTTGCATGTGAAAGTGTTTTGTCAGAAAATTACGCATCTGAATGGAGGACAAGAGAGAAGGAAAGAAAATGATAGCGAATGGAAACGTATTCGCATTTTGTGAATGATCCACACAGAAAAAAAAGGACCAATTCGTTGGGTCTATTGTTAGTGTAGTATTTTTCCAAGGACACTATGCATTTAATGTTGCTTTTGATTGGTATTTGTGACACGTTTTTGAATATATTTCTGCTGGGAGAGTCTACGTTGTGTGGGTGTGATGAAGTGATATTGATATTGCTTTGATTTGTACGGTTTGCATGTGGGATGTTGGATGTACGAGTAGACAATGGGATGTTAGAACGTTGAGTAGGTCTAGTTTAATGGATTTACTCATTGGAATTGACTATAGGGGAACGAATATTAAGTGTATAAAACGAAAAAGAGTCCATCGTAAATCATAACAATCCGGGGGCTATAATTCTCTTGAGAACGAAAAGTTGGCTTGAAAAGAAAAGAAATGAATCTACCATGAAACGAACCTACCTACCCTACACTTAGCTACTGGGAATTTTAACTTTCTATGGACATAAACAAATGCTATAAACAAAATGGTTTGTGTAATTGCTGATATGTAGTCACTCGACTGAAATAAATCAAAAAATCATTTTATTTGCTGAAGAACATTTGACTTAAAACAGAAGTGTAAAAATATGTTCGCATAGATAGTTTTGCAGAACGGCAGTCATAAGTTTAATGCATAATTTAAAAATCCATCTATCGGAAGATTCTAGTAGCTAGAAAAATTGCTTAAGGGAAAATATAATATGAGAAATTAAAACTATCTATTAAAAATATTAATTCGCGCAGGCATTCGCAAATGACATCGATAGATGATATTTCCAAAAGATGGGTTTTCCTGAAGTTTAGTTGTTTCGTTGATGATTTGAATGGGTATGAGAGGGGCATTGAGGAGTTATATGAAGGTGAATTAAGTCCGACCTAATAAATGGTTTGTGTACCCGCTAATAATTTACTTGACACACCATAGTCTCTTGCAAAAACTTTTTTCATTACAGAAAATAAGTAAATGTACCAACGCAAAAATCTGAAGGAAATTCTTTGCGACAGAAGTCTTAAATTAAGAGTAAGCATACAATTCATATATCGGATTACTGTTAAAAAAAAAAATGTTGGCGTATAGGCAAGGCACCCTAGGCCTAGCTTCTCACAACCATTCGTTTGTGTGAGTTTTTATTTTTGGGACGCGTGGAAGGGACCTACAAATTTATGCCAAGTCCGAACGGCTGAATTGAGAAGCTTTTTCAGACGTTGGCGATAAGTGGCGCAGTGGAAAAAAAACCTTTAGATTGATGTAATTTGTGTGTGTGCGTATGACTGCTGTTGTATCTAAAAAAAAAACGAATTGTTAAAGATAATTTGTCAATCAGGTCGGTCTGAGTTTTGCGATAGTAAATTTTTTTTTAATTTTTAAATAGAATCTTGATCTTTATGTTGAAATAATGCATTGTATTTTTTAATTTCTCGCGAGTTGGCAAAAATATTGTCTTTATTTAAAAATAAAACCAACTTATATATGAATTGGAATTTGATCTAGCACCAGCTGTCCAAAATTGTTGGTGTCACATTTAAACAGAAATAAATCTGCTAAATTATACAATTTCAGAGATAATATAATAAGAAGATTATGGTATCGCAGTGGTAGTTATCTAATTTAAAGTACACAAATAACAGAACCAAAATAAATAATTTCTGATAAAAAAATATATTTATCTTGCAACCGTTTTAATAGGTTTTTTTTTAACGAATTCAGGTCATGTTCAAATGTGACGTTAAAATAGGATTAGATCATTTTAAATAGTGAAGTTAGGTGTAAGAAAATTTTACTTGTAGATTTAGGGATAACAAAAAATGAAAAGAAAACTGCAAATAAATTTATACAACTTCTTATCCAAATGATACAAAGTTCGAATTCGAATTTCATAAGCGAGTATTTTTTATGGTATACGCATTAAAAGGGGCTATCTGTTTTTCAATATCGGATTTATAAGGATTTTCTTGAATTTTTGGGGATTGAACTAAAAGTCCGGTACTAGATGGAACCACTTTAACTAACTACTTAATTGAAATACAATAAGCGCTTTGCAATCAAGTTCGGATCAGAATATTCTTTGTTTTGTGAGAAAGTAAAGCAATCCAATGATCTTCTTTTTTTATGATCCCGATCCTCCACTAGCTCGTATATGAAACTTTAAATGTGGTAAACATTTTGCAGGACAATTTTTTACGGTGGCAAATATTGACTGACAGCCCATTTGAGTCACCGAATGGTGTGTGGCGAACGTACCTCATTGAAGAAACATTGAATCTCAAGTAATGCAGGTATGTAAATAAACTTCACATTGACGGATCGATTAAATACGTACGATTTTAAATGTAAATTATATGGCGTGATACGCCGCAATTTACCCCCAATTTGTGTACCTATATTTATTTTTTGGTCTCACAACCCTTGTCACTGGGTCAATGTCAAATCGTTAGTTCAAATTTTGTCATGTCAACATTAGGTTTTTCTCATTTAGGTAAATTAAAACCGCTGTCCAAACTATAATTAAAAAGAAAAACAATTCATAAATGTATCAATAGTAAAGAGTTGTTAATAAAAAGATCGCCCTCGTTGACTATTTTTCTCTAATTGAATGACAATTTTCTGTGTCATAAAAATACCCAAACAATTTTTCGTAATAAATTCGAAGCGTGTCCAAAGAGCAATAATTTTTTCTATTTTAATATCGAGTGAATAAGTTTACCTTACAGTTTTATTCGCATTCTGATTCCTCCCTTACTCTCGACCTACTTTGAGTTCGATGTAAACAATTGCAACATTCATTTGTTCTTTCATTTTAACAACAATCAAGACAAATGCGTCAGCAAAATACCAATCAACAAGTTACCCCATACGCCATACCCCGTATGCCATATAACATATACAATACACTTTACTTAATTTAAGGTGTGAAGTCGGGTACGTTCTCACTCCCTGACCGGGCGGCCATCACCACTAACCTTGAACGTGATTATCATTACATGACCAGGTGAATTGTTTCTAAAAACAAAATACCGCTTACGAATCTATATAGTGAATTTATAATTGAATTCAAACAATTTAGCGAAATTGGAAACCAAAAACTAAGAAAACCAAAACAATAATAATACTTGGCAAAATTGTAAAGCGAATTTACTGTAAAACGCCTACTGTAAAACGCCTAAGCAAATCCTATATAAAAACAAAACACCAAAATAAATAAATTTAAAATCAATTACGATGTATGTATATGTTTTTGTGTATATATAGAGATGAACTTGAAAATTTACGACAAGTAGTGAAAATATTATTTCGCCGGAATAAAATTTGATTTGAAATAGAACAAGCAAAACGCCGGCCGACGACAAAGTATCTGACAAATTTGGCAGCGAATAAGATGATGATCTCAGTTTTCCAATTCGCTCGATTCGATGTGGAGAACAACACAACATCGTCTTTTGTGGGTAAAATATTAAATTGTCAGCTGGTTTTCTGGAGCTGTCAGAAGAGCTCTTGGGATAGACACGTCAGCTAAAATCCATAATAAATGACACATTCTCAATTTGAGGAAACAAAAAAAGACAACCATGATGGGATTGAAAGGATGTTTAAGTGATGAGGGATAGACTGATGCAACAAAAGAAAAGGAAATTTATTGATTTTGCATTGCTACTTGGGGGTGCTGGTGCTTCCTTAATGTTTATTGCCCTGAATGAGCAAATGGCGGTAAACAATTAGTGAGTCATAAAATGTGCGGTCCTGTAATTAATGGAATTTGTTTCTTATATTATGTGGAGTCTGACTGTAATATTTATTTAGGAATTTGAAATAAAGTGCCCAAGGGGTGAATTTTGCAAATGTATCTCGTATGATTTGTAGAACGAAAGCAAATTTTTTAGCAGTTGAAAATTAATTCGTTACTATTCAACTGTAAAGAGGAGATAAATCCTTTTCCAAAATCCCCTGTGCGGAAATCCAAAAGACCCTAGAGAAAATCCCCAGGGACAAAATTCAAAATTTTTAGATTTGGTGTTATTAATTCTGTCGCCGCGAAACCTAAAAATGGTGTTAAAAAGTGACATACGTAAGGGGGCATGCAGCTCCACTGAACCCCCCCCCCTGCTTGGGGACATTGTAGGATTTGGAGTAGGTGCAAGGTTGGGTATATGCAAGGTTTAGTTTGCTCGTGGGAGATTTTCGCATAGGGGATTTCCCGGAAGATTTTGGAAAAAGAGAGAAAAAAAAAATTAGAGATTATGTCCAATAAGGCATTTTGGAAAAGGGGATAAAATAGGGATCCCTGATTTTTTTATGCAAGGCATACGAAGCTTAACTCAATTCGTCCCAAAAATAAAAACTCACACAAACAAATGATTGTGAGAAGCTAGGTTTAGCCAAATACTTATTTATTTATTTTATACAAGTTTAACTGCCGAGCTTTTCATGGCAGCGGAAGATGATTTGATGGAGAGCATACACTAACTTGTCTCCAAGATTCGGTCTGAGGAAAGTATGCCTGAAGAATAAAATCTCAGCATCGTTTACTTGATCCACAAGAAAGGAGACCCGCTTAAATGCCCCAACTATAGAGGCATCAGTATCCTTAACATCGCGCATATGATATAAGATCCTATCTGCTGTAATGTGCGAACGCCGAAAACTACTCGACAACGAACTGATTAGTCCCTATCAGTGTGGTTTAGGCCCTCTAAATCCACAACCGACCAAATATTCACACACTACGGCAGATCCTGAAAAAAAAGTCCAAATCGAATCGATCTACTTATCGACTTTAAGGCTGCATATGACAGCATTTATAGAGACGAGTTATATAGAGCCATGTCTAGTTCTGACATTTCTGCCAAACTTAGCAGAATGATGTCGGAGAACCCTTGCTGTTCCATAAAGGTCGGAAACATTCTCACCGAGATCTTTGATGTGAAAAAAAGGATTTAGAAAAGGTGATACGCTGTGCGAAACTCGGAAGCCAACGCCAGGGATACAATTTAACAAAAGTCTGTGCAACAGCTTACACTTAGGCTGAAAACACACCGGATAAAGCAAAACTTGTTTTCTTGTTTCGTGAAACAAGAGAACACGGTTTCTTACGTACGTTGACGACATTGACACAATTGGCAGAACGCAGTGCGTTTGCAAGTGTTAGCACATAAGCGGCAAAAATGGTTTTAGTGGTGAATGAGGGCAAACAAAATCATTCTGTCAACAAAAAGGGACAGACAATATTGAATCGGATAGAATGTCACGATAGACAGATAAAGCTTTGAGGTAGTTCGGGACTTTGTCGACCTATCGGCTCCGCTAAAAACTCTGATGACACCACAGCAGAAATCAAACGAAAAGTTACACTTGCCAACCGCTGTTTCTTTGGCCTAAGAGGGTAGCTGACTAGTAAGGCCTTGTCAAAAAACACTAAGGAGACTTTAAATAAGACCCTTTTGAGTTTCGAAATATTCGGTATAGTTTGCAGTTTCTTTATGAAGCAATTGACGCCTTCCAGCCCTTTTAGCAATTATGAAGGAATATTTTTACAACTCGAGCTCAGTTGTGGGTGCTCAACGTTTTTTTGACCAAAGAATTACTTCGGTGGCGTTATAGTCCGGGGTAGGTATAGCTGCGCTCTTCAGACGGACCTTGCTTTTCACTAAAAAATTGAAGCTCACCTGATCGCCGGCCATGTAATCAAGGATGGACATTAGAACGATATATCTTCTACCGAACATACCAGCATTATCCAAGCTTCAAACAAAAACTAAACTAATGCGGCAAACCCGATTAAAACTAAATTCTATCAATCTTAACGAAACACTCTCTAGACGACGACATTTTTTTAAATAATTTTTATTGTCATTCTACATAAACAACACGTCATGTCGCAAACTAGGTCAAAACGTTGACAACAATTCCCTCTTTTATTCCGACAAAAAACTTTGTTTCCTCTTTACCTATTTAACTTCCGCGTATTATTTCGTACATTTCGAGAACATTTTCGTTAAATTAATCGATAAATCCCCACCACCCAAACAAACTGTCTTGTCATTTCTCTGAGAACAAAAATGTATTTTATATTTGTTTATAGCGACAAATATTATTACCTTTAAGTTTTGTTAAAAAAAAAAAAAATAAAATAAAATAATATATACAGTTGATCAAAAACTGCAGATAAAATTCCAAAATTACATCTTGGAATGCAGCCAAATCGTGTTTAACCCAACGCAACGTGCTGCCAAGTAAACACAAAAGTCAGAAACAATACGCAAACTTGTGAAAGAATGATTCGTAAAAATCAAGAGAAGAGGTGGGTCTCTGGCTAGGTACAGAATTTGTATATAAAACACGCCACACAAAAGTTTATTTGTTTTGATCAAAAGAGCACGGTTAAACAGTGAATCTAAAAATAGATGAATGAAACTCTGATGCAGTTTTATTTGTTTTTTATTTGAGAAGACGGAAGTGGCAACACGTTTTTGAACTTGAATTTTATATTGTGAAAAGATATGTATCAAGTTGAAAATGGTTTTGAAGACAGAGAAGCATTATTTTTAGTAAAAATAATTTTAAGTAAGAAATAGTGGTTTACAAAAATCTACAAGGAAATGCGAAAAAGTTAACGAACTTTAAAAATCTTGAGTTGAGAATCAGATTTTTATAAGTTTAAACGCTGTACCAAAATTGCTACAGATAGTTCGCTGAATAACCTGTGGCCGAATCGCCATCGAGCATACGTTCGTCAAATTATATCGATTTTATTTACGAAACAAAGACACGCATTGTTCGTTCATGGATAACACAATTCGGCCTATTGTCAAGTTCTCCAAACGGAGTGTAACTTGGGGATAATTTCAGTAATGCCAAATAACTATAAATTATGTCAGAGAAACAAAGGTAGTTATGGCGTTTAATTGTTGTATCAAATATTGTGTGGAGCCCTAAGGGTCACTTCTTGTAATGTATGCAGTTGACAGCACCGTCCTCCAACCACTGACAGCTTCTGAATGACAGTTTCTTTGAATTGTATTTTTGTATGTCACTTCTCATTCAGACGTCGAGTATAGAGAGTAATCTATTTTGTAAACCCTTCATTTTAAGCCTCGTGAATTTATAATAAAATAAAATAAAATAAAATAAAACTAATCTTCTAAAAAGGCTGTCAAAATTTAGCCATCGGCAAAATTATTAAACGAAAAAAATTGGTTCAAATGATCATCATTTCTACTGTAACAATGTTCCTATGCATTTTCATTAACAGCCTCAGTGTCTGGAGAAGCATTTGCTTGTGTCGCCACGCCATCTATTGGCTTTCTTGCCAGTACTCCAGCTTAAGCAAATGTGCGATAAATTTTTGCAAAAGTTAACTGATGAACTTGAGTGGATTTTCGTCAATTTTTAAATTTAACAAGATTTGATGATTCAATTAGAATTTTGGTAAGTTTTTCGGTGCAAAAATATCAGCTCTGTTTGAGAAATTTGCTAGTATATACATAATAACCTGACTACTTCATACCTCTGTGTTTGTGACTACAGTCAAACTTCTTTATAACGAACCTTCAAGGGAACAACAAATTGATTCGTTATAAAGAAGTTTTATGCAAAATTCGTTATATAGAAAATTAGTTTAATTTTTTTTTAACACAAGTGTTCCTTTATATTTTCAAAGAAAATTGGTACAAAAAAAACTCATTGTAATCAAATTTATATCTTTTTATCTTTTTTCTTTTTCCTCTTTTAACTTTTTCAATAATCGATAATTAGGAACAACAGATCTTAGTAAGCTTTGTTTTCAAATTTTACATTTCGTTATAAAGAAACTTTTTGCTTTTGGGCCAAAAAAAATAGTTCATTATAAAGAGA
Organism: Cheilosia scutellata; assembly: GCA_955612985.1. Lineage (NCBI taxonomy): Eukaryota > Metazoa > Arthropoda > Insecta > Diptera > Syrphidae > Cheilosia > Cheilosia scutellata. Next base: position 117,857,427 of record OY015312.1, read on the forward strand.
ATTTCGCTATAGAGAATTTCGTTATAAAGAACCTAATTCGTATAGGATATTTTTGAAGGGGAAGGGGAAAAAAATGAAATTCGGTATAGAGAGAATTACGTTATAAGGAAGTTCGTTATAAAGAAGTTTGACTGTATTCGACAATTTATATCGCCATGATCATCAGCTTTAGCTAATTTATTTTTTAATGTAATTTGTAATCAAATAGGTAATTTTGTGGCATAAAAAACACATGCCAATGTTAATGATTCTAAAGAATCCCTAAATATACCTATGCCAAAAAAAAAAACACTTTATCCCTCTCAAATCCGCATTCTAAAAGCTAACCACACCTCTTGTAACGGTTGTTATAAAGTACCACTTTATGTACAATGTATAGGAATAATTCGCCACAAAAACAAAGTGTTTCACATTTTCGCCAACACAAAACGTAATCAACTTCAATGTCATACGATCCGTCAAAAGAGTAGCCTAGTCATACAGAAAGACACAAGAAAGGAAGCCTACATTTCCGTTTTTATTGTCTACATCCGTTGTCATCAGCAGTGCGGAGTAAACACAATGGGAGGCACTCTCCCCAACCGTGCTTGGTATTATACCAGAACGGCGGCGACAGGAACACAACATATAAGAGAAATGAAATCATCTTTGCCAAGGACACGATTTTAATAACATCACGTTCGGTATTCTATCCCACCAGAGTATAGTTATTTGCAACTGTAAAAAGCAAACACTCTACATCTAGCCAGCACTACCACTTTTCTGTGGTATACTGAGAGATTTTAAGTCGCATTAAAGTTTAATTTAGATTATGCTGAGTGCAGGATGCAGTACGTGTCCTTCTTTGTGGTTTTTAATGTTTATTCAATTTCTTGATACTTTTGTAGTTTGTTCGATAGAAGTCCATCCCACCTGAATAAGTAAATTAATGGCTAAGCGTTTTTACGTCATAATTTAATTAACGGTAAAATGTTTCTACGTAAGCTATGATAAACACTTGTAATAAATCAGAGGTAGGTACATATATCCAACCTGCCAGTCGAATGTTAGTAAACAACCATACAGTTCAAAAGTTTAGTTCTGACTTTGATAGTCATGTGAGTCCTCGAAACAATGGCACACCTATTTTCTTTACTCACATGCTCTGTCTATGTTTAGTTTGCTCTTGTTGTTGTTTTCAGAACGCACACGAAAAAGGTTACTAGTTGTACTTGTACGTGTGCGTTTTTATGACTCCGGGTGTCATTCCTCTATTTTATGGGAAGATTCACCGATATGAGCAGTCATATGGACAAAATGTACGCATATTTATTGAAGCGCACATTTTGCGGGCGTAATACGACTGACGCGCACATTTTTTGTGCGGAATGCACATTACTCATTTCCATACGGAGTAAAGAGTGATATTTTTTTTCCAGTGCAAAGAGTACATTTGAGTTGCGATCAAGGACGAGTTATATTCTACAGCAATTAAGGTAAATTTACTTGAATAACTTCTACTAACTTAAGCATGCTTTCATTCGAAAATGTTAAGTATATTTTCATTGCCTTTTTTATGCAAACTATTAAAAGACACAACCACAGTACGCATTGTTTCTGTGCCTTAGCCTTGAGCGAGGGGTCTCAGCTTCAACCCCCGAAAGAACACAAATTACATATGAAAGTTTTTTCTACTGCGCCACCTATTGTACAAACAACGTCATAGGAAAACGTCCTGAAAGCTAAAAAAATTGAAAGTTAGGTTATATGATATAGCGTGTGCGTTTACTTGCTTAGAGCGCTTTTCTGTTTTCAAAGCGCTTAATCGGACAACAAATGACAACTTAACGTGGTCTCTCTCTAGAGCGCCTAAACAATATTAAAAATAAGTTATAGATGCTTTTTTTTGCTTGTCATTCGATCAACATAATTTCGATTGTCAGGACGGTTTGAGAAGCGCTTCTGTTTTGATTGATGCATTATAAATGTCATGATGATTCGACTTTAATGAACATTTTGAAAATATGATACGTAAATCTCAAACACTAGTCAATGTTGAAAACATAAAAGAAAATTGCTGTTTTGTTGAATATTAATCAAAACAGTTTACGTCAAACAACTTTACGTCAGTGACAACTTTTTAACTTTTACCAATTTCAACGTTGATTGTAATGCACTGAATACCATTTCCGTCGATTATTACTGACAAATGTTTGTGTCAAATTAAATTAGTATACATATGTAAAACATAGGTGCAGAAATGACACGTAACTGACGTTTTTAAATGTCAACGAAATAAATAAAATCAGAATTATGTATCAAATATACATGCAAGCATTTCTTCTGTCAGAGGGAGTTCAAAGAAGTTCTATAAAAAAACTCCCCTCCGATATAATATGTAAATGTCAAATTTAAACTGTCAAAAACACACCCATTAAATTGTAAATTGCATTCAAACGTGTATTTATAATATCTCCATTTCTTTTTAATTTATTTACCTCGTGTACACTTCACATTCATAAACCATTAACTAAACAAATACTTAGTAAATAAATTACAATTTCTATTTTAGTATGTACCTGCGCCACGTTATTTATGATTACTAATTTTTAATGTATATTAGATAAATAGAGTGCAAAGTGCATAAAGATTGTTTTGCTGTAGTTAAAAAAAAAGCTATCCAAGTTTGTAAACAAAAATAATAAAACAAATAGGTGTAACACAAACAATAACAACAGAGTGTGCAAAATAATTATTAATTAGACACACATTTTCAAATAGCATTTTGTTGTTGTCATAAAAGTATTTTGTTGTTTGTTTATACACAAGGTATTCTGCATAGTGAGTGCATTTAATGTAAGTAGACACTTGTATTTTGTTGTCGATGGCCAGTGACAGTACACACTGGCGCAGCGGACGAGCCCCCATTTTTATTATTTTTTTTCTGTTTATAAATTGCTAATGTTTGCTATTTAAATTTGCTTTTAATTCGTTTTATTTTTTCTCTCTAGCTTTTATTCAATGTGAGTCGTTAGCTGTAATATGTAAATTTGTGAACACAATAAAGGTGTAACTTAATGCGGTATATACTACGTTGCGGTCAGTTTGTTATTTATTCTTCATACGTTGGCATTTTATCAAGTTGTTTGATATTGAAGTTTATTATGGGTTGGATTTACTAGAGACGATTGTATATCTAGATTAAATATTAATATGACACAGTAAACTGATTTCTTACTAAATTGGAAGCAACTTGTTGACACTAGCGTCAATTATAATCTTTATTTGGGGTAGTTGGACTAGAATTAGATAATAGTTTTAATAAAACTGGGACTCACAATCACATTCTATAATTTTACTTCAATGTAGTCCGTGCCTTCGTTATGTAAGCAGCAACAGCAAGGGAAACAGTATTTACTTAAATGATTCTCTTACCAAGTACACTCAGGCGCTTCTTATGAAAGCAAAAGAAATATTAAAACAAAAAGGCGTTAAATATGTATGGTATAACAATAATCAAATTCTCGTGAGAAAGGTTGAGGGTGGAAAAGTAACTTCGATTAAATCGTTTAATGATCTTACACTTATTTAAAATTGAATATGAATAACTCAAACGATGTAAGTGATTTAATCGAAGACTTTTCTGCCCTTGAACCCAGTAGTTCCAATTGTGATATTATCTTTAGATCTAGTTCATACTGCGATAACAAATTTTTTATTGTACATCAGAATGTCAGAAGTCTGAGAGAAAACTTTGCGTCTCTTACCACGCACCTTGATTCGTTCGCGTGCATTCCAGATATTGTTTTTGTGTCTGAAATATGGATTTACAATTTTGAAAAGACTGATTACGTTATTCCCGGCTTTAATTTCTTTGCTAATACGAATGAAAATTACGCTGCGGGTGGTGCTGGGTGTTTCATAAAAGAGGGTTACCAGATTCAAGAAGTTTTGTGTGTCGATTTTGTAAGTGCGGATGTCTTAAAGGTTTCTATTGTAGTTAAAAATGAAGTGTTCGTTTTCTTGTGTGTCTATAGGCTGCATATGTTTAATGTTTCGATGTTTATGAAAGAATTTTCTGATCTTTTAATTAAAGTAAAAGCTAAAAATTTAATTGTTGTTGGGGATTTCAACATTAACAATTTAGAGAGTAGCGAAACTGTTTCAGCATACTTAGCCTTACTAGCAGCGCATGGACTTTATTCCTTTATTAATGAGCCTACTAGGATTGTGTCAGGTAGATGTTTGGATCACATTTATGGGCGTTTCAAATGTGCGTCTACGAATAAATGTGAGAAATGTGTATTCGATTTGATGATCACTGACCATTGTATGACAGGACTGCTTTTAGAAATGTCTCAGAGAAAGATTAGCACTTATGCAAAACCACTAAACAAAATTAAGAAAATTAATTTTAGTAGACTCAGTAACAATCTGCTTCTTGAGTTTTGGGATGACGTCTATTCGTGTAGCGATGTTTCGACTTCATACGCAATATTTATTGATTGCCTTAAGAAACATATTTATAATTGCTACTCTTTCTTACCTCCGAAAAAATTGAGCAAAAGACTCAAGCCCTGGATCACTAGGGACTTAGTGAATAAAGTCAATGCCAAAAATAAACTTAGATTGAAATGCTATAGATACCCTAGGAATATGAAATTAAAAAGTAAATACACTAAATTATGCGCTGAACTAAAAAAGAAGATTCCAATTTGTCGTGATACCTATTACCGTAATTGTTTTGATTTTGCCAGAGGAAACCTTAGACACGAATGGAAAATAGTGAACAGCTTACTTAATAAATCTTCTTCCTCTAAAAAACCTTATTCTTTGCGTATCGGTAACTGTTTAGTTTCTGACAAATACGAAATCGCTGAAGCATTTAATGACTACTACACAAATATTGCCAGTAGTCTTCAACCCAGTCCAATGAATTCCTCTTGTGATCTCTGTATGTGTCCTGAACCATTTCAAAGAAATAGCTTTGTTTACAAACCTATAACATCTCTTGAATTGTTTAAAGCTATTCGCAGCTTAAAAAATACAAATTCTAGTGCCGCAGATGGTATCTCAAGTCTGATTTTAAAAAAAATTGCATGGTTCATAGTGGATGTATTAACGGACATCTTCAATGGGTGTGTTTTTGCAGGGGTCTTTCCCGAAGAACTTAAGTGTGCTGATGTTATACCTTTGTTCAAAAAAGGTTCTGCTGTAGAACTGTGTAACTACAGGCCTATTTCTCTCCTCCCTGTGCTCAGTAAGATTTTTGAAAAACTACTGAAAGACAGAATAGTACATTTTTTAGACAGCAACAAGTACTTTAGTCCTATACAGTTTGGCTTTCGGAAGGGCAAATCTACAGAAGATGCTCTACTGCAGTTCTGTGCCCAAACAATGTCTAATCTTGATGGTAAAAAGTGTACAGCTGGCTTGTTCATTGATATTACTAAAGCCTTTGACATGGTCGATCACAATATTTTGGTTGGAAAACTGGAAAAGGCTGGATTTCGAGGTTTTATGCTTGATTGGTTTAAGTCTTATCTAAAAAATAGGTCACAAAGTGTGAAAATTGATGAGATAAGGAGCGAAATAAAAATGTTTAACATGGGTGTACCTCAAGGCTCTGTCTTGGGTCCAATTTTATTTCTCATCTACATCAACTCACTCTTTGCACTTGACTTCAAAGGCTCACCAACTGCTTTCGCGGATGACATAGGTTTTTCATATGGTCAGAATTGTCGTTTGGAACTCGTTGCTGACATCAATTGGGACTTGAATTTGTTGAGAATCTGGTTTGAGAATCATAAGTTGTTAATAAGCTCCAAAACTAAAATAATGTATTTCACTCTGTCATCGGTAAAAAGTTTAGGGGCCAATTTCCACTTCCATGCACCTGAGTGTCAAAAATTCAGATTTACCAATTTCAACTGTACGCATAAACCTACTACTCCCACATTTTGTAGTACTCTTAGTTGTAGCGATAACTGTTTTCTTATCGAGGCAGTAGATGAATATAAGTATCTAGGGCTTATTATCGATTCCCATATGAGTTTTACGAACCACACGGAATCTTTGAGGAACTATTTACGTTCCACTCTGAGATACTTTTATTATTTGCGAAATGTCTGCTCTACAATTCTTCTAAAGAAAATCTACTATGGTATTTTTCACTCCAAGCTGCAATATGGAATTTCTTGTTGGGGAGGTGCTTATCGTAACAAAATACAACCTCTATTAGTTTTACAGAAGCATATATTAAGAAAATTATGTCAGAAACCTGTTAGATATCCTAGTTTTCCTTTGTTCAGTGACCTAAAAATCCTTCCTGTTCGCCATCTATATTGTTTTAAAGTATTGAAGTCATTCTTCATGAAATCTGGTAATCGAAATTTTCGATTAATTTCTAATTACAATTTACGTGGAAACTTTTCGTGTTTGGTATCTGTTCCATTTGCTCGTACTACTGCATACCGTAATTTTTATTCCGTTTTGTCTTTTCGGCTATTTAATAAACTTCCACAGTCTATCAAAGCAATAACAACACCTGGAATGTTTTTAAAATGTGTGAAAAATTGGCTTTTAAATCTCAACTACGCTAGCTTAGACTCTCTTACTTTCGACATTCCGATTTAACTCTTACTTAAATTTCTTTGTTTTCTTTGATCATTATTTATGAATTTAATTTAGTTTTTTTTTTCTTCATCCTGTTTTCTTTTTTTTATTGAATTTCACAACTTTGATGTTTATGGCCACCCCATCATAAACTTAAATTTAAATTTCATTAATTGTTTGAAGTGGCATTCAAAACTATTTTCACTACTTTTGTTAGTAAAATATAGAATGTCTCAACTTTTCATATAATTTTATCATTTTAATGAATATTATTGTACTTGAATTATACTTTATAATATTATATGAAATAAAATCTATCTATCTAAAAAAAAAAAAAAAAAAAAAAAAAAAATTCCAATAGATGGCGTTGTTTACAGGAGACAAACAAAATAAATAGGTGGCGCAACAGGCAGGTAGACACCCTAGGCCTAGCTTCTAGCAACAATTCGTTTGACCCATTTTACGCGCACCGAGTTTTCACTCACGATACTTCTTAATTCTCTTTTGGGCACTTATGGTGCATTTATACGTCCAGTGTTTTCACTTTAGTGGGTTGTCAAATTGTCTTTGTTTCCCTTTGTTTATCATTCGTCGCTCGCAGTGGTAGCTGCATTTCCGAAGCGCAGACCACACACAGTTCGAAAATAGAGCAAATGCAGACGTCTATCGCGACCGAGTACGGTTTAAGAATAAAGCAAAGCTGAAAATAACGAAAGAGAGCGAAAGAGAACACAAGAATCGGATGGGAATTCGCGGCCTATCCGAGTTCGGCTAAAGTGAAAAACCGGTGCGTGTAAAAGGGGTCTTTGTGTGAGTTTCTATTTTTGGGACTAATGGAAGAGACCTACAATTTTATGCCGAGTCCGAACGGCTAAATTGAGAAGATTTTTCAAGATAATCATACTCTCGGATGTTTGTCAAACGTTCACGAGAGGAGAAGTTTGTTTAAATTAAATGTCACTTTATCTCTTCTTTACATTTTTCTAGGATACCACGATACTTCCGCGCAAATAAAGTACATAACTAGGAAAATAAGACGTGATCGGCCGGCTGCTGTTTATTCATCACCACTAATATTTCAACGACATTTCGCCCCATCACGCAAGCAAACATCATGTATCGCAAAATAAACTTTAAAATACGGAAGCTCTTAGAGAAAAACTAATAATAAACACCACGGAACAGTTATTAAGTAGTTTCGGTAAATGGATGTAAATATTGCATAAGCTGACGTTTGCTAGCAAAGTAACTTGTACTTATTTGTTTCTTAATACGAAAAATATAGATGTAAGATGACCATTATATCAAAGAGGCAATTTTTAAATTGTGTCCTTCCACAGAAATGAGCCCGTAGTCCATAAGTAGATCAGTTGGTTTAATATTGATCCCCGCGTCAATTAATTCAACATGTTTAAAGCTAGTACAATTAGATATATAACATAAACTAAAATGCTAATATTATTAGTGAAGCACTAAACCATTACAAAAGATCAATATTTACTTGACACTAGATGGCATACTCCGCTTCACACAAGAAACTGTATTGCTTTGAATAAAAGGCTATCTTATATAATCTTATTGTAACTGCGGTCAATTTTGTAAAACTAATTTCAAAGTATAATGTAAAAATATACATTCTAAAAAATTTAAATCAAGAGGATATGGTAACGCCATCTAGCAACAAGTACCTAAACGTAATATGTATGAAATTCTAAAATGATTTTACCTTAAAGCGGATAATTATGTCTTTTGAACGCTCGCCTTTTGATCCTTACAAAGACGGGCTTCTTCGAGAGCATTTTCTTATTAATGAGCGATGAAACTAATTTCCATTAAGTCTTTGTTAACAAGCAAAACTTTAGAATATGGGTCGGTAAGGGATACAACAACGATCCAAGAGTTCAAAGCCAATATTTGAACTGAAATCCGAGCCGCACAGTCAGAAATTCTTAGAAATGTATTGGAGAATGCCAATACTAACTTTGGGAAAGTAAAAATGAATTGTTTGAACTACACAAATTTCCACAAATAATTTAAAATAGTTTTTAAATTACGTATATGATTTATTTCTTGAAAAGAAAATGGTAAATTTATTTTCAAATAAAAAATATATCAATTCAATAGATGACATTATGATACATTTTACTCGCTTGAGTTTTGTTCAAAAGTCAATTGGAAATGATCACGCCATCTATCAATAGCTAAACGTACTAGTTTTTTTTTATGGTTTAGTGTTATGCTTATATGACTGACATCTGTTTTAAATATCTTTTCTAACTTAATTTGTAAGTATAGCTAAACTCGATCTAAAACAGACTTAAAGGTACATTGTCACGCTCATGCAATAAATCGATAAAATCTGAACTACAAAAAAAAGTAGACTAAATATTTTCATCAAGATTATAACCCGTTTATTAAAATCCCTTAGCTCGAATGCAGTATATAGTAGGTACATAATGTTACTTAAAAATATTGAATGTTTTCTATATATAAAAATATAACGTGTTGCAATCAATTAACGTATAAAGATTACCTACCTAAAAGCTGCAATTAAATGAATTTGTTTTTGCAAATACACAGAACTAGTACAAGGTTTGTTACACGTTTCACAATAAAAACTTTATTGTTAGCAATATGAGGAAGAACTGCATTGTCATGTTGACAGTGCAAATATCTAAAAAAAAAATTAATATTCAACGACCTTTGCACCATACTGTATTGTGTAAGACGAAGTTTGTTTTCCTGTTGACAAAAATTCCTATCATGAAAAGAAAGTTTTCCAAAGGGCCAACAATGTATGACCAAAATAAACGAACAATAAAAAATAATTTGTTTGGAATTGTTTAAGTGAATATTTTGAAAAGAACTCGTGCTCTTCTTTTTTTATCATTACTTTGGTAGTCTGGTTTTTTGTTTCACTGCTCACGTTGTTGCTCGTAATCGTAAGAGGAAATACCTACCCCTCTTTGGTTGCCATAGCCACCCACCAGGGGAAGAAGCAAGAAATCACAGTCAAGCTTAAGTTAATTATTTTCAATTGAAGAATAAACAGAGAGTGTCCCTCTGCTGAGTATAATAAAGTAAACACAAACAAATTTATTTTAAACAATAATAATTGCTCTTATTATTCTATTTATTTTGTATGTCCATCCAACAGTAAATGACGTTTACTGTATAATAAAACGTGACTTAAAGTCGTTTGCAGTGCTACTGGATGTGGATACACTTACACTTCTTTAGCATTTCTACTCTTGTCGTTTCAAAACTTTGCCCTCGATACTAATTGTTCTAATAACAAATGAAAATGTCAGTATAAAAAAAAAAAAATTTTGACAGCACTAAGTTTAATCAAAACAAGTGTCAGAAGTGAACATTGGAGCTTTGAGTCAATTGGTTATTTAAAAAAAAAATATTTAGATGCGATAGTTCTAATTTAAATGATGTTTTAAATATAAAATATGACATGAACTGTCATTTCATAGAATTGTCAGAAGTGGACAGTGCAACTTTAGGGTCATTGAGAACGTTCAAGAATCTAGTTTAGTAAGTCTGACAGCTCTAAATCTTCATTGGACTAGACTGGTCATGCGAACAGTTTTCTCAGTTGACGTCTATGTATGTCCGCAATACCGACAAATCAAGTCAAGAATATCTCGACTTACTACTAAGTTGACGTCTATTTGTGTCAACATGTATCCGGAGAACTCAGTTTTGACATTTCTTTTGGTTTATCGGAGAGCATGGCAGAGCGCAATTTGACATTTCGATTGCTCTGACGTGTAGAGCACCAATCAGAAACTCGAAGCCCAGGAGAAAAACAAAAAATACAATTGTCAAGTGACACACCAACAATTCAAGTTAGTTTTCGCGTTCAGGTAAATTTGAGTTCAGGCAATTCAAGTAGACTTACAATGACTAGATTCTTGAATGCGGCCTTTGACAATTTGTTATATACACAGCAACAGCATTGGTGATGAAAGTTTCGATTTGACAGCTGTCTCAAATGTAAGATTAGCTTGTGATTTTTTCCAAGTGTCAGAAATGCACATAGGAATTGTAAAATCATTGTTTATGTATGTGATGTCTAACAAATGATGACATGAGCTGTCATATTTGATGAAAGTGTCAGAAGTGAACACTTAAAAAGTACTAAACGGAGTGCTCATCGCCGATTTAGAGTGCATTTGCATTTTGAATGATTAAAATGTCCCTTGTATTCATTTAACAAATGTGCTGAATATGAGTAGGGATGTTCGAGAAATTTAATCGATGTTCGAAGTGGGCACTTTTGGAAATGGCAAACCAGGGGGCGAATGGTTTTTGATAGTAGATTTAAATTTTTGTATTTCCAAAAGCGATATTATGTTTAGGTGACGGATTGCTAGCGGATAAAATGTAAACCAAATTTTTGTGACAGAAAAAAACTGTCGAATCTTTGATAAAAATAAATGGAAAATTGGAAGACAGAATGGAAAAAAACTGGAAATACCGCTTTTCTAAGACAAATCCAAGACGGTCAAAATTAAGATATCGCTTTGATACGACCTGCAGCGCTTTTGGGAATAGACCCCCAGATTTACATATTGCTTTCGAATTAAAAATAATGTATAAAAATGTGTCAATTTTGAAAGCTATATGACAGATATTTCCCGTTTTCTAGATTTACATAATAATATAGAAATCGCAAGATTTGTTACAATATGTAGCTGCAATAAAAAGGAATAAATTCAAAGCAATAAATAAGAACCAATTATTTGGTAATATCATCCTGGGAGAATTCATATATTACATGAATTTCCTGTTTACAACCTCGTCTTAACACAGCGGCAAACATGTGTCAGATGATGACTAGGGACTTTATTTGCGCAAAGCTAATAGCGTATAATAATTAATTGTTGTTGCAATATTTCGAACACAAAACAAAATTCAATTACAATTACAAAAGAAGGAATATGTGAAATTCATTCGAAGGATCCGACCGCGTTGAGTGGATTTTGCTGTCAACCGTCACAATGGGGAGTGCTGAATAATTAAACTTCATATTTTTTCCCGATTTAATTAGTATAAATGGAATTTTCGGGTATGCGATAACAATTTTTCCATGTGGGAGGTGCTGCAGATATATGCGTGGTTCACAGTGTCCCACAAATGTATGTAATTATATTTAAGTCAACACGCCGCGGTGTAAACTGACAGCTGATATAGAAAATATTTCTTTAAAAGTTTGTATAGGAGCGATTGTTATAGGAGCGATTTGATAAGTTGAATAGCGCTTTCTGCACAAATGCCAACAATTAGAAATTAAATTCAACTAAATTTAAATGCAAAAAAGTCAAAGTGAATGTACATTTTTAATTCAGATACAAACCATTCACAGTTGAAAATCAACATATTCTTCCAACCATACAACGAAAATGAAAATTGTCATTTTTTAACATTTACATCTTGCAACAATTACTACAAGAACAAACGTCAACGCAGGAAAGTCAGTTAATTTTACCCTACTCCATCTTAAATTGTTGGAACCTCTATAAACACAAAGAAAATGGGTTTTCTTAAGGCGCACCAGAGCCATGCGGTATGTCATCACTCATCAGCCATGGCAACGAAGATAAATCATCCAAATTAGCATGAAGTACCTTTTGATTACAACGAACTTTGGAAAAAAACACCTGAAACCATTTGTTTTTCCCAAAGAAAAGAACCAACCCCAAGAGTGTAATTAAAACTTTTGTTTTTTGATTTTAAGGATCCCTGTCATTTGCCAGATTTCCTCTCAGCCAAAACAACTAAAAGTATTAATGAGAAGAGTTTTCCCAATTGGCACGTGAGTTTGCTTTTCACAACATTCTATACTTTTCGGAAATAAATGTCATTCTAATGAATAATGATGTTTACCAATGTGTTTCCTTGAATGTGAATATCCTTCAGTAAAGTCTAGAGATTCATAACGCAATTTATTGTGTGTATTTTTATTTACTCATATATTGTAGAGTCTTTGTAAATATATATAGCTTCCACCGGCCGGTGTCCATGAGAACGAGAAGAGATAATAAATCAAATTAAGCAACAAACATCATTAGAGGCATAACCCGATAGACAGGAAGTACCCCATCCCCCGTCAGAAGCCAAGTGTTTGTTTGTGCAACAACAAAACGGGGAAATTGCACACAAGGATGAATGTGTGATTTTATGAGATTTGTTCTCCCATGTCAATCGGACCAAGGATGCGCACAATTTTTATCTCGCGATAATTAATATATGGCGTCATTATACTGAGAAAAAAAAAAGCGTAATGACATGAGTATCAAAATACAAGATAATTAAAAGTCTATAAAATTAATTTAATTATCGAGACGTTTTCATCGAATATTATACTCACGGTTGTTATAGCGATTGCATTCATTGATGATGTGTTCAGCGACAACCAATGGACTTTATAAATGTGGAACTGTTTTTAAAGACCACCAGTTTAGGTTGATGACTTCTGGTGCGGAATGGGAATTAATATTTGTTAGTATTTTCTTGATAAACAAATTAATTGGGGTTTTGGTGAGGCAATTCCTGGTAAAATGCTACATTTTTTAAGTCATACTCGTACTAATAGCAAATGGCTTTTGATTCGAATGTACATACTAAAAGTCTGCAATCACCATTCCTTTGTATCTTTGTTATTTTGAACTGCCTTCAGCTTCCAATTTTCTGACTTAAAGAGATCAGTAAATACATATAAGTACTGCCTACCGACCGATATTATAATACATCTATGAATGACTTGAAGTGTAAGCAGATATGTAGTACTTCCAAACAACTTAATTACTTATCGGGCTCCCGACCCGTGAAGAGTCTCTGCCTAGGACACTGCAGCCTTCCATCCACATGATCCCGGACACGCTGCTTCCAGTTGTCGTGACCAAGCGCTATGGCATCCACGATCGCTTGGTCTTTGAAACGGAGGTTCCGTCTTCCGTGTCTTCTCGAACCTGAGTGCTGGAATTCGAAGATCCCCTTGGCTGGAGTATTATTGTGATGTGTCCGAGCTAATGTAGTCGACGTGTTTGGGCTTTTTGGACTACATCAACATCTTGGTACAGCTCATAGAGTTCACGGTTGTACCTTCTTCTTAATTCGCCATCCTCGCACACAGGACCAAAAATCAGCGGAAGTATTTTTCTTTCGAAGGAGCCCAGTGTCAGATCTCCCTTCTTATTTATCGTCCATCACTTTTTTTTTTTCTTTTTTTTTTTGTGATGGGAATTCGCTGGAAGGAAAAATCATCGAAAGCCATTGCAGAACTATTACGCCAATCGTCCATAACTCGGCGCCATAAAGCAAAACTGGCAGGAAAAGAGTTTTGTAGAGCAAACATTTCGTCCTTCGAGTTAGCAGTTTTGAACCCAGTTGTTTTGCCAAACCGAAGAAACAATGGTTTCCTAGGGCAATTCTTCACAGGATCTCCACTAGGGTGTCATTCGTGGAGTTCATGTTTACTCCGAGGTAGGTGAACTCCTTAACTACCTCGAATTTATTGCTATCAATAGTGACGTTTTGTCCTAGGCGGTGGCCAGATGCTTGTTTGTTTGTTGATAGCATGTACTGAGTCTTGTCCTCATTTACATCAAGGCCAACGGATTACGCCTTTTCTTCAATCGCCGTGAACGCTTCTATCACGGCACGCTGGGAGTGACGCGAAGGTTTAAGACGTTTAAACAGTACGTTTCAAGCAATAAATAAATAGGTGGCGCAACAGGCGGTAGACACCCTAGGCCTAGCTTCTCGCAACCATTCGTTTGTGCGTGAGTTTCTATTTTTGGGACGAATGGAAGGGATCTACAATTTTATGAGAAGCTTTTTCAGGACAGTCATACTCTCGTATGTTTGTCAGACGTTCGCGAGAGGTGGCGCAGTAGAAAAAACCTAAAGACGTAATTTGTGTTTTTCTGGGGATCGAACCTGGGATCCCTCGCACAGTAGTCCAGCACACTAACCACTGCGCTACTGCGCCCACACGTTCCAAACAATACCACTAAATTAATCAGACTCACTGATTGCTTGAATATTTTCGCACATGCCAGAAAGAGAACCACGCACTTTACGGTCCATTGTCCAATTGTCCAACTTTTCCGCAATTGCAATTGATGAGCAAAACGGATTTTTATAAACAATTAAATAGAACAAAAGGCTAAAACAACCTCAATGCATTTGCTTCAAAACGAGTTGCATCTTCAAATTGATGAGTTTGCAACAATCCAAGGAAGGGCAATTTACCTGTTAACCAATATGCGTTGGCTTTTTCACTAAATATCAAAACTATGGAATTTTAAACAAAACGTGTGTAATTTTACATGAAAAGAATTTTTTTAAACAATTTACAGGGTGGCGCAACGACTTTTTTTTTCTATGAGTAATCGGCTTTTTTTTATTATTTGGCAGGTTACTATTTAGATTATTTAAAATCAATGCTTGGGATACCGAAAAGAGGATATGGATAGTGCAGCGGTACCATGCTTTGCAGTCCTTCATTTCCGCCCAAAGGGAATTTAGGCGGGATTTTGGCGACACTGCCCCGAGTAGATGAACCATTATGAGGCTGGTAAACACGAAGACCGTACCATGGAGATCCCTATGTTCGGGTTCAAGACACAATCGCGGCTGTACCATCGTCAATTCAGGCGAATCCAAGTGTTTCGACTTGGAACTTATCGGCGCAAATTGGAATTAGCAGACGGTCATTACAACGGATAATTCATGATGACTTAAACTTGTTTCCGTACAAAGTCCAAATTACAAGCAAGTTAAACCCTCTGGATTTGCCTATTCGCCTGGAATTTTGCCAACAAATGATTGCAAATTAATATCCAGAAACTCCACTTTCTGCTGGCCCCCATGGTCACCTGACCTGACTGCACCAGACTTGTTTTTATGGGGTTATGTCAAGCAAGAGGTGTACAAAACGAAACTGACTGAATTGAATTTGACTGAATTGAAGCAGTCCATTAAAATAATAATTGAGGCGATCCCGACTTCAACCCTTCAGGCCACTATGAATAATTTTCTTATCAGGAGGTGTCGCATATGCGTGGATGAGCATGGACGTCATATACGGTCTATCATCTTCAAAAACAATTAGTTATATATAAAAAATAAATGAAATGCATTGATTAAAAAAAAAGTTATTTGAATTTCTTATTGTAGCACAATTGGTGCGCCACCCTGTATATGGAAAATTATAAAAATGGAAAATTAACAAAAATGTAACTATGTATTTTTTTTGCGACTCCTAAACAACATTCTATAAAAAAAAAGTACACGAAAGTTACATTAACTACATCTTTCAATCGATTTTGTCCACAAATCGATGGCATTTATCCAACTTCAGAAGGAATGAGGAATAGATATTCATGGTTACTTCCATAAAATACAAAGTTTAACAGCAGGCAAATTTATTTTTGAGAATTGGCAACTACTATTCTCTATCCCATTGAATAGACAATATTTATGTTCTCAATTGTCTAGACATTCTACAATATGCTTGGCAAATAAGGATGTCTGTACAAGTAATGTCAATAAACTGCCCTGTCATGGAATGTGATCCCCGCACACATTTATGTCAAACAAGAGAGCACTCATCTTTCGCGTAATTTAATGAAATATACTTATCCATATTTGTCGACTTAAAAGACGCGTAAGAACATACAAAAATAACAACACAAATACTTTTATAAAGTACTTAGTCCCTTTCGTTTAATAAAGGATATATGCATAAACCCAAACCTAGTAATACAACGCCCTTGCAAATTTCAACATACCACCTGTCATATTTTAATATTAAAATTTATATGAAAAACGTATTCTGTTAAAAAATTTAACTGAGATTTATGCGACAAAAATAAAAACAGTCCCACTCATTTCTGTCAACATGCCACAAAGAAAACAACGGCAGTATAGACATAGACAAAGACTAAAGTAAAAAGAGAATATAAGCACCAGTCTACACTACATCCTTCACAAATGAGGTCCCTTCTTCTGTTCCCATTCGCATATTTATGCAAATTCCTCCGCCCCCTCCTTCAAAAGGAAACGAATGCTTACGATGCCACCTCACTTACATTACATTACATGGAAGGGACGTTGCTCATTGATTTCATCATACACCCCATCGATTTCCAACTTGGTATGCATTAAAATTGCCTACAATGAGAGATTTTCTGTTCAAAAACGGATGACGAATCCTCTCCTAAAACACACCGCGTATAGAAAGAAATATTATTTACAAAAGCCAAACACGATTTGCAAATTCCACATGCAAACTAAAGTCCTACTTATGACAAGATTTCAATGTCAACATTACCTTCGCGACAAAATGTGCATTTATTGGAGTTTATTTGCTCAACTGACAGATACGTGAAAAATTTCTAGATACGAGTATATTAATAGAAATACCAATCGAATCGGCTAAAAAAAAAAAAAACTTCAAATGACATCATTGAGACTCCAGCGAGATAGGTTAATTTGTGTGAAAAAAAAAAAAAATATAACAGAAAGCACAACACAGTCAAGCCGAGAAAATTAAAACGTGCTTATTGAACGTGACAACGTATAGTCATAATAGCCTGGTGGCGCTTAAAATTCCGCCAATTATTGAGAAAACGAGTTTTTTTCGCTTTGCAAAGTTTAGAACTTTTTGTTTTTATTTTGATGTATTTTACGAACCATATCTTAGAGATCATTCTGACAGCTATAACTTTTCGAGAGTAGGTATATTACAAACAATTAAACTTTCAAGGATAAAAATGGGAAAACTTTTCTATTTTGGGGAATTGATGCAGCTTCGAAAGTTTTATGTATTAGCTGTCATCTGAATCTGACGTGTTGCTTCGAATTTCACAAAAGGGTAAAGTTTATTTAATTTTGTGATAATAATCGTCATTTGGTATAGATTTTTGGTATAAGACTAGCGTTACATGTGGGGTTGTAAGGACATCAATCATTTTGATTAATACTATAAGATATTGAGTTAGGGTTTAGGGAGGTGGAGGTAGGGTAAGTTAAAACTCTGTACTATTAAAGGAACATTCACATGAGAGCGAACGAGCGAATTGATGAAATGCTAACAAATCACTTATAAACAGAAGTAGGATAGTTAATTATCCCATCAAAATGTATCAAGAAAACAAGAGTTTATAAACAGTTTAAGGCCGCGCGTCAATTGGGCTAAATGACACTTATGAAAGTGTTGAAAGAGAAGTTCACTAAACTCCAATCTTAAAACAGAGATTTAACGATAATGTAAAAAAATTATCCGAGGATAATTATTTATCCCAATTGAAACACGGCCTACGAGTATATAACGAATTAAAAATCTTTTGCCGCGAACGAAATCACCCTTGGAGGGAATTGTCAAAGTTTACTCGCAATCCACATGATCAAAGCAATCGCGTTCCATAAACTAGCGAATAAAACATTCATTCGAACTTAATCTCAAATTAGAAATTGCCGATAGAAACTGATGGCTTAAATTCGCCAACGTCCGCTACTAAGAAAAGTAATCATGCGTGCTGTCAAAATCGGTCGTTCGTAGATAGTTGGTCGCTCTCATGTGAATAGTCCTTATTTCTGACGGAATCACGTTAAAATATAATTTTAAACGTGAACGAATATTCGCAAGTTTTGACAATCCGTTGACATGAACACTTTTCTAGGTCGTGGCAGTTCGCGAATTTCAGCCATCAGTTGTCTAATTTGAGGTTAAATTCGAACGAAGTTCGCTAGATTGTGGAACGCAAAATAAATGATGTGGAACGCAAAATAAATGATGTGGAACGCAAATTAAATGATGTGGATTGCGAATAAACTTTGACAATTCGCGCAAAGGGTGTTTTCATCAATCAATTCGTTCGTTTTCTCTCATGTGAATGGTCCTTTAGTCTAAGAAGTAGTAGTAGTAGTAAAAGCGTAACTTTATTTTCAGCTTCGTAATCTATTTTCGAATACATTTCCGAAAAAAAACTGATAATCGAATTTAGAGCACTTATATTTTAAAAGCTATCCCTTCTTTAAAGATGTCTGTCAGTCTAAACAAGCTTCAAATAAATCATCTTTATTAAGTACCACATTATAAAACATTTAACACAGTATTATGTCGTATTTTTATTTAAAGAAGGGTCATAAAATCGTAACACACTTGAGCCAGTTTTATTCGAATTCTTACGATTTTAATGCGCCTCTCTTTTTTCAGACGCATCACCAGTACATTCAATTTTTAATAAGTAATAAAATAATCTGATCCGAAAAATATTAAACCCGTCATGATCATGAATCATGATTGAATTTTATGTCGCACCTCTTCTTTAAATTCCCTACGAAAAAAAGAAAATGAAAATGAAATGAATTTTCAACTGCAGTCTGACAAAAGTGTGATAACGAATTTTACGATGACATTTGCCATTGAAAAAAAAAAAATAAAAATAAAAAGAAGACACACTTCATAAATAAACCCTCACCTCTGTCATAGTGATAGATGATCGGTTAGAAAAATGATATTAACAGCTGTACGATTAATTAGCATGTGCAATTTTGCAAACAAAAGTAAACAAAAATATTCTAATGAAGTAATCTATTTGACAGCTCACGGATGATATCTTTTTTGACATAACACAAGGGATTCGAAACATTCCATCAATCGCTCATCAGGTTATGTGTAATTAGGTGTGCAAACAATTTGAAGGTGGCACATTCTAATTGTGGGAAATATGTGATAATTTTTTTTAAACAACATTATACAGATGTCAAAGTAATTGAAATCACAGTAAAATCGGGTGCTAATAAAGTCTGATATTTTATGGTGAATTATTTCATTCATTCGAATGTTGTTTACCTACTTTACTGAATCGCATTTTTTTCGAAATCGAATTTTTATTTGAGGATAGTCTGCGGCAGTTTTTTTTTTTTTTTTTTTAAAGATGACGTTTATGAAAGTGCAAGAAGAAGACAGACACGTCATAGGTGTTTTAGAAAGGCATGGGGAGATAAAGAAGTGGACTCTACAATATGTGTGTGGATTTTGATTTTTTGTTCCTAAAAGTTATCTGTCAACTGTGTGGAGATGACAAATTTTAAATCTGTTGAAGGCCAAATTATTTATTATACCATATTGCCACAAGTTGATAATAATACTCTCTGAAATTATATTCTTAATGTAACCTTTCTATTGTAGATTTTATCTTGTGCGCCATAAAGTTGAGTGCGAATGAATGTCATAAACTAAAAACAATATAATAATTTTGGGCCTTAAATTCTATGAATTTGAAAACCTTTTTGGCCAGAGGCGCTGTCACGCTAATTACAATTACCCATAATCCTCTTGTGATGATATCACAACCTACACACCACTATGAAAACACATTTTGGGTATTATACACAAAACGCAATCATCAAAACAAAGAACTGTCAAAAAGAAGGATGAAGGAACATAATTATCCAAGTTTTGTTTAGAATCTATGGGGACGCATAATTAGTAAAAAAAAAAAGCCACACATAACCATCCCTGTCGTTATTCTAACCTAATACATAGCGAAATGTACATAGATAAAATAAGGGCGCAAAAAAATGTTACAAAACAAGGTCACCGTCACCACTCACCCCACTGTAAATGTCTGTTTTGTTTACGATTTAAAACTTCCGGGAATTTATTGTCTACCAACTGCGTCTTGGTGTCAGAATTTAATGCTTTCGATTTTGGAGTCTCGTCTCGCGTGATTTCCTAGGTGGTGACATTTGATGAGGGATTAAATTAAAGGTGACTTGCACTTACATCAAAGAGAAATTGAAATAGTGAGTATACCTACAAATGCCTTACAAATTATTTTTTTGATATTTGTCAGATGAAGTCTACATAAAAGGAAACAATCAAAAATCGCTATCTGACAGTTCATCAACATAGAGGACATACGAGTAGTCAAAAGCACCAACGCAATCATAAATATGCAGGTTATTTCATGGAAAATGTTACGTAACGTTAAAGGTCGATGACAACTTCCACGTTAATTGCTTAAATATTATATTTCTGTAATAATGTCAAAAAAAAAAAAAAAACGTGACAAGATAAATAACAAATAATGCTAACTGTTATAATGTTTATGATTTAATTTCCAGAGAACATACATTTTTCATTATTAAATTTAAACTTCTTTGCTGGTATGCGTTAAGTACTTTAAAGGGCATATTAACACCCACTCGTCCTGTGGGTATACTTTTCCATCTATTTTTATTTCAATTTATGGTCACGGTGCCTATGTGTTTGTGATGAAAGAAGACTATGGAGTTGTTTTCATTTTACGGTGCTGTTATTACATATTATCAGTGGGAATCGGATTTTTTAATGGTTCGGATAAAAAAAGGCAAAATAAAATTCAACAGTGTAACCCTGGGATTAGATGATAAGCTGTCATGATTGTTTTTCGTGATGTTAATTTGACTGTCAAATATAGAATTACATCTATTATTCATTGAAGTAGCCAACTGGTACAATTTAAATGCGTACAATTTAATAATTTATAGTCAGCCTTCAGTTGGTAATACAACAACGATTTATCTGTATTTTGATTTAAACATTTGCATGACGTCTCATGTCAGATAATTTGACGTTAAATTTGACGTTAAAAATTCAATTCTGGACAAAAAATAACAAAGTCTGTCAAAATTAATGGGCACATCATTATGATTTTTTTTTTTACAAATTTGTAGATTATATTATCATGGATACCCAAGTTACCAACAACAATTAGTTAAAGTAAATACAATAAGTGTGTTTTACGGCAACTGGCACCAGCAAGTTTGTCAAACGAAACGATGACATTTTGTAAATAAATTCCGTAAATATTGACTTTGTACAATGGAAAAATTCGTAAATTTTATTTATGAAGTTTGGTCTATTCATACCTTTTAGTTTCCATTTAATTTCAATAAGAAATTAACAAATCAACGTTATAATTTCTCCATGCTCTATTGACTGAATGGTGTACCCAAAAAATTAGCAAAACCTTGTCACACCGTGAAATGTCATTCATTCGAAATGTCAATGCGATTTAAGTACAAGTTTCTCACTGTCACAAATAAACATTTTGCTTTTCTGTTTTAATTTGTCGAGAATTTTTTTTTAAGAAATTCGAATTCTTGAATTCTGATCGATTGAAATTTGTCACTAAGCTTGATTCGATCGAAACCGAGTACTTATACTTCATGAAAAAATTATGATTCACAATTGAAATCAGTGGGAATATCGATTTCGATTTTATTTGAATCTCAGAATTAGTGTGAACATGTTTTATTGGTTGTATTTTTAGTTAGTTTTTAAATGTTTTAATGCTATCTAAAGTTTATTACCTAAAACGTAGATTTTTGCAAAATTTATTACAATAATAAATGAATATCGAATATTTTGTTAAAGATGTCAATAAACATTATCAAATAAAACCAACAAATAACACATTAAAATTTATTCATTAAAATTAGAATCGTTGCGACGAAAAACATAATGTTGACCTAATTATTATTATTATTGAAATTTGTAACTTTTTGCTGTCTGCCATGGAACGAATGTCATTTACTACATTCTATACTCCATTCGATACATAAAGCAATCCCTTTTTGACTTTTGTAACGCAATTAAATTTGCGTCACGTTTCATTTAATAAGGAGATTGCTTTTCACACTTGATTAAATAACTATCTACTAACTGACATTAGATACGAGTGCTTTTTTATGGTGTTTCCTTTCGATCGTAAAACAAATTTTTACGACTGCATCATATATGCCTAACTAATGCTTTTGGGTACGTATATGTGATCGAATTAAACTCGAAAATGTAATATGTCAAGTTAATTGGTTTTTTAATTGGCTAACGGTTGTAATTGAATATGTTATTATAAAAAAAGGACGTAAAATATAAAAGATTATGTTTTAAACATGCCTTGGGT
The DNA here is from genome assembly GCA_955612985.1 of Cheilosia scutellata. NCBI lineage: Eukaryota > Metazoa > Arthropoda > Insecta > Diptera > Syrphidae > Cheilosia > Cheilosia scutellata. The sequence goes on from OY015312.1 coordinate 117,879,998, forward strand.
GCTTTTTTTAAATAGTCGAAATTTGATAATACATAGTACACTATTTTAACAGAAAGTACATTTTTAATTAGGTACGATTGCAAAGTTTTTGACAAAAACAACAAAAGCTAGGCCAATGCAATTTTGCCAACAAAAACTTTCATAAGCAGTTCATTACCCCTTAACAACGTTAAGTCTATACGTTTGTCTTTTTAACCCCCAGTTTCACAGTGGATGTTTAAACTAAAGTTCAACTGTACCTGAACTTGAGATTAAATTTAAAGTCCGGTTTCACAATGTTATCTGAACATCAGTTTAATTAAATGAAGTTTAACTAAATTTAATGAATATAATTTGGCAGTATTGTATAGTACTTAGGGCCATTTGCTGATACGACTCGTAGAGATTTAAGTTCCACATAAACTCTTATGTGACAGTTTATGCCATACAAAAAGTACCCCATACGAAATTAAGTAGAACTTAAATCGTTATGAGTAGCATCAAAATCGTTCCTTGTTTTTTCATTCAAAGAACAAGCAAAACAACGTCAAATATTTGTGTTTTTGACAATCGGCAGCTATGAAATTGAAATGTCACTGTGTCAAGTGGTGTCAAGTGATCTGAGCCTTAAACGGTAGAATACTATAGTTCATTTTAAATAATTACAGAATAAACTATGTGCAAGGTTTTAACGCAACTGTGAAACCGAATTAATTATTGAACTTAAGTTTAGACTAAAAGTGTAGTTTAAACTTTCACTGCGAAACTGGAAGTAAATTAAATACGGAAAATACTGAAACATATCATTTTTTAAAAACTACACAGAAAATGGGCGTGGCAAACAACTTTCGTTCTCAAATTGTTAATAAGGGAATTGCTTAGAAATATTTTGCTTCAATATTTTGATTTCAACGATGAAAGAATATTTTTTTTTTAAAGTGGGCGTGTCAGTGGGTGGTTTTGCAAAAATATGTAGATTTCAGTAGACACTTTTTAATGTCAGAAATACGAACAAAAAAATGTTTGAATATTGGTTAAGTAGCAGTTGTAACGTACATATATGAAACATAAACCCATATATCAAAGTTTAAGCACGCAATTGGCACGAAATGCCGCCTTTTGAACTCAATTGACACACGACATTAACATTTAAAATGCAGGACCCTTAAATGCAAATTAAAAGCGAGTAAACAAATTACCACGTGACACGTGCTTAAAGTCAAAAGCTAAGTACGCTGCTCGAGCGAAATTAAATTTTAGCGGCTCTACAATTTTTCTCTCAAAAAATTAGATAAAACCCTAGTTAAATTTTGACATAGAGTGCAAATTTGATCTCAAATGCTTCACTTCCAAGGCATTCTTCTTCGTCGATGTATTCATTGCAAAAACGAATCCTTATTTACATACTTTCCGTAACAAAAAAAAAAAAAAAAACAACAGAAAAAAGTAACACTATCTGTCAAAATTTAGCTTGAGAAAATGTTCCGACCGCTAAATTTTGACGGATATTAATATGTAGGTATATGAAGTAGTCAAAAATGAAAATTTATTTTTTTAGCTGAATCAGCCTATCGCTCGGATAAATGAATTAGCTTAAATTTAGCTCAGCTAAATTTTGGAGAGAATTTTGTATGGAAGCTAAAATTTAGCTCGAACTGCGTACTAAGCTTAAGCTATGAATATGACATTTGAAATAAATCTAAGGAGTAATATATGTACGTCAAAGCAGCACTAAAATTAAACCGAGTTGAGACCAATTTAGGCACAGTGCAATATGTACCGTTAGTTAAATCTCCCCTCTACAACTTGAAATATAGCCCCGTCTAACTGCTTTAAAATTTTAGTTCATTCCACATTATTCCATAAGTAATTTTAGAACATAAATGGAAAATGTACCTATCCACCTACATGACGTACATCCCTGGACAAACAGCAAAACTGCTGAAATTTAAGAATTTTCAGAAAAAAAAAACGTTTTTTTATTTATTTTGAAGAATGAAAAATGTACGTATTTCATTTTAATTATGTACATATGTATTTGTAAATATTAATTTACAAAAATATGTGGCTTAGGGTTTTGCAATAATTTAGAATATATTCTTAGCTATTATCATTCAGGTTTCATAATTTCGCCGCATTAAAACAAAAGAGCAGCGATCCCAACTCAAAAATGTGATTTAGAGCCAGAAATGTGATTTCAGAGCTAGTTCAGTCTTTTATATACATCTACACTGTTTTGACGTACAAAATACTGAAACAAAATTTTAGTTTTAAATAATTAAGCAGGAATTGCTTGAAAATATAAATTAAACACAGTGCTAAAAGAGCAATAATAAAAATGAAATCATCACAGATATGTTAGTGAAAACGACCCCAAATTTCGAATGAACATAAGTCATTGCCTAGGAGATGTTTGTATCCAAATTTCGAATGAACATAATGTTTTAATGCGGAAGAGTTACGACTTCTAGGTGCCATGCGCCCTTGTTCACAATGAAGTTGTGTTCCGGTTCATGTAGTGTTTTTTTGCGACTTAACAGAATAATTAAAAGAACAAATTTAAATTTTATAGTTGACCAACATAAAAATCGTGTTTTTCTTGTAGAAAATGAAAGTTCATTTAATTTTAAAATGTCAAAAATGCTATTCAATTCCATAAAAACATTGTTATCTCTCTGACACCTAAATTTAAGTTGAATGAAAATAATACTCATTCATGTAAGGGAGAAGAACAAAAGGCGACATCTTATTATAATACCAAGTACAAGTCCAATTCAATCCGAAATGAAAACATTCCTGTACAACCAACAAAGTACTATGTAACAGATTTGACAGCCAAATTTAAACGATAACAATATGAATATATCGCTATTAGTGCATGTACCATTCAATTTAGCCGGTTTTCGTACACAGATCCAAGCCTCCACCCACTCTGTCAAAATAACAAAATATTTCAATTTCAATAACACAACTGCGTCATTTATTTCCAAGCTTATTTCACGAAAAATGGGGTAGGTAGGTGTGTTCCCTGTTTACCCGCATTTGTTTGTATGCAATTGAATCATATTTTCAGCAACATAACGCCATCGTTCGAAACTCCTTCGAATAACACGAGTATGTAACATAACAATGCTAAAAAGCTTATGTTGTAATTTTATCATTTTGTATCTAAACACTTATTGACGCCGTGTCTATTTGACACGCCGTGATTGAATTCCAAAGAACTGCGCATTTATTTCAACGGAATTTATAGCCAAAAAAATAAACAAAAAAAAAATATATTTTTGGAAACAAGAGACAAAAATAGCGAAAAATGCCGGGAGGTACGAAAAACAAACAACAACGACGACAAGACGAAAATGTGATAATCAGAATCAGGGCTGTCACTACTATACTACTACTATAGCGTAAGCTTCTCTTATTTTGAAAATTTTGGCATGTTAGGTACTCACGGTTTTTTATAACTTTATTTTATATCTTTTTCTACATAAAAGTATTATTTAATTATTTAATTTTAATTCGACTGTTACACTATTCGCGAATTAAACACACAAAATAACCACCGGACGATTTAATTCAAAACCAGCAACTTGCACTTGAAAAACCTGCTTTTCTATTATTATTTTTACTATAGCTGTATGTGCATATTTTTATTATTTTACTTATTATGACTTTTCTAACACACAGGTGGTGTTACTATTTTTATTCTCTAATTCATTTCACTAATTAATTTTACAAAAATTCATTCTATTTAATCACAACTGTAGTGAAAAATTCATTTACATTAATTCAATTCTCTATAATATATATATGTATTTAGTAATCCTACCCGAGACGGCGAATTCAGCATCTAATCGAACCGGCGAATGAAAGTGAACTGAAGAAGTAAAAAAAAAAAAATCGTCGCCCAACTCACTAACTACGACATTTGTGTCTCACTGAGTCTGACTGATGTTGATGTACGGCAATTTTACATGTATGAGTGAATGTAGTAAAAAAAAACGTAGAAAACGCAAGATAAGAAGGAGGCAGAGATACACCAAACCAAAGCCCACCGACCGACAGACCCCCCCGTCTTGTCATACAATATGATAAGTACCTAATGTAAACATATACTAGCACATGGCTTAGGCTTTTTATATTTTTTCATTGTACATTGATTCCATTTGTCCAAGAAAGGTGTGTGAAAGATAAGAGGAAAAATATTAAAAAAAAAATAGCTCAAAAAGAATTGAAAAAGGTAGCACAACAAAACACCGATTAGGTTTAGGAGGGTTCACCACTCAAAAAAATACATATTTAAATAAAAAAATCCCAATAAAAAAACAATACGCGCCAAGTTTAACATACAGCAATGACTTGACTAGTGTATTTATAACTTGAATTAGAAATTTGTATGAAGACAACTCATACGAAGTTCGTTGTAATGGAGAAGTGATGCCACTATAGTGGGAGTTCTATTTTGGAAGAGGATTACTTTTTTACGTGGGTATTTTCCATCGGCACACTTAACAGCAGCAGAACCTGAGTTGCCCAACAACAAGTTGATGACGCATTTAGGAGTAGATCAGTTGGAACGATCAGTCGATCAGTGGTTCAGAAGGAAAAGTTGGCTTGTTGTTGTAGCGTAATGCGATAGTACGCTGAACTCCTCAACCAGCAGTTGTTTATAATGGGTGTCCCATAATTCACGCAAAATTTGAATTTTGCGCCATTTAATAGTAGATACGGTGATGCCAACAAAAACAAAAAAGATAGCAATGTGACAGCTGACAGTTTGTTGAGCAATATTTTAAATATAATTAAGGTTTGTCAGCTACAGTCCGCAATTTTCTATAAATATGGCCGTCTTAGTGATTTAATACCATCAACTGTGAAGAGAATAATTGAAAAATTCAGGGAGACTGGATCAATTAGTGATCACACTCTGGGTGTCCTGTCACAAGTTGTTCAACAGAAAAGATTGAACGAGAGTATTGCTGACAGTCCAACAACATCAATTCGGTACCGTAGTCATGAATTGGGCATTTCTGTACTGCGAATTCTCACGAAAGATTTGAAACTTCATTACAAAGTTCAATTGACTCAAAAACTGAAGACTACTGACCATGCAGCGCGAATAGAGTTCGTTGAATGGATTTTCGAACACCAAGTGCATGCTGATTTTTCGAACAAAATCATCTTCAGTAATAAAGCTCATTTTCCTCTTGATGGCTTCGTTAATCGCCAAAATTGTAGCATTTGGGGTTCAGAAAACCAACGAGTAATTGTTGAGAAACAAAAGCATCCACAACGCGACTGTTTGGTGCGGTTTTCGGGCTGGAGGCATTATCGGACTACTCTTCTTCGAAAATGCGGCTGGTCGCGCAGTAACAATTAATGGTGTTCGTTATAGTGACATGATAACCCAGTTTTTAGTGCCTAAATTACAAGATATAGATGTGACCAACATGTGGTTTCAAGGCAAGGCGGTGCCACATGCCATACAGTCAGAGAAAAAATGCAATTACTGCTTGTGTCATTTCCTAATCATTGTAATCGGCCGTTTTTGCGATCAGAATTGGCCAACCAGATCTTGCGATTTAACGTCATTGGATGACAATTTCTGTTGGGAAATTATGTCGAATTTCAGTCTCTGAATTATTATTTGAGAGAATTACATTTTTATTACAAATGTAACAGAAATTGTCAGGGTCAATCCCAAACAAGCGAGAGCGAGTTGTTACTCCTCGCTTCCCCACTCAGTCATTGGATTTTGTTCTTTGGGGTTTTTTGAAGTCAAAGGTCTATGCAAACAAGCCCACGACCACCAACGCCCTGAAAGAGGAAACTGGGAGCCACATTTATACGAAACGGTCATAGAAAATTTCAATAAAAGAGTAGGCCAACAAGGCCATGGCGGCCGTTTATCCGATGTGCTTTTCCATACATAGCCCCAATATACCTTCTCTATGAATCAATAAAAAATGTAAGCTTTCTAATTAAAAATCTGTATTTTATATCAAAATTAAATTTGTGTCAATTATGGGACACCCTTTACCTGTATATTTTCCCTTAAGTATACTTAAGTATACTTTGAGTTTGACTGGAGACCACCCGATAAGTGTCACTCATGCATATTTTGCGCTACACACAGTCATTTCAAAATATGTACTCACGTCAAATGGTACAAAAAACTTGGCAGCACTTAAAAAATGTCTTCTACAGCATAATTTGATAATTTATTTGAATTTCAAAATGGATTGTGATCGCCAAAGGACGCCTTAACTTTAGTGAAAGCGACGTAAAACTACACTGCTAAATAATTCGTCATTATTCATAGTCACTTCCGAAATCGAAATCATAATCTGAATCCATATTTACAAATTGTTATAATATATTTTAAGAATTATATCAACAAACACAAAGTAGGTATATTTTGATGAAATTTTTTCTGTTGAACAAGTTAGTTTTTTTTGTGTTGTGATTTTGTTGGGCTTACTGGTCTTTATTTTTTAAATGCGAATGTTACAACTATTACATTTTTCCACCCTACATTTCGTTGGTATTTTCCAACATCATCAGGGGTACAGGTTTTTTATTGAAGATAGTTGTTACAATTTTGTGGGCGCAGTAGCGCAGTGGTTAGTGTGCTGGACTGCTGTGCCAGGGATCCCAGGTTCGATCCCCGGAAAAACACAAAATACGTCTTAAGGTTTTTTCTACTGCGCCACCTCTCGCGAACGTCTGACAAACATCCGAGAGTATGACTGTCCTGATAAAGCTTCTCAATTCAGCCGTTCGGACTCGGAATAAAATTGTAGGTCCCTGCCATAGAAATAGAAACTCACACAAAAACGAATGGTTGCGAGAAGGTAGGCCTTGGGTGCCTACCGCCTGTTGCGCCGCCTATTTATTTTTTTTTTAGTTGTTACAATTACATTTAAATTGTCTTGTCGCATCAAAATAAATAAATTAAGAGAATAAATAAACAATACTAAAACTTTAACATACAACTTAAGACATATAGAACAGAAATATTTTCCACAATATTTCAATATAAACGTCAACTCGTTGACAGCTGAGTATCTTGCAACCTGTCAGAGCTACAAGAAGGTAAAACTTAAGTGTAAAATGTTGGGCACTTAAGTTTTATAATTAAATATAACAGTATGAAACAGAAATCGACCCTTGAGTGAAATTTGAGGGAGAATCGATACTTAAGTGGTCACTCACCAACTGGACATGAGGTTTTATTTTTTGTATAATCTGTTGAATGAAAATAATAAACTGGCGTTTACCTTCTTGGAAACTGGCGTTATCGAACACGAATTTCTTCAATAAAAGTTACTGCTAGACTTATTTCACAAAGTGGCATCACAGCATCTAACACTTATCTAATATATTAACCTACCTCACACTACAGGCAAACCCAACCGCGTTGTATGTGGTTTCATGCTGTCATACACATAAGAAATCTGAATCGCAATTTTCAAAGACCCAGCTGTCATTCTCTACTACATAACAGGACAGAGGTACTATAGTATAGTACTATACTAGTATATATACTACAAAGAGCGAGAGCGAATTAATTTCGCTTTCATTTCATTGAAAAAGCTTTTCCTCTAGCACTAGGAGAAGAGCAGAATAGAGAGACAGAGCATCGTATAGAATTATTATTAAAAACGCATTTACTGTTCAGTTCAGTTTCACTTGACAGCCATTGCATGCACTAGGATTCATGTTGCGGTGCAACTGTTGCACGTGGATGATAATTTCATTAAAAGAACAATGATGATGTGCATGAGATCGACGTCACGTAGGCACGTAATAGAAATAGAGAGTGCAGCTTTGCCTATTTAGTTTCTATCAGAGAGAATAGAGAAGCAGCAAATACAATTATGTCTACAACATCAACAACACCAATGAGTGGGTGGGTGTGTTCGGTGGCATTGACTGTTTAAAACTGTTTTTTTTTGTTGTGATAAAACCAGTTCAAAAATAAAAATATTCTTATAGAAGATTATATGTATAGATAACAAACAATATAAGTATGGAATACGTATGTGCCGGAGGAAGAAAAAGCTTTTTTCGGGATAACAAGAGTATTACGTCATGTGAAACCAAGAACGCTGCTAACCCATAACCCTCATCTGACCTTGGAAAGTGAATTGAATCCAAGCTCACACACACGCGCGCAAATATCCACAAAATATACATCCTTCAGGACAAAACGAAGGCGTGTGCGGGGGGTTTTGGAAATGTTCCATTACTTTTCAGCATTTCAGAGCATGACAAAAAAAGTGCCATGGGCTGATGTGCGCATGTTCATTTTTTCATAAACATAAATTTTACCATAGCATTCATCAACAGGGGGTCGGCAGGAGGGGATGCGGAACCAAAACAAAGCCATGAAAACAAAAGGCGCATTTAAATGTGGTCGCGAAATGCATTCGGATCGAGGGTTGATGTTTTGTTTACATTTAGACTTCAAACTCACACAACCCAGTTGTTGTAGCGAAGAAGTTTTTAATATTTTCAGAATTGTAGAAAATTGAGGCATATTTTTATCGAGGTTTTAAAATAGACATATGTATTAGTAGGTACCTACAGATACTGGTGCTAGTTGGAATTGTCAATGTTACGAGGAGTGTAGGATACCTACTTCAAAATAAAGGGTGTCCCATAATTCACAAAAAATGTAATTTTGATAGAAAATACAGATTTTTAATTAGAAAGTTAAATTTTTTTATTGATTCATAGAGTATACAGATTGGGGTTATGTATGGAATAGCACATCGAATAAATGGCCGCCATGGCTTTGCTGGCAAGTACTTAGGTACTCTTTTATTGAAATTTTCTATGACCGTTTCGCATAAATGTGGCTGAATTTCATTAATACACCTCCCAATTTCCTCTTTTAAGGTTTTGGTGGTTGTCGGCTTGTTTGCATAGACCTTTGACTTTAAAAAAACCCCAAAGAAAAAAAAAACCAATGGCGTTAAATCGCAAGATCTGGATGGTCAATTCTGATCGCAAAAACGGCCGATTACACGACTAGGAAATAACTCATTCAGTAAATAAATTGTTTCTCTGGCTGTATGGCATGTGGCACCGTCTTGTTGAAACCACATGTTGGTCACATCCATATCTTGTAATTTAAGCACTAAAACGTGGGTTATCATGTCAATATAACGAACACCATTAATTGTTACTGCCTGTGCCTGACCAGCATAATTTTCGAAGAAGAATGGTCAGATAATGCCTCCGCTCCAGCCCAAAATCTGCACCAAACTGCCACGCGTTGTGCATTCATTTGTTTCTCAACAATTACTCGTGGGTTTTCTGGACCCCAAATGCTACAATTTTGACGATTAACGAAGCCATCAAGATGTAAAAGGAGCTTCATCACTGAAGATGATTTTGTTCGAAAAATCAACATACACTTATTTTTTAAATATTGCTCAACAATGAAAATGTGTTGTTCTTTCGTATAAAAAATAAATAAATAGGTGGCGCAACAGGCAGTAGACACCCTAGGCCTAGCTTCTCGCAACCATTCGTTTTGTGTGAGTTTCTATTTTTGGGACAAATGGAAGGGACCTACAATTTTATGCCGAGTCCGAACGGCTGAATTGAGAAGCTTTTTCATGACAGTTATACTCTCGGATGTTTGTCAGACGTTCGCGAGAGGTGGCGCAGTAGAAAAAACCTTAAGATGTAATTTGTGTTTTTCCGGGAATCGAAACTGGGATCCCTCGCACAATAGTCCAGCACACTAACCACTGCACCTTTCGTTCTTTCGTATAGCGCTCCATTTTTACTAACCCCAAACTGTCAGCTGTCACATTATCTTTTTTTTGCTTTGGCATCACTATTGGCATGTAGAACTATTAAATGGCGTAAAATTCAAATTTTGGGTGAATTATGGGACACCCTTTACATATAAGTCAACTACCTACGTTATTGCGGACTCGTGATAACTTAATAACTTATCTTGACACGAGTCAAAGTCAAGCTGCCAACTTGGATCACGAGATACGTACCTTATTTCGATAACTTTTGACATGAATCATATTTCTCAATAAAGCACTTTAATGAATCACAATGAATGATTTTTTTTTTAATTACAAACATTTACTTATTAAAAATGTATAACCTAAAAGTTGTTTACAAAATTAAATAAAAACGCTACACTACCACAGTAACGTTGACAGTTTGTATCCCTTGTCAAACAAAAATCAGAAAGAGACAAACTATGTATCTGTCTTGATTCGGTAGCACATCCACCTAAAACAATTCTGCAGATAAAAATATACTACCTACATTTATTATTTTTGTCATGCGGTCATTTAAAATAAATAATCAATCAAGTATGCAAAAAAGAAAGTAGTAGATGAAAATATAAATGAATGCCAGCCATAACATTATTTTCACAATAACCGTCTGACAGATTGTCTGATGTGCGAATGGTAAACATTTTGTTGTTTTTTTTTCTTCCTTCATTTAATCACTTGACTTTTGCTAATCAGAAGGGCGAATAACAATAAATAAACAAACAAGTTTTGTATGTACGAAATGATTGATAAGAATTTACATATCTCGCTCTAGGTATGAATCGCAAGCATTTGCTGAAAGCAAAAATAACATCCCTGATTTTTTATTTATTTATTTTTTTGCATGGCAATTTTTGTCGTTTCTCGTTCATCCGCAAATAACTAGTGTATTATATAATTCCTTTCATCTGGCTGTTGGGATTACATATTCCCCTTTTTTCCTAAACCTGTTCCCTTTTCCGCGTGCTGGTTTGCGTTTGCTATTCGACGAATTGCTGTTCGCATTGTTTATGTTCTGGCTACTCTGGTACAAAGTCAAGGCCAGTTTTAATGTTACGTTTCCCTTCATGTGTGTTTTTTCACGATTTTCTTTGAATGTTTTTTTTTTATTTTATTTTTTGCTCTTGTATTCTTTATTTATTGGCCTTGAATTAGTTATCTGCCTCTTTTTGGAGTCTTGTTTGTTTTTAATAGGACACAGCGCAGCTGGCTGACATGAGATATTGTAGTTATGCGCAAATTAGTTTAAAAAGTAAAAGGGGAAGAATGGATAGGGATTGTGCGAATGCTTTGATTGTGTTTGTGTAAAATCAGAGGAGTTAATGGAGGAACATGCTTGTGATTATATAACAATTTTGTACGAGAATAGAATTAGTATTATATTACCGCAATACAGCTTTCGCCAAAATGAAAGATCCCATAGGACTTTAAATATGACAGATACATTTATCATTGTGAAATGTTTTGTATCTACTTATTTTTTTAATGCAAATTCCGAGTAGGCCCTGATCAGATGAGCAAAATAACCAAAATCTGTGTCTTTATTTGTAAGTTTACAGCGACATCGACTAGCCCACAAACCACATAGAATAGACCGTCGACTCCTCCCACATAGGTAAAGGACTTTCCCTACAAGCTACCTGCGGACCCAGGATGTTTCATGTAAGTATTGGTGCTGTACAAAGTCAAAGGAGCGCCATTAACGCAAGCATACTTGAAAAATCATAAGCCGATGGTATAGCATGGAAAATCATTGCCGCCATTGATTTTGACATTTCACACGTATTCACAGAATTAATTCCGGCGAGAATCCTGTAGGTGCACGGAAGTCGGCGGTCTAGTTCTATGTGGTTTGTGGACTAGCCCGAAGACTGAAGGTCCAAGGCTTAGAAATATTTTTAATAAACTGGAACTATCAATCGACATTGCGGACATTGCGACATATGTGCAATGGCGTTTTCCTGTGATAACTATTCCGCCACTATTGGCTACAATTTGCTCCGACGTCACAACATAAGAAATAACTACGTCACAATAAAAGTTACCATATATTTAAGTCTTTCAAATTGTACAATATTAAAAAATAAATCATGAGCTTGTCGTTATTTTATATATTTTTTTTAATCTGTCAAAAAATAAAACAAGCGGTATGATATGTATACCTAGCCACATTCCAATGTAACTTTGTATATTGAAGTCTTAACGATATCTAATTCAATCTCCTATTGATAGCTATGAGATTTAATCTAAGCTAAAGCGCCCACTAAAGTGGCGTGGTGACCAAGTGACAGGTGGTAGAGGAATGGTGTGGCGATGGAATGGCGGCAAAGTGGCCAAGTTCATTGACAATTTCAATAAAAAGGAATAAAATCATTTCGCATGCAAATAATGTAGGTAGGAAGTCATTCAATGTACTACTGGCTTTGCTGGGAAATTGTGAAATTTGTTGATGGTAATATGTTAGCACCCACGCGTTCCACTTATGGAAATAATTTCGCAATGTCCTTCGAAGTAGATGTGTCAACAACAAGCCGAAGGTAAAAGCAGTAGAAGGGTTCACAAAAAAAATACAACACACGTGACTACAATTTTTGAAAATAGAGGGAAAATACATGAAGATTGTAATTGATTTTGATAAGCTTATTTTTAGCTGTCCCTTTTGCGATAATTTGAATAATTATATTAAATGGTGTGTATAAATATAGGAGCTTTTGGATTGACTTACGAAATGCTGTTGACCTTTTTGGAAAGCGGGCTGGGAAATTGCTTTAAATAGACGCAATAAATTCAGATTTAGGCTTTGTTTACGTCACAAGGGCAGATAGATATTTGTCGGAAGCTACCTGATGTTTAATATAACTTATGAGTGTGTCGTTAGGGCATGATCTGGAAAATGACGTGAACTTATGTTGTACGACTTAACGCCATTGAAATTTCAATTCAAATTTTGAATGAAACACTATTTTCGAGAATGTCAATGGCTGACGTTTGTGGTCCATCGACCTCAACTATAGTAGATTTTTTGAATACACCTCGACCTCCGAACAAGACAACTGACAAATTTGTCACTTGGTCAAGTTTGGTCAATCAAAACAGACAAATCACGCCAGCCAGCAGCTGTCAGACTTTAACATTATGCTCTGAATGCGACCATAATGTTAAAATTAATTGTCAGGAGAATAATGCTCTACGCAATTAAAATTGCCTTTCTGTGGGGAGGGTATATAAATGGAAATGTGCGGTGAAATATCTTCCCCACGTTCACATATCGGTGCAAATATTATACACACAATCCTACAACCCGAGTTTCGAAATTTTAAAGATAATGCGCATTACTACGTGAAAATGGCCGCATTCAAGAATATAGTTTAGTAAGTCTGACAGCTCACAAAATTCATGTTGCTGAGTTTTCATTGGGCAAAACTGGTCACGTGAACAGTTTTATCAGTTGACGTCTATGGCCGCAACACCGACGAATCAAGTCAAGAATTTCTCGACTTACTACTAAGTTGACGTCTATTTGTTTCAACATGTGTCTGGAGAACCCAGTTTTGACATTTCTATTGGGTTATCGTATTAGAGAGCATGGGAGAGCGCAGGTTGACATTTTGGTTGCCCTGAGCACCAATCAGAAACTCGGATCTCAGGTGAAAAAAATACAATTGCCAATAAGTGACATACCGACAATGTTAGTTTTTCGCATTCAGGTAAATTTGAATCCAGACAATTCACGTCGATTTACCTTGACTAGATTCTTGATTCTAAAGACTTAATTCTTTCCCGAGAGAAGTATACCTATTTAAAATAAACAAATTAAAAAAAAAAATTCGAACGACTTACGAATTTAAAATAATATTTTCAGCTTCTCACCATAATTAGTCCACATGCAAATTCCACTTTGAATTTCAGATGTCAATTGGAAATGCCTGTTAGCAGAATCGCTATGAATTTATTGTAGGACGACAGCAATTTGTAATATTAAACGACAAACATAACAATTTTGTTAACTTCACTGGTGATTAATGAGGCACCACCAAAGCAATCAAACTTTAGTCCTTAAAATAACTTTTCAATGATGACAGTCAACAAAAATGTAATACATTCCATGATCTATTTTGAGTCACTTATGTATATATCTGATTACAAAAAAATTGAATATTTTTCGAAAATGTGACAGCTGATGACAGGTGTTAGTAATAATCACTTTTAAAGCCGAGTATTGAATTCACGAACTTGCAGTAGCGAAATTTTCCATATAACATTGCCCGCGTTCCATTAACCCGCTAGATGACTAGCGGCATGCCAAACTCCATACAAAAAAAAAACTGACATTTCACAATGGGTCGTATGAATAAAACGTAGCAATTGCTTTTACTCAGACTAAATGTCAAAATCGAAGCAATTGCTAAGATTCGTATGAATAAAAACTGATTTGAGTTAACTCCAACTTTTGACATCTTCGAAAAGCGGCGCCACCGACCTTTTACTCAGATTGGTATGAATAAAACATGGAAGACAAAGCAATTGCTACGAAAATTCTGAGTCTGCTATTTTGTTGACTCAGAGCATTTGCTAAATATTTTGCGCGCACAGTTTTCTACAAAAACAGTCTAGCCTTGTGAGTTTTCGGTGTTATTTTTTTATAAATAGTTAAATTAATTTTTGTTTGTGAAAAAAACAAAAAAATGGATGCAATAAGTTGGCACATTATACCTGTTTTACCTACTGTTGTTAACGTTCGTGAAAAAAAACAGTATAAGTTAAGAAGAATTGGTTACCAGCCCTATTATGGCTATCAAATATCAATTAGTTGATAGTTGATAAGATCTATCAATTCATTGATAGTTTGGTATTATGAGTATCAATTGATACATTTTACCTCATTGTGAATACTTATCGAAATTTCATTGAGAATGGGTTCTGTTTTGACGTTTGACGTTTCTGGTTTGTAGTTGGTTTTTGTTGTATGTCTGACTACTAGTTTTGGTTAAATAATCACCCCTATCGTGGAATCCGCCGGGGGGAATTATTCACGGAAAAAAACATTTTGGTATCGTCGAATCCGCAAAGTGAACAGTTCCCCGTGTGGGTAATGTGAATGAGTTTCACTGTATCGTTGAAAACGTTCAAATCGAATTTTTCCCGAACAAAATGACATTTCTTACCCGCAACAAAATCATTGCGGATTTCATAGGTTTTCTTACTTGCTGCAGATCGTGAGGATTTTTTTTAAGAAAATGTATACATGTAAAAAAGCTGCATTATTAAGCCGAACATTTGTAATAAATCTGTGCAATATTGAACTTTATTAAAACAAAAAAAAAACATTCTAAAAACACATTTCATCCGGTAGCTCCATGAAATCATTCACTGCTCCTCTTAACCTGTCTCGTACTCTTCTCTGAGAACACCGCTCATTTCGTTCTTCCTCTTATGCTTCCAAAAATAGAGCTATTGTATCAATTATTATATCAAACACTTTATTTATTATTGAAATCACTTTTAAAACACACTTTTTATATGCCTCCGGTGAATGCAGCTACACAGATTTGTGTTAACAAATGAAAGACAGCCGTTTGACAGTGAAACTACCTTTCCCAAAAACGTGTCGATAAGGAAACGTTTCCGGCGGATTCCACGATAGCAGTAGAAAGTGAAAGGGAATCGAATAGGTGAAGTGAAACTCAATTCCGACGGATTCCACGATAGGGGTGAATATTGTTATTTTTTATAAACAAAAGTTGTTTTTTTCGCAAATCAAAAGAACGAACAACACTGTTGATTGTGTAATGCAAATGCTGAAGTTATTCCCAACGCTCAGTTGATAGTTTCCTCATTGAGTAAATAATTTTAAAATCGCTGCTACTCGTGGTTTGAGTACATTTGGGATGTCTACCGAAGACATTTCGGTCTAAAGTCGTTATTTAACAATAAAAACGAGGATATAATTTTTTTAATTTGATGCACCGAATATTTGATACGTATCAACGAGAAATTTGTGGTTGATAGAAAATTTGATGAACATCAACTTTTTTGATAAACGTAATACCAAGCTTATCGATAAAACTATTCACAATAGATCTTAAATCTAATACAATTCACAATTCATCAAAAATGTTGATAGGTTGATAGCCATAATACCGATTCATTCATTTTGTTGATACGTATCAAATATTATCAAATATCGTGTTGATATTTGATAGCCATAATAGGGCTGTACGATAACAACTTTAAGCAACTGTATCGTTTCACGCGTCGAAATGTAGATTACTTTTAGAAGAAAATCTGGAGACGCGGGGTGGTGTTCCTTCAAATATCCAGAAAATTAAATCTTTCCTACTGCTTCTGACTTTTGCACGAATACCACTATTTGATCACTATTGGAGATAGAAGTAGATGGAAATTCCTCATCGTCAGCTGCAGAGCAATTAATTTGTAATCGAATACAGGTTATGCACTTATGCGTACCAGTAAGCTCTTCCAAATACTCTTCTTCATCATAGATTTAACTTTTTTTTTTCGTATTTATGTGCATTTTTTTTATTAAATTACTTTATCATTTGTTTATTTTTCCTCAAAAATTGTTTTTTTAATTCTAAAATTCAAATTCAAATTCAAATTCAAATTCAAATTTTGACAGAAACTGCAAGGGAAGGACACATGCAGTGAAGTAAATGCTTTGTTCGAATTTTCGAACTTACTTTAGCAAAGTATGTTTTTATTCATACCGATTTAAAGGATTTGGTAAGTGCTTTTACTTTGCTACCACCTTTTACTCAAAGCAAATGCTAGTTTTTATTCATACGACCCAATATGTGCTAGAGTTCTAGCGCAAATGTTGAAATGTCAGTTTTTGTTATATGGAGTTTGGCATGCCGCTAGTCATCTAGCTGTCAATGGAACGCGGGCATTGACTATTCTCACCTACAGAAAATGTAATGTGACAATTATTAGTAAGCCAAAATCTCGTCAAAATGTCACATTTGCTTTCATTAAAAACGCCCAAAAAGATTTGAAAATCTATATCACGTCAACGAAAGCATAAACATTGAAGTCATCAGATGATTCTAAACCATTTAAATTGCAAAATCGAAGGTTTATGTACAAAAATAAAAAAAAAAACATTTTGAATTTTAACCATTAAAATAAATAAATTAGTACAAATTAAAATTCATCTGTCTAAAAATATGCAAATCATCATGTGCATCTTTTCCTATTTCCATCTCATTACCGAGAAGCAGAAATGGTTGTAAACGAAAAATTATTCTCTTCCTGAAACCTCCAAATAGCTGCCAAAAATATAATTTTCCTTCCGAATAAAAATGTCTACAAATCGAAATAAAATTACGTGCACACCTTAATGTTTAAATGTCTTGTCACATGTTATTCAAAAGACTGCTGAAAGAAAACAATAAATTATCATGAAAATTACGAATAAAACTAAAATAAAACTTGACATCTTTGCTAAATTGTAATCAACTGAAACATAAATGTCATTATTTACAAGAAAATTTAAATCCCACCTACAAAAATGTAAAAAAACAAAAATGCGTTTTCTTGGTACTTGTACTTTGTACATTGTACTTGCTATAATATAATTTGCTGTCATTTAAATAATAAAAAAAAATTGTGTACTCACTTTGAACAGCAAGCTGTTGCTGATGGGCTGCAACTCGCTGTAAACAAAAACAAAAAACGGAAAATGTAATAAAATTTTATGACACATTGTGGATGTTTATCTGCGAATAAAAAAATGTATAGTTAAACGAAAGCTCTTGCGGTGCAATAACAAAAATCGAAACAACAGAAATGCTCGCGCAAAGTTCAAGTTCATAACCCGCTCGATTGACTACGACCACGCATAATGCACGGATGGCTGGTTTCCATTCATAAATCATAAAATGTACATATCTGAATGGGTTGCCAGGTTGCAGTGGTAGTGTGTGGAATTGTTTCATATGGAGAGGAAAATGGGGATCTACACCAACTTTGCAGTTTTTTTTTGCGTCTAAGATTATAATGGTAGAATTTTCAAGCAGATTTATTTTAGAAACTTGGCCATAAAACCTTTTGGCTTTTGCTTACCAACGAGGCAATGACCAATCGCAGTTTTACAAGGAAATATGCCTAATGTCAAATTTGTGTATGCAATGACGTTTACTAGCATCTAACAAACTTGTTTATAAACACGCAAGTATAAGAATGTGTATCATGATGATTGTACCGAAATAATGACAAGCTAGGCCGGGACTTTCTTGTACACCTTGCAGTTCATAGCAGCGGAAAGATTTTTTAATAATTACAAGATTTGGATAGGTATCAATTTTCTGTGGACGATCACTGAAATTCACTTTACTAGTTGGATTAGATCGGTATACACTACGTAGTACATACATAGTTTCAACAAAAGTCAAAAGTCGGGGAGTTTCCTAAGTATCCGAATTCCGAATATTTCAAAACTGCCAACATCAACGAGAGTTTTGGCAGTGAATTTACAGAAATGCAATGATGATTACTAACGGGCACGTACATCTTATGTGAAAAACAAGTCAAAGTGCATCGGCCTTGGCGCTGCTTTGTTACACTCCCCTGAATAAAAGTCATCCAAAATGGGTCTAATATTGATTTGTATCTTGTATGGGAGGTACCAGAACTACTTGACCGACATAGACATTTTTTAATACCAACCTGACGACGGTAAAACAAGTCCTCGTCACACTGCAAGCCGAAGGCACACACGTTCCAAGTTTACTGACGGACAGGGACAGTTCTATAAGCAGTTGTTGGCATAAAGACCGACTTTTTGGAACTATTTATGAACAAGGTACCAGCACTGTTCAAAGTGACACTTGACGCAAAGTTGAAATGAAAGTAGCATGTAAAAAAAGGAATGCGAATAACTTAAAAATCGAGAACAGCCAAGTGTTTTAAAGTCGATGTGGAAAAATGTACCAACTTACAGACCTATGAGGCTTTAATATTGAAACTAGTCTCAATACTGTACAAACTTTGGAAACATCAGAAACGAAGAACTCAAAATGTCTCGGAATTCAAGAAGAATTTTGGACAAAAGCACAGAAATCGATGATTGCTGAACGCCAACATACACTCCGACAAATTTATTGACTAAACAGTAATTTATTCCGCGCCATCTACAAAAAAACATAACCCTCCGAACAGTATTAAAAGCTATACACAAGGTGGCGCAAAAGTCATCGGAAGATGCTATATCTAATTATCTAAAATGTCAATTCTACTTTTACAGATACAATATATACAAATTAAAAAGACATGAATCGCTATAGCTACTCCTAAAGAACCCGGAATAATTGTTTCGAAATTCTGAGGGCTGAATTTCCGGGCCGTCTAATTTCTCGTCTTGGCGATTTGCACTGGCCAACCGATTAACCCGTTCCAGACTTCTTTTTGTAAGGTTTTTGTGAACTCACGAGTCTATGTCAACAAGCCTCCAACTCTTAAAGCACACAAAAAGAATATCCGTCAAGATGAGAGGACCTATCGCCGGATCTTCTGGCAAGAGTTATGGAAAATGCAATAAATCGGCCCAGAATGGACATCAATTCTGGCGGCAGCCACTTAGCCGATATCATTTTCTCGAATTTGTGGAAACAAATTTAAGACATCAAATAAACATAATCTAAAAGCAAAAGCAAAGTTTTTCATTCATAAAAAAAATTACACCCAAAGAACATCGGGTGATAACATTTGAAGTTGTAGAAGTATGACAAAGACCTCAAAATTTATATATATGCATGTAAAATTGCGAAAATTTTCGACGAATGGCAACCCTACGCATGCATATCTGCAGTCCAATTGAAGAGACACGGCAGAAGAAAGCAAAAGACATTGCACAGCTTGTTGCGCTGTCAATTTTCACGGTTGTAGTTATCTGGCCGCAAATTAATTAGGCGCGAAAGTCATTTATTCTATTCTTGGAAAAAAAATATAAAATCTTTTTCAGAGAACAACAGGATATGGTAATATATATGGGTATAAATTTGAAAAACAAATTAATATACTTATTTACATTCTGCAACAATGTTCGAACTCCGCTGCGTTGTAATGCCTGAACGTCGAGCGATTGACTCCGACCGCGCTGCACTTTGGGTGGTTGTGCAGGCGCTGATGATGATGATGATGTTGTTCCGCGTATCCATCGTTTTACAGCCGACATTTTTTCTTAATTGATTTTTTTTTATTTATCACAAAATACCACTTTATACACTTTTATCCCTAATCATAAACAAATTGCACTTTTGTAAAGAAAATATTAAAAGTATCTATCAGTTTGAATTTTCCCGGGCAATTGAGTTGAACATTTTCAGTTTTATTTTTGTTGTTGTTGCTGTCAGTTACATTTCGATAGCTCTATATTATGATGGTTACTGTGAATTAATTTTTGTTGAGAGCTTTTTTGTGAGTGATTTGCGAGCTTTGGTCACAAAAAAGTTTGCAAAATGTACTCAAGTTGAAAGTGTTTTGATTTCAGCTAGCAACCAATAGAATGCGCTACGGTAGTTAGACAGGTGACAAGTTTAACTAACGTAAGGCTAATCAGAGTTTTTGTAAATTTTAAGTATAGGAAAATTATTTTTTGATATCTGTTGGGAAGTTTTTGGTCGTAAATAAATTATAGATAGTGTCGTTATTAAATATCTAAGTCGCCATTATTTTAAATGATATACCGCTTTCTATATCGGTTCTATTTTTGGTACGAATTTAGGATTCAAGAATAGTGATTTGCCTGCAGTGATAATGATTGAAATTTTTGACGGTGAAGGTTAGATTGCGATTGGATTTTACTGACAAGAGGTTTTGATTTGTTATCGAGTTATAGCTTATTATTTATTAACAACTGGAGCACTTTAGCTAACATTATGTGGATATTTTGTTCTTTCTGTCAAATTTAGTGCAGGACCAACAAAATATAAAGAAATTCACTTTATGCTATTAGAAAAATCGTAGGTAGGTACATTTTAAGATTTTATACGTTTTTTTTAGATCAATTCAAAGGTCGGAGGGCTTAATTAAGAAGCCTTTTTAATCTTCATCTTTGTAAGGTCATTTGTTGTTTATGTATATAAAAAACTGAGTGTCTATTCGGCCTTTAATTTTGTACTGACTGACGTTTAACGCTCGGGATTTAACTACTACAACTACCTACGTAGTCATATTTTCATTAAAAACTGTTTATAAAGATAAGAGTTGGGTCCTAAACGTACAGCGTAATGTCCGAAAATTATTATAAAAGAGTTTAAGGTCTTTGATGCGAGCGAAGCGAGCCACATACCCCAACTTGACGCAAAAACTTTGACATTTCGTTACGTAGTCGTGTCCCGAAAACGGCTGAATAGCAACACCCTATAAAAAAATGTCGTGAGTCAGTAAAACTGAATTTTGCGTACTAAAACTTTTTATTTGTGTACCGTATATTTTCACCCAATGTGCTTTTAATGTCTATCTAAGAAAATGTTGACAAAAAGTGACGTTTTAGTGAGTTATATCTACGTATAAAGAAAACACTATTTCCGAAATAGAACAGCCGCAGATCGAATAATTTATTACTTATCACTCAAATTAGGTCGATGAGTGACGATTTGACTTTTAATTTTTAACAGGTCTATATTTTTGCGTTTGTATGCACTTAAGCACCAATCACATGAATCGCGGGTTGCGTCCCACAAACCTACGAAAAAGAAAATCGCTGGAGTTTTAAGCTGTTCGAGCTAAAATTAAGCGGAGCTATTTGTGATTTTTTTTCTTCACGATGTTAGGTACTTAAATTTCTTAACGGTGTAAAAAACTACTTTAGTTCGGGCTAATATTTAAATATTCACATCAATTCTTAATGCGAATCAAACTCAAATACAAGGTGGCGCAAAAGTAATCCTCCTATCAGAAAATGCTATAAATTTTGCGATTGGCCCCTAATGTCAGTTCTGTTTTGACATTTGTGTAGTAAACACATGCGAAATACACGTTAATAAACAATGTTACGCTACACTGCTCCAGAACGCGGAATATTGGTGACTATTTATTTGAGCAATAATCGGTCGGTGACTTTGGCACAACGTGAATTTCGTCGCAGATTTCCTAGCCGTCCAACGCCTACTGGTGAAACACTGCGACGTTTAGCCGCTCGCCTCGAAGAGACTGGCACAACACGAGATGCTGCCAGGCGTGGCAGACCCCGGAGTAGCCGTTCTGCAGAGAATATTGCTGCTGTAGCCGAAGATGTCATGGAAGCGCCGTCGACATCGACCAGACGACGTGCCACGCTACAGAGCAATGATCAACGAGTTCTTTTTGCCGCAACTTGATGAATTGGGATTGGAAAACATGTGGTTCCAACAGGACGGTGCAACGGCACACACTGCACGTGCCACAACCGATATGCTGAAGGATGCATTTCCCGGGCGCCTAATCTCCCGTTTTGGCGATTTGCACTGGCCAGCAAGATCGCCTGATTTGACCGCTCCAGACTTATTTTTGTGGGGCTTTTTGAAGTCGCGCGTTTATGTCAACAAGCCTCAGACTCTTGCAGCTCTTAAAGACAATATCCGTCAAGAATGTGAGGACCTATCGCCGGAAGTTTTAGCCAAAGTGATGGAAAATGCCATAAAAAGGGCTCAAATGACAATCAACTGTGGCGGCGGCCATTTACATGACATCATATTCTCGACTTGATGTAAAAAAAAATTAAAAGACCAAATAAAAATAATCCACAAGAAGAATCAAAGTTTTTCATTTTTTTTTTAAATTACAGCCAAAAAACATCGGAAGGTTATTTTTGCGCCACCTTGTACTTGTGCTTGATCTGTCAAAAATGAGTTTCTGTTCTGAAAGTTGTTAAAATTTACAGCGAAGTGCGTGCTGCTTGGCTGACATTCGTGCCAAAAATAAAAACTCGCACAATCGAATAGTTGCAGGAAGCTAGCGCTGGGGTGTCTTACCTAAGGACCTGTTGCGTCAACTATTTTTTATATTTATTAGTAATTTGGTTTGACAGCTCAATTTAAGCATCTGTCACCATAGTTTAAACAGACATAATTTAATCACCATCGGTAATCTCTGGAATGCTCTCTTAAACGAGTAGGTATTATATACTTCTTTTTTAATTGTAAAAAATTAATTATTTTACAAAATGTCAACTAGGCACAGTTTCAGTTTGACACCTTAATTTAAGCATCTGTCACCATAGTTTAAACAGACATAATTTAATCACCATCGGTAATCTCTGGAATGCTCTCTTAAACGAGTAGGTATTATATACTTCTTTTTTAATTGTAAAAAATTAATTATTTTACAAAATGTCAACTACGCACAGTTTCATAGATATCTTTGAGCTTTCAACTATGTATGCATGTATCCATTAACATATCAAAACTGCGCTACAAATAAAACAAAAATCCGAGCAAAATTCCCCTTCAACTGTCACAAAAGAAATGCCTGTGCAACTAATATGTCATCGCTGTCAGTGCAATGTTTGTCAAACTAACAATTGTCAATGTCAAAATAAGATAAGAGAAAACTACAAAATGTAGGTATTTTTATCGTTATTTTTTTGTTTGTACCTTAAAATAGTATACAAAGCGTGCGAATAATAAATAATTAACCATTATCAGGTGTCAGATGGCGATACATCATCTGTGCCTAACAGTAGGACTTATATACATGTAGTCTGTAGACTAGAGTGTAGATAGTATTGCGACAAAAACTACTGAGAGAGAGAGCCGGTTTTAGTTGTTATAAATTAAATTGTGTTGTCGTTGTGTCGGTATAAAAAGGAAGGAGCTTCTTGTATAAATTTACTGATTGTGAGTGACGCTTTTTGTTTGTTTATAAATCATTCATTTCATTGCAGACATACAACTGGGTTATTGTTTAAAGTGACAATTTGTACAATTAACTTAGGAGCGGTTATTTGTTTTTTTTTTTTATATATACTGAGAGAGGTGACCAGAAGAGTCATTCGAGTTAACAAGCGCGATACGCACTTGACATTATGTATAAAAATATTCTTTACTTTAATTGATTTTATAATGCATTACGAAACTATATTCTCTATCTCCTTTGATCGTCTTGAATCAACTGAAGCTGCACTTTTAAGTGGATTTGATTGATGTAATCTATTGGATACTGATTTTCTGATTTTCTTACGTGCAATTGACGTTACATTTGGAACAGTGGGGTCACAAATAAGGTGAGAAAAGAGAGGGTTGTGTTTGAGTATCATCAACATTGTAGGCTGAATGGCTTTAGGGTAAATCTGATTCAAAGTCAAAGTAGGACAAGCTTAAACTAATTTAAAATGCAACATCAGATGAATGAGTAGAAGGTATGGTAGGTTTTTTTTTTAGATGTATAGAACTTCCGGTAGGGATAACTGTCAAACCAGCTGTCATACTAATGAAGTGTGTTTGACTTTTTTTTTCAGTATACTTTCGCAAATCACCATGGAAAGGCTTCCACAAGAACAACGTTTACAAATCGTGGAAATTTATTTTCAAAATTCGCTCTCTGTTCGCCAAACTTATAGAGCACTTCGTCAAGTTTACTGTGCGAATAATCGTCCATCTGAGCAACTTATACGCAATACTATGGATCGATTCATGACCACATTTACTCCTTTTGATAATATTTATCTAAATCGAGCCCGAGAAGAAGCCATCGCCGCTGTAGACGTGAGAGTGACAGAGGACCCGAATTTATCGATCCGACGCCGTTCTCAGCAACTCGGTCTCTGCCCGTCTACTACTTGGAACATTTTGAAGAAAGATATTCGCCTACATCCATATAAGATGCAACTGGTGCAACTATCGTGTGTGTTCGGTGAATGGGCTGAGAATCAACTGGAAGTTGAACGAGTTTTTATCGTCAAATTATCTTCAGCGATGAGGCTCATTTCTGGCTTGACGGGTATGCAAACAAGCAGAATTGTCGTTTTTGGAGTGAGCACAATCCTCAGACTCCTGAGACTCCATTAAATCGCGAAAAAAAACCCTGTTTGGTGGGATTTACATGCCGAAGGCATCATAGGCCCATTTGTCTTGAAATTCGAAACCGGTGCCAACATCACAGCGAATGGCGAACGCTACAGGCAAATGATTCGTGATTTATTCATTCCTCATGTCATTCGAAATTATTTGGAGGACAAATGGTTCCAACAAGATGGCGCAACATGCCATACAGCGCGTGCAACCATGACTTTGGTGACCGAATCATCTCAAGAAATGGACCTGTGAATTGGCCACCTCGTTCATGTGTTTTGCTATATGATTTTGCAGGACTCTGTGACTACGGGTAAGCTGTAATACAAACAAAGGGTTGTAAATAAGTCTGAGCCCCATATAAAGATGATAAGCCATGCAACCTAAGTTAAACGGATTTTCCAATAAAATAAAATAAAATATCATACTATTCGACATTTTGGGATAGAATAGGCTGAATAAATTTGGCAATCTGTATTGATTGATATTCAATTTCCCACCGAATATATTTGGGGGCTCAACCCTAAAGAAAACAATACAAAAATAAGAAAAGTACTCGTACATCTTTGACAAAGAACGTTTCAAATTGTGAGACCTAAGGCTAAGGCCCAATGCACACGGAGCAACTGGAAGAAAATTGATCAGTGATGCAAATTGGCAACTAGTTTGCTTTGAGTCATACCCTGTGTAATCAAATGGGACGACGCACACGACGCTACTGGTTGAGAACTAGTTTGCGATTCACAAAAACCAGTTTGTAACCAGTCGTCTGTTGATTTGCATGTCGGGTTGCCCATTGATTTCAGTTTCTAGTTTACCGAAGATGAGCGAATAACAATTGCTGGTGGGGGAGGTTTAAAAACATGACGACACTGAACGAACTAGAGATTTTGATTGGTGATGAGTTTCCTCGTGTGTGAAGTCAAGTCACCGCTGAGTCCCTAACTGGTCTGTAACCCGAGTTGCCAACCGGTTTCGTTTTTTTTTTTTTCAGTTGCTCCGTGTGCATTGGGCCTAAGACACACTCTGTGACTGAGCTTCAGCGTGCACTCGACAGATTTGTAGCCATTTGTAGATGTGATGAAGGTGAATGTGAACAAACTTTAAGTGATGGTCGTTAGCGAAACGCCTGTTCAATGCACTCAATGAGGTTATGAACTTTTGATTTATGAGCAACTCTTAAAACAAACAGACTTCTATAGAATTATTTAAGCGACCAATTAAAATACGATCTCCAGAGACGTCTTTGCTTGTCAGCGGTTCTAAGTAGGTATATCTAACGATATTAGATATGGTTTTCAGTCATCAATTCCGATGCCAATTTAAATTACAAAAATTTAATTATGTATGTAGGTATATAATTTCAAAATTCAGTAAAATTGTTTGAATGTCTAACTTCAATTCATATATTGAAAATTATATTAACCGCAATGCGCATTACTCAGTGGCTACACAAACTTAAATGAGTAGCATTTGCATTCTTATACTGTTTCCTAAATAGACGAAATATGCAAATTCAGATTCTATCTAAACATGAATCGTATCTGTATCTGTAGTATACGAGTACCTACACTAAAATTTTTGCGTTAAATGTCACACAACGTCAAGTCAATTATCTGCGACACTCGACTTTAGCTAAATAAAATTTTAATAATAAAACTGTTTTCGACTTCATTGTGATTACCGGCCAACAGTTAATGGAAAAAAAAAATGTCAACCCCCTCTACTTCCATATAAAATACACGCACGACGAGAATGGCGCCACATGGACATGTCGAAAAAAAAGCACAACTATTCGTCGTAATATGACTAGGAAATTAAATTATCACCATTCGGTCAACTTTCAGATAAATTCAATTTAACCGAAATGATTGATTAGACCGCCATACTGAAAACTGAATAGAGTGCACGTTTAATAAACATTTTTTTTTTTATTGTACAGAATAATTACACCGGCAGTAGTTGTACACAAAAGTATCTCAAATCTTGTAAGTGTTTCAATGACGGGTAGGTACGAGTATGTGTTGTTTTTTTTTTTTTTTTTTTTTTTAAATAAAAATTGTTTGTCAATTCAACAATACACGAGTGTGTATCTATTTCGTAACTCAAGTAGCTTGTTAATTGATTAAAAAATACATATATGCACTTCTAGAGGTATGAGCTGGACATGGGTAGAAGAGCGCGTTTAACTGCAATCATATATTGTCGAAGGCAACAGTTCATGTTCGACATGCCAAACTGTGGAGAGATGTATGTATGTATGTACAGTTGGTTTCACTTATCTATTGACAGGAGACTTGTAAATATTTAGCCTGAGGCGGTTGAAGTTGAAGTACATGTAAGTATGTATCTATCTGAATGCAAGTGGAAATGAGCTGATTGACAATTCGAAGTGTTAGTGTAGAATATATTTAATAAGAACTAGAATTTTGACAGTAAGAAAATACAAAGTATTTACGTTTGAATGTACATCAACTTTAACTAGAATTCAAATTTGTTCTCAGGATTTTTAGCCTAGGTATAGAACGCGTTCGATCTGACTACCGCTATACAGAGCCAGTGTACTTTTTGAGAGTAAAGCTTCTCCTGACAGGTGTTGATGGCAATAGGATCGTTTGAATAAACATTTTTGGTCAGTAAAGACACCAAATTCATTAAATTTCCATTTGACACTTCTGAGATTCAACTAAATTTTTAGCAGTAGAGAAAACGTATAAGATACCTTTTTGGTAATACATGTGTTCAAAATACAGATAGTGTTCGTAATATGGCTTTCTGCCATTCACTTTCATTAAACGGGTACCTACTAAGAGAACGGAGATTTGAACCAAAAGTCGAGACATGCACCATACCAGAAAAGATTGCATACCTGAAGGCTGATTCGGAGAAAGTCGGAGTGACTTGTAAAAAAATATTTGGCGCGTAGACACCATAGGCTTAGCTTCTCTCAACCATTCGTTTGTGTGAGTTTTTATTTTTGGGACAAATGGAAGGGACCTACAATTTTATGCCGAGTCCGAATGGCTGAATTGAGAAGTATTTCCAGGACAGGTATACTCTCGGATGTTAGACGTTCGCCAGAGGTGGCGCAGTGGAAAAAACCTTAAGATGTAATTTGTGATTTTCCAGGGATCGAACCTGGGACCACTCGCACAGTGTCGAGCACGCTAGTCACTGAGCCACTGCATCCTTCCTTGTATGGTCTGCAAAACTACTATTTTTGTGTTACCAACACTAACTGTGATTGAAGCCAATCCCAACCCAATCGTATCTATCTATTTGTCTAGCATACATGGAGCGGATTACATTAAATTGAGAAATCTACCGGGAGTTACTATAATAATGCCAAGATGTCTTGTGATTTGTTCACTACTAAAATCCACAGTGGTAATGAGAGAACTCCTCATTTGGGTGAACTTTTTCACTGACCAGTTGGTTTGACAACTTTTAGATCGATTAGAAGCTTCCTGTTTTTTTAGCATATTCTATCCATAGGCAGTTGTCAACTTTCAGCTTGAGTAGTGCATTGTAGATAGCTTTTGTTTTGAAATTTTTGGAAGCGCGTTTTATATTTACAAGTAAATAGAAGCGATGCCATCAAGAATTTGCTGTTTGGATGTTTCAATGGTACCAAGTAGCGAGCGTAAATCTGTCTTCACAGAGAAACCCTATCGATAAGCGTAGGAGTTAGACAAGGAGATGGTGGGGAGACTGATGGCCCAATACCCTTTAGAAAGGCTTGGGAATGGGAAGCTTTATCGCAATTTGGTATGAGAACCACTTTTGGTTCTTTGGCGAGAGGTGGGAGTGTAGTCATATTTAAAGCAGGAATTGAAAATCCTTTTCAGCCATCCGGTCGAACTATTATAATCTCCGGTATGTATAGCATGTCTCTGTATTTGTCGCAGTCGCCTTGGAATCTTGAGGACTTAGATGAGTTAAAACGTCTCATACTACCTGGTGTTCGGGATGTGTACGAACTTGTCTTGCTCTTTGGACATGGTTATGCATTGCGATGTGCAACAACTTTTAAAAATAAATTGCTGCATGTTAGGCTAGGGACACACATGCGATTCCAATCGCGCGACTGCTTAGTCGCAAAAAATGAAACACACACATTTCAATATCAATGCGCGCCTTAGAGTGTGTTATGTTGAGCGACTGAATACACGTGCCGCTGCAATACCTCCCGCCAGTCACTCTTTAACATGAAGCTTTGTTACAGATGTCGAGTGCATTTAACGCGTTGCTTAATGTCCGATGCTTGAGCTGGTATTTGGGTGTATCATTGCGTGCATCACTAATGCAAACATAAATTTGGTCCTTCGAGCCGGATATGAACAATATGATTTTCGATAAAGTTGCAGAAATTGATTTGTAGATTGATTTCTATTTTATATATTCTTATTCAATCAAGTAAACTCGAGTAAGAATTCGATCTTCTATGATTTTTGAGGCCTACTTTAATAAAGAAATATTTCTCCTTGGAATGACGTGACGCTGTCCCACTTTTGCAATTGAATATTTGTGAATAATTTTTTACTTTAAATAAAGTTCTTACGCAAAAATCAAATTATTTAGAAATACAAACAAATTGTTGCGTATACGCCCGAGTGTTTTCCTACCAAAAAATCCCTCAAATCACGTCAGACACCAGTCCATTCGTATTTTTAAAATTCTTTGATAGAAATAAACTAAAAAAAATCTACCACATAATCAATTCCCCCACAGCAGACAGCAACCACAACTGAGGTAATAAAACTTCAAACAGTCCGCCATAAAATTTAGCCCCACATAAAAACCTTATAAGCCCGTAAACAAATGAGGATTTCATTCACAATCTCTTATGAGTGAGTACAAAATTAATCCCACTTACGAGCTAGAAGTGATAAGTTCATAATTGCACCCACCAAAGCCTTGTCATCATAAAAAACAAAATAAAAGGGTTTTACGAAATGAGTGATTACGTGAGAACTTTAAAATCAAAACAAACAAGATTGAAAAATCCTTGACCTTATTTCCGCATAAGTCATAAAGAACCCGATTTGCATAATCCACATGATGTGGAAAATTAATTATTTCACTTGGAATTGTGCTCGGACAAAAAGGATGTTTAAGTGCCTCCACAATGGAACTTAATTGAGCTTGTGTACTGCGTGGAGTACGCCGCCAACGTCAACCATAGATGCGAATAAATCAAGAAAAGTACATTCACATGATAATTTAGATATAAACAAGAAATCACAACAAATTCTGAAGCCAGAAGAAACACAAAATAGACAAAGAAACGGTGGAGGGAAACAAACCGATTAGATATAATTATTATCAATTTGTTGGAAATAGACAAGTTTAAAAACTTGCCCCCGATATGGCTCGAATTAGATACAAAATGCATATATGCGCGAGACTGTATCTATGCGCATGGTTCCCCTTGAAATGTGCTTCCACTCGGTGCTCGTGTAGAAGGTACGTCACCAATTATGGCTGACACAACAAACAAAACAATGAACACAAACCGAGCCGAACAGAAACAGATAAATAATTTTATTATTTATTTTATTGGAGATCTATAAATGGAGTGAAACAATACCGGCGCGCGGCAGTGCAACAGTCGGTCCAACAAATGACCTTAGAGGGGGTTGACACACGGTATTTGTCCGTTCATTCGGTTCAACTTGAAAGCTTTCACACAACACCGTTTGTCTGATGAAAATATGATGCAATGTTTGAGTGCACTACTGCAACCATATGTGTAGACATCAAGGATGACAGTGCGTGTTGTAGTTGCATCGTATTTTTTTTTTTTATTTTTTTTATTTTAGGAGAAAATTGCAATTTAATTGTAGTTCCGGTATGAGGTGGGTTGCCACCTAACGTGTGGGAAGGTTAAACAATTACTTAGAGTGGAATGCGCTGGATGACCAAAGGACAGTGCAATCCGTTGAATCAAGCTCGAATGCATTAAACATTGTGCAAATTAAGTCATTAAGATAGGCGCTAAGTGAAGCTAAAAAGCGCACCATAAGTCGAATCATTTCATATAAGATAACGAAAATGGTACACAAATTAAACGGATCTTACGTGCCAACTGAACTGACTGACCGTGAATCATACGGAATGGTGTATAATCTGCGCTGCTATACTTGGACGTCCTACCTACTTTTTTATCGGCCTCAGTTTACGTTTGATTTGTTAAGCATAATTGTATTTCCAGTTATCGGAAATATGTAACGTCAACGACAAATCGCACTGCGTAGATGTTGAAATAACTCACTTTGATATTCGGAAAAATTTATCACGATAAATAGACGTATTATGCTTGTCAAAAGTCGACCTTGTCATACAACAGGATGACAGCAAGAGATTTGCGACAGTATTTTTCCATATGATTCAGAACGAAACTCTGTTATAATTATAACACACCAAACAAACCGACATTAATTCTGTTTTTATTAAATTTAACAGTTACGACATCTGTTGTTGAAATCATGAAACCATTCTGCACTGTCAGGGTCTCTGCCATTGACATATTATTAAGAAAGGGCCATCTATTGGTTTCTTTTTAAATCATAGGTTATTTTGACACTGACAGCTGTTTCCCGCTCGAAATCTTGACATAAAGTCAGTATCATACCTCCGCGGAACGAAATGAGTCACTTTACGCTTAAACAACGTTGGGAAATATTGAAAACTTATTTCCAAAGTGAGTGCTGTGTGGCCCAAACAGTATGTGTTTTTTGAAAAGCAATTTCGGCCGAAATGAAGCACCCACCGCGCCTGCTGTACGCAATTTTGTACAAAAAGTTCGTGCGGCTGGTCAGCGTTACCGATGGACAATTTGAAAATGTCTCCAAAAAATGTCGCCCGAGCCAAAAAATGCGTCGCACCCAATTTAACGAAAAAAAAATGTCTTTCAGGTTTAAATTATACAGTTTATTAAAAAAAAAGAGAACTTATTTTCTAAATGAAATAAATATTAAGTAAACAAAAGCCAAATAAAGAAAAAATAACAGTTCATGTAGAGAGTTCTTCTATGTAGCGTGTGCGTTAATCTCGCAAAAACTCAAGAATGGCTAAATCGATTTGGATGATTCTTCTTTTGCTTTGTTGGTCTTTAGTCAGGGGTGGCTTAGAAAATTCGGAAAACCCCAAATTAAAAGCCGGAAAATCGAAAAAATTTAAATTTCCATTTTGTATGGGAATATAAACCAGAATGTTCGCAAAACTCGAAAACTACCAAACCGATTGATCTAAATTTTAGGAGAATCTTTGGCCCAAAGGAGTTTTTGTGAAGTTTGGTCAATATTAAACAAAGGGGCGTGGCACTTCTCATACAAAAAAATCTTAAAAATCTTATATCTCGAAAACCACAGAATAGATTGAGGTAAAATTTTAAGAAAATCTTTCGACGTCATATACATATCTTAAAACCACCGAATAGATTGAGCTCAAATATTGAGAAATTCCTTGTTGTTGCCTGAAGGTATTTCTGTGAGATTTGGTAAAAATTGTATGGATCCCATACAAAAAAACTGGATTGCAAAAGTTATAAGACTGTTAACATTGATGCGCATTGTCAATACAAATTGGATTAGGGTGCTTCATGCTTCATTTTTCTTCGCAGATTTGTATGAAACTGACATTTCACTAGCAGTCCATGTATAGTATGTCAATGATTCAAGTATTAAAGGCCAATATCAACCAAGCAATCCATGAGCTATAGCCCGAAACATCAACAAGGTCTTGGAAAATTGGAGTGTTGGAATGCGCTACTGCGAAGCCAGCCCAGGCAGCCACATGAACGACGTTGTGTTCCATAATTAATGGGAATGTTTGTTCTTACTAATAAAGTCATAAAAACAAGGAAACAATTTAATTTTATTGCGTCTTTAAAAAGAAATTTTTATTTGGCCCACCCTGTATATGGTCTGAGAATAGACAACTTCGAGTTGGTTACAAAATTAGCGCTAGTTCTCGTGGTTCTGAGCAGAATAAATTGGAAACTATTGTAAGCAATGACGGAACTGTTTAAATTTCCACCATTTTACTTGGAAAATTCACTCAAGCCCAATAGGTGTCTCTAGCATTCTACATCGAGAAATCCAAGATGGTTGTCATTTTGTTTTACCTATTTTTCGTTTGGAACCACGAAAGTTAGTTATGTTGGCGTCATTTTCTGAACAGAGATTGTATGGAACTGCCATTTCACTGGTAGTCCATATAATGTCAGTGGTGTCTCCAATGTATAGCACTATCTTCTATGTAAGAATAAAATTGGCGAGTCGCTAAACAAAAGCGGTAGTATGTAATTAATACCCTTTATGTATGACACTGATGACATTTCGCTAGAAATCTGATTGGGGGCATTCAAAAATCTAGTCATCGTAAGTCGACTTGAATTGTCTGGATTTAAATTTACCTGAACGCGAAAACTAACTTGAATTGTTGGTATGCCACTCATTGATAATAATTGTATTTCTTTTTTTCGTATTGCCGCTCTACACGTCAGAACAATCGAAATGTTAAACTGCGCTCTCTCATGCTCTTCGATGACCCAATAGAAATGTCAAAACTGAGTTCTCCAGAGACATGTTGACACAAATATACATACGTCAACTTAGTAATATCTAATGTCGTTTTCGATTGGTCGTCCAGAACCGTCCGGAAGCAATCGATTGGCACTCAACTGACAGTTCTTCTCCTGAAAAGAAGAGAAATTTGCTTCTGCATATGAATTCAGAATCGCGAGAGTTCTTCCGAAAAATTCGGTTGCGGTTGCAGACATAAACGTCAACTGAGAAAACTGTTAACGTGACCAGTTCGGCCTAATGAAAACTCGGCAACATCAAGTTAAAGAGCTGTCAGACTTACTTAACTAGATTGAACGCCCCCATTTACATATTTCAAATTTATTATATTTCAAATGTCTACTTAACATTATGACATTTTTACAAATATCGTTTCACAAAGTTGTTGTAAAAATGTACGTCTGCTAAGTGCGTGTATTTTTAGAGTAATGTCTTAATAGCTTTCGTTTAATATTATGGCACGTGTCTAATTTTAACACAAACGAGAACATAACATTCATTTTCTTTGTTTTCCATTAAACTTCGCTAACTACCTATAATCATTATTAGAAAAGATTAAATTTCAAACAAGCACATCTTAAACTGCCTTGTCCTCCCATGCAAACATGCTAAAACCTTAATTAAGGTGTTAACACAATCGCTCAACACAAATCCTCCTGGCAGTGATAATTTCAACAGTAAACATACAATAATTTTATCAACAAACACAATTTAATTTTTTTTACTACTTGATAGTCTTCAAATATCCGCCACTTGAAAATTTAAATTTCTTATTAACCTATCAACGCGTTTAACTAGTTTGTTATCGTCAATGAAATGACAATTGTCAAATATACAAGATGTACGCATTATCAAGTACATAATTGTCGTCCTAATTTTGTTCAACTTGCTAACTAAATGATGTCATTGATTGTGTTTAGTCACATGACGAACTACATTTTACAAAGTCATTAAAATAATTCTGTGTCGCGATTAGATAAATCATTATTGTTTGCTGATATTTTTGAACAGAGGAGTATAGGTAACAAAAAAAATGAAAGCTCAGTTGGTGTACACTGATTAAGTTTCAAATTAAGTGCTCAATACTCATGTCGGGGTGCTAATTGACATTTTGGATAGGAAAGACGTGCGTAGAGCAAAGAGGCCGTAGAAATATGTCAGAACAATTAAAAATGCAAGCGTGATGTAGGATTATTCTTATCACTGTCAATATTTTCAGGATATTCAGACAGATGAGGTAGTAATTTTGGTAGGAACAGAAATCCTGGGTTTTCGATTTCACGGCCAGGGCCCTGTTTCATAAAAATTGACAATTGCGACGGTTGACAGGTGACAATTTGTAA
This sequence comes from Cheilosia scutellata, assembly GCA_955612985.1. Lineage (NCBI taxonomy): Eukaryota > Metazoa > Arthropoda > Insecta > Diptera > Syrphidae > Cheilosia > Cheilosia scutellata. The sequence goes on from OY015312.1 coordinate 117,914,734, forward strand.
ATTTAGAATTCGACAATTGTCAAAATTTCTGTTTCATAAATAATTAGACAATTTTGTAGAATTGTCGGAAAATAGCCGACAATATTGTCAAGTTTTGGTTTCATAAAAAAATTGTCACGACAATGATTTGTCAAGAATTTTTCGAGAATTGTCATAAATTCTCTGACAAATTTATACTGATAATTTTTTTTCATGGGACAGATAAAATTTCACAATTTACAATTTTGTCAGTATGTAATTGACAATAATTCCGACAGGCGTTTGAGTTTCGGACGAGTATTGATAGTGAAGTGACAAGTATGATTTAAAATGCTAAATATTATTATTTCTTGAAGCGGAAGTGACGCAGAATCTCAAATCTAATTTCGTGGAGTATGCACTCGACACTTTAAAGAAAGAATAAATAATAATATTTTGTTGCATTAAGTGATTTCAAATTTAAGTAAAAAATTCCATGTACGGAAAACAGCACCGAAGTATATTTTGTTAAAACAAATTGGTGAACATCTAGAGCATACCGCAAAGGGCAATCACTCTGTTGATAAGATCCACGACAAATTTGTCAAAATATCTATAACTATAAAAAAAATTGTAAGGGAAAATTTGTCAAAATATGACAATGACAAAATAGTCATGACAAATTTGTCGTTGTATTTAACTGAGAATTACATTATGTCACCTTTCAATATTTTATGAAATGAAAATTTGTCAGACAAGTGCGACAAATTTGTAGAATTGGCACCTGTCAATGTTTATGAAATAGGGCCCAGACAATTTTTTTTCTTCTTCATAATAGTCCTTTGTCCTGACTGATTGGTGATCAACGCTCAGCCCAAACAGTTAGAGGTAGCCAGCTGATATTTAGAAAAAAAAAGATCCTTTTATGACCAAAGTGACAACTTAGAAGCGATTTTGGGGAAATTCAAAAAGCGAAAAAATGAGGGGGGGGGGGGTCAACATTTGTATGGGAAAGTTTTAGTTTTCATCCGATCGATTTCAAACTCAGTTTGTGTACTCTATATAAGAAATAAATAAAATCGTTTGGGGCCCGAGTTATTAGCGACGAGAAAGGTAGATTCTGTTTGGATGGGGAACATTCTTTCTCATTCTATCGAGCGCGTAGCAAAGCACAGTAGGTACTTCTGAAACTTCGGATAAATGCCAGTTTTGTATAATTTTCCAACAGATATTTCTTCATTACAATATCTGATGAAGGTTGTAGAATTTATTCAAGAATTTATCCCCGAAACCAAAATACCCAAATAGATTTCGAGTGTATTCACAATGCATTAAGAGTAAAGCCCCTGATTGGGGTCACTGTTGGATTTGGAGTAGGTGCAAGGTTAGGTATACCGTATACGTAAAGTTTCTTTAAATATTTAAGCCCAGTATCCTTCTCGCGCTAAATTTTAGCGGCCGTACTTCTCTCCACAGCACAGATAAATGCTCGCGAAATTCGTAGTACAGGATATATGTAGATGGGACACGCACTTATATGTTATTGCCACATGTATTTTGAATTTTGTTATTTTTTAATTTTTTTCCTACTCACTTACATCGATTTTTAAGTAGGTATTCTATGAAATAGTCAATTGAGAATTTGTTTTGTTTCAAAAATGTCAAAAGTTAGCGCCTATTTAATGTACCAGACAACTCTTTCGCTAAATCAGTGGAGACATTTACTTGGCCGAGTATAACAAAATTGTACGTAGTACATTATAACACACAATATTGATGTACCGAACGGACATTTAGGGTGTCCCATCTATATGAAACTAAGAATTTAGCGTCCGGAACAGGATACTGCTTTGCTAAACTGCCTCGCTAGATTTTATCCCCAATCTCTGTAGACATTTTTGAATGGGAGATAAAATTTAGCGCGAGCAGGATACTCGGCTTAAGACTTAAAATGTTGGAGATTTTTATTTGGTGGATTTTGAATTTGGGAATTTGACGCATTACAAATTAAGTCACCGAGTAGTTGTGCCTTACTCCTTTTTCATGAATGAATGTCAACAAAGGAATACGATTTATAAGTAAGAATTCTTTAATGAAAGAAAATAAATGAATTTTTATTATTTAAACATTTTGTGAACATTATAAAGCAATAAAAGATCGATATTAAGTTAGTGGAACCATTGAACGTTCTTATCGGTCTTTGGAAATATTCCATAGATTTCGAAAATATAAGAAGATGACGTATTGTATTTCGCAGTTTCGCAGTAGGTAATCAAAAAACATATGTGGAGACAAAAAACAACCTTGTGGAAGTCCGAATATTTCATTTTTATTTTTATTTTGATTTAATATCGATATACCTATTGTCAAAGTGTTATATTAGTTAATAGCTGAAACTAGTTCGTGAAAAACGAAAACGTAAGGAGCTCCAATTCATCTAAAATTACTTGTAACTTCCTCTGTCAAACTACAATTTGTTAACGACACTAAACGTCGTTTATATTCTGACTAAAACTTCGGTCAACAACTTTGTAAGTCTTCGAAATGTGACATATGAGCGCTCTACAAGAATGACAAACAATGCACATCTTCCTTCAGTAAGTAACACTTGAACGAACGCGAGAACATAACTTTTCATTAGGCTGTTCAAGAGTCGGCAAATCAATGAGCAATTTTCAAAAATTAGGTCTTAGGTTTGGATTTTTATTAGGTAGGTCGCCATTATCAACGGTTCCACATGAACTCCTTAAAATTTAGGTAGTTTCGATACTATTTTAAATAGGGCGGTCGGCGTCGGTGAATATGCCGACTGAAGTCCTTAAAATTTAGCGAGTAGATTCGATTTTTTTTAGATTCGACGGTCGGCATCGGGGAATTTGCCGACTGAAATCCTTAAAATTTAGCGAGTTTCGATTCGATTTTAAAAAGGACGGTAGGCATCGGTGAATTTTCCGATTGAAATCCTTAAAATTTAGCGAGTAGATTCGATTTTTTTCAAATTCGACAGTCGGCATCGGTGAATATGCAGAATTAAATCCCTAAAATTTAGCGAGTTTCGATTCGATTTTAAAAAGAACGGGCGGCATTTCTAATTTGAGGTTAAATTCGAAGGAATATGTTATTCACTAGTTTGTGAAACTCGGCTTATTGATGTGGAAATTTCGTTATTTAAACTGTTAATAAACTTGTTTTCTTAATACAGCTGATGGCTGACATTCACGAACTGGTCCTTTAGGTATTGGCGCAGGGGCGTTCCTATATGGCGCCTCCCATACAAACAAAAACAATCAAAATCTTATATCCCGAAGACCACCGAATCGATTGACCTTAAATTTACAGGTGATCTTAGGTATTGGTCCGGGATATTTCCTGTGAAAATTGGTCAAAATTGGACAAAGGGGCGTAGGACATCCCATGGGGTGAAATTCAATGACGTTAGATATAACTCGATAACCGATTGGCCGATTTTCATAATTTCTATACAGTCGGCAAGTTCCTGAAATAAGTCGGCATTTCAATTAAAGTCACCCCCCCCCCCCCAAGGCTCGAACGCTCGCTACGCCCCTGGCTACAGAATAAGTAAACTTTGGAACTAACTTCTTGGGGTCAAATTTTCCAAGGACTATAACTTACAATCACCCCTATCGGGGAATCCGCCGGGGGGAATTATTCACGGAAAAGAATATTTTGGTATCGTCAAAATCGTAAAGTGAACAGTTCCTCGTGTGGGTAATGTGTAGGAGTTGCACTGTATCGTTAAAAACGTTCAAATCAAATTTTTCCCGAACGGAAAACTGTTCATTTTGCGATTTTGACGATACCAAAATATTCTTTTCCGTGAATAGTTCCCCCCGGCGGATTCCACGATAGGGGTGAATAATTTAAGTGCATAACTTACACTTTTCTGTAAGCATCTCGGGCGCTATTAGAGGGTTTTATAGGTTTCCCTTTTACGAGAGAAATACTTAAAAAAAGCGATCCTATTACACTTGTAGAAGTACCAGTCGAATCGTAGTTTAGTGTTACAGAAATGTGATATATATACTTGTATAAATTCACTTGTATTACAACGACTTGTAGTATTATGTTGCAGGTCCCTAATCTACACAATGTTTGAAGGTATATTAATAACTTTATCCAATTGTTATAGACTGTAATGTTTGAAATTTTTCTTAGTGTCGTGATTAGTGAGCACTGATCGTTAAATAAAACACGTTCGTCATTTTGAATACCCAAAGTGTCTAAAGTGTCAGAGAAACAAAAATCGAATCAAATATTAAATAGCGTTTGGAAAATGTTCCCGACCCCACTCAAGAAGATATTAGTCTCTCGTTCGGATGGAGATATAGATACGAATTGGGCTAAACCTCAAAGATACAAAAAATTATACATGCATTTGAATTCAGCTCTATAAGCAATATGACACGTCTTATAAAAAATGCTATGACTCTTCAAAACATACGAGTAAATATAAACACACAAAAAAATCTTAACAATTAAAAATATATAGTATCAAAAAATAAAAAATAATAATAAAGACATTTCTTTGTTTTCTCTTTTAAGTTCAAGTTCACTGTCTAACAGCCATCCACGCAAATTGTTGATCTGCCAAATAACACTTAATCCGTTGCAAGACAAGACAAATAAAAAATTAAAAAAAAAAATAAATAAAATTATTCCACACTGCACTGGAACAAAACACAAAATCCGACAAAAATGTGGATAAACATTATGCAAACTTTAAGTGACAACAGAGCGTTGCAACTATTTCGGGATTAAGACCATGAAACGAGGTCATGTAGTATGGGAAATGCAAGGGTACAGTCCATTCGTGTGCGACAATTACTTCCACGAAATTTAGATAAAATTCAAGAAAGTGTTTTATTCGAATTATCTCATGGATACACTCATCCGACAGTCAGACTTTTATTCGAACACTTTTTTTTACCGGCTTATCGGAACATCTGATATAATGCGAGTTTTTTTTATTCACCCCGGCGGCGGCGGTCACGACACTCGTAGCAATGCGTACACTACCGAATGAAAATTGATTGTGAGTGAGCTTCAAGCTTTCATCGTTCTATAGTCTACTCAATCGACGTATGATGATCATGAAAAAATAAAAAAAAAATAATAACTAAAAGCTTTTCGCTTCGAGTTGTGCCAAAGGGCTCGCAGATATAAATACTACCTGTTCTTAGAAAATCCATCTTACTTGACCTCAATTTTGTCGATAAGACAGAAAAACGTTCTGTCGAACTTTCTTATCAAACAGCACAAGCTTGACATAGTTGCAAGGCAATAATCACATGATAAGATAAAAAAAAAAACAGAAAGAGATGGAGAAGAATACAAATTAGACTCTTCCATAAGAAAGCTTAATGATTATGGAAATTATTTATCTGTTGTGCATGTGTGGTCATAGATTTTCCCACGCAAAAAGCTGCCCAACAATGTAGCATAATTGAAGGCAGACGATTTATCTAGCCGCAAGCAGTCAATTTTTCATCTAGATTTTTAAATCCATAAATTGTAATTGTATCTGATTCGTCAATTAGTCGCGCACACGTCCATGCTGTAGATATTTATGTGGTGGGACAAAATAGTCTGCGGCTTCCATTTCGCCGGAGTTGCTTGGAGATTTTTGATACCTACTTATGCTTGAATGTCAGATACAGAGGGAATTATTTAAGTGATCGTCTTGTCATGAGTAACGAGTAGCTTTGAGATGTCATTACAAGGTGATAAGTGAAATTATAGTTTGTTCCAACAGATATACGAGTACACGGAAATGACAGGTTTTAGATACAGATAATCAGCTACGCAATGACATTGATTTTAAATGGTTGTGTTTGTGAACTAAATAGTTGACGGAACAGATTCATATGGAACCCTATGTCCAGTTTAGACTTAATGCTATATACGAAGGGCTGAATTGAACAGCTTTTTTTAGGACAGTTAGGAAGTTTGCAGCTCTTGGAAGTTTGTCAGATATTAGCAAGAGGTGGCGCAGCAAGAAAAAAAAAATATTTATTGAACTTAGGGCCGTTTGCTGATACGACTCATAGAGGTTAAAGTTCCACATAAACTCTTATGTGACAGTTTATGCCATACAAAAGTAGAACTTAAAACGTTATGAGCCGTATAAGCAAACGGCCCTTAGACACTTAATGAGACTGCTTGTATAGGTACAATTCTATCAAGAGTATTCTGGATGTCCGAACTCTCAGAGCGGTCAATCACTGCTTTGCGTTAGTGAAAGTACGAATATCCTATCCACCTCAACGAAAGAAATAGAATCGTGAAAAAGTCGTCTGAGTTTTAAAGTGAGACCCCCTTCTGAAGGTCTAAGAAAAATTTGCATATATAAGACTTCTCTGATGTATGGATCTGTAGGATGGGATAGGGATTATTCACGAGCCTAAAAACGAAACTACAAGTATATCGTGTTATAAGACCCTACCTACCGACAAAATCTGTACTTAAAAAGCAAGCCTTCTCACTTAAACGTGACTAAAATGGAGAACTGATTTCTATCGAACGTCGGGGTTAAGGCTACTGCATTTTTATATCCCAACGCAGTCAGTGTATTTAAATACTTAGCTAGTGACAAAGCTCTTGGACTGAGCTCTTGTTGTTGCAAATGGTGGCGAATCAACAAATTTACATTTATAGTCACACTTCAGACGGCAGTATCTATATTTTCTACCGTATATAGACTTTCAAACGCTGCATTACCAAGTCAATCAATACGTTGAAGTTTGGTCAGTTCCGTATTGTGAAATTCAGCGCCCTATACGATAGGTGCACAGAATTTTGATTTTTTTAAAATAAATTCACACAATTTTGAAGGCGGTTCTGAAGACAGATTTGGATTTTGAGTACAATCTGTTAACTATTTGGAATAGCTTAGGAAATGCCTTATGGATAGCTAAAACAATATCCACAAGCAGGGGCGTAGCGAGGGTTTGAGCCGTGGGGGGGTGACTTTCATTGAAATGCCGACTTATTTCAGGAACTTGCCGACTGTATAGAAATCATGAAAATCGGTTATATCTAACGTCAACGAGTTTCACTCCATAGAAGATGTTTTTTGTATGGGAGGCGCCACGCCCCTTTGTCCAATTTGGACCAATCTTAACAGAACACCCCTGGGCTAATACCTAAAATACCATTCACATAAGAGCGACCAACTACCTACGATCGAACGACTATTCGCAAGCTTTGACAGTCCGTTCACATGAACACTTTTATAGGTCGCGGCAGTTCGCGAATTTCAGCCATCAGTTTCTTCTACCCACAATGTCTAGTTTGAGGTTAAGTTCGAACGAATGTTTAATTCGCTAGTTTATGGAATGGGTATTAAATGATGTGGATTGCGAATAAACTTTGACAATTCGCGCGGGTGTTTTCGTTTGCGGCAAAAAGTTTGGAATTCGAAATTTCGTTATTTAAACTGTTTATAAACTTATTTTCTTAATACATTTTGATAGGATAATTAATTATCCTCCTCTTTGCCCAAACACACGTTTGTCGCGAATTGTTAAAGTTCGCATTCCACATTAATAAGCCGCGAATAACACATTCCTTCGAATTTAACCTCAAATTAGAAATGCCAACCGTCCTTTTTACAATCGAATCGAAACTCGATAAATTTTAAGGGCTTCAGTCGGCAAAATTCACCGATTCCGACCGTTTTTTAAAATCGAATCTAAACTCGCTAAATTGTAAGGATTTCAGTCGGCACTCCTTTTTAAAATCGAATCTAAACTCGCAAAATTTTAAGGATTTCAGTCGGCAAATTCACCGCTGCCGACCGTCCTTTTTAAAATCGAATGGAAACTCGCTAAATTTTAAGGATTACAGTCGGCAAATTCACCGATTCACCGATTTTAAGGAGTCCATCTGAAACCTTTGAAAATGCCGACTTTTGTATATATTTACAAGTTTAAAAACCTATATCTAATGGAAATCCAAACTTAAGAACTAATTTTTGAAAATTGATCGTCGATTTGCCGACTGTTGAAAAGCGTGGGGGGGTGCGACACCCCCCCACGCCCCCCCTCGCTACGCCCCTGTCCACAAGTTTGGTGATTTTGTGAGTTAAAAAGCCCTCCATAAATTTGTCTATATTTAAAGTATTACCAGAAAATGCAATTAAACCAAACAAGTATCGAATTTGATAACATTTTGCGGATTTATATTTATTCACACAGGTAGACACTATCAGCAAAAGCTTCCTTCTTTTTTTTTTTTGTCTGATATGACGTGGTGATTAGTTTTTTTTTGCAATCGTTAAAAACTGATAATAATCGCAGTAAGCCTACACATCTAATCGATAATAGAAAAGTCAGCTACATTCATTTAACAAATATTCATTTAATTTTGTTTACAAATCTTTTTCAAAACAAACTCAAAAACCACTTGACCAAGTCATACGATTTGCCATTTTCCGATTTGTAAACGTTGTATAAACGAATATTCATTAGAAATAAAACTATTGATAGCTCTGGCTCGTATGTACTCGTATGTATTTGTTTTATTTTACTGAATTAATTTCTAATATTTACATTCTAATTTTACTCCATTGAGTGGAGTAATGACACGTAGGAAAATCTCGCCAAATGCAACAAATCAATTTGGGTGGTAAGCAATACGTGAGATTTTTTTTGTTTTTGTTTGCTGCAATTTGAGTTTTTTTTTTGGAAAGTTCATACAAAAAAAATATCTGTCTAAAAATAAAATATTGTTTTTGTCAGTGAAACATAAATTTAAGGCAATTTTAATGAGTATCGCTCTGAATGAAAAGTGGTGTGTATCTACACATCATTAGTAATTGCTTAAAGGCTTAAGTGTCTGGTTGCATAGAAGCTGTTGAGTCAGGTTAACATGTTTCAGAAAAAAAAATTGTTACTGAAATAGAACGATTTTATTTTTGGCGAAACCACACAACACAACAATTAGGAAATTGATTGATGTTGCTTGATAAATGATAATGTTGGGAAGTTGTTGTGCAAATAAAAAGTACATAGCGCTTCTGACTACTAAAACCAAATATTTACATTGTTTTTTTTTGTGTACTGACACTCAGTCCGTTTACGGTTAAATTTAAGCACGTGAAGGTGAACTTCAACGATGAGTAAAATAAAACAACATATTTGTCGGCCATAAAGGCTACAGCGAAAGCTATATCACTAACGATAATATTTAATAGGAGAAACTAAATAGTATAGAGAGAGTAGATTTAGCCCAAGATTGTGGAATGGAATCACATCTTCAATCTACATAACACATGCTTTTACATTAATTCTGAATTGTGACGAAAAATGGCACCAAATCCTTTTGCAGCAGATTCACAGAGCCGAACAGTCATGAGTCAGAACTTCGACACCTCAATTAATTCTGAAATTTCTTAAAATTTATTCTAAAAAAAGTTAAGTACTATCTACATCATAATTGTATTGTTTTCTTTTGGCAGAGGCCACAACCATGCTTATTAGGGCAAGATTAATATTCAAATATTTGTAGTGGAGATGAATCTCTCTTTCAGGTGATTTTTGGGGAGGGTGTTGCAACGGAACAAACATCTTTCGCCCCAGCATCGCTTCACCATATTTTAGTAATCTGCATGTTCTCCGTCGGCGTTTACCAATTTCGCAAAGCCGACGGCAAAACACGCATTGCTCAAAAGTCAGAAGGCCTATTAGGAGCGATAAGCAATCCGCAAGCAAAATGGCTTGCTCAGAGAAGGAAACTACAAACAGTTGCAAAATATCAGCTGTGGATGCGTCAGCATGGGAAAAGTGCATGCAAAAACAAATGGTAGATTGGTAGATACTATATTTTCGACAATTGGCCCCTCCCAATGAGGGACTTTTACAACGATCGCTGGAGAGCGCTGTGTACTCGATGTGTGCAAGCATGTGTTGGTGATGACTCTCTTCTTAATGAGGAAGTAAATGCGCTATGTGGTGAATTTTTTTTTGTAATTTCGTAGTTTGGCGGCTAAATTTGCGGTGGGTCATTGCCCAGCTAAAGATTGACCTTCAAAATCAGCTGGACCAGAAAGGTGTCGTTATGACAACAACGGCAAATCGATGATATTCCCAGTTCAACTAGCAGAGTGGCAATGCGTTTAATAAAGCAATTTAAACTTTTAATTTCTACTCTTTGCACTTTTATTTGTAGTTTCCTCTTTTTAAAATCCATAATTTTATTAAAGCTATCGTGAACGTGAATTCTTTCGAAATTTACTTCGAAAATGATATGCTTATGGTGCATACTTCTGGGCGAAAATGGTTAATGCCAAAATGTTCACGAAGCAATTAACACACACACAAATTCCTCTAAAGTCTAAAAGGAATACACCTCTGCATCCTCTTCAATATGCCCTTAGAAAAGAAAGAGCATCGAAGCGGTCCATTTAAATTTGACATTTCAGATAATGAAAGCCTAGCGCTGCGCAAGAATCTTGTAACACGTGCCGTCATACATATTGAGGTTGTTTCTGACAATACCACATATATGAGAAATATAAAGAAGAATCTTTGAATTTTCACTACGTCCATCAGAGCTAGGGGCTACTCTAAAGGGCACTCTCACCCTCCTACGGTCGGTTGATATTTACGAGTTACTAGGAAAGCTAAGCAATTTGTAATTTTTTGTTCTGTTCAGTGTGCTTTGTGTGCTGGAAGCGTTTTCTTTTTCTTTTCAACTGCCCTACGTCTACGCTAAAGTCTGACAAACATCCGAAAGTAAACTTGTTATGAAAAAGCTTCTTAGCACAGCTCTTGTATCGTACTGTAGGTCCCTTCCAGTTGCCTCAACAATTAAACTCACACAAACGAACGGTTATTAGAATTAAATCTGGCTAGGTCTAGGATCCTATTTGGACATTTTGTGCACACTGTTTATTTATTTGTTGATGGCTTTATCATTATGCGAAAGGAAAACACAAATTAAGTCAACAAAATGCAGAAAGAACTCTATGAGATCTGATTCCATGTTTCTGCAATAAGGTAACATATATAGGAACTGTTCTTTTTAGGAAAATGAATTGAAACTCAAACATAAATTAGCAAATTGACAAAAGCATGTAAATCCATGTAGATCTGTCGTTCCATGTATCGTAAAAAATAATGCCAATAATAGCAAGATCAATCATCACTTACTCACTAATATGTTGAAGCAAAAAAAATTCTCCATCAACTCGCATGCATCGGAATCTATAGTATCTTGCCCCACAGCTATAATAGAAGCTTTAAGTAGAGTAATGCAGCTTATATAACGTTGAGGTAAGAAGATGACAAACGGCTGAATGGTCATGGGTCTGCACTACAGGATAGATTAAGTGTACAGGTCACAATTACCAATAAAATAATATCTACTAAATTTCTGAGCTGCCCAGTAAATGACCCCTTATACCACCTCCCTTAAGACTTTAGACTCCCATCTAATTGACTTCAAATCAGTAAACATGCAAATTTTGAAATACAATCCTCTATCTCTAAGAACTTGTTAAGGAAATTAAATTTTGTTCACGAATTGAACATGGCCGCGGAGCATGTACAATGTACATATTATATGAATACATACATGGTTCTATGTGCTTGAGAGTAATTGCTGCTAACCTTGTGACACAAAAGATCGCAGAGAAAAAATAGGCCACATTATTTAACTGTTCCATAACTCAAAATGGATAATCAACCTATTTATCCAAAGGAATCCATAAATTCACTAATAGTAATAGTCAATTCAGGAATAGCATAGCACGACCTCAAATCCAATATCCCAAAACCAGCGCCCTCGAAGTGGAATTCCCTTTCTAGCAAAGAGGTGTTTCAGTCCAAAGCAACTTCTTCTTTTCTACAAAGCACAGATTCGTTAAACTATGCTTCTATGCTTCCATAGTGAAAAAGTGTTTCTAGGAATTGCATTTTATATTTATTTACCATTATTTTGTTAACAAGCTTGTGCGCCTGCACAATTCTCTTTTACTCGTTCTTCTCGTAAATTAAAAAAGAAAGTGATCGGCACAACGATCAATGCTACAAAGTACCAATTCCAATAACCATTTTTGCAACTCGAAACCCTTTCTTTTATAAAAATGTAATCAAAAGACTGTTACCATTCTTGTGAAGCCCATTCCCCACTCTAGCCAAATACAAGTAGATCCATTTTCATAAGAATCTCGTAATACACGCAAATAATGATTAAAGACATAAACTTGGAGCAACTTTTGAAATTTAAAAATTGTAACTGAATCACCCACCGGTTAGCAACGCCATCTCTTGAGGCATAGCGCAACTCACTTAATATCGAAAAGCTCATTTAGTAATTTCTTCAAGCCACTAAAGCTTTCTTTCTATCCATGATTCCAACCATTCGATGACTTTTACTCCGAAATTGCTACCGCGCAAGCTTTCGCAGATAAAATTTCAAAATGTAAACTCATAATAAAACCGTCACTTACCGCTTTACGTTTATCAGCCTCAGATAATCCCGAATTTGAACGATGTCTGAACAAATCCATCACTTTGGTCATTGGTGAACGTGTTGCGTCCACTCGGCGAACTGCTGTCACTGTGTGATAGTACTGCAAGGAACAACAAAAATCTACACAACTTTCCTTTCAATTTGGTATAACAAATCGACTTACCTGTGCATCACTGCCCTGATGTGGATGTGCTGAGCCATCCTTGTACTTAGGTGCTGTTGGCGGTGCTGGTGGCTGTGGATGTCTGTGCCCAATCAGCCCAGTGTGTTGCATTGCGGTTTTCACTGTTTGCATAATGCCGCCACCACCACCCGAGCCACTATGATTGCTGCCAGTACTGCTATTGTCACGCTCCGATCCGCTTACTGTTTTACTGCCGCCCGCCGAAGATGGACCAGCGGAGACTACCTCTTTATCTAGTCGTTTCTTGGAGTCCGATTTGCCACGCGGTCGGAAGACATCGAATATTGTTGGGCGGCGATTAGGACTCGCGATGCCGTGCACCGTCGACTGATTGAGAACAGGAGAATCCTCACCGCTTCGCCTTCGTTCGAGTGATCCTGATCTGGGCGCCACACGTTCGGTACTGCGTGACAATTTCGCTTGATCCCGATTGAATTTTTCTAGTTTTGCTGCTTCACGCTCCAGACGGCGTGCGGTCTCACGTTCTATTTTGCGGGCTTCCTTCTCGTTGCGGCGCAGCTCCTTCTCTTGGCGACGCGCCTCTTTTTCCATTTTCTTTGCAGTCCGGCGGGCTTCTTTCGAATTTGGTTCCGCTGGGGCACTAGACGGTCGTGATCCTCCGGGAGTTTTGCCATCATGCTCCTGAAAGTGAACAGAATGAAAATTGTAGTAAGGATATGTGTACATTTTGGTCGACGACCAAAGGCAAATCTAAACTGTGCCCAAACAAGGGAGCTACGCTTAGTTATATAACCCTTAGCCGCGAAAATGGAATTTTCTCTTTGAGAAATTGATTGACTACACCGTAGGACAGTCTAATGAATTAATAAGGACGCGACAAACAGTGAGAAGTCATCCACAGAAGTGTGGTTTTATTGGTCGACCCCCCTTGAATGTGAATTACTTTTGCGGTTCTGTGTGTCAGAAGGGGGTTATCTTCGCAAACACTAATCGTCACTGCTATTTTAATTAATTGTGCAGGGTTTAATAAAAGAGCTCATATTGTTTCGATGCAAGATAAATTAGGCGCTGATTAATTTATGATTCAAATAGGGGTCGGTTGACTTAAATTAATTTATTTAAACGCTTAAGTACTCGCGGCTCAGTTGGTGCGCTCTGACAGCACTGATTTATTTTGGGGGGATTTAACTTAAATTGTAAATAACGAATCGAGGTATTAGTTGCTATTTTCAATTCGTGGAGACATAAGCGGTATCCGAACAATGTATAGATAAATTTTGATAAATTGCAGGAGTTCGCTGAATGTAAACAGACTTGTCTCCCTCTCTTGTCTGGTTGTGATAAGAGAAAGCAGAGTATGAGCCATTTGCCATGGCGCAACGTGTCAATGAACACTTACATATCTGCGTAGATTCGGTTTATTGAAGACCAACAATTTGTCGGATTTTTGTCTTGATAAAAATGCTTCAGTTTTTGCTCAGGCATTTGCTGGTTACCTATGGTATAAGTATCTCTTCTATTACATATTAACTATCCAATTGTAGCACATTCTATTTGTGTATATAAACTATTTCCAATAGCCCAACCACAGATTTTGCAATCCTTTTCGTAAAAAACACCTTTAAAGAAATGTCTCCGACATGTTTTCAACATGTTTGTAGTGAATTTTTACTATTTTCATGAGTTCTTGATGTGTAGAACTCCATTTAACTTACATTTTGACAATAATCTATCTGGATTTAAAACCTCACCAACTACCTTTTTTCTGTCAAATGGGTTCTGGAATTTTCTTAAACAAATCAATTTAACTTTAACCAAAATATACAAGATTTTTTTTAAACACAGTTTCTTCTCCCAATTTCTCAGTTTATATCTATGCTAACATTCTCATCCGTCTTTAGCTTCTCCATGTTCTCCTTGTATCCATTCAAAGATCGATTCGACAGAATTACCATAAATATAAAGTAATCTAAGAAAAAAACTTAAGAAATTAGCAACAGCAAATACCGGCTATTCATTAATGAAAACTAGTTTTGTTCAGTGAGTATCTAATATCTATAAACGACGTCATAGATGATAAGTTCGCTGGCCAAATTATTACCATTTTACCTAGATTCAGAGTCAACATTACAACTTAACACGGCACAAACCAATTTTAACCAGTTTTGGGTATACAGAAAAAAAAAGAGGTTACCCCAAAGAAATGTTATAAAAAAAAACCAGAAAGCCGCACACAACGAAAGCTATCCAAAGAAAAAAAAAATAAATAAAAAGTTCTTGCGAAAACATTATTGTTTAAGAATCAAAACAAAACCGCAACGATATGCGTACAATTTTTGTTTTGAATTTCTCTTTCAATTGGCTGGTGGCCAAAAATTAGAGATGGTCATGTCTGGTCTGAGTAGCTGATTAGTTTCCTCATTGGAAATTTTTCGACAAGGAAACTATTTTGGGAAGACAATTTTTTTTTTTTGGTTTAATTAATTACGATGGCTTCGTTTCACGAATCTCTATAGATTGAGTCGAAATTCCAATCGAAGTTTAGAAATAAAATCAATTTAATTTATTGCCTGATGGCAGGCAAATATTTTTTGGCTTGTGTTTTGTTCGGAATCTGTTAGGCTTTGGAGGTGGATCAGGCTGTCATGGTCATTCTTTTTATTCACTTTCGCGCGTCGGGAAAATAAATTCGCGATACATTTTTATTAGACGATGACACGAAAGTGTTTATACAAAATATGATAAAAGTGATGTCATGTTGTCGGTTTATCATGGGGAGGCTTTTTTAAAAGGGTTAGAGTTTAAATGTGCTAGGAGTTGAAGGACATCTTCTAGTGAATGGACTTGACCTTATGCTTTGTTGTTTTGTTATAGGAGTTAATCGTGTAATTTTATGAACAATTGGACCTTGACTAAGCGGAAGTTTTCCTAATACATATAGCAGACTTTGTTCATGTTCCTGCCGTCATATCTCTGGAGATAATTGTAAGTAACTAGCTGAATACCCGGCAGCGGCATACCTACTTACTTAGGTGGCGATACGGTCCGGTGGACCTTGCATATTCCAAGTTAAGTCCTCTTTCCACTTGTGTGCGTCACTTAATGTGAAATCAAAGACTCTGTGGACCCGACGTTCATTTCCATTGGGTATACACGTTTTAGACATTTTAGATGACTGATCCGCATTTTTCTTAATAGGTTGATGTCGCTGCACAGGTCTTAAAGTTCGGTGGTAAATCTTTTTCTTACCAAGTCCCCTCAACACAAACGGGACCGAAAATCACTCGAAGAATTTTGCGTTCAGACGACCAAAAATATCCTCACCTGCCTTCGGTAGTGTTCAGTCATGTCGTGAGGAAGCCGTGTATTGGCTGCAATAACTTTACGCCATGCAGCAAAGATAATTAGCCTAAGTTCGTTTCCAAACGTGGCTCTGCGAAATAAGGCAAAAAAAAAATGAAATAAGGCCCAAAAAAATATACAGGAAACAACAAAAACGATTTTTAATAAAATTTGGGGTGTTATTTCCTTTTTTGGGGCCTTATTTCCTAATGAAAATCGGGGTCTTGACGGTCGTGACGGAATTTGTTTACGTTTTGTATATCCAAAATAAACAGAGTTCCCTGACGTAGATATGACACGTTCATATGGAAGCTTCAATCTCCGGGTTTCCCAAACAAACCAGGAAACACGATAGAGTAGATAGAGTAGAGTAGAGATAGTATTGCAAATATTTTTGTCCAAGTGTTTAAAATATCAAATTTCTTCGGTCGGCCTTTATTTTTTTGGTTAAGAGAGATCGGCAAAGTGACAGTGGAACAAAAGCGGGTGTATAGGGATCCTGGTATTTTTTTTATACGGCCAAAGTTGTTCATTTATTTATTTGTACAACTGCCACTTAGCGCCACTGAAACATATCGAACGTTTTTAATCGGTTTTTAATAGATTTGTAACTCACACGCTATGGACATCGAAACCGTTGAAAAAAGGCAATCAAGTCAGGCAAGCGTCTTTGCTTTAGAAATGTTTGGAACAACTCATTAATGACGTATAAGGTTAAGCGAAGTATTTACTGACTAGCAGTCGACAGGGGCTTTGCTTACGCTATTTTTTGTTACCCGCCTGATTCTGCCGAAAAAGAAAGAGCCCGAGAAGCGTATGACCGAAGAAATTGAAATATGCTACTCCAGGAACAATATACGGAAGTTTTACCCAAAAGGTAAAAATAACGTGCCAGGGCACATAATCACGTGTAGAGAAACCTGTAGAGATAATGAGGGAAACCTTGTAGTAGAATCACAGTCGGTGCTGAGAATGTGGAAAAATTACTTTTGCAAACTCTATAATGGAGATGACTTGGTATAGAGAGCATTTACCAACTCAATTCCAAAATTTTGTCAGATGAGTGCATGCCTGATGAATGGAATCTGCCCGGTCTACAAGAAAGGAGATCCCTTCAACTTCGCCAACTATACAGAGATCAATCTGCTTCACATCGGATTCAAGATACTATCTGCCATATTGTGTGAACGCATTAAACCCTTCGTAAATAACCCGATCGGCACCTATCAGTGCGGTTTTAGGCCAGGAAAGTCCACCGTCGATCAAATTTTCACTCTGAGGTAGATCCTGGAAAAAAACTCAAGAAGTCCAAATCGATACCCATCATCGACAGCATATATAATGACGTGCTATACAGAGCCATGTCTAGCTTTGGCATCTCTGCAAAACTCGTTCGATTGTGTATTATGACGATGGAGAAAGCTTGCTGCTGCATCAAGGTCGGTACGTTCTTACCGAAACCTTTGATGTCAAAGAAGGATGACGCGCTGTCGTGCGATTTCTTCAACATCATACTTGAAAGAATTGTCCGAAACTCACAGGCCAACACGCAAGACACGATCTTTCAAAAGTCCGTCCAATTACTTGCCATCGTCGATGATATTGACATAATTGGTAGAACACAGCGAGCTGTCACTGGTACGTTTGATAGTATAGAAACGGAAGCGGCTAAAATGGAACTAGCGGTCAACGAGGGCAAAACCAAGTATATGCACTATGCAGTCAACACCCAACATCGTAGAATCGGCGAAAACGTCTCGATCGACAGCTATAACTTTGAGGTAGTGAGAGACTTTGTCTACATCAGCACTTCTATAAATTCTGACAACAACATCGCAGAAGAAATTAAACGAAGAATAACTCTTGCCGACCGCCGTTTCTTTAGGCTAAGAAGGCAATTGAGTAGTAGAGCCCTATCCCGAAAAACTAAGGAGACAAGATGTATAAGACCTTGCTGAACAGTCCTGCTTTACGGCGCTGAAGCTTGGACTCTATCTAAATCGGATGAAGATATCCTCGGTCGCTTCGAGAGAAAGATTCTTCGTAAAATTGTCGGTTCTGTTTGCGTTGACGGGCTTTGGAGAAGGAGATTCAACGACGAACTATGATTTCTTCACTTCTCTCGAACGTCGGAGAAAAATCTGTCCTGATAAAGCTTTTCAACTTGTAGGTCCCTTCCATTCGTCCCAAAAATTATAATTCGCGGCTAATTTGGGTGTACATAAGTGTTTCGGTTCAAGAGAAGTTCCGGATATTTGACTGCCAGAAAAAAAAACTAAATATATAAGTCGATTACTGGCTTTGTTCGAAAAAGCTAATTTTTTCAAGCAAAAACACCATCCAAAGCGAGTCGGTTTAATAGGGATATCTACATGCAGAATGAACCGGTTAAATTCAAATTTTCAAACAATGACTTAAAAAAAAAATAGATTTTGAAATAGCTATAATTCCAAACAAAGTGTTTGTTTACAAATTGTTGTTGTTCAGGGATTCTGTGGTGTTTCCGCCCGCCAGTTTTTGTTTCTTTTAAAGTATTTAAGTATTTAAATATCCGTACCATCAGGCAGGCGTCCTCTAGGTAGACCTAGGAGGAGATGGTTAGATCAAGTCCATAATCTCTCCTCTACCCGTATGGGGATTGCCCTTGATGATTTGGAGTCGATGGCGGAGGATCGAGAGCTATGGAGGGTCCACTTGAGCAACCTACACCCGCGACCCAATTAATGGACAAGCGGACCATTTGAAAATGATGATGATGATGAAGTATTTAAATATTGCCTAACAATAAAAAGCATATCTGGAATTGACATACGTAGATTTATGAGTATAATGACAAGTTCAGCGTAGTAATGAAATAGTAATGAAATTCACCCCTTTTTTTCAACCCTTATAGGATGAATTTTGGAAAACGATGAATGAGGCATGTAATAATTTTGGTTTATTTATCAACATACAAACTTTCAAGTTCATAGGGCCAGCGGTTGGTGAGACCCCCCTACTCCCCAAGTCCCATTTACTCCTCAGCAATTCTTACCCACCCTATGGCCTAATTTGGTCACACATCTATAAATCAGAAAAAAATGTATGAAAATCGAACTAATGGTTTTCGAGTTATGGAGGGACCAACAGACGGACGTTGCATTTTATATAGTAGTGGATGGATTATTGGAAACAATATCTCATTGCACAGGTGCATTCCTTAAGTTATGAGGAAATATTTTCCTAGCAAAATTATATAAAGAACTTTGTCTGAGGGTGGGCTCTGAACGCATGGTAGTTCTGAAATCGCGCATCAAAGTTCTATCAACTTATCTATATACAATCTGAAGACATTGTTCCCTCTGTCGAATTCTCCTACATCTCAAGTTTGTCATACTTTGAGATACTTTGCTTTTGTAAAGTGCTCTGATTGATTATTAAATCTTTTCAAGAGTACACATCAAAAAGGCTTCAAACTAAAGAGAAACTTTACTTTATTAAAAACTTTTCTTCCGCTCTCAGTTTTTCACGAGCTCCTCATTAATTTCCATTTTCCATCCAAATAACCTATGTATATAGAAAAACCGTGTAAACATTTATCTCTCGATTGGTATAATTTTTACAATTCATCTCATTTCGATGGCACTATTTCCACCACTGGCGCATTAAATTAATCTCCACGACCACGATTCCTTAATTAAATACACAACTCCAGATAAAGATTTAATGACATTTCGCGTCGCTCATCTAGGTGAATACTATATTTCTAGAATTTACCTGAAGTGTCGTCTGTCGCGCAAAGTAAATAGTATTTATTTGTACGTTTGCTTAATGGAAATAAAACACGGAATGAGGTCATTACATTGTAAGCCTTCAGATGCTTGGAAAATATACACGAGCCCCTCTGTGGGCCCGATAACACAATTACGCCTTGTATTTCTCTTCTGAATTATGCACAAAACACAATACCTTGGTGATTATATTATAACCTCTAAAAGTTCATCATTTATCGTATTCCGGTATTTTTCTGCGACATTTGCAATTTTACTCTGACGAAATGAAGACTGTTCCGGCCGCCTGGTTTCAATACTCGACAGAATTACCAACTTACAGCGCAGATAGTGCCTTTTCCACTTTGACTCTGGCGATTGGCTTTTAATTACGACAAATTTTTTTTTAATGAAAAAGTAATAGAACAATTTGTTGAACGTTTTTATTGTCTGAAATGCGATGGAGTAGGTTAGATGGTGGACGGCTAGATACGCTCTTTGTGTGGCAATGTAAATTAGTTGTAATTGAAAATAGTATGACCAAATGAGAGGTTATATATCCGTTTTGTTTTTTTTTTAAATGCATTTAAATTGGTTGTAGTTTATGTGGTTCTTTGTAATGAAGATACAAAAAAAATTGTTTTGTAAGGAGGGCATTACGTTACGAAATGTCAATAAAACAAAAATTTATGACTTGCTTTTTATAATTTTCTATTATAGTAAAATTTTAATTGCATTTTGAATTGCTATCGATTTTTATCCCGCTGAAATGCTGCCCTATCCGAGCAAATTTCTGAAGAAATGGGGAAACTGTGGGGGGTTTGATGGGGGGGAAAACGATACACATCACATCACAGGGAAGTCATACCTGATATTCAAAAGTTTTATCAAAAGTTGCTAAGGACTTCTAAATGGAAAAAGTCCTGCGAATCTATACTAGAAACTGATCAGACTTTATAAATTGCTCTCAAAAGCAAGCGGGAATATTTGTCGAAAGCAGTCAATAGGTTCTGTAAACCCTGGTAAAAACCCACTTTTCTTGGTCCACCATCACTGACATGCAGAGACAAAGGAAGATCAAAGGCAAAGGGGAAGAAATATTTGATTTTATAGATCAGAGTGGCTGCCAGCTAACGCCAGTACACTTATCGGTGTATACCCGAGTTTCCCAAAGTGTGCTCCGCGGAAAGATGGGAAAAAATATTAAAATATCCGTCAGACTAGCTAATTTTGTGCTTCTGTAACTTTGTCATGTTGTTCGCAGCAATGAAATTTGTGTATTGATTACACGGTACAAAAATGCGTAAAAATAAATCGTGTACTCCAGAACTTCAGAGCTATCAAAATAGAAACGAATCAATGGCGTTAATAGCGAAAAGTTTTGGTTGTTCTACGAAGCTTGTTTTCGGGGAAATACAAGTTTCTAAGAAGACTGGAAGTTTTGAGAACCGCAAAAGAAAGGCGATTGGACGCAAAACTACTCCAAAGAAAGATTTGCCGGACAAGTAGAGACAATCCATTTTTGATGTCCATAAAAATTAGGGAGATTGTTGCACCTAAGCTCCATCTAAGAACTCACGACCAGGGCTGTTAGGCGCTGTGTCGTAGAACAAAATCCTCGTGGATGCATATTCCACAAAAAAAAAAAAACACATTATGTCAACAAAAACCTAAGGAAGAGCCGGAATTTCAAAAGACTCCACTTACAAAAACCATTGCAATTTGAAAAAAAATAAATCTTTGGAGGGCCAAATCCAAGTTTAATTTATTTGGATCCGATGGAAAAGTGTATGTAAGGCGTCCTCCAAACAAAGAGTTGCAGCCAAAGTACACGCTTCAGACCATAGCATGGAGGAGAGAAAGTAATGGTCTGCGGTGCATTCTGTTGGTTCAGTGTTGGTCCATTAGTTGTATATGGGTGACCCTTGATCAACACGCTTATAAAAGCATATTAGAGAAAATCCTTTTTTTTTTCATACATGCCAGTAACATATGATTTCTAACACCACAACGATCCTTAGCATACTCCGCGGAGAGTGAAGCAATAGCTTACAGACAACAAAATTAATGTTTTGGATTGACCCGCGCAAAGTGTCGACCTGAACCCAATTGAAAACTTGTAAGCCGACATCGAAAGAGCATTAAAAGCAAAAAAAATCTAGAAATACTGAAGAGCTTTTCGAAAACATTAAGGAGGTCTGAAACTATGTACAGTGGTGGAAAACTAATTAGAAACAAATAATTTTTTCTGAGGATTTAATTACCGCTGGTTTATTTATCAACAATTTCGACACGACCTTAGTAAACATAAATAATAGCGTATTAATAGTAATAAAAATGGGAATCAAATAAAGAAATATAGAAGAAATAGAAACAAATTCAAAAAAAAAGAGCAGAAGGTATGTTTCTGTGTGGAATTATATTTAGAAACAAAAAATGTAATTATAATTTAAATTCAAAAATAATATAAAAAATTAAGTTTTTGAGTCCAACTCTTAATAATTGTAAAATTTGATCAATATTTTGTGGGAACTCCACTATTTGCAATGACAGCAGCACACCGGTTTGGTAAAATGGCTACCAACTTTTGACATCTCTTAACGGGGATATTTCTCCAAGCTTGTTCAATGTTTCTGAACAATTCGCGGACGTTTTTCGATGTTTTCGTTCCCAAACTTCTTTCCAGATCAGCCCACAAATTCTCAATTGGACTGAAGTCGGGACTTTGCGCTGGCCATCTCAAAACATCTATTTTTTCTTCCGGAAACCAACTCTTCACAAGCCGTGAAGTGAGCTTAGGATCATTGTCTTGTTGGAAAATTTAAGACACTTGCAAATGGTCGAAAGCATATGGCTCCATAACATTTGCTAGTATATCCTTATACACATGCTGATCCATTCGTCCAGCAACACGCACAATAGGACCAACACCGCGCCAGTAAAAGCCTCCCCAAACCATCACATTTTCACCACCATACTTGAACATTTTTATGGTGTACTTGGGGTTGAGTTCCTGATTTTTTGGCGCTTTACACATTTTTTTCTATTGAATCCAAACATATTAAATTTTGATTCATCACTCTTTTTCAGAAAAAGAGGGGTTTAAATGCATATTCCTTCGAAAATTCCAACCGACATTTTACATTTTGTTTTGAAACGTGTGGCTTTTTACGTTTGATGCACCCCCGCAAACCTGCTTCTAATAGTCGGTTCCTGACGGTTTTGCATGTGATTTCCTGACTTAGTTGTCCCGATACATTTGACAGAATTTCTTTACTGGTATGTGTAAGAATGTGTCTTACTCAAACGGAAAATGAGTCTGTCTTCTTTAGCGGTTGTTTTTTTGCCATTTTTTTCTTCTGGGGTTTTCTATACTACCTGTATCATTGAAAACTTTTATTGCGCCATATACCATCTTTTTGGAGCACTCCAGGTCCTGGCGATGGAATCCATAGATGCTCCTGCCGCACAATATTTTCGGATGATCAATTTTCTTAGTTCCGGTGTGCAGCTCTTGTTTTTTCCTATTTCACTAAATTAAATAATATTACTAAGACGTATTAACAGGAAAAATATGCTGAGTCAAACTTATACCGTAATAAAAACAAAGTATTCAAAATTGTATGCGATGTTTCTAATTAAATTTCCACAGAATTTCTTATATCGATATTAAACATTAGTAAACTTTGTCCACCAAATACTTCGCGAAACATTTTAACGGATCTACTTAATGTACAAAAAATGAGCAAGGCTGCTGCAAAACAACGGCACTTAACCAGCCCCTATATATTGTATGAAACTTGTGTAAAAAAAGACACAATGACAACTCCACGTCTATTTTTTCATTGTTTCTAATTAGACTTCCACCACTGTATATACCACCACCATATTAGGATGCCGGATGGGCGCAGTGGCTCAGTGTGCTGGACTACTGTGCGAGGGTTCCCAGCCCCAGGTTCGATCCCCGGAAAACACAAATAACATCTTAAGGTTTTTTCCACTGTCCACGAGACTCTAACTGACCTGAAAAAGCTTCAAAAATCAGCCATTCGGGGTCGGCATAAAATTGTGGGCCCTTCCATTCATCCCAAAAATAAAAATTCACAAAACAAATGGTTGCCAGAAGTTATTCCTAGAGTGCCTATACGGACCTGTTGCTCAAAATATTTACTTATTTATAAGATGCCGGATTTTAGTGGAAAGTCTTTAGAAAAGATTGACTGTCGTTTAAAAAAAAAATAAAGGCTAGGTATTCCACTAAATGTTGGTAGTTTTTTTAAGTTTTGGAAACTGCAATTTTAAAGTTTTTGTTATTCTGTGGCAAACTCGAAAATGAGTTAAAAATGTTTTTGAATTACTTTTTTTTTTTTTGAAATATCTACTGGATTTAAATATTTAATAAAATGCTAAAGGTCATATCACATACATACATGTAACTTACTTATTTCTTCAATTTAATAAAATTGAAAAAAATAAATACGAAAAATGGGATACGTACGGACAACGATTCAACGAAGTTCTCCTCGAGGAATTTCGATCCAGAAAAGTGCTCCGCGACCAAAAAAGATTGGGAACCACTGGTATATACCATCTGGATCATATGTTTCTCTGTACTTACTCTAAATACAAATTTAAACTTCTAAAGTATCATAGTAGATTCCTAATATCGGTACTAATAAGATGGCCAAGATTTTTAAAGTAGGAAGCTCCTAAGGGAAGTTTTCCTTTTTGAGAAAGAACAGGCCGCAGCCGTTCATCTGTCCAGCTTCTACAAAAATCGTTTTAAGATCCACCAAACATAGTTGTATGTATTTTTATCAGGACACTGTCCAGTGATGACTGTTGAATCTCTTATGAGAGATCAGAATCTTAGAACGTTTCAAATCGAACTTTGACCAAATCTGAGTCATTGCTAGATGCATTATATTTATGACAGTTGTCCACCTGAGATTCGTTCTCTCGACAGCATCTATGTAGATTTAATTTAAGTTTGCATGTAGCCATTTGTTTAATTTATAAAGCGGAAACAATTTTGGTAGGCTATAGGGTCCTTTAAGCCGTATAAATCTCTAGGGGTTAGCTAAGGCGTGGCAGTGGCGTGGTGATCAAGTGGCAGGTTGCATAGGAGAGGTGTGGCGATGGAATGGCGGCGAAGTGGTATGAACGTGAATGTGGCAAATAACGTATGGTGCTACCGATGTATCAGTTCTTAAAATGTCGTCATATTTTGAAATCTTGGTCGTCGCCTGTGAATGCGGCTACATCACACAGTCAGAGATGCGAAAAAAATTAGTTCTCTAAATGATGATCTGGACAAAATCTTGAAGTGGGAAAAAGACAACTTGATTGTATTTAATGCAAACCCGACACAGCTCACAACAAATGGATGACCATCCAATCTATCCCAAGGACTCAATGCAACTTCTAGGAGTCACAGTAAATTCTGGAATCACATGGCAATACCACATATCGCAAGATCGGCGTCCGCTAAATTGAGCTACCTATTTAGAGCAAAGAGGTACTTTAGCCCCAAGCAACTTCTCCTTCTCTACAAAGCATAGGTTAGACCAGGCCTGGAATATTGTTCCCATATATGGAGCTCGGCCCCAAAACATTCACTTAACCTACTTGACAGCATACAGAGACGAGCAGTTCGACTTATTGGAGACCCTACACTCACATCGAATCTTCAACCGTTGGTGCATAGAAGACAAGTCGCTGACCTATGCTATGTTCTATAGGTTCTTCCATGGTAGATGTTCCGAGGAACTCAAAGACATTATACCTCGAAATGCAACTTTTGGGCGCCCCACAATGCTAATGCTCATGTCCATACAGTACACTTGACAACCGCGAGGACATCAACTTTCCAAAACTCCTTCTGTTACAGGACAAGCAAACTTTGGAACTCGCTTATACAACTATATAAGCAACAATTTGCAAGCATCTCGGGCGCTGTTGAAGCGTTATAGGTTCGCCTTTCCCGGGAGAAGTATTAAAAAAAATAAAAAAAAAAATAAAAACTTCACCAGCCTCTACAATATGATATGCCTCTATAAGGGATATGCCTCATTTGTTTAGATAGAGTTTAGCGATGCCACCTGCCACTTGGTCACCATGCCACTGACACGCCACGGCCGCACCTTTCTTAAGATTGATTCTAAAAATGGAGTATAAACCAATTTGCTGGACAGAAATAAATGCGGTCTTTATTCCCAAAGTTGGTAGCCAGGGGCATTCAAGAGCAAACAGTCTTAGACTAATCTCAAACACAGCTTCAGGAGGCTTAGCTATCTATGAAGCTTGTCGTCAAATCAAACTACATCCAAAAATAGCCCCGAGGCAAAATATAGGTACAGTCAATGACAGCCAAGCTGCCATCGTCTAAGTCAATCCAAAATAAAGGAATTACCCTTTTTAAATTCCACATTATGCATTCCATCGACATTGTTTCTGACAAACATGTTTTTTCGATCAGATAACAGAGAATTCACAAACAGTATTGACAAAATCTAGGGAAATTACAAATTCAAATACTACCAGTATAAATACAGTTTTATTATAAGTTGTGATGTTACAATGGATGTGCAACACTTGACATACACAATAAGAAAGAGGATATAAAGAAATCTATTCTTAGCATCATCACATGACTAAAACAATAAAACAAAAAATATAAGACCCGATATCTGATTGGTAAAATCAGTGACAGCGGTAGGGTGCGAGGCAATAGGGGTGGGCGCGTGCTCAAAACCACATGATCTTAATAGTGTCACATTATTCCATTTAAATTCGATCAACTGGTTTTACTTTTGATGCAAAATTATTCACGTGACCGAATAAATTATTACAAGTTCGAGTCGATTGTATTTATGTTTGCAACAATCAATTAAGAGACGAGTTTGAAATGGAGAATTATTTTCAAAGCGAATCTTTGCGGAAATATAGTAAAAAATTCTAAACTATTAGCAGATTGCATTTAGTTTTTTTTTTTTTTTTGCATAAAACGGCTCTCAAAAGTTAGACTTAGCAGCATCCTATGTCAACCACTTTCTTAGCGCCATCTATCAAGAGTAAGAAGATATTGTTTTCGTACAAAATTTCGAACTCGAGATTTTGATCAATTCTGATATTACGATGATAGGGGAACTCAAAAATGTGGGTCTCGCAATTCTGTCTGTCCGTATGTCTGCCTGTCCCATCCCTGGGGAATCTAAACGCTTGGACGGATTTGTTTCTAACGGTACTTCCCATATAACATTTGTACGAAATATTAAACAATTTAGAATTTTTCAAAAACAGCTCTAGCGATTTGAATTTGATAATTGAGTTAATGTAGGCATGGTTAACATGACTGCATACCCAGTTTTTCGCTAAAAAGTCCAGCAACGGCAGTTTTGAAAATTGGTCTTTTCTCGAAAACGGTAAAAACGATTTAAAAAAAAAACGTATTTTTAAGGTAGGTACTATTGTCATTCTTAACTTGATAGCAAACTCAGTTTTTGACTTAAAAGATTGCGTCCAAATCCACCCAAATTCCTAATAATAGTACTTTAAAAAACTGGTCATATCTCAAAAACGCCATTTTCGATTATGATAAAAATGTAACTGTCAGGTAATGCTTAAATCCATAATAATACCATTTGCTCAGTTTTGAGCTAAACAGTTGTAAAACAGTGTTTTTTGAACCATGAATGCGTCCTTCGATTTCCACCCCAATCGCTAAAAATGGTACTTTAAAAAACTGCTCATATTTCGAAAACGCCATTTTAGATTTGGATGAAAATATAACTGCTGGGTAATGTTTATATCATGAAGAATATGTCGTACTCAGTTTTCAGCTAAACAGTTTAATAACAGTGCTTTTCGAATCCAAAGTTTTAACATTTTTATACATAATTTCACAAAAAACCGCTCAACGATTTTGGAAGGAAATGTCAGTTCGGGGTGAAAATTGAAAGTAATAAAGTTTTGTAGTTAATACGTATATTTATGTAGTATGTATTACGTTTTTAATTAACTAGGGTTCAGTTACTAAACCTGAGTACATATTGAGTAGTAAAATTTGCTGAAATGAATCTGAGATTCTGCGAGATTCGCAATAAAAGAGAAAGTTTCCTGCGACCCAGTCGTGCACATTTTTTTTAATCACCGTCATCTTTCTGCCAAGTAAAGATCTGTTGCATGTCAGATAAACCTACCACAGGCGAACGAGATTGACAGAATGCCGAAATTTGACACGGCTTTGTTAAATGGTTGAAGGTTGACTAGTTCATGAAAATTATTTTTTCGACAGCCAAGTTATCTCTCACTGAACGCATCGATAATTACAATCCTGGAACAATACGTAATTAAGAAATGTCAAGTGTGAAGATTGTGTAAGCTGCATATGGAATACTGCACATGCAGGTAAAAATCTGGTTTGTATCAGGCTTTCAATTTATTGTAATGTTCTATAGTTTACAAGTAAGACAGAGTCCTTTCTTGATGAGTGGAAAAATGATTGACTATCAGGCTCTGGGAGAAGGTCAGGAATTTCTGCCTTGTTGTCGAGTACGAAAAGTACTCAAATCCCAGAGAAAACATTTTTCAAAATTTTGCTGACGTGCCGCTAGTGTTTGCTATTTTTAAAGACAATGAAGAGTCCTTTATGGATGGGATCTCTACTTTTTGAAAAAAATGTGGGTTACTAGGTAGCCTGTCACAATCATGAGCAAATTTATACCTGCACGTGTACCATTCTATTTACAGCTTACATTTTTCTCAGGTGACAATTATACCTGTTTACTGTTCCGGGAAAGTAATTATGCACTATTCTTCTTACCTAAATATGGGCGTGTCGGTGGCATACTTAGCCTTGTATGTACAGAATCAACACTTGGCTACATAAACTAGGCATTCTCACCGGTATTTGTCAGTTTACAATTCATCTCGGAATCGTACGTTTCGCGGTGTCTAAGCATTTGAAATAAAGAAAACCTGAAAAACCTAAGCAACGCAACTTTAAAACTGAAAAGGAACATATGAAACAGCCATATCCTTGTATAACTACATATCTAGCTATTTGTACGATGCCGCCAAAGTCCAAAACCTTCGTGTGTAACCAACATGCAAGTAATATTTCAAAAAAGTTGCAGACCTTTTACCGGGATCAACTGTTTTTCGACATTGCCTTGATAACCAAGATCGACAGCATTAAGGTGCACGCTCATCGTACGGTCCTCTCCGCATCTAGTGATTATTTTCTGGCAATGCTATGCAGCACGTTGAAAGAAGCCAGATCTGACGTGATTGAATTGGGTATCGATGGCGGAACCCTTAAATCGGTAGTCGACTTCATGTATAGTGGTACAATTGAGCTTCGCTGTGAAAACGTCGCCCGAATATTAACCGCAGCCGATGTCTTGAAAATGAGCACATTGAAGGTTGCCTGCTCTGATTTTATTGGAGAAACTATCGACGCCACTAACTGGCTGAGTATTGCGTCAATGGCCAAACAACAACAATCCGCTGAACTCCATAAGAAGGCTTTGGAGTTTGCGCTACAGCACTTTGAGGAGGTGTGCAAAAAGGACGAATTTCTGCGACTCACCGAGGAACAATTGAGCGAACTTATTTCGAGTGACCATCTGTACGTGAACTCGGAGGAAACGGTGTTCCACAGTGTGGTGTCTTGGGTGAAATACGACAAAGGACATCGGGAGAAATTAATGATCGACCTATTGTCACATGTGCGTTTCTCGTTTTTGACGCCCGACTTTATCATCGACAACCGACATTCAATTAGCAAGACTTATGAGTGTCTCGAGTTGCTATTCAGTTGGCTGGAATCGCACTTGTCACGGACAAAATTATCGAAACGTCACTCTCAACGGAAGAAGGCAAATGGAACAGAAAGAGAAACACTTTGTTTTGTGAGTGGAGGATGGACCGACAATTTAAAACTGCAG
Organism: Cheilosia scutellata; assembly: GCA_955612985.1. Classification (NCBI taxonomy): domain Eukaryota; kingdom Metazoa; phylum Arthropoda; class Insecta; order Diptera; family Syrphidae; genus Cheilosia; species Cheilosia scutellata. The sequence goes on from OY015312.1 coordinate 117,944,373, forward strand.
ACTTTTGATCCAGAATCAAACATTTGGTCCTGCGAAGATTTACCACCTCCGCCAACAAAGAGGGTCAATTATGGGGCAATTGTTGTAGATAAAAAATTAATCATCGCTGGGGGTGTAGTAAGTGATCGTAGCACAAACATCGTTGAGTACATGGACCTTCAAACAAAAAAATGGACTAATTTACCACCAATGAGACAAGCACGTAAACTTCCTGGAATGGCTGAACTGAATGGCGATTTGTACGTTGTTGGTGGATTTTCGGATGGCAATTGCTTACGTTCGGTGGAGAGGTATGATTTTCGCACAAGCGAATGGCAAGAATTTACTCCTATGAAATTATCACACAAATTTGTACAGGTAACAGTTCTCGGCGGATTATTGTACGCCGTAGGTGATGGCACCTCTCCTATTGAAAGCTTTAATCCATCTGAAAACAAATGGACTCAACTTCCCCATAAAAACGAAATATCAACATATTTTGGCATAGCTGGAGTTGGCGGGCATTTGTATGCAGTCGGCGGTAAGCGTAACGGACAAAAAAGTACAACTCTTGAGCGCTTTCATCCTTCAACAAATACATGGGCGGTGATAAACCCAGGCTTGGGATTAGCGTTAAGTTCTATGACATGTGTTTCTTGGAATAATCGACTTATAGCTTGCAGAGGAAGGGATAATCAGTACAGCGTCAACAATTCAGTTTTAGAATATAATCCTGAAAAGAATGAGTGGAAGACATTGGCTCCACTTGCAAAGCATGACTTAGATTACAGTTGGGCCAGTCTATTTTTAAAATGAATAAAAATGCATAAAAATATATATTTTAAAATTTTAATGTTAAAAAAGTAGAATTGGCCCCAGCAAACCAGGGGATACGAATTTCGTTCTCCGGCAAGTTAATCTGAGAATTCCAGGGGATATACACTCCCATGCACTTGAATAGGGACAAGATTTCGTGTTTTTTTTTTGCGGTTTTTCAATAAAACAACATTATATTTGTATAGACATATAACAAAATTAAGCACCAAAATCTTTCTGTTATTTTTAAACAAATGATTTTTGAATGTATTCGAAAAAAAAAAATGATTTTTCTTTTGCCGCACTTGAATAGGGACAGTAACTGGAAACAAGGATCAATAACAAAACGTTGCAAAATTCAGTTCAAATTCATTTCTTTTATCTTGTTAAGCTTAGTTAATAATGGGTGTAGCAGCATTTGTTGGAAATAACTTCATAAATACCGTTTGGAAGTGAGTTAAACAGAGATTCTATGTAGCTTTAGGAAATGTCGCTCCATGCGGCATTGATGGCTGCTGTTAATTATTTAACATCTGAAAATTGTTTACCGGACTCGTATACTTTCCGTGACAACCATCCCCAAACAAAAAAAAAAATAAATAAATAGGTGGCGCAACAGGCGGTAGACACCCTAGGCCTAGCTTCTCGCAACCATTCGTTTGTGTGAGTTTCTATTTTTGGGACGAATGGAAGGGACCTACAATTTTATGCCGATTCCGAACGGCTGAATTGAGAAGCTTTTTCAGGACAGTTATACTCTCGGATGTTTGTCAGACGTTCGCGAGAGGTGGCGCAGTAGAAAAAAACACTAAGATGTAATTTGTGTTTTTCCGGGGATCGAACCTGGGATCCCTCGTACAGCAGTCCAGCACACTAACCACTGCGCTACTGCGCCCACCATCCCCAAACAGTCTCAATTATATTGAGGTCAGGGCAATAAAGTAAGCACCTCAGTATGGGCACGTTTTGGATACGGATACACTCTTATATCACGCGTGCGGTACGAATGTTATCCTGCTGGAAAATCAATTCCACGGGCCCAAAAACATTATCGTAGTAAGGAAAAGGCTTTGTAGTTATTCGCGTTCATTCTTGATGACAGAAACTGCAATTAACATTGGCACAACATACTATTACTCCCCTTTCACGGCTATGGTGACGAGACAGATAGTGTTTTTCTTTGCTAATGTCATGAAATTAATAATTTAAATATCAGGGACATCTATTAAATCGGGTTTCGTCCGAAAAACTATTTGATGCAACTAGTACTAGTTTCGGGTACGAGTCCCAGAAAACGATTTTTTTCTACTGAAAACAAACCGCTTGCATTGTCCTTTCCATTCGAATTAAAAATAATCTCTATTGCTTGTTAGAAGCTGACGCCACATTCGATTTTTGCGCCATCTGTTGGCAAATTGTTTTGTTTAGTAAATGAAACAAAAATCGGGACCAATTATAGTATAGTGGCCTTAAATTCGAGTTCAACTATTCCATGATTAAAAATCCCTCTTTCAATAAAAAAAAAAAGTCCGAAATATTCTGGAATTTCCCAAAACATTTCGACTGGCTCCACAGTTCCTTCAACCTCTTAATCTAAACAAAAATAAATAAAAAAATAAAAATGCAACTTACATCCTCTTCCGACGCCGCTGTTGGGGTATAATCCTTAACCGATGGCGGTGAGACCGATCTCTTTATCCACACCTCGTCTAGATGATTTATGAAACCACCACCCTTCGAAGACGTCAATGAGGTAGAATCACAATTTTCCAACGAACTACTACTTATCGCCGGCGAGCGTACTTCAATCAGCGATGTATCAAAGAATTTCCTATCCATATGCGGAAAACGACCCGAGTTCCTCTGACCGAATAGATTCTGCACCGATGAGTACCCACCCGAGGTGCAAGGAAAACTAATCGTATGCGCATTTGTTCTTGCGTCCATGTTCTTTAGCTTTTCCGCTTCCGGTTTGAGCCTTAGCAGATCGGGTGTCTCTAGTGCTTTGGTTACTGTGAATTTGCCCCTGTAGACGACCTTCTCCGGACTTGGCGTCTTAAGAACTGTTTCCTCTACAATCGAAGGCTCAACCACCTCAACGACTGGCTTTGGCGGTTCCTCCTTAGGTGGCAGCAGCTGTGCCATAATCTCTGGTGGCAGCACAGTTGGCACCGGTGGAGGAGGTGGCGGAGGCGGTGTCGGCGATCGTCTGTCCAACACCTGATTTATAGCCTCAATATTGCTGGTATTGATGATGTCGATCTTCTGCATGAACTGCTGACGAAGACGTTCCAACTCGCGGAATTTTTCAGCATCTTCGAGTGGCAAAGGCGGTGGAGGTGGCGGTGTCGGCAATGGGTGTTTCTCCAAGCGAAATTCCCCATTCGGTTGTGGCGAGAGCTTATCACTATCCTCCTCATCTTCCTCCTTGCACTGGGAGAGACGACGTCTCTCCGTGAATGGCAATAGGAAGGGTCGCACTAAGAAGAGATCATTGTTCATTGGCTCCTTTGGCATGAAATTCGGCGAAAAATTCATCGCTGAGATTAGTTCACAATCGCGACTTTCATCGTCGCTGTCACTGCTACTGGCGTACTCAAAGGAATTACTCCGGCGAAATTGTGGAAAGAAAACCGGATGCGTACATGACGCTTCACTGGTCGATGGTTCTTCGGTGCCACTTTCCGAATCGGACTCGTAGCCATCTTGTTCCAAGTCGGCCATGGATGCGTCGAACATAGTTTCGAAAACATCATCTGCTATGGGAGGTGGAGGTGGTAGTGGCGGCTCATTCTGTTGGGGTTGTCTCATGCTTGCGGGAGTGACAGGGTTGCCGCTTTCCTCATGGGGACTGAATCGCCCATGTTTGAGGGAGTCGATTAATTCGTAGTTGGTTGCCATATTTGAGCGCGATGCTTTTCTTTTGTGATTTGGTGTATATGAGTTTGTTTTTTTTTTTTCTATTATTTATTTGGAGTTCGATTTTTAACTTTCAAGGCTTAAGCTTAATTTGTACTCGATATAATCACATTTGAGTTTAAAACTAAAAACAAAATTTTATTTCATAAAAAAAAATTTTTTTTTTTATACACTTTACTATGCACGATAATATTTTCTTTTGAACGACATTGATGGTGTTTTTTGGCGGTCGTTTCGATGAATTTTAATAAAACATTTACGAGGCGCTAATGGTGTTAACAGGATTTTGTGTATTTGTGTTTTAATTTTTAATCTGAAAAGTGAAATGAAAGAATTTTGAGTTAGACACGTCGGTTGGGAAGACATAATTTTGGATATACTTTGGATTGGTATAACATTTTGACGTCGCTACAATTCGAAGAAGTATCCTGCGGAATATTGCACAATTTTCTGTACCCAAAAAAGATAGACCGATATAGATACCCCAAAGAATGAATGAAAACTATCACGAGAGAACGTGGAGGTCATACAGCAGAAAAAAAAACAACATGGGAATGTTCCATCCCATCTACTGGTCTCACTCGCACCTGACACTAACAACTCCCTCTCAATCGACCACCAGATGGTGTACTGCATTCGATTTTCCCAAAGACAATAGTACACATATACATTCCACATTCAATTGAAATGCGATAAGTGTAGTGAGAGTAAACGTCACCCTCTTACACATGCAATGCACTGGCTGTCAGATGAAAACAAAACAAAGAACACCACAATTCAACCCCACATGTTGTACAATGTACAACATACGCAACCCTTCACTTTTATAGTCAAAGGAAACACTCTAGCGGCAGCAATTACAACAACCGATATAGCAATTATCTTCAATTAAATGACGTTCGCAAGTGAGTGGTGCATTATGGCGTATCGCTTGCCGCATTCCCCATTTGCGGTACAAGTTATAGACGTATAGTATTCGTATACCAGTTATTTTGTAGTAAAGGGCGTCCCATAATTCACGCAAAATTTGAATTTTGCGCCATTTAATAGTACAGTGATGCCAATGCAAAAAAAAAGATAAGAATGTGACAGCTGACAGTTTGGGGTTAATAAAAATGAAGCGCTATACGAAAGAACAACGCATTTTCATTGTTGAGCAATATTTTAAAAATAATGAAGGTTTGACAGCTACAGTCCGCAATTTTCGGACAATATCATCTTACATAAGTGATGAAGCTCATTTTCATCTTGATGGCTTCGTTAATCGTAAAAATTGTAGCATTTGGGGTTCAGAAAACCCAGATCTTGCGATTTAACGCATTGGATTTTGTTCTTTGGGTTTTTTTTTTGAAGTCAAATGTCTATGCAAACAAGGCCACGACCACCAACGCCTTGAAAAAGTTAATTGGGAGGTGTATTAATGAAATTCAACCACATTTATGCGAAACGGTCATAGAAACTTTCAATAAGAGACTACGTACTTGCCAACAAAGCCGTGGCGGCCATTTATCCGATGTGCTATTCCATACATAACCTCAATCTGTATACTCTATGAATCAATAAAATTTTTAACCTTTCTAATTAAAAATCTGTATTTTCTATCAAAATTAAATTTTGCGTTTATTAGGGACACCCTTTATCTTCCCATGTGACTTGTCTGCCGAAGATATGTGATTAAGGGATTGTTCTTTTGTTAAGAAATTGTGGTGGTATGTCATTTTGGGTTCTGGAAAAATAAAAAATATTGTGTATAGGGTTTGGAAAGTTCTGCTGGTTGGGATTGGGATCTATGAACAATGAACTTCGACGTTTGCTTTGTGTTTTAAATTGAACTGTAATTTAATTCTGTGTGAATGTGGAAAATAGATATTCGCCGACAGCTTTGAGTAACAAAAACCTCGTGTTATTCTGTTATTTTTCTCTGCTCTGAAAAGAATCTAAAAAATTGTCTTGCAAAATTCAGAGGGGTAGTTTGTAGTCTAACAACACATTTTGCGGTAGATTCCTGCCAAAAAAAAAAAAAACCTGGGTTTCAGCTTTAGCACAGCTTCCAGGCCTACTTCAGCGGCGCTTGACAGAGTGGTACCATTCTTTGAATCTTATAGTCATAGTCACAGGAAGAAAAGGCAAGTATTTTGGCTGAAACATTTTGCAAAAATCACAAAGTTTCAGCGCACCTGAGTGGTCCTTTTACTGAAAATCTTGTAAGTGATAAACTTACAGCCCTATTATGGCTATCAAATATCAATTAGTTGATACTTGATAAGATCTATCAATTCATTGATAGTTTGGTATTATGAGTATCAATTTGATACATTTTACCTCATTGTGAATACTTATCGAAATTTCATTGAGAATGGGTTCTGTTTTGACGTTTGACGTTTCTGATTTGTAGTTAGTTTTTGTTGTATGGCTGACTACTATTGTTGGTTAAATAATATTGTTGTTTTTTATAAACAAAAGTTGTTTTTTTCGCAAATCAAAAGAACGAACAACACTGTTGATTGTGCAATGCAAATGTAAAAGTTATTCCCAACGCTCAGTTGATAGTTTCCTTATTGAGTAAATAATTTTAAAATCGCTGCTACTCGTGGTTTGAGTACATTTGGGATGTCTACCGAAGACATTTCGCTCTAAAGTCGTTATTTAACAATAAAAACGAGGATATACATTTTTTAATTTGATGCGCCGAATATTTGATACGTATCAACGAGAAATTTGTGGTTGATAGAAAATTTGATGAATATCAAATTTTTTGATAACCGTAATACCAAGTTTATCGATAAAACTATTCACAATAGATCTTAAATCTAATACAATTCACAATTCATCAAAAATGTTGATAGGTTGATAACCATAATACCGATTCATTCATTTTGTTGATACGTATCAATTATTATCAAATATCGTGTTGATATTTGATAGCCATAATAGGGCTGTTAGGGCATTAAATACTATCCCTCTAAATCATAATCCAGAACTAACTATTAACAACCGCGCCGCGTTGAGGATTTAATCAGTGAATTTAAAATAAAAAAGTCTCCTGGTCTCGACGGCATAAGTAACTGCCTATTAAAAGCTTTAGATACCTACCCAAAAAAGGTATAACTTATTTAGCATTTATGTTTAACTTATGTATTAAACATTGTTATTTTGACTTCAAATGGAAAATAGCCAAAGTGATTCATATTAGCAAGCCTGGTAAGTCAAAAGAAAAGCCTAATAATTACAGGCCAATAAGCTTACTAAGCACTTTAAGTAAGATATCTTAAACCACGTTCAGGCTATTAATTTATATCTTCCGAAACAATTCGGTTAGAGCAGGCCACTCTACTCACCATCAAATTCTAAGAAAAAAAAATCATGGGAAAACCAACTTACACTCAAAACTTTCGACTGATTTAGTACTATGTACTAGATATTGAAAATCTCTTTGGTGTTCCACAAGCCTCTGTACTCGGTCCTATCCTATTCAACATTTTTATGTCTATGATTTACCACGTCTTGCTCACAACACCGATGTGGCCATGATTGCAGACGACACTGCTCTTTACGTGTCGAGTGTTTTTCCACAAGACGCACTTACAAGTTTGCAGAGCTCTCTGGATTCACTACTGAGCTACTTTACTAGGTGGACAATAAACGTCACTGCTGAGAAGTACCAAGCTATATGGTTCACTCGACGCAGAAGGCAAAGTCTTCTTTCCCAATACATGCTTGAAGTTAACTCTACAGATATTCTGTGGTCCGATAACTGTAAGTATCTTGGCGTTACTTTGGATAAAAAATTAACTTTTGAAAGTAATACTATGTAATACTATTCATAAAATCAACTTCCTAATTAAAATACTCTATCCTTTTATTAATAGTAAGTCTAAACTAAGCATAAGCATACATAATAAAGTCCGATTTTCCAACCGGTTTTAACTTATGGAGCATGGTTTGACTGTGCTGAGACTCATATCAAGAAGCTTTAAATCAGCCAAAACAAAATGCTAAAGCTTGTGCCTAATTGTGGTCTTACCCGACTTCACAATAGAGCAAATGTCAGCCCAATTAAAGCTTATATAAGCTCCAAAACATTTTTTTTTTTTGAAAAATGTGCTTTATCAGATAATGAGCTTATACTCAACATTTAACTTTTACTGGTTAAGTAAATTGGGTGATGTGCAATCTTAGTTTTTATGTAGGTATTATATAAGAGGTTTTTTTTTTAGTGTTTTCCCTTAATATATCTATCTATATCTATATATATATGTAATGTATATAAAAATGGATCCTGATTTGTGTTCGGATACGTATAACTTGAAAACCACCGACTCGACTGAGCTCAAATTTACAGATAATCTTAGGTATTGGCCCAGGAGTGCACTGAAGGAAATTGGTCAAAATTGGACAAAAGGTCGTGGCACCTCCCATATAAAAAAAAAAAAATATTCAAAATCTTATAGCTCGAAAACTGCCTAATCGATTGAGCTCCAATTTACAGACAGTTTTAGGTATTTGCCCAGAAGTGCTCCTCTGATGATTGGTCAAAATGACAAAGGGGGTGCCACGCAAACAAAAAAAAAAACATTCAAAATCTTTTAGCTCGAAAACTGCCGAACTGATTGAGCTCAAATTTACAGACAATCTTAGGTATTGACCCAGGAGTGCTCATTGGTCAAAATTGGACAAAGGGGCGTGGCACAGCCCCTACAAAAAAACATTCAAAATCTTATATCTCAAAAACCGCCAAACCGATTGAGTTAAAATTTACAGACAATCTTAGGTATTGAAGTTTGGTCAAAATTGGAAAAAGGGACGTGGCACCTCCCATACAAAAAAAAAACATATTCTATGGGGTGAAAGTCGATGACGTTATAACTCGATAACCGCTGGATCGATTCTCATTGTTCTTTTTTTGTATTGTTTGTATGGCTGTATTTCAGGTTTACACCGAAAGAAAATTCCAGAAAATCCATTTATTGTCATTTTTCGCATTTTACGAAAGAACATTATTATCTAAGACCTAAGCAATAAAATTCCTGTGCACGGGCAAATCCGGGCGGGTACAGCTATATTATATAAAAATGTTGGTGCGTATGTAAGTCGGATAATGGCCGCTGAAACACTGAAGCTACCCGCCTTCAATCCTATTAAAAAAAAATAATTGACCAAGAATATCAAAATAAATCTTGAAATATTTAAAATAACTATTTTAGGCAGAACAAGGTTTGTCGGGTCAGCTAGTTTATTCTAAAATATTAAAATAATTCCTCATAAACATTGTACCCATCTTGTCGATTTAAAGAACTATGTTCTGTATCTCTTAAACCAAATAATTATTTACTTTGTAAAACAACTTCATGCTGCAAATAAATTGAACTACATATTGAACTATTATAGTCATAGGGCCTTACCAATAATAAATTTTTAGTCTTCAACTTAAATATTTTGACGGTCATAATGGATAATTTTATATTGAAATTTTCGCCATTGTGACTTCGTAAAAGTTAGCCTGGACACTAAAAATGATTATTAGTACCGCGGATAGTCTTAAGGATTTTACAAAATAACGCGCATCAGCCTCAAAGTTTCTTTATCCGAATATTTATGCACGTTTGTAGGCCACAACATTATATTTATTTTTCCCAACAGAGTACATTTTTGTTCCTCCCCATTTGCGACCTTGTTGATATGATAAACGTAATCAGCCAAAAACCCTTTAAATGTGGTACCACATAAAGCAAGGCGTCGTATCCAGAAAATTTTCCATCGCTACTGTGCCTTCGATAACCCATGCCGTGATTGTAGATATCAGAGTTTTGTTTACCGTTTCCCCGCCTTGAACTGAAACATCTTCACTTTTGATGGTCAATCCATAAAATATTGATTTATTGTCACTGTGGAGAATCATATTTCTGATAACTTTTTCCTTAGACCTCCCCTATTCGAATAGACGATTGGAACCCCATCAAACCGTTTTACTAAGATCCTAAAGACTGTAGATAGTTAGAAGGTTGTTCGTCGAATGTCTATAGCTTAACGAAAGGCAACCCTAAATATGTCATCCATCAATTCAAATCGGTTAAAACATTTTCGTCTGAAAATAAATTACTTATTTTCATCTTCTAATTTGTTCATATTCATCGGCTAGTTTTTGTCAGCATTTTTTAAATATTCATCTGAAAAACTTGAAATTTCGCCTGAAAATCTGAATAAACCGTCAGCATTATTTTTCTCTCTATGAATATTCCCTTTTACTGAATTGTTTTTTTTTTTATAGACGCGTTTTTAATTTTTCAGACAATTTTTATATTTTTCAGACGATTACTATTTGTTTTCAGACGTTTTAAAAATTACGTTTCCAATATCTGATTTTCTGATGATTTCTATTAAATTTCAGACGTTTTTTTTTCGATTTTTGCCGACGTTTCCAATTTTTTTTTTCTGATAAATACTATTTATTTGTAGCCAATTCAAATCACGAACAAATAAAATGAAAATATTCAGCCTTCGATGGGTCGTTCATACAAGTCCAATACAACACCATATATGCAAATCATCAAACAAGTCGAAACACTACTTCGATGTGCAGCGCAACATGAATCCATAGTGTACCACAAGGTTACCTCACTTGTCCCACATTAGTATTCCTCGTTCAGTTGAGGTCATTACACTCCACTCATACCGATTGACTACAGTGTTGCTTGTTACTTCAACAGCATTAGTGTCACTTAAGTTAATTGAATCAAATTTGCAAAAAGCATACTCATTGTCATTATGTCGTCATGCGGCACAATTCCAACCAACAAATGTACGTACTCACTCCTACCTATGTTCGAGACACGATTTAAAATGCAACACGTGACGTGCGACTATGAGCTCTCCAAACAAGTAGTTACACTCATGTGCAAAGTGCAACTAAAAAAACTTGTTCACGCAATTGTGTTAGTTTTATTAAATTTCCAACCAGTCGGTAGTAGGTAGGTAGGAGGGTATCCATTAGATACTTACTGGATGGTTGGTAAAAATGTATAGTAGAAATTGAAATGCGAGGCGTTGATGCGTGTGTCAGTGGGTTATTGATACGAAACGTTTTGTGTACGCTTGAGAGCGGTTTTTTTTTTTTTTTGATTTCTTGTAAAATGCGTATGTAGTTCGTTCGAAGTCGTATACGCCACTTAAGCGCTTAGTTTCGAGCGGAGTTGTCAACGTCTCCATCGGGAGTGGGTTTCCATACTCGCTGGGGAATGATTTTTGTAATTTTTCTAATTTTGCACAGCCTGACCGCTGCGCTGGCTGACTGGTTCAAATTGAGTGTTTGCAGTGAATTGGCAATTAAATGCAAAACTGCATGACAGTTGTCAGCTGGCTTACAGTTTGAATTATATTTTGTTGCCATTTATGGAGCAGGGTAATTGCACTTGGCGAGAAATGATGTTTGAGTTGATATGGGCGCCCGTTTCTCTGATGCGGTTTTCATTGTGGGTTGTGTCAATTAAATGATCAATTTTAATTGTTTTTTTTTTTTTGTAAAATTAAATTCTCTGCTGCACGACCAGGTGAGAATAGTTAGTTGAGTGTGATGTAATGGCTGTCAAATGACCATGGAGTTTTAACAATTTTTCATGTGAATATTATTCAATGGTGTTCTAGAAAAATTCTCATGATGGACGTTCAGAGGTGCGCCAAAATAATTAATTGGCAACCAATAGCTTTTGCATATTTTTAAGGTTTGGCATAAGTAATAATTAATTTTCTTATGGTTGTTAAATGTTATGTCACTATGACACAAAAGTTAGAGACAAGCCAATTCTCCATCTTCCTATCAATGAGCCTATACTAATATATGACTGCATTCGCATACATCGCTTCTCTGCTTGACAAAATTCTTTGTTAAACAAAATGTCATTAGGTGGTCATTGTGTGGGTGCATATTAGAAGTCACGATGACATGATTAATGTAACTTTTCAAAGAATTTCCATTCAAAGTGATCGTTAGTCATACAGATGATGGGTGGGTTTAGTAAGAAACTATTAGTGACTATTGTTCTATAGAAAATCAGACAGAAGTGTCAATATTGTTACTCTCACTTTCTTAGTGTTGGGCCACACATGCCTTCCCATGAAAATCGTTTCGGGCGAGATTTTTAGGTTAGTTGAGAAATTTAGATTACATCGAAAAACCCTTCTCTTTTTTATTCACTTAAAATCACACTGTTTCGCTCGGACTCGACTTTCATGTGAAGGCTTGTGTGGCCCAGACCTTATACATATCTTTTGGAGGGTCACCGCAAGGGCATCGTCAAGAGCTGAATCAAATCTACCCAGTCCTTTTTCTCTTAATTCCTTCTTCGTTTCTAGACTTACTTACTTGAGTGGTGCTACAGTTCGGGGTGAATATGGGCTTTCACTAACAAGCTTCTCTAATTAGACCAGCCGTGAAAGACTATATTTTGTACTTTGCGGTGACTAGCATTTGTAGTAACGCCCTCTCACAACTAAGGAGACTCTGTACAGAACCTTAATATGTAACTTCAGCATTGATCTAGAGATTTGAAGAATAAACTCTTTCAAAAGCGGATGAAGGTATTGTTGGCCGTTTCGAAGAAAATATTTTTCTCAAGATATTCGGACCCGTTTGCGTTGCTTCGGAAGAAGCAATGACGAGCTATTCCAGATGTACTGACGTAGCTAAAAACGTTATATTTGGGCTGGCTATAGAATATGTAAAGCGAATGACACCTATACGCTCGGGACCGTAGAGACTTCAATTCTAACCCAGAAAATGAACACAGTACATATAGGAAGAGCTTGCTTTAAAGTAGTGCGCAAGATTAAGGGCTTCAATCAACTGGGAGCTCCACAATTCTACATTTCGTGGCCCAAACACTTAGCATCTTCTGCCTTGCTTTAGTTAAATTCTAAAAGCATTTTCTCAATGTCCATGAGCCATAGCAGAGTAGAGATAACACCTTTTTGTTTACGGATTTTTTTCGCTTAGGTCATTGGTTCATATCTAGCTCGAAGGACCATGTATATTTTTGAGGCAATTACTCATCTGATTTTTCTATTCAACAAGAAACGAAATATAATAAAACGCAGCGATCGGTATAAAGGCTTCGATTCTTATATTTTTAGGTTAATTTTTCGGCCAATAGTTAACTATAGCTTACTTAATTGACATTTTTTGTAAATTAGCAAAATGACAATCACAAAATACAATGCTGCCAAAAATCTTAATTTCAAATAGATTGCTCTTTAAAAAAAAGTACTAGAACAATTTTCCGTGCAAATGCACAAGATGTAATAATAAATAATTTTTCTAAATAAATAATTTCAATCTTTAACAGATTTGGTTACGAGGCCAACCTGCTAATTTGCTAATTTTAATTTTAACTGAATGATTTTGGCACAAATAAGATTCATTTGCTAACAAAGACAAGACTTCACCACCTAGTCTGGTGGGGGGATTCTTGGCTAGTTTTAGTGTGTACGTTATTAAATGCATCCTCTATGGATACAATTTCACGCAGGATGAATGGACTTTTCTCTAAGATAAGTCTGTAGAAAGAATCGGGGATATACACTACATATCCAGGGCTCGTACTAGAGTTCTGAACACTAATGACACCAGGTTCATCTTGGGATCAATTTGCGGTGATAATGCTTCCCAATCGTCGAAAAAATAGAGCTCGAACTCTCCTTCAGGTTTCGGAGATGTAGTTGACTCAGACTAACCATCTGGAGCAATATATGCAAATTCCCTAGTGACTTATAGAGCGAAGAACTTTTAGATGACCAAAAATGCTTTCCTTGTGTGATCATTGACTGAATTTTATTCAAGAAAGCTGTCAGTCATTTATTTATTTATTATATTCATGAGCAATTTTAGTGATTCATCTGAGAGGTTTGTCCAAGACGTGCTGATGTTTATGAGCAACGGTTTGGAGGGTTCTTTAGATCAAATTTTTTCCTAGTCCAGGGGACTCTTGATCGGCATTCTTCTGTCCAGGCCTGCGACTTCCTTACTAATAATGTTTTTTGTTATTTTGCATTAGGCAGGCCTTGTAGGTCTTCCAGAACTTATATAGGTATTTATAGCTGACATTCTAGGTTCTTTAGTGGGTATTCATGCTATTAAGGGGACATTTTTTTTTAGCTCCATGAAATTAGGCCCCAATGAAAATTTGAAAGTATTTCCATTGTTTTGGGCCTTTTCTTCATTTTTTGGGGTGATTTTTCATTTAATGGAAATTGTTTGAAAATCATTTCGGCCATTTTTCATTTTCTTATTGTGGTATCAAAACAAATATCTACTAGATGAAACGCGAATTGTACCGTTGTTACAAGGGCAAGGTGTTACAGGTTTCAAGGAGTAAATACCTTACTGACAATTGAATTTGTGAGTACACAGGACCACCCTAGTACACATCGATCAGTTTAGTGATCAAAGTGCGGTTTTAAAGCTTAAAACCAGTTCAGATTTGGAAATAGCTTTTAATTTAAGCTTTATAAAAGACAGCCCAGTTTTTGAAATAACTTTTAATTCTAGTTTTAGAAAATTTGAGAAAATAAAAGTTGAAAATTCGCGTGAATTTTGAAAAAAAAAAGCTAAAATGTAAGCTTTACAAAAAGTTATAAACAGTTTTTTTACTTTTTCTTAAATATTTGTTGTTATTCGGAGTTTTCATTGGGTTTGAGGTGATATATCATTCTTTTAGGGTGATATTTTTTAAGAAGGGCAAGATCCCAATATTGAATTGAATTTTGAACTTTTATTTTCTCAAATTTTCTAAAGCTAAAATTTAAGCTTTACAAAAAGTTATAAACTGTTTTTTTACTAGAATATTTGTTGTAATTCGATGTTTTTATTGGGTTTGAGGTGTATTATCATTCTTTTGGGATGACATTTCTTAAGAAGATCAAGATCCCAATATTTAGAATCGTTTGGGACAATTTTTAATTTTTTTTGGGGTGATATTTCTTAAAAAGGCCTTAATATTTAAAATCGACTTTAGATTGGGGCATAATTACACAAAAAAAAAAATGAAATTTTTCCCAAAATTATTAATGACAGAAGGCCCCAAAAAATGAATCATCATGAAAAATGAAAATCACTCATAATTTTCTGGGTCCTTTTGTCATTTTTTTTTTTGGGCCTAATTCCATGAAGCCTTTTTTTTTGCTATATTTGACTGGACACCTGTTCTTAAATGCCACCTCCATAGTTTCTTCGAGAAACCCTTGCATTAAGTTCTTCCAACCACAAAATTTTCGGATCGGTATCGTTTCTGACCCTGAATTTAAAATCCGACCGATTTTCATCTTGTATGTTCGTTTGAGGT
Source organism: Cheilosia scutellata (assembly GCA_955612985.1). Classification (NCBI taxonomy): domain Eukaryota; kingdom Metazoa; phylum Arthropoda; class Insecta; order Diptera; family Syrphidae; genus Cheilosia; species Cheilosia scutellata. The sequence goes on from OY015312.1 coordinate 117,959,420, forward strand.
TTCTAAATGAATTTCAAAATTATCATTCACACAAGAGACTATCCATCTCTGGCCAACGAATGACTTCAGTTAGCTTACTTTAATTAGCTGCCCTATTGATGAACTAAAGAAGAACCTCCTTTGATTCAAGATATCTTAACACGTTTTAAAAAATGTTTTCATTCGACAGTAAAACAACAATCTCTCAGTCACAAGACCCCACTTGTTTAACATATTCCATACTAGTGATGATTTATTCAATAGAACACAGCTAGTACCTACAGTAAAGTATACACCTTATTACGTCACTACATTAACGAAGACAATATATTAAATCGAACACACTAAAGTGTCACTCCCTCCCTAATAGACTATAGCCATAAACCAAAAGACTATAATTTATGTGAATTTTTAAAGACAATTTTGCTGTCTTTTTAGCTTGCTGGAAGTCTGCTTCTTAGATTAGTGTGAGGCGTTCCATGAATTTGTAATATGTACCGATAATGAGAGTTGCAGGTATTTTTTTCGTTGTCGTGTTAATGTCAAAAATGTAGACAGAGACGAAATTGAGGGCCGGTCAAGTGTATAAACATTTTGTTCCCCTCTTTTCCATGTCTACGAAGGTTAAGCGAAATTGTAGCTCGACTTATTATTTTCAGAGTTTTTTTCCAACTCTTAAGCGGTAGGTAAATGAAAATAAGTTAAGTATTCCATGATTTCATTTTTGTTTTCCATGACTTGTTAATGAGCTATTTGCTTTGAACGACACAAATCGACTGATAAGAAATGATTTTCGATGAGTTACGTTTGATGGGCAAATTCCTGAGAAGTAGGTTACTTGGGCAAATAAATATTAGAATATTAGTATAAACTGCGATAACATAGGGAAATTGAATTAATCAGTTGTGAGCATTGTCCGGCAGTTTTTTTTTAAAGTTGACAACTATAACCTTAGATGATGTGGTGGCAACAATCCTATCATCAAACCATCATCGTTGTTTAGCTACCCAATGTCAATGCTTTGAAGGGTTACTACTTTCTCAATTGAAATGTGCCAAAACCAGCCAATAAATCGTACAGTATAAAAGTGCGGTACGTACAACTTTAGCCCGGATTCACAGAAACCCGTAAATGCAAAAAGCCCGTATTACAAATTGAACATTTTCAAAAAGTCCGTATTTTTTAGGGCAGCATAATGCTCCTCCATACAATTCAGGTCTTTTGTTTTACGGTCTTTTTTACGGGCATTTGAAAAACGGGCTTTTGGATTGCAGGCAAACGTACCCAACCCAACTAGACACAACTACTGGTCCATTGTACGGCCAAACAGACACTTTACTGTACTTAGTGTTCCCGTCTTTCGAAGAAAGATGAGAATGAGCTTCAGTGATGAAGAACTTATATGTTCGGCACCACGTTACCCGAAAGATCCGCCACCAGATGCGAGCAAAGGCAGGACAACTACAGAGGAAGTGTTCCGCTGTATCGTCGTCCTCTCCAAGCAGGACAGATGGTGGTGTCACTCAAGCCCAATACATTTAAGTGTTTGGCAAAAGCTTGGTGGCCCGAAAGGACGCCCACAAGCAGTCTGCATTCGATTCTCCTGAGAGACAGAAGGAAAGACGCGGACCTTTCGCAGATGACCGGACGAGGTCGTTTGGTCTGTTTAAACCCAGCACAGTCACGCCACCGACACTTGTGTTCACGAAAAACCCAAGTATCAATGGATGACCTAACCACAGATGCAGGCAGACCCAACGCAGGTTTAGGTCCTGAGACAGCTTCTTCTGAACTCAGCCTAGCAAGCTTATGAGCGATCTCATTTCCCTGGATACCAGTGTGACCTGGGACCCAAACAAGTTTCACTGTGTCTGTGTAGCCTTCCGACCAAGTTCAGAGAAAGCTTGAGTTCGAGCACTAATTTGGACAAGGTAAGAGGGTTAAGCAGCGCTTTTAGTGCACCTTGGCTATCACAGCAAACACATATGCATCTAGCCCTCAGCTTTTTGTCACAATATAGTGCATAGCCATAACACATAAAAGTGATATTAAATCTCTTAACCAAGTGAAATCTCTACAGAAGTGAAGTAAAAGATGCGACCCGACTAGAAATAGTATAAACCAGTTGATCTCGGCAGAATAAAGGACCACACACATTATAAAGGGTGTCCAATAATTCTTCCAAAATTTGAATTTTGCGCCATTTAATAGTACAGTGATGCCAACGGAAAAAAGATAACAATGTGACAGCTGACAGTTCGGGGTTAGTCAAAATGGAACGGTATACGAAAGAACAACGCATTTTTATTGTTGAGCAATATTTTAAAAATAATGAAGGTTTGTCAGCTACAGTCCGAAATTTTCGAACGAAATATGGCCGTCATAGTGATTTAAAACCATCAACTGTGAAGAGAATAATTGAAAAAATTCAGGTAGACTGGATCGTGATCTTAAACACTCTGGGTGTCCGTCACAAGTCGTTCAACAGAAAACATCGAAGCAATTCGCGAGAGTATTGCTGACAGTCCAGGAACATCAATTCGTCAACATAGTCAAGAATTGGACATTTCGAGAAACTCTCTCAAGCGAATTCTCACGAAAGACTTGAAATTTCATGCTTACAAACTTTAATTGACTCAAGAACTGAAGACTACTGACCGTGCAGTCCGAAGGGAGTCTATGCAAACAAGTCCAGGACCACGAACGTCTTGAAAGAGGAAATTGGGAGGTGTACAGTCGTCGGCATATGTAATTATTTACACAAAAGTAAAGTTAATTCTACTCATAAATTTGAACTTACTTAATGTAAATCTTGACAACAATGGAAAGGTCATTTAAATTCCGTTTGAATTATACAAAACTTTCCTTAACCCATTGAGTACCCATTGAAAATTTAGAACTTTTGTAGAAGTCTACTTTTTTTGACTTTTTTCCTCGGTCTCAAAAAAAAAAAATGTTTTGATGCAAAAAGTTTCTTCAAACAATTCTAATAGCAAAAAATTTTTTTCAAAAATCTCTTCGCTAATATTTTTTATGATTTTTTTGAAAATTTATAAAAATGACTATTTTAGCCACTTTTTCCTCCTTTTCATACAAAATTTTTCTGAGATCATCCCATTCAAAAAATCATAAAAATCCTTTTGGATGAATTTTTAGTATAGTAGACTTTTTTTTACAGAAAAAATGGAAGTCGTTTTCGAAAGAGTTGTCGTCTTTATGCGGCTCCGTTTGGGGCTGCAGCATAGCCTTGCATTTGGGTGGTAATTGGAAACACAAAGTCGCAGAAGATGTTGAACTTTTCAAAAATGTATGTACATATCCTAAGTTCGACAATATTTTCCCTTATTCAAGATCTGACAATTTAAAGTTAGCAACAAGTTAGACTACACTCAAAATCACATAACACAAGACGCAACTTTGTGTATCCCCTCAAAGTGCAAAGAACTCGATAGGCTTTTGTTTGCTAAAATTGATAACAAAACGTCATCCATCATCACCCGCACTCAACCTTGCGAAATTAAATTGGCGCAAGTTCAATGTCACAATAAAAAAATGAGGAAACATTATAAGAAATCGTCAACAAATACAATTTCATACACAACAAAGAAGTGACAACAAGAGTGTCTGCACCAAATAATAAGATCGACGTCACGACAATAGAACGTTGTCTGACTTGTTCTCTAACTATAAAAAACAAATATCTCAGTATCTCTGCATCTATTAACATACCATAAATGTCAAATGAATATGAAATAGAAAAGAAACGAAGACGAATTGATTTGTTTTGGATCTTAAAACCAAACATGAAGAAGAAAAAAAAATACCAGAAGGTAAAGGTCAGTGCTCTGCAAAGATATATTGTTTTTGTGCTCATATTTTGATTGCTAAGGTTAAACAAAACAAGTTCATATTTACCTACACATCAGGCAGCAGCAGTGACGTACCAATAATGTCGAATGGAAATTTTGAAAAAAATTGTGAGTTTTAAACAAACAAAAACACATTTCGAAAATTACGATTTAAATGGAGGGGCTTGAGTTTGATACTAAGGTAGATACATAATTGATGAGAGTTTAACATTTATTTTGTTGACACAATTCCGACAGGGGGAGTTTTTGTTTTTCCATTATTTTAATGGTGTAAAATTTTTTTAATCTGATTCACTAGGAAAAAAGTGCGACTCAAATTGTTTACCTATAGTCGAGGGAATTTCAAACGAAGATAATCTTCTAATTAGCATAATGTTTTGAGAGATCTCTAGGGCAAAGAATATTTGTATTTTATTTTTTTGCGACATTTCGGACGTCTACTACAACTGCCGAATCGATTTGTGTCAGATTCTGGTACAGTGACCCTGTGGTTATAACGACTAGTGTGTACATAGACCATACACTCATATTATAGTGGAATCTCAATTATATTTTAGAGTGACCAACGAAGTCAAATGAAGCCTATTACGGTTGGTCGATTCTGATGAAATAAAAAGTATAAATGTTCCTCCATTAAGCCCTATGTTATGATTGAAAAGTTAATACGATGTTGCCATAAGGCGTTAATGCCACATTAAAACAGACCACACAAACAAATCTTTGTGTATATAATTCTTCTGTACGTGTTTGTAACCGAACTCCTCCTAAACGGCTGGACCGATTTTAATGATATTTTGTGTGTGTGTTTGAATGGGTCTAAGGATGGTTTAGATTCACAATTGGACCGGTAGGTGGCGCTGCGATCCGATTCCACAAAATTTCAAATAATAAAGACTGAACAATCAAAAAAAAAGTAAAAAGCAAGAATAAGCTCATTAATAAAATTCCAAATAATAAAACGGCCGCAGATCAATTGACGGACAATGAAAATGTACAAGCAGGCAAAACAACGTTTGCCGGGTCCGCTAGTTTCATATATAAAACAATTTGTCCTGACTGATTGGTGATCACCGCCCAGCCCAAACGGCAAGAGCAAGCAAGCTAATATTTTGAAACAAATTTCCTTTTATAGCCAAAGTGAGCACTTAGAAGCTATTTTCGGAGAATTCTAATTCCAAAAGGGGAGTTTTTATGGGGAGATTCTTATTTTTCATTCGATTGACTTCAAACTCGGTTTGTTTACTCTATATAAGAAATAAGAAACCTATTTCTCCGATTTTGGAAATTTTGCTTGGAGCCCGAGTTATTAGCGACTAGAAAAGGAGGATCCAGTTTGTAAAGGGTGTTTTTTTTTCGAGGTATACAAATTCAATGTGAAATAAAACACTTGAAGCTAATGTTAATGTATATCATATTAGTTTTATTTAATAGATAATTTTATGCCATTACTGTTTAAAAATGATTTTGGGCATATGCGCACCACGGCTAGTTCGAATGAAGCGCAATCCTGAAGTCCAATTTTCGACAACTTTATCGAACGTTAACATTCTGGCCGGCATCGTCCATAAAGAAATATGGGTCGATGATTCCATTAACCCATAATGCACACCAAACAGTGTGTTTTAATGGATGTAAGGGCGTCTCGACAAATGCTTCTGGGTTTTCTACACTATCCAAATTCGGCAATTTTGCTTGTTTACATATCCATTTAACCAAAAATGGGCATCATCGGAGAACAAAATTTTACGTTGAAAATGAGGATCATGTTTGGCGAACCGAACCGTGGTTTTCAAAATAAATTTGCAAAATTTGCACGCATTGTTCCGGCGTTAATCTATTTAACGTAAAAGGGAAAAAAGTACTAACCACAAATCAACTTTCAACTGTCAAATTGACAATTTGAAGAAACAGTGTTGCCAGTTTAAAAACCAAGCCTCTAAAAAAACAGTCTTTATAAGGAACGTTTTTTTTTTTGTTCATCTTATCGAGTGCTTAGCAAAGCAAACTAGGTACTTCTGCTGTAACGGGACCGAAGCCGCGGATAAATGTTAGTTTATTATACAGTGTTGTTCACTTGTTTAGACGCACAAGAGCTACGTTTTATTTCTTGTTTTTTTTTCCATATTACGTGGAACAAAACTTATTTGGCAGAAAGGTACATTCATACACTATAAAACAAACATAATTTCAAACTTGATGATGGACCCATAACGGTAGCTTTATTAATTTTTTTCTATACCATGCAAAAACGTATGCATTTTTTTGGTTCACTTGAATAGACGCACCTGTAAAATAGTCGAAAAACAACAAAACACCACATTTGTGTGCGATAACTTCAAAACATATTTTCTTTCCAGGGATCATGAAAGTAATAGATGTAGTTGCAGAAACATTCAAGTTAAAGTCCTTTTTGTTCGATAAGTCGACTTTACTCCAATTTCTGGAGACCAGTTAAATGTTCATATCCCATGCCATGTGATACCTTACAAATTCAAGGCGTGGGTGGGTTGCATGCTTGATTAGGCGGTGGTTTTTTTTGTAGTTTTGTTAACTTTGGGTATAGAGCGTAGACAATAACACAACTCGAGTGGTCAATGTTTCATCTTCAACATAGTGTTTCTCCAAACAAAAATAGTAACAGCCTTGTAATAAATTTCAGCAATAGTTTCAGTGTCGCGGAACTATGAAACCAGACAAATAAAATTTTTTCAGAGAGGATTATCAGTCTATAAGATTTTGGTACCTAGTAATATGGGTCTACCCTAGTTTTAGGTACCATACAATTCAAGAGAATAAATATGTGTAAGTCCATAGACCTCCCGACTTAATTCGCAAAATAAATTTATTTCTTATTTCATATAAAATATTTCATATAAAATATTGATCCAACAAAAAGTTGCACACCTAATGTCAATCCTAATGCATTAGAGTCGATGTCGCCACTCAAGCGAACATGCATTCCAAACGACCACACAAATGCGAACGCGAAACAACCCAACATCGACAGGCCGACATCCCAATAAATGCATCTAAATTGCCTCTTTCAATTTAAATTGATTGGCTATTGAATAAAGTAAATTCCTTTTGCAACAGATACAAATCCATCCAATAGAATACAAATTAATTGAAATCACACTCAAAACAAGAAAAAAAAAAAAATATAAAAATTGTGCAACAACATTCGTTTTATTTGCCCTCCACTCTTGTATCTATAAGTGAGCAAATTGTAGATATGTTTTATTACATGTCAAGAGAAGGTGTTAATCGGCAAAATATTGAATTAAATAAATTGGGGCACATTTTTCGGTGCACAGAACGTCTGGTGTCTGTCACAATCTTTCTGTAGATACACGAAGAATTTATTTGTGTATCTGTTTGTGTCTGATGGAAAATGATTAATTACGAATGTGACTTCGGTTATAGAGCAACAGGTTTTGTATCCACATAGCGCACCACACCTGATTACAATTAAAATGTACAAGTGCTGAAGTGGTGTACGGCCGACAGAAGCTCGGCGCGATGGCTTCGACTTCCATTCGATGTCGATTTTGCTAATTGGTGCAGTAATCATTATAGTTGAGCTACTGCAGTGCAAAACTACTGCTGACTACGTGCGGTCTCAATATAGCTGAATTACAAATTAATGCCGATTTATAGCACCTGAACCGGTGTACAGAGAGATACAACTGCCCTGTCAGCTGGATTCATGATCTGAGTTTGTGATACGTTTTACATCTGCTTTATTGGTGTATAGATATGGTGACGCGTGAGGTGAGGTGCATTCGATATATTATACTCGTATAAGGAAGTGCGGTATTGCATTCGGAAAGTTAATTTGCTATTAAATGGCACAGCAGTATGAGTTTGTGGCGATTGTAATGTGACACTGATGATGACTTGCGATGGGTATCGGATTTGATTTACTGCTGGCAACTATTCCGTCAAATGGGGGAAATGGAAGTAAAGTTTTGTTGCATTTTTACCTCAGGGTTATATGAGGTGAAAATTTACGATGAGAATTACTGCTAAATTGGCTGTAATTACAGATGAAAACAGACATTTTACACAATAAGTGCTGTAATTAGGGAGTACTAGTGTTACATGCCACTAAGACTTGATGTTATGTATGACTGGCATATTTGGTAGCAATTGTCAATCAAGGAAGAGACTTTTTAGTGATTTGGATTTTTTTTTATCGTTTTACAACTTTTAATATTAACACTAGAAATGGGAAACAAACAGATGAGTTCTGTAGTTCATCACCGACTTAGTTCTAACGAGTGAATTCAACTATTTCATTTACTAAGAATTTATAAATAATTTGAAAATAATTGTTGAACTCAACGAACTACATAGTTTGGAACTAGTTCATCTTCGCTAGTTCATTTAGTTCAGTTTCTGTACTCTATATTGATTCGCGTTGATGATGATTGTATTCTCCCAGTTCGATGGCTGGTAGGAGGTAACTCCTGCTATGCTTGAGCCATGACCTATATGAACTAACTACAGTTCAAAGAAAACTTATTCATTTACCCCCAGGTTCAGAGTGTAAGTTTAAACTAAAGTTCAACTGAACCTGAACTTGAATTTAAATTTAAAGTTCAACTCGTCCGGTTTCACAATGTAATCTGAACTTCTGTTCAATTGAACTCAGTTTAACTAAATTTAATGAATAGAATTTGGAAGTATTGTTTTTAGTATTTAGCTTTTATACGACTTTTTCAAAATCGTTCCATATTTTTTCTTTCAAAGAAAACGCAACACAACGTCAAATATTTGTGTTTTTGACAGTCGGCAGCTTTGAAATTGAAATGTCACTGCGTCAATTGATTTGAGTTTTAAACGGCAGAATACTGTCGTTTAACTTAGAATACAGAATGAACTCTGTGCAAGGTTTAAATGAAACTGTGAAAAATGAAACCGAATTAATTGTTGAACTGAAGTTTAAACTAAAAGTGTAGTTTAGGCTTCCGCTCTGAAACTAGGGGTTATTATATAAACTGTGAGAAGGTGGATGATCAACAGCGTGACTATAGCATCATGAGCGGTTCCAAGACTTGCAATTTTATGTGAATTTCGTACTGTTCTATTCTATGAGGTGTGAACTACACTGAACTACGTGAACTTTCTCATGTAAAACCCAAGAATCAAGGTGGTGCAAAGGTCATCGGAAAATGCTATAATTTTTTTACAAATGGCGGCAAATGTTAATTCTACTTTGTTATTTGTGAAATAAACAGATACAAAGTACACTTCAGTAAAACATGAATGGCTGTACTCCTAAAGTATATAGGGGGTGGTGTTGGCGCAACGTGAATTTCGGCGCAGAGTTCCCGGTCGTCCGCCATGAACTTTTATGTCAACAAGCCGAAAGTTCAGGCAAGAGTGTTTGAAAATTCGTCGGCTGTGCAGATTTCCCGGTCGTCCGTCACGAACTGTAATGTCAACAAGTCTTAGACTCTTGACGCCCTTAAAAAGAAGTTCAGACGAGAGTGATTGAAAATGGCATAAATCGGACCCGAATGGTCATCAGTGCTTAGCTGATATTATTTTCTCGACTTAATGGGAAAAATAAAATGTTTAGGACACCAAATATATATAATCCAAAAGTAGAACCAAAGTTTTTCATTCATACAAAAAATTATAGTCAAAGAGGATCGGTTGATAACTTTTGTGCTTTACTTTTTGTAAATAGCTCTATGAAGTGTGAACTACATAAACTTCATGAACTAGCTAGTGCAACAAGGAGACTTAAACTAAATTGAACGCCCTCTAAAATAAACCAAGCGCCAAGTATTTATTTAATTTTTTGGTAGTAGCTACAATGACAGTTCCATCCGCCCCAAAAAAATAAAAAACTCGCACAAACGAATGTTCGTGAGAAGCTAGGCGTAGGGTTCCTATGACCTGTTCCAAGACTCAAGTGAAAATCGCGGGGAAGAATAACACCGGAAACCACTGCTACTTCGGTTTGTCAGAGGAAATTTGTTCAGAATTCATCACTCCAAGGACGAAATGAATGCTCTTTAGAACACACTAAACACTGTCCACTCTGGAATCGAATACGAATTGCCTCAAACAAAAATGTCGATTGTATATTTTTTCAATTTTGTTGATTGTTAAAATGTCGACTAGAGTTTTATCGACAATCGAAAAATTCGACAGCATGAAATGCTGTCTTTCAAAAAGTCGAACGTTCTAAACATAAACAAAAAGTCAGCGAAAATGTCGACTGTTTCGCCATACGAAATGTTTGACATGGATTGAAAGAAACTTTGCATATACCCAAGCTTGCACCTACTCCTAATCCAACAGTGACCCCAAGCGGGGGGTTGCAGGGGCAGCGTGCCCCCCATATAAATTTCACTGTTTGTGACATTTTAATTTTTTTTTTAAATGTGGTTAATTACGGTGGCCGGTCAATAGGCTAAAAAAATTCAAAATCGGACAAAGGGGCGTGGCACCTCCCATACAAAAAAAAACATTCAAAATCGTATACATATCTCGAAAACCACCGAATCGATTGAGCTCCAACTTACAGATAATCTTAGGTATTGGCCCTAGAGTGCTTCCGTAAAGATTGGTCAAAGTTGGACAAAGAGGCGTGGCACCTTCCATACAAAAAAAAAAAACATTCATAATCGTATACCTCCTATACAAAAAAACATCTTCTATTGGGTGAAACTCGATTACGTTATATTTCGATCACCGCTGGGCTGATTTTCATGAGTCTGTTTTTGTTTTGTTCGTATTGCTGTATTTCAGGTTTAGGCAGAAAGAAAGTTCCAGCAAATCGATTTATTCACATTTCTCGCATTTTACGAAAGAACATCTGTGCACGGGAAAAGCCGAGCTCGTACAGCTATCTCTATATATATAAAACAAAGTGGAAAAAACTGTATATTTCCCTCTGTCGCCAGTTATTTTCAACCAATTAAGTTGATTTTTTTTAAATGTCGGTAATTACGGTAATTGATAGGCAAAAAAATAGGGTTCAGCTAGTACTATATATTTTGTTGATCGATTTTTGGAAATATTTTTAAAAGCGGTTAATCGTACCGACATACGATGCATACAACATTCCACTGTCAAACTTCAACTACTCTGTACAAAAACAATTACAGCAACTATAAAAATAAATAGAATACCTCCCAACAAATGCCACACAACCCTCAAGTACTTTCTTAAAATGAAACAGAAATAAAGCTGTAAACTAATTTCAGAAATTACGGTAAGTCCCAAGGTTAACTAACGTCTGACTGTTTTACAAAAAAAATTACCTCACACATCACTATTAAATTTAAAATTAAAATCACGTCTCGTGTGTAACCCAAAGATAAGGACTCGACTAATATCCATTCAAAAGAGCAACCCTTACATAATTTATCCCATTTAATGGGACCAATTTGTTGGCCAAAAACCAAATTATAATTTCTCACAAACCTTTCCGACGATTATTCTCATAAAATGTTTTTTTTTCCATGTAGATACACTCACTCATATATTTTCTGTACATCTAACATTTGTATGTCGGTTGTTTATTTACAAAAAAAAAAAAACAAATCAACAAGTTACCCGCAGTCACGGGACTACATGGCGTATGCGTAACATTTTGTTCGACTAAAATTCGCACCTTTATGCGAGCATCAAAAGCACTCACCCAAACGAAGCAATAAATTTTAAGTAAAGAAAACAATTATTATGTTATTTAACAAAAACAAAAAAAGGAAACAACGCGTCATAGGAGCGGCAGGCAGGGGGACAGAGACTACAAGAAACAGTTAGCTATTTGTGATGAAATTAGTGTCGGGAATTAAATTTGCTGAAGCGAAGATACGTATTTTTTTTTTCTTTTTTCTCATTTGTATCTGAAAATCTACATTTGCGTTGAGGTGTACTTTAGAGTTTCACACGGATTTGGATTTAGATTTTCTGTTTACGTTTGTTTTGTTAATTAGCGCATGAGTGTACGTGTACACTGTAGACTGTACACGCGGCGTGATTTGGTATATAGGGATTCAGCCGGTAAAAGTGATGAAACAATGTAATGTTTGTCAGACAACAGTGCAAAGGAAAAATAAAGTAAAAAAAATAAAATTACTTGGTCGATTTCCAAGACCAACAACACGATATGGTCACAGGTGCTTTGGTCTAACTATAAATCTAAGAAACACTTTGATGTGGCTAATAAGCAGATGGTCCCTTTAAAATTGTTAGTTTCGACAAGGAAATCAATATCAACCACACCAATAATAACCACACACAAAGATGCAAAAAGGCGAATGGCTTCTAAATTATTTGTTGACATTTTGAGAAGATAATAATTAATCCAGTGCTAAGAGTTGTGTCGGAAATATTCACATTAAATATTAAAATTTATGTAGGAGATGTAACTACCAACACATGTGTGCTTATAGTTATTAATAAGTACTTTGCGTTAAGGAGACATTAAGTCGGTAATAAGTGTTTTATTTAACGACCCGACCCCATCCTTCGTATGATGAATGAGATCGCAATAAAATCATTCGTCTCCTTGAGAGGATGTGAGTCTTTTTGTTTCATTAATTTTTTTATTAGTGGATGTCGGTCCTACAATTAGACCATTTGTCATCATGTACCATTTATGGGTGGTGACTCAAATGCAAATTGTTACAATAGCTTTACGATTTTCTACTGCAAATTTAAATACAAAGTATAATCTAGTACGTTCTAATTAAATGATTTAAGTTGCATGACATCAGTTTGAAGGAACGGCTTACATTATTTATTTTCGACTCATTTTGTGCGGCAGTAAATTTCTGTTCTTTCTTGTTTGTTGCACGATGTCATTTATGACACCCACGCCCTGATATTTATGTCATCTAATTAGTGAAGATTATAATATGAAAATTCTACACAAGTTTGTGAAATATGTACTTTGTTTGAAAGAATTCCGTGCAAAAGGTCGAAACTTAGTGTACTAACACAATCCAAGGATAGGTGGGTAAAATTGATCTTTTAGCAGTTACATCGAAGTGAAGTGGTTAATGTGTGTGTCTAAGCAATTACCATGAACTTATTTGGAGAGTAAATATTACAAACTGTTGAATTTTTTATTGAAAACTAACCGGCCGGTCGGCGTCGCTGGCTACATGAAATTTGGCCCCAATGAAAAATGGCCCCAAACTGAAAATATTTTTGCAGCTGCTGGGCATGGCATGCTGCGGCTGCCCCCCCACACGTTTTCGTTTTTCGTTTGGGGTCTTATTTCATTTCTTCTTTTGGGGTATTATTTCATAATGAAATTTTACCCCAAATAAAAAATGAAAAAAGGCCCCAAAATATGAATTGTCACCCCAATTCGCAGAATTTTACGCAATTTTCTGTTGTTGTTGCCTTTCATGTAAATTTTTGGGCCAAATTTCATGTAGCCGGCGTCGCTCGAAGGAAAACAAATCTATAAAATACGAGGCAAGAGTGTTCTTGAGTGTTGACCGACGAGACGCACGATATTTGGTTTTGGTAAATATAAGCGACTATGTGTATTCTATATTATAGCGTACAAGCATCTTCCTTCAGAAACAAAAAAAAAAAAGGAAACTTGGAATGTAGGCTTTATCCGGATGGAACGGCAAAGGCATTCGCGTACTAACTGAGCCTTTTGCAGGACACTGCGGAGTAGGTCTACATATTGAGGGGCTGGGCATACTATACTGCACAACGACTGCTGTAAAAACTGTAAAGACGCAAAAGAGACAAAATACTGACCAGCAGATTGAAGATTCTTATTGGTAGATACTTCTTTACTGAAATAGAAAATCGAAACAACTCAAAGCTTAAAGGACCAATCAAAGGCAAATCGTAGATGATTTTTTCTAAATAACAAATTAAGTAACCGCGCACAGATTGCAGAATTGGCGCTCCAGTCCGGGGTGGATCTGGGCTTTAACCAAGGCCAGCTTCGCACGTTAAGTTGGTTAAGATGTCAACTTGGCGTAATTCCAAGATTATGTGGACGGGACCGAAAATTATTCGAAGAATTTACCTCTCGAAGCAACCAAGAGTATAACCTCATTCGCTTTTGATAGAGTCCATGCCTCTGCGACATAGAGGACCGGGACGATTGGGGTCTTATAAAGAGTCACTTTAGTTGTTCGAGAGAAGGTTTTACCACTCACTTGCCTTCTTAGCCCAAAAGAGAAAGAGATTTGCTACAGTTATTCTTCGTTTAATCTAAGCGCTGATGTCATTGTCTGAGTTCAAAGCGGAACCTAGGTATAGACAAAGTCCCTAACCACTTCAAAGTTATATCTGTTTACTAGGAATGCCCGCGGCTCCGCCCGCCGGTTTCTTTTCTTTTAAATAAAACTAGAATTTATTTGAGTTACCTATCATTGTACGTTTGTGTATATATTTTCCTCTTTTTTAAGCTTACAAAATATTTTATCGCAATGCCTTTTTGTAAACTGTACACGTTATTTTTTTAGTGGTCGCAAGTATAAACAACTGCAGCTCACACGCACTTGGCCAAATAAGATCTATTTTCAATTTATTATTCATGACCAGAAAGATGAATGTTAGCTCAAAATACTCGGTGACGTATTGCCTAACAATTAAAAGCATATCTTGAATAGACATACATAGATTTATGAGTATAATGACAAGTTAAGTGTAGTAAGGTCGAAACAGAAAAGTTTGTTTTAAAAGTTTTTCAACCCTTATAGGACGAATTTTCGAAAACGATAAATGGGACACGTAATAATATTGACTTATCTATTAACATACTAACTTTCAAGTTCATACGGCTAACGGTTCGTGAGGCCCCCCTTACTCCCCGCGACTCCTTTACTCCAGAACAATTCTCACCCACCCTACGGACTAAGTTGGCCACACATCATAAATCAGAAAAAAAAATCATGAAAATCGGACGAATGGTTCTGGAATTATGGAGAAACGAACAGACGGACGTTGCATTTTATAAGTAGTATGGATATGGATATTGATGGTGACATTCTGTCCTAGACGTTTGTGCAGGATGACATAAGAGAATGCACGCTGCTTCATCAAGCTCTGTAAAGGTGGGGGAAAACGAAATTGAAGGACCCTCAACTGAGTCTCAATCAAAATAAATTTATAAAAATTGGATGTCAAAAGAACGATTTAAGACAAGGCGATGCGCTGTCGTGTGACCTCTTCAATATCGTTCTTGAAAGTATAGTGCAAAATTCAAACACCAAAACCAGAGGCACTATTTTCCAAAAGTCTGTCCATTTACTCGCATACGCCGGCGACATCGACATAATCGTGAGTATTGAGACGAAGGCGGCGAAGATGGGTCTGGCGGTCAATGAGAGCAAGACAAAGTATATGCTGTCAACAAGAAAGGACACGCAGCACCGATATCTAGGACTGCTCTGATATGGCGCGTCTATAAATGCTTTCATATAGGCGGACTTAAAATCTACGAGAAGATGGTGAAGTTCCTGATGGGTTTTCTCCAAGATCTTTGAATATTCGGTCGATGGAACTGACTTTCCTGGCCTGAAGCCACATTGATACGGAACGATAAGGTTGTTGACGATCGGCTTCAGGCGTTCAGATAAGATCTTGAAGGCGATGTTAAGAAGACTGATTTGTCTGTAGTTGGTGCAGTTCAGAGGGTCTCCGTTTTTGAGGATTGGATATCACTAGTTCACAAGTTTTCACTGAGTTGTGCAGGGTTATAAAGAGCTTCCGAGATTCCCAATGAGGTCACAGACGCGACTTGTGTAGAATATATTCAAAACTTACTTATCAGTAAAGAAGAATTGACTGAACAAATTCATGGAGAAAGTCATGATAACAGTCAATTTGTGTTTCTGGTGGTTAAATGTCCGGCAGATTTCCTATATCTTACAACGTAAGACTGGGTTTTGCCTCAGTCAAAAATTTGGAGCTTACAAAACCCACATTGAGGTAAATTTGCCATGAATTAACAACACAAATCACACAACTTCCTTCCTCCAATTTCAATATGTAAAAAAGTAGATCAAGGACGAGGGGACAATAAAGCAAAATGTAAATATTGACGAAACATAAAATATTTAATTCGGGAAACGATTTATTTCGCCACTCCCTTTCTTAAAGCACAACTAACCGCAAACCATACATGTGTTCAGTTCCAACCACAGATACAGTGTTTGGCTACGCCTTCACTAGTTCTGTGTTTATTTTTCAAAAACTGCATGTAAGAGGGAATGACAGATAAATCAGAGTGTGGAAGAGCAACTCCATTTTGCGAATTTGCTGATTTGTCATACAGCTGCTAACATCCCCTGAATTGAAAAAGTACGTTCGTGCGTTACTACTCATGACGCAATCTATTACCGAACTGTATTGGTGCAAATCAATTTGTTTACAAATCAAACATCAAAGCGCAATTCTTCGAACATAAAAAAGTGTAATAAAAAATATGTAGTTTTAGGCTAATGCTACACATGCTCCAAAAAGATAGCACCCCCAATGGAAGCTCGTGTGTCCATGTTGAATAATGGTATCATACCTCTCATGACGGACCCAAGATGTCGCTGGATGTTCTCATGTCGATATCAACTCCTTTTTGGCCGAGGACGCAAGTTTTGTACAGTTCTATGATTTTCTGTATACTCAAACTGACATTTCGGAAAAAATTCGATAAATCGAGAGAACCGATCAGCACTTTGAATCCTGGACAAGCTAGGTAAAAATGAGGAAAAGACTGGAATGGAGCTAGAAATGGATTCACATCGCTGGGCAACAAAAAAAAAAAAAAAAAAAATTCCCGCCGCCTCCAAAAAAATGATCTAATCTCTTTCCGAGCAACCATATCCAAGCTGTTAGTACAGAGAATTGGGCTGGTTTCTCAAGCCGGGATAGAGGTTAAATCCGTAGTTGCGGCACGCCAAAAAGGTGAATTTCTATTCATGAGGAGCCCAACACATTACAAGAAAGCAATGACAATGACGGGGTACCCACATAATACCCAAGCCCAAAATACGAATACCCAAAATCCCCACTGTTTGAAAAACCCTTAAATTGATTATCTCCAAGCACAAAATCCCACAATAAAAATCCACCAAATCAAAAATCCCTAACATTTTAATTCTAAATATTTAAAGAAACGTATACCTATCCTTGCGCCTACTCCAAATCAAAGAGTGACCCCAAGCAGGGGGGTGGCAGGGGGGGCATGCTGCCCCGAGTAAATACACTCGAAATCTATTTTAGTTTAAAGATTTTGGTTTTGGGGTTAGGGTACCCAATCCGACAATAACTTTCAAGCATTTTTCAAAAATAGTAAGGGAACAGCTTTTACGAAATGTTGCCAATTCATTCTGATTTCCGTCTATATTTTAAGAAGCAACTTACGTTTACCTGATTGCATGCGTCTTCCTTACTTCGGAGTCACTAAACTTCCTATGCTGCACAAACAAATCGGTACCCACCTAAAGTGTATCCATGCCAAGTTGTAATGCCTCTAAATACGTTTTTCTACGTCCTTAAAAATATTTTCTATAGAAATAACTACTGTGTGTAAAGACTCATATACACAAAACTGTTTTAAACTGTTTACTACTTCAAAAACATTAGTATTAATTTTTTTAAAACACTAAGTTTCAGCTGCTTCCCGCTTAAAATTCTCTTAAGACAAACTTTTCCCATTACATTGAAAATCAAAATATCATTAATTTAACCTCAAAATCCAATGACAGAAGTTTTTAGCACCACGTCAACTCGTAGAAAACGCCTCCTTACTTCCGTAAAATCAATTGTCAGACACTTGCACTTGACATGTTTTATTAAATCCTTTTGCAAAAAAAAAAGCTTCAAAACTTCGTTCACTTACGTCAAATAATAATAGTGCAGCGGCTTGAACCAAGTGCTAACTAATAATTTAAACCCTATATTATGCAGTCCAAAGATAGAAACAATTGCAAGGATATTTTGAAAGAAAGGAAAAATTTGCCATATGTTTTTCTTTCTTATTTTTCCCTATCAATTTAAATTGTTGCACAGAAGAAAATTGTGTAGGGGGGCGTGGAAAATGCATGTCGGAATGCCTAATACTTGAGCATATCAATCATATGTGTATATAGCGAGTTTTGAACCTTCTGTCTCAGACAAAATGATAGTGTTTCGCATAAAGTAGGTAGGCTAAACGTATTCGTGACTTTTGCACGTAGAAGGTTGGAAAAATTCGCACCGAGTTGGTTAGTCTCAGTTTGTGAGAATTTTTTGAGCTGTTCAGTAAGATAGTGCAGTGCGTGAGATTGTAGTAAATATTTTCAAATTTAATTGGCGGAATAGAAATTAAGTAAAAATGAAAATGCAAGTGAATCGAAATAAATTGATGATAGTATCAGGAGCTATTATGATTTTTGGCATTCTATACGGTTGGGTGGTGTTTCCGAAGATTTTGAAAACTCTGCTTAAAAAGGTAGATGTACAATTTATTTAAATACTTCAATATTATTGTAACTGCTACTGAAACATAAATATCTATTAAATTATAAAAATATAGAAATTTAGCATTTTTTCAAAAATTTAAACAGAAATTATTGTTTTTTTTAAAGTGCTTTGCTATAACATAAGATAAATATTAAGTGAAAACCAGAGGGATACCTAATATTGTCGTTCTGTGATAAACTAAAATATGTTTTACGAAAGAAGTCAATGCCCTCATTTAAAATTGTAACGACTATAAAAACTCTGGCAAATGAAAATAATTTAAAAATATATTTTTACGATTCCATATTAAAATGAGTGCGCGACTGGATCGCGTGAAACTTTTTCGATCAATGCGAAATGGCTGTGTTTTTAATACAAAGAAAAAAAAAAAAGATGGCGCAACAGGGGTGTAGACAGTAGACACCCCAGGCCTAGCTTCTCACAACCATACGTTTCTGTGAGTTTTTTTTTTATTTTTGGGACGAATGGAAGGGACCTATACAATTTGTATACCGATTCCGAACGGCTAAATTGAGAAGCTTTTTCCGGACAGTAGTTATACTCTCGGATGTTTGTCAGATATTCGCCAGAGGTGGTGCAGTGGAAAACACTTTTAGATGTAATGTGGGATCGAACCTGGGACCCCTTGCACAATAGTTCACCACACTAACCACTAAGCCCACAGTTTGTTCAATTCTGGTCTTAAATAAGAGCGTTTCGCAATATATTAATAATGGAATGGAGCTCATCAGAATCAGTATACGACCTGTTTGATTTACTGAAACTTATGGCTTTGCTACCAAATCTGACTGTTCAACTCGAAACGAATGGGAAATTTTAAATTTTAGTGGCCTCTACTGCAAAAATGCGTTTCGCCCCGATGTGGTAGGTGGACTCATCCTTAGACGACCACCAAATCTGATCTAGATGCACTATTTTTTTATAATTTTATAATTTAATTTAATTTTTTTTTACCGAGACTTATGATTTTCCAATCAACAACTTTTAGTAATACCTCAATTTGTTCATCATTTCCATTACTTCATTATAATACATTTTTCGATTTAGCATACTAAACTTTTATTGAAATCACGATCTACGAGTCTCCAAAATATTTAAAAAATAAAAAATAAATATTCACAGATGGACAGAATTTTCAGATATACTTTTTTGAAATCGTCTATCATCGTAATTTCAGAATTGATTAATATTTCGATTTCGAAAAGAATACCTTTCTCTTACTCACGATTCAGAAAAGTTTTTAAATCATCATCAACATACATTAAAATATTTCACAATTCGAAGAATCTCAATTACATAGAAAGAAAACAATGACGGTCCAAGGAAAGAACCTTGTGATCCCCTGAAGATATGTGAAGAAAGACGACAATTTGTTAGCAGCTTTTCACAGAGAAGGGTGTGGTGGAAGGACTTTAAAAAATCCAATACCCTGTATAGAATGATAAGAATGTAGGACCTGAACGCATGGCTTTCTGAATGTTATCAACAAAAGAGTAAAAGTGCAGTTTCGTAACCACAAAAGCGAAACTTAAAAACACTTGCTTCAGATATATTTTTTTATTTAGAAAAATGGTAAAAAAATAGGCCAATATGGAGATAGTTTGGATTTGTGACTTTGTGTTGTTTTCCATGAAAGAAGAGATTTACCGAGTTGTCAATATATTCCAACTAGCTTTTTCTCGCGGCTTTGCTCGCGCAGCCCTCAGGATTTGGTACAAAGAGATTACCTCAAAGTCAGTTAGTTTCCTCTTTCCCCGGTGTTCCAAGTTTCCAAGTTTCAGCTTCTATAAGTATTGAGCAGATTTTGTTTTTGTATGGGAGGTGCCACGCCCCTTTGTCCATTTTTGACCAAACTTCACAAAAACCCTCTAGGGCCAATAGCCAAACTAATGAGACCTGTGAACCTATTCCAATATTCCATTTATTTGCAAGGTTATGTTGCGCCTGGCCAATATTTCCTCATATACGCACAAATACAGGTATGTTCACTAAAATGCCTATAACTCATGAACCAATACACATACAAAGGACGTATAAACATATAAAAACCATGGTATTGACGTCACCTTTCATGGGAAATTTCCAGACTCAAAATCGGTTCACGCATTACAGAGAATATCAATTACAATGAACTTACACTTATTTTTATATGTATAGATGTCAACATGTTTTAAAAATTAAAAATAAACTGTACAAAGAATATTTTCTTTATAAATTTATTTCACAAATTTGATAGCAGAAAGGGTCACCCATTTTAGATTGATATATAAAAAAATCTTTCATTTTTTCAGCAAATCAACCTTAAACCCGGCTCAGATATTCGTGAACTATGGTCAAATACGCCATTTCCACTGGATTTTCTTATTTATGTTTTCAACATAACCAACCCAGATGAAGTGATTGCCGGAGGAAAGCCAAATTTACAAGAAATTGGTCCTTATGTGTTTGAGTAAGAAAAAAAAAATGTAATTTTCGAAAACATACATTTCTTGTTAAATTTTCTTTTAAGTGAATGGAAAGACAAATACGACTTAGTTGATGATGTTGTTGAGGATTCCGTGACATATAATATGCGAAATAAATTTATTTTTCGACCAGATTTATCAAATGGATTGACAGGAGAGGAAATTATAACGCTACCACATCCATTGATTCAGGTAAATTGTAAACAAAAAAATATTTTGAAAAACCGATTTCGTATGTAGGTATTTTTAAAAATTTAGTATTAAAAAAAATCCATTAAAGCTTCCATTTTTGTTGACAGAGATGTATTAATGAGCATTTTTTGTTTTGACAGTTATAACAAAGCGCGTTTGTGTGAACAATTTTAAGAGAATATTCGTTGACCAGATGAGATTTGTTCGAAAATAATTTAAAACATGTTGACTTTGATATGTGTTGACAATTTGGGGAATATATTTCGAAGAAGATCCATGTTGATCTAAAATGAAAAAAACTTCACTCTGTCAATGTCGATAAATATTTTAAGTGAGAAGTCTGACCATGTGGACATTTTTGCATTTGGTCAAGTAAAATCTTTTTCTAAGTTGAATTTTTGATCGAAATTACCAAATTTTCCGGTTGGATAGACATGACAGTTCCCTTAAAAATACTGGGTTGTCAGTACACATCAGCAATGTAAAATTTTAAGGTTTTTTTTCCTTTTTTTCTTCAATGTTTTGACATTTAAGTTGAAGAAGATTTTTACCATAAAATTCCATTTTTTTTATCAAATTTAAACTTCAGATCGGTCAAATTTAAAAGAAGTTCAAAAAGTTTACATTAGTACAACTCGATATTAACACTTTTAAGATCTGCTCAAACCAACGCGAAAATGCGACAGCGGGACCGATTTTCGCTCGGGAAACGGTGGAATATACCGCCATCACTATGTATTTATTTCCCGCTCCCGCTTTCGCGTTGGTTTGAGAATGGCTTTAAACTCCTTCCGCGTTTGACATTATTCTTATTGTTTTGTAACCGTCCAATTTTTTCTTCACAGGGAATCTCAATAGTTGTCCAGCGAGAGCGTGCGGCAATGTTAGATTTGGTAGCCAAGGCAATGAAATTGGTATTTGCCAACCAGAAGAGCCTGCTTACCATCAAATTCCTGGACTTATTCTTTCGTGGATTCTATGTTGACTGCTCGTCCGAAGAGTTCGCAGCAAGGGCTCTGTGTACAGCCTTCTATACGGGAGAGGTTCGGCAGGCTAAGCAAGTAAATAGTACACATTTCCTTTTCTCGTTCTTAGGAGCGGTAAGTCAGAAACTAGATACTTCGTAGAAAAAGTTGCTCCTAAAATGTTTCCACTTATTCAAAGGCAAACAACAGCGATGCAGGTCGTTTCACAGTTTGTCGGGGTATAAAAAATGTCCACAAGCTGGGAAAAGTAATCCGCTTTGCGGATGAACCCGAAATGGACATATGGCATGGAGACGAATGTAATCAATTTATCGGAACCGATTCGACAGTCTTTCCTCCGTTTATGACCAAAGAGCAAGGTCTGTGGGCCTTTACACCAGATCTATGCAGATCCTTGGGTGCAGTTTATCATTCAAAGACGAAATATGCTGGAATGCCAGCGTCAAGGTACGTTATGGATTTTGGAGATATTAGGGTAAGTAAATCGTAGAAACACTCGAATCAAAAACACTCTAAATGACAGTGATTACTGGTATTTTATGTAGTCCGATGAAAATCTGCACTGTTTCTGTGAGGATCCTGATGACATCGAGAGCTGTCCGCCCAAGGGGACAATGAGTTTAAGTCAATGCGTTGGTGGGCCACTACTTGCCTCGTTGCCTCACTTCTTCCATGGAGATAGGAGTCTAATCGAGAATGTAAACGGATTGAATCCAAATGAGAAGGATCACGGAATCTATATCGATTTTGAGCTTGTAAGTGGAAAGAACTTTCGTGTAAACAAAAAATAATCTAACTTATTCGTATAGAGATCGGGCACACCATTCCAAGCGGCAAAGCGTTTACAATTCAACATGGATGTGGAACCAGTAGAGAAAATTGAACCAATGAAAGACATGCGGAAGCTAGTGATGCCAATGTTTTGGGTACAAGAAAGTATTGCCTTGAATAAAACCTGGACCAACATGCTGAAGTATACGCTGTTTCTGTGAGTAGAAATTTTCCCCACTAGAGCGTTCTTTAAAATAAATGACTCATTTTCAGCGGTTTAAAAATCAACTCAACTATACGCTGGACCTGTCTGACATTGGGAATGATAGGAGTGCTCGTTGGAGGGTATTATTTTTATAAGAAGACCAAAAGCATTGACATTGGTTTGCCAGTTAAAGTAAAGCCTGGAACAACCAATGTCGAACCGATTAAACCCATCAAGCAAGTTTTACGAGATATACCAAGTCCACAACAAAAGACTGGAGATGCAGTGGAAAAGTTTTAATGCAGAGCTGGGCTCATTTATATTCAAATTTAATTGCACTTAGTATTGTTTAAAATGACAAAGAAATACGTTGTTGATGTTGAAGCAAAAAATAACACACTTGTAGATGTCAATATAGAGTATAGTATTAAAGGAGCTTTTGTTTTCAAAAATGTAAATCAGATTTAATTTGTTTATTGGCTTACAGCCAAAATATAAAATGTGGCTAATTACAAGGAGAAAGAATTATGAGTGAAAATATGAGATACTTTCAAGGGATATAAATATTTATCGTTGTTTCGTTAAAGTAAATTAAATGTAAATATTTACATAGTCCTGGTAAATTTATTTTCCTTAATGAGCGACAAATAACTGATATCTGTCAGTAATGTTGCTTAATTTGGCAGCACTGTTAATTAGAAATACATATCCGTAATTGGAGACGAATATTTGGTATCCTTTCTGTCGTTTTCGGTGTATTTGACTAAATGGGTCAACCAAGTACTAGTATCTGTCAGATTTATCGCATAATCTGGCAGCATTGTTATGATATATATTTTTTTAAATTGTAGTGAAAAACATTTGCGTACAATTTGTGTACTCATAATTGATATTATGCCGCTTTCATTGTATTCAATTAAGTGAGGTAACAAATTAATGTCAATTTGCCATTAGATTTGTCGCAGAAGCTGGCAGCATTCTTCATCACAAAAGTATATATTAATGCATCGTTGAAAACATTTTCAAACTGTTGGTCTGCTGACAAATTAGAATTCCTGAATTGGTTACATTGAACTAAGTACGTGAGCTAATTACAGGTATCTGTCAGATTTGTCCTAAGAGTTGGCATCACTGTTCATTGTGAGTGTTTTCGATTATACTAATAAAGTTTTTGGAGCTCTTTGTCCGTTGAAAGTTGATTTTCTTTCGGCTGTTTATTTAATTCCACTAAAAGAAAGTGAAAAATCATATCTGCTTCTTGTAATCTGTGGGCGCAGTAGCGCAGTGGTTAGTGTGCTGGACTACTGTTCGAGGGATCCCAGGTTCGATCCCCGGAAAAACACAAATTACATCTTAAGGTTTTTTCTACTGCGCCACCTCTCGCGAACGTCTGACAAACATCCGAGAGTATGACTGTCCTGAAAAAGCTTCTCAATTCAGCCGTTCGGATTCGGTATAAAATTGTAGGTCCCTCCATTCGTTCCAAAAATAGAAACTCACACAAAACGAATGGTTGCGAGAAGCTAGGCCTTGGGTGTCTACCGCCTGTCGCGCCGCCTATTTATTTTTTTTTTTCTTGTAATCTTAGATAATTTTATTTGTGTAAAACAACTATGTATGTAGTATGACGGATCATACGATTTGAAAGCAAGGGTGATAAAAATCTACAGAACAGTGTACTAAATTAATTGGCAGCATTTAAGGTCATAAATCTTATAAACAACAAAATTGCAACAAATATTTGTTAATGGCTACAATTTTTTCGTCTACAAATAAATAGTATTTGTCAGAAAAAAATTGGAAACGTCGGCAAAAATCGAAAAAACGACTGAAATTTAATAGAAATCGTCTGAAAATAAATAGAAATCATCAGAAAATCAGATATTGGAATTGGAAACGTCTGAAACAATTTTTAAAATGCCTGAAAACAAATAGTAATCGTCTGAAAAAGGTGATCCTTATACCAACAATGGAGTAGAGAGAAAGAATAAGTCCATAAAGCAAACAAAAAACATAGATGAATTTTGAGAATCGGCTTTGCGGTCTTTAATACTTTAAAATAAATGTTTTCAGACGATTTTTATATTTTTCAGACAATTACTATTTGTTTTCAGACGAAAATGTTTTAACCATTTGTTAATATTGTTATTTCGAAATAATTTAAAGTGATTTTTTTTTTTACTACCGAATTGTTAAGGAATATCATAGATAAAGGTCGATTCAGTGCTGCCAAATAGTATCCGAATAAAATAGATGATACAAAAAAAAATCTATTCTAAAAAAAAAAAGCTTTGGAAAGCAACTTTCGAAAACATAATTGTATGTTTCAATATTTAAAATGTGACGGCCTTTTTGTGCTTTTATTACAAAACCCCGTTTAATGGGATTTTAAATACTTTCCTTCTTAAATCTTTATATACATAAAAATGTTATTGACCCAGGAGTGTTCCTGTGAAGATTGGTCAAACTTGGAGAAAGGGGGGTGACACTGCCCATACAAAAATTATTTAAATATTATGTCTGGAAAACAAGAGAACTGATTGGGTTGGAATTTCCAAATAATCTTAGGTATTGGCCCATGTGGGTTCCTGTATAGTTAGGTCCAAATTGACCAATGGGGCGTGGCACTGCCCATACAAAAAAAAATATTTAAAATCTTATAGTATTTCAAAAACCACAGACTCGATTGAGTTAAAACTTACAGACAATCTTAGGTATTGGCCCATGAGTGTTCCTGTGAAATTAGGTCAAAATTGGACAAAGGGGCGTGGTACTGCCGACACAAAAAAAAATTACAAACGCTATACTTCGACAGTTTTGGAATTGTAAGCCAACGTTTTTAAAATTTGTAACATTGATATGAATAATGCATTGTCCTGAAAGACAAGAATATTATCTAGGCAATACGATTTCTTGAAAAACCTACCTCGGTACCTACCAAATAGCGACTTCTTGCCACATGCATATTAGTTTTGAGGACAAAATGATGCGGTAATAATATTTTTAGATTACTGCCACTCATATTTTGTTTTTACTTTTAATTTCGAAAGTAGAAATTGTTTAATTTTCGATCATTTATCACAGTTTTCGATTTGACAGCTAATGACATATGGTGAAACGTCAAACTAATCTCTTTTTTGTTGGTGGAAACACTTCGGGATTAATTTTAAACCTCTTGCACTTAGATTTGGGATTAGCATCCGGTGGAAACGTAGCAGAACTCACTTCAGAATATTCTGAAGTTCTCATTCCGGTTAATGACATGATAACGACTTTTTCTTTACACAAATGTAAACACCGTCGTTACTCTAGTAGATAAATAATTCAAAGCTTGGCTTTAACTTCGTTAAAGTCGCCATATTTTCTTTTTCTTTAAGGTTCGTACCTTAGCTAAAATTAAATAAAATTCGTGACCTACTATAATATCACTTTTTAGGATAAACTTAAATAAAACCTTAACAAATTTAAAAGATTTCCATTCCTATGTTATACCTGTCACAACGCCCCCGTCGCATTCTAAATATAATTAATTACATGTTAATTCAATGAGCCATAGGCATTAAAGCAAATTTAAAAACAGTACCCCCATCCAATTAAATTACACGCAAGCGATCAAAAACCACAAAAAAAAATTCTCAAAGTGTTAATTAATTAAACAAACACCAGCCGTCTCTGAGTATACTTCATAATCATACACACAAATGACATTTGCAACAAAATCAATAAAACATTCCAACAATTAGATAATTCTCTCATTGAATTCATTTCCATTCGAAAGTGGAAAATTTTCAATTTTTCAATTAGAGTAGGTACACATAAGATGCGACACTTACCACAAACTGTTAACTGTCAGTGTCACAAAGAGTTTCGCAGCGAGAAAATAAAAACATGTGTGACATCCAACAAGCTGATAGACAGAAGAATTCTTCGAAAATATTCAAAATAAATAATTCAACACACACAAACATTACGTAATGTTTCAATTTTCAATTCAAAAATTCATTTGACACTCCGAATGACGCAGCAGAGCCAACGATACTGAAAACACAAAGCCATTACAGAAATGAAGATGTAAGCGCGGTGACAAACAAAACGAACAGCATTCCATTTGTTGTGCTTTGTGTGTCAGTTCAGTTGAATCGTTCTTTTCATTTTTTCCACAAGTTGTGACAATTGTAAATACAAATGCCACAAATTAATCTGATATAAGGAGGATCGTTCATTGCACATGAGATCCGCATGGCCTTTCAATATTGTATCGACAAGGTAAATGCAAAGGCACACATGAGCGATGAGCTCTCTAAGCAGATAGATCAATTGATCAGCGCACGTTCATAAGTTATAAGCGATGACAAGTTTCGTGGAGGGGTAAACTCCAAGGGGAGGAAGGAGCATTTTTGCTGTCTGTGCGCTTGTTACGAAATTAATTGTTCGCAATGATAAGTACACAGAGTCATATGACTGAGCAAACTATATTTGATTGGAGAGCTTGACTTTGAAGTGTTCTGTTATAAATGTTGTTGTCAGAATCAGCCATTTTGCGTTGAGGGTGTTAGAGCTGCTTTTGCATGTAATTATTTTACTGTGCATAGTACGCTCTAGTACTTCAAGTTTGAAGTGTTATGTAAGTTGGCGAGTGTGTGTACAATTATTGAAATTAGAGACTTGCAAGGCCTGGCTGAGTGGTTAAATAAAATCGGTCGTCAACCTAAGTTGTCAGTAGAGAGACATGTTTATGAAGTATATGTGAACTTTGTTGACATATCTGTCAAATGAGTGATGGATTTAGCGTGGGAACAAATTTTAAAGGGAATCAGTGACAAGGGTATAAAAAAACTAAATAATTCAGTAAAGTTTGAGTGGCAATCTGCTGAAATCAGACGTACCCATGCTGGTTCGATTGTTCTTCGACAGTTTTTTCTGACAGTTTTTTGATAGATCACAGAGTTGTTATCCACACAGAACCGTATATGATGGCAACACTATGCCTAAAGCTTTATATGAGTTGGAATATGAAAGGCAACTTGAGGATTTTAGTAGAAAAATCAACAGAAAAGCAATTGTTCCAGAAGTTGCGAGGGATATTTGGCCTACTGACACCATTTCTAGGAGTCATTTACGATATTCTTATATTTCATCCCCGTAGTGTTTATAGTGTCAGTATTCGAAATACTACATTCCACCATATCGCCCTATCCAAGTCATAAGTGTACGTACCTTCAAAGGCCTTGTAGACTAAAGAGACTGCAAAACCTGTGTTCGGGTAAACGGCATTAAATCAATGCCTTTCACCGTGGGCGTTGGACTGACTCCTTTTCATTACTTATATGGACTGAATTTTACAGCGCAGTCTTGGCGAAGAACGTTTCAAATTGGGAGATCTGAGGATAAGTCATTTGCTCTTCGCTGATGACTTGGTCCTCCTTGGGTCCTCTCAGACTGAACTTCAACGCGCACTCGAGCGGTTTGTAGCCGTTTGTGTTGAAGCTGAGATGAAGGTAAACGACTAAACGTGAACAAATCTGAAGTGATGGTCGTCTCCAGAACGCCTGTTCAATGCACTCTACATTTTAGTGGAGCCCCATTGAAGTTTAAGTACCTCGGGGTGTTATTCACGAGTGATGAAAGGTGCAATGCTGAGTTTTCTTGTATGATTGGTCAGACTGGGTCAATTTTGAGACAGCTTGGTCATTCTGTTATTATGAGGACTTAACTTGGTGTCAAAGGTAAGTCGTCAGTCTTTAATTCGGTGTTTGTTCCAACGCTTACCTATGGTCATGCGGTTTGGGTAATGACCGAAAGAATAAGATCGCGGATACAAGCTGCTGAAATGAGATTCCTCCGTTGTATTGCTGGTGTGACCTGTAGAGATCGCATTAGAAATACCCGAATACGTGAGGAACTCAATGTCGAGCAGCTACTTCGGGGCGGTCCATGCTTCGGTGGTTTGGTCATGTTAAACGTATCATGGGGATCCCTACCTTATCCCCTTTTCCAAAATCCCTTATTGGACATAATCCCTCATTTTTTTCTTCTCTTTTTCCAAAATCTCCTGGGACGAAATCCCCTATGCAAAAATTTCCCTCAAGCAAACTAAACTTTGCATATACCCAACCTTGTACCTACTCCAAATCGTACAGTGACCACAAGCAAAGGGGTTGCAGGGGGTAGCATGCCCCCCCCATACGTATCTCACTTTTGAACACCATTTTTAGGTGTCGCGGCGGCGACAGAATTAATAACACCCAATCTAAAAATGTGGGATTTTGTCCCTAGGGATTTTCTCTTAGGGTCTTTTGGAGTAAGGGATTTCACCAGAGGCGATTTTGGAAAAGGAGATTTCATTACCAACCTGCCCCTGATGATTTAGAGTCGATGACGGACAATCGAGGGCAGATAGAGCTATCAAGGGGCCACCTGATCAACCTACACCCGCGTCCCACTTAATAGATTAGCGGCGGCCATTGAAAATGAATCAATATAAAAAAAATAGTTGGTGTAACGAGTCCACATAGGACCTAGGTCTATATGGGCCTTTTTTCATTTATTTTTGGGGCCTTTTTTCATTGGGGCCTAATTTCATGGAGCCTTTTAATTAACAGGGGTTCAGTTACTAAACCTGAGTACATCTTGAGTAGGTATGATTTTAAACGTAAAATTTGCTGAAATGAATCTGAGATTCTGCTAGATTCGAAATAAACGAGAAAGTTTCGTGCGATCCAGTCGTGAACATTTTTTTTAGTTTGAACATCTACGAGAGTTTAGAAAAATATTCGCAACCATAATAACTCAGTTTTGCTGCATCTTTCATTAAGTTCGAAAATTTTCAAAAATTTTTGAAAAATCTTTCCGAACTTGCTCGAATTCAAAATTTAGACATTTTTAAGAAAATTTGTCAATATTTTTTTTCCCTTAAACTTTTGATGGAGGACAAGCGAAAAGCTGAGACATGTTCGGGACATGTTTTTGTTTAATATCAAGACAGTTTTCGTAGTACGTTGTCCGCGATTGAAAAAAATTTAATATTAATTATTGCCTTCCAACAATTTATTAGAAGGTACAGTGGCTTGATTTGATTTGATTTATTGTGATGAATGATATACAACTTTCCTTAACCCATTAAGTACCCATTGAAAATTTAGAACTTTTGTAAAGTCTACTTTTTTGACTTTTTTCCTCGGTCAAAAAAAAAAAAATGTTTTAATGCAAAAAGTTTCTTCAAACAATTCTAATAGTGACTACAAAAAAATTTTCAAAAATCTCTTCGCTAATATTTTTTATGATTTTTTGAATGGGATGATCTCAGAAACATTTTGTATGAAAAGGAGGAAAAAGTGGCTAAAATAGTCATTTTTAGCAATTTTCCAAAAATTATAAAAAATATTAGCGAAGAGATTTTTTTTGCAGTCACTATTAGAATTGTTTGGAGAAACTTTTTGCATCAAAACATTTTTTTTGATACCGAGGAAAAAAGTCAAAAAAGTAGACATTCAAAAAAATTCTAAATTCTAAAATTTTTAAATGGGTACTTAATGGGTTAAGGAAAATTTTGTATCATTCAAACGGAATTTAAATGACCTTTCCATTGGTGCCAAAATTTACATGAAATAAGTTTTAAATTATGAGCAGAATTAACTTTAGTTTTGTCAAAATACTTGTGCCGGCCACTGTATGTATATTAAAATATTCGCGAAAAGTAGAGCTAAAAGTGGATTTGAAACATTTTTACGTCAAAAATCTCGTCGAACATTTTCGAAAAAATTCTAGATTTTCGGCCTAACATGTTCGAAATCAATATATTTCGCCTCCGGGTCATCCTAGATAGACGTACTTTAAAACAAAACAGAAAAAGGTACAAGATTCAGTAGATACAATTTATTTCAGTTGTATTGAATATTTTAGAAATGACAACGGATCAAACTTCGAAAAAAGAGTTTCACTTATTTCGAATATATTTCGAAACTGGTGCTGGTGCATCTTAGACAAAAAACTTCGATTCCATAACTTAAACTGCACATAATTTAATCGATCAAATTGCTAAAAATGTCAATAGTGCCAAATTGATGAATCGGCGCTTAGAATTATTTTTTTAAACCACCACCCTCCTCAGCCAATCAATATATGTGTTATGGTGATGCGGCAATTATGCGTTACCAAATCACTATCAGCTGATATTAATTACTCAAGACAATATACAATAATTGATCTCGAGTTGTTATTTGTTTTTGCTGTTCGAATTAGCAGTGCGTCATGATGGGTCTCCTGTTGTGTGTGTGTGTCCCATTCGAACAATAACAACAATGGGTCGTTGTAGTCTTTATCGCTACTGGCTGCGTACATCAATTACTTTGATAAATTTCCAATCCGACAATCAAAATGCCAGCTGACTGTTAATTGTTCATTACTTCAACATATCAACTAAACCATCAGTTAGTCAGCAGTGGAAATTCTCATACAACAATATATGAATATAGATACAGATACACATTTACACTCGACAGTCAAGTGTTTTGTCATTTTGTGTGTGCGGCAACAATGAACCATCATCACTGTTCCTGTGAATTGGTTTCGGCGTCAAGGCAAAGTCCCGCATCCATTGTGCGATCAAAAAAGCAAGAAAGAAACTCGCGTATCTAGATACGCTCTATGGGTGCACACATTTATTGCTTCCTTATAGTGCCACTGTTGAGTGCTGTGCTGGCTTAATGCTGCACTATAAAATATATAAAACGCATGCTTACGTTGCATTCAGGAGCAGTCTCCCATTTCGATGGAAAAGGCAGCGGTGACTTTCGAATGTCAACTTTATGGCGAATTAATAACCTGGCGGCTGAGCTGATGGTGAGAATGCGATATAAAAGATTAAGAAAATAGTGCGCCAATCGAAAGAAGGAAACGAGCTTGTTTGGCACGTAAATATATTTACACACACGGCTAGATGGCAATGGCGTGGATTTGCGTAAACAATCCCGTGGCGTAGCGTATTTTTATTGTTTACTCGAATTTTTAAATGCTTATCAATGTGATTGAGTCAAGTCGTGTTGTCTTCGTCATCGTCAAGTCAAAAAAAAAATAGAAATTAACTCATTGTAGGTTAGCCAAACGCGCGCTTTCAAACTGCAGACACTTTGGCATTTTATTCTTGAGGATTTAAGAACGAGTATTTGTCGAGTATTGCTATCGATCAAACAAAGGCAAGAGCGACATTCGGTTCGAAGTTGGTAAGTGCTTTTCGATAAGGCATACGATTACGATAGAGTAAAGCAGCTAGTTAGGGGTGATGGCGTCTGATTGCCAACTAGTTACATACATCAGAACTGAGAGCTTATTTTTGAAGTAGAACCACAATCCACTTACAAGAGTTTGAGAGAAAAGAAGTAAAGAGGGAGCAGGGTTGGAATCTAGGGCGCAGTATTGTATTTGGTGTCCGTACTCTGGCAGTTTAAATAGATTTTACGGTGGCAACGAGTTGCCTTTCTTTCGCCCAAAAATCAAAACAAATGGATGTGAGAAGGTAGGGCTACTGTGATGGATGGACCGTAAAATTTGCATATAGGTTTTGCTTTCGACGAGAACGTTGCAGGCATCCGATGTCCAAGATGTTGTGACTTGTTTGTAGATATCAGCACAGATTAGGTTAGGTTAGGTTAGCAAACAAACAAACTTATATTTGGTCCATTTAAGATTACACTTTGACTGTTTCATTGAAATCTGTCCAGTAGGTTTCGCGCTTTTAGGAGACAAAGAAAATATGTATATATTTTCACTTCAGAAAATACGTTCTGGCTAAAAACTTTTCCTAAGGACGTGGCTATAAACGACATAGCCTATAGCAGTCTCACAGTCTTAAGGAACATTTTAAAAAAAGTTTCATCGAAATCTGTACAGTAGTTTTCGAGTTTTTAGCTGACAAAGAAAATTTCTACAGTTTTATTATATGTATAGATATAAATGATAGGACATTCAACTAACAAAACCATTCGAATCTGTTCATGAATCTTCTTAAATCTGGTAGAGGCATCGTTGCTAGATTTTCCAAGCTGTCAAAGAACCTTGCTCCCATACAAGAATAACTGCGTTCTTGGAGCCCTGGGCAGTGACACAAGAGATGTTCCAAAGATTCTATTTCCTCTTCATCCCTGCAACTTCTGCAGAAAGTCATTTGTAAAGATACCTAGTCTTTTGGCCATGTTTCTAATGATGCAGTGTCCGGTTATTACCCCGACGAGCAGTCGGATTTGGTTTCTATCAAAACATGTTAGGATCTTTGACTTTTATTGTCAATTGCGGGACACAAGCTGTGAGTTATAGTACAATAGGAAGTGTTTTTCCATCGTAATAGCTAACATTCAAGAGATTCTGCCACCTTGTAGACGTCCAAGAGTATTACGCATTTTAATCCGATTCGCACATAGTTACAAGACAGTTTGAAACAAAAACATTTCTTTCTTGCTTTGAAAGCAAAAGAAACTTGTAAACAAAACAACACATCAAATGGAAACAGCGATTTTCCATTTTCCCATTAGAAATTGTCAGGGGCCGCTCCTCATTCGAACGATTACTCATCGCTTTCCCATATTCAATTGAAAAACTATTTTCAAACGAATATTTGGCATCAAATCATCAAGCTCATTCTCGTGTTTGATTTAAATTGAATGTGAGAGGTTTATAAATCTTTATGTATATAATTTTTCTGTACGTGTTTGTAACCGAACTCCTCCTAAACGTCTGGACCGATTTTAATAAAATTTTGTGTGTGTGTTTGAGTGGGTCTAAGGATGGTTTAGATTCACAATTGGACCCAGTAGGTGGCGCTTCGATCCGATTCCACAAAATTTCAAATAATAACCACTCAACAATAAAAAAAAAAATTAAAAAGCAAAATTTTCATGAATAAAATTTCAAATAATAAACACAAAATAATTAAAAACCAAGAAGCTCATACATTTCGCGACACCCATTGGAGCTAAAGTTGTAAAATTGTAGACATTGATGTGCATTGTCCAAAAAAAGAACCGTGCGAAGTGTGGGTGGGTATTCCTGGGCACACGTCTGAGGAAATAACACGGAGTACAGAATCAGTCCGGACACATCGGTTAAAAAAAACGGCCGCAGAACAATTGACGGACAATGAAACTGTATGAGGAGGCAAAACAAAGTTTGCGGGACCGCTAGTCTCTCTATATACAAAAATGTTTTGTTGGTTTGTGTACGCTTTAAAAACTCGAAGTTTTGAACCGATTGAGCTCAAATTTTCAGACAATCTTTGATATTGACCCTAGATGGTTATTATGAAGTTTGTTCAAAATTGGATAAAGGGAACGTAGCGCCTCTCATACAAAAAAAAATCATTCAAAATCGTATACTATCTCGAAAACCACCGAATCGATTGTGTAACTTACAGACAAGTTTTTAGGTATTTGCACGGGATTGTTTCTGTGAAGATTGGTCAAAATTGGACAAAGGGTCGTGTCACCTCCCAAAAAAAAAAAGTTAAAAACCTTATATCTTGAAAACCACTCAACCTATTGAGCTCAAATTTGCAGACGATCTAAGGTATTGGCACTGAAGTGTTCCTGTGAAGATTGGTAAAAATTGGCGTAAGGAGCGTGCCGCCTCCCAAAAAAAAACCATTGCAAGCGCTATTCTTCGACAGTGATGGAAGCCAAAGTTATTAAAATTTTTAACATTGATATGCATTGTCCTGATAGACAATAATATTATCTAGGCAATACGATTCCGGGAAAAACCAAAAATATTGTGTACTATTTTGCACTACAAAGTGTGCAGGGGTTCGCTAGTACTTACATACAAAATTACAGAAAGAGATATTAAGGAAAATAACGAGTAGCGAGTAATTTCGCTCTTGGCTCTTATTAGCTGAGATACGATTTTTCAGTTTATTCCGATGAACTTGTTAAATTTAAAAAAAATTACAAGGATTGCTATTTCAGAAAAGTTATTTGTCCGGTGAAACGAAAAACTATCGAGTATCAGCATCACTTATCAATTTTTTTAAAGTTTTGGTAAGTGCTTGGCTGAAAGTCGATCTCAGTAGCTCGAAGTAGATAATATATGGACGTACTTTTGACATTATGTAGATCTCTTCATGGGATTTCATTTCCCTGTTTAAAAATGTCTGCATCTAAAACTTATAGATGCTACTCCTCAAAATGAACTAGTTCAGACAAAACATCGCCTAGACGTGTTAATAAAAATAACACCATCCACTTTCGCTTGCAACACTTTGGAACCCTTGTATTTACAACCAAAAGATCATAGATTAAACTCTTTTAATCAAATCAACAGAAAAACATTCAATGAAATGGAAAACAAATTTACTATAAACGCTAATTCAATTAAAACTACCGACAAAGCTCTATGGCCACCCTCAACCCCGCTATATGTATTTGTATGCCGAATGTTTACTTGGCCAAATTTAGCACATATTACACAGAACGTCTAAAATAGAAATCAGAAAACGTTACCTTTGGCATGTAGAAGCAAATTTCTCTGTCGTTCGACAAAACAGAAGAAAAAAACCCATGTGCAGGTGTTATTCATCAGAATAACATCATCATCATCGCATCTGCTAAACGGGCTGTGTTTTTTTTTTTTTCTATTCAATAAAATCAAACTGAATGTTTGCAGAGATTGACACATTGCCAGGGGCATAGAACCGAGAAAGTAGTCGCATGTTTCGATCTCATGACAGTAGACAATTGTATGCACTATAGACGTGAATAGAAAGAAAATCCGTCGTTTGTACACCTTTCTTTTCGGGGTGGCCATTTTGGTTTGGCAAATATAGAATTTGCAACCCCCTTCGTGTGGGACATCCTGTTTCTGCCACCCACTTTTGAGAACATATTGTTGTCGCTGTTGGTCACAAATTTAAGTCGACGTGTGGCATTTTGAGGTGCCAACTCGTCTGACACAACCTATATATGCGGTTGTCAGTTTCAGTACCGCGCTTCCCCTGGTCCACTCAGTGTGACATCAATCAATCTGGGAATGGTTCATTTTATACCCGGTTGCCTTGAACAGACCGAGTGAAACTGGTGTCGCTGCCAATTACAGGTAATACGCTTGGCTAGTGTTTTGGCTAAAACCAACCGAGTGAAAGGAAAAACTTTTTTTTTTTTTTTTGATTCACAAAGAAAATGGGGATTTTCTTGTCTATAAATGACCATGTCAACAGTGTTCATGTAGTTTGTTCCATTATTAATGCACGAGTATTTTCAAAGGCAGCTATTTAGAGTATACAGCGTTTAAGAAGATTAACTCAAAGTGTTTTCGTTTCTTTTTTAATGCATATCTGATCCGGGGGAAAACTTGTATACATTGTTTGCTTTTGAGGAAATTATCTGTAGGGGGGTTTTTCATCAACATCTGGGTACATTGTGAGGATTATGAAAGGCGCTTTATGTTGACGAAGGCGATATTTATTTTTGGATTCAGTGATAAATATGTCAAAATGAGCTCAGTGTCAGCACTTCTGATGGCGGTATTTTTTTCCAATTAGGAAATATGTATCATCATTTTTATTTGGGGGGAAAGGATTTGCTATATGAGACGTTTATTTGTTTACATAATTAGAGGGATAAGTGGAGTGCTTAAAACCACATTTTACATCGAACACATTTTGAGAACAATATTCAGATAAATAAATATATGTCGAGCAGATTAAAGTGTCATTTTTTCTATTGCTCTCAATTATACGATTTTAACATCTATCTAAAAAAAATCAATGTAAAGTAGACAAATGGTTAAAAAAAAAATGATCAGTCACTCTGACTTGCTCTGAATCGACCTGAAGGTATGCAACAGTTTCTGATAAAGTTGTTTAAACTGGCATATTTTGGCGAATGTCTCGACTTTTTGGTGTAAGATTGTAATATGATTCTAGACCGCACACAAATCAACTAATACTAATCGCTTTAAGTGCGCAAAAGATGAAACCTGATAGATGTAGACATATTTGGGAATAAACCTTTGTTTAAATCGAGCGACAACTCTTATAGACCACTTCATGGGTAACACGGACACTTGAACTTTTTCAACAAAACCAAAACTCAGTGCTAACGCTAATTATAGGAGAAAGATCTTTCCCTTTTGCTGGGCTCAGTCATTTGACTCCATTTCACGGTAAATAAAATGAGGTTTTTGGAGCCAAACTATTTTTCACAAAAAGTGTCCCGTAGAGATCACATTAGAAATACCAGAATACGTGAGAAACTCGAGCAGCTACCTCTCCGGACGGAGCGGTCCATGCTTCGGTGGTTTTGTCATGTTAAACGCATGTCCCCGACCAGGATTCCACGACGTGCGTCCTCTAGGTAGACCCTGGGTCTAGATGGTTAAATCAAGTCCATAATCTCTCCTCTACCCGTATGGGGATTGCCCTTTATGATTTGGAGTCGATGGCGGAGGATCGAGAGCTATGGAGGGTCCACTTGAGCAACCTACACCCGCGATCCACTTAATGGATAAGCGGGACATTGAAAATGAATGAATGAATGAATGAATGAATGAATGAGTGTCCTTCTCGGATGAAATTGTAGAAATATGACGGCTTGCGTTAAGCGACATAAAAAATTAGAAGGAAACTTGAGAGGTCGGCATGTATTGCAGCTGTCATCCTCTCTTTCTATTGAATCATTGGTGGTCTAGTGCCTGTTACTGTAACTGTAAGTAAGTGGAAACCCTGGCTCATTTCCCCTGCAAACGGCCGGGGACAAGCTAGAGCCCTATATCGCACACTTGGGAAAGACTTCTTCGACGACCTCTCAGAATTCCGTAACATCAAATTCTGAAACACTATTAATTCCTACAAATCCACATGATGGATTTAAGTGTCTCACCAACAACATAGACCAGTTGTGGCATCAAAAAGGCCCACTCACTCACTTCAAATGTGTCCTAGTTCAAAGTTCACTGGACTGTCGATTCTCATCAAAATACCAATGACTCTGACCATTAGTCAGAGTCAACAAATGTTATTGTCATTTTTGAGTAATGAAAGCCTTTATCTCAGCAAATAAGCTCGTATACCGGCATTTTGCAATTAACACCTCAGTCTAAATAAGAATGTTGTGAAACAAAGAAGCGCGTTGACCCAATAGATATATACTGCAAAATGTACAAATCAATTTTCAGTGTATCTAAACCAGCCTCATTTGCGAATCAAATGGATATCAAAATCTTTCCCCACTGTATTTCATCACTTGATCCTATGTTGCGCATTTCTTAAAGTTGGATAATTCCAGAATTTATACGCAGAAAAAAAAATAAAAATAAAGTAGGGGAAACAAGACAAACATCACCTGGTCTTCTCTATACCTGTAACACATCACTGATGATGTCATTTGCGGATGCGCTTCAAAAACCCGCTTCATTAATTTTTGCTTTATCCTCCTTTGATACTTTTTGTTCTTATTTTAAACACATTTTCTTTTTTGCCTAACTTATTGCATTCTTATCGCATTTTCTGGACTTTTTCACATGATGCAATTTTCTTTAGGTCACGTACTCAGCTACAATAAATCAAGTATCTGGGGAAAAATAATGAATTGTTATCTCATCAACTGCAAGGCGGTTTAGATTTTCTTTTTTTTTTAATTATTATTAACGACTTCAATCAAATATTTATTTAATTTGGCTCCAAAGTCTCGGCAATTTAATTTGTTTTCTTTTTTTTTAGCGAGGACTTCAATTAATTCTCAAGCAATCACTCAAAACATCATGTTGCATGGAAAGTCTTATCTTATCTAGAAAGTTTGCAAACAGCTTATGAAAGCAAATTGTTTTGTTTTCCCTTTTTTTGCAGTTCGGTTTTGTGTAAACAGAACACAAGTGCGCTGGTAAAAACGGTAGTCAGTGATTTTATATGTTTTATTTTCCCTTTTTAATTAGATTACGCACTAAAAGTGAGTGAATGTAATTACTTTGAAGATAGATAGGACTTTAAGGGGTAGATGTTTGTTGGTGATATTTAAACTGACAATAATCACTACATATTTTGTGGTTGATTTTGATCTAATTTTTGTCATAATTTGGTCATCTTGCAGAAAATTTAGCGCATCTGTCAAGCTTCTGGCACTACTAATAATCAGATTTAATATTAATCTTCAGTTTATAGTAGTTCACAATAAATTTTAAAATGAGTGGATGAGTCTGGAACATAATCCTTAGTAGACCAACATACTAACCAATGATACAGTGATAATATTAAAATTTAATATAAAATTAGTTATTGTGAACTACCACATTTGACACACTGATTCACAGTCACTTGTTCACACACTCTCGGTATTTATCGATAAAAGCAGTTGGGCTTAGATACTAATAATAATTCATAATCTTCATCTTAATTATTTTGTAGGTCACAATAGGTAATTCCAGATGGAAATATTCTCCATTGTGAGTTCGAAAAATGCAGCTTGGACATTAAAAATTCGAATTATTACCGCATTCAAAAGTGGTATAGGTCTTGATTTTCATGATTCGTTTTCTGTTTTGTTCGTATTGCAGGTTTAGGCACAAAGAAAATTCTGATTTATTCACATTTTTCGCATTTTACGATAGGTGACATTGGGGGTGTCAACATCTGACAGTTGATTTTGCCATAGGGTGGCCAAATGTTGTGGGCATTATGGAGTTATGCAGTTCACAATAAATATTATTTTCAAATCAGGAATAAATTTAAGAAATTAATATTTTGTGGAGCACATTATCGGGGCGAAACGCAATTTGGAGATCAGGCCACATACATTTTTTAGTAATTCACAATAGCAAATTTTATATAGAAAAAATATCTATTATAAGTTCACAAGTTTGGTAATAAAAATTATAGCAATGTCTCAATGGTTACTTAGTGTGTTGGGCTACTAAGAAAGAGGTTCCAGGATCAAGGCCTAAAGACTACAAATAACACATAAAGCTGGACGTTTCTTTTTAATAATGTTTTTATGAGAGATAGGTATATGGGTGCCGTGACATAAGGCCAAGCGTCATAAGGCCAAATCTCGAAATTTGGCCATATGTCGCTTTGCGAAAGTGACATAAGGCCAAATTCTAGCATTTGGCATTATGACACTTTGATTAAGCGTCATAAGGCCAATTTTAATCTATTAATATAGTAATTTATATATCCACAGGTATTTCCATTCT
The DNA here is from genome assembly GCA_955612985.1 of Cheilosia scutellata. NCBI lineage: Eukaryota > Metazoa > Arthropoda > Insecta > Diptera > Syrphidae > Cheilosia > Cheilosia scutellata. The sequence continues at coordinate 117,999,525 of OY015312.1, forward strand.
TGTTTGTCCTCTTGGATAAGAAGTCAAAGAAGAGTTACACAAATACGCAATTTGAAAAACAGTATTTTAATTTTAAAAACAAAATAACTTAAGAAATGTAATTTTAAGAAAAATTAAATAACTCCTAATAACATTGAGTGAAATAGCTCTTAATTAGGATTTTTTTCATTCATATGAATTTGGGATTTATTTCATGATGAAAAAATTCCTAACACTAACATGCAATAAGTGAAAATTTGGCTTTATGTCACTTTCCGGATTTGGCTTTATGACGCTTTATCAAAGTGTCATATTGCCAAATGCTAGAATTTGGCCTTATGTCACTTTCAAAAAGCGACATAAAGCCAAATTTCGAGATTTGGCCTTATGACGCTTGGCCTTATGTCACGGCACCAGGTATATGTACATAAGAGGCAATGAGTAGTCTAATGTTTGTGCAGGAAAATATCTAAGGAAGCATTTGCCTTTTTCCACGGAGTCCTCGAGATTAGTAGTCTGATAAGGCTTCTGTAAAGCGTCGGTTATAGCTATCAGTAAAATGCAACCCAACAATATTTGTTTTGCTTCTTTGGAGCACTTAAACTTAATCGTTGAAATCAATCTTGGTCTTAAAATGTTGTTTTTGAATTATAAAGTTAGTTCATCAAAAAAAATTAAACAAGTGTTGTCTAAATTTTCTAGAAAACGAATTTATTAATTTTTCCGTACGTAAAACTTTTTCTGTTCAACTTCCCAGTTAATTCCATAACATTTTCCACTGAATTTATATGATATTCTATTGTTAAATGTTTCAGTTTTGTTCTGTTTCGTATTTTTACGGATAGCTATAACCAACGCCTAAGCTGGGAAAGAAAAACCTAATTCCAGCCGAGCTAAGTCGGGACCACTTTGTCACGCTTCTGTTAATAAATTTAACTTTTAGTATGACAAAGAAACTTTTAAAACATCTTAAACAGAACCAATCACAATATCTATATATTTCAAATTTTGCTATTGTGAACATCCACAAATTTAAAGTTGAAACTGAAACTAGTATTTGTTTCTCAGTAAGGTGGAATGAGTTATAAGACCCCTACAACTTTCTTGAACATAATGCTAAGCCAAGCAGTAGCTCTCTAGGTTTTTTCTTTGACACCCCCGTGCACTTATCTCTCAACATTTGCCAACAAGTATATTCTGTAAATGTGAACCATTCGAATTTCCTAACTATGTAGTTCCAATTTCCTCAATAGATGACATTTAGACGTTCATAACAGCGATCAGTTATTTTAATAATTGTCCAGACTGACTAAACTACAGAGTTGAACATATCTACTATTTCAACGTTACTAATAACCATTTTTAGTGTCGACTCTAAATTCTAGGAGGCCACAATAAATATATTTTTCGCAGACAAATTTTGCTATTTTGAGTTTCCACAAATTTAAATTAAAAATTATAGTAAGGCACATTATGTACATGATTTTAAATGACATCTATGTAGCTGTCAGTGTCATTTTTCATCTTCATCTTAAGTTTATTGTAGGTCACAATAGATTATTTTATTTGGACAAATTCGCTGCTATGAGATCGTAAAACTTAACCTGGACTTTAAAACAGTTTAGTAATAAGGAGGATAATGTATTCGATTTTAAAGGACATCTATCATTGAGCATTACCAATAATCATTTTTAACCTCCACCTTAAGTTTATTGTAGGTCACAATAGATTATTTTATATGGAAAAATTCACTACTGTGAAATCGTAAAACTTAACCTGGACATTAGAAATGTTTACTTATAAGGAGGATAGTGTATTTGATTTTAAAGAACATTAATGTAGCTGTCAGTGTCAATTCAAATAAATAGTTGACGCAACAGGTCATAGCAACTCTAGGCCTAACTTCATTCTCACAACCATTCCTTTGTGTGGGGTTTTTTTTGCGACGAATGGAATTGATAACTGCCTGGCATTTATAAAATAGAAGTGCTTTTCTGTTCGTAAAGTTTTTTTCTCTGTACGTATTGAGATATCAATGCGTAAATGTAAACATCAAAATCAAGTTGGAATGCAATTGAAAACATCTTTGAAATTCTTCTTTGCATGCTCTGTTTATGTATGAAAACCTATTGCTGCATACAAACTGAAAATAGTTCCTGCAATTTTGTGTATACAATCATCCTCTTAGAAACATGTAAATTTAAATAGAATTTCACAGTTTGTTGAACTTTTTGTGTTTGAAAATCGGCAATTTTTCGGTTTGAATGTATGTATAATAAAAATAGAAATACACCATCAGGGAGAGTGATTATGCGCCACCTAATTACACAATGAGGCGGCTATTTATCGACAAAGAAACTGCGTTGACATTCAAATAGCATAATTTACATGGATCTATTATTATTTGGTCAATTAATCATCATCCATCAAGACTTACACTGCGTCACCTGGGCTTTCGTGTTGTGTGCACAAATTATATAGTCAGGCGACAAATTTGGGACGATGACGCCGCCGCATGTTGCTATTCTAAGTATAGTTTAAATGCAATGAATTTTATTTGAATAAAGAGGCATAGACTAGACGTAGAGACTCTGTGCATTTTTGACAAGTACCTACGTGTTACTATAGGAGTGATTGATAGAAACATTTTTGTCAAATAAAATGGCATAAATCGGTGGAAATGTGTTTCCACTTTGAAGTGATGATTTTAAAAAGTATTTGACCCCGTATTTTAAATTTCAAAGCTGACATGTGTCAATATAACATTATTCGAGGGAATTTCCGTCATCTGACATCGCTTCAACGATTTCATTAGAATATTCATTGGCAACCTGTAATTTGGAATGAATACAGCGAATTGACTATCATTATGTTACTTGAACATTAATATTGCTCTCAAAACCGTTTACCTATTATTGATGGAACTACAGGGTAAGCCGAAATTAATAAAAGGATTTTAATTTTTTTTTTTTGTGCAAAGAGCTGTACCCACCCGTGCTCAGTAATTACAATGCATATCAATGTTCCAAGTTTTACAACTTTAGCTCCCATAAGTATTGAGAAATAGCGCTTGTAAATTTTGTTTTTGTATAGGCGATGCCACGCCCCTTTGTCCAATTTTGACCAAACACAAAACCCTCTTGGGCCAATATTAAAGATTGTCTGAAAATTTTAACTCAATGGTGGTTTTCGAGATATACGATTTTAAACGTTTATTTTTTGTATGGTAGGGGACACGCCCCTTTGTCCAATTTTGGCCAAAATTCACAAAAACCCTCTCGGGCCAATACCCACGATTGTCTGAAAATGTTAGCTCAATCTGTGCAGGACTTTTCGAATTTTTGAAGCGTACACAAAGCAACACATTTTTATATATATATAGAGAAGGGATGTGTGTTAACTGTGTAAATTTCCACAAATCCTATTTAATTTTAACCACAAAACAAAACTACTCCTTTCACACAATGATTTACCACAATAATTAATTTTATTATTTACTTAAAAAAAACTTAAAGCGATGTAAACAACATGTTTACCTATCGCCCACAGCAAAATGTGTGTAATCTTAAAATTGGCAACTATCCAAAAATAATCTTTCAAATCGAAGAGATCTCGTGCAACTTGTTCAATAAATGTAGATGAATTTATCTTTATCCATGTCGGTGGCACAGATGTGAAGATCAACTTGCTCATAATTTTTTTGAAAATATCTCACTTTTGGAATAAAGGTGCGGATTTTCCATTTGTTTGTGGATATATCTATAAATAAAATTCAGCGTACATTTTTGACACTAAGTTAATAATAAATTATTACAAAGAATAATGAAAACAAAAACACGAAACGCCAAATGATGATGGGTATAATAATTAAAGACATGAGCATGAGGAGAGATTTGTAAAAAGATTTGTGGTCGCAAAGGTGAATTTAGATAAATTTTTCACAAATGGAATTCGTCGAAATGAAAAGTGTGGGTTAAAAGTTAAATTTTCCATGAAATGGTTGTCTTAAATTCAGCCATTCAGATGTCCAATATTTATCAGCTTACATATAGCTATAATAATTTATTTTAATAAATAAAGAAAGAAAAGGCAAGATCATCAAATTTGACCGAAACATACTTCTATCTTTGGGGGGTTTTGGAAGTCACGATCACACGAGAACAATCCACAGACACTCTAAGCTCTCAAAGAACAATCGCCTGAAGTTCTCGGCAAAACAATTGAAAATGCGGTAGAAAGAACCCAGTTTTTCGCTAAAAAGTCCAGCAACGGCAGTTTTGAAAATTGGCTTTTTCTCGAAAACGGTAAAGACGATTTAAAAAAACTTATTTTTAAGGTACTATTGTCATTCTTAACTTGATAGCAAACTCAGTTTTTGTCTTAAAAGACTGCGTCCAAATCCACCCAAATTCCTAATAATAGTACTTTAAAAAACTGCTCATATCTCAAAAACGCCATTTTCGATTATGATAAAAATGTAACTGGCAGGTAATGCTTAAATCTATAGTAATACCATTTGCTCAGTTTTGAGCTAAACAGTTGCAAAATAGTGTTTTTTGAACCATGAGTGCGTCCTTCGATTTCAACTCCAATCGCTAAAAATGGTACTTTAAAAACTGCTCATATTTCGAAAACGCCATTTTTGACATTGATGAAAATGTAACTGCTAGGTAATGTTTATATCCTAAAGAATAGTTCGTACTCAGTTTTCAGCTAAACAGTTTAATAACAGTGCTTTTCGAATCCAAAGTTGTAACATTTGTCAGCATAATTTTACAAAAAACGATTATGATCAAAATATATATTAAAGACAACATAAGCATTCTAAACATAATAAATCACGTATGTACCTAGTTTTTCTCAGAAAACTCGAATATAGCCGTTTTTATGAATATTTCTCAAAAATGACTACCCAAATACCGATCACAACCGGTATATTTTTGCAAAGCCCAAAACTTGAGTGGCAATATAATTCAAAATTCATCGGCTACTTGCTTCCTTCAAGTGTCAGTTCGGGGTGAAATTTGAAAGTAAGTAATAAAGTGTTGTAGTTAATACGTATGTTTATGCAGTATTATTAACAAGGGTTCAGTTACTAAACCTTAGTACATCTTGAGTAGGTATGATTTTAAACGTAAAATTTTGCTGAAATGACTCTGAGATTCTGCGAGATTCGCAATAAACGAGAAAGTTTCGTGCGACCCAGTCGTGCACATTTTTTTCAGTTGTTCGTAATTGCCAGGAGAAGGGTTTTACGAAACAAAATTTTGGAAATACCCCCCGGAAAAATCGGGAAATTGTGGCCAGACGAAGTTCGCCGGGTCCTCTAGTAATATACAAATATAGAAGTACATTCCCATTTTGTGTTAATTCACATGAATTTGCTAAATCCTAGATACATTTTCTTTCTTTCCTTTCTAAATTTTCTCAATGTAATATGTTTAATGTCAATTGTGCCAAAAACAAAAATCCACCCCATGTCTTTCAATTTCTGAGTTAAATCCTTCAATTTAAACACATTCCCATATCGAAAAATAGGTCAATCAAATAAATTTCTGTTACTACAGTGGCAATCTCAACCGCAAAGCAATAACTCACAACATTCTCAAAAAGTCTTCAGAAATCAATTTAAAAAATGTTTATTGATTTAATTTAATTTACGACTTATTTTATAATTTCCTGTTAAATTCATCACATCGTCATCACTATAGTATACACTTTTATGAGTGCGAAACTAGGACTATAGTAGAGCTGCGGTCAATAAAATATTTTCGTCAAAAAAAAAAATCTTTTATCGTGTTAATTGAAGACAATTTGCCTAAAATGTCACCGGATTCGTTTGGTTTGACAATGAATTTGTATAACTCCTTACGTAACTCTGATAAAATCGGAATTTATTTGTCTGATAGGGAATTGTATTCGTTGTAGTATCCATATAGTAGGTGATGTCAACAAGACGTCAAAAACTTGTCATCTAAGTAAATAATAATAGCATGAAGACGATGCATGACCGATTATAAGCAGCGCATTGTCTAAAAGGTGATAATGAAGTTCATTCATTCAGAATTTTGATTCAAATTATGTAAAACGAAATAATTGGCGTATGTACATATTTTAAAACTCAACGTCTCTTTGAGAACCACTATAACTTGACTGCCTATAGGTATACAAATTTAATATGAAATAAAACACTTGAAGCTAATCTTAATGTCTATATGATATTAGATAACTTTAAGCCATTAGTATTTAAAATGAAGCGCAATCGTGAAGTTCAATTTTCGACAACTTTATTGCGCAACTGGGGCTATCAGTTATCAGCAATAACACGGCAAATGTTGACTTTCAAATCGTCCTACGTCTCTGGTTTATTGGCATAGTCTAGTTACTTCACATACCCCCAAAGAAAGTTATCTAAAGGAGCACAGGATCGTGGAGGTCAGTTCCCAGGTCCATTACACAAAATGCGCTTAGCAAATGGTTCCTGCAATAAATTGATGGTGTCGGGCGCCGTTTGGCATGTTGCGCCATCTTATCGAAACCAAAGCTCTGTCACGTCAATGCCATTCAACTGAGGAACGAAGAAGTAAGAAATCATGTTTCTATAGCGCTCTCCATTGACGGTAACATTCTGGCCGGGATCGTCCTTAAAGAAATATGGGCGGACAATTCCACCAGCACATAAAGCACTCCAAACAGAGAGTTTTAATGGATCTAAGGGCGTCTCGACAAATGCTTCTGGGTTTTCTACACTATCCAAATTCTGCAATTTTGCTTGTTTACATATCCATTTAACCAAAAATGGGCATCATCGGAGACCAAATTTTGCGTTGAAAATGAGGATCAAGTATGGCGAACCGAACCATGGTTTTCAAAATAAGTTTGCACAATTTGCAGCCATTATTCTGGCGTTAATTTATTCATCGTAAAATGGCAAAACGTACTAACCACAAATCATCTTTCAAATGTCAAATCCGTAAAAACATTGTTGCTAGTTTAAAAACCAAACCTCTAAAAATGTTACCCTTTATATTTTGTTTTCATAGATCGGTTTTCGGACAAGGTTTTAGCGATGAAAGTAGTGAAATTTTGTAAGTAATATGCGTTTGGACAACAACAGCTTATTGGATTTAGTTTTTAAAAAAATATTTGGTTCAAATAGTTCCCGAGAACTGTTCAACTAATCCACGCTAAATTGAAGAGAGCCTTTGCCTAAGTTTTTAAAGCCGCTATAAAGAAAACTCTATAAACTTTTTTTTTAACTTGTACGGCTCTAAAAACAAAATATAAAAAAAAAGCGCACGACGTTCACAAAAGAAAGGTTATAAGTAAAAAATGCATTTACGTTACATAAGTGGACTTTTGTTTAAGGTTGAAACTTAATGATGGTTGGGTACTTTGCAGGTAGATGGCGTTACCAAGGGCTGTTGTATTGTTGCTCTGTATTGGAGTCGAAGACTTTTCAGGAAGGAACGTTGGCTGGAACTTTTCTGTCTTAAAGTTCGCTGTTAAATCTTCTTCACCAAATCTCATCAATGGAAACGGGAAGAAAATCACTCACAAAATTTTGCGCTCAAAACGACTGAGGATATCTTTATCCACCTTCGGTAATATCAGTGCTTCAGCGGCATTACGAGGGTCAGAGTCTTCTTAGTGTTTCTTGAGAAAGCCCTACTATACTCAATTACCCTTTTAGTTTTTAGACCAAAGAAACCGCGATTGGCAAGTGTAATTCTTCACAGTTTTTAGAAGATCCGTGTAAGACAAAGTCCCTAACAATCATGTCAATGTCATACGCCTATGCCTGAAAGAAGATCATGCCAACAGATTATTGCCATCATCCGCCACTGACCATTCACCAATTGCACGTTTAGCTGGGCCTTCAAAAGCAGCTAACAACATTCGTAAACGTTGAGCGTTTCGTGCTAAAAATTGCATGGACGTACTTTCTTATCGAAAGCGAAGATCGCATCATCCATAGATCAGCTAGCTAAATCCGGCTCGAAGGACCATGTTCGATAACCCTAGTAAAATAAAACCAGTGAACTGTAATTCTTGACCATTCGTTTACCTTTTCCCCTTTGGTGAAACCATTTGTTCCTTCCTTTCAGCAATATAAAAATATCCTCTTTTTGATCAGCTTTCTTTTCTTTAATAATTTTTCAAATCGAATGAATATCAAAATTGAACAAGGCATTTTTCTCAAATAAACATAAAAACTAAATACTATTAACTAAAGTATAAAGTCGTTATTTTACACAGGTAGGTACTCCCCCATTATCTGAATGAAAAACTTTAATTTTTTTGCCTGTTTCGCGTTCCACTGTTGCCTTAAATGTTTTAAATATTTCAAAAACGTCACTTTTCTTCTTTATGAAGTAAATAAAAAGTTTACGGTTAAAATCGTCAACAAATGACACCACATATTTAGCACCTATAAGAGAAGGGATGTGGTGCATAGGTCCACAAACATCGCTATGTATAATTTCTAAAATATTTTGACTGTACCGATTGTTGTATTCTGGACTCGTTTTCTTTCAGGCATTGACCGCATTCGAATCTTCCGACACACTTAACTTGTTGAACAGCCTTAAAAAATGGTGTCCCTACAGTAGGCTTGTGAGATTCGCACAATTTTCTCAAGTACAATGTTGAAGAAGTCACAGGACAGCAGATCCCCTTGTCTAAGTCCTTTTTTGCCATCAAAGATCTCGGTAAGATTGTTTCCAACCATAGTGCACCAACAAGCGTTCTCCATCGTCATTCTGAACAATCTGTTTGGCAGGGATGCTAAGACTAGACACGGATCGTTACCCACCATGTTCTTAGTACTAATTTTATGGCCGTATTTTTTTTTTTTTTTGACAGCGTTTATTTAGAGAGGAGTTATTATAATTATAAATAATATGTATATACATAAACACTGTCAAAAAAATTAAAGAAGTAAATGGTGGGTATCGATCCGGGATTCAGGCATTTTTTCCAGGATTTGTCGTAGTGTGAGCTTGCACACTATAATATTTCCCTCCCCCTCAGAGAACCTTCTCCCATACTCTATACGAGTTCATCATACAACCGCAATGAGTCATTATTTGCAGTGTTCGGTTTTATTTTGTAAACACTTTGCCAATGCCAGCCGAAAATTGTTATGGGAGAAAATCGATTTTCCTTTTCGCTTGACTCACTCCGGGCCGAATAATAATCACAAACACATTAGTAAAACACTATTCTGTTGGAAGAGAGGCGTTTTCCCAAAGGCTGACTCGGCTTAATGAAGTTTACCTCTGTGTTTGTGTTTGTGTTTGTATTTTTGGTGCGGTTGGGCAGTGTCGACATTTGATGGCGTGCCCGTGCGCTATTGCGGGTTAAATTTCACTTGGTCAAGGTCAGTTGCATGTACATATACATATTTTGCGTTTCTGACTAAGGATTATGTAAATCCTTGTTAATGATGTCAAACATGGCGAATACGAATACACACATGCTCGTGTCATAATCATAAATGTGGGGTAGCACAAAAAAAAAAAAAACTGTAATTATAAAATATTGTGTCAACGTCGCAGGAAAAATATGTCAGCCGACATTTTTATCGCCAATGGGAGACATTTTGTTATCATGATATATATTATATGTATTCCGCAAAATTCTACCTTCAAATCACAGATTGACAAAATAGACAATAAATTAACAAAACAAAATGATAATTAATCAAATCTGAAAGGCATACGCCATTGCTGTAAACAAATGAATTTATGAAACTATTTACTTTTCTGATTAGGCAACGATAAGATATTTTAGTTGTATCTTGATTAAGATTCCAAGATAGCTTAGTTCAATATATACTCGCTGAAGTCGAGTCTGTAACATGCAGACGACCAGTTTCCTTGTTATTTTTTTTTTTTTTTTTTTTTTTTTTTTTTTTTGAGGTTTCTGTTATCCCATTGAGGCACTCAGCAGACCCAGTTACTAGACCAATGTACTATGATTGTACTATTGATTGGGGTCTTACCAAAGAAAAAGGAAAATGAACTTTGGATAAGAGGAAGCCGCATGCCCACAGCTCTTCAAGACTGCTAAATATGACTTTGTAGGGAGTATCAAGTCACCAGCATTATTCCATATTCGAATAGTTGACAGTATGCCCAATCGAAAATGGAACAAATGGAGAACAAAAAACGAAAAATTCCAATTTAATATCAAGAGACCTTATAGAACACCCTCGTCAATCGTGTGCCTAGTTCTAGTTCTTGATGTTGAAGAAGAAACTTGACAGGAGAAAATAAAATCAAGAACTAGGTTAGGTTAGGTTAAGGTGGCAGTCCGCAACAATAGCGGCCTCACTTAGGCCAGAGGAGGCCCATTATGATACCAAAGGATCTAATGATCTTACAACTACCCGTTGCACCAGCAGAAGCTGAGAATGAAGCGTTGGAGGCAACTCATGCTTGCATTAGCGAGTTCGCCGAGTTTGTCGAAGAAGTATTCTCCGAGATATAGTTTTCTACGAGCTGAGAGGCTACAACACTTCCAGTTGTATCATTTCATCTCACCAGCCATCTGCGCATTTCGGTCCTGTTGATTATAATGGGTGAGCTTTTAAAATTGAAAAAAAAAACAAGGAAAGTTTGCAAAATTGAGTGAAATTTTTGTTAGGGTCGATAAATAAATTCTTGTCATTTACTTTTTGAATATTATTTCGTGTAAATGTGGACCGCCACTACGCTTCAAGCGGTCCATCCGGAATGTCCAATTTTGGTATAATTTGTCCAACATATCGATTGGTATCTCACCAATAACACGAGTTATGTTGTCTTTTAAGGCGGCAATATCTGCTGGCTTATCCGTATAGACGGGAGACTTCACATATCTCCACAAAAAATAGTTCAGCTGCATCAAATCGCACGATCTAGACGGCCAATTCACTGGTCCGAAATGTGGGATGAACTGCTCACCAAATTCGCCTTGCATACGTCCATGGATTCGCGACACATTTTTTACTGTTTACGTTTCACAGAGAAAACTATACTACGTCTGTTCATGGGAATGTGTGTTGGATGTGCACCTACCACCTACCACAAACCATAACCAACATCAAAAACAAAAAAAAAAAAAAAAACATTTTGGTCAAAAAGGGTCTTGAAGGACATTGCAATGAAAAACATAGCGTAAAACCATCCCGCAGTCATAAGAAACATTTCAAAAAAGGTTTCTTTGAAATCTGTCCAGTACTTTTTGCGCTTTGTGGTAACAAAGAAAATGCCTACAGTTTTTATATATAACTAGCGGACCCGGCAAACGCTGTTTTGCCTGCTCGTAGGTACATTTTCATTGTCCGTCAATTGTTCTGCGGACGTTTTATTTAACCGATGTGTCCGGACTTATTCTGTACTCCGTGTGCTTCGGCCGTTACTTCCTGTTCCTTATACGTGTGCCCAGGAATCCCGCCCACACTTCGCGCGGTTGTTTGTTTGGACAATGCACATCAATGTCTACAATTTTACAACTTTAGTTCCCACGGGTGTCGATAAATTTATGAGCTTCTTGCTTTTTAATTTTTTTTTGTTGATTATTTATTATTTGAAATTTTATTCATGATTTTTTTTTTTTGTTGAGTGTTTATTATTTGAAATTTTATTCATGAACTTTTTGCTTTTTAGTTTTTTTATTTATTGTTGAGTGGTTAATATTTGATTTGTGGAATCGCGCCACCTACCGGGTCCACTTGTGAATATAAACCATCCCAAGACCCATTCAAACACACACAAACAGTTTTATTAAAATCGGCCCAGCCGTTTAGGAGGAGTACGGTAACAAACACGGACAGAAGAATTATATATATAAAGATGAGGACGATATCCTTAATCTCAAATCTTCCTACTGAACTAAGTGAACTACTAGTGACCGCCTTTGAACTAATTTGTGTATTTACACTTACAGTGCGCGAACCTAATTCAAATTCCAAAATCAATATAAACCTCTAAAAAAATAACTGAAGACAAAGACATTCGTACAAAGCGTGCTTACTTGCGCTATTCACCTGCTTACAGTCATACGTCAAAATGTCTATCATGATCGCCATAAAATAAAAGACAAACAATGTAGGTCTAGGTACCTCCTGTAAATCAAAGATTCACATCTATATTAGCTGTCAGTATATTTTGTATAAAGAACAAATTAAAATTAATCGACTTCTACTTATCTACAGACTTTTGTTTGTTTGCAAAATATTTCACGATAACTTTATATATGAGACCACGCTACACGAATAACGTTATTATCTAAATCTATACCCGACGGATGTATATTTTTAGCCTAATGATGACAGAAGCCTGCACTGGGAATCTTCCTACAACTTGATCACGTTCAAAGTGTTAATTATTTTAACAAACATCAAACTAAAGTTTCGTCCTAAAAATAGCTTGTAAAATTTTCCACCATTGGAATTTGAACTCAAATTCTGTTTTATCCAGATAATTATTGGGACTTGTTGGAACCAAAAGAAAATTATACAATCGAATTATTCTGATGTCCATAAAAATAAACAGTAAAAGGCACAAGTCCAACAAATTTTCATTGCAAATCAGTATACCTATATTAGATGTTAAATGTCATGAATAGGCTACCAATACGAAGCCCGTTACGGGCTGTAAAGATAAAGTAATTGTGCGTTAAGGCGCCTAAAAGTGTAAATAGATTTTATTATTTTTTCTCGGGGTAGGTTTGTTTTTTAAATGATTCGTTTATTTAGGTTTTCTCATTCAAGTTGTGCTTTTGTGTATTCAGTTTTTTTTTTTTTTTTTTTTTTTTTTCAATTATCGAAAAGTTTTGGTGGGGAGAAGCCGGTCGGTGGAGTAAATATGTAGGTAGATAGCGTCAATTGACCATATGATTAAAGAAAGTGGATCACATGGCATTTGGTTTTTTGTTTTTCTTTTTTATCAAATATGTCATTAGAATGTTGTTAGATAAACAACTAGTGATAAGGCATTTTTTGTATTGTTTTTTTTAGGGATATCTTAAAGATAGTAGACAGTTGTGGACTTTGTGAAGTCATAAGTATTTAAAGGTATTACTTAAATAGTCAATATTAATGTAACAGTGCGAATAATATATGTATACCTATAGTTGAGGTTCTCTATTTTCAATTGTTTATTTTGAGTTCATTAAAATCACTTGCGCACACTATCGTCGATGAGGTCTTTTTCTCCTGTCTTTCTAGATTTATTCAAGGACTTATAGGAGAGTATGTGTATTATTCGCTCTACATGAACTAGCCAGTTAGGGTCGGGATGCATAATACGTAAAGGAACTAATTCAGAAAAGGGCCTCCGTGATTTCAGTTCACTTAGTTCTGTAGCTCAGTGTCACACCGCTTCAAAGGCGTCCATTTATTTAAATATATTTAAGAACTATTAATCATTTTAGAAACCGTTGATTAATCGGCCGAACCAATTCTAAGATGAACTACAGGAGGAATTAGAGGAATTAGAGGAATTAGATCCTGAAACTTAGTTCACATCGAACCATTGATGTTCATCTGCTTTACATGGCTTAGACAATTGTTTTTAAAAATGCTGATGTAAAAACTCGTAGAAAACACACTTTGATGAGTAAACCAAATAATGGAAATATGTATGTAGTTCAATTTCAATGCGCTTCAAAAGCGAGAATATTCTGAAAACATTTATGTACATTGAAGACTCACTCGTGAAACAATAAATGAGCCAATTGTTTTAAAGGAGAACTGATCTACATAACTAGAATGCAGTTGCATAAAAGTGAGTACTCTCTTAAGTGAACTTAAATACACAGTACATTTAGTTCTTGTACCGTGGTATAATTTAATGTCCGCAAAGGATATTGTAATTTTTACCGATAGTCAAGCCGCGATTAAATCCTTGGATTCGGTCATCTTTAAGTCCAAAACCGCCCTCAATTGCCGCTTATGTCTTAACGAGATGACGGAACAATTAAAAATTCACCTTATATTGGGGCCGGACCACAGGGACATTCCAGGGAATTGCAAGGCCGACGAACTCGCTAGGCATGGCTTTGAGGATTCTACCGGAAAAGGAGAATCTCTATTATGTCTTTCACTACGTGTAAACTTTTAATTAAATAAAATGCGATAAGTGCCACTAATCAAAGGTGGTCAAACTGCACCACGTGCTCTCCATCACGAAACAGATCTGGCCGATGCTGGATCTCAAGCGCTTCAAAAATCTTGTAACACTAAAAATCCAATATAAGCACATTAGTATAGTTGTCATCACGGGACACTGTATTATTTGGAGGCATGCTCCCAGGCTGGGTCTCCCTACCAACGATTTCTGTAGAAGCTGCATAGCCGAGTAGGAGGTTTTTGGAAGAAACACTCGTTTAGGGTAAGTATAATAATAGCTTTCGACACTGATCCAAATTGCGACCATTGTGCGATAAATCACGATAAGTATTGCACGTAATATTGAAGGTGGTAGGCAAGTTTTACAGTAGGTGATTTTGTATTTTGATCAGAGTCACAATGTTGGTAGTTCACATAAGAAAGCTATAGATGAGGATTGCCATCGTTATATTATTATTGCTATGTTTGAGAATCTATGCATGCTTTCTAACTCTATGAATTTATGGCTCTTACGCCCCACTACAATGCTCAATAAGACGAGAACTATATTGAACTAAACGAACTACACAGTTCAGTACTTAGAATTAGTTCAAGTTTACTTACTGAACTAATAGAATTCAATTTATTTACTATGTACTGTACACTGTACAGTGAGTGAACACCAATGATGTTTGCATTTAACTTTGTAGTTCGGAAACTACTTTTTTTTTTAATATTTATAGCGTATTTTATCGTGTCAAAATGAAATACGTTTTTTTATTTCGTTATAAAACTTTTTACAGACTGCTGGTTTTTAAGAATATTTACAAGGCCCTCAAGAAAATTTAAAAGAGTATTGTTGTTTACTCAGTTTTGACTCTCACTGTAGTCCCAATCGATCTCTTTCAAAGTCTAATTTAAATTTAGGGATCATTGCCGACTAATCGCAATTGAACAGCTTGTTTAGTAATACATACGATAACAAATTCGAACGATTACGATTTACGATGTTGGGGTTTACTGTCGATCGATCGTTATGAAAAGTTTGTAGTAATATAATAAATTCGTTCGATTCGTTGCGCTACTACACTCAGAAAAATAATACGAGCTAAAATCAAGAATATCAGTGTCATTTCAAGCCTGTTCGTTGACGAAAGTATGGTAATCTCGAAAAATAATATTCCATGTACAAAAATCTTATTTTTAACTCGTTTTTTCATAACTAAAAATTTTCTTTTTAGATTTTTAGTAAGCTTAAAAATCTTATTTCAATCCTGTTCCAGGATTATTTTAAGAATGTTTGTTCTTATTTTAAGAATACAAATGCTACGTTTTGGATCATTGTCAACTTAAATTAAGCTCGAAAATTCTTAAAACAAGACCAAAAAATCTTCTTTTTAGGTTTTTAGTGAGCTTAAAAATCTTATTTCAATCCTGCTCCAGGATTATTTTAAGAATGTTTGTTCTTATTTTAAGAATACAAAGGCTATGTTTTGGACCATTGTCAACTTAAATAAAGCTTGAAAATTCTTAAAACAAGACCAAAAAATCTTCTTTTTAGATTTTTAGTAAGCTTAAAAATCTTATTTCAATCCTGTTCCAGGATTATTTTAAGAATGTTTGTTCTTATTTTAAGAATACAAAGGCTACGTTTTGGATCATTGTCAACTTAAATTAAGCTCGAACATTCTTAAAACAAGACCAAAAAATCTTCTTTTTAGATTTTTAGTAAGCTTAAAAATCTTATTTCAATCCTGTTCCAGGATTATTTTAAGAATGTTTGTTCTTATTTTAAGAATACAAAGGCTATGTTTTGGACCATTGTCAACTTAAATTAAGCTTGCAAATTCTTAAAACAAGACCAAAAAATCTTCTTTTTAGATTTTTAGTAAGCTTAAAAATCTTATTTCAATCCTGTTCCAGGATTATTTTAAGAATGTTTGTTCTTATTTTAAGAATACAAAGGCTATGTTTTGGACCATTGTCAACTTAAATTAAGCTTGCAAATTCTTAAAACAAGATCAAAAAATCTTCTTTTTAGATTTTTAGTAAGCTTAAAAATCTTATTTCAATCCTGTTCCAGGATTATTTTAAGAATGTTTGTTCTTATTTTAAGAATACAAAGGCTATGTTTTGGACCATTGTCAACTTAAATTAAGCTTGAAAATTCTTAAAACAAGACCAAAAAATCTTCTTTTTAGATTTTTAGTAAGCTAAAAGATCTTACTTTAATCCTGTTTCGCGATTATTTTAAGTTAAGAATGTGCTTCTTACATTATGCTTGAAACATATTTATTTTGGGTATTCAAGATCTAAGTAGATCAGTAGATAGGTAATAATATTAAATTTTTAATATTGCCTTATGAGAATTCAGTCAGTGAATGTGAATTTTAGGAACGAATAGAAATCAAAATTCATGCATGTTTCAATCATGAACAACAAGCTTGGAAAAAGATTGTTTCGGCTTATTTCAAGAACAAAAAACTAACTCAAGAATTTGGCGAGCTCATTTCTGTTTCAATGTCATATTTTAAGAATGTTTCGGCTTATTTCAAGAATAATGTGTGTCATATTAGGATTTAGGACTGAGAAGAAGTTCAACACCTTATCATCCAATAAGATGAGAAGAGAACTTAATAAGAATCAATGATCGATAAACAATTTTTAACACATTACCGATTACAAATAAATAAATATTACGTTGGAGATTATCTCATGATTAGATACGCAAACTATTGACGACTTCTAAGCAATTGTTATAGATAAAGAAACCGCGACCAAACTTTCATTTTTTTGCTGATTTTATATTAAAAAAAAAAATTATTTATGTCAGACCTTTAGTCTGAATTTTACAGAATCAAAACTGGATCAATAAAGAAGTGCAAATTTAAGATACAACAAATTTAGATACAGTTTAGTTATGTCGATCGATGATCCTTTTTGAATGTTAACAAAAACTGAAGAGTACAATGATTATGAGGTCTATGGACCTAGCTATGAAAAGGCCAATTGTTTGAGATGATCCTCCACAAATCAGAACAGATAGTTACAAGATCAATGTTGATCGGTAGGTTAGCTTTAATGATCATTTTTCTCAGAAGCCATTACTTCTAAGATTCACGCGAGGTATTTATTATTGAGGAGTGAGTTAAAAATAAAACTAGGGGAAATTTATATTTCATATTGAAGCATTGTTCAAGTCCAAAATGTGGTGTGATGATCTCAATCCGAGAAATGACAGTTTTGACCCTCGATGATTCAGAAAATTGACTGGTTCTCGTTTTGCAACAGTCCCGCAAAATGGCAGTTTCGTCTTGTGCCAGTTTATCAAAACGAAGGTTTTGTCCTTTAGCAACAAACTCGAGATTCGATAAAAAATCTTCTTTTCTGCCAATTCAGAAGAATGACAGCTCCATCTTGCGACTACTCCGAGACACGATCGGTCTGTCTTGCAATCTTACACCAACTATCCGTTTATTTATCTTATATATATAAAAATGGTGTAAAAAATGTATAATAATTCATCAATTGAGAACGGCTGGACCGATTTGGCTCAAATTTTCTTTCAGTTGTTCGTAATTGCCAGGAGAAGGTTCTTCTGAAAGAGTATTTTGGAAAAACCCTCCGGAAAACCCTCGAGAAATTGGAAAAATCGAAAATTGATTTTTTGTATGAAATTTTGGGTGCAATTGTTCCGGAATGGTAAAAATAGAAAATTCTTAGTGGAAAACTCGGAAAATTGCGGAAAAATGCGAAAATTTTGAATTTTTTTCTACGAAATTTTGCATTTTCTTTGATTCTGGCAACAAATCGGTCAAGATCTCAAATTGCGTTGCCTGGTGCATCCTCTGGCATTGCTGCCACATTGTTGGAAGGCGGTCGAACTGCACATTCCGCTTTGAAGCTGCCGATGAATCTTCGCACGGTTGACAAAGCCAACGTGCACAAAGACCAAGAATTAGGCGACAGCGAAATTGATGAGAGAATGCAAAATCATCATTTGGGATGAATGCACGATGGCGCATAAATGAGCTTTGAAGGCAGTTGAACGAACGATGAAGGATTTACGAGGTGATTCGAGACGATTTGGTGGGGCTATGATATTCCTCTCCGGAGATTTTCGTCAAACACTTCCTGTCATCCCGAAATCAACTGCTGCCGATGAACTTAATGCATGCCTGAAATCATCGTTTTTGTGGCGGCGCATGTCAAGAAGTTAAAATTGACCACGAACATGAGAGTCGCATTGCAGAACGACCTATCTGCATATCTGCACATCCCTTTGATGTTTCGACTGGATTGATATCGTTCCCGGCAAATTTTTGCGAGTTCACATCGTCGAAGGAAGAACTCATCACCAAAGTGTGATGCAACAAATTATAAAAATCTCAATTGGATTAGTGAACAGACAATACTAGCAGCGAAGAATAAGGACGTGTCGATAGCTTGAATTTCATTATTCAAAGTCAAATCGCTGGAGAAATGCATTCGTACAAATCCGTTGACAGGGTGAAGCGACCAACTATCCGACGGCATTTCTGAACTCGCTTGATGTGCCAGGAACTCCACCGCATAATTTACAGCTGAAGGTGGGATCGATCATAATCGTGTTGCGTAATCTGAATCATATGAAATTGTGCAACGCCACGCGGTTGTCCGTCAGGTAACTGATGAACAATATGTGAATCAAGCGACGAGCATCAAGGGCAAATTCAAAGGAGAGGAAATCCGATTTACTAGAAATTCGCACCCTAGGTGCGAATTTCCGCACTCTTTAAAAGAAATCGGAAATTCGCACCGGGTGCGAATATCCGACAATACTTCGGAAATTCGCACCAGGTGCGAATTTCTTTATCTTATATATTGGAATCGGAAATTCGCACCCGGGTGCGAATTTCCGTACTCTTTAAAAGAAATCGGAAATTCGCACCCCCAACAAAAGCCCTCAAGAATCGAATCGCGCGCGCGATTCGATTCTTGAGGGCTTTTGTTTGATGATAGACTTTGTGAAGGTGTATATTTTCGACCTAGACTCTTCACTTGAAGTTTCAGCTTTCGGTTGTTCACCAACGAAAAATGTTCCATGCTTGAGTGCTATGAGAATGCAACATTAATGGAGAACCTCTGAATCAAGAACTTCAACTTAATGTTCCAGATCACAACAGAAACAATGGAAGTTCTATTTGAAGAAGATCAACTCGGACCATCAAACCTGGACAACGATAACGAGCAATCATGGATTTATTCTTCTTTTTTGATATTAATAAATTCAATATTTATGTGCCAATGTAAGATCAATCGGTTTTTTTTGTTTTTTTTTTATAACTAAATTGAATTTTGTTAGCTAACTACAATGGAAAACGAAATAACCACGTTCAAAACCAACAAATTTCTGGAAGATAAGAAAATAACAAATCAATCAATCAATCAAACAAATCCCGGGGTGCGAATTTCCGTACTCTTTAAAAGAATTCGGAAATTCGCACCGGTGCGAATTTCTGATATATTGTCGGATATTCGCACCGGTGCGAATTTCCGCTAAACCGGAAATCCATATCCCACGAATTCCGATTATTCCAACTGATCTTCCATTCCAATTCAACGCTGTCTTCAGAGGTTTGTCTAACCTACAAATTTATTTAATCAATATCAGTGATCAGTCAAGATCAATGATGCGATCCTGCGGGTAGAAAACTCAGAATCCAAAAGTTTTTTAAAAAATAAAAATTAAGTATTAAGTATAAAATAGCTACGTTTAGTTAACATCTAAATAACAAAAGTCCCGATGACTGTACATCAGTTTTTATCTCTATATATACAAACTTTTTAGTTCAAAAATCAATTTGGCGGGAAATACGCAGTTTTAAGGCGGTTTACGTCGAAAATTCACATTAAAATCGCTGATCGTCTAATCCGAAAACAAAATTGTCAAAAAAAAAAAGAGCAAAAATAAAGTTTATCAAATGATTTCCAGCTAATCAGTGACCATGTCAATATGATTAGTTACATATGACGGCACATGCATAAAACGTGAACTCATCTCGTCATCACGCTATCTATGAATTTCTAATAGAAAATCAAGTTGTACGCTGTCAACAATAATTCGAACTAGAAGTCGCAGCACAAAAGCTCATACCGCCCGTAATCATAATATAGATCTAACATTCATTATCTGTTCTCGTTTTTTTTTTTTCTGTCGGAATAATAAATAATTTTTTTTTTGCATGGGATGAGCAAGTATAAGGTCAATTATTTCGCTTCGGTTTTTATTACTTTTTCTGTCAAGTGTAACAAATTCCGAGCAGATTCGCAATGAAAAAAAACTTCCCACAGTTAGTCAATTTGTGATATTCGTCGCGGTGAGAACGTTTTCATCTTAATTCGTAAAAAAAAAAAATGTGGCGTTTTCCGGTCTTACTACTGTCAGTTTCCCTTGTGAACGCTCAGATAAATTCAATTGTTGAGATAAAAATTGACAGTACCCGCTGTTTGCAGACGATCTGCCGTAACTTTAGCTTCCCGTCGTCACACGAGATTGTATCTTTTCAGCCGGACAGTACAAATCTACAGACGAGCATCCGTTTTGAGGATACTGTGTTTACGAACTTTCCGCTAAATACTTTTCTCGCGTTTTCAAGGGCAACCGAACTGGATATGAGAAACTGTTCAATCGCGCATATGACATGGGAGAACTTCCTCTGGGCAGCGGATCTGAAGGTGCTTCTTTTGTCCAACAATGAATTGACGAAGATTGATGAGCTGACCTTCACCTATGCATTAAATATACAGTTTTTGTGGTTGGAAAGCAATCACATAAGGACGTTGGTTAGCGAGAGTTTCAAAGGGCTTACACAACTCAAGTATCTGTCACTGCGAAGCAATCGAATCGTTCACCTTCCCGATGGTTTATTTGACGATTTAAGCAACTTGGAGGTTGTGATCTTTGCCGAGAACAAAATCAAGTACATCCAAGATGATCTGTTCACCAAGAGTCCAAAGCTGTTGTCGATCGATTTGAAGGACAATCGGATAAACAACATCTCCGATGTCGCCTTTACGGGTCTGAATGACCTGATGAACTTGGACGTGTCCAGAAATAAACCTCTTCGTAGTTTGATTTTGAACTTGAACGTCTCGAATTTGTATGCTGAATATTGCTCCCTTAGGCAGGTGAATATATATGGACCCGTCAACTTTGCCCTGATGGCTGGGAATCGAATTATTGAGCTTTACTTCTCGGAACCAGGGTCGCTGCAAAAACTTGATCTCAAGAATAACTCGCTGGAGCAAATCGCATCGCTGACTTCTGCAAAGAATTTGAACTTTCTGGACATTTCCAACAATCCCAAGCTTGAAACAGTTCCTGATCCTTGGGGAGTTGCCGCCCTTCAGAATCTCGACATCAGCAGCACAGGCATGAAAGAGTTCCCCTCTTCGATTATCAGCCAAAAGGGTTCCCCGCTGCAGCTGAAATACTTGAATATATCCAACAATGCCATCAAGCAGATAGATCCGCGCCTCTATGGCCGGATGGAGAATATTACAAATTTCTATTTTCACGCCAACGACTGGAATTGCTACCACCTTCGCTTGATGATGGAACTACTGATCAAACCAAAAGCTATCGCATACTCTGCCGATAAATACGACCCTAATTTCCCCGGCCAGTATATCGAAGGAGTAAAATGCATGTTCAAGTCGGACAATGATGACACGGAAGAGCTACCACCAGCCCAGAAGGCACCAGACAATCCCCTTGAAGAGATCGAACAACTGCGAAATGAACTGAAAACAATTGTCCGCTTCTATGAGCAAAAGTTCGACAAGGTCTTTGCAGTTGTAGACGAGTTGAAGACCAGATTGGATACGTTGACGGCGGAAAATGCCACTTTTTGGCAACACATTACCGTGCTGACTTAGATTGTGTATTATTCATTGTAAAATGTTTATAACTAATAATAATAATAAATTGTGTGCTACTGTTTGCTGAACATATTGTGCGTTGTTCTGTTCGTGTTTCGCTCCAATAAATTAAGAGGTTTGGCAGACGATTTCTATATTCGATGCGAGAGTACTCAGGTACTCGAGCGTTGCATGACATCATTTAGAGAACATACATGTACGGAGATAAATCGAAAACTCATTGGGTAGTCTATTTCTGCTCTTCGAATAGCTTTTGTTTGATAAGGGTAGTATTGGTGAACGACCTTGAACTTTTTCATACATCAAATTTATCAATTTTATTTATTTAGATTAAGATTTTGTTTGGGCAAAGAGATATGATAAGTGGTAAGTACATAGATAAATCTATACGCATTACTGGTACTTAGTGGTAACGTTTTTTCGACGAATAAAGAGCGTGTGAAGTTCAATGATAACGAAGCGGACGTGGGAAATATCGGAAAGCTAAAAAACCCAAAGAGAATTAAGTGGATTTGTGTTTCTTTAGCTGAGACACCAACCATGTATATTGAATACCATTTAAATCAAAGCTTCTGCTTAATGGTCGGCATGTTAATCCTTCTGCTGAGTACACAACTTTCAAAACAATCAAGAAATACAAACAAAATAGGTCCATGTGGTAAGATATCTGCATCCATCGCTCGATGGAAAATATCTCTGCTGTCAGTGCAAGTGTGGCTGAAAGAAGACTCAAATTTATCGATATCGGTGTTCTTGGCTTGTATTACGGCAATATTATGACGTATTTTGTAATTGGACTTGGACTCACGCAAGAATTGAAGGACAACGAGGACCAAATTTGGTTTTTCCACGAAAAATTCCCAGGCCGCGTAATTTCGAGATTTTGTGATTTCGCCATTTGACATTTTTTTTATGAATCACTACGCGAAAGATCGTGATTAAGCCGATAATCCTCAAACTTTTGGAAAGTTAAAACCAACGTTCGTTGAGTCATGCTGAAAAGCAGTAAAAAAAAAACTACGCGGTCATGCATTGGTCATTTTAATGAAACAGATTTGGCCAAAGATCAGAAACGCTGTAAGAGTTGGATTACCAATACGATGGGTGTCATCACTGATTAATGTCGGATAGGAAAACACACAACTCCATTAAGGATATTTTTATTTTAATGATCATGGCGATCTTATTAACACTATTCAGTATACAAGCTCAAAATGGTATTGATCAAAAGATATTTTATTGGTATAAATGTCGCAATGACGCGCGCGTACGATGACAGATTGTGTAGAAACAATGCGTTCATATAGTGCTGGTCAAAATGTCACTTTAGACGTTGGATCGAAAACTTTATATCGTAAATATCTTAAAATTCAACGCAAAGCTTAAGCAGAACTACTTCGTTTGACAGCTTTGTTATTCTCGGCTTAATTTGTTCGATTTTATGTTTGGTGTTTCGGCCCCTCTCATGAAAGTGTCAGAAAATTAGCCGAGGATAATTATGTAGCGGAATTGAATAAGTAAGGAAATTATAGATTGTCTGGTTAAAATGTTGTTGGGCAACCTAACTTTAGATTAAAGTTAGCCAAGAATGAACAAACCATAAACATTGAACAGATCTATTTATCATTGTTAATTATATCTATGTTATATTGTGGCATATTTATCTAAAGGTAAATGAACTGTCAAAAAATTATTCAGGTCTAAAAATTAAGCAATAATTCATTAGGTAATAATCCTTGGCTAATTTGTTTTGACACTATAGTGGTGAGTAAAGTGTCAAAATGTTATCCTATTGGCTAATTTGTTGAGGTATTTTTTGGGATTAACTGGGTTAGGTGAAAATAAAATACAGTGAGCGTCAAAAATAAGTGAACATTTGTTTGGAAACATTTTTTTTTTTTTTCTTAATATTTCCAAAGTATATTTTGCTGAAATATGTTTTTGTTATTGTTATTATTTCGTTATAAAACTTTTTACAGACTGTTAGGACTTTTGGTATCGGTGTTTACTCACTTTTGATGCTCACTGTAGTGTATATACAAAAATTCACGTAAAAGGGTAAAATAAAAGAAATATGTGATTCAAAATTTTGAATTGTTGGTTTTAGCCAGTCTCATAAAAGTCAGAAAATAAAAAGGTGGATAATTAAACCTCGTATAAATCTCGAAATTCATTTAAAAATTAATCTCCTAAACTGACCAGGTTTACATGTAGAGTTCGGTATCTGAACACACTCTCCAGAGGTCGAGATGTCTAAAATTAAAAACAAACCGAGCTACATTTGACATTTATGTCATTTGTACGCAAAAGAAAAGTAGGTTTTTTTTCGGTACCTAAACCTAATAGCGACTTCTTGCCAATGCAACCGTTAAAACGTTCATACATAATTAGTTTTGAGGACAAAATGATACGGTAATAATATTTTTAGATTACTGCCATTCATAATTTGTTTCTACGTCATTTGTCACATTTTTCGATTTGACAGCTGATGACAACATCTGGTGGAACGTCAAATTAATCTCTTTTTTGTTGGTGGAAACACTTCAGGATTAATAAATATTAAACATCTTGCACTTAATATTGGGTTTAGCGTCCGGTGTGCATTACGCAATTGCCAAACGACCTATGATTTTTTTTTTTTTTTCACTTCATCTTGTTTTGTAAATTTGGTGCTTATATTACATTTGATTAAGCTTAGTACGCTGCTCGAGCTAAATCTTAACTCCCATATAAAATTCTCTCCAAAATTTAGCTGAGCTAAATTCAAGCGAATTTATCCGAGCTGTAGGTACGCTGCTTCAGCTAAAAATTTTCATTTCAGGCTGTACTGCATGTATCCGTCAAAATTTAGGGCTCCCAATAATGGTTCGGGGCATTTTCTCAAGCTAAATTTTGACAGATCGTGTTGTTTTTTTCTCTTTTGTATTTTTGTGTTGCGGAGAAGTTAATAATGATAAGTTGATATCAAAGACAAGGAAAAAAGGAAATAAAACATTTTTTCGTGTCGATGGATTTTTGAAGAAAGTTAGTTTTAACGAACAGCGGTTTTCAGTGACACTTATATCCACAACGAACTCCATGTCAAAATTTGGCGGGGGTTTTATTTTAGCTGGTGTTTAGAGAGAACAAACTGAAGACCAGCTAAAATTTAGTTCGAGCTGCGTACTTAACTTAAGACGTCAAAAGTTGTAAGACCTTTCCACTACAATTCCTACCTAGTTCCAATTTTATATTTGTTTATATACATACATAAGTACATAATGTATATTGACATTTAAACCGACATCTCAGTCAATGGTTATAGTGGGGTTAAACTGGTTTAACGGTAATTTAATTAACTATTCAATATCAAACCCTTTAAAGTACACAATTGTACCAAATGTCAAAAAAAGTTATACCAATCCAATTAACATAGAATAAAATTAAAAAAGGAGTAATCTTTTCAATACTAACCAAAACGTTACAAACAATAATTGGGTAATCCTTTCCATGGTCATCTGTAACAGTGTCGTAGGTAACCAGTCTGATTACAAAGGTGTTGAATGTTTTTTTTTTAGCAATGGCACAAACGCGACCAACTTCTGACAATTTTACCACCACTGCGGCTGCAGTAACATTAACATAGAACAGGTAGGTACCGTACCGCACAACACGGCAATTTCCCGAACCCTTGTCTTCTTATTGGGTTTTCACGTTTCGCACTTTGCTTGTTTGTTGGCTGTTATTTTTGTTGGGAAAATTCCATTAACCCCAAAAATATACAAAAACTGACCCCGAAACAAAACAAGCAAAAAAAGAAACCGAGATTTAACCAAGCACTAAACGAAATAATGGAAAAGCGAAAATAAAAGGAAAATCTCACGACACGAGAGAAAAAAAAAGATATTCACTCAGCTGTTGCTCTTTGTTGTTGTCGATGATGGGGGGAAGTGATTTCGGTATTTTCCGACGAAAAACAATTTTCTTTTTGTGATTTTTTATATATTTTTTCTGGTGCCTCTGAGTATACGATGAATAGATTACAGAATTGCAACACAATGACGACGACCACGACGACAACGCACGCTCGAAAATTTTTCTTATCTGCTATATTTCGATGGGGGAGAAGTTTTTTTTTTTATTTGCTGATAAAAAGAATGGAGTAAAATACAAAAAATACTATTTCTCCATAAAAACACACATTGGCGATTTTTCGAAATTTTATTTTGTTAACTTTTCTCACTACAATAAAACACTAGTTTGGCAAATTTTCCGTTGGTTTCACAGACACACAGTTCATCCACAAAGCAAACGATCGTTGTTTCGATTTTGGAATATTTTTTTGTACGTGCTTTGGATTTGAGAGAAAACTCTTGCACAATAATTTTTCCACGCTACCGGAAAACGTTTTGGGAATTTTCTGCAAATCTCAATTTAATGGGGTATTCGACGAAAATGTAGAAAATACACGAACAAACAATACGCGAAAATAAACAAACACCGATCGATCTTCGTTATGGTATGAATGCTTTGACAGCTAATTCAACACTGCGCGCTGGATGCGTTCGTTCTGCGAATGGCAATGGAATGGAGAGAGTTTGGCAGTTTTGGAATATTATGGAATGAAGAGAAGGAAAATTGATGAAAAAAGCGGTTATTTTTGTTTTGTTGATTGAATGGAGCTAATGAAAGCATTCAGTAATGCGAATAGTGTATACAGGAATTCTGGTTAGATGGCGCTGATCAATAGTGTTGTTGGAGGGAGTAGGATAATTTTATTTTTTGTTGATAATTATTTCTATTGGATTTTGAAACATAATGTAGATTATGGAAAGTTTAACAAACGGATGTGTTTTTATCATATCATTTTCACTTCCGTAATCAAAATACTTTTAGAAAATTCCGATAGAAGGTATGCATATTTGGAAAACATCAGATCTTCTTTTGCAGAGCATGTTCGATGCAATTTCGATAATATTCAGAACATTTCGGTGTCATTTAGCTTCATTTTTCGTCCTGTCAATGTGCCTTTGGTTTTATTCAGATTTGTCTGATCTTATTAAGTTCTGAGAAAGTTAAATTCAAGACTTTTTCGTATCTGAGCCAAGACAATAATGTCAAATTTGACATTAGCTCAATTATAATTATTGTTACCTAATTCTTATTATTGTTAATCCATAAGAAATATTTTTGCCAAGGCATTATGGAAAAAACTGATAAGATTGTTATGGGCCCAATTCATAGAATACTTCGCGTCCGTTGCGGTAACGTATTCGACTGACAGGTTGATAGAATACGCAGCAGCTTAGGGAAGGTGACACATAAGCATCGCACGTGCAGGATGCGACGTTTAAAGTAGGTTAACTTTCTACTTTTCTGTCCGTCGCAACCCGTTGACAGTTCGCACAGCGTCAAAAGAAGCACTTACATTGGTGGAAATATTGAGAGAAAGAGCGAAACTATCAAATGCTACACAGATGACAGTTCAATCAAAATAATTTTGTGGATATTTTCGAATTTAATAAATAGCAAATTGTTTTAAAGATTCCATTGCAAGTCCGGACTGCGGCGACGGATTCTATGGGACTGTTCGTTCCATCTATCACGTCAATATTGTTGGATCCGTCGACGCGATGGACGCAACGGATTGAATGGGCTGCGCCCTTTAGATAAAGTCCAAAATCTCTGCCCGTAATGCCCTTAGAGTTGTTGACGTGACATTGATTACAATTTAAAATTCGGGATAATGCCCGCATTCGACTTCGACTGACCGCTAACTAGCGGCAGGTCAAATGAATTTCAAGTCTATATGGAAGCAAATTGACATTTAACCATTTTTCGCCAGAGGTCTAACCTCTTCTAGCATATGTTAAAAGAATTGTGTAACATTTGTATTATAAGTACATCATTTTATATAGTTTTTGACATTAATCCGACCTGCCTCTAGTCAACTATCTGTCAATAGAAAGTGGGCAATATCATTAATATCAGTAGGTATTCAAAATATATATCAAATTGAATGAAGTGAATTGACACGATAAAAGTCAATAATAGTATGCTCTAAATTGAAATTATCGAATTTTGAAATTGCGAATATACTTTGCTGTCTCACAAGAGCCGGTATATTAATATTTTTTGCCAATTTCCTAATCATCACTATATAGGTAGGTATACAATTTATATTCACCCGACTTATTTTCTAAAGAAATCTTGAATCGATTTCCGTTCAAACTCTTTCATTTCCCTGCATGAGTTCTGTTCGAAATAATAAATATTACATTCATTACGTTTTACTGCCCGTTTAATTCACAAACACCCCACGTGGTGTAAAATTTTCTTTTCATGTTGAAAGCTTTGTAAAATTAGCCCACGAGTGTTAATACATGACTCAATTAATTCAAAAGAATAAGACCGTCTGACTAGGGGAATTAGTTTAATCAGTAGGTACGGTGTAGATACATTGTTTATTGTTTTCCCCTAGTACATAAAGTGTTTTTTTTATCAATTTATATTGAGTGTGTCTATCCAAAAATATCGCACAATAAAACCACGCACCTACTTCTGGCATTCGCACCATGGGCTTAGAAAATCGATAAGAACATTGAAAGGTATTCTAATAAAAATGCGGCAGACAAGACTCACCTGATCGATGTCAAAATCCCACTCGGGCGATGGAGAACGCTCCGTCCTGTCGGGTGGTGGAGTTCCCTGAGCCGGAGAACCATGCGGCTCTTCGGGAATGACAGCGAAGCGACCGCGTTGTAAGACAGGTGATATAGCACCATAGTTAGCTGTAATCAGAATGAGGTTGACAGTTGAGTATTTTCTGTTTGACTTATTTCCCAGTGTTTGTGTACATAAAAAAAAAAATATAACTGAACTTACGTGCTGGCATCAAGCGAAATCGCCCGAGTGTTGTTTCCGGCGGACCTGTCGATGCAGATGTGACACGAAAGCGACCCCGACGTGCTGCTGCAACTTCATCATAACCTCCACTACCACCCGGCATTTTGATTGTAATTAAACTGAAAAGAGATAGAGTGTTGTTATTAAAAGATTTCACAATTTTTTGTTTTAAAATAACGTTCTTTCCCTGAATGCGTCGGTCTCGGTACTTTTGACTGCAAGCAGACCATGGCTTTATTTTAAAAGAGTTAAGGCCGTGTGTCAATTGGGCTAAATAATTATCCTCGGATAAATTTCTGACACTTATGAAAATATTAAAAAAGAGAAGTTCACCAAACTCCAATCGTAGAACAGAGATCTCTATCTAATTTCACGTTATTAACTAATTGAAATTTAGTGTTTTAATTCCTCTTCAACATTGTAGCAAAACTCAACTCAAAACTCAAAAAGAAAACGTCAAAAAATTTGTCTATTGGATAATTTATTATTTTGCTCCAGAAGCGCGATAATTTTTTGTCAGCTGAAAAATTCGTTTTCCAACACGATAATGTCAGAAAATTATCCGAGGATAATTATTTAGCCCAATTGGCATAAGAAGGTTAAATTTAATGTAGTTTTCGGTTGGTCGTCCAGAACCATCCGGAAGAACTCTGCGCGATTCTGAAGAAAATTTCTCTTCTTTTCAGGAGAAGAACTGTCAGTAGAGTGCCAATCGTTCTGGACGACCAATCGAAATAGGCATAAGATTAATGTTTTTTTTGGGAGAATGTTTCGCTCATTTATGACCGTCATTAAATATCGAAGAGTCTAGCATATATTGGAATTGGAACTGACGCTGAGTTCTTCTTAAAAGTCAATGACTGTATTATAGAATCTCTGTTAACCACTTAAAATGAATTTCGACAACCAAAATAAATGATATAAAAAGTTACAACATCTTCTATACGCTTCAA
The DNA here is from genome assembly GCA_955612985.1 of Cheilosia scutellata. NCBI lineage: Eukaryota > Metazoa > Arthropoda > Insecta > Diptera > Syrphidae > Cheilosia > Cheilosia scutellata. The sequence goes on from OY015312.1 coordinate 118,029,363, forward strand.
ACAACAACACCTTACATACTGTTACATTCGGCTGGGATTCGAAAAGATAAAACACTATTCTGTTTACTAAACTTTAATAAATCACTTTTATTACAAGACAATATCACTTAAAATCAACTTTTCCGCTTATTTCAATCTTTTCCACTTATTACAATCTTTTCCACTTATTTGAAATCACTACCGATACAATTCGAACTTTGCTTTACACGGTTTAAAGATAAACTGTCCTCTCGTCGGATTTCGCAACCCTTTTTATACTCCCCACTAAAGCTTCTCGAATATTCTATACTCCAACCGGAACAATCGAGAATGTACTAGTTTCGTTTTAGACCATTCACCATTCGTTGAGTTTGGAAGATTCGAAGTTTCAAAGTTCCGTTGAATAAGTTCGTCTACTTTCCATTAGATGGCGTTGTGGTCAATAAGTAGTACTTTTCAATCCACACTACAATATCCCCCTCTTAAACTTGTTCGTCCCGAACAAATGCGTCAACATTTTCCCCAATGTAACGGTGAAGACGATCCACATGGACAACTTTAAGTTTACCTCTTCCTCGTTGGATTCGATAGACCACGTCGTTGATTCGCTTGACTACTTTATAGGGCCCCTCCCAATCTTGTTGCAACTTAGGCGACATACCTTTTCTTCTATGGGGATTGTACAGCCATACCAGATCTCCTTCCTCGAATCCTGTAGTTGTTGCTTTGGCATCGTACCTCGTCTTCATGCGGTCGCTGGCTATCTTGATCTTATCCCTAGTTTTTCGATGCACGTCCCTGATGGTTTCTCTGAGGTCCGCAACATAATCGTCCTCATCCTTGGGTTCCTCAGTGGGAGATCCGAACATCAACTCACTAGGTAGCCGGACTGTTCGACCAAACAGGATTTCAGATGGTGTATGCCCCGTAGTATTATGCACAGCATTGCGATAGGCTAGTAGAAACATTGGAATCTGTTTATCCCAATCCCTCTGGTCGTCGCCTACAACCTTAGATAGGTGTTCATTCAAGGTTCTGTTGAAGCGTTCTACCATCCCATCTGATTGTGGATGGAGCGGCGTTGTTCTCGTCTTTTTAATCCCAAGTAACTGGCATACTCCTTGAAAAATCCTGGACTCGAAGTTTCGGCCTTGGTCCGAGTGCAATTCCAGTGGTACACCAAATCTGCTCACCCAGTTGAAAACAATCTGCTCTATAACGGTTTTGGCTTCTTGGTTAGGGATAGCAAATGCTTCTGGCCACTTACTGAAGTAGTCCATAACCACGAGGATGTAACGATTTCCGTTAATCGTTTCAGGAAACGGTCCGGCAATATCAACAGCAATTCTTTCGAAAGGGGCTCCAGCATTGTATTGGTGCATTTTGCCTTGAGTTTTCACTCTCGGGCCTTTGCTGGCCGCACACGTTACGCACTTTCTGCACCAGTTTTCTACATCATCCCTTGAGTGGACCCAGTAAAAACGCTCTCGCACCTTTTCGAGCGTCTTATTTATTCCCAAGTGGCCTCCAGATACTCCATCGTGCAGTTCCTTTAGTACTTCACTTACTTTCGACCTGGGAACAATAATCTGCATCACGAACGACTTTCCATCAGAGCTTTCCCATCTTCTTCTCAAAATGCCGTCCTCCACATGAAGAGAGTCCCATTGCGCCCAGTATGCCTTCAGCTCGGGGCTCCTATTGGATATCTCCTGCCAGTCTGGTTTTCCCTCATGCTCCTTCCAGGCGAGAATCGGCTCGATATCCGGATCTTCCCTTTGAGCCTCCCGGATCTCTCTCGCACTCCAGCCGTGCATGGGCTGAGCTCTCAGCCTTTGTACTGAAACGGCATCTTTTCCCTCCTGACGCACGCAATGTTTGCAATCGGCTTTGCAAGGCCGGCGTGAGAGAGCATCTGCATTAGAGTGAAGAGTTCCCTTTCGATGGTGTATCTCGTAGTCATACATCTGCAGCCGTTCGATCCACCTCGCGACTTGTCCCTCAGGATTCTTAAACTGCAGCAACCACTTTAAAGACGCATGATCGGTGCGAAGAATAAATTTGCTCCCATAAAGGTACTTGTGGAAGTGTTTTGTCGCCAGGACTAAAGCGAGAAGTTCCCGTCTGGTCACACAGTAGTTCCTTTCTGGCTTGGAGAGAACTTTACTGAAGTAGGAAACTACTTTCTCTTCACCATCATGCACTTGCGAAAGGACGGCTCCAACTCCCACATTACTAGCGTCTGCGTCCACAATAAATGTTTTTCCAGGAGTGGGGTACGCTAGTATGGGGGCGTCACACAGTTGCTGCTTTAGTTTTTCAAAGCTCTTTTCGCACTCACCTGACCATTTAAATTGTTTTCCCTTTTCCGTCAGTTGATGCAAGCTCTTCGCAATCCCGGCAAAGTCCTTCACGAACCGTCTGTAGTAGGTCGCAAGTCCCAGGAAGCTCCTCAGTTGATGTTTGTCTTTGGGAACCGGCCAGTTTTTCACTGCTTCGACTTTCTCTGGATCAGTCCTGACTCCTTCGGAAGAGATGATGTGTCCGAGATATTTTACTTCTGGTCTAAAAAGAGCACGCTTTTTCGGGTTCAGCTTCAATTGCGCGCCTCGCAGTCTCTGGAACACTTCCTTCAAGTTGTCTCGATGTTCTTCAAACGTTTTTCCCACCACGATGACGTCGTCCAGGTACACCAAACAGGTTTTCCACGTTAGTCCCAGCAAAACCCGCTCCATTAGCCGTTCAAAGGTGGCTGGAGCATTGCACAGTCCAAATGGCATTACTGTGAATTGCCAGAGCCCGTTTCCTGCTGTAAAAGCTGTTTTCTCGCGGTCTTCGGGATGGATCTGCACTTGCCAGTAGCCACTCTTTAAATCAATGGTGGAAAACCATTTAGCGCCGGATAGTGTATCCAGGGTATCGTCAATCCTTGGCAGAGGGTAGCTATCCTTTTTGGTGACGTTGTTCAGCTGACGATAGTCGACACAGAATCTCGTGCTGCCGTCTTTCTTCTTAACCAGTACAACCGGTGACGCCCATGGACTTTTCGAACTTTCAATCAGTCCTTCCTTTTCCATCGTCGACACCATTTCTGCAACCTCCGTCTGCTTAGCCAATGGTAGTCGTCTGGGAGGCTGACGAATAGGTCTTGCGTCTCCTGTGTCGATTCGGTGTTGTACGAGATGTGTCCGACCATACTCGCCGCTCTTCGAAGCAAATATATCAGCGAACTCGTTGATTAGTTCCCCCGCCATTTCTTGCTGCTCCTGATTCAACTCACACTGTCCAAATATACTCCTTTTTATCTCTGCCATTTCCGTGGATGTAAGAGGTTTGGTAGGACCCTCATTGGATAATTTTGTGACCGCAGTAATTGGTACGCACTTACCGACCACTTCCCCTTGCTTTAGTTTCAGGCTGCTATGTTCGACATTTAGGACTCGTACGGGAACCATGTTGTTTTTAGGTTCTACAAGCATCTTTCCAACGACGTAGTTTTGATAATGATTTTCTGGATCTGGCTCAACTAGGTAGAATCGGTGGCTCCCAGGATCACCTTCCAGTTTTGTCCAAATAAGTGTTTCTGAAGAAGGTGGTAATATTTCGTCTTCACTCATGACTGTCCTTAGAGCTGTGACATGCTCGTTCCCGTAAATCATGGGAATCTCGACGTTCCTGTACTTTAGTACTTGCAAGCCGATGTCCAGTACTACATCATGTGCCTTCATAAAGTCGATTCCGATGATGCATTCGTCACATATATCGGCCACTAGGAAGGTATGGGAGAAGACTAATCCCGCAAGATTTATTGTTAGCAGTACTTCTCCATACACCTTTGCTGTTGCTCCAGTTGCTGTTTTTAGACAGTAGCTGCTGGTGTTGTGCAGCCATGATTGGCGAACGATATCCCTCCTTATAATGGAAGCGGTGGCACCGGTGTCGATGGTGGCTACATACATTTTCTGGCCGATATGGGCTTCCACTGTTAAACTCTTGTTACCTCGTTTGGTTTGAGAAACTTGAATTGTGGTCCTGGGGGCGTCGATTCTAGAAACCAACTTCTGCACGTTTCCCGACTGATGATTTTGAGGAGAGTCATCCGCTGGACGCTCAGATGCCCCTTCATTACGACTCCTAGCGCTGCAGTACGGACAACTATTGTGTCTGGGTGGAGCTCTGCATTGTCGCTGTAGATGTCCAATTTTGTTACAGTTCCAGCAACGAATCGGTCCCCTGCGAGCGCTGTTCTGTTCTACGACGTTTGCCCTTTGGCACGAGCATTCGACGGTTGTCATCTCTCTCACACGGTGAAACCCTTGTGATGCTTGGTCAGCAGCTTTCATGGTCAGGGCAAATGCCAGTGCCTCAGGGAGAGTTTTCTTTCCAGCCATTCGTACAGCCATTTGCAGTTGTCGGTCCTCTATGGCTTGGATAAACGCCTCTACAGCCATTTCGTTGATGACATCCTCGCCGGCGTTGGGATACGACAAATGCGCCAGCCGTTCGATATCCGCTTGCAACTGCTGGAGCGTTTCTCCCCGCTTCTGGATTCTACTGCGCAGTTGCACCCTGTATACTTGCTGCATGTGGTCATCACCAAAGCGCATTTCGATAGCCTTCACCAATGCGTCGTAATTGCGTTGCTTTTCTTCAGAAATAGTTTGAAGCAACTCTGCAGCTGTGCCTCGTAGTGCTAGCGTTAGTGTGATGGACTTTTCCTCGTCGTCCCAGCTGTTGGTCATTGCAGCTGCTTCGAACTGCCGCTTATAAATTGGCCATGATGTTTGACCATCGAAAACAGGCGGTTGCATCTCCTTCCTTCTAGGGCAATCAGCAGAATATTCTCGGGCTTTCTGTTTCTTGACTTTGTCCAGTTCTCTAGCTAGGTTCTCGAAGTTTGTCTCATGCTCTCTTGCTAAGTTCTCGAAGTTTGTATCATGTTTTTGTAATTTTTGACTCATTTCGTCAAATTTTGTCTCATGCAGGTTTAACTTGTTATCAATCGCGTCGAATTTTACTTCTAGAACATTCTTAAATTCTTCCACGGAATCTTTTTGTGCAGCGACAATAGAATTCTTCTGTTCTTCTAGAGAATTCTTTTGTTCTTCTAGAGAATTCTTTTGTTCTTCTAGAGAATTCTTTTGTTCGTCTAGAGAACTCTTTTGTTCTGCGAATTTAGATTCAATAGAATTCTTTTGTTCAGCGAACTTAGATTCGATAGAATTCTTCTGTTCTTCTAGAGAATTCTTCTGTTCCGCGAACTTAGATTCCATAGAATTCTTCTGTTCTTCGAACTTGGAAAGAAGTAATGCCATCATAGCGGCCATGTCAGAGCCTGTACTTACTTGTGCTACTTGTTCTTCTGTCACTTCGAATAGCATGGATTTTGGATCTTCTCCCTCGCTTTCGACAGCTTCCTGCAGACGAAGTATGAGGTCACTTTTTCCCCCAGCAGTGGAGAGATTCCGTTTTTCCAGCTCAGTTTTTAACTGAGGTATGCTGAGTTGAAGTAATGCCAATGTGCGAACCATATTTACTATTTCACTTTTTTTTTTTTTTTTTTTTTTTTTTTTTTTTAATTCACTGTTTTTTTTTCACAACACTTCGCACAGAATACGTTTTATTTCACTTCTGACACCAATGTTACATTCGGCTGGGATTCGAAAAGATAAAACACTATTCTGTTTACTAAACTTTAATAAATCACTTTTATTACAAGACAATATCACTTAAAATCAACTTTTCCGCTTATTTCAATCTTTTCCACTTATTACAATCTTTTCCACTTATTTGAAATCACTACCGATACAATTCGAACTTTGCTTTACACGGTTTAAAGATAAACTGTCCTCTCGTCGGATTTCGCAACCCTTTTTATACTCCCCACTAAAGCTTCTCGAATATTCTATACTCCAACCGGAACAATCGAGAATGTACTAGTTTCGTTTTAGACCATTCACCATTCGTTGAGTTTGGAAGATTCGAAGTTTCAAAGTTCCGTTGAATAAGTTCGTCTACTTTCCATTAGATGGCGTTGTGGTCAATAAGTAGTACTTTTCAATCCACACTACAATACATAATCAAACCATGTATTCCATTTCCTACATTACATATTGAAAGCTGCCTCACTCTTGAACATTAAAGCCGTGTCAGTTGCGTTAAATAATTATCTTGGGCGTCTTATTTTCTGACACTTTAATTATGTGAGTATTTCTCCCGGAGGTGAATAATTTTTTGACAGCTAAATTTTCGTTTTTTACCACGAGTGGCAGACTCGTTTTAGCGTAACTGACACACGGTCTTAGGGCCGTTTTATTCACTTTTGTTCAACTTGCCGAAAACTCCAAAGTTAGCCAACTTCGAAGTTGATCTTAAATCGAGAGTTGAACGGCAAGTTGAAAATTGCTTTTATTCACTACATTAATTTGCAACTCCGAAGTTGAAATCCTAAAGTTGGCCTACCTGCAGTTTGTAAAATATCCCTGGGATGTTTGTGACAAATGACACACAATATGTCAGTTCAACCTTAGATTTGCATTTCGCGCGTAATTTCAATTGTGTTTTAACGTTATTTTCCATTGGACAGATCAGATTTGAATTTCAGATCTCAGATTTTTCGTGCTTTTGTAAATGTATAAGTTATTATTAGTGTGTTATTAGACAGTACATCAGCTGGGCAAATTGTTTTCGTTTGTCGATGAAAACATATGAACTTAATATGAATAACTACATATATCGACATTGTCGTCCGCTTTGAGAGACGAAAACGATAGATAAAATCACGGTCATCCCATTTTTCCAGTCCAACACGTTGTAGCATCTTGTATTACCGCCTCTCACACTCACGTATCAAATTATCTATCTCCTCATCATCTTCCCTGCTCGAAGACGATGGCCAATTCTCCTAAAAATAGTTTGCACGCTACATTATTTCAATTTTAAAAATGAATTATTGATTATTTTCGTCACTTTCAGAACTGAACTGCCAAACATAGAAATAAAAAATAAAAAAAAATCGGAAGTTTGACATAAAACCCCAAGTTTGCTTCATAACTTCTACTTTTTCGGGGAGTAGAGCGAATCCAAAGTTAATCAACTCTTGATTTTCTCAACTTCGGAATATCCAAAGTTGAGTGAGTCAACTTCGAGTGAATAAAAGCAATTTCTCAAGTTGAGAATAAAAATCCCCAAGTTGTGTTCAACTTGAAGTGAATAAAATGGCCCTTAGTCAATTTGTTTTATACGCGGTTTTATGCGTAAAAAGTTATTATAGAAGCCTTTTTATACAAAAGCTCTAAAAATAACAAACGGCTTGTTAAGATGTGCACTCGTAATGAGAATGATCCATCCCAGAAGGACTATACGAATATACTCAGAAGATGCAAACCAACCTTATATTAAATGGCGTGCGTAATTGAAGTATGACCTTATAACCATCTTCTCATTTATCGACTGGATATAGCTCACAAGCAGAACTGTTATTACTGCGCACTGATTAAATAATCAGGATTTCCATGATACACCCCCTAAGGAAAAAGATGATTTATTATACAAATCTTACACCTTATCCCCTATAGCAATCAACCCTTGTGTAAGCCCCTTAACTACGTACAATATTGATTACCCAGCGTTCAAGTGCAGGTAGAAGCATTGTAGAAGGTTGCACTACAGCACAGCTCTCCAAAGAATGGCGTCACGTTTATCCAGCACTGCCTCTCACAATATTATGTAAATTATAAACTTCAGATGACTTTTTCTAGAAAATTAAAGGAAACAATATTTGTTGCACAAGATTGTGAAATGAATTTTTGCGCTTCGTTTTTCCTCCTACCTCTTGACAACTTTTACAAAAGAAAGAAATTGGATTGAGCTTGTAAGACAGTGAAACTGATACGGATACCCACAGAAAGAGTGTATCGGTAGTCGTAGGGATACTGACGCCGCCGTTACAATTTACAAGTTGTTTGCATAATTCTTCACAGGAAACGGATACGACCTCCAGTTATACGTATGCAGTCATGGTGGCATAAACCATCTAAAAGAAATATCTTCTTTCTTACCAATGCCAATGGCGCGTCTGGATGAAGTCTTTACCACAATGAAAAAAAAACTCTTTATTGCAGATGCAATTTAAAAGGACAAAGAGTAAGTTAAAGTGTGGGTTTCCTATGGGAATAGAATCGTGAGGTTTTTTTTTTTTTTTTTTTTTTTCATTTTATTAATGAATGACGATGACTCTAGAAAAGTAGATCATAACCATTTAGGACTTTTGTGTTTTTTGCATGTTTTTGATCAAGAAATTAAGGACATTTTTCAAAGGCCAAGCAACTAAGCAACAAGTAGTGGAAAACATCGGAGAGGAGAAGTATTTATTTAAGGGATATAAATAACTATGGGTTAAATTGTCTTAAAGCTTTTCCTAGGCTCTAGACTTTATGGCAAGTCTTCCGGTCGATGGCAATTTGCAGCACAATGACCACCGACATAGTGATAATTTGAGCAAATCTTCTCATTAATAATAGGTATATCGTATGAAATGATGATATGTATTAAGGCCGTGTGTCAACTGGGCTAAATATTTATCCTCGGACAATTTTGTGACACTTGATAGAAAAGTTCACCAAAATCCAATCTTAAAACAAAGATTTATCGAATTTTACGCTATTAATTAATTGAAATTCAGTGTTTTATTTTCTCTTTAACATTCTAGCAAAAGAAAACGTCAAAAAAATAGCCTATATTATAATTTATTATTTTTCTCCCAGAGCAGGGTAATTTTTGACAACTGAAAATTCGTTTTCCACCACGATAGTGTCAGAAAATGATCCGAGGATAATTATTTAGCCCAATTGACACACGACCTTAATATGTAAAGGGTTTTTCAACAGGGACGCTACAAAAGTAGAGCGACAGGGACAGCAAACGACGCCGAATTTCTTGCCGCTCTTTTGACATTTCTCTTCAGTAACAGTAAGGTTTGCCATTTCATGATGGAAAGATATACGAGCCAACAACGAGTCGAAATTATTAAAGATTACTACCGAAATTCCGAGTCAGTGGCCTCAACGTTAAGAGCGCTACGTCCAATTTATGGTCGTCATAATCGTCTTAGCAGATCAACAATTGAGCGTCTAGTGGAAAAATTTGAATCCACAGGAACAGTACAAAATGTTCCCGTGCCAGTGAGACAAAGAAGTGCCCATAGTGTTTTATTTAAAAAAAACTTTTGTAGCGCTCTTATTGAAAAACCCTGTATTAAACGTCAATATGGTGTCAGATTTTGTCTGCACACACTTTAGGACAGAATCAAACGTCATATTTACATCATCATGTCAAAAATCTACACAATTTCTGACATGTGTTGTGTATTTATGCCGTTTTCGATTGGTCGTCCAGAACCGTCCGGAACCAATCCGAACGCTTCTGAAAGCGTTCGATTGGCACTCAACTGACAGTTCTTCTACTGAAAAGAAGAGAAATTTGCATCTGGGTTTGAATTCAGAACCGCGGAGAGTTCTTCCGGACGGTTCTGGACGACCAACCGAAAACGACATTAGTATTGACTGTTTCAGACTAGTTAGCTTGCACCTCATTGTTAAAAGGAAGACTTCCGTCTTGAGAGGATTAACTGGATATGTATTCCTCGCAGTCTCGCAGGATTTATCGTGGCATGTTGCATCTCAAAGAGAGGGTGATTTCGAACAGCAAACTTGGGCACGTACAGCTTTAAAAGTCTTTTAAAGTTGCCTCAACACCGCACAAAATGATTCAAAAATGTCAACTATGTAAGTAACACATAATATCCCTAAAAACAAACACGTCCCACATAAAGAGGGACTAATTCTACTTCCGTATTTCCATATTACCTACATAAACAAACAAAAATGGTCAACGAGAAAGAATCCGTTCTTCTATACAGTAGGTATCTTGCAGCCACATTGTCTGGTGTCATTTGCATAGTTGGAAGACAAATCGATTAATGAAACTGAGACGATGCAAATATAATGCAAATGACAAACTCTGCAGTTCCGCAAATGCAGAGAAAATTCCATCCCCCAAGAACAATGAATAGGGAACACCATGTAATCGTTGGCTTTTAAGCACACAACCGTACGTAAACTATTGTTATCATCGCTCCGCACAAAAGAATGACGTGTGGGAGTTCTTTAACCTATCCCACATCCATTAGGGGATGGAAACTTAAAATTACATATACGACGAATTGAAAAAATCTTTAAGAGGAGGACAAGTAGAAGTAGATTGCCAAAAATTTCATTTCCATAAAATCAATGCCAATTCTATGCATGGTTGACGCCTTTGAACTCATTTAGAGTCTTCTCTCATAATAAAACTACATTCTATGGCTAGACAAGATTTAACATACATCTGTTATATAACAAAAATAAACTTGGACTTACCACTACAACGACTGGATATTCACGCTCGAGTTCTCGAACACAGGTGCAGGTTATCCCTGACAGGCACTAACGATTATTGAAATTTTTCTTTTCTTTATTTTAATTTGCACTATAAACACTTTTATTGCAAAATATGCAATTCATTTATTTAGCAATAATTTTTTTTTATTTAAGGATTCACACAACCAAAAAAAAAACAAACCCGGAAATTTAAAATTAATGACAACACACCAACGTATAGGATGTTTGCACAAAAAGAAACAAAATTTATCAGCGAATTTCAACGGAAAAATTACGAATATGAAACATCAACCGATATGAAAGAAAATAAAAAATTTTCTCAATTTCCACAGTGGATTTTTTCATAATTTCCTATTTTGTAATCAATTTGGATTATTTTCTTTTGTTAATTTTCTAAGTTTGCACTGGAGTATTGGACACTGGACAGGATACTTGCTTTATCCGTTTATTTTTCTCCCCTGAAAGTAGGATAAATATAAAATCAAAACAGGATTCAAGTAGAGAAATTGAAATAAGCTTTTTTTTTGTATTTTCCTCTGCAGAGGGAAAAATTCACGCGCACTTTTCACTGCAAGAACTGTTCTCTGAAAATGCAATTTCAGGTGGAACACCGAGTAACGAGACCGAGATACAAATTTCGGGCGATGCGATGATGAAGACGACCGAAAACGACGACGCCGACGATTATTTTCCGAAATCGTTAAAGCTTAACCCTAAAAAGAATGCAGTCATTTAAAAGAGCTTTTTTATTGTCATCATCCCCTAAATGTGTGTACAGTTTGCTCTGCTGTCTGTCGTTCCATACAGTTAGTAGAAAGATTTTGCGAACTTCTAAATTATAAAAAAAACTAGCTGTCATCTTGTTTGCCTGCTAATTTGATAGTCGTGGAGAGTGGTCGAGTGAGTTGCTGAGTTAGATGTCCTTAATAAATTAAAATAACAATAAATAATTGGCGCAACAGGTTCGTATAGGCAAAACACCCTAGGCTAGCTTGAGCTTTTCACAATCATTCGTTTGTGTGAGTTTTTATTTTTTGGGACAAATGGAAGGAAGGGACCTACAATTTTCTGTCGAGTGCGAACGACTGAATTGAGAAGCATTTCAAGGACAGTTTAAGACTTCGATATCTGTCAGACGTTCCCGAGAGGTGGCGCAGTGGAAAAAACCTCAAGATGGTAGTTTGTGTTCTTCCGCAAATCGAACCTGAGGCACCTCCCTCACACTCATTTGTCATTAGTCTCCGCACATTTAACCACTGAGCCACTGCGCCCAAATGTTGGCCGATTTGTGCTTATTTTGTAAACCTACCTATTTTGACTTGCCACAATATTACCATGAGTAGACTTGCACCCTTATGATACGTTTCCACCGGACGCTAACCCCGAGATTAAGTGCAAGAGGTTTAAAATGAATCCTGAAGTGTTTCCACAAACACAAAAAGAGATTAATTTGACGTTTCACCAGGTTGTCATTAGCTGTCAAATTGAAAAGTGTGACAAATGATAAAAAAAATTAAACAATATATTCTTTCGAAATGAAAAGAAAGCACAAAATATGAGTGGCATTAAATCTTAAAATATTATAAGCTCATCATTTTATTCTCCAAACTAATATGAAAGTTTAAATGGTTGTATTGGCCTTTTGTTCACGCAGTCGCGATGACATAAATGTCAAATGCAGCTCTGTTTGTTTTTAATTTTAGACAGCGTTTTCAAAAACATGCGAACCTGATCAGTTTAATAGTACATTTACACCGCACCTAAATTCAACATTTCAGCAGACAACATTTCGAAATCCAATTTTGCGTTCCCATTGAAACTTCAACATTTCAAATGACAGCTAGTACCAGAATTGATTCTCACTGGTGTTTTTTATGCTTCGAAATCAGAAGTGGTTTGTACCTAAAGAATTAATTTTATAATTATATTAATCTAAACATGAATATAAGTCATAATTCAGACATATTAAATACAATCTTAAATAAATAATATTAAATACAACAAAAAGTTCCTCATCGGATTTTTTTACAGCGGTTTTTTTTGTTCAGTGAGCCCAAAAGTCATCAAAATGAGGTTTGTTCGATTTGACATACTTGCAAATGCAGCGATGAAATTCAACATTTCGCTGAAATTCAACATTTCGAAATGCTGGAAAATGTATGGCGAAATGCTGAGCATTTGGCCTGAAATGCTGCATTTAGTCGAAATGATGAATTTAGGTGCGGTGTAAACGTACTATAAGGAGATTAATTTTTCATGGCATTAAATTTTATATGATACTTCTCGAGATTAACGAAAATGAATTCTAATCTAATGAATGGGTAGATCTAGAATGAGATGGTTAGATCAGTTCATAATCTCTCCTCTATGGGGATTGCCCTTGATGATTTGGAGTCGATGGCGGAGGATCGAGAGCTATGGAGGGTACACTTGAGCAACCTACACCCGCGATCCACTTAATGGACAAGCGGACCATTTGAAAATGAATGAATGAATTCTAATCTCGGAATTAATCTCCGGTAGATACGTAGCATTACGAAACACGCCTTTGGGTGTATGAATCGCAACTTTTTGTAGATTTTGCAACACTGCATAGCACCACTTACTAAAGATGTTTAGCATGAGTTGTCACCATTTTATGTAATGTATCGGAAATTGCTTACCACACTTTGACTCAACGTTTGGAACATTCAAACTGACAGTGGTTGAAGTACTATTTTTTGTTAATGATTCATAATACATATTAATTTTCAAATGAAATCATATGGAAACGAAGTCGTTCTATGTTCTACAATTTTAAAACGTTAGGTATACCTAACTGACCTAATTGACACAGAAAACAAACTCAATTGGTCGAACATTTTTTGACAGTTAAAGATCAACCATATTAGAATTATGTGGGCTTAAGCTAGTGTCAAAAATGGATAAAAATTCACTGAAGTTCAATCGTTCAATCAAACTTTGACACTACAAACCATCAAATCTTATTATAGTTCCCACTTTAGGCTTGTCGTTTGTGTTTGTAGATATGTTTGTTTGTAAAAATGCAATATCTACAAACTGTCATTATGTTGTAAAACAATTACACTTATATTTTATATTAACAGTTTAATGAACCGCACGATAACTTGTTTGCCTTCCTGTACAAATCAAAAAATAGCAAATGAAAATCTAAGAGGCACCTACCCTTAGTGATATCAGTGAACCATGGCAAATGCATTTTCAATGCAGTATAAAAAGCTTTCAGAGCTTTTTATCGCACCCCTATATTCTAACTTAAAGTTTCTATGCTTTTTTCTCAACTTTTTCTTATTGAAATTTTGCCGGTCGGTTATTTTTGTTTTGTTTCTCCATGTAGGTCTGCAATTATCCCTACCGTCCTTGCCCAAGGGAGAGAAAACTAATATTTTCGTTGACTTGTTGTAAAAAGTATTCAGACTCAACGAAAGCTTTGTGTGTTTTATTTTTTTTTTTTTTTATGGCCGTTGACATCTCTGTCAAACACACAGAAGCACGTGTGCGCTGATTTTTATTTTTATTTTGATTTAAATTTATTTTTATGCATAACATTAACCCCATGTGTATTCTCATTCCACTATTGGATTGGAATCTCATGCATTTATTGACTGACTAGTGCTCTTTATTCGGAATTCTTTTAAAATGATGTATTACTATGAGTAGGTATATCTTGAAAATGGGTGGATACCATACGAATAGAGCTTATGAATCACATGTCTGCCAAAAGAGGAATGTTTACATTTTGATTTTGATATTATGAATTGAAGTGTAGTGTAGGGGGTTTGTTTTTATAATGTAAAATGGAAAAAGCTTGAGGGGTGGGAAAATCGTTGGGCAAGCATGCTTATTGATTTAAAATGGAAGCAGAAGTGATATTTTTGTCTGCAAATTATGTTTTTTTTTTTTTTTATACACTTTGAAGTATCCGGCAGGGGAAATCGAAGAATTTCGAAGAACATTTCAATTTCATCATAAACTGAGGAATAAGAAAGCACAAATGAATGGAATTTGGTCAAAGGAATTTTCTGGATAGTCTTGATTGTTCTTTGGCTCTGTGTAAATAACAATGCGGTACTTTGATATTCAAATAAGTATGTACTGTAAATAAAAAAAATAATTTCGACAACACGGTTTATAGAAAATTACATTGCGCAGTAAGCAAATTTCCAAAGAAAAGAACATTTGTTGCAGTGATATGATGGCAGATTAAACTACAATTTGACACTAAATGAAAAAGCGTAACAGGAACTTATGTGTGTAATCCAGCTTAAGGCAATGTGCGTATTTCATTTTCAATTGGCCCCTATGATCCAATTGTGGTTGAACCTTCAAGTTTTATTTTGCGAGATGTTTTTGATGTATACGACTAGATAGTACATAAATGTAACTTATTAAGAACAGACATACTTAGAAAATATGGAGAGATTGACACCGTATAAACATGACAGTTTTGCTGACAAATAGATCGAGCAGAATAATTTGACAACGACGCTATTTAAATAACCGCCTTCTAATGTCGTTGGGGGCACACATACAGGCATGGTTGAAGTGTCAATCTAATATCAAAATGATTCCAAATAAAATCTAGTACTTTATCATGCCTACTTAAGTTGCAGTTTAAATGCACATTTTCCGTCCGAACGTCTATTCCAAAAAAATGCTTACCTAACAAAAACCATATCTTTCATGTACTTAACCATCTTCTAAGTCACGTCAATGACTGTCTAGACTGGAAGCTAAATGTATACGTATGTCCATTGTCCAAATTTGTCACATCTTTCAATTAATTTGGTGTTCAAATTTATAGGGTTAACAAAACGCATCGTGACTAGATTAATTATGATAGTTTGACGGAAAAAACTCAGTCATATGTCAAAGACAGCTAGCGACTAATTAACATCGGCCGGTCCGGCGCTCTGAAGATCAGCAATTTTGTAATATTTCTGATTGGATAAGTTGCCGAGAAGTAGTGTGACAAGTATATCACTATTGCTATTTATATCTAGAAGTCGAAATGTCCCCTAAATCTAGCTCTTCGTCATTCCTCGTGATATCTATTATTACGAATTTAGTAGTAAATTAGATATACATTCTATTCTCAACTTGTAGGATGACAGAATTTTTACTTAAGGGGGTTACAGACGTAGCGTACGTAATGTAGACATAGGTACCTTTCATACTCTGTGACGCATGGTACCTACCTATCTACTAATAAATAGTAATTTTTGAGTCCAGTAAAAATAACCAGTGTGGGCGCAGTATAGCGCAGTGGTTAGTGTGCTGGACTACTGTGCGAGGGATCCCAGGTTCGATCCCCGGAAAAACACAAATTACCTACATCTTAAGGTTTTTTCTACTGCGCCACCTCGCGCGAACGTCTGACAAACATCCGAGAGTATGACTGTCTTGAAAAAGCTTCTCAATTCAGCCGTTGGGACTCGTAAGTCGTCTTGAATTATCTGGAGTTAAATTTACCTCAGCGCGACTTATTGACAATAATTGTATGTTTTTCTCCTGGGAATACTGACTGGGTGAAACTAGACATACCCACGAACAAAACAAAATTTAGCGCACATCACTGATTACTATACCTACCTACTTATTACTTACTTTGCTTAACTTGTTTGCTGTCAGAAGGAGAATATGAACCAAGAGAAATAATGTAAATTAACCGTCGCGTCGTTGCCTGTATGTAACCGTGAATGAACTTCAAAATGCAATGCTACCAAATCTATCAGACTTCAATAGCTGGAGCTTTCTTTGAAGCAGTTTCTTCATTATGACCTTTCTACGACCGACTCGTGCGATCTCGATGCCTGCACGAAATTGGTCTATACACATTATTATTAAATTTGTCAATAGATTGCACCGGTGCTGTTGTACGTGACAGCAACTAATTATCTGAAAGCAGATGTGATATATCCATTCACTAATCTATAAACCGGAAAACTTTGATAGTTATAACCTCAAACGACACTGTTCCCACTTTAATTAAATAATTAAATGCACATCAAGTTTAAAAAAATCGCAGTACCTACTCCAGATGAAAATGGAACACAATCATTACAAGTGTGTATATGTGGTGTGGTGAGGAAAACCAATCGAAATTCCGCTCAACCTGAACAGAAACAATCTCACCAAGATCAGTGCTAGTATATAAAAATAGCATTTAGACAGTGACAATTTCATAATTGAGAAATTTGCGCGAAACTCCCAAGCCAATAGAACCATTTTTCAAAAGTCTGAACAACTCAGAAAGCTGTCACTGACTAGTGACGCGTTTGTTAATATTTCGACAGAAGCGCCACAAATGGGTTGTGTATGAGAGCTAACCCAAGAATATACAAAATACTGTTCTAGCCAAATGGGGCACAAAACATGGCCGAATCGGAAAGGCCGTCATAATAAACACTATACAGCTATAATTTTCAGGTAGCTAGGAATTTTGTCTATCTCGGCTCAGTTATAAAATCTACAAATGGCTTCACATCAGATATCATATCACAAAGAATTAGGTGTCAATCGCTGTTTCTTTAGCTACTATGTATTATAATTACACATGTCAAAAATCGTGTCAATTTTGATGTCAGATTTTATTTATCTACACACAACTTTAGGACAAAATCTAACGTCATATTGACGTCAGCATGTCAAAAATTGACATAATTTTTGTTGACATGAGTTTTACCTAATATTATCTTTTGACCTTAGAAAACAATATTGATAAGAAAGCACTTGTGAAGTAGAAGCGGACCTCAACCAATTTTGACCTGTAGAGGTAGGTTATACCTTATTCACACCAAGCCGAAAACCGAGTTTTCATCAAAAAAGTTTAGAAAACTCGTGGATGCATTCACACCGAACACCAACTCGTTTTCGTTTGACGTTTCAATTAGCTGTGAAACTAGCTATGCAATTTTTGTAGCGACTAAACTTTTATTTTAGTTACTAAACTTCGCTCGTATTGACATAATATACAAACTAAATTATTTAAGCTACTTGATAATCGTTAACTTATGATTAAATGCATAAAATAATTAACATAAGCAACAATCAAAATCAAAACATCTGAAAACACCATTTAGTTGTGGCAGGTAGTGCTGCCGTTCTAAAATTATAGTGAAATTGAATAATTTGCTCTTTATGGTGCAAAGATACCAAGAGATTCCACATTTGTAAACAAAAAACTAGAAGAAACGACAGCACTGAGAGAGAAAGCTATCCTGTCAGCAGTTTTTCTGAGCTCGCTGAATGTTGCAAAAGGTGTGTCTCCTTCAACAACCCAAAGATTGTACTCGTTTTCGTGGCGTTTTCATGGAAAACGACCTCAAACAACTCGTTTTGAAAACTGCAATATGTATGGGAAAACTTCTGTTTCGACTGTTTTCGCGAAAACCCAGTTTTCGGCTTGGTGTGAATAGGGTATTAGGTTAGGTTAGGTTATGGTATACCTAATTCTGATACGAAAGAACACAATGCAAGATCAAGTTATTGTCAGATCATATAGATTTTTTTCGGGATCATTTAATTTAGTTAATTTTAAACTCCAATTTTTTTTATTTTAATCACCTTGTGGTTGTTGCAATAAACTAATTTCTTTACGTAGCTATTCTAGGTCGAAGCAAAATACACGCTTTATGTCATATATGTATAGTTCACTGCCATATAAATTTATTGACGTATATTCATCTATACCACGCCACCTTTATTAATTTTCACTTTACTCTCAATGAATTTTCCATTAAAACCCGCACTTTGGTCAGACACAACCGCAATCGCGTACCGATCATCGTTCCAATTTATTCTCAAAATATAATTATTATTATTGTTTCAAATATGATGCGAGCTACTGAATTGATGTGCCGCGAATGTCTACCGCGCGCCGCCGCCGTACCACAACGACCCGTCGTCGTAACGCTTCTCATTTTCATGCAAGTTTACTGACTGACAGTGACACTTTCATTAAATGAACTTCAAGAATAATCTCATTTTTGCAAAAGTGAAACAGAAGTTAACCACAATGAGTGCTACACGCATCACTTGTCATTTCTCACTATGCAATCTAATAATATTCGTTTAACTTCACAATACTGTTATCTTAATGTTGGGTGACGAATTGAAGGCGTCTATAATATAGATACTTATCTATTTAAAATAATAAAAGATAGATTCACATAACTAATGTGTAAAATAAAGAAACACTTTTATTTTTTTATTAATTTATAAATCACGATTCACGATCCGTCTCGTGGTACAGCAGCTACGCGCTCTTTGTATTTGTGACAAGCGAAATCAGTTCTTGGCGAGGCTATGGTTTATCAAATTGGCAGGCTGTAGAGCACGACATTTAAAAACACTCTAGATAACGTCTACAATGAACAAAATGCGCAAACGACAAACAAAAAAAAAATATATTTACCAGCATCAAGTAGGAATAATAAAAAAAAAATGTTTAAGGGATATTTCCGACAAAGGGACTGATGGAAGCGTTTAATCAAAGTTGTGGTGGGCAGCACGGTGACTTGATGCAAATATTGACGCGCGATAGAACTATGGTCATAGATTTTTAATGGATGTTTACACTTGTTGTTAGAGCTTACTTGTAAATTGGCCGATGAGTAAACAATAATTGAAGTATTGTATCTTTATTGATGTAAATATGAACGTTAAATAGATCAATATTGAAGAACTTATTGGTTAAATGTCTATATTTGACACATGCTTAAACCAACACCCAGTTAGATATGCTTCACCTTTAATGGTTGGTATTGGCAATAAAATGTTGCGCTGAATTTAGGGCTTGTACATAATTAGTACGATTGTAAAGCAATAGATGGGATTGGTAAAATAATCTTGCGCAAAATGGCGCCCAGTTTAAGACTAAGTGGATTATATTCTTTGCGTATGAGGTATGCGTATGACGTATGAGTAATGAGATGAGGACCAGCGACCAGGTTAAGGTCTTGAACTAAGTGAAACATGCACGCAAGTCAAAACTGAGACGCCCGAGATGCGAATACGAAAAGCAACTTCCGGTAAAAATTAGATCACTTCACTATACCGCAATTAATGACAACAATGGGAGCGGAAATTGGAGGTATTTCCGGGTAGCTTTTGCAGGTGACCCCATCAAAGACATGAGAACTTGCTTCTATATCCTATACATCCACTTGTAGAGAGACAGAGATTTTGCCTGACCTACGAGTGGAAAAATTAAGTTATGTTCAAGTTCAAGCTCTTTAAGAAAAGAAGTATTATGAAGTGAGAACGTCATTATCTCAAGTTAGCATTGCTTAGCATTTCGGCCTCCAATTTATCAGCAGACTTAATTTTTTTGCATTTTGCGTTCAAGAAAACTAAGAAGCGTTCAACAAAAGTCCCACTAATCAGAGAGCTAGTACGCCTTTATTAAAATGTTTGTACTTGGATACTGTATACAATAATAATTCGCAACTGTCATACCTTAGCAGGGCAGGTTTCATCTATCGATTTCAATTAATTTGTACCATTAAGTCTGGAGTACAACTAGGTATGCGATAGACAGAGCTTCTAAATGATTTGGTTCTAGATAGGAATCATTCAACAAATTTCGCTTAATATGTCAATACAAGTGATTCCTACATACTTATTTTCATTCATTCATTATTCTCATTTTGAAAATGCACCGTCTAATGAAACCCTTCAATTTCTATTTCACATGAAAACGAAAGTAAATATTTATTTCTAATAGGAAACACCACCATTCACATTCATTCATATAAATACAAAAATGTCTTATGACATGAGTCAGAATTTGACGTAATTTGCTTCACACAGGCGGAGCGCGACAATAGATTCGCATTTTGTTTGACAATAATTAAGACAAGAGCATTGTTTTCATCAATGTTGAAATAAGTATCTTTTCTAAATTCATCGCAAAAGCGTGAAAACGATTCCTTTTGTTTACATTGTGTTTACTGCTTTATATACATAAGAAAAAAATAAATGAACTATAATGGGTCTGTCCCTGAACTGATGTCTTTATCGACAGACAGACAGACCAAAGTCACTTTCTCAAGTTTTATGCCATTTAATTCAGAAAAAAAATTTAAAGGTCACATAATCAATCTCACACCCTTTCCTGCAGCGAACATTAGGGGTTGTTGTACCGAACTTGCCAAAAACCGACAAGTATTTTTGTCATTGTGCGGCTGTAACTATGGACTAAAATATCGATTTGACATAAACTGCCTAGGGGCTCTAAGGTCTACTATACTGCAGTCGATGCAAATACAAAAAACTCACCCTCGACGTTGTGAACCACCCGCAAGAGTTTATTTATTTTAAAGAAAATCAATGGCACGAGAATGACACATTAAAAAAAAAACGAATAATTCCTTCAATTGATGTGAAATTACACTGTTAACAAACAAACGAATAAAACTGACAACGTATTAATTAAAAAGCACAACGCTAATCATTCTAGGGTGGTTGACAGATTTTCGTAGTCAATGCTTCTTTTAAATTTGTTCGCATTTCTTGCTTTATTTAACCAGCCCGCCTCTCGCATATTTTTAGAGCAGAAAATTATGTCACAAGGCAGAACAGCAGAAAATATACAACACTAAAACGGAACAGATAATTTCTTGTCACAATATTGCCCGAAAAACTCACAATTGAATGATTATGCAAAAATGACAGTTGAGTTGAGTAAATAACTCTTGAAATGACTGCACTCTATCTTATGTACCGTCATTTACCTTTCAAAACTATGCACTTTGTAAAACAAAAAAATTTAAAAATGTCGAAAATAATTTCAAAAAACCTCTCACGAACACGAATGAAAATTTCTCGGCAAACTGACGGATCAAGTGAAAATTGCTGCCCATGCATACAAAATGTCAAATTAGTGCTATTTCTTTCGACTGAAGCTTTTCGAAAACACAAAACATTTGGATTTTCGCATTATTTTGACGAGAGAAGGAAGAGGATAACTATATAGAATTTGAATGGGGGTATGTTAAATGTTACGATTTTAGAATTTTTTTTTTTTGACGAAGGACTCAGTGCGCAGGCCTCGGCGAAAATTAAGAGCTTGCCATTGTTGTTTCTTGTATATCGCGCGTGAGTCTTTTATTTTAAAAGCTATATTGAGAGAATTGACGGTTGGTAGGTACCTACCAACCCTGTATGTTGTGTGTGAAAATTGTTTGTTTTGTTTTGATTTGATTTCATTGAGAAACGCCGATGAGCGAGAAGGCAAATATTGCGAGAGTGGAATTTGCTCGGCAAGTGGCTACCGCTGCAGCGCGTAGCTGATTCAAGTCATTTTTTGAATGTTCATATAAGAAAGGTCAATGTACTCCAATATCGCATCAGTTTTGATTAATATATTGTGTGTAGTTTACGGGGTAGGTATTTCGGAGAAGATTCAAGCATTTGGCTACCATCAATAAGCAACCATTGTTGAGTAGATGAAGATGAAATGGGAAATGTGTTTAATGAATTTAAAAGAAAAAGATGTACCTAAGGATAGTGTTTATAAAGTCGTGCTCTTTGCACCTACTTTCCCACCTCATGTCAGGAGCAAAATCTATCTATTATCCGAATAAACATGCGGGGATTAAAAAAAAATCTATAGGAACCATTAATGCCACTTTACGATTGTGTCTTAAAATCAAAATTATAGACACTCTTGATTTAGAAGCATGTCAATCTGATTTTGAGTAGGAGTATTTTATGATGTTACAGCAGTATGAATTATACCTACTATATAAATTGCTCTACGAATTGAAGGTTCAGTATAATAGGGGAAGGCGGCCTAAAATGATTCGGTTACCCTAGGAACATTTCTCAAAGTTAATTTCAAGCAATTTGACCATGAAATATCAATAAAATAGAAATGCTTAATGCCCAAAACACACGTGCAGAATTCACTGCGCAGCAGGATTAGAATACACATGTTCTTATGTGGTGAAACAAATGTAAATTCTGCAGCCACCGCAGCACTGCAACATGTCCCTATTTCTAATGCCCAAAACACACGTGCAGAATTCACTGCGCAGCAGGATTAGAATACACATGTTCTTATGTGGTGAAACAAATGTAAATTCTGCAGCCACCGCAGCACTGCAACATGTCTCTATTTCTAAATCCACTGCATAGCAACGCAGTGAATTAAATTAAGTAGACTTGGCAGCATCGAATTTTTAAATTCAGCTACTGATGCATACGAGGAAAAGAGAGACGGGAATTATTTGTCGTCTTTGTTTCACTCACGTATTTTTCCCCTCATTGACAGCACCCGCTGCAAATTGAATTCTGCACATGTGTTTCATCTGCAGTACTGCATGCAGTGAAGCATTCAGAATTTCTGCACATGTGTTTTGGGCATAAATCCACTGCATAGTAACGCAGTGAATTAAATTAAATAGACTTGGCAGCATCGAATTTTTAAATTCAGCTACTGATGCATATGAGAAAAAGAGAGACGGGAATTATTTGTCGGCTGCGTTTCACTCACGTATTTTTCCCCGCATTGACAGCATTCGCTGCAAATTGAATTCTGCACATCTGTTTCATCTGCAGTACTGCATGCAGTGAAGCATTCAGAATTTTCCGCACATGTGTTTTGGGCATAAAAGAATCAATGCGAGGTATAAATAAAATAATTTTCCTTTTGCCAATGTATATAAGAGTAAATGTTGCCAAACCTGGTAGCACTGGGCAATGTTTTGTGTATAGGGAAATTTATGTCGATTTCCATTGTTTTTTTTACCGTTTTGTTCTCAGATCTCAGATTTTCCCTGCCCAATGGAAATGAAAAGAGATCACTTTTTTTACATTTATGGGTATCGTGAATAAATTCCGATGGAAATATTTCCCTTGTCAGCAATGTAAAGCAAATTGCTGAATGGGAAACAATTCCGGGGAAATATTATTCGCGATAGGGGTGATTATTTGTGTTATTATGTTATTTGACAGCCAGCTATTTTTAAATTGCAATTTGTGTTTAAAAAAAATGTCACTTGTTTTGGTAGGTATTAGTGAAAGTTTGTATGAATCGAGAATCGAGATTCGCAAAATTGCTCTGAATCTGAAAAAAGTGTTTTTTTCCGCCCAAGGGAAAACGAATTTGACAGACAGCTGAATCAAATCTCGAAATTTGGATTTATGTCCTTCTGTGAAAGTTACATAAGACCAAATTCTAGCATTTGGCTTTTGATAAAGCGTCATAAGGCCAAATCGGGAAAGTGACAGAAAGCCAAATTTTCGGTTATTGCTTGTTAGTGTTAGGA
The DNA here is from genome assembly GCA_955612985.1 of Cheilosia scutellata. Taxonomy (NCBI): domain Eukaryota; kingdom Metazoa; phylum Arthropoda; class Insecta; order Diptera; family Syrphidae; genus Cheilosia; species Cheilosia scutellata. The sequence continues at coordinate 118,053,076 of OY015312.1, forward strand.
ATTTTTTTCATCATGAAATAAATCCTAAATTAATTTATAAATGAAATAAATCCTAATTAATGGCTATTTCACTCAATGTTGTTAGGAGTTATTTCATCAATGTTAGGAGTTTTTTCATTTTTCTTAAAATTTAAAATTATTTTGTATTTAAAATACTGTTTTCCAAACTTCATAGTTGTGTAACTCTTCTTTGACTTCTCATCGAAGATGATAAATCATGTGCATATAAAGTTCTCCAACTTTGCACAAATTATTTTCTTCAAATTTCTTCAGTTATTTTTATAAGTGCACAAAACTGATAAATTAATTAGACTTGGTAGTACTTTTTATGAAATAGCAATGAATTCATTCATGAAAGAGAGTAAGAACTTGACTTCCGTTTCCTTTAATTTAAACGTTCGTTTTAACGGCTTTCCCTCTGTTGCATCAATCTTGCATACATAACCATAGAAGATTAATAGGGCAGCTGAAGGCACCCATCAATCATTTAAATTTATCGAAACTCATGACCTTGTGAAGCAAAAATGATTGACCGGTATCATTTTCACTGCATTTTGGGACAAAGCGGGTTCACACCGCACTGAAAACTGAGTTTTCGACAAAAAGTTTACGAAAATTCGTCGATGCATTCACACCAAACACCAACTAGTTTCCGTTTGACGTTTCAATTACATAGCTGTGAAACTATGTAGTTGTGAAATGTTTGTGGCGACTAGACTTTTATTTTAGTAACTAAACTCCGCTAAACTAAACTCCCAGGTTCGATCCCCGGAAACACACACAAATTACATCTTAAGGTTTTTTCTACTGCGCCACCTCTCGCGAACGTCTGACAAACATCCGAGAGTATGACTGTCCTGAAAAAGCTTCTCAATTCAGCCGTTCGGACTCGGCATAAAATTGTAGGTCCCTTCCATTCGTTCCAAAAATAGAAACTCACACAAAACGAATGGTTGCGGGAAGCTAGGCCTTGGGTGTCTACCGCCTGTTGCGCCGCTTATTTATTTTTAAACTCCGCTACTTGACAATTGTTAATTTATGGTTAAATGCATAAAATGATTTACATAAATAACAATCAAAAACAAAACATTTGAAAATAAATAAATAAGATAACAAGAGAAGTTTGTTTTCGCAAATACCGAGTTTGGGCTCGGTGCGAATAGAGAGTGCCTCCATCCCTGCATGCATTGCATATGTACCTTGAATTAAAGAAGCTCATAATCTGATTGTGTTTGTCCGATTTTTATTCTTTTTAAATAACACATCACAATGTTGAATAATGTTATATGGGTTTGTAATACAAAAATTATGTAATTTTCTACTTAAATAACTTTTCTACGAAAGTTTCTCCTACATATCGATAATTTTAAAATCAAAATTTGTAAAAGAAAATCTACAAAATGTATGAAATCTTTGGAGCCCTTGTTTTGTTGTTCTTACTTTACGCTTCAACTTAAACCAATAACTCCTATGATAAGAGTTTTTTCTTGTCGTCCGCCACGGATTTCTTTGGTGACGATTTTTTGCCATAAATCATATCGGCAAATAAGCCGGCAAACACTAGCACCGCTCCAAACCACTGTCTGGGGATGAGAAGATTTCCGAAGAAAACAACAGAACACAGCACCGTGAAGAATTTTCTTGTGGTTGTTACAACGGAGCACGCCAATGGACCGAATCCAGCTACCATAAGGAAGATGAAGAGCTGACCCAGGGCACCGGCCAGAGCAAGGCTGGCTAAATGTGTCCACAACTCAGGGTGACGCGAGGCGAATGATATGAAATCCTTGCCTTCTCCTAGAAAGAGGTAATCAATTTGACATTATTTTATTTATACATTCAGTATTATAATGTACCTGTGACAAGCATTGCTGATCCCAGCATTAGTGTACTCCAAAAGTTCATTGACAGCATCATCTGTTGACCAGAGGGTGCACCTGAGGAACGCATTCGTTCCTGTACTGCGCCTGTAAGTCCATCCATGGAGAGACTAAGGAACAGCAATAACTCGCCTAAACCGGTCTTTTCTTGGGCAAGATTTGGATTCACTTTTCCTTCCTTGTACATGAAGAGAATAACACCGGCAACGATGGTCAACACACAGCCATACCTTGTCCACGAATACGACTTTTTCCCAATTAGCACACCAAGAATCATCACAGGAATTGGTTTGGCGGATTTTCCAACTACCTGAGTTGGGTATGGTACCCACCGCAGGGCCATATTCGAACTAACCATAGCAAGGAGGTACGTCAAAGAGCTCACCGCATAGTAGCCAGTGTGAGTGGTGTCTTCCTTTTGAGGTTTAGCCAAAAGCATTCCTAAACAATACACACATTCTATTTATTGCACAATATATATGTTAAATAGTAGCTACCCTTTGCAAATATGTAATTGCAGAAGCACTGTATCCAGACCAATGCCAGCGAATAGGTAAACCTCTCGCCCAGTGTACCGTCGTCATTCTTCGAATCACCATATCGACCTCTTGTGATTTTCTCTTGAATAATCCCATAATAGAAATAGCACAGGAAGATTCCCACAGCGAAGACCAGGAACTTATATTTATCGCTAATCATAGTTAAGTGTAATTTGCTGATGTTTACAACAAAGTTTCAACTGAAAGTAGCCACGTCGGGTAGTTTATACACGTTCAGTGTCGTTTCACTGGGTATTGGGATGGAATAATTTAAGTATTTACAAAGCAATTAGGTAATGTGTACGTTGAGGAGGCGTTAAATCTTCATTGCAGTTAGAAAATGTTGATTTGATGTTGATAATTGAAACAAAATATGTTTCGTCTGCAGTACACGTCAGTGGTTTTCGGAAAAAGATTGAAAGATTTGGGAGAAATGTCAAACGAGCTGGGAGTTGTTTACCTCCCAACTGGTTCGTGCGCCATCTGTGATGTGAAGTGGATACGAACGGAAGTGGTATAGTGGGTTGTGTCCAAAATAGATACCACTATCCGTTGGATTTAAATTTAAAAAGGGGAATTTAAAAAGAGGAATTGTGGTCTATCTACCTAATCCTAATGTCGTTTTCGATTGGTAATCCAGAAGTGTCCGGAAGAACTCTCCGCGATTCTGAATTCAAATCCAGAAGCAAATTTCTCTTCTTTTCAGTAGAAGAACTGACAGAAGTGTTCGGATTGTTTCCGGACGGTTCTGGATTACCAATCGAAAACGACATAAGTTGTTATTCTTATAGACAGATAAACGAATTGAGAAGTAAAGACAAAAATAAAGTAAAGATATTTTGACTGTTTCTGCGCTTAGTAGTAAAATGAGGTGTGTTGCTTTCAATGGGTTTTAATCCAGTGACAACCGGGCTATTTTCAGTTTATCAGACCTATCACGAATCCACGAAGACTTGTGATCGAGTTATGCAGCCTCCACCGTCAGCATTTCTGTAGGTTCGCAGTAATTTATGTCACTTTTCCAACGAGTTTCTTGAACAGGTATGGCTTCTGTTTCTATGCTAACATTTCAAATCCATCATATTTTGTAGATTACACCGTAAAGATTAGTACGCTGCTCGAGCTAAACTTTAGCTCCCAAAATTTAGCTGAGCTAAATTTAAGCGAATCCTTTTAGCCGAGCGGTACGCTGCTTCAGCTAAAAAATCAAATTTTCATTTCAGACTGTACCTCATGAATCTATCAAAATTTAGAGCTCCCATTAATGGTTCGGGGCATTTTCTGAAGCTAAATTTTGACAGTTCGTGTTGTTTTTTTTTTTTCTGTTGTGTTTTTGTGTTGCGGGAAAATAAATAAGAATGAGTTATTGTTATTGCAATGAATACATCGACCAGGAATACTTGGGAAGTGATGCATTTAAGATCAAAGAATAGCAGACGAGGAAGGAAAAAAAAGCGCAACGAAAATAAAATATTTTTCGTGTCGATGCATTTTTGAAGGAAATTATATTTTCAACGAACATTATTATGTTTTCTGTGGCACTTATGTATATCCACAGCGCACTCCATGTCAAAATTTAGCTAGGGTTTTAGCTAATGTTTGGAAAGAAAAATTGGAGAGCCGCTAAAATCTAGTTTAGCTCGAGCAGCGTACTAAGCTTTAACTTGCTGTAACGTTTATTTTACGAATGTCGAAATGACATTTCTTAAACTTTTTGTAAGAAAACCGATCAGGTACTTCTCTGGAAATTGAGAGATTTCTCAATTTGAGGTTTGACATTTTTCATTTTTCTATGCTGAAAGTACACGAACGAAAACGAACCTATTATGTTCACCGGCGCTTATATAATGCGTTGCAGTTGGCGTGGATGAGTTTCCTATCAGTTTTTGCGGTCTTTGTTTTAATAATCTCGGTGCATTTTCTGTTACAAAAGTGAATTGCTGGTACAATTTGCTAGTATTACTGCGGATGTGCCAAGTATCTTTGGATACTTCATCAATAGTAAGAATAGCGACCGTTTATTGCACTGCGACTTTATAGTCTAGACGTCTGGTTCGCCCCTTTTACCCTCCTTACCACCAATGCCAACATCCAGATGATAGCACATTGTTTCCATCTATCCATTACAAAGGTCGTGAGTGCAGCATCCTTCCTCCATTTACTTGACTTACGTTTGACTGCGTCTGACGTTATAGTTTGCATAGTGTTGCAGCTTTCTAAAGATGAAATAGTTGCAGAATTTCGTATAGAACTAGTCCCATGCAGCTTCCATAAAAGTGATAGTCCCCTTCTTGCGGGTATGCGCTGTGGACGTTCCCCCTTTGATGGTTTTATATTTTGCTTCTATGGTGGTTCTTGTCACTCCCAGAACCTCAGCCAGAAAAATAACTCAGCTTGCTATATTCTTAGAGCACATTTTGGTGCTAAAAATGTTTATTAACTTAAAGTGCGGCTTAGGAATTCTTTCGTTGCACCCTAAAATATAATTTAGCGATCTACAAATATGCACTTCCTACTCAAGAGTTGATTACTTAATCTCATGCGACAGCTGTGCATATGCCCATATGATAGATTAGTTTTACTGATCACAGGAATACCATATCTCCAAATCATTCAATCATTTTGTTTCAGCCCCCTATAGCCTTGCGTAAAAGTGAATGGTCACCTAATTGTAGATAAATATCAGAAAATATTTAAATACCGACGGCTATTCGAATGGTTTTCCAATGCATTCATCAATCGCCCCTCATCTACATATAAAGATTGTATGACCTTAAAATTGCTTTCAACCGCAATTCACAATTCCACAAAAAAAAAAAAAAATACGCACGCCGATAACAAGTGCACAATAGTACGACGACTGGTTAGGGGTAGAAAATAATTGCAGAGGGTTGACCCCTATATCTAAAACTGAAACAAAGTGGCACGTCACCCACGTGTTCAGGATGACAATTCCAGGTGTTCAATAAATTTATGAAGTTATGATAAAAAAAAATATTCCACACTTTGGATACTGTTCGCTTTAACCCTAGTTGACATTTTTTGTCAATTCTTTTGCCCGTGCCGTGTAATTTAGATGAACATGAACAGGGTCAGTCGATTACTGTAAGGAACTTATTTAGGTCTACAAAGAAGAGGGGAAACACTAGACGGTATACAGACAGGTGATTATAATTTTCTAACGTGTTTTAGACCCTAAGTTGTTTTACAGTAATTGAGCAAGGTGAATCCTCGATGCAGGTGGTTGATTTATGGTTTGTGCATTCATTGATTGTGTTCATTTTGCTTTTTTGTTTTAGGGGAGACACTTCTAGGAACATTTAAATATCCTTTCACTGTATCGTTGAATTGTCGAATTAGAATAGAAGTGTTTCAAAAACTGTTGTATAATAGACTAAATAACTTATAACTTATTACTTATAATACTATATAAAGAAGGACTGGAATGATCAATGTCTTATACAGAATCTCCTTAGTTGTTCGGGATACTTACTTACTTAGGCGGCTCTACAGTTCGGGGTGAACCGAGGCCTCAGCTAACAAGCCTCTCCAGTTAGCCCGGTCCTTAGCTAACTGCATCCAGTTGCGCACTCCTAGTCGGTTAAGGTCGCCTTCGACTTGCGCGCGCCACTTAAGGCGAGGTCTTCCTCTACTGCGTTGTCCCTCCGGGTTTGACTCGAAGACTCTACGGGCCGGAGCATTTGTTCCCATCCGCTCTAGCCATCTTAAACGACTAACTCGCAGTTTTTTGACCAGGTTGATGTCGCTGTACAGCTCGTATAGTTCGTCGTTGAATCTCCTTCTCCAAAGCCCGTCAACGCAAACGGACCGAAAATTCTACGAAGAATCTTTCTCTCGAAGCGACCGAGGATATCTTCATCCGCTTTAGATATAGTCCAAGCTTCAGCGCCATAAAGCAGGACTGGGATGATCAAGGTCTTATACAGAATCTCCTTAGTTGCTCGGGATAGGGATCTACTACTCAATTGCCTTCTTAGCCCAAAGAAACAGCGGTTGACAAGAGTTATTCTTCGTTTAATTTCTTCCGAGATGTTGTTGTCACAATTTATAGCAGAGCCGAGGTAGACAAAGTCCTTTACTATACTTCAAAGTTATAGCTTTCGATCAGGACGTTTTGTCGGATTCTACGATGTTGGGTGCCCCTTCTTGTTTATACTTTGTTTTGCCCTCGTTGACAGCTCGATGTGTTCTACATGTCAATATCAACGGCGTATGACGGACGGACTTTTGCAAGATCGTGCCTTGTATGTTGGCCTGTGTGTTTCGGACAATTCTTTCAGGTATGATGTAGAAGAAATCGCACGACAGCGCGTCATCTTATCTAAATCCTCTTTTGACATCAAAGGTTTCGGTAAGGTCGTTATACCAACCTTGATGCAGCAGCGAGTTTTTTCCATCGTCATCCTACACAAGCGAACGGTTTTTGGGATGCCAAAGCTAAACATGGCTCTGTATAGCTCGTCTTTATAGATGCTGTCATACCCGGCTTTGAAATCGTTCAAAAGATGGTGCATACCGATTTGGACTTCTTGGATTTTTTCCAGCATTTGCCTAAGTGGGGATATTTTTTCGACGGTGGGCGGTGAACTGCCCTAAAACCGCACTGACAGGGTCCAATCAGGCTATATGTATTTACGAAGTATTTAAATAGGATCTTGTAAACGATGTTAAGGAGACTGATACCTCTGTAGTTGGCGCAGTTGAAGGGGTCTCCTTTCTTGTGGACCGGGAAAAACCCGCCCTATAAAAATACGCTATAAAAATACGAAGTCTTTATTCGGCCGTTGATTTTGTATGACTGACTTTTACCGATGTTCGAGACACGACTATATAACCAACGTAGGGTAAAGATATTTTCATTAAAAACTCGTAGGTAGGGTGTGAGTTCATCACATAAGACGGCACCATCGCCATCCCTGGGGAACCATAACGGTCAAAACCTAAAAAAATTCACCCAAGCACTTAACTTCCCTACAGAATCTAAAAATGGTTTCAATTTTGTTTGAGAGGCCAACCTCATCCAAATTGTCGAAGAAGTACCTTTCAATGTGTTTCCATCTATTCCGAGCAATAACTTGACATTCAGATCAAAGAAGATGAGTAATATCCTCTGTGACCCGTAGGTCCTCACAATACCTGCCTGTGTCCGTATTTGCTATACCTATAATCTCCTAGCGTGTTTCCTAAGAAGGCAGTGTCCAGAGAGTATCCCTATCACCATTCGTAACTTTGATCTGCTGAGTTTACATAATTCTAAAGATTTTTTTCTCCGATCTAACTTAGCTCACAGAGCCTTTGAGACCTTGTGACCTACTATATCAGGTCTGTCCTATTTCTCTGAGCATTGTGCGACAGCTCCTGTCTAGTTCAGATTTAGAGGTGAGCGACTCTAGCGCCTTTAGTGCAACCTGAATGTCGATATCGATATTCTTGTTGGATATATTGATTCCATTTCAAGTAGATCAGCGGCTTTAAACAACGCCAGAACCTTTGCCTGGAACACACTTCATGTGTCCGGAAGACTTTACGTCACATGTAGCTCTATCTCACTAAATTATATACCTGACCCTGTACCCTCATTTCATTTTCTTTTGAAACCTCATTCTTTTGCCAGTCTTTCCTAACTGGGTTTAGCACTTCGTAATGTGTGTCGAAGTCAAGACCACCCAAACACTCATCCGCGTTATTAGGGATGGTGGAGAAAAATTCCTTTAGTATGAAGCCTGTGTCCTACCTGTCCAGTTTTGAAGATCCCTGCGTTAGTTAGTGCACTGTTCATAAAGATAAAAGTTGTGGGCCTAAACGTAGGTACAATGTCCGATAATAATATACTAAAGTTTAAAGCCTTCGCTGCGACTGCGAGCCACATAGGACATACCCCATAACTTGACGCAATATAAACTTTGACATTTCGTTACGTAGCTATTCCCATGCTCCAACAACGGCCAAATAGCAACAGCCATAAAATTACCAACTCGCAAAACTTTCCTGGAATTCGTATTACGTAAACCAAATGGCCGACTACGTGTGCTAAGTATTGCTGCCCTTACCTTACGTCAATCCACGGAAATTGACATAATAGTCATTTCTGTGACTTATGTCACTTGCTCTACTATCACTCTCACTCCAATGTCAATGTCAAAAAAAACTAGTACCAGTGGTACCATTTGTCACATAACTTTAAATTGATTTTATTTATAATTTAAATTAAATTATATATCTATCTCGTAATCTACTTGTTAGATAAATACACTTGATGTTTTTTCTTAATTTTACAGATGAAATTTGAATATAATTTTAAATGTATACCACAGTTTAACAGGACTAGAATTTGAATTCCATATACAAATGACTTTCATAGCTCTTTTTTTAATAAACAATAAAATAAATAAATAAATAAATAACTATGTCTGTGCGAATGCTTAGAATGCTTGTATTCTTTTATAGAAAATTGCACAACTTGAAAATATTATATTCCAAGTAGGTAATAAAATAAAACAGAAATTTCTATTACAATCCTCCATTTGAGTGCGGGAAGAGCGGTCCACTGCTATTCGGACTGTAGCTGGTCGAAGTCGGGGATGGTGATTCATCACTATTTCGACTACTGTTGCTGCTTCCATAATGTCCACCACCACTGGACCTTCCACTCAGTTGATTTGTGCGTGGATCTTCTGGGGTCCAAACTCGCGCATATAACTTACTGCCAGGATATCGATCACCCTTTCTGTACCACGACAACGAGTGTGAGACACCACCACCTGTGGAAAAGATGATACAAAACAGATTCTTTTGTCAATAAAAGCATAAATAATATAATGTACCTATAACCACGCCCCTTCAATCAACAGAAACTCAAACATCCATTAGCAAGGACATTACAACCCCATTAAGATTAAATAAAAGGAGTATATTCCTGCATCTACGAGTATATCTAACGAAGGAACGAAATCTGCGAAATGCTTATACAGCTGGAAGGACTCAGGCGTTCTCGCTTGCCGCTGTTGTTAAGTGTGTGTTTACATTTATTTCACCCAAATAAGGGCGAACGAGGGCATGAGTAAACAAAAATATTCCAGGAGTAAAAGGATACACTTAAAAGATAACAAAACTTAGACTGGATGAGATGCTGCTTCAAAATAAAATGTTGTGGGGGTGAATCCGCCACGCCGCGTCCTCACCCCAGCTTCTCAAAGGGAAACAATTTGTTAGCCCTCCTTGGCCAGTGTCAAGTGGTTTTGCGGGTTATCAATATACGACAGGAAAGCATAATTGTAATTAAGAGTGGTGTGAAAATTTGCCATACGTTGGAGCTTTTCTTTATTCTCACATGAAACCGTTGGCAAAAGAAAATCCCATGTCCTTGTATTCGAATGATGAGAGGCGAATGGAAATATAAAGCCCTCCCTTCTGGGCAAGGGCTGATGATTTCGTGTAGCACATGAACTCGGCACATCTGCTGGGGTGGAACGAATTTCCCACGGGGTGATTATTATTTTTTTTTTTAGGTTCCGTATTATGATAGAATAATGTTATTCCTATATACGTGTGCCTATCCTCTACTGGAATGGTGGTGAATGTTTTTATTCATAAATGCATGGCAATGCAGACGTAATGGGTCGATTATCTACATGGTAACAACATATACATCGAATGTTATGTTAGGTTTATTATTGTTATTACGTTTACCTTTGGTAATAATGTGTTCGGTATTCGAATATCGTATAGCCGTTTGATTGGTTATTATTGATTGTTGTAAAGCTTCTACCTATAGGCCTAAAGCAATTTAAAGGGTGCTTTGTCCACAGCCATTAATTCGGTCAACTGACTGATTTGCATATTATAATAGGACTTACATATTTCTAAAATTAAATTTAGATTTTCCACATTAAGTGGCCCGTTTTAAGTTCGTTCAGTATTTTCATATCTCTATAAAATTTGTTGGATATACCTATCTACTGAAAATTATAAAACAAGACTTTGTATGTATAACGCTACCACTTTGTTTAAACTATATTTTATGCATTCATTAACTATGAGAGATTTATACAAAATATTATCATGCAATATACACTACAATGAAATATTTGACGAAATCTCGATAGCAATGAAAGCCAATTCAAAAGAAACAGAACGACTCAACTTCGACACAACTTTGACCTAAATCTGAAATTTAATCTCTTATGATCTTACAGAACGGAGTTTGCATCGCGCTTTATTGCGTCACGCTGTCACAGTTTGTAAACGCAATACCAACAGAGGGCGTGCATTGGGTAGTTTTGCGGTCGTCTATCGTTGTAAGTTAACAAACCTTTAAATTTTGACGCCCGCTATGTTGGAAAAACCATAGTTTTATGTGTAGGTGTAGATATTAAATTTTGACAGCGCGACACAGCACAATAAAAGTGACTCCATTGCCATTCTAGTTCCCACTTTAAAATTATTAGGTGGAGTGCGGTATATTACTATACTATATGGGTAGGTACTACTTGTAATGCTTTATTTCAGAAAATATCAAAACTTGTCTATCAATATTCATAAATCGAAGCTGTTGTACAGATATTTTCCAAAGTTTGTTCAATCGACGTGGTCAGTCTTAGTGCCCGCTCAGTGCGCACTGAGAAGTGTCAGTGTATTTTTGTGGTTGAAGCCACTATTACACAATCGAGTCAATTTTTTAAATGCTGACTGCTGAGGTCAATATGACGTCAGATTATGTCCTTAACTTGTGCGTAAACAAATTCTAAAGGCATCAGCCCGTCAAAAATTAACACGATTTTTGACATGTGTAATAGTAGCTTACAAAAACTCAAGTAAACCCCAGAAAATTATCTTTATGTCGAACACGAAAATGTAACCTGTCAGACTGGCACCTTAAAAATGTAGCTACAACATAAGGAAGAGAAATTAAGCCTGTCAATTTTTAATGCTGAACGAAACTAGATACTATTTTAAACTACTATTTCTACACTTCATTAGGCCGCACTAAATAATTATCTTCGGGTAGTTTTCTGACACTTATGAAGAGTGTTGAAAAGAGAAGCTCCAAAACTCCAATCTTAAAATATAGATTTATCGAATGTCACGATATTAATCTATGTATTAAAATTCAGTGTTTTATTTCCTCTTGAATATTATAGCAAAACTTAAGCAAAAGAAAATGTCAAAACTTAAGGTGGGTTTCCACATGTCGGTTGATTGACAAAGTTTGACAACTCTCGCGTTTATGTCATTGAACTACATCAATTATTATTGGCAAAAAAACGTTTTTCAGTTGATTGACCAACTTATGAACTCGATGCCAATTAATTTTCACTGTCAATTATAGACAGTGACATTTTGTTTGACAATTTAGCTATTTCCACTTGTGCAGTTGTTTCTTTGTCAGTTATTGTCAAACGCTCTTAGTCAATTCATTGACAAGCAATTTTTCGCTATTTCCACTTGCCAATTTTTTATTTGGCATAAAAATGCGTCAATTGTCAATTTCAAATCGACAAGTGGAAACCCAGCATTTGCCTATAAGATAATTTAACATCTTGCTCCCGGAGCAGAATAATTTTTTGACAGCTGAAAAATTTGTTTTCCACCACGATAGAAAATTATCCGAATATAATATTTGTTTCCCAATTAACGCACGTCAATTTTTGGTTATATTTAAGTGTACAGCAGAAAAATAAGAGTTCACCCAAATGACAGCTACGAATGACAGCAAAATTAAGCACTGAACTCTTGCGTTACCTGCAAAATTTTCGAAAAAGTAACTGATCTTCATGTAAAATTAGTAGGTACGTCATGTTGGTTGAATGACCTTAAGTCAATAAGTCCGACGTGCAAAGGGGAATTTCCTACACAAATTATTTGACTTCATATAGCTACTCAGATATTTGAATCTATTCTTTTTTCTTATAATTTTCTGATTTCCACATTTTGCTAGCTATTCCGATTTATATTTCACATATATCATTGTGGTAATATTTAGAATGGTACCTAAAATTTTCCAACTAAATATACATTTAGTTTTTTTCTTTAAGCTAAGTACGCAGCTCGAGCGATACTAAATTTTAGCTGCTCTCCAATTTTTCTCTCCAAACATTAGCTAAAACCCTAGCTAAATTTTGACATGGAGTGCGCTGTGGATATAAGTGTCACAGAAAACAAATGTTCGTTGAAAATAATTTCCTTCAAAAATTCACGAAAAATATTTTATTTTCGTTGCGCTTATTTTTGTCCTCGTTTGCTATTTTTTGATCTTAAATGCTTCACTTCCAAGGTATTCCTCGTCGATGTATTCATTGCAAAAACTCATCAACACAAAAATACAACAGAAAAAAAAAACAACACGAACTGTCAAAATTTAGCTTGAGAAAATGTCCCGAACCATTAATGGCCGCGCTAAATTTTGATAGATACATGCGGTACAGTCTGAAATGAAAATTTGATTTTTTAGCTGAAGCAGCGTACCGCTCGGCTAAATGGATTCGCTTAAATTTAGCTCAGCTAATTTTTGGAGAGAATTTTGTATGGGAGCTAAAATTTAGCTCGAGCAGCGTACTAAGCTTTACCTGCAAATTTTTCGAAAAAGTAACTGATCTTCATGTAAAATTAGTAGGTACGTCATGTTGGTTGAATGACCTTAAGTCAATAAGTCCGACGTGCAAAGGGGAATTTCCTACACAAATTATTTGAATTCATATAGCTACTCAGATATTTGAATCTATTCTTTTTTCTTATAATTTTCTGATTTCCACATTTTGCTAGCTATTCCGATTTATATTTCACATATATCATTGTGGTAATATTTAGAATGGTACCTAAAATTTTCCAACTAAATATACATTTAGTTTTTTTCTTTAAGCTAAGTACGCAGCTCGAGCGATACTAAATTTTAGCTGCTCTCCAATTTTTCTCTCCAAACATTAGCTAAAATCCTAGCTAAATTTTGGCATAGAATGAGCGGTGGATATAAGTATCACACAATACAGCTGTTCGTTGAAAATAACTTCCTTCAAAAATTCATCGAAGCGAAAAAGTGTTACCTATTTTCGTTGTGCTTTTTTTTTTCTTTGATCTCAAAAATTTTCACTTTTAAAGGATTCCTCATGGAGGTATTTATTCATTGGAAAAATGCATCCTTATTTACTTTTACGCAACACAAAAACACCACCAGATCTTTCAAAATTTAGCTTGAGAAAATGTTCCGAACCATTAAGGGGTGCGCTAAATTTTGACAGGTTTATGAAATACAGTCTGAAATGAAAATTTGATTTTTTATCTGAAGCAGAGTACCGCTCGGCAATATGGGTTCGCTTAAATTAAGCTAAATTTTGGAGAGAATTTTGTATGGGAGCTAAAATTTAGCTCGAGCAGCATACTAAGCTTAGTCTCCAAATTAGCGAGAGAAAAATCACCAACTCGTTACAAATCGAAAAACAATTTTTCGAATACCGCTAATAGCTAGCATTTCAGTTACTTTTCCTTTTCAGCCGAACTTGCAATGAACTGTTAAACTGTTTAAAGACTAAACATTTGTTTACCCAAAAAAATATTAAAATTTATTTTTATGCAGTCAAATTATTTGTCATTTTATTTTTATCATTAAAAACCTTATTAACTAAAAATAATATATACACTTTAGAAACGTCTTCTGGGGTTTGGATTGAAAGGTCCTGTGCTCGATCCTGGTCTTGGGAACCTGCCGCCAGTATTACGCTGCATGTGGCTGGCTTGCACTCCAGCTCCAGTTGTTGCTGCAGCAATCAAGGCGAAAATAAGCATCAAAAATACTTTTACGTTCATATTGGAATTATTTTTAAGTTTTGATCTGCTAATATCAGTTTACGAGCACTATTCAAATCTTTGTGATGATGATTTGACTTCTGAGATGAGTATTTATACGTTTTTCAACTTCTAGCAAAATTTATTGATAAGAATTTGCATTTGTTTTGTTTATTTATTATCTCCAAGAATGGAATAGGAAAAATGCGATCTTCAATTTGTAAATCACATTTATTTGGCTAGGGGATTTTTTTTTTAAATAATTCGAAAAGTATTTCCCCACAAACGAACGATTCTCTATCAAATCGAGCAAATGGTAGATTATGTAGTTATGTTTTTGTAAAACAGGTAAGGGTCGCCAAAGGATCTGACAAAAATGGCTACTACGATAACTTCTGTCAATTGTAGGTGAAAAAGTTCTTTAGCATATATTTTAGAAAATTTGTCAAATATAAAAGGTAAAAGTTTTGAGAAAAATGCATTTTAAGTAAATTGAATAAACATTTTCATAATTTTCGAGTTTAAGGAGCCATAACTTTTTTGTGTCTGCATAAAATTACAGAAAGCTTTAACATTTTTATGTGCTACTGAATTGTCTTTCGAAAATGTAGGTACATAAAAACGTTTTTGTAGCTGTTGTTGATATTTCAGCAGAATTTAAAATGTTTACCTCTAAATCTGAGGGTTCCCAATTCGAAGGGCAATAACATCAAATGGAGTGAAAAAAGACACCTCCAACCTGCCATACGATGTTTTCGTTCGCCGGAGCTTCAGAAATCTCGACTTTTATACCTCTTAACTGAGACACTCTTTATTCCATTCATTGACCATCTTAAATCGCCCTGCAGCTCAAAATACGATACAAAAATTATAGGACCTGTACGACTGGGTCAGAAGTACCTACCTATAGGAAATGGATGTCGATCCAGTATTTTCACTCCAGAACCAACTGGTTGGGAAATATTGTAGCTGCCCATTTTTACGTATTTGCAAAGATATTTTTAGCTTTCCAAAAGGTTCTTTCTTGTGCGTTTATGATGAATCTTTAAAAAGTTAGTCACGATAATTGCGGGTCTGCCATAAAACATAAACGAATGACAACTGTTTAAACATAAGCCCACCAGCTGGATACAGGATCTCCAGAGTTAAGACTTAAACAATAATACGCCTTCAGTACCTACATAGTACATATTGTGGGTATCACCTCGAAATTTGTGAATTACCTAAACAGAAAAATCCCCTCAAAAAATAATTGTACTTAAGAATACGTATCTCATTCGTTCAGATTAAACAAAAAAAAAAAAGAAGTTCAAGCCTAGGAAATAGATTTGCTTTCTTATTCTTATCAATAAATTCTGCTCAAAGTTGAAAAACGTATAAATACTCATCTGAGCAGCCAAATCATCATTACACCCAAGTCAATAGTGCTCATATACTGATTAGCATAACTTAGCTAAAAAATAATTCCAATATGAACGTAAAAGTGTTTTTGATGCTCATTTTCGCCTTGATTGCTGCAGCAACAACTGGAGTGGAAGCCAACCACATGCCGCGTCATTCTGGAGGCAGATTCCCAAGACCAGGATCGAGCACAGGACCTCACAATCCAAACCCTAGAAGGCGTTTTTAAAGTGTATCTTATGTAATAGCTATATAATATAAGTTTTAATGATAAATATACAAAAATACAAAAAGAAAATAATGTTGTTGGCATAATTATATTCATAAGTTTTGGATCGTCTGGTAATTATGGTTCTTTGGTTACGAGTATCTTCAGCATCAACGTACTGGTCAACATTCTCTATACTGGTCTAAAGCAAATTAATATGTTGCTATACCCATTTGTTAATTTGTGCACAAATGATAAGTTAATGTATGTTTTCTAAAATTATGATGTTTTTTAGATCATTAGTTAGGTTTGTAATATACATTGACAGTGACAGCAAAATGCAAATTTCGAGTTTAATATTAGGTCTGTTCCTTTACTTTTAAATCTTACGAGTTTTTACTAATTCTTACGAATTTTTACGAATTTTTACTCAATGTCGTTCCCTAACTTGAAAAATTCGTAAAAGAGAGCGGCATCGAGAGAGCAAGATATTACCCCTCCATTGGGAACCTTACTAGTTTTTACTCAACAAATTTCTTTGAGTAATTACCTAGGTACCTTGAATTGTGGAATGCCTCTCACACTCACTGAGCTATCATCTAGTTTAGTATGTCTGACAGTTGTTGTTGTGCTTTAGTTTTCATTGGGCCGAACTGGTCACGTGAACAGTTTTCTTAGTTGACGTTTATGTCCGCAACACCGACAAATCAAGTCAAGATTTTATCGACTTAGTTATGACATCTATTTGTGCCAACGTGTGTCCGGAGATCTCAGTTTTCACATTTCTATTGGGTCATCAATTTGACATTTTGATTGCCCTGACGTGTGAGCACCAATCAGAAACTCAGAACCCAGGAGAAAAAAAAAATACAATAGTCAATAAGTGACAGACCGACAATTCAAGTTATGTCGTTTTCGGTCGGTCGTCCAACCAGAACCGTCCGGAATAACTCTCCGCGATTCTGAATTCAAATCCAGAAGCAATTTTCTCTTCTTTTCAGTAGAAGAAGTCAGTTGAGTGCCAACCGAACGATTTCAGAAGCTTTCGGATTGCTTCCGGACGGTTCTGGACGACCAACCGAAAACGACATTAGTTTTCGCGTTCAGATAAATTTGAGTCCAGACAATTCAAGTCTACTTACGATGACTAGATTCTTGAAAGCGGCCATAATCGGACCAATATGGTATATGGAGGCCTACGTTCAATTTCCAAGCGATAGTGAGCGATGTGAGTAGATATATACAACTCAAGTTAAGGTTAAAGTTAATTTATAAACATTTTACTATTCCCGGAGTAGGATAATTAATGCATTAGGAAAACAAGTTTAAAACCGTTTAAACAAATAAATTTCTGAATCCAAACTTTTTGCCGCGAACGAATCCATATCATTAAAACGCGTTTCACAAACTAGCGAATAAAACATTCGTTCGAATTTAACCTCAAATTAGGAGTTGCTGGTAGAAACTGATGGCTGAAATTCGCGAATTTCCGCGACCAAGAAAAGTATTCATATGAACGGACTGTCAAAACTATTGAAAATATTGGTTCGTTCGTAGATAGTTGGTCGCATCTATTATTATACTGAAAGTTTAATAAATATGAACAACACTGAAAATGTCAATAATGACCATAATCAGAGTGTGATGTCTGATGTATATATTCGGCAAGCGATTTCCGCCTATACGTCTAAAATATACCTCAAAAATATTAAAAATGAACTTAATTATTCAATTAGAAGTGGAATTCCCTAAGGTAAAGTCTAAACTACCTCCGAAATTTATAGATGTTGTGTCAGTTACGAAAAAAAAAACGAATAAAAACTCCAACAAAATTAACGAACGATCACTCTAACCACCTATAGGTAACCCATATCATCCCCTAATCCTTTAACCTAAACTCACGATAAATTTCAATCACTCATTCCTAGAACATGCATAGCACCAACAATATCCCTCCTCTCGCAGTTGGAAAATCCTTTGAATTGAGAAAAAATTACGAACCGAGAAAACCGTGACTAAAACATTTTTTATAGCTATATGCGCGCACGCATATCGTACTCGTCCTTAGCCAATGTTTTGTCGATCCTTGTGGTTTTATTCCTCTAACCATTCGTTAAGCATTGAATAGACATTCTGTTGTAGGAAAGTGTGAAAATCTCAATTTGTTCCAGGCAGCCGGATGAATTAAACACAATTCAGCCCAAGGGGAAACGATGTCAACCTTGATGAAGATCCTTTCTGCGTGTTTCAGTGCAATTTTTGCGTGTTTTCGAATTAAATTTAAATAGCAAACTAAATGATTTTTTTTTCCTGCTGACTCAATTCACTTTTAGGAGGGAGGGCCGAATATATGTATACGGTTCAGTGGTGAAGAAGGATAAATTCATAATTGCATAATTTTCAAAGAAATTTGTTCCTGTCGCAGTCGGGAAAAGATGATGAGTGGGATGATCCTATTGTTCATTGCCAGGTGATTGATTATTTCGAACTACCAAACGCTTACATGCTATAGCAATACGATATGAAATGGAGTGGAGTAGGGGTGGGAAATTGGACCGCAAGTGTTTTACACTAAGTTTCATACAAAAGCATATTGCGTGTGTGAAATATGGTCTATTTGGGGTAATGGTATAGTGCAAGGCTGTAATTAGGTATTAGACAGTGACCTGCACAATATAGGTATATACTTATTGTATTTTGGAATATTGCTTTTGGGAAAGTACATTTTTAAGTGGTTCCGCTTAAATATAGTCGTTAGCATATTATTATGGTTAATTTAAAAATTGTGCAGAAGGTATCTTTAAACGGAAACCATTCATATACGAAGAGGGTTGTCATGAACAAGTTAAAAATAAATAACGGGTCATTCATTTCGTGGTTTCAAGTTGGTAGCGCTGGTATTTGACACCTGTCAAACTCAACAGTCATTTGAAGTATCATAATATTAGTTGAATGTTTGCCATTTACGATAATGTATCGCTTAACAATCGAAAAACGCGTTAAAATTATTAAAACTTATTACAAGAGTGCTGATTCAAACGTAACCTCTTTTCGCGCGATGATTATGGTCGTCATAATCGACCGACTACGCAAGCAATCGGTAAAATTGTGAAGAAATTTGTAGAGAGTGGAAGCGTTACTGATGTCGTAAAAGGCCTGTGCATCATCGTAATGCACGCTTAGTCGAAAATATTGCTGCTGCAAGTGCAAGTGTTGCTGATGATCCGAATTTATCGATTTCCCGGCGTTCGCAGCAATTGAGCAATGATAACCGATTTTTTTTGGCCGACGATTGAAGATCATGACTTGGACGATATGTGGTTCCAAAAAAACGGGGCAACAAATCACACAACACGACCAATTATGGCTTTATTGCGTGAGAAGTTTCCTATGGTCGCATAATTTCACGTTTTGGCGACGTCAATTGGCCACCAAGATCATGGGATTTGACACCGTTAGATTTTGTTCTGTGGGGCTACGCAAAAGACCGTATTTACGTGAATAATCCCCGAACTCTAGACGCATTAAAAACCAACAATACTCAAGTTATGGCCAAGATACCACCCAAAATGTTTGAAAAAGTGGTTAAAAATTACCTCAAAAGAATTGCACGCTGCGAATCTTCCCGAGGCGGCCATTTTGAATGATATTGTTTTTCACACTTAATGGCAAAGTCCAAACTTTATAATGAAATAAAATGTTTATCAAAAATGTATCGCTGTGTTTGTTTTATTTATAGCTTTACTTTCGAAACCGAAAAATGAATGACCCTTTACAAAATCGTCTTATTTCGAGTGAAAAATCGTGCTGTTAGAGTGCTGACATTTTTCAAATCCGTTGACTACATATTGTGAGAAGCATCATATATGCAATCAGCTTAAAAGATAACGGAAACTGGACATTTTGTCAGTAGCTATTGGTAATACTGAATCGTTAAAAGTTGATGTGTTCGTTTTTTGTATTTGCTTAAAATAGAAGAAGGGTTTCAAAGATTGGATACTTTTTCTCCTTTGGAAGTAGACAGTTTTAGGAAAGAAAGCGAAAGCAGGAGTTCTCTCAGAAGCAAGTTCTACCGATTGGCAGATTGCTGAAGTATTTTCCAAATTTTTCAGCTGAGGTCGCATAGTAAAGACAGCAGCTCAAGCTTTTTTAAGCAATGAAATTACCAGCAATGGTGAGGACTGAGGACCCTATGCGTAGAGAAGCAGACAGCATCTAAAGCTCTATAATGTTGTAAATTAAAAACGTCCTCAATGGGCAATTAACCAATGTTTCCCTGTACGATTGGTCAGGCTGGGTCAATTTTGTTATATCCAGGTCATTCTGTTATCAGGAAGGCCAAACTTCGTGTCAAAGCTAAGTTGTCGGACTGCATTTCGGTGGTCCTATGGTCCTAACCTATGGTCATAAGATTTGGGTAATGTTCGAAAGAATGAGATCACATATATAAGCTGCCGAAATAAGATTCCTTCGGTAAGTTTCTGGGGTGACTCGGAGAGATCGCATAAGAAACACCGGAATACGCTGCTCTTCCGACCGAAGCGGTCCATATACTTCGGTGGTTTGGTCACCTGAAACGCATTTTCCCAATTCGATTTCCAAGAAGTGCTATAAAATCTTTGCAATTAAAAACCCGCCTTCGAGTAGGCAAAGGAGTAGGTCAGAAATCTGTGCTCTTCGTGTATGATGATTTAGAGTCGGTGGCGGAAGACTGAGAGTTTTGGAGACTCCACTTATACGGCGACCTTTGAAATGTATAGGCTGAACATTAAAAAAGAATGAAAGGATGAACAATTAAAGAAAAATCAAGCAATACATAATGTGGCTGACAATGACAACCGATATAGAGATCAAAGACCCAATTTCCTATCTCTAAATCCGGGTGATCATAGGGCCACATATGTCGGGCACTGCATTATTGGAAACTTTGCTAGAAGGCTATGCATTTTTACCAATGACTTTTCACTTCTGCAGACGCTGGCTGGCTGAATGGACGAAGAAAAAATAGAATCAATGGAACGTCTTTTATGCCGGTAACTCACAATCATATACTTCCCTGCTGTTGGGTACCTAGGGTAGGTAGGTATAGAATTGGCAGTTCATATACTGCTGAAATGATGGTTATCATCTTATTTGGAAAAGCATTTTTATAGTTTTCGCTTCAGGTCCATCCTATCCGCCCCTTTCCTGACAACCTCTGGTGTACCACAAGGCAGTCACCTAGGTCCTCTTCGCTTTATCTTAACTATAAACAATCTTGAAAGGGTCCTTAAACACTCCTCTATATCTCTCTATGCCGAAGATACCAACTTTTTTAAACACATATCTTCATCACAAGATCCCTGTTTGCTGCAACAAGATCTAGATAGTTTTCTATCTGGTGTCTCAAAAATTGCCTAGACGTCAATATTCCCAAATGCCAATCTATCACCTTATCACATAAGCACAACAAGTCCTCTCCCCGTCTATATCCACTTAATGATCAACCTATATCCATCGTACAGCTTCTTCGTGACCTTGACATATTGTACGACCGCGAGCTTAATTTTCGTTCGCATATTGAAGAGATAATTTGTAAAGCCATTAAACGATGGTCAAACCCCTACGTGACCAGATCTCTCTACACCACTTTTGTCCACCCACTCCTCGAATACGCCGGCCAAACGTGGTCACCCTTTCAGCATAAGTTCATGTAAGCAGAATCGAAAACATACAAAGACGTTTTTTTCTATTTGCACTCCGCGGTCTTTCTTGGAATGATCCCCTAATTCTTCCTCCCTATCAAGACCGTCTCAGACTCAGCCTTGAGGATCGCAGGGATGCTGCAGACATTCTTTTCATTCATCGACTCCTATCAGGCTCTATCGATTGCCCGTCTCTTTACAACTCTAAAACTTCTAATTCTAAGATTCTTCACTTTGGGTTTTCCCAAAAATCCTAGTGTGCACCACATTTCCACTACTAGTGTTTATCGGCTAAAGGTATAGGTATCTAAGAAATGATAAAAGAAAACACAGTATGCTAAACTGTCATCAAAGCTCCAAGTATGTCCATTTTTCCCATATTGGACAATAACTTAAACTTAAGCCGACATAACCGCATAAGGGACCTTACCCTCTTAAGCTTGAAGCAACACCACGAGTCTACAGCTATAAGAAAATAAAACCATCTATAGAGTGGGGAAGCGAGGAGTAACAACGATTCTCGTTAGTTGGGATTGACCCTGTCAATTTCTGTTGTGAAATTTTGTCCAATTTCATAGTCCATGAATTATTAAAATCTATATGAACTTACTTCGATCTCTCAGTATGATTTTCTTGGGAATCTCCTTTTGATAGTTTCTCTGCAAGCCACTCAGTCCTGTCTCATTTCCATTTTTATCCTTCCTCACCATTTCGCCGAGGAAAGTGATATAACTGATAGCCAACTTCAGAGTGTCCACCTTACTCAGCCTCTTCTCATACGGCAGAGTTGGAATATGTGATCTTAAGCCCTCGAATGCTTCGTTTATACTTTGCATCCTTCGGCGTTCTCGCAAATTCGCCGCTTGCCTTTGCTGCGCCTGTTGCGATGCACACTTTAAACGTCGCGTCTTAATATGCCGACTGAAAACCATACTAAATCTAACGGTTATTGCTATATATGTTGCTTCATCTTAGCTTACCTCTTATCCTCGTTATTTTCCTGATCGCTATTGAAACCACTATAAATATCGCTATCATCCGAACTGTTGTCATCGCCAAAGAAAAAATCTGAACTGGAAGTTGAGCCATTTGTCGCCTGAGATCCTTCGAAGAAATGTCGAGCCATTGTCGATTCCAAGTCGAAATTATCAATTGAAAACATGTTATTGCAGATTTTTTTTCTCTCTGTCTTCTGTAGTTTTGATATGAAGAATATTGATTGATGTGCGTTATCACAGAGCTAGGACTAGAAAAGGATATATGAGTCTTATCGTGACATGTTTTATTTTTCTCTTTATCTTCGAGGCTACAATATTTCCTTCTATATTATTTCGCCTCCCCCGTTTTAGTGTTTGTATTTGTTGTTACACTAAACACTTGTGATGTGGTATTATTAGTTTTGTTTACAAATAGCCGGCAATCAGCTAATAAAACATGCTAAACGACGACGGGTGACCCGCACGTGCCAGTGCCATTGCATGGATGGGTTAATATACTCCGATTTGTTGGATTATAGTTTTGCACTTGATTTTACGTGGAAGCAGAGGGTGGGACGTTATCTGTTGGAGAAATAATAAAAAATGGGTGTAGTTATCATGTTAATGTGCTTATGGTCCTGATAATGTCAAGTGCGTGTATTCGTAATAAATTTCTTAACTATATGTTGCTTGTCATTGTCGAGATAAGAATAGATAGCAGCCGTTCCTATTTACAGTCGTTTATACCATACGCATACATATAACAAAATTTAAGGTGATCTCTGATCTATAACGCCAGCTTGTCTATAAGCTTTTGGTAACAAATAAAAGTGTCGAGCGGGGACGATTTTATTATCGTCAAATTTAAATACAAAAAACGTGCAACACTCACACAGATTTGTTCAACAAATTCAATAAAATTTTACATATAATATTTCAAAACTCTTTTGACATCATATTGATATAGGGTAAAGTGTTTTTTCAAATGCAAAAACTGCTCCGACTTCATCTCTATTGATATTCATTCAGAAATATGTTACGAAACCAACTAAACGTCGAAACATACACCAAAATAGCCGGCATACAGCCCTTGGCAGGTTGATTCGGAACAGACACTCTGAACACAGCTATAGCCTTAAAATAGTAGGGACTCTGTCTACCCCGGCTTTGCTAACATATCTGAAAATAGCATGAGAAATAAAACAAGGAATAACCCTTGGCAATCCTTTGAGCTGAGAAGACAACTCTGTTGTCAGGCCTTCTCCACTTATAACTGAGGATACTTCATAATTCCATAAAAGATTCCACAGCCCTGAGATATGGATTTGAAGCATGAAGATATTCTGACTCGTTTTAAAGAAATTTTCGTAAGATACTCGGTTTGCGTTGAAATATTTTTGAAGGAGGCAATTTAAAGACAGGCTATATGAACTTTTTACTGAGATCCTATAACTCGCAATATCCTTTTGCCGCCGGTGGTTCATATCAGTTGTCAACACAAATTTCTATATAGCGTAACTCAGGGTTTTCCTAACTGTGCGTCGCGATGCCATTGGGCGTCGTGGGGCTATTCTAGGAGTGTCTCAAGACGGTATACGCACACGAGCGACGTTCCATCAGCTTTAAGCTCGATTTGATAGAAATTTCGGGTCGGATTGATGTTGGCAGATTTTGTCGGCTTAGTGTGTTTTGGTCTGTCTAATCCGGGGGTTTACTGTTCACTGTTGAAACCACTATGGCAAGTTCCACGACTTAAAATGAGTGTTGGTCAGTGCAAAAGTTGCGCGTGTTATGCCCATTTAACGACAAACGTGGTGGCTCTTCAAAGTCGACTCTCCAACGTTTGGTGGCCAAATTCAAGACAACTGGTTCGGTAAGCAATCAACGCGTATTACAAAGAAACGCCAGATCGTCCGAGAACTTTACCACAGTCCTTGAAATTGTACAGAAGAATCCGAGCCAGTCAATTCCTTACCGTGTACAAAAAGTCGGCTTTTTGCAGACATCATCTTGGCGAGTTTTGCGTCGGGACTTGGGCCTCTATACCCGTCCAAGATCCAACTGACCCAGGAGCTCAAAGTTTATGATAATGACCAAGTCCATAGAAGACCCCAAATTTGGCCGAAAAATCGTCTTTAGCGACGAGGCGCATTTTTGAATGAATGGCTATGTCAGCAAGCCAAATTGCCGTACATAATGGGACGACCGACGCCAACCCACATGAGGTAGCAATTCATCCATAAAAAGCTCCTCTGGTATGCGGTTGCCTTAAGTCGCAGTTCAATGCGAATAAACTGCAAATAAAATCGACCGATGCCCGCTCAAATTCACCGGCATCTATGCGGCAGATTGGACCACTCGAATTCGTGCCACCATGAGATGCTGCGGCAGACATTTAGACATGGTGTTATATTACATACAATAATGCCATGGGCCTTTCAGATAAAAAAAGGATTTCGTCAATATTCCATTGCAAAATCGACCCATTCAAAACATTCAAAATCAAAATTCAAAATCTTATATCTCGAAAACCACCAAATCGATTGAACTCAGACTTACAGATAATCTTACTTATTGTCCCTAGAGTGCTCCTGTGAAGATGGGTCAAAGTTGGACAAAGGAGCGTGGCACCTCCTTTACAAAAAGAAAACTTTCAAAATCTTATATCTCGAAAACCACCGAATCGATTGAGCTCAAACTTACAGATAATCTTAGGTATTGACCGTAGTGGAAGATTGGTCAAAATTGGACAAAGGGGCGTGACACCTCCCTTACAAAAATAAACATTCAAAATCTTATACCTCCTATAGGTACAAAAAAACTCGATGATGTTATATCTCTTTAGTGCGCGGGCAAATTAATTTTGATGTGCTTAAAAATTGGGGGTGCCAATTTCCGATTTCCAGTGAGGATTCCGGAAATTGGCACCGGTGCCAATTTGCTATGTTAGGTAGGACATTGGCACCTGGTGCCAATTTCCGAAATTCACACTGGGAATCGGAAATTGGCACCCCAGGTGCCAATGTCCAGTAAATCTTAGTAAGCTCAGCTTCTATTCACACATCTGTGCTCTGTTCCGTTGTGCGCTTTTATGAGGGGCGTCGCAAAAATATTATAAGCTGTATAGAAAAGATTGGGAACCCCTGGTGTAACTTATAATTTTAAGGTAGAAAATGTATTATATTGTTGGTAAAGAATTGCACCCTTTTTGAAGTTTTGGTCGGGGGACTCACCTAAGTCTATTTAGTTATTACGATTCTAAACTGGATGTGAGATGCTTTAATCTTCTGATGTTGAACCATATAGAGTGGCTTGAAAGCCAACTCCAATTGTCTGCTAAAAAATAAAATAGTCGCCTCAACCTAGTCCATATAGGTATAGAACCCTATAGGCCTAGATTATCACAATTATTCATTTTATTTTTACGACGGCCCTAAGGTAGATACATACCTACAATTTGAATTCAGAAACTTTCTGAAGACGCAAACGGTTGCGCAGTGAAAAAAACAGTAAGAAGTACTTTGTGTTTTCCCGGGATTTGAATCTTTAGCCCATCCCTCAGTAGTCGAGCTTGCTAAGCCACTGACCCCACTGTCTAATGACCTAAGTAAAAAATGAAAGGCGGGATCTGAGAGTGGGTTGACTCGAGCAGAAGTAGGGAGAAGATTACCAAACAATTGCTCTTGCTGGCGGTATTGGATTAGTTCGATAAGAATTCAGTTCCTATGTATAATAAATGAATCCTTTCAAGGCTTTCATTGACAAATACACCTTTCGAGAAATTATTCTCATCATTTACGACCAACTCTGCATTAAAGTCGAATCTTCGGTCTTGCACTTTCGTCAAAAACCATTGACTTTGATTGATATCGAAATGTGATAAACAAGTGTATGTGAAACTTTAAGGATAAACTTTGTCTAAAATACCATAACCTGTATTTTTCAGTTTATAACCATCCATACGCCTAGTAGGTATAGGAAGCCACCTGATCCAACTTGGAGACTTGGAGTGCGCAACTATAGAGAAAGTTGGCTAAGGACCAAGCTAACTGCAGAGGATGTTGAGGCCCAGGTTCACACCAAATTGTAGCGCCATTTAAAAAGAAGAAGACGAAGAATTGAAAGGACATTTCTATCATCTCGTCAGATGAGTCAATAATCAAGGCGATTTTAAAAGCCTTTGGGCTTTGGAGGAGGAGATTTAGCAGCAAACGCTACGGACATCGATTTGGTCAGAAAAGTACATATCACTCGACTAAGATGGCCAGGACATGTAGAGCGAATGGACAACAACGCTCCGGCGCGAATAGCCTTCGATTCCAAACCGGAGGGACAACATAGTAAAGGAAGTCCTCGCACAAGTGGAAGGGGACCTTAACCAGCCTTGAGTGCGCTACTGGACGCGGTTAGCTAAATATCGGGCTAACTGAAGACACGTGTTGGTAGGGTCCCAGGTTCATCCCGGACTGTAGCGCCACCTAAGTAAGTAAGTAAGTTATTACAACCCCATAGTCTCGAAGAATACAGCAAATATATCCGTACATTTTTATGTTGGTAGCCGTGCCGTATCGAAAATATGCACACTTGCATTTAACCGTCGGCGTCGGATCAGTATCCTTGAAATTTTTAGGAACAAATCTCAGAAATCCACTTACCTCTTAAATTAGCAGATTATCCAATTGCATTCTATGAAATCCGATATTCAAAGCACTCGTAAATATTATACACTCAAGCCTTTTTTATGCACTATTTGTGGCACGTGTCACTAGTATGATAAAAACACTATATTAACATGTTTACACTAACACCCAATTTCCTTCCGTTTACAACTGTAATTTTCCCTTGAAGAAAGACTCTTTCAACACTAAACCGACAAAGACCGACGTTATCTGAGCAATCTAATTCGAAAAGCGTGCACTCAATTACGACAGCGTGCAGATATTGTTCCGTTCGTACTAATCACCTCATCCGTCCCGGAAGAACACTGAACAATCGCCTTGTACGAACTATACGAATACGGAACAGATCCTTTAGCTCAGTATCATAATATTGTCAATGGTAGGCATATAGAAAATGAATAACAACCCCAAGGGTATCTATGGTAACAATCGCAGCACGATGGTCGTGATACAAAGAACATTAGAAGAGGGTTTGTTGTTCTAGAGGGTTGATTTGTCCATTGTGCGGTTTCTACCCTGCTGTGCTTTCCAGGAGATGCTGCTGTATTATGGAAGGCGTGGTTTGGGCGAATCAACCAATCGTAGAATTTCGAGTGCGACAGCTCCACTTTTATTTTGTTTCTATTGCGATGGGGATACATTTCGGAATGAAAAAATGGTGAAAAGCTTATACTTTGAGCAGCCATTTTGAAGGAGCTAAGCTTTTGTATTTTTTTTTATTGACAAAGGGGAGACTTTTTAATAAACTATTTTATATGTAGGTAACTGTAGGTATGGCTCAAGAAGAGTGTTATGAATGAACTTCTGAAACAACATAGGTATTTTAATTGCATGTGGTTCAACAGTAGTTTCATTACGTTAAATAAACATCTAGCAGTTGGTGATTTTAACTAGAAAGAAGTTCACGTTAAGAAAATCTTATCAAATAAATGGCATTTCACATTTTTTAGACAAAAACTAAAATTAACATATAACTGGTAACGCATTCGTGCATTTTGGTTTGACAAAATCAATACAAATTCATTTGCACTTCCTATACATCTCAAAAAGGAAAATATTTTATATTAATCTTCCAATTAGCAGCGTTCCATTTCCTGTCGCTTTTTTGTTTCATCGAAGCTCAGAATCACTGTCCAACGAGCGGAAAGAAATTTCACTTTAAAGACAGTAACCGATTCGGAAGAGCGTATTGTCCCTCTATACTCTTCGCTTAGCCGCACCAAAACTGTTTGTATTGTATTGAAAAGCTTTTTTTTCTGAATATAATTGCAAGCCTGGGGGGCCAATTGACATCCCAAAATCTCGAGCTGGGACATTTTTTTTCTCGGAACCATCAACAAGATCGGTCAGATCGAAATCTTCTATATCAGGAAAAAAACTTCCAGAGTGTGAGAACACTGAGGAGTCGGTCGATAACTTTGTGTCTTTCACACACAGGGATGACAGTGACAGCGATATTTTCCATTGAACGAACGCTCCGGTCGGTGATCCAAATGTACTAGAATTGTTTCCTCTACTAACTTTAATTCAATCTAATCATATTACTAAGTTTACTCGGTGCCCGCTGGATAGCGTTTTTATCTTGAACTAATGATGAACGTATACTACTAGATGAACTTTAGAAAGCATTCCATATCAAATCTAACAAAGTAGAGTGCCGTGCCGCGAAGAAATATATCCTTAGAGCAGTTTAATTCTTGTGGAGAAAAAAATGATTATGAATGTAAAGGGTGTCCATAATTATTCGCGCAAAGTTTGAATTTTGCGCCATTTAATAGTACAGTGATGCCAACCGAAAAAAAGATAACAATGTGACAGCTGAAAGTTCGGGATTAGTAAAAATGGAACGCTATAGGAAAAAACAACGCATTTTCATTGTTGAGCAATATTTTAAAAACAATAAAGGTTTGTCAGCTAAACTGCGCAATTTTCGAACGAAATATGGCCGACATAGTGATTTAAGACCATCAACTGTAAAGAGAATGATTGAAAAATTCAGGGAGACTGGATCAATTAGCGATCTTAAACACTCTGGGTGTTCTGTCACAAATCGTTCAAAAGAAAACATTGAAGCAGTTCGCTAGAGTATTGCTGACAGTCCAGGAATATCAATTCGGCACCGAAGTCAAGAATTGGGCATTTCGAGAAGCTCTCTACAGCGAATTCGCACGAAAGACTTGAAACTTCATGCTTACAAAGTTCAATTGACTCAAGAACTGAAGACTACTGATTTTTCGAACAAAATCATCCAACATGTGGTTTCAACATGGACGGTGCCACATGCCGTACAGCCAGAGAAATAATTCAATTTCTGCATGAGTCATTTCCTAATCGTGTAATCGGCCGTTTTTGCGATCAGAATTGGCCATCCAGATCTTGCAACTTAGCGCCATTGGACTTTTTTCTTTGGGGTTTTTTTTTTTGAAAGTGAAAGGTCTATGCAAATAAGCCCATGACCACCAACGCCTTGAAAGAGGAAATTGGGAGGTGTATCTATTAATGAATGAATTCAGCCACATTTATGCGAAACGTACTTGCCAGCAAAGCTGTGGCGGTCATTTATCCGATGTGCTATTCCATACATAACCCCAAGCTGTATAAGTATACTCTATAAATCAATAAAAAAAATTAAGCTTTCTAATTAAAATAAATACATTTTGCGTGAATTATGGGACGCCCTTTAGGTTTTTAGTACACAATACCTTAATACAGTAGCGCAGTGGTTAGTGTGCTGGACTACTGTGCGAGGGATCCCAGGTTCGATCCCCGGAAAAACACAAATTCCATCTAAAGGTTTTTTCTACTGCGCCACCTCTCGCGAACGTCTGACAAACATCCGAGAGTATTACTGTCCTGAAAAAGCTTCTCAATTCAGCCGTTCGGACTCGACATAAAATTGTAGGTCCCTTCCATTCGTCCCAAAAAAATAGAAACTCACAAACGAATCGAATGGTTGCGAGAAGCTAGGCCTAGGGTGTCTACCGCCTGTTGCGCCACCTATTTATTTATTTATTTATTTAATACTTTATCAAAATAACTTTATAGCAGATATTGTAAATGAACATTTTGTTCCAAAAATAAAAATCCTTACCTACATAAAGCTATGTTTAATATTTTTCATACCTAACATTCGACTGGTATTCTTAGATGAACTGGACGGGCGAATGAAATATTCTTCGGAGAAGTCAAAGCGAACGAAATGCGAATCGCCTTCTTTTCTGCTAAACTGCTGAATTCATGAGACACGAAAACCGGTGTATTAAATTGTGTTTGACTTTACCTACTCTAATATGGTATCCGTTAGGTTGGGTTGAAGTGTTATCCGACAAGTGGCAGAACTTTTCAAAATGTCCAGCAGCGTTTACACTACCACTTACCAATTACCATTATGCGTTACCTAACCTATACCTATAAAAGTACAATACAGGTGAAGAACCTCCTTTCTTTCCTTTCCAGTTTAGCCTAAGATGGGCCAATTTTTCTTTGCGAAATCTTAGATCATTTTAAACAGACGCATACAAGGCACCAGCAATTAAGGGACCAATCTAATATCTAATTATTGCGATGGAATTGTTTACCTAGGGAAATAAATAGCCATACTGAAGTCATCCAAAACAAGCAATTATCCGAGGACCTATCAACGCGTTAATTAACTCTAGCTTCATTAGAAACTTTATTGTCGCCTGTTTTATAAAGCTACGTATAGTATTTTTCTATCTTTGGTGTTTATAAGTTCAGTACCTACCTACAGCCTTGCATCATTAAATGCCCATTTTGTACAATTCCATTTTTACAACTCAGAACAACTCTCGTGTTCTGTATCAAGATCAGAACACGCAATCTACCCCCATCGTGATTAATGACATGTTTTGGATTATCGTGCACAACTACCATGAGAATTCATTGCACAATCAAATAAGGTGCATAGCATAACCTAAATCTGTTCGCAAACAACAAATGCGTACCAGCATAATTTTTCAGCATTAAAACCCGATGAAGCTGTAACGTTGATTGTTTTTCTAGGACTACGGAAATATGTTTAAAAAAAATGTTTTCAAATCAAATATTTGCACTTTTCAGAATTCCAAAATTTCCCCTCGCGTTCCGAAGATTTGTCAAATAATTGCACCACCATCGCGACCACCATTAGGAAGTCTTAATTGTACAAGGGTGTCAAAATATAAATTTTTCAACTTTGAAGAGTATAGTTCACCCTCTTTTTGTGTATATTTTAATTCGATGTCTCTGGTTTTGTTTTTATTTTCGTTGCTCTTTTTTTTTTTGTTGCAAGTCTATAGTGACGAAAATAAGGGACACGACATGCGAATGTATTAAATGTAGTTCGGTTTGGTCCTGGCGCCGCAGCTGTATAAACAAAGGTTTTTGAAAATATCTTCAGGTTTTTGATTCAGTGCGATATCTTGTGATAATGGTAGAGGTTTTGATAAATGGATGTGTAACTACAGATATAATTATTTTGTTCTGCATTTTATATTGGCCTGTTTTACATTTGTTTATCGAGAGAAACGATGAATCAGAGAAAATAGATTCGAAAATTACGGACATCCGGGATTGCGTGTGACAAATTGGTGAAGTCTAATAAGAACACACGAAAAACCTTCCGAGTATAAAAATGTCCTTTGGCCTCTCCCACTTTAATACGAAATCCGACAGTTAGGAATGCCACAAAAAAAATTCTCTCTATGCACACATGGTCCCAAATGATTTAAAATAAAGGGTTGTTTTTTTTTTTAAGTGAACACAAACATGTCAATCAAAAAATTTATTTTACTACGAAAATTCGCTACAAAAGCAATTGCCTTCCATCTTCCAGAATCCCAGATTCAACCCAACCTGTCTATCAACTAAATCCAAATGCAAAAATAGAAAAAGACTATTTTTTTAAAATTAAAATAAAATTAGAGGAGGATCAAAACCGAATTATGTCCTTTGCATTGACAAAAGGAATTAACTCAGTACTCTGTGCGCTATTGGTTGAATGACATCAGTCTATGGGTTTATCTTTATATACGCTCGAAAGGACAACTTTACACTCTAGATCTGGTTCAATTTTGGTCAGAGATTAAAGTTTTTTCGTTGTGCAAATGCAACCCCTGATGCGGATGATGCAATGGATCGCCGCCATTCATTAAGTGCCAACAGGATCAGTAAGGGATATCCGTTCTTATCTGAGTGTGCGGATCTTTAGGGTGTTATAAGCCTTCGGATGTTGTAATTGAAAATTGTGTAGGTAATGTATATAGGGATGGATTTTTTTTACTGTAAATTAATCAATTCAACAATTGAAGTTGTCCTTTCGAGAGGGTTCGTCGGTTGTTAATATATTTTTTTTTAGAATTGTTTTTTTTTTAATATCAAGTTCATCCCATGTGGAATTAATTTAGTGGCGGTTTTTTTGTATTTCAATTTATTAAAGGTGTACCCTGATTATGATTTTAAAAGGCCGCTTGGGGGATTAAGTGTTTTGACGAGTTTGAAGTGCTTTTTAAATAGATCTCTGATTTATATCTCCCATCAACGAGATAGGGTGTTCTTTTCAAATTGAGTTGGAGTTATCAATATACGATTGCTTGTTGTTATGAGGAGTATTATTTGTAAAGATAAAGGTGATAAGGGGTTGTCATTGAAATAATTTTCTTCGAAGTAGACTATGCTGCGCAGCTATACTGAAAACAAAGGACGAAGTTAAGTTTAGGATGTTAATTTTTGTAATGGATAATCACGGGATGTCGGGTGCAGGGAACAATCAGGCTGAAAAACAAGTCCTTCTGACCTTATTTCTGATATTGCGGGCATTTTCTCGACTTTTTAAGAAAGCCAATATTACACAAGATGCACTTGAGCGGCCCGAAGTGTAAAGCCATCGAATGTTGTGTCTGTTTGAAATCCAATCAGCAATGGAAGATCTTCAGAGATTCTCAGAAAAACGCGAACCTTTAAGAGCTAAGTAAACTCAGCCTTCCGACTGCATTCAGAGTATTCTAAAGTTGTCGCATTATCTTATATAGGGCAGGGAATTCCTAACGCGACGCGTCTGGACTTGGACCTATATCCGTTCAATATCCAACTGATCCTCAAAGTTAATGGTAATGATAATGACCATAAAAAAATTATCTTTATCCACGAGGCGCATTTTTGGATGAATGGCTATGTGCTTTTTATGGAGGCATTTGCCACCTCGTGTGGGTTGGCGTCATCCCATGGCCCTATGGCCGTATATGGCTGTTTGGTGCAGATTTTAGACCGGCCGGCGCGGCGGCGGGGTCATTGTCTGTACTTTGTCTTGAAAATGACGTTGCTAAGGCTACCATCAACGGCGAGCGCTACAGAACGATGCTATCCGATTTATTTTGGTCCAAACTGACCGATATGGAGGTGGATGACATGTGGTTCCAGCAAGACGTGGCTACGTGACACACACAGCAGATGGTCATTCTGCATGAATTTTCTGTTATTGAGGGTATGGTTGTCTCTAGCAGAGGTGACGTGAATTGGCCACCAAGATCGTGCAATTTAACCCCGCTAGACTTTTTCTTTTGGGGTTGCCTGAAGCCGCATCTCAATGCGAATGAACTGCAATCGACCGATGTCCTTGAACCCAACATAACCAATGCCATCGCTCAAATTCAGTTAGATCTAAGCGGCAGATTGCACCACTCGGATCCGTGACAACGTGAGAAGCTTCGGCGGACATGGTGTTATATTCCATACAATAATAACATACACGGGCCTTTCAAACAATATAGGATTTCGTATTTACCTCGCACACAGCTTGTTTTATTCCATTTCAACGTCGACCCATCCTTATTGAAAATCCCTTTAGTGAATCTTCAGTAAACTCAGCTTCTGTTCACATATCTCTGCTTTGTTCCGTTGTGTACTTTTAGAAGGACCTCGCAAAAACATTATAACCTATATGGGGAGTCGCAGTATGGAAAGAACCCCTGTTATAGGGGGTTATGGGGTTGAGCAAGGCCTTAAGCTTATTCAGGCTGTCACTGCAAATGCAATACTTCAATCCATACCTACATTTATTTCTCAATAGTATGTAGTATATATACAACAAAATTATTGAAATTTTGCTTTCATTCCTCTAATTTGAATAAGCAGTGTATTTCGTCCTTGTTTATATAATTTTGTCCACACTCGTTTTAAACGTCAAAAAAATAGACATACTATTTAAAAAAAACTCCATATCACATTAAAATTTAAACTTAACTTTATTAAACAATAAAATCAGCTATATAACACAGCTCATCTATAACATTTAACTAATAAACCTATAAAACAAAAACTTTATAGCTTCTTCAGAGCATAAACCGAATACACATGAATTGGATTTAATTTTTCTGCAAATTTGTATCCATTGTACTCTATATCTGTGTAGGGAATTCGCACGACGGCCTCAAAACCTAACTTTTCACCAATTATTTGTGTAAATTTGGTTGTAAATATTGAGGTAACAGCTTTCGGCCGTTTACCCTGAATATGTTTGGGCAAATCTTCGTCCGATAGTAAGCCATTACCCAAATCCCTTGCAAATTCTATGGAATACGCTGTCAGAGATCTAGCGATCCCTTTACGCTCGAACTCTGGTCTTGTTGAGAGGAAAACTACTTCCATGCAGCATTCTATGTTTAGATTCTTGTAGACGTCATAAGTATTTTCCATAAGATCTATATAATTTCCAATGAACATCATTTCTGGTGATTTGAAGACTTCGATCACCTCATCGATGTTGCAATTCGATTTCGGTTCCTTGGTAAAAATAAAAAAAATGTTAGATGTATTAGTGCATCGCAATATGTTAAAAAAAATAGTCCTTACATAAATTTTGTTAACGCAAATAGCAGCTAAGCGATTGCTCTCTATGTGTTTGGCCCCAAAAGAAATTCCATCTTTCAGGATATAACGAATTAACTGTTCAATTTCTGCAACAGCATCTTTGTTGGCTACCAGATTGGTGGCAATGCAGATGTTTTCATGTTTCACGAAATATTTTAGGAAAATCTGAAAATAAGAAATGAAAAGTTTTATATTATGTCTAATTGTCTATAATTTAATCCTAAATTTAATAATCTATATATTATTATTATTATGGCTATTTTGTTAATGAACATTTTTATAATTAAAGTACAATCTTTAATACGCAATCACAAAAACTATACTCTATAGTTTTTTTTATATGGAAGGTACCACGCCCCTTTGTCCAATTTTGACCAATCTTCACAAGTATACTCCTGGGCCAATACCAAAGATTGTCTGTACATTTGAACTCTATTGATTAGTAGGTTTTCGAGAATATTTTGAATGTCTTTTTTATATGGAAGGTGCCACGCCCCTTTGTCCAATTTTGACCAATCTTGACAGAAACACTTCTGGGCTAATACCTAAGATTTTCTGTAAATATGAACTCAATCGAATCGGAGATTTTCGAGATATCGAATAGTGCGCCTACAGCACCACCTGTTAAGAATTTGTCGCCTTTTCTTTTTTCCTAGACCTTCGCGTAGCAATTACGAACAAACCCGCAGAAGGAACTATCCAATATGGTCCAGTCGTTTTAAAGTTTTAAGTATCCGAACACAAACCACGATCCATTTTTATATATAAAGATTTGACATTGACACTTGTGAAAATGCGGACAGACTGAGAAGATAATGTGTCTTTTTCGTCTTACTTTTTACACAGACCTTTTAGGTCTCCGAGTGATGAGTTTTCTTCCATTACACACCCCTTACCTTCATAGCTTAATCTAAGGGTTTCCTGCTTGGTAGATCAATGAAGCATAATTGGGCTGTGTGGTCCAAAATGTAAAATCTCATTTAACAAAAAAAATTGAATAGTACAGTGATGCCAAAATATAACAAAGTGACAGCTGACAGTTCGATGTTAGTAAAAATGGAGCGCTATACGAAAGAACAACCCATTTTCAATATTTTAAAAATAATGAAGGTTTGTCAGCCAATCCGCAATTTTCGAACAAAACAATCTTCAGTGATTAAGCTCATTTTCATCTTGATGGCCTCGTTAATCGTCAAAATTGTCGCATTTGGGGTTCAGAGGAAATTGGGGGGTGTATTAATGAAATTCAGCCACATTTATGCGAAATGGTCTAGAAAATTTCAATAAAAGAGTACGTACGTTTGCCAGCAAAGCCGTGGCGGCCATTTATCCGATGTGCGAGTCCATACATAACCCCAATCCAGTGCTGCCAGATTGTGGGAAATTTCCCTTTTTGTGGGAATTTTTGTACTCGAAATGAGCTAAAAGGGAAAAAGGGAAACTTTCTGTTTTCCAGAACAAACAAAAGGGAAATTTTGTTCTTTGCAACTATACTTTAATTTGCTTGTTCAACTTCAGGAAGACAATTTATTTTATACACCTGACTGCTTTCATGAACAAGCGCTTGTATTGACACAAAAAGAAAGAAGACCTAACGTAAAATGAAAACGACCGAATGATATCGTCTAAGTCTATTGCCACAGATATGATAGAACCATGTTTACTGTTTAGTGAAAACGAAAGCGGTTTCCATTTCGTATTTTACAGGATCCCACCCCTGTTTTTTGCAATAACTAATGAAGACTGTCTATCCTATCCTAGCCTTTTATCCTAGCCGATAAAAGCGGCACGTCGACCTGATTAAGATCTACATATTGTACCATACATGAGAAATAGGGTTAGGCTCTCCACTTTTTTTGTAAAGTTTATGATACTGCTGCAGAGGATTTTTCATCTCTTTGGGGTCCAGTTGGTCTCTGGAGAAGATCTTCCTTCCAAATTCGCATATAACGTTGTTTCGTCTTCTTCCATACATAGCCTGGTCTCCGCTAAGTTGGCTGGATTTATTTAGCTTAGGTGGTATTGTAACACAGATGCCCTATAAGGAATCCTATACAAGGTTTCTAATATCATGTCTGATATGGGCTTTGTTAAACCTGGGATATTCTCCCAATATGAGATACGTTTTGTATATTCCCAACATTTTATGGCTAAGTTTTTAGCCAATCTGGGGGTATATCAGAAA
Organism: Cheilosia scutellata; assembly: GCA_955612985.1. Classification (NCBI taxonomy): domain Eukaryota; kingdom Metazoa; phylum Arthropoda; class Insecta; order Diptera; family Syrphidae; genus Cheilosia; species Cheilosia scutellata. The sequence goes on from OY015312.1 coordinate 118,090,294, forward strand.
GCTTCCGGTCCCGCGAAAGGGGTTTCGGAGCCTATTCTGGCCAATTCGTCTGCTTTTCGTTTCCTTTCCTTCGAAGCCTTCGTGGCCAGGAACCCACCATAAATTGCAAAGGTCTCGGGTTGTGATATCTAACAGATAAAGTCAATAGTATAGTCTATCAGGCGGTTCAAGTGCCTGTTAAAACCCAAGCAAATATTTATTTGAAGTGCTAAAAAAAATATAGTTTCAGAGTTTTTCGTTGACGAGCGTAGATTGCAGCCACAACATGGATTTATTCGAATTTTTAAAAAACAAATTTCTACATCAGTCTCCATGTAAAAAGTAGTTGGAAAAATTTTATCATGAACACTAATAAATATTCATAATATATTAACACTATTACAAGCAAGTTGTACATATGTACATAAATAATTGACAGACAAGAATCTTAGAAACTAGTATCACAGAGATTTTATGGCCACACTCCATTATCTGTCGGATAGCGTTATGTGTCGGATGATATTATCCGAAACTTTTTCCGGAACCTTTGAAGCTGGCCCTAAGCCTTTGAAGGGTGTTGAAATAGTCATAGTGTGTTACTGATTTGGATCCAATTATAGGTGAGCTAAGGGCCTTTATTGATGCTTGACTGTCCGGGAATATATAGATGTGAACGGCTTTGATGCTAATTTTTTTGATGTGGTTGGCTCATTCTTTAGTGTAGCGTGGAGCTTTGCCAGTAATACACTAAGGTTTTCCCCATAGTTATTGAGACTGTTTTTTTGTTTCGTTAATTTTTTGTTTTTCTTTCGTAAAATATGTGTGGGAAAATCTGAGGTACTTTTTCGAGCCAGGCGAGGGAAAAAAGGGATTTTTTTGGAACTTGCGTGGGAATTCTTATAACAAAACACTGGCAGCACTGCCCCAATCTGTATAATTACTCTATGAATCAATAAAAAATGTAAGCTTTCTAAATAAAAATCTGTATTTTATATCAAAATTAAATTTTCCGTGAATTAGGGGACACCCTTTAAGTGCTGCAGACCGATTGACAAAATACAAAAAAAAAATTGTATTCTTCGCATTTTCACATGCAATTGACCCAATTTCTTTCTTTTGATATGCAAGATTAGTGTAAACATCCAAAAAGGTGATTGTGTAAGTAAGCAATCAACGATGCAATTTGATGCATTCCTGATATGAGCATAAACAAAATCACGTCAGCAAAATTGTATTATATGTACCTACATTTCAAAATATTTAAACTGATTTTAATTAATTTTTGTTTGCACAGGTTTTATACCCAGGCAAACATACATCATAATTAGAATGGTTTGTGTACTCAGGGCTATAGTGAAACGGTTTAGTTATCTGAATCGCTATATATAAACACCGACTCTATTGTGAATGAAGTACATATTAAGAGGATCTTATTGCACCGTATTTATCTTAATATTTCTTGTGTGTGACGCATATGATCGTAGTGTAAAGAAAAATCAAAACCTTAAGTGACGCAATATTTAATACAAAGCGACGCCATGCACATGTTTGCTTTATCGATTATGACGTATTTAAGTACGTACAAGTGGAACATGAAAAAAAGTTCACTAAAGTATAATATGTAGGTAGTTGTAATGTTTAGCTGCGTTGTATAATTGACAGGGGCAGTTTGATTTCAATTTTGGCGAAGTCATTTTAGATAAGTACTGGACTAGATAATGTACATCAACACCACACTTTTTTAGAATGAAACTCCATCATGCAATCACTTATTACTACCTCATCATTTTGACCATAGTTTAAACATATTTCACAAAATTTATTCAGTGATAACAATAATAATTAACCATGTTTGTCACATTCTAGAATCTAGATAGTATTCGCAACGTAGATATACTCACATAATACTCGTATGTCAACTGTCATTTTGTACCTCCAAACTACGAAAGCTATATAATTAAATGATTAGTATTTCCTAAGTTTGCGTTTAAATTCTAAATTAGGTACATCGTACGAGGAAGTTTAATCATTGCCCTCAGATAAATTTGTAATCACATGTACGGCATCTATTGATGTGCGCTTGTCATGTCAATCAAATGCAAAAAAAAAAAACGAAACACTAGATAGTAGATATTCATCAAAGGCGAGTAAAATGAAATTTACGATCCCCTTCCAAAAACTAATTTCAGTAGGTACACTATAGAACAAATATTGGTGATAAAGTATTAAACACATTTTTCAATTAAATGGTTTTTAACAGAAAACAATATAAAGACATAATTGGTAGGTTGCTACCTACGTGACTAATGTAGTAGAAGGCCATTATCGACTGTATTCGAATAGTTGAAAAATTAATCTATTTGAATTGCTTGTACGTGTTATATACACGATGATTTACTATAGTTTATGGTTGAAATACTTTGTGTTTCTAAATTGCACCTACTACAATTATATCGACGTACACGTGTATTTCCCTTTTCCAAATAAATCTAGTCTGTAAACTGTCACATGCGTTTTCTAGGTCCGCACTGAAATGCAGCGCCATCAAAAGTCAAATAAAAGTTACATAATTTGTTTTGAAGTAACCACTATACATCTACAGCTTATTGCAGTCTCTAATTCTAACCGACAAAATCTACTTAGTCAAGATTCATTTAAGCTCTTATAGTGCCTAGACATTTCGATTGCAGTATGCCTGACGTAAAAGTGCCATTATCGACCAATTTAGTTTTGGTGTTTAGAAAAAATCGGATTTAGACAAATTTAGTAGGTTTTTAAACCACTCTTTTAAACTGCTGCTCAAAAATGAATTCGGTTTCACAGTTTTGTTTAAACCTTGAACAGAGTTACCTAATTCTGTAGTTTAATGTCGTTTTCGGTTGGTCGTAGAGAACCGTCCGGAAGAACTCTCCGCGATTCTGAATTCAAATCCGGAAGCATATTTCTCTTCTTTTCAGTAGAAGAACTGTCAGTTGAGTACCAATCGAACGCTTTCAGAAGCGTTCGGATTGCTTCCGGACGATTCTGGACGACCAACCGAAAACGACATTAAACAGAATTCTACCGTTTAAACCTCAGATCACTTGACATGACACAGTGACATTTCAATTTGAAAGCTTCCGATTGTCAAAAACACAAGTATTTGACGTCGTTCTACGTGTTCTTTGAAAGAAAGGAGAAGGAACGATTTTAGAAAAGTCGTATAAAAACAAAGTACTGTACAATACTGACAAATTATATTCCTTAAATTTAGTTAAACTGCGTTCAGTTGAAGTGAAGTTTAGATTACATTATGAAACCGGACGAGTTGAACTTCAAATTTAAACTCAATACTCAAGTTCAGGTTCAGGCTATGTACTGGTACGTCGTACCTACTAGACTTTTGACAGTACCCTGTGAATTACTTTTGTGCCTCAGCGCGGTGGTGTCATGTCGTGATACGCCATACGGGAAACGTGAGCACACATTTCTGGCCTCATTTTGACGTTTATCAATGCATTACTTGAAATCCACAATTTCAGCATTTTCTAAAATAATGGTATGTGTTAATGATAGGTAGCGTTATAAAATATACTTTCAGTTAAGTTCTTAATTTTGAAATTTAAAAAATTGACGAAAACCGAAATACATCATCGAAATATAAATATACATCCTTTAGTTTTAAAGCATATTATGTATGTATATAAAATATGACAGCTATATACTAAAAAAAAAGTCAGTGCCAATGTAGACTAAAAGTAAATATAAAAACCCCTGTTTCAAAGAGCTAATAATTTGGTGATTGCAGTTCGAACAATAATAAAAAAATTGTGTTGATCAGATCTATCAGGAATGAGGAGGTAAGTCTAGTCCCTAGACGAAAGGATAAACAGGAAACAAAAACGACCATAAACGACACAGTAAACAATGGGAAAGCTTATGGGTAACGCTATATAAGTACACTCAAATGTTAGTAGAGATCGAAACTACCGGATCTAGCTAGCTATATTTCCCCCAGCTCTCAATGCTGGAGCTCTAACCAGTAGAAGCGCCCAATGCGTGCCAGATCGGTTCCAATTATTTTCGAATATATGTAGTATTCGGCCTTAAAGGGTTCGGTAAGTTTGCCTGCAATTCAAAAGCCAGTATTACAAAAGCCAGTATTACAAAAGCCCGTAAATCATCGGTCTTCTGTGAATACGGGCTAAAGTTGTACGGTCAAACGTAACGTTCCGGTCCTTAAACTTATGTAAGAGCTGCCTTTTAACTAAAACTGCTAAGGGCACCTCTATTTGCTGTTTTCCTTTTTTTTTTTTTTGTAATATTTGTTGCCGAATTTGAAAATGTGTCTAACCAATTTGTGTTCCTGATTCCTGAATTAAATCAGCTTTGGTCTCTGGCGAACAAAATTCTATAACAGAACTCAAATTATCATACCTTTGCTGACAGCTTTTCGACAAGACTATAGACACATGTACACAATTTCATCTGCCAATTTTCTTCTGTTTACAAATAAATGTTTGCAATTACTTATATTTAGATTTGCATGCGTCTTCATAGGATAGAAACTGTCAACCACTTTATTTTGGACCACAAAGCTAATGGAATGTTTGTTTATTTTTCTATTTGTTTGGGAGAACTTTTTAAATTTAGCAAAAAAAAACTTTCTATTTCTAACATCGCTTCGTAGATATTTAAAGACATTTGTGTTCCAACCGGAAAATCATTCGTTATCACAGTCAAAAAAAAAAAAAAAAATACATTCTTTCTACTTACCTCAGTTGCTTCATCATAATAATCCTCAGTTAATTTAATAATTTCAATTTCTCCTGCAAAATATCCACAAAAATATTTTATATACATATTTACAAAAATATTTTATTTTTTGAACTTAGTATTATAAAGCACATTGAACTAGCTATTACCATCACAAATAAATTTTGGCGCGGATTGATTGGCACTGTTTGAATTTGACATCTTCACGGAACTGAAATTGGCCGCGTAAACACAAAATTAACTCAATTCGAATTTTCACTACTAGACACAACGTCTTCGCTAAAAACACCCTAAACTACTATTTCGACAGATCGCTTTTCGCTATACTACACGATACATTCGATACTTGAAGAGTCCAGAGTCTACCCCAATTGTTCTATTCACACTGTTGTTGTCATCGTTATAAGCTAAGCTATAAGCTAATGGAACTTTTTTTTGTTGTTGTTCCATTTTGTTTGAGAATATGAAAATATTTTTGATTGCAAAGGGGTTTGTGTGTTGCCTATCTCGGGCTATTATGTACGCGTATGTATAGTTAAATTAATAAATTGAACACTATGAATATCAGTATATACCTACACATACAATGCACAAAAGATACTATTCATGAATACTAAGAGTTCTTCCCGAAAACGGCAACGACAACGATTTTTTTCTTATCATTTAACCCTGATAGCTGGCACAGTAACCATAATATTCGGACGTAATCTCTTAGCCACCTGAAAGCCGGCACATAAATTTGGCACAAATTGATAAAAACGGAAGTTTAAAATTGTGAAAGATCGACATACAGATAATGGCCCGCCCTTTATATAGCTCTTTGAAAAAAATTAATAAAAAAAATGGGGTTAACGATTGCACGATCCCAACACGGCGTCGATTCTATAAACAATTGGATTCGATTAAAAATATGTTTATTTATAGAATATACAGAACTTGAAAGCGTTTTGTTATCACGCGCCCGTTGGGGTCTTTTCCAGAGAAAATTTGTTGTTGACTGAATTCAGAGAGAAATGTCTTTAAAATAAATATTTTCCTTAGTTGTTTTATGTAGTTAATGAATTTCGAGAGCGGTTTGAAAGATTTATTAGTTTTTAGCGAAAAAAGCTTTTTTCGTGTATTATTATGACCACGGGTGTTGATTCCTGGCCTGGGATATGTATTTTGTTTTACTCGCTAGTTTTTGTGATGATTTTTGTATTTTCTTCTTATTTCCAATCCTCTTAATGGTTTCCAATATTGCTCAATATGTTATAAGGGTCGCGGGTGTAGGGTTCTTATTATTTTTAGTGTTTCTGAAAAGATAGCGAAGATCGATTTGGGGGGCTTTTTTATTATCTGTCCAAAGTGTTAACATTTTATCGACTTCCTTACTATAAAACCGCACTGATATGGACTACACTGACGAAAGGTAAGGTGGGTTGGGTACGTTTTCCTTCAATACAAAAGCCGGTTTTTCAAATGCCAGTTTCCAAAAGCCCGTATTTCAAAAGCCCGTAAATCAAAAGACCGTAATTGTATAGAGCTCACCCTATAACCCCCTCCTGCCTATGGTCACTGTAGGATTTGGAATGAGTGTGAAAAGATTTATCATTTACTGGCTTCTGTATTACAGGCTTTAGAAATAAGAGCTATTGTAATAGGGGCTTTTTGCATTTACGGGCTTCTGTGAATGCGGGATAAAGTTTTACGGTCAAACGTATCGTTCCGCCAGGCCAGCTGGCCAAAGATCGTGCTGGTTGGAGACGCTTGTTGGTTGAGGCCCGGTCCACCCCGGACTGTAGCACCACCTTAAGTAAGTAAGTAAGTATCGTTCCGCCTCACTTCATCTTGATAAGGTCGACAGAAATGTTTGGCTAACATCGCCTATGTTACTGTCTGTCGGCAAAAATAGTTTATCAAGTACAAGGTTTTCTTCGTCATCTCTCCGGGCTTCTGAATGGGATTTGTTGTTTATCTTGTTCTTGGATCTCTCAATATCTTCGATAGAACTTCTCTCGACGTTCGCGAGCAAATGTACTTCTTATTTTACGCATGATGGAATAAGTATAAGGTGGTCTCGTCGGCTGCCGACTCGTTCGTTTTTTGGTCCCTTAACGCTTCGTTAACGTACACTTACTACGCTGAATAAAGAGAAAAACGTGTTTTTAAGGGACTACTTTTTGCCGACGAGACCACCTTATACTTATTCCATCATGATTTTACGAACAGTTCTAATTCTCTTTGAAAGAAACAATTTATAAACCTCTTGTCATGCTTCATTTGCTATAATCCACATTATTCGACAAACAAGAGGTTCTATAGTTCCGGTTTTCAAAACTGTTATTCTTTAAATTGGAATCGAACGACAAAAATCTCGAAAGCTAAAAATCTTGAAAAGTTTTTTTTTAATCTCGAATGCAAAAATTTCGAATGTACAAAAATCTCGAAAGACTATATCTCGAAAAAATCTCGAAAAAAAAAGGTAAATTCGAGATACTTTTTTTTGTAGACACCCCATATCCAAACAGTAAACCCAAGCAGGGGGGGCAGCATGCCCCCCATACCCCCCAGATTTTTGTTATTCGAGATTATGCTTTCTAGATTTTTTAAATTTCGAAAGCAAAAATCTCGAGTGTAAAAATCTCGAATTTAAAAAATCTAGAAAGCATAATCTCGAATAACAAAAATCTCGAAAAAAAAAGAATCTCGATACGTATGCAACCCCTGCAACCCCCTGCTTGGATTTACTGTTTGGATATGGGTGCAAAAAAAAATCTCGAATTTAATTTTTATTTTAGAGATTTTTTTCGAGATAGAGACTTTCTAGATTTTGACCCATTCGAGATTGATCAAAGTCATTTTCGAGATTTTGACCATTCTAGATTTTAGTCGTTCTAGTTAACGTCATGTTTCCGATGTTGACTACTGGTCCATTTTTTCTTCTGGCGGTCCATGCCAGAGTGTACCATAGGAGAACCCGAGGCAGTCAATTCCTCGCCGCGCGTAAGAAATCGGCCTTTCGTTGATTCCAACTTGGCGAATTTTGCATCGGAACTTGGGCTTACTCCCGTACAAGATCCAACTAATCCAGGAACTTAAAGTTAATGAACATAGACAAAGCCGTTTGTTCGCTGACTTGGCTTCGGAGCTTTTTGAAGAGGCCCTCAATTTTGTCCGAAAAATCATCTTTAGCGCATTTTTAGATGAATGTGATGAATGATGAATGTTAACAAGCAAAATTGCCATAAATATGGGACAACGATATTTCAACGTCGGCCCGTCCTTATTGAAAAATCCTTTAGTGAATCTGCAGTAAGATCAGCTTCACATATCTGTGCTTTTAGAAGGGCGTCGCAAAAATATTTCAACCTCTCTAGGAAGTCGCTGTATGGAATAGAGATCCCCTGCTATAGAGAATAAAATTAGCTTGTAGGCATATATCTAACTCTTATCTGCCAAAGTTGTGGGTCTCAGGATTCTCAGATGAGCTACCAGTAGGTATGAAATGTCAAATTTAGAAAAATGTTGGGCTAGGTAGAGTGGTACTAAACATTAAAAAAATTTAGGGCCGTGGGCCTTCAGCTAATTTAAACCAAAGCTGCAGGCATTGACAGTACTTAATTAATGTTATTCACAATTAGCTTTCAAAAGTTTATTTCCAATTACCTAATCAAGCACCTCGACTTGCATCTTTACATTTTTTCAGCCTAATTTATAATATCTAACAATTGCTTTATTATCTCAATAACATATTTTTATTTATTCACAACAAAAGCATAGCAATTGACAATCGCATTCAAAACCACATCAATTGCACGTGAAAATGCCTCAAATATTTAATTTCAATTGTCAGGTTGTTATAATGTTGTAAGCATCATGCAACTGTCAATTGTGTTTAATCGTGAGTGCTTTATAAATTCTCTAACATTTTTATTGTAAATGAATCTACAATAGTAAAGCAACTTGTTCGGAGTCAGCATGCATTGGCCCGATTCGCTCGCTGTAGGTCTTCCCCTTATACGAGTACTGATTGTGCGGAACACGGTTTAAAACCGTAAAGTTATTTGCTCGGCCAATTTTTTGCGAGAAATTTGATGTAAAAATAGCGGTTACAGCTTTTGGCCTCTTATCACGAAGATTTTTATTGATTTTCTCTACGCCAATGCCTTGACTAAGTTCCCTGGTTAGTTCTATGGAAAATTTGACAAGCGCATTGGCCAGTCCTTTCCTTCCGAATTCAGGTAAGGTGCCAAGGAACATCAATTCCATGAGACAATCGATCTTGTACATATCAAAAATATCAACCATTTGATCCACTTCAATCATGTAGCTCATGAGATTTAAGGCATTGGGCGATTTGCAATGTTTATCACGAAACTCGGTAAAGAAAGGCACTTCAACGGTATCGTCAATGTACTGAAAATAATAAATGATTTTTGTAAAATTGTATTTTCTATATATAAATATTAGGACTCTTACCTGCATCTTGTTGAATGAGACAGCAGCTATTTTATTAGTTGCAACATGTCTTGCAACCAATGAGACCCGATCCTCACTTACGATCCGGCATAGCTCATTTAGTTCATTGCGAGCTTGAGCATTTTCCGGTAGATTTATTTCGGTACCAATACATACGCTTTCGTTGAGGTAGAAACTGTCAAGAACCTGCATTGAATTTGAAAACCAAAATTTGATTAGAAAATAAAAATGTATATAGGTTCACATTTTGTTTTTAACATGGAATTGTATATTTAAGACCTTTTTGTATCTTGTATACCTATGGAAAAATCTGTATTTTTTTTTAACTTTTCTAACCTAAAAAGAAAGAGGGCTTGAAATATCTGAGTTTTCTTGGTAGTAAACATATTTTTCATGTTATATAAAAAAGAAAAACTCCTTAAAGACAAAGAGAACCATACATTACATACACTCGTAGAGTCGTAGGTGTATCTACAAAAAAACATCAAACTTCGTATTTAGAGTTTGTGGGCTTCCCGCTAGGAGGCGTTTTTTTATTTTATGCTAGCCCTAATATTAACGGTACTTCCCATATAAAATTTATATGAAATATTAAAGAATTTAGAATTTTTCAAAAACGGCTATAATGATTTGAACCAAAATTGATAATTGAGAGGGCGCAAACCTCCGATTCTAGAAGCATCTATAGAACTCTAAGCCATTCTTTGGACACAAATAACTATTTCTGCAATGAGTTAACAACTTACGAAATCAGCATAATTTTCAAAATCAGAACTGAGACTTTAAGCCTAAATTTTATACCGCAAAGACGGGATCATCAAGGAACATGCAGCCTCTGCAATTTAAATGTGCCGGAAGGCGTTTTCCATTTCCTCGCAGAATGTCCAATACTTCTCGAAATTAGGAGACTGTATTTCTCCAAGAGTTTTCTCACACTTCAGGAAGCAAAATAATTGTTGAACGGTCTTTTTGGTTGGAAGTTGCTTTCGCAATATAGTATACATGCCTACAAGTATCGCAATAGCTTTTTGAATTTGTAATTGATAAAAACAATATTAAAAATATAAAAAAAACTGAAACATATGTTCAGTCAGAACTATTTTTTATTTATCTTGTTTTTATTTTTTATTTTTTACTATAATAATAATTAATCAACGTTTCTATTATACTCATTTTTTAATTTATAAAATATATCATGAAATATCAATCAATCAGCAGACGGCAATATAAAGCCATGATTTTCTCTTTATATAATATATAAAACTATGTACTATCATTTAATGTATTTAAATAAAGGAAATAATAATAATAATAATTGAGTTAATGTCAGCGTGCTTAACATGACTGCATACCCAGTTTTTGGCTAAAAAGTCCAGCAACGGCAGTTTTGAAAATTGGCCTTTTCTCGAAAACGGTAAAAACGATTTAAAAAAAACTTATTTTTAAGGTACTGTTGTCATTCTTAACTTGATAGCAAACTCAGTTTTTCTCTAAAAAAGACTGCGTCCAAATCCACCCAAATCCCTAATAATAGTACTTTAAAAAACTGCTCATATCTCAAAAAATAATAATTTAATAACAGTGCTTTTCAAATCCAAAATTGTAACATTTGTCAGCATAATTTTACAAAAAAACCGTTCCAACGATTTTGATCAAAATACATAATTAAAGACAACATAAGCAAGCATTCTAAACATGAAAATAAGTACTTAGTTTTTCTCAGAAAACTCGTTTTATGAATAGTTCTCAAAAATGACTACCCAGATCCAGAGATGATAATTTACTTCATATGTAGTAGATCTACTTCATTTTTTAATTATTGTTCATCTGCTACGTAGCAACTTATTTCTACTTCGTTTATTTATGGTTCAAAATATCATTTAAAATAGACAATATTGATCAATTTGACTCTCAATACATCAAACGACGAAAAAAATCAACGAAATATAAATATCAGGAAAAAAATGTGTCATGTAATGCACTATAGAATATCATTTATGTGCTTCTGTCACACTACACATCCATCTATAGATCCACTTATTCCATTGAAGACCAAACTTTATCATTTTGAGCATTTCGTCAAAATCTGCTTCGTTTTTTGTAAATCTACTTCGTTTTCTCGGGCAATTTGCTACCTTTTTTGGGTTCAGCATTATCATCCCTGCCCAGATCCCGACCATTGAGACTGCTTTTTTTTAAATAAATCAAAAATGGGAATTCGAAATTCATCGCCTACTTGCCTCCCTCCTTCAAGTGTCAATTCGGGGTGAAATTTGAAAGTAAGTAGGTAATACAGTGTTGCAGTTAATACAAGGTGGCGCAAAAATAACCTTCCGATGTTTTTTGGCTGTAATTTAAAAAAAAATGAAAAACTTTGATTCTTCTTGTGGATTATTTTTATTTGGTCGTCGAGAATATGATGTCATGTAAATGGCCGCCGCCACAGTTGATTGTCATTTGAGCCCTTTTTATGGCATTTTCCATCACTTTGGCCAAAACTTCCGGCGATAGGTCCTCACATTCTTGACGGATATTGTCTTTAAGAGCTGCAAGAGTCTGAGGCTTGTTGACATAAACCCGCGACTTCAAAAAGCCCCACAAAAAGAAGTCTGGAGCGGTCAAATCAGGCGATCTTGCTGGCCAGTGCAAATCGCCAAAACGGGAGATTAGGCGCCCGGGAAATGCATCCTTCAGCATATCGGTTGTGGCACGTGCAGTGTGTGCCGTTGCACCGTCCTGTTGGAACCACATGTTTTCCAATCCCAATTCATCAAGTTGCGGCAAAAAGAACTCGTTGATCATTGCTCTGTAGCGTGGCACGTCGTCTGGTCGATGTCGACGGCGCTTCCATGACATCTTCGGCTACAGCAGCAATATTCTCTGCAGAACGGCTACTCCGGGGTCTGCAACGCCTGGCAGCATCTCGTGTTGTGCCAGTCTCTTCGAGGCGAGCGGCTAAACGTCGCAGTGTTTCACCAGTAGGCGTTGGACGGCTAGGAAATCTGCGACGAAATTCACGATGTGCCAAAGTCACCGACCGATTATTGCTCAAATAAATAGTCACCAATATTCCGCGTTCTGGAGCAGTGTAGTAACATTGTTTATTAACGTCGCACGTGTTTACTACACAAATGTCAAAACAGAACTGACATTAGGGGCCAATCGCAAAATGTATAGCATTTTCTGATAGGAGGATTCCTTTTGCGCCACCTTGTACGTATGTTTATGTAGTATATTATATATACATATTACGTTTTTATTGTAGACTTGTAGACAACAATGTAGGTAAGATACATACATAATTTTAAACATAAAAAAAAAAAAAAAAAAAAAAAGTGTGCGTCGGCCGGGAATCGAACCCGGATCAACTGCTTGGAAGGCAACTATGCTAACCATTACACCACCGACGCCCATGAAATCTCTATGTCTATGAATATATTTGATAGTAACTCGACAAGCAAGCACAACAACAAATAATTATTCCACATGCCACAGTAGTAGATTCTACAATGTACAAATTTACACACCCCTTTTGCAAATCAAGCTTAATCTGTGACGTAGTTCTAGTTAGAAAGAAGTGGGTGGGTCGCTTTAAGGCTTTATTATTACTGTCAATAAGCTTCAGCGCTGTTGTTCTATATTTTTGAATAATTTTCAGTTAGTAAATAAATGTTCATGTATGTATTACATTAGATACATATACATACATTGAAATCCGACCACAAATCATGCAACTTTTCAAACGATTATTGTCGAAACGATAGGCCTCTTCCAGAGCTATCAACGGCATAGTTTGGAGTTTGACATCCAGCAGTTTTAAATAATGAACCTGCTGATAAGCCAAAAAATAAGTCATTCAATTTGGAAAATGATAGATATCGTCCAGACGATTATCACGATCCGCGATCTACTGCCAGATTTGATTTCGCTGAATTGTGTATTCATGCAAAAAGCAGTCAAATTTATATATTCACCATCATCTTTGTAAATATATACATACCTAGATAGAAGCTATGTAGGTATGTATACCTTCCTACAAAATTGGATAATTTAAAAAAGCTTTTGAGAGCTCACGGTCTTATTTAGCTTAGTCATTATTGACTCATTCATTTGCATTAATAACTACCTGCTCATGAACATAAAATGATCGCAACTGGAAATTAAAGTTAGGAAAAACAGAAAAAGTCTAGATTCAAAAATTGGAGGGTGTTTCAATTCAAAGAAAAGCTCATTATATTTTTCAATGTTTGTGAATCAATGCTTTTGTTAACAGTGTTTAAACTTTGAATAGCTACATCCCTCCCTGGGTGAAATAGAAAGTTGCAAAAAGTGCTTACCCGCAGTAACTGATCGTAGCTGTTCGTGAAAGGGTCTTATGAAATTTAGCGCACAAACTATTTAAAAATAGAACCAGTGGAATACCTAGACGAATATTGCGGAGGACCTACATTTTTGACTAAGACCCAGTGGATATCCTGCTCGCTTACACAAAATGGCTAAATAAAATGGTTTAATTTAGATCAATCTTCACTGGAACACTTACGGGTAATATTTGAGCTCAATCGTGGTTTATCAGGTAATAAGATTTCTAAGTTTTTTTTTTGTATGGGAGGTGCCACGCCCCTTTGATCAGTTTAGACCAATCTTCATAGAAACAATCCCTGCCTAATACCTAAGATTGTCTGAAAATCTAAGCTCAATCGGCTTGGTGTATTGAGTACAAGATATATAAGTACCTAAGATATTTATTTTTTTATGGGACCCTTTGTCAAATTTTGACCAAACTTCACAGGCACGGCTTTTGACTAATAGCAAAGATTTTCTCAAAATTTGAGTTGAATCGGTTTCGTGTTTTTCGAATTTTGCAATTATTGGTGGTGTATAAAAGGAAATTTTGATTTTCTTATACTTTTAAACGTTCCCATTGGCCACGTTCCTTTGACTGTTAAACGTCTAGCACGTAATATCCCATAGAAAAGAACGCCTGCTAGAGCTTCTGGCACCAGCGGAACAAAAATAACACTTGGTTTTGTTTACGGTACTTAGCATTCAAAAAATTAAGTTTTAACTTAAGTAGTGCGTACGACTCATGTTGACAAATATTCCAAATAGGTACGTGACTGATGCGGTGCATTGTGCTCTGACACTAGCAGTTTGAACTGTCAAACATAAACTTTACATTCTTGGAAACTTGTTATGGCTCGCTGCGGGATGGGGATGGGGATACCCGTTGTCGTTCCATCTCGTGTTTGTACTATAGACCCGAGTCTAGGTACTTAGAGTCATGGTCATGACTGGAAATTATCTGGAAGTGTATAAATCATACCTAAGTCAAGTGCTCAGTTGTGTAAATAATATAGAGACCGACTGCGAGTGTTTTAAATTACTTGTCATCTATGGTGCGAGCATTTTCTATATTTAACTATTTATCGAGCTTCATGAATTTTCTCTTCTACTAGCATTTTTTTCTGTATACAAATGATTTAATTGGTATACCTAACTAAGCATCATCCCTAAAATCATATTCTTTTTGAACTGGAACACCCTGTATTGTAGGATTGTACTTGCAAAATGTTATATAAATAATTATGTACTTACATCTAAAGCCTCTTGAACATCAGGCTCCTCCAAGGTTATGATTTCGAATTCTCCTGTTTCGCACAAACGAAAGAGAATAAAAAATAAAACATAACCAAATTTAAAGAGAATTTCCTGAGTAGGTGTGATTAGCGCCTATACTTTACTATATTCAGGCAGAAAAGCACATGGCACTACATTCACACTTCAACTTTAACAACATACCATTACAAATGGTTCCTAAAACTCTTGGTTTATTTGACATGGCTAACACTACGCTATGTAACTGAATCTGACGTTAAATAAAAAGTTAAGAATGAACCAGACAAACTTATCACAGCTTCCAATCCCGGTTAAATCGAAAATCGTACTAAACTAAGACTAGAAAAAGTGAATAGAAGAAACCCCAAACCCAAGTTGATTTCATATCTACTATTATATTTAATATAGATATGTAAAGTTAAGTGCTTGTCATTGGCGCTCGTGTACTGTGAGCTTTGTCAGTTCGGATTTCGAACCGGTTGATAATTCGAGATACGTCTGTAATTGCTTCCAACTGTTATCAAATAAAGTTAAATCGGAATCATTTTGAGTTAGCCTTTGCCGTAATCAGTAACAGATGTTTAATTTAATCATTAGGTATATATTATTTTCTTTGGATTTGCTTTTAAGTGTATAGCGAACTGCAACTTTGATTATTGCGTGCGCATGATATCCAAATTTAGTTTCCGGTAAATGATTGTCAGCTAAATTATACTCTTCAAATATGTATAAATCAAATGGCAAACAAATTGAGGCAAATAACTGAAAATTGCAATCAAACTGTCATGAGAATGAACTTTAATAGAGGCATATCATGATAAAACATACAACATGTTTGTCTTAATATAGGTCAGAGGTCAAATTAGTTCATTTAGAGATATTTCAAATAGTCATGTAATATTTCCCAAAACAAATAAGTACATATGGGTATAGCCACACATACAACTGAACTTTAATAAAAATCTCTATTTCGTAGACCTGTTCTATGTGGCGGGCGGGCGATTTACAAACAAAACATTGGACCCGTTCCATTGACCGCTAGTCGTCTAGCTCTCGCATATAATATCTTTGATGGAGGAACGCTAGCGCAAGAGAGGCTGCGTTCCAGTGACTTCTAGATGACTAGCGGCATGCCAAACTCCATATAAAAAAAAATGACATTTCAGCATTTGCGGGGATTTTGCTATAGGTACCTACTCACGTCCGGTGGCGCCATCGCGCATGCAATATCTTGCAATTTATTTATATTATTAAGCCTAATTTCCAATTCACTTTCCGTTTCCGGTGCCTTTTCCATATCTGTCGGGAATAACTTCCGAAATTTGCAGCACATTTTCCAATTAAAGTTCTGCTGTATAATGTCCCATGATGGAGTTACATGTCCCTGCGCCTTAATGAATATTCTCTTAACAAGATGCGGCTATTCACCATTCTTATTTAGTTTTATGTTCCATAAGACCATTCTTCAATGAATTCTAGAACATGATGAAGGTGATATAATTGATAAAATGACACGGTAAACTAACATGAAGTTATTTCGTCCTTAAATCGCAAACAATTGGAAGTCTTTATTTGCCTATATAGCGGGTAACATAAACTCCTTTCGAATGGATAAAAATTGATTTAACTGTTTACAATACAAGTAGGGCAAGCCATAACCCTTCCGTGGCAAATTATTTTCGAGATGAATGCAGCAAAGAATACATTTCGATGTTGCTAGGACTATGAAATATCAAAGGTAAGGTAAGAATCTCCTAACTAACAAATTTTATTACTTGTCGGTGGCCCTTCAACTGACGTATTGGCGGATTATTTCTAGATACAATTGAAATAAACAAAAAGTTGTTAGTTTTTCCCAATGGAGCATAAAAAAAGAGCAAAGATAAAATAAAAAAAATTCGGCCAAAATATATATTTAAGGTAACATTAATTATCCTTCCAAGTTATCTACATTGGCGGATAAAATAGGTTAGGTATTGCTACGTTCCCACCGGACGCCAACCCTAAGATTAAGTGCAAGAGGTTTAAAATTTATCTTGAAGTGTTTCCACCAACAAAAAAAGTTTAATTTGACGTTTCACGAGATGTTGTCATCAGCTGTCAAATCGAAAAGTGTGACAAATGACGAAATGAAAAGTAAAAACAAATTATTAGTGGCAGTAGTCTAAAAATATTATTACCGCATAATTTATTGTCCTCAAAACTAATATGTATAAACGTTTTAACGGTTGCATAGGCAAGAAGTCGCTATTAGGTTTAGGTACCGAAAAAAACCCGACTTTTTAGATTTTAGACATCTCGACCTGTGGCGAGTATGTATATGTAGAGACCGAACTCTACATGTAAACCTGGCCAGTTTAGGAGATTAATTTTTCATCTCCTTTTTAGGAGATTAATTTTTGTATGATAAATCTCGAGGTTTATACGTGGTTAACGAAAATTAATCCTAATCTCGGAGTTAATCTTCGGTGGAGACGTAGCATTATATTGAGCATCTATACCTCAGAAAAGTAAAATAAAGAGTAGAATCTACAGCACGCAATTACGACGACTACACTCTGATTGGCACCCTCGAGACTCTATGTTGTAATTGCGTGCTGAAGATTCTATTTACTTTACATTGCTGAGATGTTCAATAAAACACGCCTCATATCCTAAATTAATCCATTCAAAATTCACGAAACAACGCTCCATTGTGAATTATGGATTTCACTTAAATCTTCAATCAACGAACACACCACATTTGATGACACATGTATAAAACCAAACAAAAAAAATAGGGAAAAAAAACTCCTGCACATGACATTTAAATTTTGTTTACTTGTCATTGTCATTAAAGCGTTTTCGCGAATGATTTGTGGTGTAATTTGATATTTTACTGTGTTTTCCACTTTTCTATACCATTTTTCTGTACCTAATTTGCTGCAGTTTGCTATTTAAGATCTCATCATAAAAACAAACGAAATGCTTGCCTAAGCGAATTACACAAAAAAACTCTCCAATTACACAATCACAAGCTTGACACTGAGGAGGAACCAATCATCGTTTCCATGGAGTTTAACAAAATAAACAACATTTCTATTTTTTTGCGATAGAAAATTACCAATAATTCGCGCATCTATTCTTTTGCAATCTAATCATTTCAACAAAAATGTTTATACTAAGCAGAATACTGCCGATTTTGTACTTCTACCTGCGGCCTTTCATCAAGTGGTTCTTACATACGTTTACACGGCTCTGTGAGCTACAGCGTATCTGTTATGGTGCTAGAGTGGGTGCTAGTCGTTCGAAGCAAGTCGAACGTTCGCTTGCACTTTCTCGTAACAAAAGAATACAGGAGTTGATAAGGGAACTCAATCAGCAAGTCGAGTACTGTAATGATGAAGAGTTTGCGAATATTTCACGTCGAACGGTGGCCGTTGTCATGCGAGAGAAGGGTATAAAGGCACGATGTCATCCGGATTTTTCAGCGCTCTTTGGGCAATGTGCAACCCAAATATGGGGCTACAAGAGATTAATGGTAGCTGTGGAGAATCTACGATCAGAACAATATGATGCGGAGAACTTGGATCACGAGGCGAAGCTGCTGGAGTTGTGGGCAGAGTTGATGCCCGAGGAACCACTAAAGGCGAGAATTACCAAACAATGGCAGGATATCGGTTTTCAGGTGGGAAAATTGATTTCACCACATGCACATGGTCTGACTATTTCGATTTTTACAGGGTGACGATCCCAAAACCGATTTCCGTGGCATGGGTATGCTCGGTCTCGAGAATCTCTTGTACTTCTCAAAGGAGTATAACGCTGCGGCGCGTCATGTACTTTTGCATTCGATGCATCCACGCTTTGGTTACACATTCGCAATTGTTGGCATTAATCTAACTTCGATGGCCTATCGAATGCTCAAGTCTGGCAGTGCGAAGACGCATTTCTTTAATTTCACCAAGTCTGCTCCGACAGTGCAAAACTTTCATAAGTTCTACAGCTACCTGTTCTTCGAATTCGATCGCTTCTGGATGGAATCAGAGCCCAGAAACATCATGGACTTTTCAGTGATTCATCAGAGCTTTGAGGCGACTATTCTCAATGCCCTTGAAGAAGACGATACTGTATTTAAGGCGAATCTTATTATAGAAAATATATAGCTAGATGTTCTTAATTTTCGTGTGTGTGCCATTTTATGTTTTTCTTTTCTAGCACAATAATAGTTATTGCAACACAATATCGAGTGTGTTTAGATATGCAAAAGGGATAATAAAAGCGAAAGGAAAAGTAACTACAAAGTGTTTTTATTCCACTTTTCTTAGTTGAATATTTTATACAATGTATGTACAGTACACATGATTCTCTAATTGTTATTGATATTATTTACAAATCGTTGCTTCTTGATTTTATGAAACATTTGACTAACTGTTTACAAGTGTCAGGATGGCCGAGCGGTCTAAGGCGCCAGACTCAAGAGAAATCTTACCTAGCAATTAGGTGCTGAGCGTTCTGGTCCTCTCTGAGGGCGTGGGTTCGAATCCCACTTCTGACAAATGTTTTTTTTAAATCTTTCAATGAAAATTATTACCTAAATGTAAACCCAAAGAGGGCGGTAGCTACAATAAGGAAAATAGTAGGGGTTAGTGTATCCGATGAAAGTATTTCCGGTCTCGAAATTCTTTTTTGTACACTAAGAAACGAAAATGCTCACAGATATGTACTGTACGTACATTATGGGTCAATTACTTGTCGTTATTCTTCCTGAGAACCTTTGTTCTTCCCTTTCTATAGAAGGCGTTTCAGAACTTCTTACATTTCCGTGGTAGAGAAGTTACCCCAATGCACAATCCTCAATTACTTATTTACCTACTTAGGCGGCTTTACTGTTCTTTAGCCCGACGCAGCTAAAGTGTTGTTATGGGGGTTTTGTTGTGGGTATTGTTGGCAGTATTATGTTGATATAAGAAGCTTCCGCCTCTATACCTGCAAACGCACCCAGGTCAGCTCTCGTTGTTCCACCAATTATAGCTACCTATTTAGAGCAAAGAGGTACTTTAGCCCCAATCAACTTCTCCTTCTCTACAAAGCACAGGTTAGACCAGGACTGGAATATTGTTCCCATATATGGAGCTCGGCCCCAAAACATTCACTTAACCTACTTGACAGCATACAGAGACGAGCAGTTCGACAGTAATTGAACAAACTTGAAAGATCGGACCTTGTGTAATGAGACTGATTCCTCTGAAGTTGGTGCAGTAGATGGGTCTCCCTGAGATTCCATTTATCAGACATACAGATATACATTTATCTGATCAAATCCAAGAAATGAGTTGGTGCATGCTCTCTACCAAGTCATCCATAGCTGCTTTAAAATGCTCGGTATGTAGACCGTAAGGTTTTGTTGGTCTTTAGCTTTGATATTGCTATCCTTCTAGTATTTATTAGGCGTGCGAATTTTTTAAATGGGTTGTTCTGCTTAACTCCTGCTGATTATCGACGCCCTTGCAGAGTTTGCAGAAATACAAGGCTTCCTTCGTTATCGCGAAATGTTTCTAAAACATCGTCTCTGCTGTCTGAAAAGAAAGGAAGTGCCTCAGTAAAGAAACAGTCCTTTTCCTCTTTTGTTTGCTAACATCAACGACGCACCAATTGCGTGGGTTACTCAATCTGTATTCGAGATATGAGACAGTAACCCACAGAAGTGAGTATAGGAGCTGATATTGAGTGGCGTAAGTAAGATCGCTTGTGTTCTCATTATGTTCGCATCAGTACTTTTTGACCAGACTATGTGCTCCATTGCATAAATGTCGCCAGAAACGTATTACGGCCATTGGACTTTTTTAATTAGAGACTAGAGAGGTAGCACATTGCTGGCCACCAGACGTCGACTCCATACATGAGTCTTGGTCTAACTTACGCCATATGCAACGAGGTCATTACTTTCTGATTGATGTCTAATCCGCGGCCCAAAATCTGGGGGCTAACTATGCACTTCGCCGCGAAGCGCATTTCTTATCGACTTCGCATTTTGGTACTATTCAGTTCGCCAGCGAACACTATCGCACTTCGCTCTATTACATTCGCGCAACTATGCAAATGCGAACGTCATTTATCGACGTCAAATGCGATAGATGTTTTGATGGCGGATTTAAGTTGCCAGCGGTGCATTTGCATGGTGGAAAAAAATTTAAGTAACTAAACGATAGCGAAAAATATTGTGATTTAATATATTCTTTTTTGCATTTAGGGCAGAAAAACAAACTACAACAACTGAACAGTTCATCTGTTTAGTTCAATTTATGAAGGAGCACGATCAGCTGGCGAAAGGCTTGTTAAATTGTCAACAATTTAAGAACAAAGCAAAAGAATTGTGGGCAGACATTACGGAAGTTTTGAACGCTAGAGGACCTCCGAAAAGGTCTGCAGATGGGTGGAAAAAAGTAAGTATTTCTGCGCAAAATGTTTGTACAAATCAAAGCATAAATATTACATTTCCTTCAGGTTTGGAAAGACTATAAGTACCACGTAAAAAACAAAATTCGACATAATGCTAAATGTATTAAAGGAACAGGTGGAGGTCCCAACAAGCAACAAGTGCTCTCTTCACTAGAAGAAGAAGTTGTGGTGTTACTTGACTAAACACCTTAACAGAAGGGCTTAACGTAGCGAAATTCGGAGTTACAAGACCTCAAACATCTCGACACCTTCAACGAGCACCGACATTAATAGCATCCCTTCAACAAGCACCGCCAAGCCAGCAGAAGCTGTTGTTGCTCCCGATGAATCCTCGGCTGTTAATGTTGATAGTTTGGAGGAATTTTTCTGTACTGATGACATAAATATTCAAAACGAGACTACAGAACGACATAAAATGCTGGGACAAAATCCGGTTCCACGAAGAACTGATAAGAAACTTTTGGAATTGCAGGTCCAACAGCAACAAGATTATTTCAAAGAAACCGTGAAGTTGCAAAAAGAACTCAACAAACTTGTAGCAAAACAGACAGAAGAAATTAAAAAAAAAACAGACGACTCAAAGAAGACGAACTCAAACTTTTAAAAATACAATTGGATTTGAAACAGAAGGAAAACATTGAGAACACTAAACTGAAAATCACAGAACTTGAACCAAAAAATAGGAAGCTCGAATTGAAAGAGGAAAAACTTCGAGATAAAAACAACAACAGCAACGTTTAACTTATTTTTATTTATCTCTTATTTAATAAATAGTGAATTAATATGTAGTAAATTAACTGTCAAGTACAAAATATGAAATATGAACCACTTCTTATTAATCTTCGTTGTATGTTCAAATTTGAAGACACACCGACTTCATCCCTTTCAGAATTTAAATATACACCGATCGAAAACATTTTTGTTTTAATATCCACTTTACTTGTTTACAGTCCGCTGTCCGCGCAATTATTTCAAACAAAATATGTAATAACAACATTCAAAAGCATTTTAACAGATGAATGGGAAAGTTTGTGGAAATACCAAGGGAAATGTGGAAATGTCTTGGAAGGTCGACATTCCAAGCAATCGTTTTGCATAGTTGCCAGATCCGCCGCGAAGCGAACTGAATGTATCGCAAATTATGCGATTCGCGGCGAAGTGCATAGTTAGCCCCCTGTTTGCAGGAGTGAGCAGTGTTAGCGACTCCATCCGACTCCATCAACTTTTACATGAGATTGGGCGGTATATCCCTGAAAATATATACAATGGCGATGCAGCCCGCGTACTACTTAGTACAGCGCGAACCAATTCACTTGGCCATTCTACTGCGCAGGTTTCTGTGTATTTTGTTTTTGTGTTTTGTTTTGTGTCGTGTTTGTTCTCTTAAATCCTCTCTCTGCGCAACCGACCGACGCGACGGTTGGCCAAGTGAATTGGTTCGCGCTGTACCCACCTTCTCCCAAAAAATACAATCCATTTTTTTTAACTGCAATTTATTATTATTGAAATATTTATAATAACTGTATGTACGAATTAAATAGTAAATTTTGTTTGCGTAAATCACATGCGAAAGTACAAGTCAATTAGAAAAAATAATATATTCGTTAGCAAAATTTACTTGTTTGCTCTCTTTATTAGCAAGATAAATGCGCACACACATAAAATAACGATTACTACATTATCAATGCTCTTTACTAGTTTTTTTTTTTGTATAAATATTTGTAAAAGATTAAAAGCATCCTCTAAAATTATAACTGAATAACTGCCAAAATGTTGTGTCTACATTTGCAAGAGTGTTGCGTGAAAGTAAATTCGAATTTATTTTCAGTGAGCTAGTTCGTATATTTTAAAAATATGTATTTAGTTTGTCTTAACACTAAATGGCTACACGTAAATATTATCATTTTCGATAAAAACTGTTATTTGCGCGTAATATGTACGTACTACTGTTTTTTTTCTGTCGGTTATACAAAACCATTTCGGAATGAAGTGCTTGGAAACATAAGACTACTGCGGCAGTTGTTCTTTAATAAATTAAACTTAAGGAATAAAAAAATTATATTACAAAAATAATAAAAAAAAATCACATAAAAAGCTTATATGGAAATAAAAAGGGTAAGTGTCTTGTGGGGAATGAGAGGAGATTTATGGAAGTCAATATGCGGTACTAATAAGTTGGATCTAGTAATTCACCTTTAATACGAATTCACAAGTACCTACTAAGTTATTGTGACCTACAAAAAATGCTAAGTTACGTTTGTAAAAAATATTTAATCAAGTCAGCTGATGACGAATATTTAAGATCGAACGATATTCATAGTTTCTTACTAATAATCGTTTTTAATCTTGACCTCACTCAACTTTATTGTTGGTCACAATAGCTAATTCGTAAAACTGTGACTTCGTAAAACTTAAGCTAGATACTAAAAATGACTATTAGTATGTATCGCACATTAAAATCCACAACGACCCAAAAAACGCTTACTAAAGTCTTGAAAGAGATTTCTTTCGTAAATCACACACAAAAAAAAACAAACAATTTAAATAATACAAAAATGCGAGTTCTTAAAACAATAACCATCGAGAGGAATGTGTGCTTATCAAATACCGGTCCATTAAATATCACGAAAAGCAATTACGTAGTAAAAATAAATCAAAATACCCGTCGTCAGTATAAAAAAATGTACGTCGTCGGTTTGTTTCCCATTTAGCGATAGAATTTGACCTCAGCTTCGACGCAGTCCTTCATTAATTCATCCAACTCGACGGTAGGAGTTGGATTCTCCTCCAAATAAGCGTTAACCTCCTCGACACAAGAGGCTTCGAGATTTTTGAGATCACGAACGGCTTCGGGCTTACGTTGATTATGTAGTTTGTGCAACAGAGTCACCGTCTCACCGTCGGGCACATTGGTTAAAGGTGAGATTTTCGGATTCGGTGCGAATACAAATGGCTTGAATACGGATTCATGTGGATTTGGTGTAGCCGTAAACCAGTGACACGAAATACCCGATGAAGAAAGTACCGATACACTACTGGAACGATTCGTATCGGTAGCGGCTGAACGTAGAGTTTCAAACATGCTCGTCAAGATGTAGGAGCCATCGCCAGCGGGCTCTTCGCCGGACCATTCCTCGACAGTGGCTGGAGAAGAGAAGCACTGGGCAAAGTCCAAATCGCCCTATATGAAAGTAAATACAAGTCAGAAAAAAATGTATCATACGTATCGAGTTGTAGCGAAATCTTATTCTAGTGAGCGCGACAGGTCCATATCGTACCTAGGAGCCACCAATCAAAATAATTTCGAATACTTTGAAGGGGTTTGAGAATATCTAACTAAGGAACAAGGTGGACGACATTGGAATTTCTGCCAATGATGGATCAACTTTCAGTTTCCCGGGAGTTCTTCCGTCTTTTTTCGTAAAAACTGAACCTCAAAACAACCTATAAAGGATATCGAGTACTGCTAACACGCCCCATTCGATGACTACGGACTCTTTTGTTTTTCCTCTATACTTTATCGCATCACCTGTCTTAAAAGTGGGCACCTTGATTGCCCTTCAAACAAAAAACACCTTCTCAAACGCATCAAATATTACAATGCGGTTGCGGTCTGCACGATTAAATAACAATCTAATGTGGGTCCTATAAAAAATTTAACCACTTGATCAACAGCCAATTGATATAACAAAGCAGAATTCAAATCAAACTGTCGTTGCTTTGTTATTTAATGCGTTCATGCAAGGTAGGTAACAACCGCAAAAACTTTCTCTAATTTACCTGCTCTAAATGAGTTTCGCCCCTTCTCTTACTTACCTCTCCACTCCATAATCCAAGCGCCTTCAATGAGTCACACAAACCATCGCTAGATTTGTCGATTGTTGTTCCAACTCCTAAGCCAGCACTGGGCAATCGTTGGAAACCGCTTTCGAATTTCTGCGCTGCCCAAAGTTTACCGCCGACACTGACCAGCCAAGCTTCACTTGGGTCACATACGACAAAATTAAATTTCGCACTATCACATCCAGTATTCTCCACCAAATTGCCAATACTGTCGACTCCTTCTGCTGCAGTGGTGGATTTTTCTAACGCTAGTCTAAAACAAGGAGATTAGCAAAACAAAAAAAAAATTATCTTCGCATTGAGGAAAAATCAATAAAGTCAATAGCAGCACTACTCACCTCACTAGATCGGTGGAACGTAATGCATCGCCATCTGGTTCGCCGTCCGACCACATTACTCCAATGCACACATTTTTTTCATTAGCCCCACACTCTCCACCCCAAATGGTGGCATCATTGACACGAGACTTTTGCAGAATCAACGCAAAAGTCGGTCCACTATCGATTTCAGCTCCGCCGTCACACTGAAAATTACATTTTTTCGTTTTCTTTACAATTCTGCGGGAAGTTAGTTTGGGTAAATTACCTTGACTTTGTCCGTTGTTTCGGAGGAGGTATAGTAGAAGACTTCTTGGATCTCGCCATCGGCTGCGGCAGAATTTCGACCGAAAATTACAGATTTCTCCTGGGAATTGGGTGTAAGAGCGATGAAGCAATCACCGGCAACGATAGATGACATTTTTTTTGCTGTTTTTCGATTCGCGAATATCACAAACTTCAATCACAAAGCGTACGGGTTTATTTTATTTGCCTCGTTCAAGCAAATTTAATAAAATAATTAATTTGCAAGACTATAAAAATAAACCGATCAACGAATGGCTTACTGGCGATTAACTTCCACCCGAGAAAATTGCAACGATTTTGTGTGGCAAATTCTTCATCAAATAAAGAAGTGTCAAGTTTCTCTGGTTTATGAATTTCCCCTTCATTTGGGGTGGATAGAAATAATGGGATTTTAAGCAATATGTGGTGAGTGCGTTCATGAAGAGTGCTGAAATTGAAATTTACTCTCAATTTTTTTTAACTCGAAAGATTTTTAGTAGGTAGGTATATTGCTCAGAAAAGTACGCGAGTAGGTATAACTATTATTTTGACATATTGAGTTAGCCTACTTGTCTAAATGACACTACATTCAGTGGCTTGGCTGTTAAAGCAGCAGCATTGCAACAGCGTTAAATATCTCAACGAATTTTATGCTACCTACATAAAGTTCCAATCAGCACTGTGGATTTACATTACCTACCACGCCACGTAATTTTGCATGACTTCAGAGAGAGAGAGATACGTTTTTCCACAGTCAAGGCTAATGATTGTGTAAGAGTGAGATCACAAGCCTAACAGTTGAATTTAGGCCGCCATAACTTTTTTATGGAGATTTGTGGTCTCACTTTAAGATCATTAGCCTTGACTGTAGGAAACGGATTTCTCTCTCTGAAGTAGTGCAAAATTGCGCGTCTCTAGGTAAAATTAGACATCTTGCACCAGTCAATCCGTTTTTTGAAGACCTCTCGAACATTCAGAAGCTTTCGAAAAGCAAAGCCGTCAAACCGTTAAAATTATCCTTAAAGTATACAATTTAAATATCGTAGTCTCTTAAACTTTTGCGAATGACAAAAAGAAAAAGAAAGGAGTTGCCTGATTTAAATGGTCGTTTTCTCGTGATTTATTTGCTGCAATGCGGAAGTGTGTTTCGTTGTGTTCCTACTTCTATATCTGGCAATGTCTTGCCAGTATCAATTTTAAATTACGTTATAATACGGGTACTTTTCAATTGTAACTATAGAGCTATCAACATTTTTATGGGGTAAATATGTCAAAGATAGTAAATTGCCTAAAAATAAGCTTGCAGGCAAAAATATAATTTGCTTGTTTACGCCAGAGCTAGAAACTAAACTTTTTTTCGGACACTTTACCATTTACCCTATATTGAAATATGACATTTCACTGGTAAATTCCATCAAAATTTCCCAAAACAACAACCCACTATCGCATATACCTATCACCTTCCCACCCACCAACTATTAGCCAACTGGAAAGAGCAAGAATTACATCTTTGAAAATAATTTCTCAACCAAACAGAGATAGAACTAGCACCGGAAAAGAATTCCCAAGAAAACAAAATGGTTGCTTAATGGGAATTTTATGTTGTCCATCGTCGTTGATGACAATCTAACGATAGTTGCTCCGCACCGGAATTATTTTTAAATTTTTCTGTGTAAAAATCTGTAAAAGTTCTCATCGTTTACAATAAAAACCATTAAAGTGAATGTGCACAAACAATTCACGCGTATCGAGTTGATTCAAAATTAAAAAGTAAAGTGTAAAAATTATAATTTTCTCATCCATTTCGAGATGAGGGTGTAGTACAGAAAAATCAAAATGCCCACAGAAAAAAGTTGTTCATCCATCTTCCTCTCTACCATCCTGAAGAAATATAATTGATCTGTTTATCTTTTTCCAATTCTAATTAGAATCGCACTGGTGCGACAGAGTAAATATACGTTCGACGAAAAAAAAAAGAAAAATCACCAAATTTTGTCGGTTGGAAAAATCAGTGAAAAATTTCTTTAAACAATTTATTAAATATTTTCCAAGCAATACTGTGGTATAACTGTTTGGGGCAAATTACAATTGAAGTTTTGTGTGGATTCTCATGAGGTTTGATTAGATTTTGTGTACGAAGATGGCTTTATCATTGATTTTTCTTTATTTGTTTTTCTCCAACCATTTGTGAGGGTGCTGCTTTTCATGTGTTCAATCGATTTTAAGTAAATAAATACAAAATACATAAAGAAAAAAAAAAAACGGGTTTACTAAACAATTGTAAGAGGAATATCCAACAAATAAATTTGAAATATTTTTTCTTAAAGTTTTCTTAGGATTATTTCTAGGTTTTTTTTTCTCAAGTAGATTTAATAGATTTTATGAAGAAAGCTTTCTGCCAAAACGAGGACAAGCACAGGAGAGAAGACATTTTTCTTGGTCGTTCTGAGTTGTCTTCGTCTTTTAGTAGGTATTCTATGCATACGAAAGCAAGATATAAGCGTTGGAAAAAAAAAATAGAACAAGTTCATCGCGCCTGCATACGTTATTGTTTGTATGTTCTTCCAAGTTCCAATGTCCAATCTTCTTTTTGGCGGGGCTGATGATTGCGAACAAAAAATGCAAAGAATGCGAAAAAAGAAAGAAACCCAAAAATTAATGTTCTAGAATTAGGTAGGTACTCAAAGGCATATGATTATGATGAGGCAAATGCAATATGTAGTTGTTTTGGCAAGATTTCTACCAGCAGCTCTGCTGGTCAGCAAAACTATATTTAGAAGTTGTTTCTTCCGGCCATTAAATAGGTAGTTCTGGTGGTGTGTTGGCTGTTTTATGGAAAAGGAATAGGGAGGACGATTTGTATTACGTATTTCGTACGTAATATGCCTATGGATCTGCTTATTGCTTGCCTATTCAGATAAGATGTAGTTTGTCAGGTTTGCAAATGTGTACATAATTGTAGACTATTATGTCTTTGATTTTATGGAGGTATGAATAGAGCTTGTATAAAAAATTGCGCTTTTTGTATCTCTTTGTAAATAGATGAAATTAGTTTTTAATTTGCAATCCAAAAAGTGTTCTTTTTATATTACCTTCATATCATATTTGTTTATTGATCATTTTAACCTATTTTTTAACCACCTGACAATTGTCCAGAAACCAATTTATGCAATTTCGTCTTATATACGGCATTATTTGTTTACATCACCTTTTAGGTCAAAATGTGGTTTGTCAGACATTAATTATATTTAGAAAACTAAAGGCATCGGCGAACAATCCTAATTAAAGTCAGTCATAATTTATTCATAATTGTGTACAATGTTTTAATTTATGTTCTATACAAAAATGTTTCCCTGAAGATGACTTTCGAAGAAAGTCGAAATATTGGACACAAATAAAGAAATTTAAAAATACAAATCAAGAGTATTTCTTAAATTTTGACCTGTAGCCCATCAACAAACATATACATATATTAATATAATTGGAGGTCGTTAAAACTAAACCATTTATCCAACTTATAATTTTTATAAAACATAAAGATCAGTCCGTACACAAAATGAAACCGACTACCTACACAGAAAACAAGTTATATTACTCTTTTTTTTTTTTGGCGCTACAGTCTAGGGTGAAACTGGGCATAAACCAACAAGCGTCTCCAGCCAGCACGATCTTTGGTTAGCTGCCTCTAGTTTCGGACGCTAAGTTGGTCAACTTGCGTGCGCCACCTGAGTCGCGGTTTTCCTCTACTTCGGGTCTCTCTTGTGTGGACTCGAAAATCTTTCGGGCCGGAACATTCGCGGCCATTTGCTCTACATGACCCAACCACCTCAGTTGTCGGACCTTCACTCTTCTGGCTAGGTCGATGTCGCTGTACATCTTGTACAGTTCGTCGTTGTATCTCCTCCTCCATTCACCGTCTATGCAGACAGGACCGAAAATTACTCGAACAAATTTCCTCTCAAAACAAACAAGAGTAACCTCATCCCCTTTTGATAGAGTCCTTGCACCATAAAGAAGGACTGGGATGATTATGGTCTTATAAAGTTTCACTTTAGTTATTCGAGATGTGGTTTTGCTATTCAGTTGCTTTCTTTGCCCAAAGAAACAGCGATTGGCAAGAGTTATTCTTCGCTTGACCAGCTTTTGCTTTAAAAATGATATTTAAGGTTTATATTTGAAAAACTCGTTCGTATCTCTGTTAATTTGACAGATTCGAATCTAGTCAATATGCAAAGGAAATAGAATGATGGCTTTTATATTTACCAACTAGATGACAATTTTTTTTTAAACTTCCATTTCTCAGTTCTTAACCAAACAAATTGGAAAAAGGTAAACAAGTTTTTGGGAATGCCAGATACCTAATCATTCGAAAAACAATGAATTGTAGAATATTCTGTTTAAACGTAAATTTTGAATTTACGGCCATCAGATCTGTACAGCTTTAAATGATTTTCATTGTATAAACTAAAATAGCTGCGCGTATTCATAAATTTAGATCAAATAAATAAAACATTTTTCCCTGACATACCACAACCAGTACACACATAATAGCCTGTGAGAGTGTAAGCGCATCCCCATCCCTATATACCCCTAATGTGGTAGCCTAGTTTTTCCACAGCAACAACAAATTTTCCCCACTACTTTGGTATGAGAGTGCACTTCTGTTTCCTCCTGATTTCCATTTCTCTTGACCCCATTCGATTTCAACGTTCTGCTGGGTCTTGTTGGCGCTGCTGCGAGTTGAACAGAACATCTCTCATTCCAATTACACTATGCTGGTGTTTTTCATCATCATATGCCTGTGTTCCCATTAAATACACGTTGCCTATAGTCACATCTCTCCATGTGGAGTGAGCTGCTTCTAACACGTTAGAGACGCATATGTTTAAAAATATACACGAAATATAAATTCGTAAAGGTCATTAACCGACGGTGTTTCTATCGTTTAACTTGTTTGTTCTCCATTTCTTGTACTTGTTCACCTTTTTCTGTTTGTTATCACGCAATTATTGGAGGGGATACATATTTTTTTTTTTTTTCAAAATTATCAGATGTTAGAAAATTATTTGGTTTGTTGTCGGAGAGATTAGTTTTCGTGGTTATTTTGTGTTTTAAAAGAGGCATACGCTAATTTGTTTGTAAATATTTATGTAAAGTAACTCCAAACGAACCCATTATGTAATAATATTGTGGTCGTTCGATGTGGTGTGCACTGTGCATTTGCAAAGTGGGCGGGTTTTTGGCGAAAACTTTCGTTGTCATTGTCACACGCATGTGAGCAACGACCGTGAGATAAATTTTATAATAAATTTGCCTTGAACAGCCTTGAACTTGGTTTGTGTCAAATAAACTTTTATTTTTGTTTACTTTTGCCGTTTTGCGCATTTTTGTTAGCTTGTGCTCTTTTGTCTGCTAATATATGATAATTTATGTGAATTTCAGTGCGGCGATTGCATGCGAAATAAGTTTTACTCTCATAAAAAGAACCCTTGAATTGGGCATAAAAAAGTGTGGTGCAAATATGTTACCTTAAGTTTTGTAATCAGGGACAGACTTTAATTGTGATGTAAAAATGTGCTCTTTTTCATGTTTGGACATGAATTGTTAAAAAGTGTCCGAATCGTTTGTTGAATAAAAAAAAATTAACGTCCAACGGCAGCGCACATTGAAAAGCTAGGGAATCTGTAACTCGCATTGCTTTACAGAGCACTTA
The DNA here is from genome assembly GCA_955612985.1 of Cheilosia scutellata. Taxonomy (NCBI): domain Eukaryota; kingdom Metazoa; phylum Arthropoda; class Insecta; order Diptera; family Syrphidae; genus Cheilosia; species Cheilosia scutellata. The sequence continues at coordinate 118,121,707 of OY015312.1, forward strand.
CTTCATGTGAGGAGCGTACAAACATACCTTCATATATCAGAGTTCTCTCAATTCTCATGAGTCATTCATTGTGGTTGTCGAGATTATTAAACTATGTATGTACCTACGTGATAGAGTCTATGAGGCCTTCAGCTGTAAGAGGAAAACTGAGTCCAATTTGACTTCATATTTGATATTTGCTTACCGGACGGATTTGGACCTCAACCTCTAAGCATCTTCATTTAGCTCGGTCTTTGGCTAACTGGCTCCAAGTTTGTTGAGGTCCCCTTTTAATAATATGATTAATAAAGTTTTTATCGCAGACGATGTAGACCAGCCGCTCCCACTCTTTTTTGGTCGCGGAGCACTTCGTTGTTGTCCGTAAAAAAAATGTTTTTTTCTAATATGCTTTTCTCTAATATGCTTTTATAAGCGTGTTGATCAAGGGTCCACCCTTATACAACTTATGAACCAACACAGATCCAAGAGAATGCACCACAGACCATTACTTTCTCTCCTCCATGCTTTATGGTCTGAAGCGCGTACTTTGGCTACAATGCTTTGTTTGGAGGATGCCTTACATAACATACACTTTTCAATCGGATCCCAATAAATTAAACTTGAAGAACTTTTATTAAAAATTGCTATGGTTTCTGTAAGTGGAGTTTTTCGAAATTCCGGCTCTTCCTTAGGTTTTTGTTGACATAATTTGTGGTTTTTGTGGAATATGCATCCACTATGATTATGTTCAACGACACAGCGCCTAACAGGCCTGGCCGTAAGTTCTTGATGGAGTTTAGGTGCAACAATTTCCCTAATTTTTATGGGCATCAAAAATTGGCTCTACTTGTCCGGAGAATCTTTCTTTGGAGTAGTTTTGCGTCCAATCTCTTTTCTTTTGTAGTTCTTAAAACTTCCGGGTTTCGGTCTTCTTAGAAACTTGTATTTCCTCGAAAACAAGCTTTGTAGAACAACCAAATCTTTTCGCTATCTACGCCATTGATTCGTTTCATTTTGATAGCTCTGAAGTTCTGGAGTACACGATTTATTTTTACGCTTTTTTGTACTGTGTAATCAATACACAAATTCCATTGCTGCGAACAAAATAATACTTGGGTTTTCATGGCGGAGAAACTCTGATGTAGACAAAGTTTGTAGCTAACTCAAAGTTACACCGTCTTATGGAATGTTCTGTCGTATGTGACTATACCGCCTGTTGACAGTAAACATTTTGGTTAGGTCTTAAACCAAACCAAATCCATTCTGCCCCAACATCTTTAAACTCTGCGTTTCGCATGGAAATCAACGTCATCAGTGTCAGAAAATCCACCACCGACTTTTGAAAAATTGCAAAGAAAGTAAAGCATGATCTCCTCCATCTCCTTATCCTCCTTACCCTCCAAACAGTGCTACACAATGTAACGGGTTTGGACTAGACATGGCTATAGAATTATTGTATGCATATGCGACCTTAAAATCGATAAACAGGTGATTGTGGGGAGCAATTGGCTGCCACTCGAAACAAGTCCAAGAACCTACTATCTTTCTCCCTCAAATCTCTTTGAAATTTTGAAATTTCCAAAGGAAATTTTTGTTTTATTTGAATTTGATGTGTGTCTTCAGTTTGAGTTCAAATATTGCTTATGCGTCTGTTATAGCTATCAGTAAAATGCAACCGAAAAAAATATTTTTTTGCTTTTTTGGAGCACTTAAACTTAATTGTTGAACTCAATCTTAGTCTTAAAATGTTGCTTTTGAATTATAAAGTCAGTTCATCTAAAAAAAATAAGCATCTGATCTACAACTTTTCTTGAAAACGAATTTATTAAGGCTGATGGGAGCCTCGGATGCCCGTCAACTTTCCTTGACCTTAGATGCTCAGCCAAAGTAAAAAGAGGGACCAAGGGTAAGGAAGATAGGGAAAGAGAACAGACCTTGTTGCGCTAAATTTTATCGCAACAATACGAAAAACTTTTTCTATTCAACTTTTCATTCAGTTTCACGAAGTTTTCCACTGAATTCCTATGATATGCTATGGTTAAATGTGTCAGTTTTGTTCTGTTTCGTATTTTTACGGGTAGGTATAAACGACGCCTTAGAAAGTAGTCCATAATTTAACAAAAAGCGAACAGCGTAGTTTGACGACGTTTAAGTTTCCACAACAATAACCCTCGAGTCATCACCATTCGTAGTCGTAAACATAAATCCGACCCTTAAATTACTAACTTGTACTATGTATTTACCTTCGGCCACTTAAAAGTTAAAACTGTCTTAAGGAAAACTTTGCAGACTTGTCGGTAATAAGAATCTCACCCTTAAATATGTACCCATACACTTTATATACCCTCCTACCCTCCTCTCTTCCACTCATATCGATTGTTTTCCTTAAATTCCTGTTGTTTCTTTGAACAGGCTTTTCAATATCCCCACGCCCATCCTCATGTACATAGAACCCTCCACTCCCTTCATGGACTGGCATCACAACTTTAAGGGTTGAATATTGAAGTTACTTCCGCGGAATATCGATTTTCATTAATTTTCTCTTCCTTCTTCTTTCTCGTTATAGCTTTAACCAATTTTCGTCAAAGAAGAGCACGTAACACGTGACGCCATCCATCCCCAAGCAGATAACGAACAAAAACATTCGAAAGAGGAAGAAGCTAAAGCATCTTCCGCTTATTTTTTTTTAGTTTTTTTTTTTTTTTTTTACAACCAAATTCATACGTACAGTTTTATAAAATACAACATTTATGGGTCCGTATGTTATGAAGCGAACCAGATAAACATCTGAGAATAGGCCAGAATGAAGGAGATGGTCGGTGGATGTTGTGTTTGTTCAGACGAGCGGGGCTGGCCAGAGAACCCTCTTGTATACTGTGATGGCCAAAATTGTACAGTTGCTGTGCATCAAGCATGTTATGGCATTGTGACAGTACCAACGGGACCGTGGTATTGTCGAAAATGTGAAAGTCAGGAGCGTCCGGCACGGGTGCGTTGTGAGTTGTGTCCATCGCGAGATGGTGCTCTCAAACGTACCGACAATCAGGGCTGGGCACATGTGGTATGTGCACTGTACATACCCGAGGTGAGATTTGGGAACGTGACAACAATGGAACCGATTATTTTGCAATTGATACCACAAGAGAGATATGCAAAGAGTGAGTTTAAATATTAAAGGAGATGTGTGAGTGTGTGTGTATGAGAGTTACTAATATTTTCATATTTCTAGCTTGTTATATCTGTCAGGAAATTGGGAAGCCGAATAGAGCTAATGTCGGCGCCTGTATGCAGTGCAATAAGTTCAATTGTAAGCAGCAGTTTCATGTGACTTGTGCCCAGAGTTTGGGTTTGCTGTGCGAGGAGGCTGGGAATTATTTGGATAACGTCAAGTACTGTGGATATTGTCAGCATCATTATAGTAAATTGGTAAGATGGGCTGACAATTGCAACAACAAAGCACTTCCGGTAATAAATAATACAAGATCCCGATAAAAGATATCCATGTACCCCTGTAAAAGTTGGGGGGAACTTCAAATGACTTGTGACAGGAAATTCCATTGCGAGATGATTGTCGGTCTGGGGGCGGCATTCGAAGGATTGCTAGATGGTGGCGCAGTAAAAGCTCTTTTGTCATTAGCTTAATGGACTATTGGTGATGCTAATCTCTCTAGAAGCGGAACTGAGTGCATTTAATGTATAAATTTATCGAATTTTTTGGCATTATTTGATTGAGGCGCTTAATTAGGTTTTAATGAATTGAACACTTACTATATGAACCACCTGTCACACACTGTTGTATGCATTCATGGCTATTGTCATCTACCTCGGGGCCTTGAATACAAAACATGTCCTGCACCTTATATTTTTTGTCACAGACTTTGTGTTGTTTGTTTGACAATAATGTGGCCTATAACACTAAATTGCAAGTCCGATTGGTTGGTTGTTGTTTGATTATTTAATCTGCTTTCATAAACCTCCACACGGACATGCGGATAGTGAACAGTAATCAGTTATTTAAGCCTACTGTCGCATTTGGTTGGAAAAGAAGATTAGGTCTGGATCTGTCGTATGCTTCCTGTAGTTCTTCTTATGGAATACATCAACAGTTGTGCTGTTGTTGTTGTTTTTATTTTAGACACAAGAACTTTGTCAAAAGCTACATTATATCAAGCGAAATATGTGAGTTATGCGTGTTGTAAGTTTCTCAAACAAACGCAGTGTGTTTGTCTGCCGGTGAATATAATCATTTATTTCTTAGTGTTTATAAGAAAGTGGAGAGTCGTCTCAAAGCTGCATTGTTGGCTTCACGCCACAGAAACACGAACGTTATATACAACAGCAGTTCAAGACACCCCTTGATAAAATCCACGCTTTAACATTGCCAGTTGATTCTGATAACACGCTATATGGGTACTGCGAAGCACTGTTTATTTTCATCCATTCAAATCTCTCTTCTGTGTCAGCACTTTTACATAAACCACGAAATTGGCTACACGATCATACTGATATATTCATAAAAATACCCTTGCATTTTACCCTTTTTTAAACTATTGTTCCTAAGTACACTTCCTGTTTTAAATAGTTATCAGTTCATCCTCAAAATCATTTTCGAAATTACTTTAATATAGGTACAAGTGATTTTCGCTTCACAACGCATGTTGCTTTTTTTTTTTTGTATCATAATCCGAATGTCATTGTTGTACCATGTTTGCCACACCATCACCGTCCAATCCATTTTAATTTGAAAATAAAGCAAACAACCTTTAAAATTATTACCCCACGACATTGAAAAGCTTGCATCGCACAATTAATCGTGTAACATAAAGGCATTGCCAGAGTTCGGTCGGCATTCCTTTCCAACAACTGTCCTTGTCATGCTATTCGAAGGTTAAAGTTGCCTTCTTCATTTTTGAAATGATGAGTTCCACTGCAATTCAGGGCTATTTCTATGTAATGCCATACTATTATGTAAGAGCGGATCTAGCTCATTCCGTCATTTATACAATTCGTAACACAACATGGTCCTGCCTTACATTCATTGCCAATAATACTGCAGTGCTTGTCTCAACTTCCTTTCCCTTAAATAATCCTATTGACTCTTAACATGTCTTCATCCTATTACCAACTCAATCTTTGCAGAAGAAAGGCGGCAATGTCAAGACGATCCCGCCCTACAAGCCGATCACCCATGATTCCTCAGGTTCAGATTCTGGCTCATCGCCCGAAAAAGAAATCGACTCAACGGTTAGTGCAACAGCGTCGTCAACATCGGCGACAAGTATTAAGATAACAACAAATGCTAGTGGCAATGCCACAGCCTCGACCAGTGGAGTTTCTGTGTCCGTAACTTCGACGAAGCAACGAAAATCTTCCACAGCATCAAAGCAATCAAATTCGTCTTCTTCCTCTTCGTCGGGCGTTTCAAGTGGAGTTGGTAGTGCAATCAATAGTGTAGCAGTTGGTGGACCTTCTGGTAATATTGGGCCGATGGCTCTCGGTGTTACTCCAAGCAACTCGGCTGCAGTCAGTGGGGGACCTGGTGCTGGCACCAATTCAAATTCGAACAGCTCCAAAGCAAGCAATAACAGTACTGGCAGCTCCAAAGAGAAGGAGAAACACGGCAAAAGCCTGAATAAGATAAGTTCGAGCAAAGATAAGGAAAAGGATAAGGATTTGTCATCGTCTTCCTCGTCATCTTCATCCTCGCGTGAGAGAGGTAGCAAATCAAAAAATAAGGACTTTGGAGAACAAAGTGTTGGAGCCGGGGGTGTTGGTGGAAACGGTGTATCGGGCGGAGGAGGAGGGGGAGCAGTCCTCGCAATAGGTCAAAATAGTGGCACAGGTCCTGTTCCGCCTGCCATTGGAAGTAAGTCTTCTGACTGATTTTTAAAGTGCTTTTTGAATTAATAATTGTGTTTCAGTGGATCCGGTTTTAGGTTCTACCGATGGAATGTTTCCTGGCATGGAGGCAATTTCTAATCCACCGCTGTCAACAGCGCCAAGCAAGCCATCAGGTGGATCGATGGCAAAGAAAAGAAAAGCTGAATCGAAAGCGAGTGTATTTTCTGATGCCATGGATATTAATCAGTAAGTTGAATAAAACAATTTTCATTTGGCGTATACAATTATGTGGCAATTGTACTTTTCAGCTCCTTTAGGGATATTATTAAGGATGTTTCTGTGACGCTAACGCCGTTACCACTGGATAAGACATCTGATATGGGAGACATTGAGAAGAGCTCAAAGAAGGTGAGTGAAAATGGGGGTTCAAAGGGGATACTAACCACTATACTGTCGAGGAAACTTATGCTGAAGAACTGGAAATACTAACCGTTAGAACGGAATACTTATATGAAACCGTTTTTGTGAGGTTCAGTTCCACTGTACTCAATTTAACTGAGCGATATTGTGGTAGGTTTTTGTGTATGCATTCATGGATAAAAGTGCATTGGGAAACCATCAACGAAAACTGTACGGATATCACTTTATTTTCATCTGGAATACCTTCCATGCGTTAACTAGAAGAACTCTTTATACTGCTGATAGATTAGATAAAATAGGGCATGAGGATCTTCATTCACCTCTAGGCATATCAATGGGCATATCCCCATGTATTACCGATTATCTTTTTAAGGTATATGAACGGCTAAGGCTTTTGGGATCAATAGTGAAAAGGAGCTAATATTGTCAATCCTGCAAGCAATTCTTCAATTGACAGGAAGAATTAGCTTATTTACTCTATCATCATGAAATGAAGTGCCACAAACCTGATGCCTTTTGCCTATATTGTTGGTAATGGGGTTTGGTATTGTATGGACCCAAAGAAGATCTAATTAGTCGTTTTCGACAAATTGTCAAAGAGATTGCAATACAATCAGTTGAAGAGCATGTAATGATGTTATTAAATGCAGAGTGCAACGATGTGCATTTATTTTGTATACCCGGTCTACCATGACAATGGGCTTATAATTTTCTCGTGCCGCTATGCTTTCCAAAACGGAAAACCTCTGTCAGATTTTTTGTTATTCAGTTGTACAGTATATTTAGCACATTGGTATAGCCAATTATAGTCTCATTCAATGTTATGCAATATACTAGAGCCAGCAATTAAGGAAGAGAATGGAAACTTCAAACCCAAAAGGTGATATCACCAAGAAAGGGACTCTGAAGCCCTCAAACTTGCGCTAACAAAACAAGTCATTGGAACTGTCAACTGAGACAGAGACGATTTTTCCAACATCAATCGATTTTGTTTGTTATGGGACTAAGTGCATAATAAAGTTGGCATCGCGTGATAGAAGACGAACTTGTACCGAAATCGGAAGCTATTCGACAGCGGACAATTATGTTCTAAACGCCTTGAATAGATGCACAAACGATGTCAGAATATAATTCAAACTTTTTGTCCCTGCACGTTTCGAAAAAGATTCCATAAACACCTTTAATCATTGCAAAAAAAAATAGTATAATACCTTTATACCTATGTATACATATACCCACTACTCGTATAGCCGCATGTCATTAATAATTCATTCCGCCTGATAATTTTACATACAATCACCGCTATATCAAGGAGTACTAACCTATAAGTACATTTTTAAAAATTCAATCCTTCGTGCAATTGAATCAGACGTAACGAAAACCATTTACGAAGTATCCTTCTTCAATCGATTAGAATAATGTACTCAGAGCGTCCATAAGTATATTAATTACTAAAAACGTAGTATAAAAATTAACAATACAGCACTGTCCGTTTAGCCGCCCCTTTAAAAATTGTATTTGTATGTATCGAGTGACTGTGAATCCTTTGCAATGAATTGTTTCATTTAACACATCGTCAAAACAGCATGGGGTGTAACCAAGTAGTAGCTTACTCATGAATGACAGTGTGTACGACTCTTTCCGCTGCTGTTTCCGCTATGGTCCACGTTATTGAATTGTAATCGCAATCTACAGCCTGACATTGTGACGAGTACGCCTAGCACGTAGACAAGGGTGAATATGGAAATTTGTTTATGCCTGCTGTTATGGGTACACCGCTGCCGAAAGATGAGCATAGTTTCATTGTGCAGCAGTGCTAATTATTGTTCCTACGAACATGCGTCTGCTCACGCACATGCTATTACAGTATTCTTCTCTTGATAAACTTACCTGCATTTATTGGTGGTAAAAGAGAACATTTTGAACATCAGAAACCAGTGTTATTCTAAGAAGGTCATTTATAATGAGTGAAAATACTTGACATTATGATAATAAATGGTAAAATCAAAGATCATTTTTGCCAGCATGTGTGGCAGGTACTTTAAATAAATTTACGACTTTCTGGAATTTGAAAATAACCACTAAATTTGTTCGCTAAAGAGGCATGCATACGCATAGGTAAAAAGTGGAAAACTGTATTGTTTCATTTGACTATTCGATGAGTCAATTTGTTTTTATAAGGTTTTAAACTTGTACAATCTATAATAGACAAGATAATACATTTTTTTAGTCAAGGGGCCCTCCTTAAATTAAAGTAATGCATTTTTGCAACCATTTTCATACTTAATCGGTTTTTAATAACTAATATGTGGAGCACCACTTATCCAGTCTACGACAAAGCAAGTCATTTACTATGATTTCACGTCGGCCCTAACTGTTGAATATTAAATGACGAACATCGCCTAATGCCCTTTCAGCTGGTGTACATGAATTAAGTGAATTGCGAATTTTTGATTAGTTCTAAGGCCTATAGGTTCTAGCTAGTGATAGATACAAAAGTTGACCTGCAATTAATGAACCTGCCTCTGGAATAGACAAAGGTGGATCGCGTGCATTAAAATTTTTGTACGAAAATGCGGTTTTTTGCAGGCAAATAAATCATGGCAAGCTTTAGGTTTGATTTCCAGTGACACTTTATGTCAAATTATTATGCCAACTAGTAGGCGGTGGTCTATCAGTATTGTTTAAAAGAAAACTTTTTTTTTACCGAAGCTTAGTACATACAGACAAATTAGTTTATACAAATTATAGTTTAGCATTGCTCATCCTCAGTAGTTTTTGTTTCATGTTTAAAATACACATAGGCACATAGGCGGCTTTTCGACCGCACTCGATTGTTCTATAGGGTTTCATTACGTCCTTTCAGAATTACTTGAATCTTAGTCGACGCATCCGTGATGGAACATATATGTCAAACTTGGAGATTCACAAAGACTTACAATACAGCAGTTCAAAGTGCTTAGCATCCTTCTGATGCCGTCATACGTTTTTCTAAAATGGTTCAATATCCGTCTTGAAATCATAATTCATCACATTTGGAAAGAAATACTGTCACAGCTGCAGATGTTAACTTGTCTAACCTCACGCCTGCACTATTAAACAATATCACTTGACCGTAAATATAAAGCAGTAAATTCTTCACCTAAGTAATTCTCAATAATTTTTAAGGTTTATTGTGTTGTAAACCATAAAATTACTTCTCTTGTTTGCCCAAGGTTGTCTTCTTGATTTTCATTTATAGCGCCCATAAAAAAGTCATAGGACTTGTACCTGATCTAGCATCGAACCCACTAATACATAAATAACACCCTTAGAGGTTTTATAGAACTTACGGTTGTAAGCAGATGATAATCTTTGCCTAAAATCAAAGTTGTATTTGTTCTAATGCAAGGCCTGTCATATTTCGAAAATTTTGTTTGCCGTGAAGGTCGTTGGTACCAGCAATTAATAGCTGACTACACCATGTCCTCCGTTGATATAATCAACACCACCATAGAAAAAACTAAAATATCCCGTGTGAGCTACACACATCTGTCTTTCTATAACGTGCATAATTTAAAATCACCTCCAGATGATCGAATGCAAAATCGTTTCCCTCCATTTACCATTACTCAACATGTGACTACCTTCATAACGCAAAGCTACACTGTCACGTAACCATCCTAACATATCTTTACCACACTCTTTCTACTTCCACTTTCAGAGCAGCCAGCATCTCTCACCTTTATTACATCGAATTGATTTAATCCTTATTCAACACCGACGGACAAGACCAACGTTCGTCTATCATTCACTCAAAACCCCACTCTTCCCACCTCACCATCCGGCAACCGGCACTCGTTTTGCCTTGTCTCTTCTTTCTCACTTAATCTCCCTGTTTCTTTCCATGTTCTGTTTGTTTACCCTTTCAATTTGAAATTGCCTGAGAGGAAGTTGAGTTCTTGAGCTCAGTGTGCGGAGTTTTTTTTTACTCGTTTTGGCACTGCCCTACCTGCCGCATAACAGCAATATTCGCTGGTCGTCCTTTTACTATACTATGAAGTTGGTTAGACACCAATGAAGGGAATATAAAAAAAATAACTCAGTTCAATTGTTTTTCGATTTCATCCCTTACCAAAAAAAAACCTATTGCTTTGCGCTTGTATGTGTACATTTATTGCAATGCATTTCGCGCCCCTTTCGCAATTTCAATGAAATAATTTTTTTTCCACGCGATTATATTGTGTGTGCTCTGCATCCCAAAGTAGATCCTTGAATATACGACATTTATGCGTATTATACCGTACCAACCAGCCGTAAGACAAAGACAAAACATTGATTGCCTTACCTCAGTATTTGTGTTTTGAGTTTTATCGTTGCATTTGTGTTTTGTATGTGGCAGTGGCGGTCCCGGTATAATATGCTATGGCTGGTCGCTTGTTGATCTCTCGCTCTCCTTGTGCGCGTTTTTCTCCTCTTGATTCCAGACCTCCGGCACAACATTAGTTGCCCATGTCCTATACACCGAATTTCAGTTTTCTACAAACGTCGTTGGCGATGCACGGAGTCGCTGTGTCGCGTCCTCCTTTAACCTCGTTTTTTAGTTGTTTGTTACTTATTTGTGCTCCCATTCTTGTTCTTTTTTTGTCGCTTTTGTCGGCTTTTTCTGTTGTGTTTTGGTTGTTTTATTATATTGTGACGTTGTGTGTTGCTTCAATGAATTTCCTACGCTTCGATGAGGAGAATACACAAAATAAAATGGACGAGCGTTTGAGAGTTTTTATTCGTATTATCCTTGGCTGTTTTTAAATACAAAAAAAAAGGAGATCCATATAAATATATTAGAAGAAGCAAAAAGTTCGAGAATTAATTGCTGTCTATCGTGTGTTTCTGTTAGTGCTGTGATATCTAAAAGAGAAAAAGAAAAGAAAACAAAGAAATTTACTTTTATTTTTGTTATATAAGTCGTTTTAAGTGTAAATCGTTCGAAAATGAAACCGAAATCATCCCCCACTATGGATAGTGATAGTAACATGGAGCCAGCTGAGCGTAACAACAACATTGAATTAATCGAGTACAAGGAACACCGAAAAAATAAAAAGAAAAAGCGCGAAAAACGTGAAAGGGATAAAGAGAAGAAATCACACCATCATCATCATCTTTCAAATGCTATTGCAGCGGTGGTAACTACCGCAGTGGTTACCACAACAACAACAGCAACTACGGCAACATCGTTTCCGCACAATTTGAAAATTCGCTTTCTGTTGTCAGGGGTAAATTTGTTTAAATAAAAATTTAAATCCTTAAAACTAACTAACTGTAAATTGAATTAAAAAAGGATTTGAGAGCTTTCTAGTCGGTTGGTTGAGATGTGTCTAAATTGGTTGCACTCAGTGGTATGTCTGTTCTTTGAAGTAGATTTAGATGAAATTTAATTGCAAATTTGTCATGCGTTTTAAATTTCATTAAGACCCTTGACCATATGTCGACTTATTGCAAATGGAGTTGTGAGCATTTACCTATCCAACATGTAAAATTAGGGACGGGGTTGATGTTTATTTGCATGTTTCTTGTCGTATTTTATATCTGTCTGTAATGTTTCCTTTTGCACAAAAAAAAGGTAGTCTTAAGAAAATAAATCAAAATCGTGTTTTCTTTCAATTTCCGTCCGGAAATAAGCGACTGCTTGAAAAGATTCCTGGCCAGAAATTTGCAATGTAAGTGTAATGTTCCTTTAATTTTAAAAGTTAACCGATTTGCCATTAAGGGAGGGTATACTTTCTCTGGAGTTACAATTTAGTAAGGTAATTTAAATGCAGTAGTGCATCCGTAAGATGTCAGAGTAATGTTTAAAACAACGTAGGGGGAATATTATTTTGAGTATATATTGCTAGATTGTTGCAAGAATATCTAGATTATCAATTTTATTTGGCCTTGGCGTTCAATTCAAATCGTCAATCTACGAAATCCTTAGTTGAGTTATCTGTTTGAATATTTTGAAAACTCCTATGCGTTGATTGGCAATTTTACACATTGTGTTGCCCACCAGAGTTTAAATTTACTTCTCCGCATGACCTGACATCAAACCATATTGAATCGTTCGGATTTTTCTTAAGTCAATCGTCCTTAAAAAAGGGGAATCCTTGAGGCTAAAGATTCACTGGTGATTTGATGGCTTATCGTTGAAAAGTGGAATCAATCTCTGCATCACGAAGATTGTTGGGGTTGATAGATATATCAAAGGCTTTTCGACAGATTTTGGCATCAAGCTGGGGTGGGATTCTGTAAAAAACGAAACGAAAACCGCTTTCGTTTTCACTAAACCTGTCTCTATCATATCTGTGGCAATAGACAGAGACTGCTATGGTCGAAACGATAGCGTTCGATTGTTTTCGTCTTACATAATCTGCCCCCTGCTTTGTCGAAAATGCATACTTAGTCTGGCCATTCAATTCAAGTTGTTTTAAATGGTTTCAAGTGTGGAACTCCCCATAGATGCAGGAGTTCCCCAAGACTCTGTTTTGTCTCTGCCTCTTTTTCTCTTTTTAATAAATGACCTCATGCCTTAGACTTCTAATCCAATTCTTTCCTCCGCTGATGACAGCACCCTCAACTTCTCATATTAATTCCAGGACTAACTTCCCTAGAACTGCAACGCCAACACCATTAATCTCCCCAAATTCGAGTACAACTATCATTTTAAGGACCGAATTACCCCATACGAATTCCATAAATTAGCTTTAACATCATAGAAACGTAACATGTCTCTCACTGTTGCATCGATTCTTTAACATACAGTGGCCAAACGAGATCGCCAGCTGCTCTATGCCCCTTAAAAAATTCAATAGCAATACTCCTCATGGTAGTTATGCCCATCAGTTCACCCTTAAGCCTGTTTTCGCCAGTACTATGAAATATGAAAGTTCTTTAAAAAATCGTAAAACAAGAATAAGAAATGACTATTTGTCCTCAGTATGTCCTGAAGGCATTAAACTAATGTGCATTAGACTCTCCTATCTTCTCTTTACAAATGTCCTTAATGTACGCGGTGTGTACATCAAACTACACTTTTTTTTTTTGACTTTTAAATTCATTTTTATTACTTCATTATTTAACTTACATACTAGACAAAAATGACTAAATCTAATTTAAAACTAACATGTATCTTAATCTAGCTTACTGGCTCTTAACGAGCACTCTAAACTTAACTATATCCTTATAACTATTGCCTTTCGGCCTTAAATCTATCAATTTTATCTATATTGCACTGTTTTTTATTTTCCAAGAAAACTTGCTAAAACTTGGACGCTTTATTATTGTGTGTTTCTTAACACTACCTAAAACTACTTAAAACTACCTAAGCTACTTAACCTAAAATTACCTATAATCAGGGTGATGAGCAATCTCTCGATTGGTCACCATCCCGATCGCGTCGATGGGCGCCTGGCAGTCGCCAACATGGTGCACACGCGCCGCCGGGACTTGAGCGAGGCCATAAGCGTCGGTCCAGTCTCGGTAGCACTCATTCATGTTGGCGAGCCCGGCCCCTCCCAAAGACCCCCTAAAATACACCTAACTAACTTACAAACTAGCTTAAAACTAAACTAAACATCAAACTACACTATAAGAGTTGCAATAACCTCCTTAGCCCGTGTTAATCAAAAATAAAATAAAATTAATTTAGAATAGCCAACTTTTCTATATCCTTTGCTTCCGTTTTATAAAATTGTCTGATCGTTTCATGTTTATTGTTCTGTTATCTTTGAGCCAACTAAGGGGACATGGGTGAAGTTATAAGTCGTCAAATTGACACTAAGTACCAAAAAACCAGTCATTTAATCCAAATGGTATTGACTTAGCCAGTGGTATAGAACATATTTTACATTGAAATTCAAATATGTACGACTTATGTATGTATGTATGCTATCTAGATTATAAGATCAAAAGCATATCAAATGACCCTCAATGTCGCAACAAAATATAAAAAAAAATCTTATCTATCCCCAGATATTATTTAAGCATAATTTTCTCAGGATTGGCGTGCTGTTGGCGATATGTTGATAACCCAACTTGTACTTCACATAAGATGGGGGGCCCCCACGTGCCATCTGCCATACATGAGCAATGAGCATATGGTTTCTCTGCAAAACCATCTCCGCATTCGGCAATGACTTGTGTTCGCCTGTCATGCATTTTTGATTTCATGTCAGTCATGAGGAAGTCTAATAATTCCTTGCAGCCACCAGATGTCTGTATCGAATTAAAGTTCCGCAACACCTGTCTTAATACCCAATTCTTTACATTTCTTTGATTGATGAACAAAGCCATTTCTTGATTTGAGTAGTTCTGGATAGCAAACTATTTGTAATGGCAACACAACGCGTTTATCAGGTATTCCTTCGTTACCCTCATACATTAACGTTAACCTATGAATTCATATTCTAGTTATTTCATTACTCAAACATCTGACAATACCGATTTCGTTTACAAACGCACAAAAATATTGTAAATAGCTAGAGAAGGGAAAATTATGAACGATCAAGAATAGAAATAAATGTCAACAAACTAGAATGTGCGCACAGACACACTTCCTTCCCTTTTCGTGTTCACCTTGTCCTAGTCCCATAATCGATTTGTACCAGGGGTAACAATGTCTTAATTTTTTTTTAACAATTTTTCTACCAACAGCTGTTTATTAAGAACAGAGCAGATGCTTTGCTTTCTTCAAAACCTGAAAAAAGGAAACGAATGAACTGGTCATCCGTTACAGAATTTATGTAATTCTGCATCCCTTTCCCTTTCACCCATTCACATCTTCAAGATTAAAAATCATATCAGATGTTTGATGAGTGAGAACTTAAATATTCAGAGATCATGGGGTTGTCGTGTAAAAGGGGTTCTCCTTTTCACTGTTTTACATGCACATCTGCGAAATTTGCTAAGCGGAAACCTATTAACTCTTCATTTTGTCAATTAATTCATTTCGTAGATTCTAAGTGCTATACAATGGGTTTGGGTGACATATTCTGATCCTAGTAATTAGTCGGAAGAAAGATGACTCAGATACAAAGACAAACCACAATCGTTCACTGCGGGTGTAACCAACATGTGCTCCGGTTTGGTCCACTCATGCTGTTTGCAGTGGATAATTGCTGTCGTTGGAAATGAGAGGAGATTTCTTGTTTCTCTTTCGTTGGATTTTCTTCTGTTGCAATCCAGATGTTCTCATAGTTATTCACTTGTGCTCGTCCATTAGATGTTAAACACTCGAGACATCTTTTAGGTAGCTAAAGCATCAACTCTCCTCTTTGAGTAAATATTGAAGTTTCCTCTTAAAAATAATTTTTTTTGTTGTTTCTTACACCGACCGGTGTTATTTTAGGAAATAACCGTGCTAAGAGATTTCCATGTAATCCGTTTGTTTGGCGTATGAATTTGAACTCCTTCTTCAAGTGGTGAATGACGTGAACGTTTTTAGATGATTTGTTACAAATAATTGTTTGAGGTTTCATTTATGAAAGTTTTACCTGCGAGGAGTTGCGAGAGTTCGCATTTATTCGAGATTTCGCAAAGAATTGATTGTGGATGAGAGTTTGGTTACTTAGATACTTTTCTGATTGATGTTATCCATCATACATTGACGGTCAGCAAGTAAGATTGAAATTCGAGATTTTTTTGTCTTCTTTTTAACTCAATTAAATGTTGGGACGGAGTTGAGCATTTTTTTTTTTTTGTAGCGTGGCGGGCATACCGGTTTGACGGATGAGAGGAGAAACGAGTAATGCTCACACGTGCACAAGGGTTCACATGATTCCAACTGATTTCATAGCTGTATTAAATTTGCTGCTTATTCCAGTGCGTCATTATTGTTTTTGTTTTTTCTTTTTTTACTAAACGTTATTATTTGCAAATGTCGGTGGCAGTTGTAAAATATGTACAGTATGCAAATGTCTGAGGGCATAGAGTAAAACGTGTTGTGTAAAAAAAAAAACTTTAATTGTACGCATACTTGAAGTTATCTGAGTTGTTTGAAATGTATCTGATGTCTTGGGGGAAATTTATTGCTTTTTTGAAAGACGTATTTGAAATGACGGAGGGTCATTGTGGGCTACATTCAATTTCTTGCTATTGCTAGAAGGCTACTAGTCCTACTGGAATTAATCTTAATTATTATGCAAGTCCAATGTCATTGCATCAGATATAGGTGCTGTCTGGCAATTTACTTTTCTATCGTAGTCGAAGATACTTTGTAATTTCTCTGATTTCTTTTCTGAGTTCGGGAAAGCATCTTTGTACATATGTAGATGCTTTCTGTATTATTCCGCATTGGCACTAGTACTTGCTTTACAAACCTATTGCTGGTTAGATAAATATCTTGGCGTTAGTAGTAAGGTCGATGCTTACCCTCTAATCTGCCTTCCGTTTGAGATGTATTGGAAAATAAAAGTTTTCGGGAAAAGTCATGGTAGGGATATAGTTACTAGTTGGGTATGCAGATGGCTGCTCTTGGAGAAGTTGTCACAGGTTCCACTTAGACCACCAGTTGGGAGCAGCTTGTCTATAATATCCGAAACACGTCTGCGTCTATCTTTTTTTTGGTTGGGTTCAGTGGTTAATTTTTTGGATTACTAACGAGAGGAATTTTAGGTTAAAATCCTCACGTTCGTATACGGATCCCGGAAATGGTTAAGGGGATAAATCCTTCTCTCCACTGAATTATTACGATGCATCGGGGATATGTTGTTTTTAGCTCAAAATCCTCATAGACTTTATCTTTACTTTGATCAACAAAAATGCACTTTATATTTCTTTAAATGATTTTTATTTTCTTTATTATAGCAAAAAACCGAGTTGAGTCCCCCTACGCACCAATCTGCAGAACCAAGTATCCCAAATGTAAGTCCAAAACACTTACCAACAACAAGGAATCACTCACATTCCACTGCATCCCTACTCCAGTCAACGAATGCCACTGCACCAGTGGAATCTTTAACCTCATCCGCCTCATCATTGTCGTCTGCATCTGCCCATCATAAACAAGCGAAAGAACGCGATGAACGTTTGCGCCCTACATCGCCTTATACGTCCACACCCGGTGGTGTTGGTGTTGGAGGCGCCGCCGCAGTCACTGTTGGAAATACAACAACTGGTGGAGCGCCCAGCCTGTATGTCTCTGTTCCACTTTCAACTGCTAATGTACCTGGAGTTAATTTGCCCACAACAACCACCTCAGGTTAGTATTATATAGTCGCTCCCGATATTTATTTTTTTATAACTCAACTCATCATCGTCTTAGATCATCCCACACCCTCGCAATCAACACGTGCTGCTACTCAACAGCAACAGCAACAGCAGCAATTGCAGGCGAGTTCTGCCACCATTGAACGCCAATCACCTCGAATTCATCATCAGGTTTCTTCATCTCCAGCGATGTCGGAACATGGAAGTTTTTCATCATCCCTGCAATCACCGGCTCATGCAGCCGTACTTCAGAGTGGAAAATCACCATCGCCCAGCGTTACAGGTAGCCTAACAGCAACAACGACCGAGAGTGGCCATCTGAAGATCAGCTATGAGAAGCAAAACTCGCGAGTAGCACAGTTGCAGGAACAAGAATCAGCGCCTGTTCGGCGGTCCAGGTTAGTTTACAATTACAATGCAAATAACTCATCTTTACTTTGAAAATAGGAACATCTTGCTGCATGCTGCTGGATTGTTGCTTTAGTTTTGCAAAATTTTTTCGTTGCCATTTTTAACATTTATTTAATTTTGTTTCTAAATCTTACTTTTCATCTTTTTTTTATTGTTTCTTTTTGGAATTTATTTTTGTTGCGCATATATGTTGTTGTTGATGTTGTTGGGGGGTTGATTTTTCAACTCATTCGTCTTGGAAATATCGATGAGGGACAGACCGAATAGATATCATCGTTTGACAATAATCTTAATTGACATATAAACTTGAATCGTGGGGAAGGTATACATTTCATTTATTCATTGGATTGGAGGATGTTATCTATGAAGGGAAAAGTTTTTATGACCGACAGTAATTATTTCGAAAGACAGATGTGTGCCTTCCTATAGCTAGAATCATTGGCACACAATTCGATTTTTTTTACTTCACATTAAAGCTATAGCTATATATTGCTTTAATGAACCCAAATTGATTTTAAAGCAGGCACGTTGTTCTGTCATTTGGGTTGCAAACAGTATAAACCGGGGAAAACCTGTACCTACGTAGATAGATGGTATTTTCTTTTCCTTTCCTTTCCTTTCTTTTCTTTTCCACACTTTGCCGTGCATGTTCACCCAATGGATATAACTCTTGCGAAAAATGAATTGCACAAGTAATCATTGGACTTCATTACAACACAATTCCTTTTCAAAAAATCGGATATGTCTCTGATCCTATTCCGGGCCCTTGCAGATACATGTAAATTATGCATAACTACTGTATTATCCCGTGTCCCACCAGATGTGATAGATGAGTATTGCTGTTGTTCTGCTTGGCAAGTGGCTTATGAAGAGTGAACAAGTTCCCTTATTACAACACGCAGCCGAATGAATAAATTGCTCTATGGCTACTTCTATGTGTGTCCTAACATACCTATTGAGAATTTTGCATGTGGGAATGTGTTTCCTTGTCATTTGGCGAACTGTAACTTTAATGTTTGTTCCAAACAGTTTCCAATGAAGCAAGGCTTTAGCAACATGACTAAATCCTTTATTTGATCCTCTTCATTATATAGCTAATATTTCCATCAGCGTGTTGGCTTGACGCTGTCTATATCCACATGGTCGTTACGTAAAGCTTGTTCAATTTAAAGATCATATACATGTATTGTTTTATTATAACCCTTCAAGTCGATTCAGTACTCTCAGCTTACTTACTCCTCAATCCATACGCCTCTGAATTTAGTCTTTGGCTAACTACCTCCAGTTGTGCATTCCAAGTTGCTTGAGATCCCCTTCAATTTATAAGCGCCACCTAAAGCCACGTCTTCCTCTACTGCGTTGTTCCTCTGGGTTTATATCGAAGACTCTTCCGGCCGGGTCTTTTGCCCCCTTTAATATCTTTGTGCACTTCCTCGTTATACTCATCTGCAGTTCGAGGAAGTGGAGAAATGCTTCTTTTTTTCGTTAACAGTTCATTATCTTCAATTACGATTATGCTCCCTAGCTGCTAGACAGGCAGTTCTAGCTCTGTGCAATATATGCTCCGCCACCGCATTGAAGAATGTATTATAAAAATCCTTTCAAAAATCTGTGCGTGATTTAACTGTGCTAAGTTTACTCTGCGGGAGATCTACGGTGGCGATTGTGTAAGGTGTAAGTCGCCTTCCAAGTACCGAATCCTTTACCTTTGATTGCTGTCTGCGGTGTTTTTGCTCTTGATATATTTATCTTCGAAGTCAGGTATAGAATTGTAGCGCTCTAAACGATTAAAGCGTTCGTAATCGATAGTCGGATAAGTGGTTTGTTTTATTGTCACAATTTGGTTAATAGTTTATCTGCCTGAACCACTAGCTTGCGTTTACAAGCTTCTGGAACCCCTGGCTCGCCACCAAACTCTTGTTATTATGTTCAGCTATGTATGTTCCCCTTGTAGCATTAGTTGTGATAAATAATTCATCATCAGTTCATCACCTTTCCCAATGTAATCAGTGCATTGATTTAAAAAGCTAGCAAATTGCAGTTAATCACGACTAATCACAAAAAAGTTCCTGTTTGTCCCATTGTGAAGCACAATTCTGACGCATTTGCCTGTGCTTTTCGAAAATTGTATTGTTGTTCTCAATCGAAGCTACCGCCTCTGCCAACTTCTACTTTAATATTTCGTTTATTATCAAAACTCCATGATCGGATCCAATAACATGAATGCGAATTTTTGTTTCGTTTTAAGTTACAAAAACTTTATTTAACTTATTCTTTGAGGGCAACACCTCGCTCTTGCCATTTAAAATTTTCATTTTCACTACTTTTTCCGACTGCCTTGCATTTTGTAACAAAATAATTGAAAATATATAATAATAGCAGCAAGTCAATCATTTTTTTGTTTTTTTTTTTTTTTTTTCAATTAATTTTCTTACATGCTTACCGCACCGTAAATAATGAAACTAAATCAATTCACGTCCTTGTAATAACAAAATGACAAACAAAAAAAAAACTACTTTGCACAATTTAATAAAATTAAGATCACGATCTGGAGAGAGTAGCAGCACAATAGCAGCAAAGCCACGCTTTGGCAAAAAGCGTTCAGCGGCAGCAGCTTCCTCTACACCATTAGCAAAGTCATCATCATCATCGTCGCTGCCAAGTGGTGGTATTGGTCCAATTGAACAACAACTGAGATCAACAGTTTCTCTGCCGCTACCCACCCATACGTCGGAGAATTTCTCGGAGAATTCACAAAAGTCACAACAATCATCGACACCTCCGTCACCTGTCCAAATGTTGGGTGCACCACAGCCACCACAGACACCTGTTGTATTACCGACGAAAATTATTGAAATTGAAAGTATCGGAAATACTTCGTGTGGTGCTATAGGCAATAGCAACACAATCACTACAACTACCGCAAACAACAATAACAACCACACTACAAACAACAACAGCAATAGCAATAATAATAACAACAACAACGGCAGCAGCAACAGTAATAGCAATAGTGCAATGAACTTATCTTCTTCCTCTTCCGTTTCATCAACACCTCCACCACCACCTCCGCCGCCGCCGCCTGCACCGGCTAGCACAACCACTGCGTCATTCCCCCCTCTGTCTAATTTTTCCTCGTCTTCTTCTTCTTCTGCATCTTCGGCAAATTTCACTTCCACTTCATCTAATTCACCCTTGACAACCATGTCGTCTGGCAAAAGTAGCAGTAAAAGTTCTGCAATTAGTAGTGAGAGTGTAAACACAATGGCATCACTCATCGGTAGTAGTCGTAGAAACAGTAGTAGTCCCATAACACCATCACCACCGGCACCATCGACACCAACCCCTCAAGCGGCGCCATCACCGCAAATGGTTCCCAATGTGGCTGCAGTTAAGCCTCTTAATAAGAAGCTTTTGCGTGCCCAACAATCGCACTATCTGCAACAGCAGCAACAACAATTGGCTGCTTTACAGCTGCAACAACAACAACTGCTACAACAACAACAGCAACAGCATCATCAACAACAACAACAGCAGCAACAACAGCAACAGCAGCACCAGCAGCAACATCAAATTAGCGTCAAACCGTTAGATACATTAGCTATCACTTCTCCACTTGATGAATCAAATTCCATTAACAATCCCCCTCCGACCATTTCTAGAACGCCCGACAGTGGAATCTTCTCCTCATCCTTCAACATCAGTGGCAGCTCACAGAGCTCACTATCCGGTGTAGCAGCGCCAGTTGCAACGAATCCATCTCTGAATGGTGGCGGTTTGAAATTCACCTATGAAGCGCAACAGGGTGTAGCAACAGCACCAACACCGCCCTCCGTCGATACGAATCTGGCGAACGCAGCCTTCAAAGATTCCCCACCCAGTTCACCCGGTTCCGAAGCTGGATCGGCTTCAGCACGAAAACGTGGCAGAAAGTCGAACGACCTGAAAGATGTGAAGATTTTTCAAAATGGTGTCCCTGCAGTCACTACCACTCCATCTGTTTCGACCACAAATGGACCAGTACATGCGACGCATATGCTGGGAAATCAACTAAATCCAGCGAGTAGCGTTGCACAAAAGCTTACAGACCAACTGCACATGGAGATGCAGGATCACAGTGTATACGGTGATCAACAGCCGCCGCAATTTCTCGGTGTACCATTTCCTGCGAAGCCAGTTAACAATGTAAGTTGCATTTAGTTTTTTTGCTTAAAAAATTGATTTACCAACATTTTTCAATGCTCTCAGGTACGAAATACATCAAATGCGCCAAGCGGAGCCAATTCACTGGCGTCCATGTTCGGTGGCAATGGTGGTGGCTATGCGCCACAATCACTGGAACAGTTGCTAGAACGACAATGGGAGCAGGGATCACAATTTTTAATGGAACAAGCTCAGCATTTTGATAGTAAGTTTTGATATACAATTTTTTTTTTTAAAATATTGTTTGTAATAGCTGAGCAGGAAATGTCTCATGCTGTATATGGAATTGTTTTACGGGCTGTATGTCGTGTCGCACCGTCTTGTTGAAACCACATGTCGTCCACATCAATACCATTCAATTTAGGTCGAAAGAACTCGGTTAAAGTTACTCTAACTCCTTGACCAGTATTTGGAAGAGATTGAGTTTATCAATCAAACGTAGATCTTTAAATTAATGCTTTAGAATCTGATTATATTTTTCCAATGGTTTCCCAGCAGTCGCGATGAGCCCATTAAGGTCCCTACTGAAAAAAGTGTTCCAAAAGCACTGCAAACAGCTATGATAATCAGGTCCGCTATTAAATAAATAAATAGTTGGCGCAACAGGCATGTAGACACCAGGCCTTACCTTATCACAATCATTCGTTTGTATGAGTTTTTGTTTTTGTGACGAATGGAAGGGAATTACAATTTTATGCTGAGTTCGGGACAGTTATGCTATCGGATGTTTGGCAGACGTTCGCGCTGTGGAAACAACCTTAAGATGTAATTTGTGTTTTTCTGGGGATCGAACCTGGGACCATCCCATGCACAGTAGTCCAGCACACTAACCATAGAGCCACTGCGCTCAGCCATCTCGCTATTAAAACATACAAAACTGCCTATACAGATATACTGCTCGATTTCTTCTATGGGAGTCTTAACTCGCTGATATTCTGAGCCGGTTTACATTACTTGTGTGTCCATTGATCGAAGAACAGCCAAATCTCCATGGCTGTGCTCTTATTCATCCTACTAGCCAACGTATATCGCTTTTATAAAGGTTCACAGGGTGACTTTTACCTATCAAGCGGTCTCGATTGAATAGTCCAAACATTATCTATTGACTATCGCCAGAAAGAGGCGGTTTCATGTTATTTTTTCACTGCGAACGTCTGAAAAACGTCCTAACTGTAAATCTCTTCCCTTGGTTCAAATAAATAAATAAAAAAAAAACTCACGCAAACAAATGGTTGTGAGATCCTTGCCGATTATGCCGAATATGGTACGTGGTTGACGAGGTAGTACATAGCTACACGTTGATTGACTCAATCCCCTTGTTCAATAACAATCCCAATTAATGCTCAATCCTCAATTTATAATATGTCATTAAACAATCTAACTAAACACATTATAACACTTTCCTTTTCTTCTTTCAGTTGCATCCCTTCTGTCATGCCTCCATCAGTTGCAAACAGAAAACGTTCGACTCGAGGAGCATGTAAATAGTCTTATCGCTCGTCGCGATCATTTGCTAGCAGTAAATGCCCGCTTGGCGATACCTCTAAATGCCAATCTACCCCAGAGTCAAGGTAAGTGAATGCAGTGCAAGAGAAAACCAAAATAAAAAAAAAACAACAAAAAATCATGCACGCGTCCACCTATCATCATCCAAATTCATCCATCCCAAATACACACACACACACACGTACATATATCATAACCAGACCACTACTGAAATTTCGTACAATGTTTTTTTTTTTAAAGAAAAACAAACCAAAATCTGTTCTTGCAAACGCAACAAAATTCAATTGTTTTGTTAAAATGTTTGTATATTTTTTTTTCATTTGTTTTGATTTGTAATATATTTTCTTTTTTATTTGCTTCTATACTGATGCAAAGCGTTTGTACATGTACATATACTTTACCTTTACTTTAAGCCCCCCTCCTCTATTAACTTTAAAAAAAGAAAACAAACAATTAATATTAACACAGCTTACCCCACCTCTAACTCCACCGTCTACGACTCTTAACTGAACTTAAAATACTTAAAACTTTCTATTTAATTCATTACACATAGTTCTTAACAAGTATTGTATTAAATTAAAAAAACATGAAAAATATGATTTATATATGGTGTTTGTTTATATTTTTGTTTATTTCGCTTGTATAATTTAAAACTTAAAAATAATAATTAATTTATAAAAATATGGACATAAAAAAGAAACAATAAATTTTGCAGAAATGGAACAGAGAAACCACATTTATTGTACAAAACAAACAAACCTGAAATTACTTTAATAAAAATTTTGAATTTTCATCGAATGATCGAGAAAATAAACTGATTTTGTTTTTTGTTGGGGAAACACGTATAAAAATTTCGATTTTTCTTTTTGGAATGGTTGTCGGTTTTTCTTTATCTTTTATTTATATATTTTTTGGTGATTGATTTGTTAATAATTAAAACAACAAATAAAAATAAAATTTGTTCGGTGTTGGAATTGGTTGAAAGACAGAAAAAGGTGTATAAATGGCGTTCCGCAAGGTTGAGTGGATGGCGCAGTACATTTACTAACAATTATTGTCTGATTGCTGATTTATTTGGTTATTTTTGAGAAGTTTACAGAGCTTCAGCAGTCGTAGAAATTGTTTCCATTGGGCTCATTTTGTCTTATTTTGTGATATTTGTGTCAACAATCAGTCCATCATGGTATCCGTTCGTTGAGTAATTTTATCCGCAACGCAAATCCAATCGGAGACTGAATTAACGCATAGTATCCGCTCTCTGATGCACGTTCAACGCATTTTGTTCACTAAAACATATTTCCGCGATGAACAGATGTCGGAGACCATCGGAAAGAAATTGACGTGTGGCTGTCAAAAACGGAGAAATATGGCTTACGTTTTGTCGGAGAAATGTTCCGAACAGCTGATCGGAACGATTACCATGAAGCAAAAATCTCTGATTCGTACAAAATCGGAGAATTTTTCTTTCGGAACGTATACCATGATGGGCCGGATGTTTGCCTCAAAACTAATGTCGACATGAACTTCGTCTCTTTCTGGCAGATGACTACGGTTTTGTAGGAAGTTGTGTTGAGGGAAAAATAATGTCAGATATCGGATACATTTTTACACTTATATAATTTTGAAAGAGAACTTTGAAGTTAATTTTAGTTATGGTCAAATATTTAGTGTGCGGTCAACCAGGAGCAGCGAGTGATTTAATTTTTATGTTAAGCCTGAACTATAGGTACAATAAAACAAAAGTGAAGAAAAGTACAAAAAAGTAAATAAAATCATTTGTCCTACTTCATCATATAGTAACCTCTGTATATTTTCTCTCAATTTAAAACTTTGTGTGTGGCTGAAGGCTTGAACATGTTCCAGCTTTCTTTCAATTTTCACAAAGTTATTATAACCAATACACTAAACAAATTTGTTACGGACTTTCCGCCAGATCACGTTCAAATCACATAATTGAGTTGCACAAGTAAAAGCTCTTGATTTATTAGTTCAGATTTTACTCATAGATGTTTTGTCAATAGTCATGTGTTTTCGATGGAAAAAAACAATAAAAAGCTCAGAGCTTTGTTAGTTCAGAGTATTACTCATAGATGTCACGTAAATATGCGTGTGTTTTCTATAAATTTCGATGTGTTAATTTTTTTGTACTTTTTTTTCACTTTTGTTTGTAGTTAAGTTAAATGTGGTCAGTGATCACAACAAATAAGATTTCAGTTTGGTATCGCTGATGATGTTGAACACATTGTGCAACTTAAATATTTGTTCGACATGGACCCTAGGACAGTGCGCACTTAGTTAGCTCTAGGTGAGCACTTTAATGGTGTGCCCTAGTTGAGCACTGAGCAGACCTCAGTCAGGGTAAGAGTTCAGTGCTTGATTAAAATAGTTGTCTATAATGTTATTCGCCATAAAAACACTACAAAACCTTGTAATTCAAATTGCTAGTTAGAGGTTTTCTGTTTCCAGGATTGCTACTTAATTGTAAATATGAAATTTTGGATTTAAAATCAAAATGAGTCACACAGTAGGTCGTCTTAAAAAAAGCTGGAGTCTACTTTACACTTAGGAGGTTCCCACTAGATATTTATTCCAAGCACAAGTGACTATAGCCGCATTTCATGTTGACACATTTCTGGCGATGCGATAATGACACGGATAGATAGATAGATAGATTGATTTAGATGGATTTTGTAAACTTTTGATGCTCTAGGTGTAGATAAATATTAGCCACAGGAAGTGTAGACAAATTTGTTGTTTCTCTTGGAAGCATTATTAAAAATCGATGAAAATATTGTGATGGTCAATATAATACCAATTTTGCTGCTAAATGGGAAGTATGCATCTCGATATTCAATGGACGTTGCGAAATGTAGTGAATAAACAGTCCTATGACAAATGTTCAAACAGCATTTGGTTAAAGTCGACGGTGTTCAGTTTTAGCCCAGCTTTAGTATTTGTTTTAAAGAAGCTTCTTCTCCGAACAACAATGTAGAAGAATTTGGCACTTAATATATTTAGCTATCACCATATTCCACCATCATCCATCACACACACACAACTTAAAACTCCAACCTCCCCGTCATAAAAAAAACAGTTTTTTTTTACTCATCTAAACAAAACAAAAAACAACATCAAACATTAAAATTCTAGTTAACCTAAATAATATCCACTTAAATGGTCCAACACCACCTGATGTTGCCATCACAGCAGCTGCATCAGCCGCAGCAGCTACCGCAACGGTGCCTACAACTAGTGCTAACTCATCATCAGCACCGAATGCCACGGCAAGTGGGCGGCAACCTCGCTCCAGTGCGCCAGCACCTACCCAACTGCCAACAATAGAAAACGGTATAGATTTTCGACATTCCACTCATCAGCCCCCGCAGCAGCAGTCGTCGTCGTCCTCAGCTACATCGACCTCAGCAGTAATGACACCAGCGCCGCCACCTTCGGCGAGTAGTATGAGGTGAGTTTTTGTCCGCACTGCACTGCGTTGAAATTGATGTTTATTCATATGATGTACGTTGCGAGTTGTTTTGTGTTGTTTTTTTTGTTTGTAAACCTTTGTTTTTTTTTCTCTTTCCTATTTCCTATGTCTCCTGGAATTTTTTGTAGACACTCATCTTCTGCCCATCCAAATTTTTCCACAACAACCTCGTCCTCATCCGCTTCTCATCACAGCAATCATCAGCATCATCAACAACAGCATCAGCAACATCAGCAGCAGCATCAACAACATCAACAGCACCAGCAGCATCATTCGCATCAGCAACAACCACCCGCACTACCACAACACGGCACAATGTCGTCTACAGCGTCTTCCTCCACCAGCACTGGACCTTCTGCTAGTCGACAACCACAACAGCAACAAGCTCCACAACAACCATCGCACCATCACCAATCGCAACATTCGCACCAGCAGCAGCAGTCCCATCATCAACAGCACCACAGTCATCACGCGCAGCAACAACAACAACAACAGCAGCAGCAACAATCGCTTCATCCGCATCATTCGCATTCGCAGCATCAGCCTCATCCGCTAGTGCAACAACAACACCCTCACCACCATCACCACCCCTCAACCACTGGCACCGCTGCGTCCCACCATATGCAACAGCAATCCGCCTCCCATCACCAAATGTCAATGTCATCGAGTGACGGTTCAATACGAACTACAGGCAATAGCAATAGTGGCCCCGGGCGCAGTGGTAACAGTGGCGGTAGTGGTGTTGTTGGTGGTCCCGGTTCGATGCTCGCCGGACGATCAGCTCTCGGTGACAATTCGGCGTATCATCCAGTCTATAGTCATCAGGTATAAGTAGTTCAATGCCACTCCACACTTGTCACTTACTTCCCCGCTCCCACCAGAAATACCTTATACCAAATACACAGCCACTCTCTCGATCTCTTTTCAGTCACAACTAAGACGAGATGAGAGCCAGGGAAAGCCCAGCTGAAAATCATTTCGGGAAAAGAATCTAAATGTATCCAAACCCAACAACAGCAGCAGAACCACCAACACCATCAACAACAACAAATCCAACAGAAGTCTCGTAAAGAAAAGCAGAAACAACTCTCAGCCAGTCGCGACCACTGCTGCCATCTATGATGTCGATGATGATAACGATGACAGGTCATCATCACTGTCATCGAATTCACTCATGTCCGATGAACCAGTATCATCATCTGCGTCATCAATGTTGCCATCCGGCGATAGTAATCTTTTGCAAGTGCAAAATTTCTTAAATTGTTTCGATGAAACAGACAAACAACAACAACAACAGCATCAACACAACACTGATGAGTTGATGAATCTTACAAATAATCATAGTGGTAGTCTTAAACAGAAAATAAATACAAATAGTCACAACAAGAACAATAGCATTAGTCATAGCGGTAGTCTGCCAAAAAGCATCCATAGAAGTTGTTCATCGTCGTCTAAAGATGACAATAGTTACAGTAGGGGAACATCATCTGGTCGGCAACCAAAATTTACGATTTCGACGAAATTCTTACGAAAATCCCGAAGTAAATTACGAACAGGAAGTGGAAGTCAAAGTGCGGGAATTGTATCGGGGGGAATGATGTCAATGTCTTCGTCAACAGCTAGGATATCAATGGCGACTGTCGTCGTTGGTGTAAGCGATGATTCGAATGCCAAATTTAAAGACTTTTCTATTGATTCGCTTTTGAATAAGTAAGATTTTGTTTCTAAGCTTTTGGAATATTTCATATTGTTCTTGATAAAAATGAGGAAAGCGTTAATTTTTTTTTAGAGGGACGTGTGGTTGAAAAGAGAAGGAGAGACTAGAACATTATGAATCAGTGACTTTGATAGTTTGAGGTCGACGTAGGATCCTCACAGTCAATTCATAATGGAACAATATTTGAAAACATGGTCGCTCTCTATTTACATATTTTTCATCGCGTATATAACGCGAAACTGTGCAGTAGATGTCCGATCGACATGTGATTCATAGGTCATACGTTTGATCAGTCCTGTACTTCTATTTTTTTTTTTTATTGAAATTTTTGTTGAAAATAACCATCGTCAGAGTTGTTCCAAGTTTTCTTCGCTTTTTCGCAACTGCAGCAGCTCGACTATACTCTCTCGACTATACTCTCTCAAGATGGTTGATTGCAGAAATGCTGAAAATTAGTATCGAATTTTCAGCTCCTAATTTATCTGCGAAAATCGTTAATACGAGAAACTATGGATCCTATTGTGAGTGTCGATAGTTGATCGTTGATCGACAACTGTGATTGTCGATTGCGATTAATTTTTGTCGATTTGACAGTCGCTTGTAGTCAATTACGAATGTCTGGTCGATGCTTTCTCTTGGAAGTGAAAAAAATGTGTGTGTACGAATAGTTAAAATCAATCGATCGACAATCGACAATTGTCGTGACCATCGCTGATCGACAATCAGAATAAGGGCCTATGACTAGAATTATTATGTAATGTTGGCTCTACCCTGATCTGACCGACCAGACGTCTCTTTTACTTTTCTTCGAAATTGTAAGACTTAAATTGAATTGAAAATTAAATGGTTTTCCCGCTACATATATTTATAAATTTAGAATTAGTGACTACAAGAGATAGAGTTTTTTTTTTTTTTTTTCAATATTCCTATTTTGTCTCATTTCTTTTTATTCTTGTAAAAAGAATTGTATTTATTAAACAATAATATAAAATAAACAAAACAGTTTTTATCTGTACATTTTTAAGTTAGAAATAAATAAAATGAAAATAAAACTACGTATTTGTAGTTCTTCGAGTTCTATTGTACATTTAAATAAAAACAAAGTAATATAATAATAATTTTAATAATATGTAACTTTAAAACTAATTTATGATTTATACACAAGAAACCGAATAATTTATTTGTTTAAATGAAGTACACATTGTGGAGTAAACAAAATATTTTCTATTTTATGGTGGCATTATTAGAATTCATTGTTTAGTAAAAACACTGTTTGTCTTTTAGATTGTAAAAAAGGCTTAATTTTGAAGAAAAAAAAAAATTACAAATTTCTTATTAAATATCATTTGTTTTTATTTTTGTTTATATTTTTTTTACAGTGGTGGCTATCTATTTTAAATGAGTTCCTTCATTGTTTAACTCTCAGTGTTGCAGACCGTAGTGTAGTCACACTTAGGCCAGAACCAATAAGAGCTTAAAAAAAATCGTTGCAGGCAGACAGTTAGCCGAGAAGAAACATGAACACATTACTGGGTATACCGAATGGAACCGAATCAGCTGTAATAGCTGCCGAACAACAAACTACATAGTAAGACCCCCAGTTTTCGCCTCAAATTGCGAAATAACATTTTCTTTAAATTTGTCTATCTGTGAAAACGTGTGAAAATGCAAACATAACATAACAAACAGAAAACAGAAAAGAAATATACCAACTTTCCTCTTTCTTTTAACTACTGACCAAGAAAATGAGAACCATCACCGCTGATCTGAACCGAGATTGTGGGTACGAACAGGTATATGACTTGGATGAGCTTCCCGACCGGTGCATAAATGCCCTACTTAAATTTGTAAATATATGGCGGATGGTTTGCAAGCCCGAAGGTTATCATAGGTTTCGATGGTGTGAGTTATCAATCCCAAGGACATCACATGGATCTAAGTGTGATTGGTGCAGGTTTCTCATGTCTCGCCCACTTACATAACCTAACCCTAACCGTTATTTGACAAGAAAATCAAATGTGTGGAAAATGGAAAATCTAATAAGTCAACGCGTTTGGGAAATCTGAAGTTCCGGCAAAATGTAGTGTCTAAAAGTTACCAAAATAGAAATTTGAACTTTGCCTGATTACACGTTCTGACCTGGGGCCCTACTCTGTATTTCGTTCCGAAAGTAAACGTTTCCGAAACCGAATATTTGGTACTATTTCGAAAGCGGAATGAAATCTCCAAATGTCAAAGGCAATGGTATATGGAAAATCGAAAGTATTACAGAGTACGAATTCAAAAGGGGAACGAAAAGCAATTTCGAATAAGATTGACTTTCGGAACGAAATCGAGAGTTGGGCCCCTGATCGTATGTAACTCTTTCCTATCGACAGTCACACAACCTGCCTAAAAATTGAAAATACATACATCGTTCATAATTCATACTACACCAAATTGTATATTTCGCGTAAGCTTTCGCCGATGATAGACCCTCTCTATCCATTCCTTATTCGTCTTTCGTTTTCTTCTCCACAGTCGGTTATTCACGCACAAATGTAAACAGCTATAATGCAATGATCGTTATATTGAACTTAAACTGTGTATACCTCTAAGGAGTGCTTGAATATGAATGAACACTCGTTGCACGGCACGACAGGCAAGTTGCTTATCTCACATTACGAGTACACCGCTAGATTTGGGCGGATATTTCGGCAAGCCGAAATCATACGTAATTGCCGCCTGTTTATTTTCTGCTCATCGGAGAAACATACCTACAATTCAACTAGAACTTGATATAGCTACTGTGTGCACATCTAATTCGACTTCAAAGCGAATACCCGACATGTGAAAACATCAAATATAATCTTAAACTATATAATCTTAAACACTCTATAGTTAAAGCAGTTTTTTTCTCTAAAAACTTCGACGAGCCACGAACAAAGCAAATATGTCGGAATCACCTGGCTATAAAATCTCGGCAATAATTTGTATCTATAAAAAAGTACATTTAACAAAGCAAAGTAGTAAATAAAATCTCATTAAAACGCATTTTTTTTTACATATAATTATTTTCGTTTACAATTAAACATAGATAACTTCTCTAAACAAACAGAACCAGTCCTTTGTGCAATAAAATCGTCAGATAAATAAAAGATCCGCCGACCACATTTCACTCAAATTCCAAAAATAGAAAACACTAACTTCAAAATACACACTTTCCCATGTCAAATATTTATGTAGTTATTATGAGCTGCGAAAAGGTTTACTAATAATATTTAAAAAAAACATAAAAAAAACCGCATTTAACCGAAATCTAAAGAACTTATCAACAAGTAAAAATCAGAGCAAATAATATCAACTCAGGTATATCGTGTAGACAGTAAATATTAATAACATAAACATAATAAAAAAAATATTTATTAAGTATTACATCAGCAAACAGAAAAACATCACAATCTTTATTTAAAACTAGTATTAAACAAACTAATATTTTATAATAAAAAACAAATACATGAAATAAGGTTAAACATTATTTTCAGTTTTTTTTTTATTATTATAATAAGGAAAGAATTAAGTGCACAAACAAATGTTATTCTTATTCAAAATAGTATTATTATAAAAAGAATAAATAAATCAATATTATATACCGTTTTAAAGAATATTATACATCAATATATATATACATATACTAAAAGAAAAAATTAAAAATTATATATTATACTAATTGGAATTTAATGAGTTTTATTCTAATTGTTATTCGGCCCTAGCGAGGTATCCGTCGGAACGGAAAATTCTCCGGTTTCATACGAATCGGAGGATTTTTGCTTCGAGGTATACTTCGGAACAGCTTTTCGGAACTTTGCTCCGACAAATATGTAACGCACACTGGCATGGCGTTTTGCGTTTCAGTACGATCAAGTGCGTTTTTACTGGTATTTTTGACACCTTCATAAAATTTTCTTCCGATTATGCTCCGACAGGAATTGGTTGCGGAATTTGTTTACTATTTGCAGTGAAGTGTTGATAAATGAAAGCAATAAAGACAAAAAACATTTTAGCAAAGTAATTGGTTGTATTTGTTGCTTAAATGTGTGTTTCCAGGGCAAAACCAAACGAAAAACAAGCACTAATGTTTCGTGGTAACAACATCATATTAAATCAATGAGTTGTCGCATTTTAATTATTCTTTCCGAAAGAGGATACCTCGAATGTAATTTGAGTCTCCGATGGAGTATGCGTTGCGGAGAATTTTCCGTTCCGACGGATACCTCGCTAGGGCCGAATGAGTCAAAGAGTTCAGCCTTGCGACCGAGTTCAAAGAGTTCTTGCATTCCCGAACGGTAACGGGTAACATGGTTGGGCAAGGCATTAAGTGAAACTTGACTGTCGCTACAGACGTAGATAATCACCCCTATTGTCGTCGTCGTCTGTCGCAAACGACTGGCGACGTTTGTCGTGTCGAGTCGTTTGGAATTTGGTATTGCGTAACTGAAACGACTCGACTCTCTGAACTCTCACAATCCACATACATTCCACAAACTATGACACATGGGATTTGACATTTCAGTCGACGAATTTATATTTGGTCTGGTGTTTTGTTAGTGACTTGGTTAATTATTTAATAAAACAAATCAAAAATGAATAGTGTGACATGTTTTTTGAAAGCAGTGACGAAGAAGAAAACCAGAAAAAAGTGCTGGTAAAGTTAAGGAAGGAAATTCGAAGCAAATCCAATACATTGGATTTGCCCGACATTAAGTGGGTGGTAGAAATAATTTAAATTGCATATTGTGTTAATAACAATTATTTTCAGATTTTAAATGTATTTTAGGCTATCGAAGTCGAAGGTGGTCCAAGACAATTCAGAGATAAGGCTATGTCGTCCCGTTGCCGATTAACATCACTTTTTGTGAGGCCCTTTGTGAACGATTTGGCCAACGGAATATGTTCCTCCATTTCTTTCACTAAATGTTGAATTTGTGATTTCCATTTTAAAGAATATGTAACTATCTTTTCGTTAGTTAAATATTAAATACACAAACTTTTCTTTAACACTTGAACACGCAGTTGTTAAAATTTAATGCAAACTATATCAGTTGCAGCTCTTTTTATACCCCTGTAGCACATCCGCAGGGATACAAAAAACAATACCCAGGTACTGCATCCTTTCGCTTTCTGTGTTTTTCATCATATTAATGATTTTATGGCCTTAATTACGGTCGTCGTGTAATAACTCATTACTTGTGCGCGTAGATTTATATGGTCCAAGACAATTCAGAGATAAGGCTACGTCGTCCCATTGCCGATTAACCTCACTTTTGTTAGGCCTTCGTGAATGATTTTGCCAAAGGAATATTTTTCTGCATTTCGTTCAATAAATGTAGAAAATGCCTTTTATTTGTTATATCCATTCTGCAAAATAACTATAATTATCATTTAGTTACCTAAAAATTAAGTATACATACTTTTTTTTTAACACATTACCACACAGTCGTCCGCAAAATAGTCGACGACAAAAATGTATCATTTCCACGACAAACGTCGTCACAAAACGCCTCACGCAATACCGACGATCGTCGTCGAAAAATACAATCTACAATTTTTGACATTTTAGACGCCATTTGTCGATCGTCGCCACGACAAAAGTCGTTTATTTTTAGTCGCCAATACCAAACAGTCGTGTCGTTTTTTTTTAGAGTCGTAAACGACAACGACAATAGGGGTGACTCTGACCCCACCACCTATTCTTAACAATATAATGGGCAGCCATTAGGATAGCATAGATCTCACCTTGAAAAACAGACAGGCTTGCCTAACGAGTAGTTAAGTCTAATGTTGTCGATTTCCACAAAGATACCAGCACCGGACCCCTTGACTAGCTTTGGAGCCATCCGTGAAAATACGACTATATCCCAAACCTCTGGCTGAAGCCAGTCCTGAACGCAAGGAAAAATTTGCACAACAGCCGAAGTTACGGTGTCATTGCATCAGACGGCATATCCATGGAACTATGGTCGTAGGATAAGTGTCGCGCAAGGTTATCGACAGCCTTTGTGAACCCCTATCCTAACATGACGTCCAGAGTCCGCATCTACCACCAAAGTTCTATTCATAAGCATTGCCCTGATCCACAATACCAATGTCTCGTCTGCTTATGACACACTTTTTTTTAGAAGTGATGCCAAATTTTTGCATTAATGGGCTTGAAAAACCGCAACACTTTTCCTTAAATCCCAAATTCAATTGAAATTTAAAAGATATCGCTATTCCTGATCAATAGATATTATTTGTTAGTTTGAGTAAAAATGTATAATATTTTCCAAATTCCATATCGTGAATGTAGCGTAGGTATAGCAAATAACTTTATTGAAAAACGTCAGCGAGAGTATATCCTAAAAGCTGACAATTTACTTTTGAATAATTGTTGTCATACAGCTTGACGCCTCATATGGAACGTCTTAATCGCAAATCCTCCAGCGCCAAGTTTACAAATAAATAAATATTTGTCATGTCACCCACCCACTTTTTGCAAAAAGACCTCATATCCAACTCTATCGCACATCTAGTACTCGTATAATGTGGAGAATATGCATAGCATATGTACCTTTTCTCGCCATACTTCTTTACATCATTAGCTATCCGTCGAGCATTTTCAATTACAGTACAGTCCATCTAATCCATAAAACAATGGGATCGCAATGACTTTTGCCTATTGCAGACACGTCAACGTGTTGACACATCCCAATGACATTATGATAAACAAACAATTCGGATGCAGTCTTCAGGCAGATAGAGTGATCATTGTTGACGTACTTGTATTAAGCCACTGTCTGAGTATATATTTGAGTAATCACAAATCAATCTGTCACGCCATGTAATTAAGGAGGCAGCACCTTATGCATTTTGTAGGTTTACGTCTAAGGTTATCTAGTAATGAAGTAGAACCAACTGAATATAAGCGGTTCGAGTTGCTTAGTTTTAGTGAAATTTACTTCAGCGGAATGATCTGATCCTGACCTTTGAATATGGTCCTATATCCGGATCGAAATAATTCTCTATCTACATACAATAGTTTAGGGCCCGACGCAGTCAATGGAACCCTAAAAAACCAACCTGATTTGGGCTTGGCTACTAATCTGACAATGCCAATTGAATACAAATAGCATGCCAAAAAGGACTTATCAAGAAGCCTGCCTGAAATCCAAATCACCTGCCATAATCACCAGCTTACGCATATACTCGACCATGTTATTATCACGTACTTGATGTCTATACATATAAACCATCAAACTACCTACCGACATTTAATTGTTTTGCTATGCAAATACCAAAAACAATTGCCTGGGCATAATTATGTACAACTGAATTTTATGACAAACGCCGACAAACAGTCCAAAAACAAGTCAGCCAGCCGATATGGGGAAACGAAATCCATAACGTCCACGAACCGGCAACAACACATCAACACCAACCAACATCGTTCCCCATCATAATATGTAATAGGACCTCTCCGCTGTTGTCGCGCCAGAACCAGATAGGTAAGTTGAAGTGTGAATATGGATTATGGATGGAATAATTGTGGAAAGAGAATGCTATCCAAGGAAATGTGCGCTCTTCCCACATGTGGGAGTGGGTGGCGATGTTTCTCCTGTGGCACGTTCCACCAAGAGTGGGTCATAAAGTTATTAGTTCATTCAACCCTGGCAGTTGATTGGCATGTCGATAGGTAGGTACCTACATGGTGCGCGCTCATCAATGACCCTATTTGGATCCATTTATACCAGAAATAGGACGACAGCAGGCGCTATGGATTAGAAATTTGAGAGGGTGCTTGATTACTTAATAAAATTTATATAGTCCCTGTCAATGTTGGGTGGGGAGTTTTGGATTGGGACTTCCTCATAGGTGTTTGAATGTTAATTTGCTGACGCAAATAACAGTGATATGTGGATGACGTAAATTAAGTGTACAACTGAGATTGATGGTGAGGTTGTGTAATCAACGGCTTTTGGAGACACTTACAAAATCGATCCATTGAGCACGAGAGATTAGACAAAGAAGTGATGAATGACACAGTGATATGCGATGGCAGTATAGCTATCCTCAATCAAATGAGTACCATAAGCGGTACTCTATGTACCCGTTAGATGTAGTTTTACCATACGTCCACTGATCACTGGCATTAACCGCCCCTTTGCATAATTTGTTCATGTCTGTTAGGAATTTTAATCAACATGCCGGGGACAACTTGACACAAGCATTATTGAATGGGGACACAATGTCCTAGAGGCGCTTTTTCATCTCCCCTATCTAAGCGTACACGCCGCCATCAATTAAATGGGCGTGAGTTGATCGTGACGATCGTAACACAAAAACAAAGATCATTTCATGAGATATACCTCCCTTTTGTGGATATTTACATCTTTTTTTTACCGATTGTCTTGTCAGTGGATTTCTTGCTGCGAGGTAACCTGATCCATTCCACCACCATGGATACTTGAGGCTATACGACATTTTGCAGTGAAATAGCGGTGTTTCTATTTAACGTATGTGCAACGCCCTCCGCCTATGCACACCATGACAATTATGAATTCAAGATGAGTCTGGAGGAGTATCAATTTAATGCTAACGCTAATAAATCTCATCTTGCTAGGATAGTTAAGATAGTATGGCTCCTAGAGCTAACACTTATATCATGTAAGTGATTACGTACGAGGAAGTGTAACTACATTTTTAAGTGACAGCAACTAATTAATTTAATACTTGACCATTTGGTGGCTTGTATCGAGGCAACTAAATTTCTGGTTTCGGTTGCATTTCACTGATAGTTATACCTAGGGCCTAAGACTCTTGGACACAACCTAAAAAAAATGTTTTACTTTTTTGGTTCATTTAAACTTAATCGTTAAATTTAATCTTGGTCTTAAAATGTTGCTTTGAATTATAAAATTAGTTCGTTAAAAAAAATTAAACCACAGATCTCTAAATTTTCTAGAAAAGGAATTTACTAAGTATAACTTTTTCTGTTCAACTTCGCAGTCAATTCCACAATATTTTCCACTGACGGCTTATTCCCAAAAGCGCGGCGGATCCGCTTTTCATGGCGGATTTGCTGTTTAGGTGACGGATTGCTGGCGGATTGTTTGCGGATAAAAAATAAACTAAATTCCGGTGACGGATAAAAACTGTCAAACTTTTGGAAAAATAAATGGAAAATTAGAAGTCAGAATGGAAAAAACCTCGTTCGCATTTGAGAATAAACAAAAGCGAAGACGGTCGAAATTGAGGTATCGCTTTCAATACGATCCGCATTGGGAATAAACCCTGAATTCCTATTAATTCCTACCTGTTTCGTGTTTTTACGGATGCATTTTACTGATGGCTATAACTGGCCTCTTATTTCAAAAGTGATAGCCATCATCGCCATGATTTCCACTGCCCCATCGCTATAACGCCATATCTTTCGACACTGATTTTGAATCATCAGAGGCAATACCGGATGTCGGGCTTGATCAAACCATTTTATTCGAGGACTACCTAGGATGCCTGCCAGATGACACGACTAGCACGACTTGCAGTTATGGTCTTTGAAACGGAGGAGTTTCGGTCTTCCTTGTCGTCTCCCTCCATACATGACAATGGAACTATAGAAGATTCCTTTAGGCTTTAGGATAGAGCATTATTTCCCAGTTACTCGATGTTGGCGAGCCATTTTGGTAGTCGTGTTTGTACTACATCCATAGATTTACCGATTGCAGAGTCTCCACCATTCGCCCAACTCTCAAACAGGATCAAACATTCGTCGAAGGAATAGTATCAGACCTCTTTTACTCTTTGTCGTCCAGCACTCGCTGCCATAAAGCGGAAATGGCAAGATTCGTGCTCTGTAGTAGAAATATGTACATATTTTGCTTTTACTAGAAACAATTTTTGGAAATTATGAGCTTTTTTCTTTAAAAATAAATCTACTCATATTAGGTCAGGTGGAAGTTTGCAGTAAGCCTACGGGAACTATTTCGAATTTTTATAGTCAAATTTAAGAAACATGACTGTTTAAACTGTTTCACGTGCAACTAAATAAAATAAAACAGATGAATACGTATAACAGTTTATGCAAATAAGAGACAGGAAAGAAATGAATGATTTCTCTTATGTAGACAAGCATTGAAAGAGAGTTTCTATAAACTCTCTTGTGTATCAGTTCAATAAAAATGTTGCAGGGAATTGTGTGGCCAACAACTCCTTCCTAAACAAAATGCTTTCTAAAGTGAAAATCTGTTATCTGTTATAGTAGATTCGGTAGCTAATTTATCGCAGTGTGAATGCTAAAAATTTAAATTGCCGAAAAAAAAAAAAAATTGTTGTCGGGTCAAAATATTGTGGTATTGAACGGGATTAATACAGATCCATAAAAAAACTAACTAACTAAAACCAACTCTGTTGTGAAAATAACCTATCACTAGATATGCCAATAACAGCTTAATAATGTTTAAACTTTAAGAACACCTACCTCTATACATTTCGTATACGATTCATCATATGCATATATCTACACATGCATTTGAGTACCTATACTCTAGTCAGGTGTATTGGCGAATCTTTTTGCATCAGTTTGATAAAATTGACAAGTCTAAACGAAGGCTCGAACTGTTCTTACGTCATAAATAGCACAATTTTTACTCTCCAACAGCAATTTATAAATACATTATAATTTTTTACATAAAATAAAAAAGTTGCACATACGCCCGAGTGTATTTCATAGATGTTCTAGAGCGCAGTAGCGCAGTGCTTAGTGTGCTGGACTACTGTGTTGAGGGGTCCCAGGTTCTATCCCCGAAAAAACACAAACTACTTAAGGTTTTAAGGTCTTAAGGTTTTTTCTACTGCGCCACCTCTCGCGAACGTCTGACAAACATCCGAGTATAAATGTCATGAAAAAGGTTCTCAATTCAGCCGTTTGGACTCGGCATAAAATTGTAGGTCCATTCCATTCGTCCCAAAAATAAAAACGGGGCGGGATTCCATTTTGAACATGGAGGACAATTTTTTTTTATTTTCTGGCTTAAAATGGCCTAAAATACATAAAAAATATATATAATATTTTTTTTTGAGGAAATTAATTTTTTTTTTTTTATAAATTTTATAATTTGTTTTTTTCATCAAACCATGTTTATGTGACTCATTCCAGTTACATAGCTGAATAAGTCTATACCAAAAACTGTTAGATAGGCGCCTGTAAGAATGTCTGGTGTATTTAAAGTATGGGCTCGCTTCACTCGCTAACACGATTTTAACCCTTTTTTTCGCAGGATTTAGCCGCTCATTAAGGGTATGTTAACAACTGTCTGACAGGCGCCTGGAGCTAAAGTTTAATTATATATACTCTGGAGTATTTAGCAGTAGGTATAGTATTTTCCGTCAATAAAAATAAATGCACTTTTCTGTGCATAAAGTTACCGCTGAAAAAATATTTTACACTGCACCTTAAAATAAGACAATTCAAAAAAAAAAAAAAAAAAAATAAAATAAAAGAAATAAATTAGCTTAGTGTTCAAACCTGAGCCATAAAAACGCACACAAAACGAATGGTTGTGAGAAGCTTGGCCTAGGGTGTATACACGCCTGCGCCAACTATTTATTTTTTATTTTTTTTCTAACAACATTTTTTTTTATTTGAAGTTAATTAAGTATCTTTGATAAAAATATTTTTTTTAAACTGCTTACAGTTCAAGGATATTTTTGGTAAAATTTTATAAAAATCGACGAGTATGGAGACAAAGAAATGTTTAATTATTTGTTTATTTTATTTATTTAAAATAGAAAGATATTAGTTTTTCATTTTCTGTAGACTTTACCGACTCAATTATGTAAAAATTCAAAATAAATGTCATGGTGTAAATTGTAAGGATATCTTTCTGGGAATCAAAAATTATGGGCCAAATTTGTGGCCATCATGGAGCGAAATATAAATGAAGATCGAAGAACGGCTAAGAAAATGTAGATATGCTAAGTTAAAGTAAATTTGGTAGTGTGTTGTTAATGTCACGCAGCCATTTATTTAAAATGTATTCACAGATAGAACAATTGAGAGTTTCTGACAGAGAGTTTTGTTTCCAATTTTGTGGATGAAAACGGGTAGGTGCATATGGAAGAACTAAAAACGGTTCTGGTGGGCTTATGTCCAGGGTATGATGTCAGTCATACATTGTAGTGGTTGTGGTGGTATACTGCTGTGTGACACACTCTCTGGGCATCTCTAAACTATTTTATATGTACGAACATTTCCGATGTCAGCAGGGTTGTCAATTGTTTATTGTTAATTGTTTAAAGGTCCCGAAATTGTTTGGGATTCTTTAGTAAACGTTTTAAGCTATGTAAGGCACCATCTTGCCCCACTTTCACTTCTGACAATTCCGACATTGCGAGAAAAGCAGTTAATTCTACGGCTTGCTCAGCGGAGTATCTGTATCAGCCAGCATAGCAAACGGTCCGCAGAATAATACGAAAAAGCGGTATAGCCCGTCCCAAAGCAAAAGAAAGATCCCAACATGCGCAGTAGCACTTTATTTAAGGTAAATTTTTTTCTCTTAAGGATTTTTGATCGCATGAAATTGTTAATGCTTTTCTCTACTTTATCACAAAGTATACCGAAAATTCATTTTCAACCCTTTTAAACACATAGTGGGCAGC
Source organism: Cheilosia scutellata (assembly GCA_955612985.1). Taxonomy (NCBI): domain Eukaryota; kingdom Metazoa; phylum Arthropoda; class Insecta; order Diptera; family Syrphidae; genus Cheilosia; species Cheilosia scutellata. The sequence goes on from OY015312.1 coordinate 118,163,166, forward strand.
GTTGCCGTTTTGAAATCGGCCTTCCAGTCAGATTTGACTGGAAAAAAAACAGTCAAAAAACTATAATCCAGCCAAAAAAACAGTCAAAGGAATTAAATCAAAAAACAAGCTAAAAATCCAGCCAAAATAAAACAACAAATAAAAAAGAATTAAACAAATCATAAATAAACTTTCTTCAAAACAAAAATATTATAACAATAAGAATTCATTAAATTAGTTCAACTTATAAATTAACTTTACATAGTTATAGGTATCTCTGAGCGCGTCAATTGTCTCCTCATCATCTTCATCATTTGATTCTATGTCGGATGCTGTATTGCTGCCTTTGTAAGTAATATTAGTACCAACTTTTTTTGTTACTTCAGACGGTATATCAAAGTTGAAGCAGCATTCGTTACATCTCAATTGGTTTCTGATTATCAAAATCGAATTCGTTAAATGATATGTTTGCAAGCTCAGAGCGAAATAAAATAAATGCCAGCAAATTTTGTTCTTTTTTTAATTTAATTTTTTGTCAGTTTGAATTTTAAAATGTGGGTATACTGATTGAAAAGAAATGACACGAGACATTTAAAAACAGTCAAACAAGAATCGTTTCCAGCTAAAAAACCAGCCGGCTGGATTTTAAAAAATCTTCCAGCTAAATGCATATCAATCCAGTCAAATCTGACTGGAAACCAGTCAAAATGGCAACGCTGATAGTGGGTTCCACGCTGTTATAGTAAAGTTCTCAGAACTCTGACTTTCATTACTCAACACATAGATATTTGAGAAGTGCAACACCCAGCAAATTTCCCTCTCCTTTGGGGTGGGTAAATGTGTATCTTTGGCATAGGCAAACGACGGTGCTGTGCTCAGTGTTGTTATAAACTTTTTCTTATAATCGTATTTTTGGGATTGTGAAAATCGTAATTATCGTATTTTGTAAAAATTTGTATAAGTATAGGGTATGAGACGTATTAGGGTGTTTAGAAATGTGCCATTCTAACAAATGTCATAAGCGGACACTGTGCAATTGATAGGTATACCTACCCTTCGACGACTTCTGTAGAAGGATCGGTGGCATAATTGGAGTCATCAAATTTATGCTGATCGGGTCACAATCACAAGCAATGGCTTTAATTATAAACACTACCCCAAGTCCACCGCCAAAAAGAAGATATAGAGAGGAGCGTAGGGAGGGTTCGAGCCGTGGGGGGGGGGGGGGGGTGACTTTCATTGCCGACTTATTTCAGGAACTTGCCGACTGTATAGAAATCATAAAAATCGGCCCAGCGCCAGCGGTTATCGAGTTATATCTAACGTCATCGAAATTCACTCCACAGAAGATGTTATTTTATATCTGAGGTCCAACGCCTCTTTGTCCAATTTTGACCGAATTTCAGCCATCAGCTGTATTAAGAAAACAAGTTTATACACTTTTCAGTCGGTAAATTCACCGATGCCGACCGTCCTTTTTAAAATGGAATCCAAACTAGCTAAATTTTAAGCAGTTCACGTGGAACTTTTGAAAATAAAATGAAAATCCAAACTCACTTCTTCTATTTTAACATTTTGTTCAGACCTAACTTTTGAAAATTGCTCGTTGATATGTCGACTCTTGAAAAGCTCGCTACGCCACTGGATATAGGTACTAGTGAACAGTGTTGCAACATGCCAACGAAAATGGGACAAAACTTTAAACAATTTAATCACTGGCTCTATCTGTTCTATAATAACAAATAACTCAGCAATTAATGGGAGATATAATATACATATTTACCCAGTTGTTGCAGAGAATATTGCTTTAAGGCAATAATTTAGCATTATACCACGGGAGCCGGCGGAGGTACCATTGGGACCTATTGCAAGCCTTCTACCTTTCTATAGGTAGGTATGTCGTATGTTCTATACAATGGCATGTATTCTGAGGAACTTAACTTAGTTATTCCTCGACATGCGACACATTATGAGACATGTGACATATGAGACAACTAATGCACTTCACCTGATATCCTGACAATCGCGACTTCGCGAGGAAAGTATAAAACAAGCAAATTTTGTAAGTAGCTTCCTGGAAACATATTTCCAGAGGACTACAACTTACAACATGAGGTATTTAAAAATAATGCGAAAATAAATTCTAACTCTTGATTTGCACATTTTGGTCTTAAATTTTTTGTTCGTATCTACATAGTTTTAAAATCCGGAAGGAAGTAGCTAGTTACGCCAATGTTTTGAAACTTGTAATTTTATTATAGGTACTTCATACGTCGTATTTTACTGCTTCAAAAATCGTAAATATCGGAACAAAAAATCAGCAAATCGTAGAAATAAGGCCAAATCAAGCAAAAATCGGAGCGTCGTATTTGCTTTCCAAAATCGTCACAATTACGATATTTACGACCATATAACAACGCTGGCTGTGCTGCTGATGTGTGGACAATCAGTCATGGCTCGCTCGTCCATCGAGTGAGATATCTTCGCAAGCAGGGGTATGCTTGTTGTTTGAAATGCGCACATATTTTTTTTAGCTGTAGTTCTGGTTGGAAAAGTAGTTTTGTTGTAGGTAAGAGAATAAAATCCCTAATGTGAAGAGACCTTTGCAAGAAATTTTCACTTAAGTTGGGACGGGCTATCTATACTATACAGAGAATAAAACTTAAAAAGAAGCCTGTTTTGAGGCAAGTACACAAGGAGAATCGAACGAATTTTGCAAGAGAACATGTCGCTTGGAGCAAAACATATGTATTGCAAAATGTACGGCCTCATCCTAGTGATCGCCAGTGTATTTACAAATAACAATGATTCAAAGGAGTTTGCGAAAACAGTTAAGAATTGACGAACGCAAATTTTTTGCATTTCAGCCATTTCGTCTACTATCTACTAAAGTATAGAACTTTTCTATTTAATAGTAGCTTTCAAGTCTAACCATCCTGAGAGTTCACCCATTACCACTGCTTGTCCAAGTTTCGGGATCTAGGATCATTTCTGTATATTTAGTCTTACAAGCTTTAAGATAATCTACATATTGCCTCTGGCCGAACATCTCTTGAATCTGAATACACAAGGAACTGCCTTAATCCTGCTTAACATTAATTTAAAATTAGAAAAACAACGAATTAGGGACACATATCAATGTGAGTGTGAGCCTAAGGTGGTATTAACATCGAAAATAATATTCCACATATGTACGTAGTAAATTGAAAAAAAAAAAGACGGCGAACAAAGGAAAACACTTATCTTCACTAAGGGATTATTAACCCAGCAACAGCTGTTTACTGCCACGTTATTGTCCTTAAATTTCCTCAAACCATATCAACATCCTTTCGAAAAAAAAGGAAAACAAGCTCGCACCCCACGTATACACTTTAACATATTTTCCATTTTACCGTCATCAAACAACCACTAGAAAGGATAAAATCAACAGTCAGCAGAAAAAAAAATACACAAATGAACCAAAAAATAACATCCTCTTTTGCCGGATGCTTTTTCCAGCCGAGGAAGTTCTACGGCACCGTAAAACTTTTCGCCGCCCGGATGTCCACCATAGTTTCATCATCGCATAGCAAACAAAATTCAATTGACCAAAAGAGTTATATCCTTGATTTTTCACTCCTTCAGCTGGACACGTGCATGTTCCTAAAACTATTCAACTATAGCGGATCGATGCTATATTGTCTTTATTCTGCTTTAATGCTATCTTCCGGTTTCAATTTGTTAGTTTAGATAAATTTGTTTTACTCCTTCTCCGATATGATGTATACACCATAACAGTATCATCTACCAACGGTAGTATTTGCAGAGGACTTCCTTTTTTTATGTAGGTATACCTATATAAAATGTTGTTATTTCCCTTTGTTGTTATCTTACTCCTTCCTTTGTTTCGCGGGAAGCTTCTAGATCCTTCCTTAAAAGGATATAATGCAACCCAGTGTATTCATAAATCTCCAAGGATTTTACAGTGGTTTATGTGGGACATTTTTTGCCCTGTTTTTTGTATCTCTTATAGCAGTGAATTAATGAAGGCAATTGATGTGGGTATGGGGAAACAAAAAAATAAAAGGGTTCGCCGACCATTCAATTTTAATTGGAAATCAATATATTCAAAGAATCCAAGAGGGATACTCAAAACAAAATTCCCAAATTTACACTCAATTTTCTGGTACATATTTGGGGATTTATACGAATGGGTCCCTGCGCCTCTGCTTGATGTATGGTCGATTTGATGAATTTAATTTTCAATTAGCATTAATTACGGTAGTCCAGTGTTGCAGAGATAAAGGACAAATTGACCTCCTGACAGTAAGACGAATTGGAATTGTTTACTTTAATGCGATGGTGTTGACTGGGTATGGAAATCAATTAAATTAATTTATTCTTAACCTTCTTAATTAGGCGCACAGAGGTTGCATTGGGAATAATTGTTTGCCAGAGCTTTTTTCTTAGAATGCGGAAGGGGATTTGTTTGCTGTTTATGTAAGATTTTAATGAAATGCAAAAACTGACACTTTTATCTTATTTAAGCGACTTTGAATTTAAGCGTTAAGGGTATTTTTTTATTCAAGTTTCTTGCGATATTTGGAGAGAAAAAAGGTCTTTTTGCATTTAGACTTTAATTCAAAATTCACTACCATTCAATCTCTTACAAGAAGTGTACCTAAAAGGCTAAGCGCTCAAGCTAAAGTCTGCCGGTCAGTTTGTTTCAACATTTCATAACCATAGGTAAGAATTAGAACAAACACCAAATAAATGATTGATATCTTAACGTTGACACCGAATTTGGGCCTCTCTGTTTCTCCTTCTGTTTAAATGGGACTCAACAAAGTTTATTAAAGTTTATTAAATAAGGAGGAAGAGGAAACCACCGTTCACCTCCTCTGATTCTGTCCAGCTCTTGCCACCTTGTGCATGGCTGTCTATGTCTTAGGGGCTTATTTCTTTGAGGACCTAAGCGACCTGTCCCGTACCGATATTTGCTGCATCAGCAAGTTCGTTACAAAGTCTGGAATTGGCTTCACTGAAATATCAACACGCACCTCACCCTTTTGTCTATTTCTGAAGACTCACCGCCAACGGGAAGAGCTGACTACGTCAGTCAATTTCACCTTCACACGTCGAACTTTCAGACTCCGTCAGAAGTGATAGGCGGGGGGTTAGACTGCTTCGGTCACCCCTCGCCTTTTTCATCCTGACCTCTTTTTTTCGGTTCCGAGCAGTAGGACGGAGTGCTTCAATCAAGCTTCAATCAAGCTTTCTACCCAGTTTCTGTCATGTGGACTGCTCGTCAAAAGGAAATAAACGGGAGGCAGACTGATTACCCCCAGCCTTTTCCAACCGACAATCCATTCACGGACTTTTGGTCAAGCAGCAAAGCAGACTTGTTCAATCACCCACTTCTGCCACGCACCAGTCTCATCCGTGTCAAAGGTAATAGGCAGGAGGCAGACTGTTACAGGAGATGTAAACTTATATAAGATTTGACAGCCTCAGTCACCACCAAAAACCTCTCAACGAGGTAAGACACCCAAATTCGCAAATAGCAATGGAATTCCCACTGTAATGCCTGGCACAGAGAATCTTTCTTGCCACTTCCCCAGTCAAAGCATAACTGAGAGCTCTTCATTCATAATTCTACTTTAGACTCATCTAGATCTCCCTTTATTGGCCCACAAATTTCTTGAGGTCTATCAACCAACAACATCAAGGACGAAATAGACTCTTGTAATTCAAAAAACTTAACTGACTTTATCACCGGTTACTGCTCTCTCAAAATTGGCAGAAGTTTCACTCATATTTGCAGACTTTGAGGTTCATTACAGTCTCAAGCCCTCAAGACATTAAAATCTTATCATAGCAACCACAATCTTAAGGTACATTTGGGATCTTGATTTAATGCATTACCAAATCAATCACTAATCCGAGTGATTCTGAGGGGAGTTCGAAAAATCAACCTAGTATAGGTTAGGTTAGGTTAGACGCAGGGTTGTGCGGAGAACCGTCAGAAGACACTAGACGCCTTAGTTAACGATGTCCCATAATTCACGCAAAATGTAATTTTGATAGAAAATACCGATTTTTAATGAGAAAGCTTAAATTTTTTATTAATTCATAGAGTATACAGATTGGGGTTATGTACGGAATAGCACATTGGATAAATGGCCGCCACGGCTTTGCTGGCAAGTCCGTTTTCTTTTATTGAAATATTCTATGACCGTTTCGCATAAATGTGACTGAATTTTCTTAATACACCTCGCAATTTCCTCTTTCAAGGCTTTGGTGGTCATGGGCTTGTTTGCATAGACCTTTGACTTCAAAAAAAAACCCCAAAGAAAAAAATCCAATGGCGTTAAATCGCAAGATCTGGCCAATTCTGATCCCAAAAACGGCCAATTACACGATTAGGAAATGACTCATGTCACGATAACGAAAACTATTAACTGTTACTGCCTGACCAGCCGCATTTTCGAAGAAGAATAGTCCGATAATTCCTACAGCCGCCAGGTCCGATAATGCCAAAATCCGCACCAAAAAGTCACGCGTTGTGGATGCATTTGTTTCTCAACAATTACTCGTGACCGTGGGTTTTCTGAGCCCCAAATGCGACAATTTTGACGATTAACGAAGCCATCAAGATGAAAATGAGCCTCAACACTGAAGATAATTGTGATCGAAAAATCAACATCCACTTCTTGTTTTTCCAAAATTCATTCAACGAACTCTCTTCGCGCTGCATGGTCGTTTTCAGTTCTTGAGACAATTGAACTTTGTAAGTATGAAGTTTCAAGTCTTTCGTGAGAATTCGCTGTAGAGAGCTTCTCGAAATGATCAATTCTTGACTACGGTGCAAAATTGATATTCCTGGAGTGTCAGCAAAACTCTCGCGAACTACTTCGATCTTTTCTGTTGAACGACTTGTGACAGGACACCCAGAGTGTTTAAGATCACTAATTGGTCCAGGCTGCCTGAATTTTTCAATTATTCTCTTCACAGTTGATGGTTTTAAATCACTATGACGGCCATATTTTGTTCGAAAATTGCGGACTGTATTTGACAAACCTTCATTATTTTAAAAATATTGCTCAACAATGAAAATACGCTGTTCTTTCGTATTTGGCATCACTTTAACATTAAGTGGCGCAAATTTCAAACTTTACGTGAATTATGGGACACCCTTTAGTATCGCGAACCCTGGGGGAACCATAATTTAATAGATGAAAGACTTACACCCCTTTCCCTACCAGCATTCTATTTCCCTACAAAATGTTCTATTGTTCATTAAGCCCTATCTGGTGCAGGGAAATAAGTCCCCGGGAACTAAGTCCACTGAGGGACCAAGTTCCCACCTAGTGGGAAATAAAACCACTTTCGTGAAGTGGACTTAGTTCCCATGTAAGGTGGGAAATAAATTCCGAAAACTCTGAGAGAGAGAAACTATTTCCCTTTCAATATACCCAATTTCGCACATATACTGCAAGTCTGACAGTAAACCCAAGCAAGGGGGTTGCAGTGGGGCAGCATGCCCCCCCATAGGTATTTAACTGTTCCCATAAGAAAGTGGGCTTAGTTCCCACCTCACATGGGAACTAAGTCCACTTCACGAAAGTGGTTTTATTTGCCACTAGGTGGGAACTTGGTCCCTCAGTGGACTTAGTTCCCGGGAACTTATTTTCCTGCACCGCCCTATCTCTACTATGCTAAAGTAACTTCGCAGACATTTGTTTCGCATGCGTGCTATGCCATGACGTCCGTTAGAAGAATCTATATACATAGATCCATGTCTGAGAGCCCTAGACAATATTCCTATTTCTGTTCTTAATTTCGTTCTACTTAGTTTAAGAGTATCCTTAGTTCGCTTTGTGGTCCGTTTGTAGCCACAAGGCCCTGGATACTCGATGACCGGTGGGGTTTACCCATTTTTGGGGCTGCTTGTTCTTGAATGCTTCTATTTCCTTAAAGGTGGGTTGATGACAACTTGTCTGCCAATTCCATAATGAAAATATAAAAAAACAGATAATTTGTAATACTTAGAGGAGACACCGATTAATTTTTTACTCAATTTACAGGGTTAGAATATCCCACTTACGACAACCCTAGTCCAGTGTTAATGGCAACAAGCAAATTTCCCAAACTGTACTTAAAAATCGCAGAGGGATTAATACGCGATTACAGCACTTCCCAAAGCGCCACACAGCAAACCTATTGTTTCTACAAGTACTGCCAAATTGCTTGCATTGTTCTATGGGTGCTGCCAATGATTGTGTATGAAGTGAGATAAATGTACCCTCGGGGAATCCAATAAATCATCGTGAATTGGCGAAACTCGGGATACCATAAAACTGGTGAAAACAAAAATGCCATTCGACGATATACATGCGTTTACATGGGCACTCGTACTAGTACTCGTAAGTCGTAAGCTCGTACGTAGTCTGTTCAAGTTTACGGGTATTGTGTAACATGTCACTCGCACAGTTTTATTGCTGTTTTGTGTGCGCCATTTTACTTTTAAATTATCCCTTTGATTCGAAATTCAAAATTTTTTTTTGCTTTTCTGCCTCTGCTCTGTTTGGTTTATTGGTTTAATAAACTTGGTAGTGGTGTGGAATAACCCCTTGTGGAGTCGGCTATTTAAGTGCGGGTGTGTATAACAGATGCACATCGCACTGGGTATATGATCTGAAGAGCACGACATGACGATATGTCGCTTCTAATTGAATCAGTGTCACTGTGTGTGATGTTGGATTATAATTTAAATTTTATTATCATCATGCGAGTTCTTTTCTTAGATTCACAGTGGCGGAGAGGTACCGCCAGACGAAAAGTTGGACAAATTTCGGAAATTCAATTGTTATATGGAGCAAAATTTGATTAGACAGATGATCTAAGTTCTAGACATCTCGGACAGTTTGAAACTCCCCTTAACCTTGAATGTGGCATATACGAACAAAGTTTCATAGCCTCTCTTATATGAGCCTAATCAAAATGCGTCGAAGGTGATGTGGATGTTTAACTGTAGGGGCAATTTCAAACACAAATGTTGATATAATTGCAAAACAAACGTACCCCATAGTTGAAGAAAATTTCCATTCCGTTTCAGGTGGGAGCCACCATCACCATCACCACCACCACATCTCTAATCCCTAAAGCTCGTAAATTATCATAAATAAACGCGCGAATATCTTAAAATAGATGCTAATATTGGTTTTCGCTGGCTAAATCTAGATAGGGCCACAAGCCAGCATCACTGAAATCTTCGGCAATTTAAAACAGCCATTTCACGTAACTGTCAACAACGGTGTACCGTGGATTTTGCCTCAGAATATATTTATTCTATTCACGCCTTTTCTTTGGATTCGTATAAATCATTGGGATGCAAAGAGGGATTTACCAGAGATCTCCAAGATAAGCACTTCTTGTCATTTTTCTGCATCTATTGAAATGGACGGGTTGTTTAGGTGTTTGTTCAGGGATTTCTATTGTTTTCAGTTCTTTGTTTAGACGTAATACAAATATACACATATTTCTAATTACTTTGGTATATTTGACTTGACGGCAATGACATTTGTGTTTGGTAAGTCTCTATAAAGTATTTCAAGGGTAACTGTGGAATATTTTTCGAGTTCAAGGATACTTTCTCTAGACACGTGCTAGTGGTTTTCTGAGGATGGGAAAGGTTACAGTTATATGGAAGTGCAGAGTTTTAGTTGTTTTGAGTTTACTAAATGAGAGATGCCGAATATAAGAAAGACTCTTCAATTGGATGCCTTGAGCTGGAATACTTCGCAAGGGTGTACAAAAGTCGTAATGACCGAAAGGACCTGTGTATCAAGTGCAGAGTAAACGGTCACAAATTGAAGGATTGCAAAGCAAGATAACATTATAACCAGCAGTAGGAGGTGTTCCGAATACAAGAGATCGGTATGTTTAACAGCTAAATTGTAATCACTGTGAAGCGGCCAAAGATCTCCTAAAACAAACTGCTCATAAAGGGAACATTGATGTATGAATTGTAATTGTCTGTTAGCAATATAGGAACATGTCTGGAAATAACTTGGTACGTACCTAACCGACATATAAGCCGGTATTGATACGACAAATAATTTAGACTCTATTTCCTCGCCAAGAGAGACTAAAGCTGCGTAGTCATGGCACCCAAAGAATTATTCAAAACATGTACATAAGAAGGCACGCGACAGAAAGGATGTGTGACTGGATGGTATTCCAAATATAGACCCTATGATGACAAAATGTTTAACGAGTGTCTTCAGCAGTTAATTTTTCCTAAATCTTGGAATCATCAACTTGTTCTATAATGAAAGTGGAATCCAAACGAACAATCATTGGTGAAATCCTTTAATTTACAACGGATCTAGACACTAGACAGCAACACTGGATGCAATTAACGCGGTAACGAAAACGTTGGAAGGCAGGCAGCAAAATATATTGCGCCGTTATAACCCTGGATCCCAAGCTCAACTGGAAACTCCGCATCGAACAATGGGTTAAGAAAACATGCATATCATTCTATGCCTGCAACAAAACATTTGGCAAAAGATGGGGACTGCAACCAAAACTGATCATTTAATACACAGGCGTAGTACAACCAATCTTCACCTATAGGCCAATAGTTTGGTGGCCGGATCTTAGAAAAGCCTACAACATAACCAAACTCAACAAAGTTCAAAGAACATGCATGTTTACCACAGGCGCCCTGCGGTCAACGCCGTCAGATGCCCTCACAGTCCCCCTGCATCTTTTACCTGTAGATCTTCACATCACAAACATCACAGCATATCCTACGGCCATAGTAACATTTTGCGTTCTCAAGAGAACTAGTACCACTCTCAATGGATTATGTTACTCCCAAAATGCTTTTTACAAATCATTTTAAAGTAGAATGCCAAAACAGACGAGTGAACCTGAATAGGGACTCGAATTTAGCAATCTACACGGACGGATCAAAGACAAAAATGGACTGTGGGGTATAGGTGCGGGAGTATTTTCGGAGTCTCTGAACATCTCAAGAACATTTTGGCTTCCGGATACAGCCAGTTTAAAGCGGAAACACTTGCCATCCGCCTGCCGCCAAATCAAAATACACACAAACATAGCTCAGAGGAAAAAGATAGACGTATCATCGACAGTAAAGCTGCCATCAAGGCTATCGTCTCAGTCTTGTATCCTTTAAATTAATTAGAATGTCGAGACGAATTGACCTCGCTTGATCGGTACAAGGTTACCCTGATTTGGGTTCCAGATCATAGCAACGTCTATGGAAAGGAACAAGTGGACGAGCTTGCCAGGCAAGGTTCAGCTCTCCATCGTTTGCGAAATCAGTTCACATTCCGCTCGGAGCAGTAAGTAAAGGCAAAAATGTAAAATAAATAAATAGGTGGTGCAACAGGCGGTAGACACCCTAGGTCTAGCTTCTCGCAACCATTCGTTTGTGTGAGTTTCTATTTTTGGGACGAATGGAAGGGACCTACAATTTTATGCCGAGTCCGAATGGCTGAATTGAGAAGCTTTTTCAGGACAGTCATACTCTCGGATGTTTGTCAGACGTTCGCGAGAGGTGGCGCAGTAGAAAAAACCTTAAGATGTAATTTGTGTTTTTCCGGGGGTCGAACCTGGGATCCCTCGCATAGTAGTCCAGCACACTAACCACTGCGCTACTGCGCCCACAAACCACTTACGACAACCAGGTCAAAAGAGTTTGTGGTAACAAAACGGCACATAGTGCTACTTGGGTTTTTCCCAACCACCACACCTACCTACATTTAGCCCTGGATATAAAAAACTCACTTAATTCAGCGAATTGGGAAAGTATCATCAGTTGGTTTTACGGGATTCAAATACCGGACTGTCTTCGTAAAATTATAACGAGTTACTTTGCGAATAGAGCCCTCCTTCTTTATGATTTTGAGGTGGGAATAAAAGAACACGAATTATCTGGGTCGGTGTGAAACTGGACTCTGTCTTAGGATCCTTGTGTGAAACGTTATATTGGACGATTTTTTGCACTTATTGATCCCGAGAGCTAATTATAGGCTTTGCACATTATATCTCCGGTGGTGGTTGTGACAAAAACGATGGAAGATGTCGAACTGGCACTGCAACAAGACAATAAGGAACCTCCGTTTTAAAAACCAAGAATCTTCAGGGGTCTTTCGACCCTTAAGTAATCATGAATGCTAGAACTCTTGATGCAAAATGGAGGCAACGGCAGATGGAAGGTAGAGAAGTCCTAGAAGTCGGTAGATCCACCCTTTCGGTACATCTTTTTTGTTCTAAGGTTAAAAAAATATTTTATTTCTTTTTGTTGCTACTTAGACTCCTACTAAAAACATTGTAACATTATTTTTGGTAACTATTGGTTCTAAAGTGGTTTTTGGGAACGTTGCCATATGGCATCAATTGTCTCAAGTGGTAGCAAAATAAATGACAAAATTAATATTTTTGTTTTAGTTTCTTATTTTTATATATACATTTTTAAACAAAATTTAAAAGATAAAAGTATAATTATTTTTTTTAATTAAAATGTATTTTAAAAAAATAAGGATTTTTGAAAATATTTAAAAAACACATATTTTCACATATGTATAAAAATAAAAAACTAAAAAAAATAATAAATTGTTGCATTTATACTCGGTTTTCTTTGTTTACTTCAAACATTACAAGTACTACAAATTAAAAACTAAGCATATTCCAAGATAAACACGTGTATTTATATAAAAAAATAATTAAAAAATAAAAAATATTAAAAAAAAATTAAATATTCATAAAAATCTGAGTAATTTTTTTTTTAATTCAAACCAAATTAAAAAGTAATGATATTCAAGACTATTTATGCATAAAAATACATTTATTTTTAGACATATGTAGGTATATATAATTTTATTTATAGAAATGATGCCTTAAAATGCACCTCTAGATAATATTGATGCCATATGGCAACACAGATAAGGAAAATTGTGCCAAATTGAATAGACAGAACTTATATGTGTATTTTATTTTTTTAATTGTCCACCTGATATTAGTCAATCAAATAAAATCGAAATTGAGAATCTATTTGATAATTATCAATGTAAAAAAGAAATAATAAAAATAGTCTTCCGACGAAAAAATTCGAACTCTATTGCAGACCGATCTTTCACGAGAGCTAAAAGCACAATGACGACAAATATCACCCAGTTTTTTTGCTTCTAATTATTAAGCAGATATACTCTAAGAAGTTAATCAGAAAAAAGAATAGAAAAAATATACTCAGAGAGTGAGAATGGGTGTTATGAATATTCGTGTTGCCATATGGCATCAAAATACCGAAAGGGTTAATTAGGTATAAGTTAAGTAAATAATTACGAATGACCTTTTTATAACTAGAAGTTTGTTTTGCTTTTATTGTTCCTCAAGTCTGGCTACTTAAAATGAGTAAGTGAGCTTATGCAGTCAACTAGATGCTCCTGAAAAATATAATATGGTTCTACAAGCTCCTATACACTTCATCAAGGGATTTGATTCTGTAAACAATCACTTAAAGACCATTTACCTCAGAAAATTTACCAGATTTTTATGTGGATTTTGCAGGCAAAATCTAGAGACTCAAGCGAATCTTGTTTTGCAACAGGAAAAATTCAAAAATACAGTTCCATCAATTTATTAATCTTCAATATCATATGCAGGGGACATTTGACTATACTACAAGTCAATGGAATTAAATTTGCTCTTCACTTCTCTTACTGACTTTCACAGTACACGCGACAGCAATCGACAACCTTCCGCTTCTTCCTCTTCTAATTGAAGCAAAACCTAATTTGCTTGTATGTACTATCATCATCATCCCCTAGTGCAATAATTTACAAGCAACAAATCGCCCTTATCTCGTCTGGTCTTCACACCAGGACACTTGACATTCACACAGAGCAACAGAGTGACATAATTAATCCACATCGTGTATATAACAAGTAATAGCAAACTGCAGATGTAGATGCAGATGCAGTTCAATTGTAAATTCTATGGAAGCATCTGGATATTTCCTATCTCTATCTCCTTGGCGATGGCAAGATCTATAATCTAATAGTGTTACTTTATTCAATTTACTGCACACGTACGAAAACTATGTGCTTGACATATCAGATACAATGCAAGACCCAAAGATATATAGATACTGTGTAGTAGTGCACTGTGCCAGTAGCACAGCAACCCAAAGTGAATGTATCTAAATAAAAGTTGAAGAAATGCGCTCTATAAATAAATAAAATAAAATAAAATAAGTACGATAATTCAGCTAAATGAATGATTATGATGTGATATGATGTGATGTATAGCTGTAGCTGAATAGAAGCTGTGAACCAAAGACACACGCTCTGATAAAAGCGACATCCAGAGGCGGACGACAATGATAAGACAATAGAGTCGGTGTGATGTGCGGCGGCGGTCTCACTATACACGATCATTGTCATTTTAAATCAGTTTGGAACGGTAGTCTGCCGCAATAACTACCTAAATGCTCTGCATCGCGGTCGTAGTCTTTCTATAGAAAGCATTTGTCGCGTTCCAAAAGAATTGCTCGATTTCGTTGTTCCGTCCTGATAGTCAAAGTATCCGCATCCAGATAGTTAATTAGTCAATTAGAAACCGGACGTGTCCTTGAATTAGTTACGACCAACTTTCACGCACGTATTCGAGCAGCTACTTTAATTGCCTGAACGGCCTAACGGCAGAAAATCCCATCGCAGAACTACCCCTCAATTAAGGTGGACAATTCGAACTGATTCCATCCAAAAGGACATCACTCCATCGAAGTAATTTCAATCGGAATCTGTGGATACAGGAAATCCTTTTACATTCCCTATCCCTATACGCACACATACAAAAAAAAAACCAAAACCAAAAAAAAATTCTTGGTCCAGCTTGATTAATTCAATTATTTTGCGGAGAGAGAGAGAAAAAAAGGTCGAACTTCGGACACAAAGGAAAACACATCACCTAATTGATTTAATCGATTCATTTAGTTCAGCTAACAAGGTTAATGCCCGTCGATTAAGTGTACACAGGGTCAAAATGACAACAACAGCAGCAACGAAAGGATCGAGTGTGATGGACTCAATAGCCAGCACGGTTCAATCGATTGCGTCGACAACTCTAAATGCCATCACAAATCCTACTACAATGGTCCCTTCATCATCATCATCATTGTCCACATCCTCATGGAGTGTAGAGACCACCACTGTGTCTGGACCCACTACAACCGTAGGACATACATCAACCACAACGGTGGGCACAACACCAACAACACCAACAACAGAAAAAATGTTAAGTGTTAGTGATATAAGTTCGTCCTTGCAACATTTCGGTTGGATGGACTATTTCGTTTTCGTAATGATGTTGGTCGTTTGTTCAGTTATTGGCTTTTATTTCGGTTTCATCGAAAAGAAGGACAAAGGCAAGGGCCGAGAACAACGTCGAGGATCTGAAGCTTTGGATTATTTAGTTGGCGGTAGAAAAATGAAAGTGTTTCCGGTTTCGCTTTCATTAGTGGCAAGGTGAGTTGAATTTATTTATATTATTATTATTTATTTAAAAATAAATTTATGCAAATCTTAAATCTATTCAGTGTTAAATGAGGGGACTGGTGTTTTTGAGTATGGAAAATTCTACTCGGTTTTTATGGTTCCCTACATTCTTATGATTTGCTACAAAAATAAGCCGGTTTCGTTTTATAAGTTACCTGTTGCCAACATAGAATTCGTTTCCTTGATTTTAGAATTCTGTATTCTGTTATGATTTGAAAATTTCTCTTAAGAGGAGAGAAGATATGCGTCAACAAATAAGAAAATTTCTTGGAACACTATTGCTTTAGAGTTTTCGTAGAAAAATCCCCCTGAAATTTCGATTTTTGCCACACATAATTAAAAAAAATCCTTTTAATTCATTTGCCACTCATTTATTACATTTATTAAATGCTTGTTAAAAGGTTGTAAGTTTTTTTTTTTTTACAAAAAAAAACATTCAAAATCTTATATCTCGAAAACCACCAAATCGATTGAACTAAAAATTTATAGATAATCTTAGGTATTGGCCCATGAGTGTTCCTGTGAAGTCTTGGAAGCCCAAGTTTTTACAATTTCTGACATTGGCATGATGCATTGTCCTGATAGGCAAGAATATTATCTACGCAATATTCTGGAGTCCCTGGAGAAGAGTTTCCTTCTAATTCCATGCATAGCCTGCACTCCGTTGATTTGCCTGGATTCATTTTCCTTAGGTAGCATCATCAAATGTCTATCATGCCTTCTGTTGGCATTGTAATTGAATGACTAAGACTATGCTAAGACTTTGAAAGGTGTCAAAACAGTGTAATACTGTTTTGGAGTCAATAATAGGTGAGCTAAGGACATCTATAGCTGCTTGACTGTCCAAACGGAATATATATGGCTAGACCAGAGGTTCTCAAACTTTTTAAGCTGTGGAAGGTGGAACCCTAAACAAGGCCCAAATATATTTCGGATCCCAACTCTTAACGATATAAAAAATGAAAAACAACACATTTCAAAATCAATTTTTTTAAGGTTAGTGCGAAGAATGAAACTGTTTCATTGTTTGATTTAAATTTTTTTATACCCTCCACTGGAAGGGTATACATTTGTATACCTTCACTTTGTCATTACATTTGTAACGCTAAGAAGCATTCACCGGAGACCCTATAAAGTATAGTATATATTCTGAATCAGGATCACATTCTGAATCGATCTAGCCATGTCCGTCTGTCTGTCCGTCTGTCTGTCTGTCTGTCTGTCTGTTGAAAACACGATAGCGTCCAAACGAATCGACCTTGGAGAATGCAATTTTGTAAGAGGACTTCTTTTTGCCGTCGTGAGGTTGGTATTGAAAATGGGCTATGTCGGTCAAGTAGTTCTGGTACCTCCCAGACAAAACCACTATTAGACCCATGTGTCTCTCTGTCTTTTGAAATGACGATAGCGTCCAAACGAATCGACTTAGGAGAATGACATTTTGTGAGAGGTATTATTTTTACGGTCGTCAGGTTGGTCCATTGTCAAATGGTCCATGTCGGTCATGTAGTTCTGTTACCTCCCATACAAAGATAATATTTGACCCATGTGTCCCTCTGTCTGTTGAAAACACGATAGCGTCCAAACGAATCCACTTAAGTGAATGAAATTTTGTTGGGTTTATGGGCTATGTCGGTAAAGTAGTTCTGGTACCTCCCATACAAAACCAATAGACGAAAACGATCGAACGTTTTCGTTTCGACAATAGCAGTCTATATCTATTGCCACAGATATGATAGAGACAGGTTTAGTGAAAACGAAAATGTTCGATCGTTTTCGTCTTACATAATCTGGCCCCAATATTATACCCATGCGTGTACAGTACATAGCTACTAGCTCGCATGGCAAATATTTTGCATGACTTTTAGGTATGCAGTAGAGGGTATTAAAGCATCGGCCAGGCCGATGATAACACTTTTACTTGTTTAAATTGACTTCTACCTCCGAAAGCTCTATTCGCATATCTGGGGGTGCGTCCAATCTCGATCTGTCTATTTAGTCTTTGTATAAGTATATGCTGAAAAGCCTGCTTCACAGCGATACGTTGTGACAAAAGGAAGCTAATTTAATATAGCCTGAACAAATAATCCACGCGGACGCAGCTAGCAAAGCAGTGTTCAGATGGGAACATTTAGGATACTGCGAGACTGCCAAGCTCAACTGGCCAGCTCTGGACGCTAAGCGATCCAAGGAGCTTCTTCGACTTAAAAGATCCAGTATCTCGAAAGTCGTCAATGTGATCTCCGGACACTGCATATTAGGCAGACACGCGCAAAGGCTCGGTCTGCCTTACAATGACTTCTGCAGAAGCTGTAGAGACGAAGAGGAGGACGAGTCCGTCACTAACTTTCTTTGCAGTTGCCCTGCCCTGGCCAATCTAAGAAGGGCCCACTTAGGAAACTATTTTCTCAACGATCTCAGTGATCTAGGTAACACCAGCGCCGCTAACATTCTTAGCTTTATAACCGGCAGCAAATGGTTTACATGAGTAGCCAGTAAAAGAAACAGCTCCCCAAATCCCAGTGGTATGCACAATGGGCCGAATAACGGCCTAAGTGTTTCTCTCATCGAGAGCCACTTAAACTAAACTAAACTAATATAGCCTGTTTGGCAAGTTCAGGATTCACTCCTAATACCAACCCAAAATTCGTTCAATGATACAGAATCAAATACATGTTTTGATGAAAAAAAAAACTCTGCAGATCTATAAGAGACTCATTTTCTGGAATGCTTACGGCCATATTATTCACTCACTTTAATCCGGATTAAAGTTTACACCCGAATTTAAGTGAGTTTAACCCAAAAATTAAACCCAAGTCCATAATATTCAGTAGTTAAACCCGATAATAAACCCGTTTTTTAAACCTTTTCGGCGTTTAATCCGGTTGAATTTAAACTGCAGTCCGTAGACCAGTTTCAGTAATTTAACCCAGGTTAAAACTCAATTTCATATTATTGACTAATTTTTTATGTCACATTTTTGACATTTCTTCAATCGCAGAAAATAAATGAAAGTGAAAATATAAAAAAAAGAAAACAAAAAAAAAATATTATATTAGTTTGGGCAACGGTTATGGCACCACATGTAAATTTTTGAATTAACTTTATAGTATCTAAAATTTCTATTTTGTTCTATTAGAAAATAAATGTATTAATATTATTGTACACGAGTCTAGATACTTATATCATTGGTTATTGGTCACACAAATTTGTGAAATTGACCAAATGTGATGTCACAACAAATTGTGGCTCTGAATTTTCTTTGAAAAGTGAATGTTGCTGTACTATTTTTGGTACCAGGGTTCTGCGGAACACAGTTTAAGAACCAAGGGGCTAGACTATATAACCATAGTTATTTTTATTAGACTAGTTTTCGTTAATTTTCTGTTTTCTTTTAGTAAAATATGTGTGGGAAAATCTAAGGTACTTTTTCGAGAATGGCGGGGGAAAAAAGGGATTTTTTTTAGTACCGACGCCGACGTGAGAATTCTTATTTTAAAACACTCGTATCCCTATGGGATACGGAAGATGGCAGGGTAGGAAACATTAATATGGTAAGATAAATTTAACGAACAAAACTCAGGCAGTGATTTCAGATCGTAGGTTATTATCCATTTTGAATCTTCAAATGCCGAGTCCGAACGGCTGAATTGAGAAACTTTTTCATGACATTATACAATTATACAATCGGACGTTTGTCAGACGTTCGCGAGACGTGGCGCAGTGGAAAAAACCTTAAGATGTAATTTTGTGTTTTTCAGGAGATTGAACCTGGGACTCCTCGCAAAATACGAGGGGTCCCATTTGTAGGACATTTTGAGGTTTTTTTTTATCAGTGGCGTGGGTAAATGGGAAAATTTGGTCATCGTTGTTAGGTTAGATTCGGTTAGGTTAGATTCAGGGTTGTGAGGAGAACCCCACAAAACACTAGGCACCTTAGTTGGCCCATCGCGATCCCTGGGTGAACAAGAAGGAAAAACCTAAGCACTTTTCCCCAAGCATTTTATTTCCCTACAGCATTTAGATACCTTCGCTTGGTCGATAAACCCTATCTGTTTTATGTTGTTAAAGAAGTAATTTCCCAAAACTTTGAACCGAGTATGTGCTATACCATGACATTCACACAGTATGTGTGTGATGTCTTCCTCGACACATATAACTTTGCAGAATCTACACAGATCTGTGTCTGAAAGTCCTAGTCTTTTGGCATGCATTCTAAGAAGACAGTGGCCAGACAGGATACCCATTGATATTCTCAGATTTGCCCTGCTAAGTTTAAGAATTTCTGGCCACATGGCCTTGGACACGCGGTGGCCAGTAATGTTGGCCCATCTTCGGGCTGCTTGTTTTTGTATACTAGTTTTGATAGTTTCCTTGAAGGTACTCAATGGTGGGTTGACGTCAACTTGTTGATTTCTCGTCATTTCCCTGCCTTTTTTTGCCAATTCGTCATCTTTGTTGGAATTCCAGGACTTTAAGTCTGGCATCACTGGAGTAGGGATACCTTCATTTCTCCAAGTTGTCTGTTTTTGTTTTCCTAACTTAAGAAGTTTCCCAGTCCTCTATCTATATGGTAAATTGCCCAAAATCAATAAGAAATAATTTAACAACGGAGATTATCAAAAACAATATACAATACCTACATACCACCAAAACATTTTTTTTTAAAAACTAGATCAACTAGGTCAGCAGCCAAAAGTAAGTAAGCAACTCCTTAAATGAGTAAAAAAAAATCTCCATGGAGATTCCTGTATCGAAACTGATTTACAGGATAAACATTTTTGCAACTACTTTTTACAACAACGCTCTGAGGTGGGTTTTCTCCTTCGTTCTAATCACCAGTTGGCGGAGTTGTACTTATCACTCAGTTGGCGCAAGTGGTAGGCACTTGGTCAGATGACAAATCGAAATACAAGGTTCATTTATTGACAGGGGAAATGTCTTCCCAAGTGGGTTATATTTATATAAGGAGAATTGACTGTCAAAATTCAAATTATTCAACTAAAAATGTAATTCGAAATATCTAATATTCCTACCAAAAGTCTACGAGTTGTTGTTATTGTTATTCTCAAAATCAATAATTCATAGACTGCGATTCGACAAAATGTCCCAAAAAAAAAAATTGTCAAGGTCAGTCCCAACTAGCCAGAACCGTTGTTACTCCTCGCTTCCCACTCAGTATCCTTAAAATATTTATGGCAAAATATAACCTCGAAGCCACCAACGTCCATCACATCTCCGACTCCGATCCAGAAGAAAAAAATTCTCAATGGCATAGAACGTGCCATTTTTCTGCTCTTTCAAAGCCACAGCTTAAATCTGCTTCTACTACCCATACCCTCACACTCCCACCTTTGCATACAGTATCTACGTCGGAGTCGAGACTTTGCTCGCAATTTGCAAAATAAATCTCAATTATGCCGCAATCATCTCGGTAATAATCTGTTTTGACCCTCGTTGAGTAACTGCCCAGACAGCCGTTCTACATATCTACTTGCCACGCCGCATAGCCTTCTTAGGACTTGAACGCACACAAGAAAAAAAATATAGAAAAAATATTCATCAGGATTTTGGGTTTAAAAACTCATCGTTATAAATTCGTATCACGTTTTCGATGTCCCCCCAATCTCCGACTCGTCTTCTAATCAAATATTCACCATCGCATCAACAAATTTGAAAATTTATTTTCCAAACCCAATGCGATAGTCGAATTGAGGACTTTTTTTTTTCTCCACATTGACGTTTAATTCGTCCGACTAATGTGGTAGAGTATTGCAGCTCAAAGATTAGACACGACCATCAGTTTTCAGCTCGAATGCATAAATGGTCTTAGTTTTGAAATGATAAACCGCCCTCGCATCGTGTCAGTCGTGTGTATTCTATATATCCGCATGGAGCGAGTTTGGCGGTGAGAATGTGTTGGCATTGACCCTGGGGGAGTATTAATTTGGCCACCAAATATAAATTTAACTGCCGACACTTGTGCGAAAAATAAAGCAAAACGATGAAACCGGAAATTGTTTCCTAGGCACTTAAGAAATATTCATAACATCAGAGGGGCTTGTGTCAGTTGTGCAAGGTTAGTGACATTACGATTTGATTAAGATTCAAGGTTGACTTATGAGATTAAATTTCGCAACGATGATTGAAGACTGTGGTTGGCGTACTGGTGTCAAAGATAGATGATGGAAACGTTTGAATCATTAAAAAAAATCTATAGAATCCTGTAGTTAACTTATGGTATATCACTTTCAGTGGTCCCAAATGGCCCTCGTTGTAGTAGTTTTATAAAATCGAACTTGTACACTCCAGGCTAATCAAAATCTTCTTTTACTTACTTACTTATCGGGCTCCCGACCCGTGAAGAGTCTCTGTTTGAGACAATGTAGCCTTCCATGCTCTACGATCCCGGGCACCCTGCTTCCAGTTGTCCAGACCAAGCACTTTGGCATCCGCTTGGTCTTTGAAACGTAGGTTCGGTCTTCCTTGTCTTCTGGAACATGGAAGCTGGGATTGGAAGACCCTGCTCTTAGCTGGAGCATTATTGTCCATTCGCTCGGTGTGTTTTGGCTTTTTGAACTTCATCCATATAGCTCATAAAGTTCGCGGTTGTATCTTCTCCTCCATTCGCCCTCCTCGCACACAGGACCCAAAATCCGCCTTAGTATTTTTCTTTCGAAGGAGCCCAGTATCAGCTCTCCCTTCTTGCTTATCGTCCAGCACTCGGCGCCATAAAGCTGATCTGGAAGGATAAGGGTTTTGTAGAGCACACATTTCGTCCTTCGAGTTAGGAGTTTTGAACCCAGTTGTTTTGCCGAGCCGAAGTAGCAACGCTTTCCTAGGGTAATTCTTCGCCGGATCTCCACTATGTATACTCCGATGTAGGTGAACTCATTAACTACCTCGAAATTGTTGCTATCAATAGTGACGTTTTGTCCTAGGCGGTGGATAGATGCTTGTTTGTTTGTTGATAGGATGTACTTAGTCTTGTCCTCATTTACTGCAAGGCGAACGGATTTCGCCTGTTCTTCAATCGCCGTGAACGCTTCTATCATGACACGCTGGGAGCGACCGATGATGTCAATATCGTCCGCATAGCCTAGCAGCTGGACGGATCTCTTGAAGATAGTGCCTTCAAGACATCTGCCCTGCGCACTATCTGCTCCAGTATGAGATTGAAGAAGTCGCATGATAGCGCGTCTCCTTGCCGAAATCCGGTGCAAGTTTGAAATAGATCGGAGGAGCTGCTTCCAAACTGCGCGTTGCAGCGCGTGTTTTCCGGCGTCATGCGACACAACTAATGCCCCGTTCACAATGTGGGCGTGATAACTAGACGAGAGCGAGGCGAGAATCGCTCTCGCCTCGTTCTCGCTTTAACCTCGTCCGGCAATTCACAATGAAACGTGGTACGTCGGCGAGTTTTTCTGACAACGAATAGAGGGACCACTGAAACTACAAAACCATATTGCCACTTCGATTTTTTTTACAAAACAGAGCTGCACTTTTATTGCTTTTTAGCACTATTGCATGCAGTTTGAATATTCTAAAAACAACCAATTCGGAGTTTTCAGGCGTCGCTATCATCATTCGCTATAACTATCAGTAAAATGCTATCGAAAAAAATTCTGTTGCTTTTTT
Organism: Cheilosia scutellata; assembly: GCA_955612985.1. Lineage (NCBI taxonomy): Eukaryota > Metazoa > Arthropoda > Insecta > Diptera > Syrphidae > Cheilosia > Cheilosia scutellata. The sequence goes on from OY015312.1 coordinate 118,186,355, forward strand.
TGAGCACTTAAACTTAATGACTGAACTCAATCTTGGTCTTAAAATGTTGCTTATGAATTATAAAGTTAGTTAAAAAAATTAAGCAATTGTTGTCTAAGGTTGAAAACTCACCGGATAAAGCAAAACGTGTTTTTTTGTTTCGTGAAACAAGAGCACATTGTTTCTTATGAGGCAAAACACACCAAAGCAAATGAAACAAAACAGATGTTTTTGTTTTTAAGTGTTTCGGTGGTGGTTGTCGAAAATACATGTCATTGTATACAAGCATAACACACACCGAATGCAACAAAACTGTTTTGAACCAGCGTCATTGACGATAATTGCCTACTTTCTTAGAGCGCAACACACACCAAAGAAAACAAAACATAAAAACCAAAGCAAAACAGAAAAACATGTTTCGTTGCCGATAGTTAATCTGTTGTTTTTACGAAACAAAATTTACATGTCGTGGTTTTTAAAATGTAAATAAGATTTGCACAACTTCATTGTCTGAGTCCGACCAACACTAAAAGCAAGTCGTAAATTCCACACCAAACGAAACAAGAAAACAAAACGTTTTGTTTACATTCTGTTTCGCTTGGTGTGTGTTCAAATAAAAAAAGATTTTTTTCGAATCAAAAACGTGTTGTTTAATCTAGTCTACATTTTCTAGAAAATTTATTTATTAATTTTTTCGTACGTACGTACGTACAACTGTAGTTTTCTGTTGAACTTCTTAGTCAATTCCAGAACAGGTTCCAATGAATCCCTATAAAAAGCTTACAGTCTTACATCCTAATAAAATTTGCTCAAGAAAATGACCCCCAATAACCAAGAAATCAAAAAGAAACACAATCAAAACGTATATATTTTCGCGGCAATGTTTGTTTAAAGAAATACGAAATTCCCCTTTTCACCGTCATTCATTATTATGGGAAAATAAGTTCTAACATTGTCGCTGACTTATTTAAACATTTCTCAGAATAATCGAACCGTATCAAAATAATAACAAAAAAAACGGATAAAAGTGCCGCCCTGTTTGCTTGAGAAAATACAAGTGGCAACCTTAAGTACATTTCTATGAAAATGGCGTCGCTTCCCACTCAGAGAGTAAATGTCATCGGTGTCTCGGGCGAGATTTTTCCAAATTTCCGAAATGGTCGCGAGACGAGGCAACGAGTCTCGCGCCATTGTGTATTGGTGCATGCATTTCCTTTGATTGGAAATTATTTGACAACTCGCGCTAGACTCGATCTCGCTCTCGTCTCGCTCTCTCGCTGTATTGTGAATCGGCCATAAATCAGTTTTGCCGGGATTCAGAATTCGGCCATCGCCATATAGAGCTCCTGACGATGTATGCTGTCATATGCGGCTTTGAAATCGATGAATAGGTGATGAGTTTCGACTTGAAATTCGTTGGTCTTTTCCAGAATCTGCCCCAGAGTGAAAATTTGGTCTATAGTCGATCTGCCGGGCCGGAAAGCCACACTGGTACGTGCCGATTAGTGTGGTGCAGAACAGTTTAAGACGTTCACACAGTACGTTGGATTAGGATCGGATTGTATGCGACTTTAAGCAGGGATATGCCTCGATAATTCTTGCAAGACATAGGATCACCTTTTTTGTAGATGGGGCATATGGAGCTGATAGTCCAGTCATCGGGCATGTTTTCTTCCACCTATACTTGGTTGATGATTTGGTGCATGTTCCCTACCAAAACATCCCCACCGTATTTAAAGAGCTCCGCTGGTAAACCATCATGCGGCCTTGTTGTTCTTAAGCTTTTTTATAGCTAGGCCAACTTCTTCTATACTAGGTGGTGGAACTAGTTCTTCATTGCCTGGACGTGGGTTCTCTTCTTGCATGATGCCCATTAAACAGTTGCTGGAAATGCTGCTTAAACACATCTACTATTCCCTGCGCTTCGGTGACTAGGTTCCCTTCGCTGTCTCGAAGAGCCTGCGTTCCGGTTTTGTAGCCAGCAGCCAGTTGTTTGGCCTTTTTTATAAAACCTCCGGATGTTATTACGATCTCGCGACTCTTCGATCTCCTTGAGCTGGGAAGCTGCGTAAGCCCTCTTCTTTCTACCCAGGATCTTCTTTTCCTCCCTTCTCCTGGCTCGATACTCTTCTCTCGCTGCCTTTTTCTTTGTACACGCATTCATCATCATACCACGGGCTCTTTCTCTGGGGTGACTGTACCCTACAGTGGTTTCGGCTACCTCCTTGATGAAATCTACTTATATAGAGCCAAAAATTCTCAACTTCGTCTTTCATTTTAACTTATACTATCTAGGTACGGAAAAATAAGTCAACTAGGTCCTCTGTCCGCCTACACAATATTCAGTCATTTAGTGATACCCTCCCCCGCAAGCTGTTGCCTATTTTAACGAAAAGTTCAACTAGTGCGATCCGGCTATACCCTGGCGATCCTTATTGATTGGGACTTGTCAATGCAAATTAGGTTCATAGTCTGGCCATAAAAACAAAAGCCATTACCTATAATCTTCTGACTGCAGCACGTTTTCAAAAACAAAAACTTAAGAACCCATGTTCAGAGGGGCTAATCTTTGGCTCCTTACTGCAAAGCTCTTCAATATTGCTTATCATTTCCATTTGAATTTTATTTAATCCCCTTTCGATGGCGGCAACAGATTCAAATTCGTCGCCAATTTGTAGGATAATCCTCGATTTCGAAACACTTGTGCCTTTATAACCTTCTATGCGTTTGCTTTCTCTTTCAGTTTCGTCTCTGGAATCTCACTGCTGGGAACGTCAACCGAAATCTATGTCTACGGGACCCAATACGCGTTCATTCTTATCACGATTGGATTGTCTGCCATCATTTCGTGGTACATCTTCCTGCCGGTCTTCTGCAATTTGCAGTTGACGTCAACTTATGAGGTAAGTGATAGTATGGCTAAGAACTGAATTTGCATCCTGCACTCACTCCTTTGGAATTATTCATAAAATGTTTTTTTTTTGTTTTCTGTTGTTTTTGCTTGAATAAAACAAATGTCATTTGCAGTTCTTTGCGAAGTCGTTGTTTTTGCGCGCATTCATCTGCACGTCATTATCATGGAAGAAAATGTCATTTTATGGAATCATCTTGTGGGGGTGTGCCTGTGTTTCAGTCTGACTATCTGTGCACGCTCGTTTGAATTTTATCTCTTCATACTACTTCGCCGCATTGCATATTTTCACTTTCTCTATGACAGGACAGTGCCGTAGCAGAATGTGTGTTTGTGTGTGTGTATTATAATGTAAGTGGATTATTTGTCACCCTTAAGAATGTTCTTTGGTCGTTGTTCATTCATTCTTTTTCTTTTTTTTTTCTTGCTCGTCCTTTCCAAATCGTGTCTTGATCCTATTTGTTATGGAAATGGAATCGTTTTGTAGAAGAGTTTTGCATGCGATATGTTAGGTACCTCTATTGAAAATGGAGGGATTTTCTGGAACTGACATCGATTGGGATGGTTACTACAGGGTGGTGGATAAGAAGAAGGTTATATCGGTTAACATGCTGTGATTTTCGATTGGCATTGATTTTTTTATTTTTGTATTAACTGTCAATCAGTTGTATTCTGTATCATTGTTCCTTTTTTTGGGGGAGTGTGTTTCTTCATAAGACGACAGATGTCGTTGGATCAGCATCCAATTAGGCTGGGTTATGGCGATTCGAGTTATTGTTTCTTATATGTCAAGGTTAAGTGGACTGTTTTGATTTTTACTTACACATTGTAGATATAATTTTTTTCTTGGTAAATAACACAAAAATATTGACAAAGGGGAACTGTCATTTTGAAGCAACGGAGGTTGGAAAGGCCTGATTAAATCTTTTTTTTTATCTAGAGACTTGGAAACATAGGCACACTTCCATTCCCTGTAGAATATTTTTCGAGTGAAATTTCATTAGGGTTTCACGAATATTATTAAGGGAATATTTTTGCCAGTAGGTACAATGTTCACGCACAACATGTCTTTTATGGTTTCAAACATCAAACAAACGAAACAAATAAACAACTGAAAGATAAACATTCATATTATTTACATAAAGAAGCCAAGAATTCTTACGACAATTTTCTTTTGCACATTTATATCCCAATCTAATGAATCTATTTCTTCACTTAGCGGCGACTTTAGTGACAGCTAAGTAGAAAGACGGCTTTTTGAGATTTGTTTGGAATTTGTTAACCCTAAAGTGTGATTATCAGGGATAGAGTTGCGTTGGACTGAAGAATGCGTAATTTTGATTTTTGAATTTGAATTTTGCCTTAAAAAGGTAACTTAACTTTGATTTTGGATATCTTTCTGGTCTAATCTTCCATACTCTGAAAGTCTGTAAAATATAGAGAAACCATTTTAGGAATTCTTATCAAGGCTTTTACGTTTTACCAATGCGAGATGTCTGTGGTCCAGAACACTTGACATTGGGAAGAAGGTTAGGTTAGGTTTACTGGTTGGCAGAGCAGGATACACCATACTGTACCACACTTAGGTACTTGTGAACCCATTCTGATGTCCTTTTAGATGGGGGTTAACCGTTGATGTTAGGGTTGGTTAGCCTCATGTTCCTTCTTCTAGTGATTACTTGACGTCGTACAGCCACCCTGATATCTGAAATGAAATCTGTAAAGATCAGAAAGTGAGACATCAGAAAGTTCTTGTAATTCATGGAAGTAATGACTGCCAAGTGTTATGTTCCTCAAGTGACAGAGATTCGAGCAGTGACAGAGGAAGTGAGGTGTGTCCTCATGGACCTCTTCGTAGCCGCAGCCTCTACATATATCGTCATTTTTGAGATTTCGTTTCAATGTATTATTATAGGAGGTTATTATCCGTTAGAGCTCCTACCAACTTAGACAGCAATGATCTGTCAAGCTGTAGAAGTTTAATAGTCCAGCCACTGTCATATTTTGGCCAAAGTTCTTAGGTAGTTAGTCCTTTCCACCTGTTGTTGGTTTTCATGCGAATCTTATTCTCCACTCGTTCTCTGAGATTACAGAGTGGTGGCTTGATCGACTGCAGTGCTCGATCATTCAGCTTGGAAGACACTGCTACTATCAGGAAGCCGGATTGAGCAGTGTATATTTTAGTCCTCCGAGAATATACCGGCACCGGTTCCACAGACCATCTTCGATCCATCTGTGTAGATGGATATCGATTTCCTTTTCATGGGTTCATTTGTGTTCCATTCATCTCTACTCGGCAACGAGCAGGAGAATTATCTATCAAAGTTTAGATGGGGAATCATAATATAGTCTAGAATCCGTGACCAAAATTGCACGGGTTCCAAGTATTAGTTTGGCTAATCCTTAAGGTACTTTTGGTAGCAGATTCCTCCATGTAGATTGTATAGGTCTAGAGGAGTCAGATTGAGAATTGCCTCCAGTCCAGCAGTTGGTGTACGTGTGGTTTTCATCGCACTGGTTGTCCCTATACAAGGTAGTCTTTATATTTTGTCTTTGATTTAAGAAGAAACCGTGATTTCCTCCAGGGAATTTACTGACTGAAATCCGTATAGAAGTTAAAAAAAGAAAGAAGAAGGAGCAGCAAGCGATTTGTCGACAATTGTGTTTTTTTTTTTTTTTTAGAAATATAGAAGTACCAGTACAAGATCCTGAGGCTCGAGAAAGTCTGACCTTGCTATGTAGCTAATAACATCGGATGGGAAATGGACTGTTTTAAGTAAAGAGGTCACTGGAGCCCAGTTATTCAAGAATATGCGAGCATTATTTTAATATGGGATAGAAGATGTCGCCAAAGAGCTCTATACTCAAACCTAATCGTCTTGAAATCAGTCGTGGCATTATCCCCAACGAATAAAATAAAATTCCTATGGTTGCGAGGTCATGCGGGCGTTGCAATAGCCGAATGAACTGGCAAGGCAAGGCTCTCGTCAAGTGTTCACTGACTTATAAATTTTCTACTGCATTTTATATCCTTATAACTCGGCAATAAAAACAGCAATCAGAAATTGGAAAAGTATGTATTTTCTGTTAGAAAAACCTCCAAGACTCTAAAAATTAACCCTTCCACAATATATTAACATAGAATGTAGGGATATTCGGAGAATAGTGGATTTCCTTACGGGTCGATCTCAACTTCGTTAGCAGTTATACAAAATACATATTTGGCATTTTAGAGACCAAATGTCGGTTTCTATATTCTGTGAATACCTTCCTCTATTCCCTATTATGTAGACAGTACTTCTTCTAAGACAGCCTGCTGAAGAACTACAAAACATCTTCATTAGAAAAATCTCATAAAGTGCATTAAATATCTGCATGCTGGTCTTCTAAACTAACTATGAAACACAAGCCCTGGCGGGTCAGATCTTAAAAAATAAACAAGTATTCTATTGACATTTTAATATCTACTCACTTTCCCGATGATAGCTCCTTATTTACAACTCATAAGCAACGCTCCCAAAACTCGAGTACGACTAAGAGAAATTTTGAAGCGTTCGTATCACCTAACGCTTCAAAACTTTAAAATCCGCAGGACCTGATGACATAATAGCAGCCGAAATTCAACAGTCTCTGGACATAACTTACTTACTTAGATAACGGTACAGTCCGCGGTGGACCTGGGCCTCAACCAACACACCTCTCCAGTTAACAGGATTCCAAGTTGGTTGAGATCTCCTTCCACTTGTGCAGGTCTTCCTCTACTGCGTTGTCCCTCCAGGTTGAAATCGAAGACTTTTCGGGCTGGAGCGAGCCATCTTAGTAGCGTAATACGTACTTTTCTGACACAGTCAATGTCGATGTACAGCTCGTAGAGATCGCTGTTAAGTCTCCTCACTTGAAATCACTTGAAAAATTTTGAGTTCGAAACGACCAAGAAGATCTTCATCTGCCTCTGTTAACGTCCATGCTTCTGCACCATATATAGAGTCTCTTTAGTGTTTCTTGACAAGGCCTTACTAGACAGTTGGCCAAAGAAACAGCGGTTGGCAAGTGTAACTCCTTGTTTAATTTCTGCTGTGGTATCATTTTCAGCGAAGTAGACAAAGTCCCGAACTACCTCAAAGTGATACCTGTCTATCGTGACGTTCTGTCCGATTCGTCGATGTTGTATGTCCCTTCTTGTGGACAGCATGTCTTTTGTTTTGCCTTCATTCACCACTAAACCCATTTTTGCCGCTAATGTCTCTGGCCATATGCCTATACCTTTAATGGTGGTTTTATAAAGGGCTGCTTGAATCTGTCGTACATTCAGTACTATATGTCTGATTTGTAGGACATTAAGAGCCCTCTTTTAACAAAGTTAGTCCGAAGTAAATATTGTCGCATGAGTTGCTTACCGAAGGCGGAGTTTTTTTTTCCCATTTCTGTCAGGGCTGTTTGAATCTGTCGTACGTTCCATAACGATGTGATGAACGGAGGTTTCAGTAGTTTTTGTTTTTAAACTGACAACACGTATAATCACCTCAACTCTCAAGATTTGCGACGTATAAGTTTGTAATCATTTGTGATTAAATCTCTGAAAAATTAATTGATGCCTTACCTACCTAAGCTGTAACATCAGTACAATATGTCTGATTTTTAGAACATTAAGAGCCCGGTTTTTTTACGCATGAGTTGCGTACCGAAGGCCGAGTTCTTCCCGTTTTTGTCAGTTTCCCCAATAATTTATTACTTGTAAACTTCAGTCAATCCACAAGTTCTAAAGCTCAGCTAATCAGTTTCTTTAAAACCGGCTAGAATACAGATTTGCCACATAAATCACTACAATAGTTGAGACACCATATGAATTATAAGTGAATTTTCCAACGCAACAACTAAAGTTTAATGAAGCCTGTAAAAATATGGCGCCCAACGATGGGACACAGAAATCACAAAGTTAACGACATTTTCATAGATTTGTTGGTTGGGTAAGTGTTCATAAAATGAATCAAATTTGTAACGAAAGTTGCTGATATTTTTATGGCCATCATCTGAAACTACACATGTTTATGTGAAATTTAAATAAGAAAAAGGGTGATTTCCAACAATGAACTCAGTGTCAGTGAAAGGGCAGCACATATCACTAAAGTAGTTCCAAGGTCTTAGAGAATCAATTTAACATGTCTGCGAGGATTTATTTTTTTTTTGTATTTGCTTGCTAACGACTTTATTATTGTTTTTGTTAAATGTTAACTTATAAAGTAATGCGGTTAAATTAAATATAATTTCTAAAATATGTTTTGATTGCCGAAATCAGAGTATCAGACTCCTCGTTATTCGCTGGAATCGTGCAAGGAAAACTTGAATACTTATGTTACGTCTCACGTTTGGTTACATTTAACGGATAAGATGATTAGATCAAGACCATTATAAAATCTTTCCTCCACCCGTATGAGGATTTCCTTTAGAGTTTGTGGCTAGAATTATCTATGCATGCTACATGCGCGATTCGCTACCCTCTTAATGAATAAGCGGGACATTGAAAACGATTGAATGAATCTGAATGACTGAATGATCAATATATAATGTATGTGCTCCTAAAAGTGTAGATAACATATTTCTAAAAAAAAAAGAAACATACAAATCTAAGAAAAAAACTGAACGTGTGTTTTCAGTACTTCGAGATGCGTTTCGACAAAAGGATACGCCTTTTCGGTTCAACTCTCTTCTCTATTGGAACTGTAAGTACATCTCATTAATACCTACTGACAATTTACCTCATTCAATTGACTTTTTTTAGGTATTTTGGCTGCCAATTGTTATTTACGTTCCAGCTCTTGCATTCAATCAGGGTAAGTGACACCTGTCAAAATTGACATATTGACAAATGTCTACATTTTTCAGTTACTGGTGTAAATATTCACATTATAACACCGGTTGTGTGTGTCGTTTGCATATTCTACACCATGGTGGTAAGTTTCGTAAATAAAAATATGTCAATCGTTTGAGTGAATGCGCCATTAATCTTTAGGGTGGAGTCAAAGCTGTCATTTGGACAGATGTCATTCAGACTTTTGTTATGCTGGGATCGATTTTTTTGGTTATCATTAAGGGCACCATGGATGTGGGTGGACTTGGTGTGGTATGGCAAAGAAATCTGGACAGTGGGAGAATTGAGTTACCAGAGTAAGTTAAGGTAGAATCATAAAAGGATTAAATGGGTGTAGTCTGATTTCATTATGTAATTGAAAACAATGGCTTATGATCGCATAATCCTCTTATGGTTGCCCCTTTAAGGCAGTAACAGTGCATATTTTTTTGAACTGTCATCTTTGACAGATGGACATTGGATCATACGGCTCGATTTTCACTGTTGTCCGTCTTTGTCGGTGGAACTTTATACTGGACTCAGGTGACAGTTGGAAATCAGGTTATTATGCAGCGGTTCTTATCAGTACCGGGCTTAAAACAAGCCAAACAAGCATTGATTTGCTTTAGTATCGGCGTAATACTTCTCTTAGGCTGTTGTGCGTACAATGGGCTTCTACTTTTCGCCACATATCACGACTGTGATCCACTTAGTACTAAGGTGGGTTTTGACAACTATTCTAAGGCCTAATTCTTGGTAATGGATTATATTCACTTTTAGCTAGCGAAAGCAAAAGACCAATTGATCCCACTTTTGGTTATGGACATTCTGAAGGTGTTCCCTGGCCTACCTGGTCTTTTTGTATCTGGAGTCTTCAGTGCCGCACTGAGTTCTCTATCGACCGGCCTAAACTCCCTTTCGGCGGTGATGTTGGAAGATTTCGTCAAACCAAACGTCAACAACCCTCTGACGGAAAAACAAACCGCAGTTATCATGCGGCTATCTGTACTCATATTCGGAATCATATGCGTCGGCTTGGTTTTTGTGGTGGAAAAACTGGGAATGGTACTTCAACTGTCAATGACTCTCAGCTCTATCACCAGCGGACCGCTATTTGGTCTCTTTACCATGGGACTGTGCATGCCATTCATCAATGCGAAGGTAGATGTTCCCAAAATAGTCTTAAACCTTAAATCGTAAGCTTTTTTTTGCAGAGTGCCCTAACTGGCAGTGTATCAGCCTTCTTTCTTATGGGCTGGGTATGCATCAAAGGCCAACTGGCTGCCCTCAATGGAGAATTAGTTTTTACTACTAAGCCTGTCAGCACTGAAGGTTGCTCATATCTTTTTGAAGCCCTCCAACATCTGAATAGCACCGCAGTACCAATATCGTAAGTAAAAATAATTCTTCCAGTGACAATGTATAGCTTAAATGTTCTACTTTCTTTTCAGTCCACCAACTTTCCTTCAATCCGTCTACCATATGTCCTTCGTTTGGTATGTGACACTTGGACTAACTATTTCAGTGACATTTGCAGTTATTGCGTCACTAATTTTCGGCACAACGCATCCGTCAAATATGGATTTGAATTTGTATGCACCGTTTGTGCGACGTTTTGTCAAGCCAGCGGATTATCTCAGTGTAAACAAGGACGAACGAGATCAAGTGATATTGGCTTTCGATGTGAAAGAAAAGTTGCCTCAGTAACGTAGTCGATATAGAGACGTGTGATTTAGACCCTTAGATGTCATTGCATAAGAATATATTTTAAATAATTTATTTTTGGTAAAGAATATTGGCTTTTTATTTGGGTATGGCATTTTTTAAAATTAGTTCATATCTTGTGCTTAAAAAGTAATTGAACAAATTGTTGACGAAATAAGTCCTTAAGACCTTAGACCTAGATTGTCACTCAATTATTCTTTTATATTTTTGGGACTAATGGAAGGGACCTGTGGACGCAGTAGCGCAGTGGTTAGTGTGCTGGACTACTGAGCGAGGGATCCCAGGTTCGATCCCCGGACAAACACAAATTACATCTTAAGGTTTTTTCTACTGCGCCACCTATCGCGAACGTCTGACAAACATTCGAGAGTATGACTGTCCTGAAAAAGCTTCTCAATTCAGCCGTTCGGACTCGGTATAAAATTGTAGGTCCCTTCCATTCGTCCCAAAAATAGAAACTCACACGAAACGAATGGTTGCGAGAAGCTAGGCCTAGGGTGTCTACCACCTGTTGCGCCACCTATTTTTTTTTTTTTTAATGTAAGGGACCTGCAGTCCTAGTGGAATTTTATGTCGTCACCATAACTGGATTAGTGTATCATTTCAAGCCTTTGACTGATCTTAAACTAACTTTCGTTAATTTTTAAATGTCGAACGAACTGATGGAGAGCTTGCCACACAGGCTGGCTTTTGACAAAAACCCTGTAAAAGGAAACTCTAGCTAGATCATCGCCAAGATCTATTCCACTACTGTAGGTTCGGAGCCCTTCGATGCTTACAGCGGTCCGATGTTGGCAAGCACTGATCTGGACGGGATCTTCAAAAACGTTCCATTTTCCTTTTCGTTGAAAATATTTACTCCTATGCAAGTCTTCATTAACAGCACCCTTTTTGCACAACAGCACTTGTTTGCACTACTTGTAAACCAATATAGTTCTTTCAAATTTTCGAACTTTAACTTTCAGTATTTTGAAATGCGGTTTGACAGAAGAATTCGAGTTTTTGGTTCCGTCCTGTTTGCCGTCGGTGTAGTAAGTGCTGTATAGTTTTCATATTTCCTGGAACTTTTTAACTATCTGCTTTATAATTCGCAGGTTGTTTGGCTTCCTATTGCCGTCTATGTTCCGGCTTTGACATTTAACCAAGGTAGGTAGGCTGCTAAGGATGGTAGAAGCCATAATGAAAAAATCTTTCTTTCTTTCAGTAACTGGAGTTGATATTGGCATAATCACACCTATTGTTTGTATAGTTTGCACATTCTACACATGTGTGGTAGGTCTGAACCGAATAAAATTCAAGTACACCTGGTCACACTGAAAATGTTTCGTTACAGGGAGGTCTGAAAGCAGTGATCTGGACAGATGTGCTACAAAGTTTTGTTATGTTCGGGTCGATTTTTCTAGTAATTATCAAAGGCACGATGGACTTGGGAGGCTTGGGTGTAGTCTGGCAAAGGAATGCCGATAGTGGGCGACTGAATGCACCAGAGTAAGTGCTAGCCTCATGCACGGCTACTGATCTTATAAATGTGGTGTCTCTTCTTTCCAGAATGACTTGGGATCCCACCGTTCGCTTATCGATTCTTTCCGTGTTCGTTGGCGGAACTTTGCAAAAGCTTCAGAGCTCTGCAGTCAACCAGATTACTATTCAAAGATTCATATCCCTGCCTTCCACTAAAAAGGCCAGGCAAACGCTCATCATCTTTACGATTGGATTAATTATTCTCTTATCTTGCTGTGCGTATGTTGGTCTCTTGACATTTGCCACCTACCATGATTGTGACCCTTTAACCACTAAGGTGAGTGATATACACATGCTGCTTCATACAACAGCTTCATGGGACATTTTTTTCAGTTGGCAAAAGCTACAGATCAGCTGGTCCCACTGTTGGTAATGCACATTCTGGGGGTATTCCCGGGACTGGCGGGACTCTTTGTATCCGGAGTATTTAGTGCGGCACTGAGTTCTCTCTCCACCAGTCTTAATTCATTAGCATGTGTAATACTGGAAGATTTTGTCAAGCCCGCTGTGTCCAAGCCGCTTACGGAACGTCAAACCGGTTTTATTCTACGATTTGTAGTTGCATTTTTTGGTTTAACATGCATTGGGCTGGTGTTTGTGGTTGAGAAATTGGGAATGGTTCTACAATTAGCTACAACTGTCGGTGCCGTAACACAAGGACCGTTATTGGGCATATTCTTCATGGGCATCTGCATGCCCTGGATTAATGGCAAGGTTTGACGCAGCCAACTTACATAATATACAAACTAATCAAATCCTTTTAGAGCGCCCTAACTGGGAGTGTTGTCAGTTTTGTGGTACTCGGTTGGACCTGCATCAGGGCTCAAATATCATTGGCAACCGGTGAATTGAGGTTTCAAAAACAACCCGTCTCTGTGGAGGGCTGTACATATGCCTTTGACAATAGCACTTTGTTATTGTCAACTGAATTTACGTGAGTACATTTGAAAGTCTAAAATATTTTTTAAATCAATTCTTTCATTGCAGTCCGCCCGAAAGAGCCTTCCATCATATATCCTTCTTGTGGTATTCTGCATTTGGTGGAGCTATTGCCATTATTGTTGCCTGTATTGCAACGTTGTTCTTCGGTACAGAAGATGCCAGCCGACTTGACGAATCCTTGTTTGCGCCGTGCATTAGGCGTTTTTTAAAATCAAAGAAATCATATTCAAGTGTTCAGTTGGATGAAAAATTGGAACACACAAAGATGGCGGACTACGAAAAGGAGCAGAAGAACAATGCGATTGAGACGAACGACTGGAATGAAAATAAAAATGGGACTAATTAGATTTCTTGGATATTTTTTGTTAAAAATATGTAGATATAAGATATCGATAGTGTTAAGAAATGAATTTAACGTAAACACTAATTGAATTTATATATGTAATTACATTTTTACTTTTACCCAAAACATTGTATAACATACTCTATACAGCTTTACTATATTGTTTTTACAACGAGCAAAGATGATCTCGCATTGGTTTCCCATTACCTCTATTGTATGTACACTTGTGCATTTGCCTATATGATTCCACAGCACAGCACACGCACTATGCTTATTGCAGCACAAGGGCTAGCGGTTCAAACCTACGGTTTGTTCCCCAGTCTTTGCCTATGCAATGCATATGCCTTACTTCTGTTGGTTTTTCACTTGTGCTGTGTGTGGGATCGAAGCGGTACTTTGGTTTCAGTTTGTGAGTTGATTGCAATTGCAAGTCGGTTACTCGTTCTCTTTTCATAGCAACCACCAACGCGAAAACATCTTTGCTCGCGCTTTGTTGAGGTTATTATCGTCGCTGAATAAAGCTAATTTATAACGTTGTAGCTCGTGCTTTATTCATTTTTGGAATTCTTTTAATCTCGAACAGATAGTATTTTGTTTATTTTTGGGTATTTTTCTACTAAAAAATAAATTTTTATTTTTAGCTATTAATCTGGTTCTTTTTTTTGACATTCTGTTGGATTTTTTTCTACCTCTAATCGCACAATGTGTAGGTGTTAATCGCGATTTATAGCTTTTTCGAAGGGATCCCTATTCCCTACGTTATCGCTATTTCGAAAATCCCTTATTGGACATAATCTCTAATTTTTTTTCCCCTTTTTCCAAAATCTCTCGGGACGAAATCCCCTCAGCCAAAATCTCCCACAAGCAAACTAAACTTTGCATTTACCTACACAACCTTGTACCTACTCCAAATCCTACAGTGACCATAAGCAGGGGGTTGAAGGGGGGCAGCATGCCCCCATATGTATCTCACTTTTAAACTTTCTTTTATATCAGCGACAGAATTAATAACACCAAATCTAAAAATGTGCGATAGTGACACCTTTTAGCACAAGTTGAGTCAGACCAGTGACGTTCCTCCTTCTCGTGAAGAGAACAACCGTAGTTTTAAGAGGATTCACTGAAAGCCCATTTCTTGTGCACCAGTCATCGATCAAGCCCAAGGATCTCTGCGCCTGAGAGCAGACAGTCCTTAGGTTCGAGCCGACAGACAGAACGGCGACATCGTCAGCGTAGGCTTGTGTGTAGGTTCCAGGAAGATTGAGTACCGTTAGCAGAGAGTCTACTACCATGCACCATAAAAGGGGAGACAGAACACCACCTGCAGGGCAGCCCCTGTTTACCCCTGTCATGACGCATTTGCCACAATCAACGTCCTGTATACATTAGCATTGCTTTAATCGACAACACCAATGTTTCATCTATACCGAGATGTCTAATAGCTGCGTTGCACATGCTGTCAAAGGTCGCATTATCAAAAGCACCCTCAATATCGACGAAAATACCCAACGCGTACTCCTTCCGATCAAGAGCACTTTCGATCCTACCAACGAGGTTCTGCAGCTCAGATTCACAGGATTTTCCGCGCTGATCAGCATGTTGCATCTCAGAAAGAGAATGCGATCGAAGAGCAACATTGCGAACGTGCAGCTCAACTAGTCTTTCCAAGTTTTTCAGCAGGTGAAAACTTAGTAGATACTCAGTCGAGACTGATAACTTGATTTGTCGGCTACTCCTAAAAAAAAAAATTAAACTCTTCTTGTGACCAATTTATCAATCAATCAGCTGTCAGACTTAGTTTTGAACTTTTGTTTTGTCGCATTTTATCTACAGTAATTAGAGCCTCCACTTTCCTAATTTTAAAGTTCTCCCTAAATTGGGTCAAATGAGGGATCAATAAGTTACAGTTGTTGCGTTTTTATGAAAAACGTGTACCCACACCTCGAAAGTTATTCTTTCATTATTAACGACTTAACCTTGTTTTTCAAACTCAGTCAAAACATGTGTTTCTGGGTAGGGATAATAGGGTACTTTCGTTTTTATTGATTTCACGAGTTTTGTGTACGCACACCGACACCAATTTGGATACACTACACAGGTGGAGGTGGTAGATGCGTAGCAATTCATGAGATGTAAGCTCTTGAAAGTATGTATTTTTATAACCTTGTTTTTGTTGTTGTTTGGTGTTCGATTACGACGATATGTTAGTAGATTTCCATAGCGCACGAGGGGGTTGAGTCTGAGTTAAGTCGGTCGGGATGGTGATGCGAAGTGGATAACCTTTGGATCCAGGGCGATAAAATGATGAAATTAATGCAAATGTTATACGGTGCTCGGAGTTTGGGAGGGAGAGAGATAAATTCAATAAGGACACAGTGGAAATCAATAATACATAATTTAATTTCTGTTTATTGTCGCAAAATGTATTTAATGTTTTATTTGGTTTGCGGTCTGGTAAACCTACTGTTTGAATGTGTATTGCGACAATCCAAATAATGGTTAGTGGATGATGATTTATAGACATTAGGTTTTGACTAATTATGTTTTCTTGCGTAAGGATTGGCCACCACCCAATGTTCCTCGACTCATGCTTAAAACCCTTCTTTGAGTGGAGCTGGTCGGCCATTTTATTGCCATTTTAGCCTGTCTATATATTGTTCCAGGGTTGACCACCTTCTCAGATGTTCTGCCGTGATCCCATTTGTGAATCAGCTGTTCTACCATTCCTCTACCAATTGAAGAGAGAATGGTTCTGGTCCCAGCAACTTTTCAGTTGACCCCTGTTTTGCAAGGGAGTCTCCCTTTTCGTTGCCGTCAATCCCTATGTGTCCTCGGCTGGGGGGCTGGCTGATATTCTATTTTAATTGTACAGTCTTTGTATATTTTTTAAACACAGATAATAGACAGAAACATCCAAAGTCAGGGTACAAGACTTTATTTAGCGCTTTGTACATTTTTGGCCATTAAAAATGATGGTTGGAATTCAATTGGTTTGTGTATAAGATAAAGTGTTTGGAAAAGTTGGAGAAGTGACTTTTTCTTTTCATATTTTCATATGCCCTGATTTATGACAATCTATATTTTTTGGGGTGAGTTGGTGAGTATCTAATTTATCTATTTTGTTGACAACATCGGTTTGGGTCATTCTCATTAAAAAAACTCACTTCTGGTTCTGGGTTCCGATATTTAGCGCTTTTCCATGACATGCATTTTCCTGATCGCTTATCCATTCTTTACTACAAAATGTTGTAATAATATGTTGTGGGATTTTTGTTTTAGTATTTTGAAAGACGCTTTGATCGGCGTATTCAATTTTTTGGAGCATTACTTTTCATCATTGAAGCGGTAAGTCTTGTTGTGAAACCTTATAACTAGGTGACTATATGCGTTAACATTTTTGTTTGCCTTTTCAGACGCTTTGGTTGCCCATTGCTATATATGTGCCAGCGTTAACATTTAATCAAGGTATGTTCCATTATTGAGACATTTATATCCAACTTTGAACCCTTGATCTAAGAATTGATGTAGCCGGAAGCCTCGTTCTGTCTCACTAGGGAATATCGCTTGTCTTCGGCGTTTAGTTATTGCTGAATTGTTTTTCCAAATCCTCACAACAGACTGTGATTCTAAAAGCTTTCTTAGATAATCTAAATAAGTCTATCTTCGGGTCTTGTTGGCGCGACGCCCGACCTTCTCATTTTCGTCCTTACTTCTTTGAGAAAGTATTTCTGCTCGTGTCCTGGTCATTTTCAAAAACTCAATTTTTTTATACTTGTGTCAGAAATGAAATTTTTTAAAGTTTGCACCAACATTTTGAATTTTTTCACTCGATTCTGAGTTGCGGAGCTACTCCATCTATTGGTAGTAGGTTTAACGAAAATCTCCATTTTAACATCGAGGGATTATTGTGTTTCTGCAAAATGGTAGAAGTGAGGTTAAAACGAATACCTAATAGTTTCTAAAAACAAGAAGTGCATCACACTTAAAAAAATGTGAAGGGTGACCATCGGTGTCGAGGTATAAATGAAGGCAAATGGATTTAAGGATACTGATATTCTAAGCTGTTCTTCGACTACAAGGTCCAAAAAGCACAGCTAGTAATTTCAACTGACAAAAAGTGAGTGATGTGATCTGTGCATCAATTTGACTTTATCTGATGACCATTTGTACTCCTTTTGGTCCTCCTAAATAATATCTCTATTACGACCATCCCAAGTCAAGACTCATGAGAAAAGTGTCTCAATTGATTTGTACTGCAAGAAAAAGTACATTGAAGAGATTTGTTGTACCTATTCCTTTTGTCAAGAGAAAGTTTCAAAGAGTCCTTGACACGCGAAATTGAATCCACTTGCCTCGTTCTTTAATTAAAATTTTGAAACTTTTCATCGCAATTAAGTTCTGCTTTGCAGTCGACCAAATGTCGGGTTCTACAATATTCTACAAAGGGTATTATAGGACTTTATTTTTGTAAGAAAAACTTTCTGAATCCACCGCGCATTGTTGTGAACTTTTACCTTGTTAGCCAATGGAATGCCCTCAGTTCAATAGCAATAGAAGTAAGTTAAATTAAATTGTTTTCCGTAATTACTGCCAACTACATATTTGAACAGGGCCTGCAGACTTGTTGGAACTTAACTCACCTAATTACTATATATGTTTCCCTCGTTTTAGTGACTGGTATTGATGTCCACATAATAACCCCTATCGTGTGCGGAATTTGTGTATTTTATACTACCGTGGTAAGAAAGTTGATGCTGAGAAGGTCTTGACATTTAGGCATAACGGCTTGTGGCTGTCCGTTTGTTTTTAGGGTGGCATAAAAGCCGTCATCTTTACGGACTTCCTGCAAAGTTTCGTTATGTTTGGATCGGTATTCATGGTAATGCTTAAGGGCACCTTCGATGTGGGCGGCTTTGGTGTAGTTTGGCAGCGAAATTTGGATAGTGGTCGAATCGAACTTCCAGAGTAGGTGAAGATGCATGATTTTTTTTGAATCTCTATAGAACTTTAAAATTATTTTCAGACTGACATTCGATCCTACCGTTCGGATGTCAATGCTAGCCATCATCATTGGTGGAACTGTCTATAAAATACAGAGTCAGGCAATCAGCCAACCGGCCGTTCAGCGATTCATTTCATTGCCCTCGATTGACAAGATCAAGCAGACTATGTTCGTGTTCTCCTTTTTTCTGATCCTGCTACTTCTGTCGTGCGCCTACTTGGGAATGGTGACTTATGCCAAATACTACAACTGTGATCCACTGACAACTAAGGTGAGTATGTGTAGGGATCTTTTCAATACCAATTGCAACTCTCTGTTTCTCCTACAGTTAGCCAAAGCTGGTGATCAGCTAGTTCCGCTGTTGGTTATTGATGTTCTTGAGGGCATTCCCGGCTTGTCGGGGCTCTTTGTTTCGGCAGTTTTCAGCGCAGCACTAAGCTCACTTTCGACTGTTCTGAACTCCATGTCAGCGGTCATATTGGAGGACTTTGCCAAGCCGTTCTCAAGGCATTCTCTGACAGAGAAGCAAACAGCGATAATTATGAGATCGGTGGTCATTGCATTTGGTATATTGTCCATGGGATTGGTGTATATTGTGGAAAAACTTGGAATGGTACTACAGCTGTCAGCCACCTTACAGTCAATCACAAATGGACCCATGTTTGGTATATTTGTTGTGGGTATTTGCATGCCTTGGGTTAACTCGAACGTATGTATTTGTATGTATTTGTATATCGTATGCTGAATTAGTTTGACAAAATAAATTACAGAGTGTCCTGGCCGGTAGTGCTCTGTCTTTTGTGTCTATGGGCTGGTTATGCATCCGAGCACAAGTTGAAATACTAATGAAAGAGTTTATTACGCCAACAAAACCTGTATCGGTGGAGGGATGCACCTACACTTTCGATTACAATCCGATCCTAAACTCGACTTTAGCTGAGTGAGTTTCCTTTTATTTATCATGTTAACGGTAAACACACATTACTTTTCTTTTCCAGTCAACCACAACCGGAACGTACCATATATCATATCTCCTGGCTGTGGTATTGTGCCCTGGGTACCTTTTTAACAGTTGTCTATTCAAATTTGGCGATTTTCGTATTTGGCAAGAACAACATTAAAGATGTTGACAGAGAGCTCATATCCCCACTTATCCAGAGGTACTTTTACAAGTCCAAGAAGTACGAAAGTGTGCAAATGATCGAGAAGCCGATCGATTTGGCTGATGATTAGATGCTATGTGTATAGTATCTAAACTTTAAAAATTACATAAATAGCGACCTAAACTCTTGTTTCAAAAATTGGAAATTGTGATTTTTATTATTATACTTAAAATAAATTTTAAAAGAGTTTAAACAAATAAATAAGATATATTTAATTCGGCACATGACATTTGTTTAATGGGAGTGGCAATACTAGTATCGAAACCTAAGATACGGAACTTTTTAAATACCATCGCTTGTGGTATACAAACTTGTCGTGATGATAGTAAATTATTATATCCAAGAAAACAGTGAGAGTTAGGATTACAGCCTAAAAAGAGTGTCTCAAAACTGGACAGTTGGAAGATTTTAACAAAAAGATCATCTTCAACGATGATGCCCAATTTTGCATGAATGACGTTAGCAAGCCAAATTGCCGGATTTTGGACGATGGTAATCCACATGAGGTCTATACCAAATGGTAGACAGAAAGCCACTGTTTGTTATAGATTGTCTTCCGGCGTCATAATCGGTCCATACTTCTTTGAAAACGACCTTGACATTGCCATCACCATCAACGGGGAGCAATACGAGTCGATGACAATCAATTTCTTTTGTCCTAAATTGTTTGATATGGATGTAACGACATGTGGTTACAAAAGTACGGCGCTACATGTCACATACGCATACCTGATGCCACAATTGACATTCTGCAAGAGCCATTTGAAGGTATGGCTATCCCAAGCAGAGGCGACTTTTAGATTTTTTCTTATGAAGTTTCCTATCCTTAAATCGTAGGTCTACGACAATGACACAAATGACCGATGTAAAATCTGGAACATTGATGTCCGAAAAAATGTGGACGGTACGTATTGAAAACCGGATTGTGGCACCTTCATATAAAAAATACTAAAGGGAGTTTTTAGAGGTTTGGTTTTTAAACTGGCAACACTGTTTCTAAAGATTGTCAATTTGACAGATGAAAGTTGATTTGAGGTGAGTACGTTTTGCCATTTTACGAGAAATAGATTAACGCCAGAACAACGCGCGAAAATTGTGCAAACTTATTTTAAAACCATGGTTCGGTTCGCCAATCTTATCGTGCGCTAAGTCCATTTTACCGTCGACATAATCGTCCATCTGAGCAAGTTATTCGGAACACGATGAATTGTTTTCGCACCACGTACACTCTATTATATTGTTGGATACTACGCATCCCCAAAGTCCAAAGACGACAAACAGTGGGAAAAGAAGAAGTTATAGTGGTGGAGCGCAGTGGCGACGCGAATCAGAATGAGTCGATTCGCCATTTTGCACAGCAATTGGAGTTATGCCCATCTCGCTTGTAAACTGGCCCACAACTGGCCTTCACGATCCTGTGATCTCACAACTTTAGATTACTTTCTTTGGGGGTATGAGAAGTCACTATTCTATGCCGATAAACCTGAAAGTGAACAGTTCCCCGCGTGTGTAATGTGAATGAGTTTCACTGTATCGTTGAAAACGTCCAAATCGAATTTTTCCCGAACGAAATGACATTTCTTACCCGCAACAAAATCATTGCGGATTTCATAAGTTTTCTTACTTGCTGCACAACGTGAGAATTTTTTTTAAGAAAATGTACTTGTAAAAAAACTGCGTTATTAAGCCGAACATTTGTAATAAGTCTGTGCAATATTGAACTTTATTAAAACCAAAAAATAAAAATCATACTAAAATCACATTTCATCCGGTAGCTCCTTGAAATCATTCACTGCTCCTCTTAACCTGCCTCGTACTCTTCTTTCAGAACACCGCTCATTTCGTTCTTCCTCTTATGCTTCCAAAAATAGAGCTATCGTATCAGTTAGGTATATCAAACACTTTATTTTTTACTTAAATCACTTTTAAAACTATCTTTTCATATGCCTCCGGCGAATGCAACTACACAGATTTGTGTTAACAAAATGAAAGAGAACCGTTTGGCAGTGAAACTACCTTTCCCAAAAATGTGTCGATAAGGAAACGGTTCCGGCGGATTCCACGATAGCAGTAGAAAGTGCAAGGGAATCGAATAGGTGAATTAAAACTCAATTCCGACGGATTCCACGGTAGGGATGATTAGACAGAGATTGTTTCCTAAAAAACGTTGAGCATGAGTAGTGAGTTTTGATCCAGGCTTCACTGCACACTCTGCAGTTTTATTGAGGAAATGTGACTGTGAAAATGCACACATTCTTGAATCAAATCGTCCTGTAAATCATTGGTCTAATATTTCACGAGAGACTGGGCTTTTTCTATAACTCTATGGGTTGAAAGTTTCATCATTTTTGTTAAAAATGAAATTTTTTTTAAAGTTTAAGTAAGCATTATACCTTCTATGTATTTCAGCCCTCAGTCTTTCAAGGATGGCCAAAAAGGTGTTCACTCTGAAATATAATCTCAGCAGCCGGAGGGCATTTCAGGTTTGAGTCATTATCGGCTTGGCACGTCCCTTTATCTCATCCATCACTCACTATAAAATTGGAGCAGTTGAGACCCAGCACGGACCATTTCTATTTCGTGATAGAGCACGTGGTTCAGTCCAGAGGTTAGTAGTTTCTATCCCTTACTTTTGTTGTTTGAAACTTTTTCCTAAATGTTCCTAAAAATAAATAGTTTGAAGGAACCCACCTCCAAAGGCGTTGGTAGACATATGAGTAAATACCTCTCTCGGTCATTTTTGGACTCATAACCAAACCAACTCATTAAATATTGCGAATTGAAGTCATGAATTAATGCCCATCCATGACGACAAATCGTTTAACTTATTAAAAATCAAACACTTCCCAAGCGCACGCTCTTCCAATCATTGTCCTCGATTACATTTCTTTAAATACTGTGCTAACAGAAATTAGGTTTCTGGATTAATGCGGGTCGCAGTCGCAGCACTCGTTTGCATAATCTAGACCACATTATTCCATAGCATCATTCGTAGCACACCCTCTCTCTATCTGACACTGCACCACCATTTAACCATCCAACTTGAATTTTTGTCCATGAACATCGGAACACCCCCATACAGCAGTGCACCAGTGTAATGGACCGCAATCTCTCACATATTTGCGGCATTTGCAAAGGAGACAAATGACACCAGCCAACAAATCCTCCTTTGGTTGGACTTATATATACCAACCTGTCATGGACGATTAATTTAGCTTAAAGAGACATTACATGAATGCGGTCTCCAAAGGAAGGACACAAAGGAACAGCACCCACATGATTATGCCCACACATAAACAGTAAAGATACTTTAATTCCAGGACACTGGTGTATATAGTACTACAATGGATCAGAGATTAGATTAGATGACTCCTTGCGTGTTGTTGTTGTTTTTTTGTTTTTTTTTTTTTTGATTCTGTTTGCCTTGAAGAGACGATGCAATGTTGTATCCAAGTTGTGAATGGAATAATAATTTATTTTGGAACCGAAAACCATCAAGGGATCTAATAGCCAGAGCGATGAAGGATTGATTGATTTAAGTGGTTAACAAATGTGCTGCGTGACCAAGGGAGGAGGTCAAGAACTTTCTAAAGAAGAAACTTTCTCAAACATCCTTTTGTTGGTTTATTGGATATTTATTAAGAAACTTTTCTATATTTTGATTGTTATATACAATGGGGGCGGATGCATGGCGTGAAGTGAAGGTGTTTTTTTTTTTTTTTTTTGGGCAGATAATGAATTATTGAATTGGAAAACTCGCCACATTGAGTTGCAATTTTTATCGAAGCGGAGGAATCTTCATGACAAGGGTTCTACTTAAGAAGACGGTATACATAATATGTTGGCTGGAAGGACTCATTTTTTTTCTGTCGTCTTACATGGGATAAGACGTAATGAAAGGCATTATTTTTGTCTGCTCTGTGGTCTGTAACGAGCATATGGCAAAAATAAGGACTAAGAGATGAATTTAAGTTTGGTCCAATTTGGATGACAAATTCAAGCGTTTTTGACAGTAAATACAGACACATTTGTGTATGCGTCAGATTTTCATTTTTTCATACGGTTATAGCCAGGATTCAAAGAATTTTTGGGTAAACATGGACAGAACTTGACGTAGGTGAGAGCACACATAATTATGTTGAAGTGACGTGTATGTAAGACAAAATTTGGGTTGAAGACAAAGCAGTTCAAATCTAAGAATAGACTAAATAGGAATAAACTGATTTTTTTTTTTGCAATTCTATGGACCAAAATAGGCTTCTTTTTCTTTGTTTTAAGTTTAGGCTTAATGTGGGCCTTAATTAACAAGGCTCTTTAATGTGACAATTAGACACCTGCCTCTAGTTGAGCAATTCAAATTGGTGGTCGTATGCACCGGCGTAGGCAAGGCCTTCTTCTTATTTGCATTGCCTCGGGGTTAAATCCAATACTCTTCCAGCAGTAATGTTTATGTCTATTCGTTCAACACCTCGCAACCATCTTAGCACTTTTCCGATCAGGTCGATTTTGATCGTAGAATTCGCAGACCTTTTCAAAATCCCACGAACAGAAGGCAGAAAGTATAATTCGAAGAATTTGGCCTTTAAAATGGCCAATTATTTCTTCATCCCGGTTCGATAGTTTCCATGTCTCTGCTCCATTTAGTAGGGACTGGGATTATGCCTAATTACATAAAAGCTATTGGACTTCTATCATTTACGGGTGGGCCATCTAGTGGTTTCTTTTTAAATCATAGGTTATTTTGACACTGACAGCTGTTTCCTGCTCGAAATCTTGACAGAAATTCGGTATCATAGCTCCGCGAAATGAAATGAGTCCCTTTACGCTTGAAGAACGTTGGGAAATATTGAAAACTTATTTCCAAAGTGAGTGCTGTGTAGCCCAATCAGTGCGTTTTTTGAAAAGAAGTTTTGGGCCGAAATGAAGTACCTACCGCGCCTGCTGTACTCAAGTTTGTTCAAAAAGTTCTTGAAACTGTTATGCTATTGGACAATACTCATATGGTCTCCGTCGTCGTACGATGTCAATACATCCACAGAGAGTGACAGTTTGGTGCGGATTGTGGAGTGGACCATTTTTCTTCAAAAATGAGGCTGGGAACAACGGTGGGCGTTCCAGAGCCATGTTAACCGACTTTTTTTTACTGAAATTGAAGACATGGATTTGGCGACCTTTGGTTCATGCATGATGGCGCGCTATGCCACACAGCTCATGCCACAATCGATCTTTTGCGCACCAAATTCCCAAATCGTGTTATCAGCCGTCTTGGTGATGTCAATTGGCCGCCTCGGAGCTGCGATTTGACCCCTTTGGACGTTTTTTTTGTGGGGAACCATGAAAGACCGATGTTATGCCAACAATCCGGAAACGAGTCAAGCAATTAAGGCCAATGTAATCCAAGCAATCCATGAGCTACAGTCATCAACAAGGTCTTGGAAAATTGGAGTGACAGAATGCGCTACTGCGAAGCCAGCCGAGGCAGCCACTTGAACGACGTTGTGTTCCATAATTAATGGGAAGGTTTGCTCTTACAAATAAAGTCATAATACATGGAAAATATTTAATTTTGTTCATTTTATTTCATTTTTAAAAAGAAGCTTGTACAGTAAAACCCGCTTAAGAGAAACCCGCTTGAGAGAAAAACCCGCTTATCTGAAACACTTTTTTCATACCCGAGTATTTGTCGACCAATTACCTATATATAGGTACAGGTTTTGTACATTTTGAAAAGACAATTTAGTATCGCATACAAGTCTTAAGCACTTCGGGGACATCTGTTCAGCTACATAAAAATTATGGCTCCTTAAACTCAACATTTTGAAAATTTGTTGTTACATTTTTTAACTTAAAATGCTTTTTTCTCACTCAAAATGTTTACTTAAATTTTAATTTTTTTTTTATGAAATTTTTATCCTTGAGAAACTTCCTAAAATTTATGTTAAGCAAGTTTTTTACGTACGATCAACAGAAGCCATATTTTGTGAGACAATAAAGGTCAAACAAAATTAAGTGAAAATAATAAACTAAAACTGGAGAGGCGCAGACTAGCTGTGCAGTTGGAACTTCCCAGAAACAGGATTCACAGAACTCTACGGAGTAATAGATTACACCCATTCCATAACACCGGTACAGGATTTACTACCAGGAGATGCGCAAGGAAGAGTGGAATTTTGCCAGCGCAAACAGATAGAAGACAAGCACTTCCTCAAGAACATTCTGTGGACTGACGAAGCGCAATTCACAAGAGATTTGCACTATTGGTCAGACCCTAATCCCCATTTAATACGCACAAGCACAACATCATTTCAAAGGTAAGAATTTAGTTTTTGTGAATAACTTCTTCAAAATGTGTGCTTATTTCATAGAAGGTTTAGCGTAAATGTTTGGAAACACTTTAGTATGCCCGCACGTTCTTCCAAAAACAGTTAATTCCCATTACTACCTGAAATTTGTTAAAGAACGATTGCCGGAGGTACATGTTTGAAGATGTTCCTTTTGTTCAGAGAAGGGCGATGTTCTTTCAACAAGATGGAGCACCTTGTCACAGTAGCTGCAAGGTAACTCCATTCCTCAACCATACTCTTAACGAGCGATTTGGACCCCAACCCTTGGCCATCCAGATCTCCTGATCTAACATCCACGGATTTTTTCTTCTGGGGTGCTTTTTTGACCATTTTTGTCTGACAAAAAATGGTTTTTACTACAATTTCTGGCAATCTTTCGTTAAAAAGTTGCTTAACATAATTTTTAGAAAATTTCTCAAGGATAAAAATTTCATAAAAAATATTAAAATTTAAGGAAAATTTTAAGTAAAAAATTGTAACAACAAATTTTCAAAATTTTGAGTTTAAGGAGCCATAACTTTTTTACAGATGTACCCAAAGTGCTTTGGACTTGTATGCGCTACTAAATTGTCTTTTCAGAATGTACCAAACAATATTTGGACCTACAATAGTTTAGAAGTTATAGCGTTTTAAGTTGTAACATCTCCAAATTAGAGGTCACCTAATACAAATTTTTCGAGCCTTAAATTTACGCTTAATGGAATTTTTAAACCCGCTTAAGTGACATTTTGTTTTCACTCCGGACTCCGCTTAAGTGAAATTTTTTTTCACTTAAGCGGGGTTCGTTTAAGTGAAAAACCCGTTTAAGTGAAAGAAAGACTGTGACATTTTGCTGTTTCTCTTAAGCGGGTTTTACTGTATTTGGTTGGCTCTTTACACTTTTGGCTACAAGATAAGTCAAATTTAGACATATTTCCGGACGACTACAACTTACTAAAAATTAAAGTGCAGCACGTACACCTATCTACAATCATCTCGGAGCGATTTGAGATTTTGAAGATTATAAACTCAACTAATCTATGGTAAACTATCCCTAACGTTGCTCATAGACTCTGTCCGCATTAGCGATATATGTACGCCTTAGTACCTCACCCTAACCTTAAGCTTGTCTATGTCTATATCTACAATTTTTGAGACGCATTGTCTCGTCTTTTTCAAAAATCGCCCTCATTTTTAAAATCGTTTACTTTTACCCTGGACATACTTAAAAAATCACTTTGAAACGCCATTCACCAACCCAACCATAATAACACTTTAAATGACATTTCATTGCCGCCATTGCCACAATTAATGACTCCCAAAGTACAACTGCGCAACTTAAACAAGTTAGAACCAACCCATGACCATTTACCATTCAATGGACCATAAACCGGTTCCATTTTCCATTCGAAACTGAAGATGGCCAACTATAATATAAGGGAAAAAACTTAGAAAGGGGGTTGAACCGTTGAACCAACTTTGCCAGATCATTACTTTCATGTGAGAAGCCACTTTACCCGAAACTTTTTCGCCGGCCAGACACAGTAACAACTTAACATCAACATGTTCAATTAAACTTGCTCCATAAATTGCCCTAAACAAATGCGAAAATCAAGTTTGTTTGTTTCGTCCTATTGGTGTTGAATTCAGCTGAGGGATTTTAGCCCAGTTCTATACTATTCCCTTGACAATTCGACGGCGAAATTAATTTTAACTGAATTCGGTTAAGTCTCTTAAGTTAAGGCCGGAGGGCGGGTGTTGAAAATTTACGACCTTCGCCAGTCATTTTGGGTAATAAATTCGCTTGTTCTCAGGCCAATTCCTGTTGCCGTTTTTTATTAACCGCAAAGAAAAAAAAATCCAATTTTAATGATACGGTTAACTTTCAACGATGTCACATAATTTGGAAATATGATACCACTATAGCAAATGTGCTTTAATGAAAATGAATATCCTTTCCGTCCTTGTTGACGTAATTTTCAATCGATGCGATGGTACTCCATGCTCATCCGTATGGTATGGAAATTCTTTCGGAAATACCGACATAAATCTTGTGTAATTGATTGAAACGTTCAATTTAAAAAAAAAAAAATATTGGAAAGTATGCAGGATATTCGAACTCCTCATCTGGAAGTGGGTGGATTTTATATCTGAACTGCTGGAGATAACTTTATGTACGGAAAAGAAAACAGGATAATCAGATTATGAGCACGATTATGAAGCATGGTACAATATTTTTGTTTTGATTTACTGCGTGGATTAATTTTGTATACTCAAAATAAGTGTATACAGTTAGGCATTGGAAATTGTGCGTATAAAATCGTGGTTAATGCGTAGTTATATCAGTTGGACTTGGTGACTGCTATTGATTGCGACGAATTGTTGATGACTTGTCCTTGATGGCAGTAATATCGTAGGTGGTCTGTTTGAATTGAATCTGAATGGAAAATTAGGGTTATTTTAGTAAATTCAAATGAAGCTATTACTGGGAGCCTATTAATAATCCTATGATGTTCAAGGACGCGTGTAGGTAAGTGGTTGCTTAGCAAAAAATGGCGGAAAATCCACAAATTGACGTGATATCTTTTTAGATAATATTAGACAGAGAGGAAAAAATAGATTTTACTATTAACGATCCATGAAAATGCATAAAGGACAATATCATTCGGATATGCCAGTATGCGGCGGAAGAACTGGTGGAGACATTGGGCGCCTTTAAAGCTATCTTTCACTGCCATTCAAGAACTCCAATCCAATGGACCGGAAGAGGTAATACTCCCAAACTCGGGTAGCTATACTTAGAGATGATATTAGCAGCAGTAGATTCAACTTCGAAAAGCGCTGCACTTACTTATCGGACTCCCGACCCGTGAAGAGTCTATGCCTGAGACACTGCAGTCTTCCATCCTCTACGATCCCAGACACGCTGCTTCCAGTTGTCCAAGCGCTTTGGCAGTCGCTTGGTATTTGAAACGGAGGTTCGGTCTTCCTTGTCTTCTCGAGCATGGGTGCTGGTATTCGAAGACCCTCTTAGCTGGAGCATTATTGTCCATTCGCCGCCATTCCATTGGCCGAGCTAATGTAGTCGACGTGTTTTGGCTTTTTGGACTATATCCACATCTTGGTAAAGCTCATAGAGTTCGCGGTTGTATCTTCTCCTCCATTCGCCCTCCTCTCACATAGGACCAAAAATCCACCGAAGTATTTTTCTTTCGAAGGAGCCCATTATCAGCTCTCCCTTCTTGCTTATCGTCCAGCACTCGGTGCCACAAAGCAGAACTGGCATCAGTATAAGGGTTTTGTACACATTTCGTCCTTCGAGTTTGGAGTTTTGAGCCCAATTGTTTTGCCAAACTGAAGTAACAACGGTTTCCTACAGTAATTCTTCGCCGGATCTTCACTAGGCTGTCAATCGTGGAGTTCATCTTTACTCCGAGGTATGTGTACTCCTTAACTACCTCGAAATGGTTGCTATCAATAGTAACGTTTTGTCCTAGCGGTCGGTGGACAGATGCAAAACTCTTCATAGGGCCTACATAATTTTGCGGGATAAAAGAACACACCTTACTCGAAAAGTTAAAAAAAAAAAAACGATAAAATTTAAAAACCTTCAAGGGTTCAAGGGCTGAGACTGAGGGGTCTATAACCTAAAAAGTTTCAAAGCATGTATCAGTCTATGTAAAAATAGCATACTGACTATAACAAGCCTTCTAACGGGAAACCTGTATACCAAAGGCACACCTGAGGAAAACAAGTATTATGCATATCAGCCGAAGGTCTTTGCAGATTCTGAAATGGGAGCTTTGAAACTACAGACAACATTAGATATAGAGTCTGAAAAGTAAAATATAGAAACGAGAAAAGCCTTTAAGAATTCCGATTGTTTCAATAGAATGAGTCTATCAGACCTTTTGTCAATCGCAGCGATGCCCAGAATCTATAGCAGTGCCTTCCCTGACGTGGTAGTTTTACCAATCCCGTTTCTCCTTGCTAGTCAAAATGGTAAGGAATGCCAGCGACCTCATGCGGCTCAGTAGGAAGTATTACTCGCTTTTCTGCAGATAAGGATCAGGGCCGAGAGAAGCTTATGATACCTTTGGGCGAGGGAGAAAAGAACAACATGGACTTTATAAAAAAAATATAAAAGAAGCGCGTGTTTAAGTCGATAGAGAGATGACACTCTATGAATGAGGTTTTAAAATATTACCAAAAGGTACACAGAAGACTATAAATCCCGAGCCAAATCCTGCAAGACGAAAAAAGGATCGTTGAAGTAGAGTCCCAGTTGATACTTGTAATTTGGAATGATTAATTTCGTAGACTGCTGAACAATAATAACGAATAAGATCCCGCTGTAAGGCTGTATGAGCAATTCAGGAATTCCAAATCTTATTTATCGATTTTAGGATTGCATATTATATAGCCTATATAGAAACAAGCTGTACAGAGCAATGCTTGGTCAGAATCCTCGCTACTTCATTAAGGTTGCTAAAAACTACTTTTGATGTCAGCAAAGGTCTTGGGCTTGGACAGAGTGATGCGCTATAATGTTTCTTTAACTTAAAATACTTGAATCGAATCTTAGTGAATTCACAAACCAACACCGGAGGCTCAGTACTCTCATAAGACTCATAATTGAAAGAACTATGTCGATTGTCAGTGGTGCATTAAATGAAAGCAATATAAAACTATGTAGGTACATGTCCACAGGGAAGTACATTCAACATTGGCGCCTTGAGCATAAGGTCACAATGGACGAAATGAATTTTGAGATATGAAAGGACTTTGTCTACCTATAGACTCTGCCGTGAACTCAAGCATCACTGAGATCAAGCTAAAAATTGCGCTTGCCAATCAAGCTTGGAAGCCAATCGAGCAACAAAACCCTTTCCTGAACAACTAAACAGATTTTGTTATAATACCCTTAACCCTTATCATCCTCTTCCTACTGTATGGAGTATGAACCATGTAAAAGGGCGGCGGATGAAAACGCACCCAGTTGTTGTTTCCATTGTCAACACATTACGCAACGATTTTATTAGTCATTGATTCATTTAATGGCCATAATACAATCCATTCCGTCTAGGGACATTTTAATGGTATTCTCCAGACGCCCGCTTGTAACCAGATAAGAAAAGATATATCTATTGAAACTGCATCTAACCAAGTATAGACAGTCGTTTACTGTTGCTTCACCCTGCCTCCCTTAACACCCCACTTGTCGTAAGCAATAAAGGATACAACAGCAATCTTTGTAGAAACATTTCAACATCCGATAAAGGAAAATTTGCAAATGACTAGGTACCTCTCCAAAGCTGGTGGAAGAATTCTTTTTTTTAATTTCTGGAACACTCGCAGTTTTCGCACTGCGACCTCTCATTTAAAAAAAAAATAGGGGTAAGTAAGTTTTGTCATTTTATTCAATAAGCTTCAAAATTTCTAGTGGAAATAATTTAAAAAGTACTATTACCACCAAGATATAACATTTGAACGAACCTTAAGCAAACCTTAAATTTATCTAGATTTAATTCACGTATTCAAGCTTTAAAAAAAATGTCACTACCTCGCAGAAACACAACCATCGCTAGAACCCTGGACGATCCATCAAACTCAGACTTCCACGATAGGCATCAGAATATTCGCAGACGAACTTACATCGATAGATCATCCCTTGCATCTCAGAGGTCCGAAGGACGATTCAAAGTCAAGCATTCGAGAAAGGCGTGGGAATCGCAGATCCAACCAAAAAAACTCAAAAACGCAAAAACAAAATCTTGTATGTGTACCTGTTGCACTACAGATGCCCCACCATGTTGCTTCCCGAAGGAACTGGAAGTTATTGATGAAGACCACGAACCAGAGGAGCGCTTTGCTAAGCAGTGCGAACAGGCTCGTGAACCACTTTTCGCCGCATTTAATCCATGTGCACAAAGTCGTCCATGTCCAGAGTTCAATGCATCTGAAGTTCCTTGCGAGGAGGAGAGTCGTTACATAGATTTCTTCGATATTATGCGAGATACCATAGAAAATGCTGTAAAGGTTTTGCTTTCTTCAATACAATCTATTTGAAAATTATCCTCAATTAAGGTATTTTTCCAGAAGTCTATTAAAAATATATTGGCACCGTTGTTGGAAAAGATAGACAACCTTGCCTATCAAGTGCAGCACAACGAGTGCATTCTAACGAAGATCTACACAGATTTGAATGAAAGTCAGTCGATGAAGGAGTCTTATCCTTTCACATATACAAAAATAACATATAAATTATTTTCTACAGAGATCTCATATTATGGCGATCGCAATGCCCAACAATTCCAATATCTCTGCATGCGAATGGAACACGATCGACTTTTCTACCAGCAGCAGCAAGAGCATTTTTTAAAGTTACGTAATCGATCTTCCAAACGTCAAAAATCTAGTGAGGAGCACGAAGCCAATGAAGGTCAATATTCCTTTGAAGATGAATACAAAAGGACAGCAGATGGAGACTACTCGGGAGATGATACACGACAGCTTGAAAAAGGTGGTTTAGAAAGTTCTAAATCAAGATTGCGCCTTCCAGAAAGTGCTGCTGAATCTTTGAGACAAAATCGAAGTCAGATCAGTACTGCATCTTCGAAAAAGTCACTGAACAGATGATGGGGTCAGTGAGGTCCCACAACTGCTCAGTGATTTTTGGAATTTCCGTTAAATGATTTGAAAATATTTTCGAACTGCATACCTTTAGTTTGTAAAATAATTTGAAACTATTTACAAGAGATTCTTAAAGAACCAAGATACTAAAGCAGTACTAACAACTTTCAGTGGTAATTGGTGTAAATAAATATTTGAATTCAATTGGTACTAAAAAAAAACTCTCTTCTCAGGACTGTACATGTACAACTTGGCATTTTCAGGCAACATTGTATAGGGGCTGTTAAGTATCGATTCTATTTTATGTTGGGTGTGTTCTTGTTAGAGGACCTATTTTTATTCGTGCTTTCGCAGTTTAAGGCACCAATTCATAAAGAACAGAAACAGAAATTGAAACAGAACAGAAAGCTCT
Organism: Cheilosia scutellata; assembly: GCA_955612985.1. Classification (NCBI taxonomy): domain Eukaryota; kingdom Metazoa; phylum Arthropoda; class Insecta; order Diptera; family Syrphidae; genus Cheilosia; species Cheilosia scutellata. The sequence goes on from OY015312.1 coordinate 118,219,157, forward strand.
TTCGTTCGGTAGTAAATTCTGTTTCTTTTTACGTTGCTCGTTCAGCTACCCAAAACTGAAACAGATCTAGGAAATCATGGGCGCCGTCTATTCTATCAAATTGTCAGCATGCCTCCTACAACATGGCTCCCACTATAGGTAGACATTTTCGTCGCTGATAGCAATAAACATCATGAAAGCATTCAAGAATCTAGTTTACTAATGTCGTTTTCGGTTGGTCGTCCAGAACCGTCCGGAAGAACTCTTCGCGATTCTAAATTCAAATCCAGAAGCAAATTTCTCTTCTTTTCAGGAGAAGAACTGGCAGTTGAGTGCCAATCGAACGCTTTCAGAAGCGTTCGGATCGCGTTCGGATTGCTTTCGGACCGTTCTGGACGACCAATCGAAAACGGCATAAGTCTGAGCTCTCTAACTTCATGTTGCTGAATTTTCATTGGACCGAACTTGTCATGTGAACAGTTTTCTCATTTGGTGTTTATGTCCGCAACATTTATGTTTATGTCAACAAATCACCGACAAATCAAGTGAATTTTTCGACTTACCACTAAGTTGACGTCTATTTGTGTCAGCATGTGTCTGGAGAACTCAGTTTTGACATTTCTATTGGGTTATCGGAGAGCATGGGAAAACGCAGTTTGTCATTACGATTGTGTGTATTTGTAACTGTGTAGATTTATAGATACGGTGACCATATTTTTAGAAGCCAAACCCGGGACAAAAATAAATATTAAAATTATAGCAACAAACAGAAAAAAAAAAAAACAAAACTCTTGTATTGGATTATTCCACAAATTACTACTTTTTGAAAAGAAGACATAATCTACACACTTGATTCCTTCATGACTTCATGAGTCATGACATGACGTAAAAACAACACAATATGGACAAAACATGTTGCACTCATTTGTCGTACACATGTCTGAGACAAATGCTCTGCACCCGTGGAAACCCAACTTGAAAACTGTCTTCTGGTAGGTACCCTGTCTGCACTAAAATTAAGCTCCCATCCAATTGTAGCTTCATATTCCTTAGCTTAATTTTTACATCTCAAGGGAAAGCATAGGTATTCACGTCGTAGGATACAAATCCAAACAGGATACAATCACATGCTTCATAATTAGTAATCTTTACTAGCTGACTCGATAGTTGCCTTGTCTAAATTTCAATTTGTATATGATCGTTTTGTGAACGCAAATCTACCGTGAAGTCGCGAGTTTATACAAAAATGAACAAAAATAAAAACACTTTCCGCTTTTCTCGAATTTCCGAATTGTCCGGGAAATTTGTCCAATATTTCTTTCGTAAAAACGTTATTTGGACTATTGCGGGAACATGTCGTAGACATGCTGCATACGTTTATTGCGTCGTGTTTTGCACACGTCGTGTGTAAACTGCATTTCATGTTGAAGACTGAGAGGTAGGCCTTAGTTATAATGGTTATGTTAATGGTGCATGTTAATGATAAAGTGTTTGAATAATAATTTAAAAAGTTTAAAATGAAAATAAGGGACTAAAAATTATATTCGGGACATTTGTGGCAATCGAAAATTCAACTTAGTTTTCGCGTTCAGGTAAATTTTAATCCAGAGCCAGACAATTGAAGTCGACTTACGATGACTAGATTCTTGAATGCAGCCAATGAAGACGACAATTTTCTGTCGCTAAATTCTGTTGATAACAAAAAAAAAAATGATTCTGTATCTGTTTCAAAATGTATGCGACGTGTCATTACAAAAAAATGAACAATATCAAAGTAGCAAACGACTACACGCCTAATTTTTATACGCAGACTTAAGCTAAGTACACACGATTGTCAGATCTTATGTCGTTTCCATTGGTTTCACTCGAGGATTCACTCATTATGAAATCCAATGGAACAAAAAACTGCTTCTGGGTGACTACACTCACGTATTGGTGAAACGTCAAAAATTACTGTATGGCTGCTGCCATCTGGCTTGTATAAAATACATAAAATGCACTTGTGTAAGTGTTCCTCGAGTGGATTCTGTCTTGAAATCGAGAAGCGAAATTCTCTCCTCAGAATCAACAGAAGAGTAATTTTTGCGCCTATGAAACGGTTTCAGAAGTGATTTTCTCCCGGACGCTCCCGGACGCTTCTTTTTGCCCAATAGAAAACGACATTACAATATTGTCCGATCTGTCAGTGAAAAATATCTCCCAAATGTCTTACAACCGTCTGAACTCCCAATTTTGTTTGACAATATTGTCAGAAATGTCATTGTCAGCCCATTGTAAGACATTTATCTGACAATGAAATTGTCAGGTTTCTGATGACCGTCTGAACAAGTCTGAACACACAATTTTTATTATTGTCAGACAATTAGGACTTTGTAAGACAAATTGGAAATTCTCAGATGTCGTTGTTTATGGCAGCTGACAATAGCTTAAAATTTTTTCATTAATAGACATTTTTACCGGTGGTATAGAGACGCGAAATCGAAGTTTACTTTTATTTGAGACGGAAAATAATTAATAATTATATATAAAATAATTTAATTAATTATAATTTACTGACAATATTGTCAGAAACGTCATTGTAAGCCCATTGTAAAACATCCGTCAATGAAATTGTAAGACTTTGGGACAAAATCTTACAACCGTTTGAACGCACAATTTTGTATTGTAAGGTAGTTGGCTATTGTAGTGACCTATGCTTAGAACATGATTACACAAGTCAATTACGTGCCAAAGAGTAACATCTGTTGTCTCTCTATAAAAGAGCTTGATCCGCATTTCTGCAGTCAGTCGATTCTGAGATGTGGAGCTGAACACATCTAGTTGCTGCCGATCACCGGTCATTACAGCTATTGTAAGCTAATTGTCAGTCATTGTCAGAGCTTTGACAGATCTGACAATCGTGTGTACTTAGCTTTACTCTTCCTTAACCTTTTATAAGCGTATTCCATCGTACGACTATTCAGTAGCAAAAAATAGAACGCATAACTATCAACGGTATGTCTCTGATACGGCCAAGACGTACTTCCTGTTGTGTCCTGGTTTTATTTAGACAGAGTTTCATTACAGCCGATTCGTTCAATAGGCAGGTGATTATGAACGCATAGCTTATGAGTAAGACTAAGTATCGTAAGGATCGTTCTCGTGAAAGAGCACTACGCAAAAATATGAAACCATTTGGGCTAGGATCCTATCCTTTTTTAGTCGAAAATCTCTGTGCCACTTACATCTTCATTTATTGAGTTGCATACCTGTTGTGGGTCCTGGACTACTAAGCGAGGGGTCTCACTCACTTTTTCCACTGCGTCACATTTGACAAACGTCTGACAAAATATACAAGAGTATAACAGTAACAGCCATAAAAGAGTATGTCCTGTTCCATGCCTTATAAAATTAAATTGGCACGGTAGTGGCCCAGCCAAGTTCTCTAGTAAAAGTACACACTCTTTTTACAGTGGGCCTTACCAATAATCATTTTTAGTCTTCAACTTAAATATTTTTTTGCAAATTTATGCAGCTCGTAAATGTATAAATTTCTGCTGTGCTTTAAGCATCCCTCGGAAATGTCATTGCGTAAGGCGGCTCTCAGATTGAAGCAACAAGTAATAAGCAACTAATGTCGTTTTCGATTGGTAATCCAGAAGCGTCCGGAAGAACTCTCCGCGATTCTGAATTCAAATCCAGAAGCAAATTTCTCTTCTTTTCAGTAGAAGAACTGTCAGTTGAGTGCCAATCGAACGCTTTCAGAAGAGTTCGGATTGCTTCCGGACGGTTCTGGATTACCAATCGAAAACGACATAAGCAACTAACAACTGTCAAAAAGCAATACACAATTTTATATTACCCTATTCTCACATCGAACCAACAGATTGTCTGAAATTTCTAGCTATCAGGGATATTTTTTGATAATAATTGAAGCAATCAGCAACATTTTTCGTTCGAGCGATATTGAATTGCATTGATGTGAGACTGAGACCTCTAATTTAATTGAATGTAAAATAACTGTGAGCGATAATATTGCTGGTTTCCTATTGCCAGTTGCTTATTGATTGCTTCAATGTGAGAGCCGACTAAGTCGACTGTCATGTCAAGTAATCAAAATTATTTTTTTACTTGAATTCTTACCGTCATTTTGAGATCTTCCTAAAAAAACTCTGGAAACAAACAAACATTTCATACAACTGTCTGTCAAAGTTTGACATTTGTGATTTACTTAACTTTCCGCGGTTGATTTCGGAGCCTAAAACGTCGCGGAAAATTATCATTATCAAATTATCAAGCGTAAACTATTCTCAATACAAAATCTGACAGTTCATTTAAACTGGTAAATTTCTTCAGTTTACGCAGTTTATGAGGCATTTACGCGTTTAAGTGAATACCCTTGATAATTTTTTATATATGGTAATTTTTGCCATTGTAACTTCGTAAAAATTTGCCTAAACGCTAAAAATGACTATTAGTTCCGCGGAATATAAACTAACTCAAACTATTTTTGACTTCCCTCCAACTTCGGAACCAACTAAGCCAAAAACTTCAAGATACAATTTTTTTTAAACATTGGGCATTCTTAAACTAAGAACTTGGCGTACATTTGGATCTCATTACTTTTTGTCCCTGACTAGTTACACACTTTTTTTTTTGTTCTGTATAGGTATAGGAGAATTTGGCTGCACTCAGAGAAAAATCACAAGCTAAAATCTAGTATGATCAGATCAGGTTTGATTTAAAATTTTTTTTATTCGTACGTGCTAAATCTTAATATGACACCCATAATTCTTGATGTAAGAACATAATTCAAAAAACTAATTTTAATTCTTTATTTAAGAACAAAAAAACTTGATTTGAGATTGCATGTTATGCATATTACTTATTAGTGTATTTAAATCTAAATGTAATATTATGTTCTTGAAATAACCCGAAACAAACTTAAAAGATGACATTGAAACACAAATAAGCTTGCCAAAATCTTGAGTTAGGTATCTAAGATCTAAGGTTTAGATCTTGAATACCCAAAATAAATTTGTTTCAGGCGTAATGTAAGAACCACATTCTTAAAATAATCGCGAAACAGGTTTGAAGTACGATTTTTAAGCATATTAAAAAATTCAAAAGAAGATGTTTTGGTCTTGTGAAAATGAGCTCAAAGTTGGGAAAATAATTGTGGCTGCATTCGAAAGAATGGAATAAATAACTCAAATGTGGTCGGCTTGTTTCTTTAAATTTTGTAGGTACCTACTCCAATTTTAATATATTGTTGTTTCCGAAAAATTCGAAAACTATTTTTCAATTAAATGACACAAAAGATTTTATAGATTGCAGATAATTGCTCAGATCTGACTCAGAAGCGGGGTTACTCATAAACACTCTTGAAAAATATCCATTTTGTATTCCGTAAAATGTCTGAAATGTCTCCCTTCCGTTACACCAGTAGCTGCATAGCACTAAAAGCTACTTACGTGTGTCCAAATCGAGCAAAGTACGTATCCAAAACTACCTATTTAATATTTAAATAAAATGCCAGTCATTCAATTGGAAAGTAATAAATACACTTTATTCTGATTTTTTTCCAAATAGGATTTGCTATTACAATAAAATTAAATTTACAATTTACACTTTGTTATAATATAGTATGGAATAAATATACAAGCATTTTTAGGAAATGATTTTTGACTTAAGTCTTAGTTTTTTTTTTTTGTTTTATTATTTTAAAATAAATTAACTTAAGACTCTAAGATTAATACTTTGTGTATACAATTTCTTATAATTTTTATTTTTCAATTATATTAGTAGGTACACATTATTTATAGTAAGCAAAATTTTAAATTCTAGTTTAATACATTTTTAAGCTTAAATTGTCTATATTATTATTTACAGTACAAATATCAGTCCTATCGGTTTGATTCTAATTTGTATTTAGTAATTAATTAAATATAATTAGTCTAAAAATGCCTGTTAAATGTTTCCTGTATGATCAAGAACTCGAAGTTCATGTAATGTTATTTATTTTAAAGAATTCACTGTTTTGTGGTCCTGATTGTGGTAAATTTGGCTTTATTGTCATTGTAAAACCGGTTTTTAAACAACACTTGTATGTTTTTTCTTTTCGTTGTTATTTAAGAATTAAAACAAAAGAATTAAAGTATCTAAAAAGATTGAACTTAGAGGCCTTCAAAGGGTTAAGGAAAATGTTTTGCAACATAAATAGGAAGGAAATGTGGACAATCATATAAAGAAAAGATAAATTGTGTTTAAAAATCATCTCAACAATAATTTTAAAAGTTTGACTATCACAAAAGTAACTATTGAGTATTCCACAACTGGACTCAGGAAATGCAAACACCAACTGACTGTCATTAGCTTTGCCAGAACGTACACTTAAAAACCTCATTCTCTGTCCATTCTTGCAGTTGCCATAATATCATCCCCTACTTTTTTTTTTGAAGGCCTTCGGAGCACACTTTCTATACCAGTCGCACTCATATAAATAAAATAAATAACTTATCTAGAATATACAATTCTACTAGAGAATGGATCGCCGGTTATCATACCTCCGACATGGCCAGTATGGTCTTGGGACGTTCCACAATCACGACACGTGCAGTCTTATTCGACCGCCTCGAGACGGTCAAGGACGTTGTCAGGGTTCTCATTGAATCACAACTATTATGCAGCCTTTGGCCAACGGTATTACAACGATTTTGTGTTGAGTTACTTCGGCGTGACTTGCAACAGCACAGGAACCACTTGAATGGTGGAATACGACTGAAACGAGACAATAAGAGAAATTTGCTTACGGATGGCTTGAGACCGGCATATTTTAGCTAGATACTGGTGGAAGATCTGTGAGTATGAAAATTGACTTAAAACTCACCTCAGAGTCCGGAAGATCTGCGTCGAAAATAAACAGTAAATCAGCGGATTCGCCGCAGAGTTTAGCGGGGCCAAACTTTGAATGAGCGTAGCTATCGCTATATTGGTTTGTGTCCGGGGTATGTGGCCAAATACTTGCAGTAGATCAAAAACTATATACGGCGACCAGCAGAGGATGAACACAATCACAATGACAAAGGTCATTTTGATGGTTTTAACTTTCGCTCTTGGGATGATGCCACGGGAACTGGCTCGGCGGGTTGCTGGATTCGCATATGCAGAACGATCTGTGATGAGACGAAATCCTCATTGGGAAACCAAATCAGTTGCAATCAATATGGGGCTTCTTACCTGCAGGAACAAACACAGATCCCTTGACCCATATTGTTCGGACTATCACCGCGTAGCAAGCTGTGATTATCAAGGCGGGGAAGGCAAACAGGGTCGCCGAGACCAAACTCATGTAAATCTGCCACCGCCAGGGCTCGCCCAAATCAATCCAACACTGCGTCTGACCCTGAATGAGTTTCTCCTCGTACAGCACCAACATCGGTGCTGAGAATATCCCACTGATGATCCACGAACTTGCCACCAGACGTCGAGCTCGTTTCCCTAAAGTAGGTAGCCCTCTGTCATAAAATCAAAAAAATTCTCACACTATGACTTACATGACTTGGAAAAATTCATCGGATGCGTGATGGCGTCATATCTATCTATACTCAACGCCACCAGGACATATGTTGAAGCATACGTCACACAGACCTGAGAAAACCGAATTACCTTGCAGGCGATATTTCCTGCTCGCCAAGAGATTGTTATACGCCAAATAATATCCGTCAGAACATTTAGTAATCCCACCGAAAGGTCTGTTAGAAAGAGAGCAATTTAACAATTTATTCAAATAATGTCCTTTTCACTTTCAATTAGTTCGAAACTCTTACCAGCCAGTGCCAACTGTTTGATGAAGAAATTCATTCGCGATTTACGATTCTTGTTCATAAACATTGCAACCAAGACGGAGGAATTGCCAAGGACAATGACGGTAAATAGAATCCATAAAATGGCAAATTGTTCGGTCTGAAAATGAAAACAAAAATCTATTATAAATAGGTAGATATTTGTGATATTATTTCGAAGGATATCTAAAACAGGCGCTAGCTAAACCTTGTCGTATGAGTGCGACGGAGGATAGAGGAAATTAATTTAATTTTCTTGAGAAGCTTGTCGAAATTGTGCGGCACGTGCTGACAATCAAATTAATCGGATACATTAATAATGCTCGCAAGGATGAAGGGAAAATTGATTTAGCATAGAGAATGTTATACATATATAGAAAATTGAATGTTATTGATATATACCAGCAACACAATTGTCTGATAGGCGTTGGTCTATTAATCCTGCATACTTAATGTTTCAGACAGCTTGCGAAATGTAATAATGTACTTTGCCAGAGGCTTATGATTTATTTCGTTTTCAATTTGACGGAATTATTTCTTTTGGGCAGGACTATATTTCTAGAGTATATGTTGGTCCAAGGGAGATTGAGCCTCGTTTGAGCAATCCCCAAAGAAATGATTGCGTCCCTCATAGTCGCAGACATCATGTAGTTGACGAAGATTCAAACGTGTGGGAGTTATAGTTCTTTCACCAGGAATTGACTAACGAAATGTTGGATTGGACGATCTGTTCGATCTTGAGTTTTTACAAATGTGCCCAGGATTTCTCGAAAAACTGAAAAGAGCTTGTCGCCAACAAAATTTTTTTATAGACGGTCCAAACAAAATGTCACTTAAATTGTTAGCAGCGCTTAACAATTATCTTTTTTCCATTTGCATGGAGGGCGTTGAAGAATCCAGTTTAGTAAGTTAGACAGCTCTCTAACTTCATGTTGCTGAGTTTTTGTTGGGCTAAATTGGTCACGTGAACAGTTCTCTCAGCTGACGTTTATGTCCTAAGTTGACATCTTCTTTCTCGACTTACTACTAAGTTGACGTCTATTTGTGACAACAAGTGTCTGGAGAACTCAGTTTTAACATTGCAATTGGATCATCGAGAGCATCCGGAGAGCCCAGTTTGACATTACGATTATCCTGAGCACCAATCAGAAACTCAGAAGCCAGCAGAATAAAAATACAATTGTCAATAAGTGACATACCGACAATTCAAGTTAGTTTTCGAGTTCAGGTAAATTTGAGTCTAGACAATTCAAGTCGACTTACGATAACTAGATTCTTGAATGCGGCCATTGTTTGACTCTACAGATAGCTAGATAAAAGAAGGACGTAGCAGTAGATGAAGTGGCAAAAAACCTCCAAGAGATCCAAGCCACTAACGTCATTGGCCTGATCAGGAAGAATTCGAAAGAGATAGTGGTTTTCAAAGTGTCTATGTAGGTGATGCGCAAAAAAACTACACTTCATTAAAAAAGTAAAAAGTAAAGAATTTCTCCAAATGAAGTCATGCAAAAATAAGCGCTAGGTTTGCGTGAACACGGTCATTCTGAACTCAATTCAGTTCAATGGCGATAATCCAATTCTGATTCTTATATTTTTTTCTTCTTGTGGTAATCTACTTAAATCGTGTGCTGAATTTAGGTATATTATGTATTAAATAAGTAGTGTTAGGGTAGGTAGTATATCAGACAATTCTTTCGCGAGCTAAATCAGCGGAGACATTTTCTGACTGACAATTAGTGTGTCCCATATGAAAATAAGAATTTAGCGTGCGGAACAGGATACTGCTTTGCTAAACTGCCTCGCTAAATATTATCTCTGAAGACATTTTTGTATGTGAGATAAAATTTAGCGCGAGCAGGATACTGGCCACCGGGCTTAACAAGTGTGCGAGAGAGTGCGCCCAGTGAAGCAGAGTTCGACAGTCAACCATCACTACTGTTCCAATGGACCTGCATGAATTCCAGGCATAGTCGAGGAACAAAAAGGCTTCGGCTCAGATGATCACAGGACAGCAGATAATGCTAACACAATAAGAAGGCACTTGGATGAATTTCGTCCTAGAAGATAAGACAACAATGTACATGAGAAACAGAAATATATTAGAGCTAGGGAGTTTAGACAAAATCCGTAGGCAACAGTAGCTAAAGGACATGAGAACGAACGAACGAATTGATGAATTTCTGAACAGAAAATTGCACATTATACTATTCAAAGAGACCAAAAGTAGAATAAAAAATCCCATCAAAATCTATTAAGAAAACAGATTTATAACAGATTTATAAACAGAATAATTAACTATTAAACAGTTTAAACAATGAAATATCGAATTCCAAACTTTTTGCCGCGAACGAAAACACGCTCTTCGCGAATTGTCAAAGTTTATTCGCAATCCACATTATTGAACTGCGTTCCACAAACTATCGAATAAAACGTTCTTTCTAACTTAACCTCAAATGAGAAATTCCTGGTAGAAACTGATGGCTGAAATTCGCGAACTGTCGCGACCAACTGCGGTGTTCATGTGAACGGACTGTCAAAACTCGCGAATATTCGTTCGTTCGTTGGTCCCTCTCATATGAATAGTCTTTAAGTTCGAACGAATTTTTTACTCGCTAGTTTGTGGAACGTGTTTTAAAGACGTGGATTCATTCGCGGCAAAAAGTTCAATCTCGTCCACTTCGTAAGATTCCATTTCAAAAAAAAAAAGAAATGCCAAATTTTCGCTAGCAATTAATGCCCCGGACAACAAATTGTGTGCGAAAGAGAGTGTAGAATTATACCAAACAATCTACTACAATTACACACTTTTTGCCATTATTTTGCAGCAGCATCGTACTGCAAAAAGCAATACGAAAAGGAGGGCGAAATTTTTCACCCATGATTTTGTGTCACTTTTGTATGGGATTTTTCGTTCCACAACAGCAGCGTACTAGGCTTTAATGTTAGGAAAAATATTGTTTGTATTTGACTGAACACAACCATCGTTAATAAAATTGGAGAGATTTTGACAACTCAACGGTTTCGATCAAACTCTTTGTCGTCAAACAACTCCATTAGTATTGGCAATACCTACCTACCTAAATATTTGTGACTGAATCTGAGCTTCTGTCATGCTCATGCTAATTGCTTATAATTCGAATTGGTTGACGTCTGACTCAATTCTAGACACTTCCTTAGGAGGGGGAAGTGTCTATCTTCCTTCAAAATGATAAATGATTCACACCAAAAGCAAAACAAAAAGCTGCACATATTTATCATAATATAATTCTTTCCACCTAATTTAAAAATGCCACATCCGGGTGTCCTTTAACTGTCTTTATTAGCATAGATAGTATTTGCCTGTCAGAATCACAAAGCCAAAGGGAAGTAAGAAAATTAAATTTATTCTCAAGGCTAAAATATTTCTGGGACATCGCCCTCTGAGTTATAGTCTTTTCCACATTCCACATCCTCTATGCGTGGAATTACTATTTAGGTTGAGTGAATATGAAACGCAACAGGCGGCGCAGAAAAATATGACAGATTAAGTTTCATTTTGTACGAAGCAAGCACCTCGACTAGGCCGAATAAATCATCCTAATGTTCTCTCTGCCTTTATATTCTACTTGGCATCTACCTCATCATTCCACCGGTTGCTCTATATACTTCTTTGTTTCGCTAAACAAAATGTGGAATTTCATTTGCACACAAATGGGATACATATTGGACATTTCCGGCATCTAATGAAGGATGTGGACAGTATGGCGTGGGTGCATAAAGTGGGTTGTTTTTTTATTTCTAAGAAGCGTCTTCGCTTTAATCTACTTTTAAGTCCTTTCGCACATCTATGAATGGAGACTGTGACCTTTTTTTTGGAAGTAAGGGGTGCTTAAAATTCATCTGTACCTATGAGCACATCGCGCAGTGTTCCTCCATGTGGCACGTACGAGAAAGAGAGATGGATACGTAACATCATTAAAGTTAAATCCTTAATTCTAGAATTTATTGTTTTTCCTGCGTCTTTTTGTATACTTCGTTACTGATTTCGAATGACGCGTGAGGCGGGCACGTATAACTTGACGCTGATGTTATAGTGGGTGGTATAGGTAAGTTATACCACTTTTATAGGCTCTGTTAAACATTAAATTCCTAGAGTGATTCGCTTCGACACCCACAGTTAGGTATAGAGCGTTTCAAGTCACTATGGAGTGTGACTCTCTCTCAATCCTACTTATATTTCACACCCTATCTCTCTCCATCCCTTGCGTCACACCCCATAGTGATTTGAAACGCGCTGTATTAGAATTTTATTTGGTAAAGTGACGGCGATTTTGGTATAGTCATTGTGAAGCCATTTCAATAAATCAACAGGACTTTATCGGCGGATGGGTGTAACACACAGTTGAGCTGTTTCTGATGGTGTTAGATTTTATACCTAGAATCAATCAAAAACAATGACGCACAGATTTAGAATGAATAAGTTTTTCAATTTCAATACATTGCGCAATTGTTTTCGTCCTTGTGCAGATATGCGGTGTTGGAGGAAAAGTAAATAAATTCTGCGGGGTTGGATGGTGGGATGGGAGATCTTGCCATTTCACCGCAGACAGCAGAAATGAGAAGCTTACGTGACCAGAATTGTGAGTGTTGAAACGGAGTTAGTATGATTTTCAATTTATATCCACATCCTTGACAAATGTGAAAATATTTTTATATATTCTCTCTCCTATTGAGTTTCAAAAAAAAAATCATCAGATCTTGAAGCGGTATAGGAATCGATTTAAATACATATCTAATCAAATCGTCCTTTTCGGAAGAAATTATTCTAGTAATAAGGACAACCTATGTTTTCTACTTGCTCAATATTTGTTGGGCAATTGACTTTCTTCAAGAGTTCGAAATACTAAGACTGACGCGAGGCTTTTGTAGATACATCTTTGTGTATATCGATAGCCCTATGGTTTCATCGCTGATGGAATTTTCATCAAAAAATGCGAGAAACTGATCAAAGACTTTTAAATGGCACCCAAACTTTTTGGAATGCAGTTACCATAAGTTAAGGGACAGACAGTTTTCCACTAGTTTTCCACTGCACCATTGCAAAATGCTGTGATTTCAACTATCTTTGAAATCACAACACATAAATACTATAGAGTCATCGATTTTGCATCAGCACATAATAAGAAGCATGTAACTTTCAAGGCTAATGATCCACGGAATCTGGCTTTTTCTCACGATCAAACCACGAACCAAAATAACCATATTCTAATCGATGATATTTTAGGCCAGGAAAGTCAACCATCGACCAAATTTTCACACTCTGGCAGACCTTAGAAAAAACCCGATCGACACACACCACCTCTTTATCGATTGCAAGGTAAGTAGCCTGTGATAGTGTATGTAGGGATGAATTGGACAAATTACTGAGTGAGGAAGCGAGGCATCCCTGGCAAACTCGTCCGTCTCTACAAGATTATGCGATGCGATGGAGAAATCTCGCTGGCTCCGTCAAAGTGGGAAACAACACCACGGAACCCTTTGATGTCGAAAAAGGTTCAAGACACGCTATCATGTAACTTATTTAACATCATTCTTGAAACAATTGTACGGAATTCGCAGGCCAACATCAGAGGCACAATTTTTTCAAAAGTCCGCGGTCAACTACTTGCATATTTGGGAGAACCCAGCTAGCTGTCAGTGACGCATTTGCAAGCACTAAAACGAAGGCGGCGAAGATGGGATGGAAGTAATAAGGACGAAACGAAATATATGCTGTCATGTAGCGTCATCACGATCACAGTAGAAATCAAGCGAAGAGTATTGCCAATCGCTGTTTCTTCAGGCTAAGAAGGCATCTGCGAAGTAAAGTCCTCTCTCACTGAACCCAGGAAATACATATTGTACAAGACCTTAATCCAAAAGCAAACGCATGGACCTTATCAAAAGCTGATAAACACATATGCACGTGTATTATTTCGCTAGTGATAAACGTCGAATCTATTACAATTTTTTTTGTAATAAGTTCTTAGATCGGATGCGCAATTAAGTGAATCTACCAACCGCAAATCAGGAGAAGAAATTCGTCGTCAAACGGCTTAGCGCTTAGCACACCTGGAGCCAGAGTTCACAGTGGGTGAAGGACTTTACATTGTGCATTCACCAACAAGAACTATACCACGGCTATCCGTGTTTTGAATCTTATCTTAAGTACGTTTTGAACGGCAACACTTTATTCGTCACAGACTAATGAGGTTTCCGGCACGGTGGAGCAATTTTAGACCATACTAGCTGACCCGGCCAAACGTTGTTCTGCCTAAAGTAGTTATTTTAAATATTTCAAGATTAGGTCTTAGATAATAATGTTCTTTCGTAAAATGCGAAACAAAACAAAAAAAGAATCATGAGAATTGAATTTCGAAATTCACTCCAGAAGCTGTTTTTTTTTTTTTTTTTTGTTGACCAATCTTCGTGGGAATGCTCCCGGCCAATACCTATGATTGTCTATAAATTTGAACTGAATTAATTTGTCAGTTTTCGAGATATAAGATTTTGAATGCTTCTTTTGTCTGGTCGGTAAACCCCCCCCCCACCGCTTTTCGTCCAATTTTGACCAATGAGCACTCCTGGACCAATACCTAAGATTGTCAGCAAATTCGAGCTCAATTGATTTGGTGATTTTCGAGGTATAAGAATTTGAAGGCTTTTTTGTATGGGCGGCCACGGCCTTTGTCCAAATTTGAACTATCTTCAAAGGAGCACTCCTGGGGCAATAGCTAAGATTGTCTATAAATTTGAGCTCAATCGGTTCGGCGGTTTTTGAGATATACAATTTTGAATGTTTTTTTGTATGGGCTGTGCCACGTACCTTTATCCAATTTTGACCAATCTTCTTAGGTGCACTCATGGATCAATACCTAAGATTGAATTTGAGCTCAATCGAGTCGGTGGTTTTTAAGTTATACTTATACTTATTTGAACACAAATCGGGATTAGAGCTCTTGCTCTATATTATGATGGCTGAATTCGGGTTCATCTTAAAGTTTTTTCCACTGCACCACGCGCCAACTCTCGCGAATTTCTGACAAACATCCGAGAGTATTATCTGTCCTGAAAAAGCTAAAAAAAAAACCTAAAATTGTAGGTCCCTTCCCTTCCATTTGTCCCAAATAATAAAAACTCGCACAAACGAATGGTTGTGAGAAGCTAGACCTAGGGTTTCTATGAACTGTTGCGCCAACTATGTATTTATTTATTTTTTATTCGGATTCATGCAAAAACTGATCCAACTATAACTAAAAATAAAATTAACAGAACAAAATGCGCCGTCTTTAGAACCCTTTCTTCTGTCAGTTCTGATTTTTTACTCCAAATGCTGGACGATAGAAAAGATGTATAAACTGAGCTCCTTTAAAAAATATTTATTCGACGGATTTTTGTCCTATGTATGACTAGGACGATTTTAGGAGACGATTGAATTGCGAACTAAATGAGCTATACAAAGTTGTGGTTCTATGTAGACCTGAATATTAGACGTCCACTCTAATTTCTTCAGGGGTATCAGTTTCAGAGACGGGGAAGATGTAGTGTTGGGATAACATCAGAAACACTTTACTCTGGCAGAGAAGGGAAACATTAGCATAAAATGTTAGGCCTTCTTTAAAAATATATTTATATAGGTTAGGTATACTCGAAAATGTTGTTGTTAGAAATCGATAAATACTTAAGAGAAAGCTACAAATATTTTAACCCTATATTATTGGGAGATTTGACCAACTTAGAGTCTTTCATAAATATGTATACCTACCGTATACCCATTTTCATTCAGTCTACCCACAATTCGAAGCCTATACCAGAAAGTTTAGCTATGATATGGCCATATGGCTAAATCAAATGAGTATTTGAATCTCATAACATTTGAAATGGCCCCTAAAACAATAATGGCGGCCGGCGGCGGCGAGCAAGGTTATTCTGACAATGGCTCGGCTACAGCAACATTTTCTCACATCCTTTCGTTTTTCTTCGACGAAAATTCTAATTTTACTGTTAAAATCGCCGCCTGCTTGGGGATGGTTTTTATTAAGTACTATAAAAAGAGGGATTCGATTTAGTAGTCCGTTTCATTATAATGTATATAAGCCACGACGTTAATGGCATCCACAGCGTATGGAAGGATCAGTATTATCATGTACAGTACACCCATTCATTGCGCATCATGGTACTTGATAAGGTTGGGGTACGAAATCGAATACGAATTTTTACAGTAAGCGCTCATTGCGCTTAATCTCTGATGTGAGTAAAGCAACGACCTAATATTTGGTCCACTTTAATAATTTTTAATTCAACTTTGATGGCTTAGATTATGTCCATAGTAATACAGCAAACAAATTTCTTAGGCAATAAAAAGAAAAAAAAAAAAAAAAAAAAAACGACAGCTATTGGACTCAAATGTCAGACCTCCCTTAAAAGTGCGGTTTATAGTTATGCTTCGACATGCTTTTATTCAAAATCAATATACACTAACATTCGGAGGAAGCCATATCCCAGCTTATATATGGTATTAGAACAAATATCCTTTTTTTTTCTGATAACATGAGCACACATACTTATACAATGTGTTACTTCAGGATATGGACAATCACATAACAAAGTAAACACTTTATGGCAATACAAACGATAAGATAATGCCCGTGTACATGCCTAAGCCGAATTGGGAATGTGTAGGACTAAGGACTGTTAGTATTACAAGGACAATAATGGATTTGCTTGGTTTTTGAGTACCTCGTATTTTTGTATCCACATTAGGATAACTGTTTGTGGTTATTTTTCTGCCGCACGGATATGTAGTAGAACAAAAAAAAAATTCCAGCAAATCTTGTTTCGCCATGTAATTCCTTTAAAAAGTTGTTACCACCAACTTTTTGCAGGGCACAACCAACACGGAATTTATTTTGGAATGGACTAAACTTTTGCATATGTATTTTTTGTTTGGGGTTGAATAAATCAGTTCGGTTTAAGCTGTCGGATGACTGAGTGAATCGGGTCAACTGGGCGAGGAAATGTAATTTTATTTAATAACAGAAAAAAGGGCTGACGGAAAAGAGCTTGCGGGCAACGTTGATATTTTGACACTTTTTTTTATGTAGGACTTTGTGTTACTGGTTTCCACCCATTTTCTATGGATAAATGCGTGTTCATGTATTTTCATCTATATTCAATTGACATGTACACAGAAAGTTCGGGATCGAATATTACTTGCACTCAAAAAGGCCATTAGCCTTTGGGCATACATCTGTAATGATCTTTGATGAAATACGCTGACGATGTTTGTCCTACAATGTGTAGGCTGTGTTAGAATAGGGCAGGTAGGTAGCAGTGGCGGTTCATGCCTTTAGTACTAGGATGTGCCATTTTGGTACCATGACTCGTGTGACCTACTTGGTAATGATCAGGGATGTGGTCCGGTCGGTAACTATAGTCAACCAGTAGAATTAAGGAAGCGGATAAGATTCCCTATCGCTTTGCCCGAGATGTCGCTAAGGTCGTCAAAGAATGGTTGGGTCAATGCGCGCAGTCTGGCTCTTGGACACTTCCAGAGGAAATGAGAGAGAGTTTCTTTCTCATTTGTATTTCCGCAATTGTGGCAATGAGGGTTGTAAGGGATACCTAGTTTGGCCGCATGGTCTCCAATTGGCCAATGCCCCGTGGTTATTGTCGTGATTCTAGCGATATCTGGGCGGGTTCTGTTTAGTAGGTTCTTTGTTCTATTGATCGTATCGACCATCGAAGAAAATCTGTAGAAAATATGAATCCATTTGTCCCTTAAACGCTCCTAGCGGAATGTGGACCCTCGTTGAGAGCGAGGCGTGTAGTTCTGAGTCCTTCCTGGCCAGCTCATCCGCGCGCTCATTTCCTGTTATGTCACTATGCCCTGGAACCCAGAGAAGTGTGACCCTGAAACGTTCGTTCAGACAGGCAAGCTCGTTCCGGCACTCTTGCACCAGTTTGGAGGATATGGTAGCCGAGTAGATGGCTTTGATGGCGGCTTGGCTATCTATAAGGATAGCAATGATTTGTTTATGCGTTGTGTCACACCATAGTTGCGTGCAGGCTTCTCGGATGGCAAGTAATTCCGCCTGGAAAAAATCCGGTAAGTGGAGTGAAATAGTAGACACCTGCCCCCACACCACAACTCCGTCGGTGTATATGACCGCCTTTCACTATACTTCATCCTTCATCCACTGAGCCCTTGATGGGAAACCTACGTGGAAGTCTTTCGTGAAGTTTAATTTGGGTGTGAAGTAGACAGTTAGAGACGTGACCATGCCGTTTGGTAACGAATCCAGGATGTTACTATGGCCATATGGCCTTGCAGTCCAGCATCCAGACTCCTTGAGTCTTATAGCACTGCATAATGCGGTATATTTTGTATGTAGGTCGAGAGGTAGAAGATGCAAGAGCATAGTCTGACCTCATTGCCCCCGTGGTGCCTATACTGGCTGTTCTATGCAGTATTTTCAGTTTCGTGAGATTGTAGACTTTGCTCAACTCAGGCCACCAAACTAGTGATCCATACGTGCGAATTGACCGTGTTTTGGCTGTGTATATCCACAAGGTCATCTTTGGTTGAAGTCTCCACTTCTTTCCAAAGGTTTTACTACGGGCATAGAAAGCAACCGACGCCTTCCTTACTCTGTGTTCAATGTTATGTTTCCAGTTAAGTTTTAGATCGAGCATGATACCTAGATACTTAGCGCTGGACGACAGTGTGAGTGATTGACCATTTAGACGAGGTAGGGTAAAATCGGGTATTTTTTTGTTTTGGTAGTGAACACTTGAGTGGACGCAGTAGCGCAGTGGTTAGTGTGCTGGACTTGTGCGAGGGATCCCAGGTTCGATCCCCGGAAAAACACAAATTACATCTTAAGGTTTTTTCCACTGCGCCACCTCTCGCGAACGTCTGACAAACACCCGAGAGTATAACTGTCCTGAAAAAGCTTCTCAATTCAGCCGTTCGGACTCGGCATAAAATTGTAGGTCCCTTCCATTCGTCCCAAAAATATAAACTCACACAAACGAATGGTTGCGAGAAGCTAGGCCTAGGGTGTCTACCGCCTGTTGCGCCACCTATTAATTAATAATTAATTAGTGAACACTTGAACAGCATAAGTTATGTTTGGCTCGGGTTGACACCGAGGCTGCAAATTGTAGCCCAGGTGCTTACCTTGTCTAGAACGGCCCCTATAATTTCGTTCGTCCGCCTACGCGACAACTTTGACCCGTTCCCTCTCTAGTTTCACTAGAATTTTATTTATAACCATTAGCCATAATAGGGGCGAGAGGACACCACCCTGTGGTGGGCAAATTTACTTATGTGGCAGCTGCCTATTGTTGCCTGAATAATTCTTGTCCTGAGCATAGAGACTATACATTGAATAATAAATTCCTCTATGCCGAGCTCAATCAGAGATTCAAGAATAGCTTCAGTGTGTATGTGTACGTTATTGAAAGCTCCCTCTATGTCGAGGAAGGAGGCTATAGTGTGTATTCTTTATAATGTAGGGATATTTCCGCATCGGATTTGGTCCGCATTACCTCGTGGAGAGCCGTTTCCGTGGATCTATCCTTGAGGTGGGCGTAGATAGCAAAGATTCTTCTAGAAAACTTCGCATGCGGATGTCTAGGACACGTTCTAGGGTTTTAAGTATAAAATAGAATAGGGCAATAGGTATCTACTCGTAATTATTACAAATCAAAGTTAAAACACATAAACTAGACTACACAATTTCCGTGGGTGTAATGGAGGTCGTATATTGGCATTGTAACAATGTATATTATGATATAATAGAAATCAAAGCGTGAATTTGCATTAACATGTTGTCACGCAAAATACTTGTAAATAACCCCGATCTGCCTTTCAATCGCCCTAATTTAATTTACCCCAAACCATGTTAGATGTCAGATATCTACAAACTTAAACATATTTCGCTTCAATTATAGCCGTTCATCCGCATGCATATTTATAGCCCTCCCGCTATCCAACTAAATTCAGTTAATTGCGAAAAATGGTCACAATTCTATTACTTATCGGACTGCTGCACAATCTGTTTTACGCGGACGCGACTAACTACGTGTTTGCCATAAATGAAAATGGATTAGTTCCGTGTGCGGGCAAAGAAGATAGCTTCATAGATAAGTACTTTGACTTAAGTACAATCCGATGCGATCCATTGGATGAAGATACAATGATTCTGAATGGTCATACGACATTTTTAAAAAGTGTCAATCCCAAAATTCCAATCAGAGTAAGTAGAGTTATTAATTTTAAGTAAAATATGCAAGTGACGCGATTTTATATTGAAAATTCCGCCACCTCCTGCAATTACGTCACAAGAATAAATTCCCCTGCACTCAACAACAAAATTCGTAGTAATTGCTTTAATTTCATTTCCCTTTATCCAGTTCCGTTTAGATATCGACAAAGTTACCAACGGACGTTTGATGAAAACCGCATTTGGTATGGACCGGGAGAACATTTGTTCAACTTTCTTTGACAAAGATGCGCTTTGGAATGACTTTGTTGAGGAATTCAACGGCGACGCTAAACTTTGCCCTCCCAAAAAGGGAGTATGTGAAAAGAAATTCCATAATCTGTTTTTTTTTTTTTTTTTTTAATTTTCTTATACTTTGCAGGTAAAATACGAGTTCAAAAATAAAACAGTACCAATGACTATAAATCAATTGGCACCTGGGCTTGAGGGACACTATGTGGCAACCGTGCATTTGGACAATACTGAAATAAAGTTCTGTTTGGTACTTGAAGGTGACATTGTTCGAAAAGAATCGAAACAGAAGAAGCCTCATCTACATTAGTGTTAATTTTGCAAGTGTTTTTTTTTTTTTGTTTTTTTGTTGCAATAGTGAATAAAGAATTTTCTATCGTTTGATGTCCTTTGAAGAGGCATACAAAAGACAATGTTGCGAAATATAGTCGTGTCACTACTTCCCATTACTCACGACTTTAATTATTATTTTGACAGCTGATCTGTCAAAAAAATAATAAAATTAATGTCGTTTTCGGTTGGTCGTCCAGAACCGTCCGGAAGAACTCTCCGCGATTCTGAATTCCAATCCAGAAGCAAATTTCTCTTCTATTCAGGAGAAGAACTGTCAGTTGAGTGTCAATCGAACGCGTTCAGAAGCGTTCGGATTGCTTCCGGACGATTTTGGACGACCAATCGAAAACGACATAAATCTGTCTGATGGAAAATTATAAACGTCCACTTGCTCGATCGCAATGACACAAAGCGTATGCAATTTCTCACGGCTCTATAGTAGTACCTACTCTGAGCTTGCACCTAAATTTAGACTGTGAAGTAGGAGAAGAAGTCTAAAATCAATACACTTCTTCCTATGCCACAATATTACAATCGAATTCAATTTCACAACAATATAGCAGCATCTATAATTTGTAGACCACGTGCCGCAACTTCACAACCCACTTAAGTACATTTTAATAACAAAATCTATTTGCCATCCTATTCATGTTAAACATCTTCCTTCAGCCAACAATTGTTGCCCTAAACAGGGAATAAAGTCATCTGAACATCCTTCCGCTGGGTCCTCCTCATCATCATCGCTCAGGGAAAATAAAAGTTCACAAAATCGAAAGAATCTCCTCCAATTCAGCTCATTTCCTCTTGTCGCGTCGTAAATACATATTCTCCTTGCCCAGCCCATCCAAGGGGACTGACAAATGACGAGTCATTAACATTTTGCCAGCTCATTAGACACCTATAGGCCACTTATTATCCCAACATCCTGAACATAGGATGATGATGATGACAGACTAGTCGTCTGTCGACCTCTCTCTTCTTGTTGGCTTTCAGACGACGACCGACCGATTCACTTAAATAATTTATTATTCATGACCATGGATGAAGGATAACGCGATTGGTAGTGGCGGTGGCTAGCACCGGCAAAATGGGCAACCCCTAAGCTTATGTTTGTATTTGCTCAAATATTGACAACTTCTCTGGGAGTAGCAAAAAAAAGAAGAAGCGTACAAACTAATCGTTTCAAGGATTTCACTTCCGAGGGCTGCTGCGTGGATGTGAGACCACTTCAGCTTGGCTGTAAATCTGATGATTGATCAATTGATGGGCATTTTGACAGATGCTTGACTATTAATGAATTTGCCAAGATTCTCTTACTATAGCGAGGTTTGTCTATTGTTTTTGTTCAAGAAGTGTGGGCGCAGCGCTTAGAATGGAGGTCAACGGAACGTTAAGGACTCGTAGCAAATTGTCAAGTTGAGATAACTGGCGGTTGGAGTTGAGGTGACTGAATTTTAGATTATCGGACGAATGGGAATTTGTCCAGCAGCTGAAATATTAAACGATGATAAGTGTTAATCAGACTTAAGGACTGTTGTTTATATGTTAGAGTGGCAACCATGGGTTCATTGACTTCTTGTAACCTTGTTGTAGGGACAACTATAGGTACACAAAAGTGGATGAGAATCTTGAGGTCGTTCGATTTTGATAAAATTGGAAGCAATAACTTTTAAACCAGTTTAATGTTTTTATGGAAAAATTACCATCAGGCTCCGGACAAGAATAACCCGCTTAATCTTTATACGGTCGTAAGCCACAACTTAGCTCTAGACTCATGACGAAAAGAATACCGTCTGGGCCCAACCAGGCGCCGCTAGACTAAAGGAACCCTAGGTGCGTTAAGGTTAAGAGATGAACCATCTTTGAAAAAAGTGTACATAATCATCAGACAGAGCTGATATGTGAAGATCCAGATAACATGTTTTAAAGTGGGTCATATCATATACATATAGCATATTTTTAGTCAGGACCAGGTCAAGAGATGGAAGAATTTTGCTACTGTTTTAAGCCGAATGAGCTGCCCGCGAGGTCGCAAATGCCTACATTTACACCACAGTCACCATAGGGGATGCGAGGCGCGAATGTAGCAATTACATAAGTGTTAAAAATTGTCCAATTGGTATACACCACCAAACGCATTGCTAACGCACGTTTCAGTGGTGCAGAAGCGGGCTCACATTCTAAAATCACGCGGTGGTCAAGTGGTTAACGATAACAATGATGAGACTGAACTAATGTCTGACGATTCAACACTCGCAGGTGCAACGCTAAGAGAACTAAAACACGAAATCGAGGATCTTAAACCTAATAAAGCTCCGGGTTATGATTTGATCACAGGAGAAGTTCTCAAAGCTCTTCCTAGAAAAGCACTAATTAAGCTTCTCCATATTTTAAATGCTGCGCTCAGATTAAAACACGTGCCGAGCCAATGGAAAGTTGCGGAAGTCATAAAGGTTCTAAAACCAGGAAAACCGCTAAATGAGTTAAAATCGTACAGACCAATTTCACTTCTTCCAATCATATCCAAAATTTTCGAGAGGATATTACTAAGGCGTCCGGTTATAGAAGATAATAATTTTATCCCTGACCATTAATTTGGGTTCAGAAGCAGCGATGCCACTTCTGAAACATTTTCTGGAGTAGAATTGCCTAAAAAAGTGGAGTGGATAGGAAAAATCGGGAGTAGATTTTCAAAAATCAATGTACATACCTTTTTCAAGGTAGAACTCCGAAATGTTTGCATTTTGCGAATATAATGATATAGGACATGGCTCGGGACTAAGTCCCCAAACTATTCTATCCTATTATTAAAACCAATATTTCATACATGGTTAGGTTAGGTTGAAATTGCTGGCGACAGAAGGCCGATACATTTAGACCATTATAAGGTCTCGTCTTCTGATACCACATGAAACTAGAAGAAGTTTCGTCCTACTCGTTGAACCAGTTTGAGCTTCTAATGAAGCATAGGAGATTACTAATGTCTAGAAAGCTCCCAAATGGAGTTTCCGTTTTCGGGAGAGAGCCGGACAAGTTCAGAGAAAGTGATGAACGGTCTCCTTCCTCCTCCTCCTACAAATTCGCCATACATTAGTTTTACCTGCGGCTACCAGTTTTCCTGATAAATTCCAGTAAATTAATCCATAAAGTGGCTACATACTACTTACTTGTCATTAATGGCCTAAAAAAACATTTTACAAAATTGTGAACAAATTTTTATTAAACAAAATAAAGAAAAGGATTACAAATTTGGAATTGGAGTAGATAATGGGAAATTAGAAATGAGTGAAGTAGGGAGTAGATTTCTGAAATTTGTGAAAAAGTGAAGCAGATCTACTCCAATTGGAGTAAAGTGTCATCGCTGTTCAGAAGTAAGCATTCGACGATTGACCAGCTTCATATAATTACTGACGTAATCGAGAAAGCACTTGAAGAACGAAAAATATGTTCAAGTAGGTATATTCCTTGATGTCTCGCAAGCCTTTGATAAGGTGTGGCACGAGGCTTAAAACTAAAATTACGGCAAGTTCTCCCCGGACGTCTATACGATATTCTGAAATCATATCTCGGCAATATACTTTTCCGTGTAAGACATAGAAACGAATACTCGGAGCTAAAAGCAATTTCGGCCGGTGTAATGCAAGGCAGCGTTCTTGGGCCGCGTCTCTAGCTGTTATATACTCGTGATATACCATGGGATAATACATGGGAATGACACGCGACGCAAAGCTGAAATGGAATTTGGACGTGAAAATGAAACGTAAAGAGCTCGAACTCAAATAAGTATAGAGAAATGTAGGGGAAGGTCATGTACCTTGGTCCGATTGTAACTTGGTCCTAGTGCCAATTTTCAGAAAAATACAAAGAACACAAAAATCGGTTCTTCTGTGAAATGTTGCTCTTCTGTTCATTTCTCTTCTCAGTTTTTTTTTTAACGTACAGCTGCACGAGTCGGCAGAAAAAAAACAAACATAGTTTTTAGTGAAAAAAGCATTTTTTTTTATTTCTTTTCTGAAGTTGTGTATAGTGCTCAATTTGCTGTCTCTTTTCCGCTACTTTAATCGATTTCGGTAAGTGTATTAATTATCGTTTTTTAGGAATACATTTTCGTACGTATGTGTTTTTAAAACTACGTCAAAATTTAATTTTTGTGGCTAAAATGGTGTTCGTGTACCTTGGCCCGGTCCAAGTCATGACCAAGATGTTATGAATTAATATTGAAGTGATCAATTTGTTTTTTCTTTTATGTTGTTCCTTTAAAATAAGTTTTTAAATAATATTGAAGTCCTTTGTTAAGTTTTTTTTTAAGGTAAAGAAACTTTTTTTTTTTATTTAAAACTATTATTTGAAGTAGAAAAAATTTTATCAAAAAAAATTAAGAGGTTTGCTTTTTTTCTGTTTTTTGAAATAAACTAAGAATGGTTTTACTTTTTATTGAAAAAAATTAAAGTTTTCGCCTTTAAACTAAAGGAAAACTTTCAATAGTATTTTCGGTCCAAGGTACAATACTCCACATGGACCAAGGTACAATCACGTTTTGTACCTTGGACCGTTTGAGGTTAGCATATAAAAGTTAAGTTTTCTAAGGAATGGTAAGCAATATCCTTTTGGTAGTTTCGCCATATCATATATAAGACTTCAGGTAATAACTAACAAAAAACAAAAACTAATGAAAAAACGACACATAAAATATTTGCAAAAAACTGAAATCTGGACCAAGGTACATGACCTTCCTCTACTGGTAACTTGGAAAACATTCCCAGCTCAGTACCGGTGTGGACCTACGGCTACGGTATACAACTTTGAGGTTGCACCAAGAAAACAAATGCCATTATTTTACAATCTTTTGTAAATAAAGTGCTTCGAGAAATTGTAAAAGCACCGTGGTATATTAGAAACGACGATATCCACAGGGATCTCGGAATACCTACAATCGAAGCTGAAACTAGAAGCTTTGCGCGAAAGCATAGAAACCGACTAATCGGACACACCAACAGTACAGTGCCACAAATTTTGGATGAGAGCAATTTATTGCGCCGACTATACAACAAAACCTTTCGACTTATATAGGGATATAGGGATTAACCGCGTCTAAATTGCGGAACATGCAGGATCTTTCATTTGGAAGGTAACCTGTCAAAAGATTTCATTTTGTGATAGAAAAATTGATTGATAAGTTATATCTTAGTTGCAGTACCTATCTACAATTTATATCGAAGGGTGGTGTTTTTAGTCAGTAAGAATCTGACGCAGGATT
Organism: Cheilosia scutellata; assembly: GCA_955612985.1. NCBI lineage: Eukaryota > Metazoa > Arthropoda > Insecta > Diptera > Syrphidae > Cheilosia > Cheilosia scutellata. Next base: position 118,245,088 of record OY015312.1, read on the forward strand.
TTCAACTATACCCTCAGAAAAAATAATTGTCTAAAAGACCATGAAACCTCATTAAAAGTGTATAGTCCTCAGCAAGTATAACGCAAAATTACGGAACACATCAGTACATCGCAACAACGGAACGTCCCGAGTTCACATAAACTAGGTAATATGCTCCTCGTACCGGTCGTCCATTTAGCCACTTTCTAGTGATAAGTTTTGGGCAATTTGGGACTACTCTGAAGAGGCTTGCACACAGAGTGTCTCTGGTTCCACCAAAGACTCTTAATCTTAGTCATCCAGTTCTTCCTTTATTTTAGACCACAATTTGATAATTTATTCAAGGGCGTGTCAAATCAGGAAAGCATACACAAAGCCCTCCCCCTGGATGACAGCAATTTATGCGAAAGTGCTTTTCCATTAAACTTCTGTGCATTCCTTAAAGTTATATACCGCCAGAGTGCATTGCTGTTGGAAACTTCTTGATTAAACCCAAGAAATGCGAACAGAATCTTAAAATTACCCACAAATGGCTCTTCAAACCACCCCCTGGGATATTTTTGTTGTTGTTCATTCAGAATGTGTTTCTCCTATACCAAATTGAACTGCAATCGATTGGAAATTAAATTATTTCTCCACAACAAAGGACATTGTATATACGCCATGAACTATAACATTGCGCGCAATAAGGAAGGCATCCTGTAGTTCACAGCACTCAACAAACCCTGTTCACACTCACCCATCATCGAATAGATCCGCATACATACTACCGGTTCAGCGATCAACTAGTGGGTAATACCCACTGGATATAGCTACCGAAAATAAAAAAAAAAAAAAAAAAAAAAAAATGGGTCAAAAGCAGTTCCAACAATTGCTGTGCAATGTCCAAAACAAGAATTCCTAATCACTACGGATGTCGTGCTGTGCAGAGTCATATAGCCTCAAGGGTGAAGGTATATATGTGTAAGTGCACAAAATTCACCCCATTCTCTGCGAATGTCCTTAGTGGTGGACACAGGGTTTCGTACATTAAATTTGTTGGTTAAGAAGAGTTGCAGACGCTGCGGTATTTCGTGCGGTGGCTTCTTGGATGTAATTTATTAGTTTAGTTTTCTTTTTTCTAATTCAAAAAGAAATGAGCAAAAACAATCAAAAAGTTTATCCAGGGACGTGGTAATTTTTTTTACTTATAGTAAAAGGATTCAATTTAATGTTTTATTGGACTGGAAATGATTGCATTATTGTTGTCCGTTCATAAGTGTCTTTGGATTCATTCAGTGTGGTCCAGTTTCATTTGCTGAACCGAATTTCATCAGTTAATGACACAACTGATGCCTATAATGATGATGAATGCCGCCTTAGATAAAAAGCCGCCAACGCATGACTTGCATATCTGATGGGTGCGAACGGACAAATTAAGACAAAAAGCCACTTTGACATTCACGAGGCAAGACGGGCCATTTCATTAGCCTCCTTGAAAATAATTATGCCCAGATGGATAAATGAATGTCCCAATCGCAGTGCAGACTTCTAATTTATGACCATCCTCCTTGCTTTCTGTGATTCTTAACTTCCTCCAGACATCTCTGCAGTCATGCTTGGCGTATCTGATGTTGCCAAGTCATTGAAATGAAATTGAGTTTTCTAATTTGACCCAGATACGATAGCACACTTTGAGGCAAAAGGGAGGAGAAGAAACAACAAATTTTTATCAAACAAGTCACACAGCGTAATCGTATACCACACACACTGTATCCATATCCACCATGGATATGTGTCGCTATGCGTTATAGTCAAAATCATATTTTTTTTCATTGTTGCCCTTTCCTCCCATCAGCTAGCCTTGGGGCCAAAGGAACTGCGCTGCCACTCGAAGCGAACGGATGAATAGCGGAACAGAAGAAAGTAAGAGGGTTGTTGTTGTTTGTATAGTTGTGGAGTAGAGGATGTGTGTTTGAGTTTGAACTATAAAAGCCGGATCCTTGATGCGTAAACACACAGAAATAAAAGATGATATAAGGATAAACTATATATTCGAGGGGGGGAAACAAAAAACATCTGCACAAGGATATACGGCACACATCCTGAGAAGTGCATTCTATATTGTGAATAAATAAGATGCTTGAGTATGATAGGGTTGCCATTTAAGTGTGGGGTAGTTAAGTCGCGGTAGTCTGGCTCTGGCGGTAGAATTTTACACATCACTTGTCACTCGTTATTTATGTAGGTTATAGTATTTAGGTGACATACTTCTGTAAAATATAAGCAGCCATTAGATTGATCCGAGGTCGTACATCTAATGGATTTGGGTCAATTTTGCAGATACAATCATATAATGAGATTAGTGGATAATTACCATAACTTTGCGGGGTACCTACTGAAAATCATTTGTAGTGTCCATGGGACGGGATGCTGTAAGATGAAAATGTTAAATCAAACACTTTGCTTCATGTAACTTCGAAAACGAAAGCAATTTTCATTTGCTCGGAAGCGACAAAACGAAAGCTATCTCATTGACATTTTCGTTTTTTGTTTGCTTTATGTTACTTCAAAAACGAAAAACAATTTTCGTTTCGTACGAAAAAAAACAACGACAGCTTTTTCATTGACGTTTTTAATCTTCTTTGATTATTTCGACAGTTAAATCCAATTTGCGTTTTTTTCTAACAATTAAGGTGTCAAAAGAAAGAACGTCGGGCAGACGCTGCGGAGGGAGAGCTGGCGACATTTGTTCATAATTATTTTGTCAACAAAATGTTGGTTAATTTTTGGGTACATAGTAGTTTTCGGATACATGACAGATGTGGAATTCTAGCGGACCTGGGTCGGGCGCTTTAGGGGTTAGGGGGCCCCAAAGTTGTAAAAAATCTTGAAAAAAAGTATTATAGCTTTAACTCTGAATCTTTGCATGATGAATCGCAACTGACCGCTCAAATTTTAGTATATCATCTAGTACATACTGTTGAACATAGAACTTACATGCCAGAGCAAAATTCCGGTTGCAACACCTTGCCAGAGCGCATCAAAGCGCATGATGAGTAAGGCCCTTTTGATTGGTTTGTGTATGAAATTGTTGCATAACTTCGAAGGTATGTACCTATATACACGATTTCAAATATTATAACTCATTCTGAAAGGTTATTTCATGATCTCTGAGATCTTTTGAAAATATTTCATTTTAAAATCCAACATTTCGAAATTAACTATATTTTTGGAATTATTTTTGGACGCAACCCCTGGAAGATGTTTCGGAGAAGTTTTCATTCGGAATTCACGTTAACTTCGAAGGATTTTGCCCAAAATTGGTTAAAGGATTATACACTTAAATTAAGGCTGTGAAACTACTCAGCAAGACCTCTTTGGCCTTAATTACCCAAAATGCAATGAAATATGCATGTGGGTGAGAAGAAGTTTTTACTTGGCTTAGTCGAGGTTGTGGAATGTAAGCCGAAAGGGTTTCTGGGGTAGGGTAGAATTAGGGATCCCTACGTTATCTCCTTTTCCAAGATCTCTTATTGGACATAACCTCTTAATTTTTTTATCTCTTTTTCCAAAATCTTACGGAACGAAATCCTCTATGCCAAAATCTCCCATCTACATACATAATTATTAAATCCCTCGTTAAAATCCTCTGTTCGCATAATTTAGAATTTATCCGTTTTTTAAACGCGTAGTTTTGAAGTAAAGTTAAGCAAACAATACAATATAAACTGTGCATAATACAATACAATATACTAACCAATTTTGCACCAAATCCCACAGTGACCACAAGTAGGGGGGTTTTGACCCGTGCGAATTTCCTCTCAGGCTCTTTTAGAGTAAGGGATTCCAGCACAGGGTATTATGGAACAGGGTATTTTGGAAAAGGAGATTTCATCACCAACCAAGGAATTATTGTCCTTCTTCTTTGGAGGAGGCTACAAGTGTCATTGGATGGGTTTTGGCCGAGAATATAGTGGATGCCAGAATTTAAGAGAGGAAGAAAATAAAGGGTGATTTTTTTGCTGTTTGGATTTCCAGCCCCTTTTTTTGACAGTTCACGTGTGATTCGTGACACGTGTCAAAGTAAAAAATGCTCAATTAGCATTGCTATTTCACCATGAATAGACTTACGCCCGAACAACGTTTGCAAATTATTGAATTTTATTACCGAATATAGTGGTCAGTAATGATCTCACATTTTGGACGTCTAGATTGGGCAATTTGACGCCGCTGGACTATTTTTTGTAGGGATATGTGAAGTCGCTCGTCGCCAGCAACTACTCGTATTCCCGCCTTGGAAGACAGCATAACTCGTGTTATTGGTGAGATACCGGTCGATATGTTGATATGTTGGAAAAGTATGCAAAAATTTAGATTCCGGATGGACCACTTGAAGCATATAATCACGGTCAACATTTACACAAAATAATAATCAAAAAGTAAATGACAAGAATTGATTATCGAGTTTATTAAAAAATTTACTCAATTCTGGAAATTTTCGTTTTTTTTTTTTTTATCAAACGCTTAAAAAAGCACCCATTAGTTGGTAGGTATGAAATTTAGACTACACTGCTTCTTAAACATTTGCGAAGAGGAAGAACAAAAACGAAAGGAGTTACATTTAGAAAATTTTCGCTTTCACTTGATTCCCTTCGTTTTTAAAAAAGCGAAAGCGGTTTTCGTTTCGGTTTTTAAAAAATCCCACCCCAGGTTAAATTTTACTCTTCCCATTCAATTATAAACACCGAGGCTCCTTCTGTAGAATAGATTCCATACTTTTGTCTCTAATTTTGCTTTTCAACTATTTTCTCTTCTTCGACACAAAACAGTTGGCAACCCTATAATACCAACGTTACTAGCACACATACTAATCGCACTGCGGCATGCAACAAATGTGCAGTTTTCCATTATTCTGTCTCCATTTGTTAATATTTGCCAAGAACTAGCGAACAAGACTTTATCCTTCTGCTACGAATAATATCCTTGCCATGCAATTGAATATGAAAATTTAATTGAACCCAAGTTTGTCATAAAAGTTTTCTCTCTCCTAGTATATGTAAATTATAAATACCCATATCCTTGAAGTGAAATTTATTTATATCAACTAATTGAAATAAGGGCAACAGGATGCTGTTATTTGGAGACGACCAACTCATATAAATACCGTCCTAATTCGATGATGATGTAATAAGGACAAAGCAACTCTTGTCAGCACATTTAATTTCAATCAGCAAACTGATTCGTTTGTCAAATTCCAAGGGAAAACCCCTAATAAGATCCTTTTAGTTAAATCAACTGTGCCCACCCAGGGCTAACAAGCTGCCATTGTGTATCCATATACGATATACCCATTTAATGTATCCTTTCAAATTGAATAAATACAGTGAATTGTGTGTGTATGTGACCCTCATTGGAGAAAACATGCATAACCTATATATACTACGTCAATCATTCCAACTCCAAGTCGATATGGTCATCTTCATCTATAACAAACTATTTCATTAGTTGCCCAAATACTTGCGGGGTAGTCAGTGTTTACGATTTGAGGGTCCCCAATGCAAACACCAGAGAACGGGAAGTGCTTGTTTGGTTATGACATTGACACTGGATGTGGCTGAGGAGGATTACGATTACGAGTACTTCTCAAAATTCGATGAAGTTCTCATGGGAATTCACACAGATGGCACGGAACAACTTTAAATCCACTGTATGCCCGCAGCCATAAACACTTTACGTTCTTTTGATGATCTATATACATCAAGTCTTACCTGTAACACTCTAAGCACTGCATACATTTTCACTCAAGCAAAATAAGGCAGTCAGCTTTGCTCCCTTCAATATGGGAAATCTCTTTAAAGAAGCCAAGGACGCGTGGAGCTACACGTACTGAGAGAAGAAGAAAAAAATTCATTTGACTTGGAGGCAAAGCTATATTAACATTCCAAGACACTTAAAGCTCCAACATCAAACCGTGACAGCAGATCCGTCGTGGTTAAAAGTGGAAGTGTCATGACGCTGCAAATCTACACATTATCTGGATACTGGTGAACGTGACACCACCCAAGGCAAGGGAAAACCTCAATAAAACGAGGCGAGGAATTTTTCAACTTAATTTTGTCTAGAGAGGTGATTCTTATTTTTTTTTTGTTCGTTCAATCGTGTCCTGGATAGCTCCCAAATGAATTGATTTATTACTTTAGGGATTTAATTCGAGTCCAAATTGTGGTAGTTAACGAATTCAATGCGAGATGGTTGAGCTATAATGTCGATGTCCTGGTGCGATGGGATTCATGTCTGGAGATAATTAATTATGCTAGAAAAAATCATATGTTATTGGGAGATATATTATTAAATAACAATATATCCGAAGGTAAAATAAAGACGTCAAATTGTTGTCCGTCAAAATATTGGGCATTTATGAAGTCGAGGTTTATGGAGCTATGCCTAGTTTTTGGACCACATCTTGTGTAGAATGATGATGGGTAAAGGTCGCTTCTCCATTAAGATCGGAAACAATTTTACCGATACCTCTGATGTTTAAAAACTATCGAGACAAGATAATGCGCTGTCATAACTTGGATTCGGCAAAATGAATAAATTCTGTGAAGCTTGCCCAAAGGTACTAACTGCACAATTTTTTAAAAGTCTACAAATTTTATTAGCATACGCTGAGGACATTGGCAACATTGGTAGAACTAGCAGCTAGCTGTCACTGGCGCGTTTGCAAATATTGGGCCGGAGGTGGCAAAAATTAATTTAGTTGTAAATGAATTAAACTTGTGAACAAGAAGAAGTTTGCGCAGTAGCGCAGTGGTTAGTGTGCGTGTGCTGGACTACTGTGCGAGGGATCCCAGTCTCCTTCCTTCCTTACTTACTTACTTAGATGGCGCTACAGTCCGGGGTGGACCTGGGCCTCAACCAACACGCCTCTCCAGTTAGCACGATCTTTGGCTAACCGCCTCCAGTTGCGCACTCCAAGTTGGTTGAGGTCCCCTTCCACTTGTGCGCGCCACCTAAGGCGAGGTCTTCCTCTACTGCGTTGTCCCTCAAGGTTGGAATCGAAGACTCTTCGGGCCGGAGCGTTGGTGTCCATTCGCTCTACATGTCCTAGCCATCTTAGTCGACTGATACGTACTTTTCTGACCAGGTCGATGTCGCTGTACAGCTCGTAGAGTTCGCTGTTAAATCTCCTCCTCCAAAGCCCGTCAACGCAAACGGGACCGAAAATCACTCGAAGAATTTTGCGTTCGAAGCGACCAAGGAGTCTCCTTCCATTCGTCCCAAAAATAGAAACTCACACAAACTGGTGCCGAGAAGCTAGGTTTTGGGTGTCTACCCGCCTGTTGCGCCACCTATTTATTTTTTTTTTTTTTTAACAAAAAGTGTTAGAAGAATACTTACGTTAATAGATTGTAGAATCTCTAAAGTATTTCTTTTATTATCCCTCTTTTTTTTTATTCCGAAAAGTGCGCATATAATACGTTCAGCTGTTTCGCCTTCCAATTGGTGCTTTTTTTTAAAGGTGGTATCGTAAACTGTGGTGACCTTTAAGCTGTAGCCTATACTAGGTTTTTGATATCATGCCTACGTAGATTTAAAATCCTCTTGGAATTCTTATTCAAATACTGGATATAACTTTTGGCCTGTCTAAGGTCTGAGATCTTTTCCTAATATGTGAGATATTTCGCGTCTTACCAGGTTTTTATAGCCAAATTATGATTAACGCAGAAGTGTTAAAGTTTTATTCTTCTCTGGGCAGTTCGTCAGCTTTTTTGTTTTCCCGAATTCCCTTACGCCGGAAAACCCACCACAATTAGGTTTTATTATCTACTGACGCTGGCGGTCTGTAACCTCGCAGATTATGTGAAGTTCAGATAGGTAGCTCATTAGTGGATGCTCCCTAGACCTTAACACTTTCGTTTGTACCAAACTTAGTATAAGCTACGTATTGACAGTTTATTTTGCAGTATGGCTCAGTGGCTTGTGTGCTGGACTATTGAGCGAGGGGGTCTCAGGTTCTAGCCCCGGCATAACACAAATTACATCTTAAGGTTATTTCTACTGCGCCACATCTCGCGAAAGTCTATAACAAGCATGAGAGTCTTACCTGGAAAAGGCCTCTCAATTCAGTCGTTCTGGCTCGGCATAAAATTATAGATCTCTTCCACTCGTCCAAAAAAAAAAAGGATGTTTGTCCTATAGCTACGGTGACCATCCGTCCCATATTTCCCGGGACAGTCCCATATTTCAATCGACTGTGCCGATTTTTTTTTAAAGACATACGGGACGTACAAATGTCCCGTATTAAATTTTTAGTCCTGTATTAGTCCCGTATTTCCATTATAAACTTACTTTTTAAATTATTATTCAAACTCTTTATTAATGACAGTTCGCACACGACACAATAAATGTATGAAACATGTTCCCGCAATTGCACTATTGGTATTTACGATAGAAAAATTCGAAAAATTTCTCGGAAAATTCGAAAATTCGAGAGAAGCGGAAGGTGTTTTTATAAATCGAGAAGTGACTGAAAGACAGTTTTCAAGTTGTTTCACCGGGTGCGGAGCATTTGTCTTAGACATGTCTACGACAAATGTGTTCAATATGTTTTGTGCCTATTTTGTTGTTATACCCTCCACAGGAAGGTATATTCACTTTGTCATTACATTTGTAACGCCAAGAAGGATTCACCGGAGACCCTATAAAGTATATATATTCTGAATCAGGATCACATTCTAAATCGATTTAGCCATGTCCGTCTGTCTGTCTGTCCGTCTGTTGAAAGCACGATAGCGTCCAAACGAATTGACCTAGGGGAATGAAATTTTGTGAGAGGACTTTTTTTTACCGTCGTCAGGTTGGTATTGAAAATGGGCTATGTCGGTCAAGTAGTTCTGGTACCTCCCATACAAAACCACTATTAGACCCATGTGTATCTACGTCTGTTGAAATCACGATAGCGTCCAAACGAATCGACTTAGTCAACTGAAATTTTGTGAGAGATCTTATTTTTACGGTCCTCAGGTTGGTATTGAAAATGGGCTATGTCGGTCAAGTAGTTCTGGTACCTCCCATACAAAACCACTATTAGACCCATGTGTCTCTCTGTCTGTTGAAAGCGCGATAGCGTCAAAACGAATCGATCTAGGCGAATGAAATTTTGTGAGAGGACTTATTTTTATCGTCGTCAGGTTGGTTTTGAAAATGGGCTATGTCGGTCAAGTAGTTCTGGTACCTTCCATACAAAACCACTATTAGACCCATGTGTATCTCTGTCTGTTGAAATCACGATAGTGTCCAAACGAATCGATCTAGGCATGTGAAATTTTGTGAGAGGACTTATTTTTATCGTCGTCAGGTTCGTATTGAAAATTGTCTATGTCGGTCAAGTAGTTCTGGTACCTCCTATACCAAACCAATATGGCATGGCAAACATTTTGCATAACTTTAATGGAGTGGAGGGTATCAAAGCATCGGCCAGGCCGATGATAACACTTTTACTTGTTTTTACTTCATGAAGGAATTTGTAAATTATGTCTTCCCTTCAATGTAATAATTTATGGAATAGTCCAGTCCAGTAATATCGCCCTTGACGCAGTTTTGCATAGAAGCAAATCCATGCCCTAGCACTTGGCTTGACTAAGATCAATTTAGTTCATAATGCCATTAACCCTATAGGCTTATACAGGTATACCTGTCTAGTGTCTAGTCTACCATTTGTAGGATATATACAATGAGCGTCAAAAGTAAGTCAACACCAATGCTATTTGCATTTGCCTTTGGAATTTGTTAACAATTTCTTTTAAAATATTTGTAAAGTATATTTTGCTGGTCAAATTGAAATATGATTTGTTATTTTGTTATTTCGTTATCAACGTTTTTACAGATTGCAGATTTTTAAGACCTGTTTCCAGATCATAAAGAAAAACCTGTCACCTAAATTACCATATATATTACATATTTACTTAAGGTGGGCTACAGTCCGGGGTTTGACCTAGGCCTCAACCAACAAGCTTCTCCAGCTAGCTGTCTCCAGTTTCGCACGCTAACTTGGTTTAGGTCCCCTTCCGCATTTGCATGTGCCACTTGAGTCGCGGTCTTCATCTACTGCGCCGACCCTCGGGTATGAATTCGAAGATCTTCCGGGCGGGAGCATTTATGTACGTGACCCAGCCACCTCAGTCCTCTCTTCTGACTAGATCGATGTCACTGTATAGCCCGTACCTATACAGTTCGTCGTTGTATCTCCTCTTGCATTCACAGTTACTCGAAGAATTTTCCTCTTAAAACAACCAAGAGAAACCTCATCGGCTTTTGATAGAGTCCATGCCTCTGCGCCATAGAGAAGAACTGGGACGATTAGGATCTTATAAAGGGTTACTTTAGTTATTCGAGAGAGGGATCTGCTACTCAGTTGCCCAAAGAGACAGCGATTGACCAGAGTTATTCTTCGTTTAATCTTAACGCTGCTGTCATTATCCGAGTTCATTATAGCGGAGCCTAGGTAGACAAAGTCCCTAACCACCTCAAAGTTATATTTGTCTATTAGGTATCCAAACATATTATACGTTATATAAATCTATAAATCTTCAAATTGGATTTTGACATAAAATAAAAAATATCCGCTAAAACCGTTCCATCATGATCCTACTAGGATTTCCCCCCCCCCCCCCCCCCTTCTACAGGGATTTCATATTTGGCATGAAATATAAAACTGATTTGCGAGGGTAGGTGCACAATATATTTTCAAACTCTAGTGCCCATCGTTATTGATCTACCGGTACTTTGTCGCAAATAAACCCATCCCAATAGAGTCCTTAGTATTTGATGTACCTTCGTTACGCTTCCATACTTTGCCTACAAGGAAAAAAAAAAATTTAAATGTAAATCCTTTTTCTATCTGTTTGTTTGTACCCTAAGGGTATCGGAAGGAGTTAGTCCATAGTAGCTGACATACTTTGGAATGTGAGTAAATGTCACCTATTCCTCGAAGCTAAAAGTATGTAAGAAGGTTTCAAAGAAAATGACTTTAATCCTCCCCTTTGCGGTAATCCATACAACGCCTTAGCTTTCTTTTACCCAGTACATATACTGAAAGACTTGTATAAGTGCTTCCAGAGAAAGTATAATATCGAATTACAATTAAAACAAAAATTACTCCACGTGTATTCCCTTCGAAAGGAAGAAAAAAAAGGACTTCCTAAAGCCCTCAAAAGTTCCCACAGACTCTTCTTTGATTACGGAAATAAATGCCATTGTGAAGGAGAAATTCCATTTAACGACGAGCGTAATATGTCTTTAGTGAGTACGACGAGGATTAAGTCTTCTATAGCCAAAGGCACGCGTGCCATTAACATACCCACGTTCGCAGTCATTGTATATACCACGGTCCTTAATTTACTTTATTATTTTCTTCAGTTTTTTCTACTCAATACTTCAGTGCAATCATTTCTGGGAAGATCCATTTACTCATTGTTCCTTTGCAATAAAAATTATGTACAAGTACTTTCACACTGGTTATGTGTGTCCTTTTTTTCCTGTTATTAATATCGTTATTTCTCAGTTGTGTCGTCAATGAGGACTTTATCTTTCAATGGATGGCCTAAGGACATTGCCCCTATAGGATTTAGTTCACACGCGCAAAAAAAAAAGAAAGAATGGAACTGCTGAATTAGGAACAATAATTCTCACGAGATGCTTTTGGGTGAAGTTTTTATTATCCGCCTAAAAAGGATATTATGGTGGGTTTTCTGTTTTCTCAGCTTGTTATCTCGATATTTTTCCTTTTAATAGAGTGATTTTGGACAACAGGAAACGGAACGAAATGCTTTGCGTTGTTTTTGAGAAGTTACTAAATCAGGTGAGGACATTCTGGAACTGACGCTTGGATAACTTTGATTTAGTGGGGTACTTTGGGTCGAATGTTTTTCGGATTAGAAATAAAGGATGTTTTCTTTAGACTGATTAATCTTCCAATTAAAATAAGCCATCATTTTTGACAGTTCTTTCACAGTATTGTGTGAAAAATTATGACTTACATTAGAAGAACGCTTCTTGTTTTTTTTTCTACGGAAGAATCTTGATAGGTCAAGACTCACTTGGTTTGTGACCAAGGAAATTATGGGGTTTCTGGAGTGAGAGAAATCGACATGAGACACTGGGTGGTGTGGTCCTCACGCTGGTGGGATTATCGGGTCTTAGACGGCATTGCAGTCAATGATTAGCGCTTATTTCTCAAAAATTATGGACGACAATGATCCTTTCAGTACCTACTATTTCGTTCCAGTCGCTATGTATTTTTTTTTTTCGGCTGCATCTATGGATGTGGTAATCATCTAGAGATGCAGTGATAAGATCATGAACGATTCGAACGACTACGCCCTTGATCCACTCTCCCGGCGGGTCTGCCGCCAGTTATTTCTCACGAGGCCGGTTAGCACTTCATGCTGCATCTTAGACTGTGTCAGGTACTTTTGGTAGGCGCAGTGGTTATTATGCTGGACTTATTCGAACTCGACATAAAGTTGTAGGTCCCTTCCAATCGTCCCATGGACGTTTACGCCAACCGTTTATTTATTTTTTATTTGAGAATCACTCTTGCCAATCGCTGTTTCTTCGGGCTAAGAAGGCATCTAAGAAGTAAGGCCCTCTCGCATAGAATCAAGGAGATATTATATAAGACCCTAATCATCCCGGTCCTGTTGTATGGTGCAGAAGCATGGACTCTGTCTAAATCGGATGAAACCCTCCTTGGAAGTTTTGAGAGACGATAGTATTGATGGAGCGTGAAGGAGAAGATTTAACGACGAGCTTTATGGGCTATACAGCGACGTTGACCTGGTCAAAAAGCTGGAGAAACAACGGCTGAGATAGCTCAGGGACGTGGAGCGTATGGACAGAAAAGCACCAGCCCGATGAGTCTTTGAGTCCACCGCTGAGGTACAACGTAGCAGAGGAAGACCCAACCTTAGTTGGCGCGCACAATTGGAGGATGTCCTCATCCAACTTGGTGTGCGTAACTGGGGGCAGCTAGCTAGGGACCGAGCTGGCTGGAGCGGCTTGTTGGTTGAGGTCGTGGTCCACCCCGGACTGCAAGCGCCCCAAAAGTAAAAGAAAATGAAGAAAACAACAATGACCTTTTTGAGACTAGACCAGGCTACAATCTGTAAATCCAATGCACAATAGCACCGGTTCGTCGAGGCTTACAAAAAAAAAAAAAAAAAAACAAACAATGAGTTCCTGAAGCACCTCGCAAGTGGATGGTAATCTCAACCAACGTGGAAAAAGGCGGTGGGTATGGGTAGTAAAGATCGGTCTCACTGGAGAGGTTTTCGGTAGAGACTCAAGTCTAGCCCACATTGACTCAGTCATTCAAGTTCTACTTTGAATAGAAAGTCATTTTTAAACCTTCCAATATTCACATGTTCAGCTCGCCTTTTTATACCTTCTATAAATTCATCAAAAAGCTTACACGAATAAATCCCATACACAGGCATTTAGCCATAAATGTATGTAACCTCATAAACCATTTAACAAATGACTTTTGAATTTTAGTATTTCGCAGAAGACTTACCACGTTTCATGTTATAACATTTGAATCTTCGTAAGACAAACATGTTCGAGGTATATACCCGGATTAACAGGAATCCTTCTCGAGAGTATTTATTTGCTTGACAGACACAAAGCGAGAAAGGAACGTTTGAAGACGCTGTCGTTTTCGGGTTACATTAAGCCACAAAACTCACACACAAACCAGTAAACCCTTATAATCAGCTATGTACTGTCTGAGCTTCGTTGTGTTGCTCTCTTTGCAGATGGATAATTTCTGCGTTTTCTTTAATCGGTCCTTGTACTCTTTCTCTGTATTTTTAAGGGTAACCTTGTAAATAATCAAATCAGAATTTATCTGCAAATTGTTTCGAAGGGAGTCCCGACTCCCGATGGGACATCATGTATATATAGATAAGGATGTCTGATGAAGTGGAGTTATTCGTGGCTGATTGCATATCAGACCGTTTTTCGACAAACGACGTCTTTGAACTTTGAGCTGTGTGCGTATAAGCTGAAGAAGTGCTGCTTAACAAAATTACATGATTGAGGTTATTTATGGTTGATTAGACGTTCAACCAACAGATGAATATGGCTATGATGAGGAAGGACGAAGAGTGGAATGAATATAAATTAAGCAGCACAGATGTTCGGTTTCATTTCAAGGATTGCAAAGGCTCAGAGTTTGTTAACTTTAGACTATTTAAAATCCCTCCCCACAGCGCCGAACGCTATATTGAACGTGCAATTCTGTGGATAAGTTTCAACCTCGTTTCTTCGTCCATATTTACTGCTTTGTCCATTACCACGCGCAAAGGGAAATGAATATTTCCTTTGATTTATGTCCTCGATGTTACCCGCCAGAAGACTACTCGCAATCGTCCATAAATCATACGCAAACTAAGACAACCGTGGGCTACGTGCAATCAATGAACTATACACACCATGTCCCGCTGCATATCGTGTCAAGGATATCTCATCTAAAGTGTCAAAGGTCATATTGAGGAGAACAAAATTCTGACACCGACGACGGTTCTACTATGAATTGCCACTCAAGGGTGGGCTTTTCTATATCTGTCTCCTTTCCGCGAATAAGTCGAAAGGACTTCTCCTCTGAGTGACGATTTTATGTCACTGCGCTGACCACAACAGACAAGGCAGGAAATTAAATCTGTATCCTTAGGGCAGGCACGTTTTCTAGTTTAGTTGAAAACAGATCCCTAAAATTGCCCGCTCGTTTATATAGTTTTTCCCCCCATATGAAGCGTGTCATTAACTCTTTGCAGGACCGCAATTAAAAATGTACATCGGAGTGGGCACTTAATATTTGACTCTGAAGAGCTCCATCGAATTAAGTGCCAAATTACTTAACCACCGAATAATGACACTGCATAGCACGCAAAGGACCCCATCACCGCACTTGAGGGAATTTTGTCATTTTTATTATGACATATTGTTATGATGACTGTCATCCGGATGCGGGTGGGGGTAGGGTTCTTTCTCGCTGAGACGCCACTTAAGAAAATCTCACCGCATAATCGTTGCAATGCAGTTGAGTGTTTTTTTCCTTCGTCCCTACATTTTCTGACACTTGAATAATCCTTCAGTTGTGTAAATGTAATTGAATGTTCGCTTCAGAATTTGTGCAATAAAGGATACACAGGGGATGTCAGTGTCTGACAGCGAGGAAAGCAAATATCATGAGAGTGCATTTTCATTTTGAAATGAAATTTAATGTTTCACCCGACAACGATGACGACGACAACGACGAATGTCCTGAAGCATTGAATGGGTGTAAATGAGGTGGTTTTTCGTTTCTCTTTTAAGAGTTTTCTATACGGAAAGGATTAAGTGGAGGCAACAGATTTAATAGAAAGGATACGAGAAGAAAGAGTAACTTTTTACGTGTTTGACGTTTTGGCGCTTCCGGTGGAGGGAGGAAATTGAACTGTTTTTTTTTGGTCAGCCAGATGGTGTCAGTTGAATCGGATGTGGTCCATTGTAGTCAAAGATTAGAACGCAAAAGGGAGTTTTCTAACTGGTAATCGTACTGCTGGAATCGGAAACAAGTTCTAGTTGAGTTTTTTGATTTTAGGAGAACAGTTTTTAGTTCTCGAAGGATTGCGCTTGATTATATGACAGTACTAAGCTTCTCATTAATTTTTACATGAGTGCGTTTAGGTATTATGATTAAGTAAGAATGTATTGATACTAGGTGGAGATAGAAGAAACGATTTCTAAAGCCCCAGTTATAGCTATCAGTAAAAAATGTTTTGTTTTTTAGCACTTAAACTTAATGGTTGCACTTAATCTTGGTCTTAAAATGTTGCTTTTAAATTATAAAAATAGTTCGTAAAAAAAAATATTAAGCAATTGATCTTTAAATTTTCTAGAAAACGAATTAAACGATCTTCTCAGTCAATTACACAACAATTTCCACTGAATTCCTATGATATGCTATGTTTAAATGTTTCAGTTTTGTTCTGTTTTGTGTTTTTACGGATGCATTTTATGGATAGCTATAACCGACGCCTAAACCTCAAACGCAGCCAATTCTAGCCCTGCAGTGAACAGTTATAACAGATATAGTTTTTAGAAAGCGTACAAAGTTGCCTTTAGCTTTTCAAAGTGATCTAGGAAAATCAAATACCAGATGGGATTTTAATGGTAGAGACAGAGTCTACTGCCTAGTAGATTGCTTCTTGTAAAATAGGACATTTATCGTGAGCAAGATGGCTTTACCATTGACAGGGTGCCTAGTATAGGAACATTAGGAAGAACAAAATCAAGACCCAAAAAAAAAAAAAACACAGGTATGGCACTCAATGCTCACGCTCTTCACCGAACTCCTCCTATGCTTTGACATCTAAGACCTATGGTTAATTTAAGGTTTCTATCACTGAGGTGCACTAAGAACAAAATAGGTCCATTGTGCGACCATTCAGAAGGACAGATAGGTGACATAGTGTCCGCTCCTGGAATCAGTTACTTTTTAAATGAATCTGGTAAATGTTCGCCAGTACTGGCATCGTTAAGATCATCTAGATCGTTAATATGGCCTTTCGGATACTGGTCCGAGAAGTTCGAACTGAAATCGATCGAATACCCAACCTTTGGGAATGCCAAAAATTGGTTATGACTTTGGTAAGTGTGGTAATGGTACCTCTCTTGTATTTTAGGTGTCCGGTGGAACTATTGCGGTCTAGCTTTGGGCTCATTAGCTTAGAGCTGTTGGATTCATCCAGTCTAACTGGGCCCATCTAAAGTTTGAAATTCATATAGAGGGTACTACCCGCACTAAGCTTTAAATGTTAAGTTCTACGATTCTCGCCAAAGTTTTGTGGGACATCTTTTATTGTCGGACTATAATCGGTCTTAAAGGTGAATCAGTTGTTTTACTTGCTTTATGTATAAAGACTATAAATACCACTTTCACACTAGGCAGGTACAGTGAGCGTCAAAAGTAAGTTAACACCATTGTAGTTTTCATTTATCTTTGTAGTTTGAAAAAAAAAAATGTATATTATTTCTGTAAAGTATTTTTTGCAGTTTTACAGATTGTTGGTTTTTTATTTTTAGACCTATTTTGAGACCCTAAAGGAAGCTCAAAACATCACTCAGTTTTGTTGCTCACAATAATAAGGGGTGTCCCATAATTCACGCAAATTTGAATTTTGCGCCATTTAATAGTAGGTACCTACAGTGATGCCAACGGAAAAAAAATATAACAATGTGACAGCTGACAGTTAGGGTTTAGTACAAATGAAGCGTTTTACGAAATAAAAATGCATTTTCATTGTTGACTAATATTTTAAAAATAATGGAGGTTTGTTCGAACAAAATCATCTTCAGTGATGAAGCTCATTTTCATCTTGATGGCTTCGTTAATCGTCAAAATTGTAACATTTGGGGTTCAGAAAACCCACGAATAATTGTTGAGGAACAAATGCATCCATAACGTGTGACTCTTTGGTATGGATTTTGAGCTGGAGGCTTTATCGGACCATTCTTCTTCGAAAATGCGGCTGGTCAGGCAGTAACAATTAATGGTGTTCGTTATCGTGAAATGGTAACCCAGATTTTAGTGCCTAAATTACAAGATATGGATGTGACCAACATGTGGTTTTAACAAGAAGACGCACTTCTTAAGTTTTGTAGCGAGATATACGAATGCGTCAACAACAATCTATTTACGGCTGGGCTTTTTATTGATTTAACTAAAGCTTTTGATTTAGTTAATCATGAAATTCTTTTAAGTAAGTTATATAGTGTGGGATTGCGTGGTTTTATTTATAATTGGTTAGCTTCATATTTAAAAAATAGAAGACAGAAAGTTAGACTTAATGGGATTTATAGTAAACTGTGTAGTATCAATGTTGGCGTACCGCAAGGATCGGTTTTGGGTCCCTTACTCTTCTTAATCTATATCAACTCCATCTTTTTCCAGAAATTTAAAGGTAAACTTACAGCTTTTGCTGATGATATAGCTATATCCTATGGTAGCAAGTCTCTCCTCAACCTAATTGCTGACGTCAACGCAGATTTGGATATTTTAAGACATTGGTTTATTTTGCACAAAATGATTTTGAGTAGTAAGACTAAATTAATGCACTTTAGTTTGTCAGGGTCGCGTGCCTTGTTTGATTGTGATATTTACTATCATTCTGCAAACTGTCGTAAATTTGCTCTAAAACTCAATGATAGTGTTTCTGCTTCCTGCGATAGAAATTTTGTCTTAGGTGTTCCTTGCTCAAATTCTTGTTTTAGGATTGATTTTGTGCAGTCTTTTAAATATCTGGGAGTTATTTTAGATAATAGATTAAACTGGTTTGATCATACTAATGCACTTAAAAAATATTTACTGTGTTGCTCCAGACAATTTTATAACCTGAGCTCATACTGTTCAGAAAAATTGTTAGTTATGGTCTATTATGGTATTGTTCACTCTAAGATTCAATATGGTATAACCTGTTGGGGGGGGGACATATTCTAATAAAATTAACCCTTTGATTATTTCTCAGAAACATATAGTGCGTATTATCCTTAGAAAAAATCGTTTCCATAGGAGCTTTGTTTTGTTTCAGGGGCTGAAAATTCTCCCTTTAAGACATCTCTACTATTATAAAGTTCTTAAGCTGTTTTTTATTAGGAGTGGGCATCTCTTTATCAGAAGAAATGCTCTACATAATTTGCGCATTAACTCCAATAACTATGTCAATATTCCTGCTCACAATAAAACTAATTTTAAAAAGTTTTTTACAATAGTGGCTCCTACCATTTTTAACAAACTACCTGATTCCATCCGACGTTTACGAATATTATCCATATTTCTACATCAAATAAAATCTTGGCTTTTTAATTTTAACTTACAACAAATTGAAAATATGTAAAAAAAAAATCACATATAAATGAATTTTGCGCGTTATTTTTTAAATTCCCACACACACATTTTTTAATTTTGAATTTTTTTTCGGACGGTGCATTCGCTACTAGCTTTAGCTTCGAGCTTAGCTATAGAGTGCACCCAACTTTATTAATTTATTGCTGGTATTAATTTATGGTTTCTTTTGTCTTGTTGACAGACACTTATTATTTTAATATAAGTAAATTATTGCAGTAAATTAATTTATTGTTCTTGAATTATGTTGAATTGTATACCTTCATAAATTAATAAATAAAATTCCAATTGTCAAAAAAAAAAAAAAAACAAGACGGTGCCACAAGCCATACAGCCAGAGAAACAATGCAATTACTGCATGAGTCATTTCCTAATCGTGTAATCGGCCGTTTTTGCGATCAGAATCTTTGCATCCAGATCTTGCGATTTAACGCCATTCGACCTTTTTTTTTTGGGTTTTTTGAAGTCAAAGGTCTATGCAAACAGGCCCACGACCACCTGTTGAAAGAGGAGATTGGGAGGTGTAACTTTTATTAATAAAGAAGATAAAATAATTATATTAATAAATTTATTAATATAAATTTGATTTATATAATTATTTTTATATATAAATAAAATAAATCCTTAATGAAATTCAGCCACATTTACATATGCGAAACGGCCATAGAAAATTTCAATAAAAGAGTACGTACTTGCCAGCAAAGCCGTGGCGGCCATTTATCCGATGTGTTATTCCATACATAAACATAACCTAAATATGTATATTCTATGAACCAATAAAAAAGTTGTTGGCGCAGTAGCGCAGTGGTTAGTGTGCTGGACTACTGTGCGAGGGATCCCAGGTTCGATCCCCGGAAAAACACAAATTACATCTTAAGGTTATTTCTACTGCGCCACCTCTCGCGAACGTCTGACAAACATCCGAGAGTATGATTGTCCTGGAAAAGCTTCTCAATTAAGCCGTTCGGACTCGGCATAAAATTGTAGGTCCCTTCCATTCGTTCCAAAAATAGAAACTCACACAAAACGAATGGTTGCGAGAAGCTAGGCCCTGGGTGTCTACCGCCTGTTGCGCCGCCTATTTATTTTTTTTAATAAAAAAGTTAAGCTTTCTTATTAAAAATCTGTATTTTCTATCAAATTTGATATACCCATAATGTCAAGAAGCTTTTTAGAGTACATTACAGTTTTAATAAGCAAAAATCTCGAAAAAAAAATCTAAAAAATCTCGATACGTATAGAAGGGCATGCTGCCCCCCTGCAACCCCCCTGCAACCCCCCTGCTTGGATTTACTGTTTGGATATGGGGTGGGTGCAAAAATAAAGTCTCGGATTTACTTTTTATTTTCGAGATTTTTTCGAGATATACCTAGTCTTTCGAGATTTTTGTACATTCGACATTTTTGCATTCGAGATGAAAAAAAAAAAAACTTTTCGAGATTTTTAGCATTCGAGATTTTTGTCATTCGAGATTACGTCATGATCCCAAATACCTTGGTTAGCATGGTTTTGTGGGAATCGGTTGAATGAGTATGCGAAAAGGCTTCGACATAATATTTTGAGCAGTTAAAACAATATAGGTGAACAGTTTTTATCTATTATTCCAGCTCTGAAAACCGATAGTGCGTTTCCAATTATGATCACAATGATGACATCTTATTCCGGACAGAGATTGGTTTCTGGAATTCTGAGGGATTCAAACAGCGAAGGTATTTAAAAAGCCAGATTCACCCTAATAGAGTAGGAATCCCTGTATAATAATTTAGGGTGTACATTTTGGAGTGAACTGAATTCCAACCAGGCTCTCGTCTGGTGGACAGTCCCCGGCTGATTAAAAAATACGAGAGGAACACATTTTTAAAAATTTTATAAAAAAACGTAGGAATCCCAAACAAATCCTCTAGCTGATGTTGATTTGAGCGAACAATTTACATCGAAGGACATTAGAGAAGATATTACCTACCTACAATGAAGAACTATACAAATTCTATGGACCCAGCCAGATTGTAGCAGGAAATTTGGACACAAATGCTATATCTACGGCCCGATTTATACGACTATCCTCCGGTATGAACAACTCGGTAGAGGAAGACCTTACCTTAAAAACACTGAGTTAAAAGGCTACTTAAGCCTTGTAATAAAATAATTTTATTAATTTAAGCAACAATTGACTTTCACAGTTCAGTTGCTTTCTTAGACCTTTAAGTAGTCGTAAAATATTGCAACTGCTTTACACGGGTTGGGTACCTCTATAAAACGCATCCTAAATTTGTTTATATTAGCGGTATTCTTATCCACCTATATTCGTCAAACATAATGTTATAAACCTTAATGTCAGCCTACTAAACAAGAATGTCTACTCAACCTCAAAGAATCATAAACAAAATAAAAGTACCTCGTCGATATAAAATTCCCTAAAGTAAAATCTGTATTCAACGTCGCTCATCAGCATATACTTGGCGTATATATAAAAAGACCGTAAAATGTCCCTATTGGATCAAATTCTAAACCAAATCCATTTGGAATCGCAGTTTTATTTACGAATTACCAACATAATTCATGGCGATAAAAAAAAAATGCCTTGCCAGTGCCCTAAGATAAAAAAATATACAGTCTGCGGGTGGTAATAACTACAACAAAGCAC
This sequence comes from Cheilosia scutellata, assembly GCA_955612985.1. Classification (NCBI taxonomy): domain Eukaryota; kingdom Metazoa; phylum Arthropoda; class Insecta; order Diptera; family Syrphidae; genus Cheilosia; species Cheilosia scutellata. The sequence continues at coordinate 118,266,642 of OY015312.1, forward strand.
AAGAAGAGATTTGAAAATCCACAAGGATGTGTCATCCCTATAGATTTCACCCATTTAGCCTAGAATAATGAATAAATTTTAACGCCTAGACGATAAATGATTCTTCCCAAGGTCAACGATAAAACAATTCGACAAAGAAAAAAAAAAAACCAACTCAACTTAACGAAAAAGAAAAAACCAAAATCAAATCAAACAACTAAAGACCAAACGAACTGTGACTGACTTCAAATGGATGCCAATAATTGTATTCAGGATATTATCGGAGATACCATTCAAATCAACACCCACGGACAAGGGGCATTCGGTATTCCCATCCCCATCCGCCAGACTCTACTCGATTTTATTCGCATCCATTGTGAAGGACATTCACAATTTGCTTGGGGGTGAAAAACCTCATTGATTTACGTCCGTTATTGGGATAATCCCCCTCGTAATATGTTTGACCAACCGACCGACCGACCCAATGGACTACATATTTCGAGTGCCACTAACCCCCCCTATTCCTCTATAAGGACGAACGTTTCCTAGTTCTCGCCCTCGTTCAATGATGACAGTAAAATGAAGAAAAATGTTCATCACGTAAACATCGGTTTTATTGCCAATATCTTGTCCGCGCGCAGGATAAGTGCGGGGAAATCCATCTGGCCACACAAATCAAGTACATTATAGACGTTGGCGTTCTTTTAAAGACAAAACCAACACACAAACATCCCATACAGATGCCGGAATCATTTATTATACACTTTGTCCGATTTTGAGGATAGCTATTATCCGTTTTTTTTTTTTTTTCTCTTTCTTTTCCTTGCTCACTATAGAGTTAAGTTAAGTGAGATGTGGTGTGTCCTTGAAAAAATACCATAATAATGACGATAATGATGATGATGGTAAGCCATCGTACATTTTTGCAGACATTCGAATTAATTTCGTTCTATTAATAGATCGGAAATGAGTTCGGTGTTGCTTTTACCCGAATCCTTTTTTGTGTTTATATGGAAAACCCATGTGTGCTTTAGATTCCTGCTCTGCTCACTTGAGCTGTAATGAATTTCAATTAGAGAAAAACCGCCATATTGTGGTTTTAAGTGGGATTAATGTTTTTGCTTCTGGCGGCGGGCGCGGTACGGTGGATGGTGTTGGAAAGCAAATCGTTGTCTACCTCTTTCGCAGGAAATGACGTCTACTTGAGTAATCCTTTAGAGTGTGCCTGAGATTATAGATGGGATGATGGAGTAATTTCTGTAATTACACATGATAGTCGGTTTTTGGGACAATGTGACGTCTAGTTCGTTAAATGATTTAGTATTCATGTCTACCCAAGACAGCTAGAGGGTAGGACAAACTACATGGATGATAAACGGAATGTTTGCTTAAGCAGATAGTTGGAAAGGTTGGAAAGGATGTGGCTTACAATGTGATAGAAATTACATATTTGTGGTACGTGCATTTTGTTGCCGAAGTGGTGGGTTTAACCATTTCCAGCACTAGAAACTGAAATTTGCCTAGCTCTCGTCGACGTCCATTAAAAACAAGGCTATATGCATTCCATAGCTCAGACCCAATACCCAAAAGCAATAGGTACTGAGCTTAAATAAATCCACTTTTAAGTTGCACCAGGGAACATTATATCAAGTGAAATGTTGTTCGTCTAAATGTTGAGCAGGGCTTGCGTCACATTCAATAAAAAATGTGCACGACTGGGTCGCACGTAACTTTCTCGTTTATTGCGAATCTCGCAGAATTTCAGAGTCATTTCAGCAAATTTTACGTTTAAAATCACACCTACTCAAGATGTAGGTACTAGAGATGTAACGGATATCCGGTAAGTATCCGTTATCCGGCCTATCCGGCCTCTTTTCTGATATCCGGCACATTGCCGGATAGACTCTTGGTATCCGGCTTGTTGCCGGATAGTCGTTGTTGTAGTAAAATACAACAAAAATCGTCGATCACACTCGCTGAATTTCCGCGACTACGTTTTACCCTTTAATTTGTTCATTCCAAATTTCAGTTCATTCATCTACCGTACATGCCACATCCAGTTAACGCCGCGTCTCCCGAGCAACACTTCATAGATCATAGCCTACCATTTGTCATTTCTCATAGAAAGAAATAACGATAGTCTGACATAAGATGTAGCTGTAGGGTGGGCATTTCATAGCTTACTATTTCCACAGCCATCAGTCGAAAACACATGAGTGTCAGACAAAAAAAATATAGCCCATAGGATGCTATCCACAGCTAAGAGCTGAGTAATTTTTAGAAAGACATTTTTTATAGAATGCTATTTGTGGTCTCTGCGATTAATTCTCATAGCATGCTATATGGCTGAGTTCTTTTTGGAGGATAAAACATGAGTGTATGCTTCGCAGTATGCATTTCTTCGGCCAGATATCCGGCCGCCGAATATCCGGCTATTCGGCCTTATTACATACCGAATATCCGGTATCCGGTATCCGGCTAAATCACTATCCGTTACAACTCTAGTAGGTACTCAGGTTTAGTAACTGAATCCTTGTTAATTAAAAACGTAATGCATAGGTAGGTACTACATAAACATACGTCATAACTACAACACTTTATTAGGTACTTTCAAATTTCCCCCCAAACAACTGACATTTAAGGAGGCAAGTAGGCGAAGAATTTCGAATTCCTATTTTTGATTATTTAAAAAAAGTTGTCTCAAATCTCAATATTCGGGTTTTGGGTAGATAGTAGTTTTTGAGAAATATTCATAAAACGGCTATATTCGAGTTTTCTGAGAAAAACTATGTACGTGATCATGTTTAGAATGCTCATGTTGTCTTAAAAATGTATTATGATCAAATTCGTTGGAGCGGTTTTTTGTAAAATTATGCTAACAAATGTTACAACTTTAAATTCGAAAAGCACTGTTATTAAACTGTTTTGCTAAAAACTGTGTATACGACGTATTCTTCAGGATTTAAACATTACCTAGCAGTTATATTTTTGCATCCAAATCGAAAATGGCGTTTTCGAGATATGAGCAGTCCATTTTTAGCGATTGTGGTGGAAATCGAAGGACGCTTTCATGGTTCAAAAAACACTATTTTGCAATTGTTTAGCTCAAAACTGAGCAAAAGGTATTACTATGGATTTAAGCATTAGGTACCTGTCAGTTACATTTTTATCATAATCGAAAATGGCGTTTTTGAGATATGAGCAGTTTTTTTTTTAAGTACTATTGTTAGGGATTTGGGTGGATATCAAAGGACGCAGTCTTTTAGAGAAAAAATGCGTTTGCTATCAAGTTAAGAATGACAATAGTACCTTAAAAATACGTTTTTTTTTTAAATCGTTCTTACCGTTTTCGAGAAAAAGCCAATTTTCAAAACTGCCGTTGCTGGACTTTCTAGCGAAAAACTGGGTAAGCAGTCATGTTAAGCATATCCACATTAACTCAACTATCAATTTTCAAAGTTCAAGTCGTTAGAGCCCTTTTTTGAAAAAAACTAAATTGTTAAATATTTCGTAAAATTTTTATATGGGAAGTACCGTTAATATTAGGGCTAGAATAAAAAAAAAAAGGAATTCTAGCGGGAAGCCCACAAACTCTAAATACGAAGTTTGAAACAAATCCGTCCAAGCGTTTAGATTCCCCAGCGGTGGGACATCAGGCAGACATACGGACGGACAGAATTGCGAGACCCACTTTTTTGAGTTCCCCTAATATCATATTGTAATACATATCAGAATTGATCAAAATCTCGAGTTCGAAATTGTGTACGAAAACTATATCTTTCTCTTATACGAGAAAGTTAAAAATACATTCTTAATACTGCGAAAAGTTGTAAGGGTGCTAGTCATCAAAAGGGGGTTGGGTACATTTGCCTGCAATCCAAAAGCACGTTTCCAAATGTCCGTTTCCAAAAGCCCGTATTTGAAAAGCCCGTAAATCATATGCCCGTAAAAAAAGTCCGTAAAACAAAAGACCGCAACCTCCCTGCCTTTGGTCACTGGTAGAATTTGGAATGAGTGCAAGCCCGTAAAAAGTGCGGGCTTTTTGAAAATGTTCATTTACGGGCTTATGTATTACAGGCTTTTATTTTACGGTCAACTTCGAAATTCAGTGTTTGCATTTACGGGCTTCTGTGAATACGGGCTAAAGATTTACGATCAAACGTATCGTTCCGATGAAAAGGGTGTCAGATATATTTTACGAAACAATTCGAAAAAACTTAAAAGTGTCAAAGCATTACAGCATCACTTTCTGGCGGCGTAAAGACCTAGAATTCCCTAATGTAGTGTTTAGGTTATGTCAAATACAATTTGAGGATCCCCAAACGATCCGCCGAGATAAAAATGCGCCTTGTCAGAAAAGATGATTTTTCGCCCAAAATCGTTGTCCAATTCAAGCTGCCCTAAGGCCGAAACTGCGAAGCATGGAAGCCTTCAATTGCTGAATCAATTGGACCTTGTAAGCGAATAATCCGCGATTTTTGTGCAGAATTCTCCTCAGGAGTTGATGTTCGTGAATTGAGTCTCATACTCTCGGCTACAGCCTATCCTTCAGCCACATTCTCGTCTGTGCGCACCGTACGACGACGGGGATCATGAGTGTTGTCCACTAGCATTCCAGTCTCATTAACTTTTTGCACAAACTTCATTGCTTCATTTCGGCCAAAACTTCTTTTCAAAAAACGCACTGTTTGGGCTACACACCACTTACTTTGGAAATAAGGACTGTTCGAGAAAAAATCCGGAAAGAGAAACTAGGCCTGACAATTTTTAATGCTGAAAGAAACGGATTATGCTTAACATTTTTTTAAACTACTATTTCTACACTTTATTAGGATGCGCTGCTAAATAATTATCTTCGGCTAATTTTTTGACTATTATGAAGTGTTGAAAATAAATTCACCAAACTCCAACTTTAAAAAACAGAGATTTATCGAATGTTACTGTATTATTTTATTGAAATTCTGTGTTTTATTTCCTCTTGAATATTCTAACAAAACTCAAGGAAAAAAGAATGTCAAAAATTAGCCTATAGGATAATTTATTATCTTTCTCCCGGAGCAGGATAAATCGCTGACAGCTGAAAATCCATTTTCGACCACGATAAAAAATTAACCGAAGATAATACTATTTATCCCAGTTAACACGGGGCCTTAAGATCAAATAATTTATAATTTATTTATTTATTTATAATGAGTATAATATCATGTCATCAAAATTTAACGGTACTGCGATGTCATATTTCAGTATTATCAGACCGCGCAAATGTTTACGGATTTTTTCTCGTACAGTCCGTAAGTTTTCAATAGGTGCGTTTTTATGAAACCTCGCCAGCCAGTGGTTGCCAGTAGTTGCCAGTATTTGCAGTTGAGGCACATTTCACATACTAATTAAAACAACAACCCGCTGGCAACTGCTGGCAACAACTCTTGATTTCCTCCCCAGTCGGAGAGCGGCTGCCTGGCAGCTGTCTAAATTCAATTCACAATGAAAAAAACAGGTGGCGCTGAAAGCAACAAGTGGCTTAGAATTTTCGTACAATTTGCTTAAATCATATGGCGTTCTTATCTCATGCACAAAACATTGCAAAGAAAAATGTCAGTATTTATCATATATTTCTACCAAGTCATTCGGCTGGCTTCATCTTGCTGGCAACTGTCCAAATGAAAGGCTGGCTGGCGAGGTTTCAAAAAAACATGCCTAATATTTCCCAACGTTGTTCAAGCGTAAAGCGACTCATTTCGTTCCGCGGAGGTATGATACTGATTTCCTGTCAAGATTTCGAGCGGGAAACAGCTGTCAGTGTCAAAATAACCTATGATTTAAAAATAAATAATTAGATGGCCCACCCTGTACATGTAGCCAAATTTCTCGATGAGCTGGAGCTTGATCCCAACAACGCTGTCAGCAGTCGTCGCCACCACCGTGAATGATTTTCAAACCAGAGTTTAACCCATCAACACACAGTGAGTGTCAAAAGTGAGTGAACATCGATGCGCTTTTGAGTTTTCTTTAATGCCTTGGAACATTCTGAAAAGCCGGAAAGGTAACCGCTGCACAAGGTAGCATGAGATGCCTGATTTTGGAAGGTAAAACTACAGAAGAAGACTACTCTTAAGGGCAGTGTCTGTTTTCATGGGTCAGTATAATTTTTATAAGCAGGCTTTTATTGCTCTAAACACTAAGCAGCTCTAAGCTTGTCTACTGAGGTTATGAATGCCGTGTCAACTATCATAGCCTTTCCTGTGCAGAAGTCATTGAAGATATGGATCATGTTCAATGTTCATGGTCCATATGGACTATTTCAATCTCGCGATGCGAGGTTATCCGACAAATGCAGAGAAAGTAAGAAAGGAAACCTTTAAGAACACACAGGTTAGGTCAGTATGAATCAGACATAGAATTGATCTTGCCGGTCAATTCAAAGCCTTTAACGCATTTGTGCAGTACTTATTTTTTGCTACCTTTCAAATTCGACTGACTGATTTATAAGAGCATAACTATCTCTAAACTACATATCTATGACTTACCTCGTAAAAATAAAACGAATTTAAGTCCTCTGCCGCTGTTCCATTGCCACTTCCGGCCAGAGCCTCTTCCAGAGCTTTGGGTATAGTCTCCCCCACTGGTAGGACTGGTATCAAAGAAGCCGGTGTTGGTGCTAGTACAACTTGTGATATAGCCGGTGTATAATTTTGACTCTCGCTCATATCCTCATCGCTGCTAACATTCGTAGCCAATTCAATCCAACTCCCATCGGAGATAGCACCGATCTGCAAGTGTGACAAACCATCAACCGGTTTCATGTCGATGTTTGATTTTCTCTTCTCAATTTCAATTAGCCTATTTGACTTGAAGGCACCAGCTTTGAGACAATTCAGACATTTCACGTTGTAATACAAGCTTTCACTTATTTCCCATGGACTCAGTTCAGTGTACTTGTTGGTAAAATTAAATTTATCGGCGTTACTAAGCCGTCGTTGGTATAGATACATTGTTCCATTTCTATCAAAAAGTCAAGGCATAAGCCACTTGAGAATTTCATTTAATTTCGCGGTAAATGTCCTTCGAGTTGTCATACGAATCTGTAAAAAGAAAATTAAATATAAGCAAAAGGACATTAAGAACAAAACTGCTGACGGCTATCAATTTATTACCATAACTGAAGAATGAAGAACAAAAAAAAATTTATATATATTCTGAGAAAAATAAATGATATATCGAAAATCAAATATCCCCTAAGGATGATGGGGATACACCTGTTTGCAATCATGGAAATCAATATCCCTAATGAAATCCTATCGAAAGACATTTTCAGTCACTCTTGTGATGTCTAGCAATATCTGTGAATGAGTCTTGTTGTCATATCTTAATGGCCAGCAATGTGAGACAAGACATACGATCCTTACACGTGCACACCCCTTGAGTCATGATAGCTTTCCAAGTGTGTTCACCTATTTTGTCGAGTGTCCTTATTGCAACATGCGAGCAGCTCGTGGAATAATCCTGCCACCACCGACCGTAGGGAGGAGAGCCAAAGAAATGGAAAAATTGTGTAAATGCAATCTTCCTGAGTCATAAATGTTTCTCCCATAAGGATATGGGTGTGCATTAGCTAGCTGCTGGTGAAGTGCAATAGACTATCGATTGCATCAGTCTTTCGTGCAATTTAAGTGTTTTCTTTCGCACACTTAATGGCGATGGCTGTCGTTTGGTTATTTGTCCACATGTCATGTGGCCAGCTATAAGACAAAAGGATTAGTATTGGTGTTCGATAGACTAATGGGTTTTTGCAGTTTTATCTATATTTGTAGACAATTTGCTAAATTTTAAGATAATTATGGGAATAGGTGACACGATTCGATCTAAAGATTGGGTTAGTGCACTTTTTTTTGCACAAGTAGTTGGCTTATGGTGGAGTCAAAGTCGGTGCTGAGGACATGGAAACCCATTTCTGCAGACTGTTAAATGTCGAAGACGACACAAATTCCGCTGTCAGGGAGTATCATCCTGGGCGATTGAAGACAAGACCTGGGCCGTCCTAGCATGGTTCAGCTTAACTGCCGAGCTTTTCAAGGCAGCGGGAGATGGCTATGTATAGAGAGCATACACCAACTCGTCTCCAAGATTTGTTCAGAGGAAAGTATGCCTGATGAATGGATCCTCAGCATTGTTTGCCCGATCCACAAGAAAGGACACCCTCTAAAGGGACCCACAGCATCAATGAATCGGACATAACGTCACGATAGAGCTACCACTTTGAGATGGTTAGGGACTTTGTCTATCTCGGTTCCGCTATTAACTCTGATAATGGCATCGCAGCAGAAATCAAACGAAGAATTCGGCCTAAAAAGGCAATTGAATAGTAAGGCCTTATCAAGAAACACTAAGGAGACTCTATATAAGACCCTCATCACCCCAGTCCTGTTTTATGGCGTAGAACCATAGACGTTACAAAAGGTGCTTGGTCGCTTCGAACGCAAAATTCTGCGAGTGATTTTCGGTCCCGTTTGAGTTGACGGGCTTTGGAGGAGGACATTTAACAGCGAACTCTACGAGCTGTACAGCGATATCTACCTGATCAGAAAAGTACGTATCAGTCGACTAAGAAGTCTAGGACAGAGCGAATGGACAGCAACGGCCCGAAGAGTCTTCATAGAGGAAGACCTCGCCTTAGGTGGCGGGCACAAGTGGAAGGAGACCTCAACCAATTTGGAAAGCGCAACTGGAGGGGGCGACCCAAAGATCGTGCTAATTGGAGAGGCGTGTTGGTTGAGGCCCAGGTCCACCCCTTACTATAGCGCCGCCTAAGTCAATATTACTTACAAAAAAAAAAGGTTTATGAAATATGGTACTTTCGCAAATATTTCAGTCTTTCGTGGGATGTTTCGGGACCTCAATGGACAGAATCTACAGACACCTTCTTCAGATATATGTATTCACTTTTCTGATATGTTCTTACGTCTACAATTCCCATATAGGAAGTCCTTAAATATACGAAGATATTCTTGCATGCTTCGAATTTTTATCGGTTCTGTAGCTCAGGAAGTGTCTCTTTTTCGGCATGCCTCCTGCCCTGTTTACGCTCTCTAGTTACTTGAATTCTTCTCTGAGACTGTGATACCCTACTCCGCAAAAAATTAGTGCGTGTTTTAATTGACGTTGAAAAGCCAAGACGATGGACAGCAACTAAGCTTTGTCTGTATCTTCTGTATGATTTTCCGTCCGCAATAAACCAGTAAGAAATCCATCCTTAAATTTATTCAATTTATACGAAATTTAGACGACACAAGTCATTTATTTTCGACATGTACACTTCGTCTAATGTTGTACATAACAATTTTGTTTGCGAGCTGAAATGCTCACACATCATAAACAACATAAAGTTGTCTCATTGTAAGATCTCCACTCAAAAGGAGTTAAAACTTTTCCGTTTATTGGTTGGTTAGAATCTACTATTTAACCCTATTAACAAGTTCTGAGCCCAAAAGTAAAAAAAAAGTCTGTTGAACTCTTTGAATTTATTTCAACAAACAACTTAAGCCCCCGCATCAACGGAAAAGGATGTTTAATGTCTTTTAGCTGAAAGTAACTTTTCAACGTCCCAAACTTTCTACATGTAAATAGGATGTTCACCACTTCCTGTCAAAAGAAAGGATGAACCTTTCTTTTCGAATGTGAATCAAGTTCCATGCGCGCACTGGTTATATGTTTTGTAAAACATTTCCGCAACATTTTTCATGAATTCATTTCAGGAGCTTAGCAGCAATAACTTGGAAGGATTATGGCCGTTATTTTGACAAACTTGCGTCTCATTTAGAACCTCCAACGAGACCACCCTAATGGTAAACAAATTCCATCTGGCGATGTTGGTAATTAACGATGTTATGCGTTGACATTCTGGGCGTGTGTGTGTATGTTTGTTGTTGAATGAGATTGATTGCAGATGTTGATGATGGCGGCAAAGAGTTGGATATTTTTTTTGTATGGCATCGAGCCAGGATATTCAGCATTATACTATTTGTCGACACACATTATCGCGAACATATTCGTACTTATGTAACACAATTGATGTGTAGTATCGTTGTGGCCAGCTGAGGTGGCATATGTGCTGGCTAATGATCAGAGGAAACGTTTTACAAAGTTCTAATTGGTTTTGTGATTTTCCGAAACTTGACAAAGTTAATGGTTTCACTGGCAGTCTGAATGACATTTGTATTAATATAAATAAACATCGAGGATGTAGTGATGGGACGCGTATCATTATTTTGAAAATTGGAGGAATTTTTATATGAATGGAAATGGAAATGCATGTGGTTTTCGACATTTCGAAAATAATTTTGCGGTGTTAATTTTTTCAGACATCCTTGTGGCCTATTACCTAGCATTATCTCTAGATTCTATATCTCTTCCTATCGGTTATGTCATATTAGAGTGTGTCTTGACTTTACCAGCATATAGCACATCTCCTATGACAGTGCAGCGGTGTATGAGACGTGATAACAGGGCAAGGGTGCAGAAACTTGCGGAGAATGTGGAACATGCTGCAGAAAGAGGAGACGCAAGAGAACTGCATAAAATCACTAAGGACATTGTCGGCCACCCTAGTAGTACTAACACTAACCATCCCGTGTTAGATTTAAACGGCAACCTTTTAGTGACGATAGAAGATCAGCTACAAAGATGGAAGGAGCACTTTTGTGCACTGCTAAATGACGACCACAATCCAGAATTGAATCCTCAATTGAACAACATGCGCAGGTCTCCAACAAGTACAGAGATTAAAAACGCGATCTATCTTCTAAATAAAAACAAAGCAGCTGGTCTTGACGGTATTCCCGCAGACTTCCTAAAAGCAGACCCTGAAGCAGCTTCCCGTATATTGCTTAAACCAACGCAGGCTATTTGGGAGAGTGAAACTTACCCACGGGAATGGAAGGATGGAGTTATTGTGAAGTTACCAATGAAAGGGAACCTCAAAAACTGTAATAACTGGCGCGGTTCGGACCATTCTGTCCGAAATTAATGGCAACTATTGTTTTCGAGAGGATAAAATTCAGGATCGAGTCTACCCTCAAGAGGCACCAGGCGGGGCTTCGTAGTGGCTAATCATGCATCGACCACATAAACACCTTGCGAATCATACTTGAACAATCGTCTGAGTACCAGTCACCGCTGTTCCTCATGTTTGTAGATTTTGGGAAGGCGTTTGACCGGGTTAATCGTGAATGCATCTGGAGATCGATTATTGCGAGAGGTATCCCCGAGAAAATTGTCGCTGTTATTAAAGAGTCTTACAACAATGCAAGGTGTTTCGTTTTGCACAATGGACAGCTTTCCGACTCCTTTGATGTGCGTCAATGAGTGAGACAAGGAGATGTATTGACACCAATTCTTTTTTTGCTGGCAATTGACGATGTGATGACTGCCACGGTGGGTGAAACTGAAAGACATGGTATCCAATGGAGTCTGTTTGACAAACTTAGTCACATAGACTATTCTGACGATATAAGTCTCATAGCAAACAACACAGCTGGGTTAAATGAAATATGTCATTCGTTGCTACTATACATGGGGAAGTGGCTGGCTTAAGGATCAACGCAAATAAGACAAAAATAATGACAACGGGTCAAAGCACACAACAAGTTATTCTAAGGCAGGGACCCATAGAGGTGGTCACGCAGTTTAATTATCTGTGCAGTTTCATAGCACTCGATGGCGGAACGGACCTGGATGTTAATAATAGAATAAACAAAGCCCGTAGTGCATTTGGAATCCTTTCTCCTGTGTGGAACTCCAGCAAAATATCGCTACGCACCAAGTTGAGACTCTTCCAATCGAACGTTAAATCTGTGCTGCTATATGCTTCAGAAACATGGAAATGCTCTGCAAACATCACAAGCCTTCGTTAACCGTTGTCTGCGGTACATTCTGAAGATCCGGTGGCCACAAATCATATCGAACGATGAACTATGGATTAGGACCGGACAGAAAAAAGTGGATGCCGACATCATGCAACGGAAGTGGCGTTGGATAGGCCATACTCTGAGGAAACCTAACGACAATGTAGCGAAACAATCCCTTGAATGGAATCCTCAGGGTAATAGACGCGTTGGAAGACCAAAAACAACTTGGAGGCAGGCACGTAGCCAGGGGGGGGGCTTGAGGGGCTGAAGCCCCCCCCGAAACGCTAAGCAAAACATTAAAAACTAAAACTTTCTAATATAAATTCAAATCTTCCGCAACCATTCAAATTCAAATATAACTTTAAAAAATGCCATTAAAAAACAGGCACCAGAGAGCCGAAAAACTCGACTTCTAAGCCTTTGTGAAACGCTAGATTAATTGAAAGGTATGACAGTATTATTTCCTTTGTAGAGCTCTTCAAATGCATCTCAATAAGTCTTGAAGATATAACCACCAGAACGTGGGCGATGTTTTCGAAAGCACCAACACTTTTGGCAGCGATCCAAAAAAGTGATTTCCTAGTAAGCCTCATTGTATGCGAAAAACTATTCAATTTAACGCTACCCTTATCAGTTTTCCTACAGACCAAATCCTTAGACTTCATTTCTGCTATCGACCGCACAAAAGAAGTTCTGAATTCTCTTAAAAACATCAGAGTAAATGCCGAAGATTTTTTCAGAGAGGATTTTCAATCCGAATCCCAAATTGCCGAGGACTTATTTGAAGTTGAATTAAGAGCCCTAAGAACTTCATTGAAACAACCAACGCGTTCCAATCCAGAAACCTCTTCTACTGAAGCCTATTTTATATTTTATAGTGTCTATACTGATTCCTTGCATAGGAAACATCGTTAAAACAAAATCTACAGATTCATGGTCAACGAAGACGTTCTACCATCATGTCATGTCAAAAAAAAAATCAAGATGTCTTCTGCTTTGAAAAAAATAATTTTAGTATGTTCGTTTAGGTACATACGATTTAAAAAGTAATAAGAATCAGTGAATTGGAATATACAGGGTATCCCAGTTAAGCAGTATAATCCTTTAAGGGAAGATTCCTGGGGCCAGATCGCGTAAAATAAAAACGCGACAATAGACAGAGACTGCTAGTATGGAAACGACGTCGTTCGATCGTTTTCATTTTACGTGATCTGGGCCCTGAAGTTCCGCCGAACAAAAAATTGTATGGCAGGGGGAGTCTATTTTCACTATATTTCCCGTTTTATTTTTTTGTATGAAATTTTTATCCTTGAGAATTTTTCTAAAAATTATGCTAAGCAACTTGAATTTGTAGTAAAAGCCGTTTTTTTGTCAGACAAAAATGGTCAAAAAGAGACCCGATATTTCTCTAAAATCAACTTTTTCTTTCACAGCACCCCAGAAGAAAAAATCCATGGGAGTTAGGTAAGGAGATCTGGGTGGCCAAGGATTGGGCGAAATCGACCAGTTCACCGTTCATTAAAAGTGACGCTGCTAGAGCTTCGTCAGTCCACAGAATATTCTTGAGGATGTGTCCGTACCGGTGCTAAATGGGAAGGGTGTAACCTATTACTCTGGAGAGTTCTGGGAAGTTCCAATTGCACAGCTTGTCCTCGGACCTGACTAAAGGATTAACTTCCGCAGCATGCAAAATCCCACCCCCAATTTCTACCGCCGCAGCGTCTGAACGTCGTTTTTTTTATTTCGAGGAGCTCACCCGGTATCAACAAGGCGCTGATACGCATCAGTACCCGGCTACATGGTGTACTACGATTTGGGTATCGGCGTTGGACTCCTATCTTGCCAACAAAGCGTTTCCATGGCAGAACCCGTTTACAAACACTATGTCCGCGTAATCACGTTTTTCAACTTATCAATGTTAAGCTTTTTTTTAATATTCGACAATTAACTGTTAACCGCTCATAATTACGTTAGTTTATTATTCTGACTTAATTTTGTTTGACCTTTTTTTTGACAAAAAACGGCTTTTACAACAACTTCTGTTGATCTTACGTAAAAAAGTTGCTTAACATAATTTTTAAAAAATTTCTCAAGGATAAAAATTTCATAAAAAAAAATAAAAATTTATTAAGTAAACATTTTGAGAAAAAAGCATTTTAAGTAAAAAAATGTAACAAAAAATTTTCAAAATGTTGAGTTTAAGGAGCCATAAATCTTTTGCAGCTGCACATATGTACCTTATGACTTGTATGCGCTTCTAAATTGTCTTTTCAAAATGCACAAAACAATTTTTGGATCTCTAATGTCGTTTTCCATTGGGCAAAAAGAAGCGTCCGGGAGCGTCCGGAATAAAGAAAATCACTTCTGAAACCGTTCCATTGGCACAAAAAATAATCTTCTGTTGATTCTGAGGAGAGAATTTCGCTTCTCGATTTCAAGTCAGAATCCACTCGAGGAGCACTTACACAAGTGCATTTTATGTATTTTATACAAGCCAGCTGGCAGCAGCCATACAGTAATTTTTGACATTTCACCAATACGTGAGTGTAGTCAGCCAGAAGTAGTTTTCTTGTTCCATTGGATTTCGGAATGAGTGAATCCCGGAGTGAAACCAATGGAAAACGACATAATAGTTTAGAAGTTATAGCGTTTTAAGTGGTAACACCTACAAATTAGAGGTCACATGCTTTGAAGGGCATAACGGGAAATATGGTGAAAATAGACCCCCCTTGGCATACAATTTTTTGTTCTACGGAACTTCACGAATCTTCCCTTAAAGAATTATTCTGCTTAACTGGGGCACCCTGTATATAGTTTTTTTGTTTAAAGAATTCCTCGTAAGATTTGGAAGCAAGCCCCCCCCGAAACAAAATCCTGGCTACGGCCCTGCTTGGAGGTCATCTGTCTTAAAGGAAGCTCGGTCCCAAGGTATTCAATCGTGGTCAAAGCTAAGGCCAGTTGCGGCGAATCGGGACAGATGGAAGGATCTTGTTGCTGCCCTATGCTACAGGAGGAGTTGAAGCGCTGCTCTGCAGCCGGATAACATATATTAACTTTACAAAGACTGCCACCTAGCCTAGGTTCGGATAGGTTTGGCCTGACAATAGATAAATAGAGCTATGCCAAAGTTCTGATTAAAGGAATCGATAGGATACTACTTCTTGCTGGCTGATTTCTCTATTTGAAAGGACACAGAAAAGAGCTTGACCACTACAAGAAATTAGTAGATTATCTGAACAGCACAGTGCTTAACTTAATAAATATCTTATAAATATCGGCAAATTTAGTGTAAAATTGTAATTAAATTCAACCTGCAATCAATCAGAACATGACATACAAAAGGACAGCGAATATGTCACTGCTCTTAGCTCGAATTTAATGTAATAAATTATTTTAAAATCACTCATATGCAAAATCAAGTTCAATAAACAGACACTTATGATGCGCAAACAAACACTTACTTACACCCTATCGATCCCTCCCACTCACAGAAAAAAAAACAGAAAAACACCTTCTCTCAACGCCAAGGACCGACCATCTCCTGTTCGAAGCGAGTGCGTAGAACTTTTACATCAAAAATAGATAAGAAAAAATACACTTTCTAAAAAAAAAAAAATAATCATCCTTAAGTGAAAGTCACATATCAATCGATTGAATCACTTGATAGCACTCCCACCGACAGCAAGTACCTTGAAGAGAAGAAAAGTGTCATTATTCTTGAAAAGGGATGACTTCTCGCACCATCATCAGAGCGATGGCATCCCAGGGATCAATATACTAGCTAACGCCTCTCCAAACATCGGCGATAACAAGAAATCAAATCAAAGGGAAAATATCTGCAAATCGAAATCTCTTCTTTGGCATTGAAAACAATTTTTGTTCTCCTAGGGGTTCGATTTTTTTTTTTTTTGACGAAAAGCATTCCGATTCAAATGAAAGATACACCGAATCGAATGAATGAATGCAGGACAATACAAAAAAAAAATTCAAAGAACTCGAAGACATACTACACTTAGGCAAATTAATTGTTTCTTCGAAGCAGAAGCAACTTAAATAATGTCTGGAACGTTTCCCTTCAATTGATGCTGAATGTGTACTACTTACAAACGCCCATCATCATCGTCGTCGTCGTCCTCGTATCACTATCACAGTGACTTTCGTTCTTGAATTTTGAAAATTAAATTGATATAGGTTCGCAATATGCATGGAGTGGAAATGGTATCTTTTCCTTTTGTCTGGCTTTGAGAATTTCGCTTTTTTTTTTTTTTTAGATATTCCCTGAGAAGAAAAGTCCT
Source organism: Cheilosia scutellata (assembly GCA_955612985.1). Classification (NCBI taxonomy): domain Eukaryota; kingdom Metazoa; phylum Arthropoda; class Insecta; order Diptera; family Syrphidae; genus Cheilosia; species Cheilosia scutellata. The sequence continues at coordinate 118,282,819 of OY015312.1, forward strand.
CCTGAGTAGCCAAAGTGGAGCGTGAGATATGTATTTCTCGTTCGATTTTTTAAATCATTTTAATTAACTGAAGTTTTCGAATGAATGCCGATGGATATAAATGGCCGATTTAACTTGGGGAAAATCTGAACTATTTGAATGAATTCGAAAAAGTCGTGAGCGAAATTGCAAAGTAGATGGAAATAAAATGAGAGAAAACAGTCGAAAGAGTTACCGTTAAAAGGGTTTGAATATATTTTCTGGCCATCAAATTTGAAACGTTACATATTTCAAAGAGAAATAATATTTGGGAGGATGGGGGGAAATACCTCATCGCAGTTGAGATTAATCGACTCGATTTGGTTGTCCTTGAATTTGACTCCGGATGCCAAGGAGATGAATATAGTTTCCTTGGATATTTGGCTGAACAGCTATTGCGTTTGAGTTTCGCTGATTACAAGAAAAATATTGCAGAAGGAAGATACATTTATTTGAGACCAACCAATGTCCTTTAAGAATTATTGTGGTAAGTCTATTTTTAGAAAAGAGACGGCTAAATTTAGGTTCGGCTATAATTGTAATTCCATTCGTCCTAAAAATAGAAACTCACACAAAACGAATGATTGCGAGAAGCTAGGCCTTAGGTGTCTACCGCCTGTTGCCCCACCTATTTATTTATTTTTTATAATTGTAAATATATATGAATATCTCTATTCAATATATTACCAACGGTTTCATTTCCATTGAAGATTGGAGATCATGATTGCTCATCGCATTGCTCACAGAAGTAAATTGATCTAAATCAATCAATTGATTAAATTGAGAAAAAATAATGAACTTAGAAAATATTTAAACACTTTTAATATGCCAAAGAAAATGTTTCTTATTATAAGACCTCGTTTCTTATTTTAAGAAAATATTTCTTATTATAATAAATGCATGCCGTATATTGATAAACATGAATTTGTTAATTTTTTAGTCAAATTGTACTGCTCAAAGTAACCAAATCAATTAGTCCTTACATTGAGATTGAGTAATACATTTTTGGTGTGGAGTCGAGGATCAGATTCATATGAGTTTATCTTTGAGAAATCTGAAAGTGCAGAGGTAGGTCCACTAAATTAGCAACTAAGAGACGCAGTGAAGGTGGTAAAACCGGATGCAGCTAGCTTTGATTATGACAGAGAGAGGTGGATATGACCGCAATATTTTTTTTTTTTGGTTCACTGTCATTACTTCAATTGACTCAACATTTTGACAAGGGCACAGCTGATGTACCTACTCCTTATTTCCCTAAAAATATGGGACAGAATAGCATTAAGAAAAACATAGACGAACAAATTAATTATAAATTGGAAGGAATACGGAGGAAAGATTGAGGAAAGGACTAAATGCCTTTTTCGCCTGCATAAAGGTTTCCGAGAAGAAGCAGTGCTTACAATCGAACATACCTACTGCACTGGATGAACACCGTAAGATCAATTCTTACCTATGGCTCGGTTGGTTGGTGGGAGGCTGTTAACACTAAATCCCACCTACGTAGAATTGGTTACATATAGGTATGAAGGGTTCACTAAAATCTACACCACAACTAGGCCTAGAAACATTGCTGAACCTACAATCCATCGAGCTATACACTAAGAACTTGACAGCCAAAGGTGTTCTCAGACTAAGATAGAACAAAATTTGGAAGTCCGAATCGTCCGATCACTTGCGCATACTTTACATCTTTGATCAGAGCTGACTCATGCTACTCACGCACTACAAGAAACCGAGGTATGACTTTGACAATAAATTTAAAGTCTGTATACCCGACGGGCAGGACTAGTTCTTCCCGAGTACAGTCATAAAAGGTAGGTATACCAATTTTAATAGATGGCTCAAAAACGATGGCCTTCACAGACGAACTATCAGCCATTCATACCGACTAGCAAATCATTGCAGCATTTTCCAGGCATAAATCTACGGTGTTCAGAAAGCAGCTGAAACTGTCTTACCGAGGCAACTACCAGCAATGGAAATTACCTTCTGTGTGGACAGCCAAGAAGCACTTAAAGCGACTAACTTCAATCACGTAAACTCCAAATCTGTAAATCAGTCCCTCCCGGCATAGTACTGTTGTACTGGGTTCCTATAGATATAGGTTGATTTGGAAAATAACGAGGCAGCAGATAAACTGACCAAAAGCGGCTCTAAAATAGACATACGATTAGCTAATATGTAGACCAGTACAACCACCTTTCAACGCAGCTAAGAGAGTAATTGACAATGTCACATTAAACTTGGCTAAAGAAGGATGGAACAACACTTCCGGTTGTACCAATTACTCGTAGCTTGTGGCCTACAATTGACTCTAAAAGGTCAAAGATTCTAACATCTTTGATAGAAACCAAATCCGAGTGCTATGGAGATGAAAGATAATAGAATCTTTTAAACATCTCATGTGTCACTGTCCAGCCCTGACGGACACCTGGAAATACTTAACTCAATCCCAAATATGGACATGTTCTGTTCCATCCCCGATATTATGGTTAGGGAATATAGGTTTGGAAAATAATTTAAGGTAGAAATACTGGACCGAACAAAATGTGCCAATGGTGTTCCAACACTAGACCCAAAAAGTATGGTTTGGTACACCGACGGATTGAAAGTGGAATCTAGAGTTGGTTGCTGGTGTCTTTGGACCCAACTGCAAAGTCTCTATACCCATGGGAATGTGATCCACGGTTTTTCAGGCATGCCATTAAGATCTGCGCCGTTTGAAACTCTAAAAAGGGAATTAAAGGCGCCAAAATAAAAAACACTTCTCTGATAGTCAAGCGGCCTTACAAGCTTTATCGTTCAATACAATGGACTCAAAAACAGTAAAGTGTTGCTACGATGCCTTGCAAGCCCTATCCAAACACAACAAGGTCAAACTTGGATGGGTACCTGGCCATCAAGGTATTGCAGGCAACGAAACGGCGGATCAACTGGCTAGTGCTGGTTCTGAATCCGCGTTCTATGAACCAGAACGTTATTGCAGAATCAATTGAGCTACTGCTTTAGGTCTAAAACGATTGGAAACAACAACTTCGTCTAAACAACTGCGAAAATGTTCCGGACTTAAGACAATTCAAAAAATTAATTAAACTTTACTCCTACAAGGAGATCCTCAACCTAAATAGGGAAAGTATCAGAAAGCTGGTGGACTTTCTCACAGGCTACTGTGGCGTCAGCTATCATTTTAATAAAATGGATTAATGTATCCGGAGACAGAACGCAGGAAGAATCCTCCGAGCTCATTCTCTGTAATTCCCCGGCACTTCATTGTTTAAGAAAACGTGTCTTTAACAAGGAGATACCTTCACCAGCAGAGCTCAGGAACTCCGCTACTAAGGATATCTTGGCCTTAAATAGGCAGGTCATCCGTCTCTTAGATTAACTCTATTCCTCTTCGACATAATAAATCTTTTAAAGTCGCAGTGTCAGGGAACTTAAAAAAAATAGGTAATTACAGAAAATGTTACGCATACGCCCCAGTTAAAAATAAAATTAGGAACCACAGAATGGAAGCATTCTTATACTTACCTACAATAAAAAAAAATGATACCACCCTTATGCCTGATTTACGGGATAGCTTTCCTCCGCCATTAATAGAAACTTTGTCCAGCTGAATTTATTGCAGAGCTTTGGAATTAAAGGCACTTTAGAGCTAATTTAATTTTCAATTCCAGTAAGGCTCAGATATTTTGATTACATGTTACACGGCTCATCTGCTCTTTGATTTTCGTTAATACCACTATATGGCTTAAACTGAACGTTGTTGTGCCTACTCTAAGCGCTTAGTGACAAAATCAGCACATTTAAGTGTCATTTTAGAATAATATAGACATCTCGCTGTCATACAATCAATAAACTTTCCCTCTTCGCGCCTTAGAAGAGAACTATGGCTACAACTTTCACTTACGTCGGACTTTTTCTAACTGACTCCTGTCACATTTATTATTGTTTCCATTTTAATTAGATTTAAACAAAACGTTTTCCATTTTAAAGACCAATCTATCTATATATATAAAAATTGAGCCTTAAAATGTTTGTCGCCGATTCACGCTTTAACGCATTTACCGTTCTTAACCAAACTTTCGCACATCTTTGGTATTGGTCCATACATGAATCCTGTGAAGTTTGGTCAAAAATGGACAAAGGGGCGTGGCACCCCCCATACAAAAAAAACATTCAAAATCGTATATATCGAAAACCACCAAATCGATTGAGCTCAAACTTACAGATAATCTTAGTTATTGGCCCTGGAGTTGTCCTGTGAAGTTTGGGCAAAATTGCACAAAGGGGCGACCAACAAGCCTGCCTAAACCAAAATTAAAACACTATATACATAATTTGTTTACTATATCATCAACTCAATCAAGGAATATTTTGTATGTTTAATACTTTTTTTCTGTATTAATATTTATAGCTCCACCAGCTCTCGAAACAGATTGATTAATTTGTGTTTTTGCTGGAATTGCAAGCCACCGAAAAAAGATCCGTTTCGTTGCTTTTAGTGTGTGAATCGTAAGTGTTTCATGTTTTGTTCATAGAAAGAAACCGGAAAAACGTTTTTGATTTCCTTGCTAATAGTGACTATAAGATCACAGAACAATATGGCATTAGCACTTGCATCGTCTGGAATAGCTGCTACATTATTGGATGGTGGTCGTACAGCGCACTCCGCACTTAAATTACCATTGAATATGCAAATTAATGAAAATCCAACGTGTAATATTTCTAAAAATTCTGGAATGGGAAGAGTTTTGCAACAATGCCAATTAATAGTGTGGGATGAATGTACAATGGCACATAAGAGATCGGTGGAAGCTTTGGATAGGACTTTGAAAGATTTACGTAATAATCAAGAAATATTTGGTGGCGCTTTGATATTATTGGCTGGTGATTTCCGTCAAACACTGCCAGTGATTCCCCGTTCAACTCCAGCAGATGAATTAAAGGCATGTTTAAAGTCGTCCAATTTATGGAGAAATGTACAAACACTCACTTTAACAACAAATTTGAGAGTACAATTACAAAATGACCCATCGGCTGACGAATTTTCTAGACAACTACTGTCAATAGGAAATGGACAAATTCCTATTGATGCTACCACTGGATTAATCACTTTGCCAGATAATTTTTGTAATTTCGCTCAAACTAAACAACAATTGGCTTTAAGTGTTTTTCCAAACATTGCGCAAAATTATCGAAGTCACAATTGGTTAGCTGAAAGAGCAATACTGGCTGCCAAAAATAAGGACGTCGGTCAATTGAATGCGGATATTTTAAGTGATGTGCCTGGTGAGATTGTAACTTACCAATCAGTAGATACGGTCACAAATCAAGATGACGCTGTCAATTATCCGACGGAATTTCTGAATTCCTTGGATTTGCCTGGACTGCCGCCTCATCGTTTGCAATTGAAAGTTGGTGCACCCATTATTCTTCTTCGGAATATAAATCAGCCTCGATTGTGCAACGGAACAAGATTAGCAGTCAAAAAGCTCATGAATAATCTTATTGAAGCAACGATTTTAAAAGGAAAATTTAAAGGTGAAGATGTATTGATTCCGCGTATTCCAATGGTTCCGCCAGATTTACCTTTTGACTTCAAAAGGTTGCAATTTCCAATACGTCTTGCGTTCGCTATGACAATAAATAAGGCGCAATTACAATCGTTGGAATTGTGCGGAATTGACTTAGAATATCCATGCTTTTCCCACGGACAATTATATGTATCATGTTCACGTGTAGGAAAGCCATCAGTTCTGTTTATTTATACCACAACTCCGGGCAAAACAAAAAATGTAGTTTACGAAAAGGCTCTGCGATAGTTAAAGTAAAAACATAGCATACGATAAAAAGAAGAAGAAATAAAATAAAAAAACCGAGTGTATTTAAAAGGAATGTGTTTTTCATTCTTATAATAATGTGATTTGCCTAGCGAAGCAGGCACAGGGTCCGCAAGTATCTTATATATGTATATAAAAATGGTGGCAAAAATGTATAGTAGGTAATTCATCAATTGTGAACGGCTAGACCGATTTGGCTCAAATTTTGTTTCAGTTGTTCGTAATTGCCAGGAGAAGGTTTTTACGAAAATGTGGAAAACCTCCGGAAAAGTCGGGAAAAATCGAAAATTGATTTTTTGTATGGAATTTTGTGTGCAATTGTTCCGGAATGGAATGGAATAGAAAAATAGTAGTGGAAAACTCGGAAAATTCCGGAAAAATTTGAATTTTTTTTTATGAAATGTTGCATACTCTGGCATTGCTGCCACATTGTTGGAATGCGGTCGAGCTGCACATTCTGCTTTGAAGCTGCCGATGAATCTTCTCACGGTCGACAAGCCAATGTGCAGAATGACCAAGATTTCGGTGACAACAAAATTGATGCGAGAATGCAAAATCATAATTTGGGATGAATGCACGATGGCGCATAAACGAGCAATGGAGGCAGTTGACCGAACGATGAAGGATTTACGAGGTGATTCGAGACGATTTGTTGGGGCTATGATATTATTCTCCGGAGATTTTCGTCAAACGCTTCCAGTCATCCCGAAATCAACTGCTGCCGATGAACTCAATGCATGCCGGAAATCGTCGTCTTTGTGGCGACATGTCAAGAAGTTGAAAATGACCAGGAACATGAGAGTCGCATTGCAGAACGACCCTCCTGCTGCTGAATTATCTAGACAACTGATGCTGACGCTTGGCAATGGCCAAATTCCCGTTGATGTTTCGACTGGATTGATATCGTTCCCGGCAAATTTTTGCGAGTTCTGATCGTCGAAGGAGGACCTCATCATCAAAGTGTTCCATGGCACTGCACAAAAATATAAAAATTTCGGTTGGATTAGTGAAAGGGCCATACTATTTCATTTCATTATTCAAAGTCAAATCGCTGGAGAACTTCATTCGTACAAATCCGTTGACAGCGTGACCGACGAGGATGAAGCGACCAACTATCCGACGGAATTTTTTAACTCGCTTGATGTGCTAGTGCCAGTAACTCCACAGCACAATTTACAGCTGAAGGTGGGATCGGTCATAATCATGTTGAGGAATCTGAATCATCCGAAATTATGCAACGGTACGGTGGTTGTCCGTCAAGAAACTGATGAAGAATGTGATTCAAGCGACAATCATCAAGGGCAAATTCAGGAGAGGAGGTCCTTATCCCACGAATTCCGATTATTCCAACTGGGGCCGAATCGTCTCATCCGTGAACGAGCAATACGTGACGGAATTTGTTTTTGCTTCATGTATAAAATCGGTTAATTCCGTGAACGTATAGTTCGTACACGGAATTGGCGATTCGACCCCTGATTTGCATTCAAATTCAAGTGGATTCAGTTCCCCGTTCGATTGGTTTTTACGCGATGACAATCAATAAATCGCAAGTCCAATTGTTGGAAGTCTGTGGGATTAATCTCAAATTTCCCTGTTTTTCGCACGGTCAGCTGTACGTTGCCTGTTCGCGTGTTGGCAAACCGTCTTCGTTGTTTGTTTTTGCGCCGGAAAACATATCGAAAAACATTGTTTATCACATCGCTCTCTACTGATTTCGATTCCACTATCTGTGTTAAGCTAAAAATGCTAATTTGAAGGCGTTAAATTGGGGCGAGACGAAGATCGCCGGGTCCGCTAGTTTTTCATAATTTTTGAAAGATGATTATTCAAAGAACGTCTCGTTCAGAGCGATTGACTTCAAGCCTTATGATGTATTTCTTGGAACAAAATCTACAATGAAATTTAGAATTTCATCGAAATCATACAAATGAGAAACAATTTGAATGACATCTCCATCCCTGCGTGCAAAGTTGACTTTCTTTTCTCAAAGATCTTAAAAAAAATGACTCATAACAAACCATTTTTACCCATAGAAGATACTGGAAGACACTGAGACAAGTCTATAAACAAAAGCACGAGTTGCTTTCTTAACTAAATCATCCACTTGAATCTACTTCCATAAAAAGCGATAAAGGATGCAAATCCTTGATTTCTAGTCAACTCAACCCCTGTTGAAAAATAAACAAAATTTCCGGGCAACCGAAAAAAAAAAAATAAAAACCCAATTTCCTAGAAGAGTAAACCCATTATCCCAGTTTTAAGAGACAACATTTCAAGAGGAAAAATGATAAATCACTGACTTCATTAATCATCCATGTGCCCCCAATGCCGCATCCACCACGCACCCATCTACAAACATAATATCACCTGTATATTTTGGCTTGCAAAAGAGAATTTTATTTTCTCGAATCCTTTTTGTTTGTTTTGCTGGGTTGGCAGAATTTTGTTTGTTAAATCTTTCCTTGCTTACATCCGTGTCGTCTGCCTTTGAATTTCATGGAAGAAGCATCTGAATTAAATCAAAAGCGATTTCACTCACGACATAGTGAATTAGATTCTCACATAACGATTTGTGAATAAGGAACATTTATGCGAATGGAGGACATTTATTACAACGAGTGGTATAGGGATGCGGATGGGTATATGTAGCCCAAATCGTATATAACACAAATGGAAAATGGTACTTATCTGATGTTGGGGATGCAAATTAGGTCATGGTTAATGATCCAATTCAAATAAGGAGATTGTAGACTTTCTTTAAGAAAGTTGAACAAAAAACATTTTGGCAGCCAAAAATGGCAAAAAGAAAGGAATTTCCGTTAAAAGAAATAGAAATAATTTGGTAGTGCAAATAGGAGCTTAAAGATTGGCAAATTAGGTAAAACTTTAAGACTTTTAACAATGTCAGAAATAGGAGAGCTATTTTATAGGTCTGTGTAAATAAATTTAAACTTTGTGTGTAAAGCGAAAGTTTGACATTAATTTGCAGATGCATATTCATATTTGGTAGCTCTACTCTTTGGCTATTGCTTTTCATCAAACAACTATAAAGCAACAGATAGAAACTTTATTGATCCTATCCAAAGTACTGTGTGAACATCTTAAACCGTTCTGCAGCACACTAATCGGCACTTAACAGTGTGGCTTCCAGCCCTACAGATCGACTATAGACCAAATTTTCACTGAGGCAAATCCTGGAAAAGACCAATGAATTTCAAGTCGGAACATACCACCATTGACCTCAAAGCCGCTATGATATAGCATACATCGTCAGGAGCTCTATATGGCGATGGCCGAATTCGGAATCAAGGCAAAACTTACTCAGGTGTGTCGCGTGACTCTGGAAAACACGCGCTGCAACGTTTAGTTTGGAAGCAGTTCCTCCGAACTATTTCAAACATGCACTGATTCAGCAAGGAGACGCGCTATCATGCGACTTCTTCAATCTCATACTGGAGCAGATATAGTGCGCAGGGCAGGTGTCAACAGGGAATGCACTATCTTCAACAGGTTCGTTCAGCTGCTGGGGTATGCGGACGATATTGACATCATCAGTCGTTCCCAGCATGCCGTGCGTTCAAAGAACAGACGAAATCCGTTGGCCTTGAAGTAAATGACGACAAGACTAAGTACATGTTACTATTAACAAACAAACAGGCATCTGTCCACCGCCTAAGACAAAACGTCACTATTGATACCAACAATTTCGAGGTAGTTAAGCAGTTCACCTAACTTGGAGTAAACATGAACTCCACGAATGACACCCTAGCGGAGATCAGGCGAAGAATAACCCTAGGAAACCGTTGCCACTTCGGTTTGGCCAAACTAAACTCCTAAATCGAAGGACGAAATCTGTGAAATCTCTACAAAATCCTTATACTTCCAGTTCTGCATTATGGATTGCTGGACGATAAAAGCAAGAAGGGAGAGCTAGTCCAGTACTAGCTCCTTCGAAAGAAAAATACTTCGTCGGATTTTTGGTCCTGTGTGCGAGGAGGGTGAATGGATGAGAAGATATAACCGCGAACTCTATGAGCTGTACCAAAATGTGGATGTAGTCCAAAAAGTCAAAACACGTTGACTACCTACATTGGCTCGGCCACATCGAGTGAATGGACAATAATGCTCCAGCTAAGAGGATTTTCGAATCCCAGCTCCAAGGTTCGAGAAGACAAGGAAGACCGAACCTCCGTTTCAAAGACCAAGCCATCTCGGATGCCAGAGCGCTTGGACTGGACAACTGGAAGCAGCGTGCCCGGGATCGTAGAGGATGGAAGGCTGCAGTGTCTCAGGCAGATATTCTTTACGGGTCGGTAGCCCGATAAGTAAGGCCCTCTGTGGTGTCAGAAGGAAGTCATTTTTCAGGGAAATTATAAGTACCGATGTACTAAAGACCACCTCTGCTGTATGCATCATCAGCTACATTCAGAAAGTAGAAAAGGTACTCTCCTCACTAATTTCTGACGCTTCAAGCACAAAAGACCTACAGGTCGAGGTGCTCTCTCTATATTGCCATGGCGAGTCAAAATGTTTAAAAAAATATATATATTTCTTATTATACTTAAAAAAAAGTTTCTCATTATAAGAACTTGTTTCTGAATATAAGAAAATTTTTCTTACTCTAAGAAATAACGCATTTTGTGTGGTAAATGTAAAAAGCTAGTTTGTCATCAAACTCCATTAAATTGGCAGCGAAATGGACTTTTTGAAAAGTTTATACAGTCAGTTCTCTACTCCTTTTGAAAAGACATTCAGCCCTATTCCCGTTGGCGTTTATCGTAACTAAACGACTCGTATTTCACTTCGTTTTTTAGTCGCTGTTTGAACAAATGATTTGAAATGACAGTGAATACATAGAAAAGGAATTAAAATTGTTAACAAAAGTTCGACAAAAATCTGAATGTCGTTTTTAGAACGACACGAAACATGAGTAACGACAAACGCCAATAAGAATAGGGGTGATTTGTTTTTCTCTGTCAGGATGTGAACCTGCACTTCGCCGTCAATTTAACCAAGTGCCTACCCCATTTGTGGCATCTTTAACCAAGAAAAGGGCTAATTTGAGAGGCGCGTGTTGGTCGATACCCAGATCAATTCAGGACAATTGCACCACTTAAGTATGTAAGTAAGTCGAAAAGTGAGTACAGTCTACCAAACCCTTTAACCCTTAGGACATTTAATTTGTATTCCCTCTTTCATTTAGTGTTAATAAAATGTTGTCTCATAAAACTGCTGACAGATTGCAGCCCCTTCCATGATTTTCTCTAAATGATACGACAATAACCTTCTATGTACACACTTTGTATCCTTAGGGATGGTTTATGTAGGTACCTACCACTGCGATCGTTGACCCCATCAATCAAGTATTTCTATTGACACTTAAAAAATAATTAAAACTTGAAATTCGCCTGCAATTAGCTCAACCTTCTAGCATACAAAAAAAAGGAAGCCCATTCCCCCTTTTCCCAATGAATCTCGTTAATCTTCTGGCAAACACCATTTGTATACTCTGCCATTTATCATCGCGTCTTTCAATTAAATAAAGGCTATTAGCACCTGGACTATGATCTTCGTTGCTGTAAATAACCTATCTAAAATGAGCAAGGACGAAACATCGTAAACAAGCACTCTAAATGAAGAAAGAATGAATTCCCTTCAGAGTTACTCTTGAATAAAAGCGGCAGAGGCAGACTGAGTAGAAAAGTTTAATTTCCATAATTAATTTACGACTTTTCACTGCTCGAATGCATCCACAATTCCTTTGTCCTTTGTTTGGGAGGGTATTTTTTTTTTTCTGAGAAAACAATTTGTCTTTCATAGCATAGCTAACCACAGCAAATCGATCGTGCGTGAATCAACAAAGTGACGGCGACGCTAAGTGGTTGGTATACATAGAAGTGGAAGTGCCTGCACAGAGATGTGATTCGAGTCCTGCAAAACAAATCATCAGTGAAGCCACTCTGACTGACAATGACCTAAAACTGATGACCATTTGTTGGCCTATTTCGTACCGATAGTTCGAGATGATGTATTATGCTAGCCAGAGATGCCTACAGGTCGGATGCTGACAGTTTCCAACAATCACTTCAGTTTGTCCCTCTAAATCGAAATTAATTGCCGTTTCGTGTCAAAGTTGTAATCCATTTTTTGAGAGGAGAAAGATGACAAACTTTTTTTTTTTTGCACTTAAGTGGGTTGTATGTTAGACAAAAGTTAAGGTATTTGATTTTTTATTTTTAACATTAAAACTTGGACAATTGGGTGAGCATTGTGAAATGGCAAATTGTAAAAATATGGCTTGGGGGAAGTTCCACTAGCCGGAGATTCCAGTAGACAATTGTCTGCATTGCGGTGGATAAATTAATGGGTCAGCAGACGGATCATGACCTATTTGGATAACTTATAAACAAAAAAAAGTCATTTAAATGTAAACAAGTATAGCAGTAGGTATGAGTTGTAAATACTTTTTTAGAAACTTTGAAGGTTATTTTAATTGCAAGGAAAGGGGCTCTATCCGACCACTAAAGTAAAAAAGTCTCTAACAATGTTCGTCCTCTGGTTCTGAGAAGAGTACATGCAGCCCAGAACGAAGTCCATTAATCAATCATAAGGCAAAACAAAGGATACAAGGCTCGAACTTGTGTTTATGCCTGAATAATGAACACTGTTGGATGTATGTACGATGACTGAAGTGAGGATAGAGTACTCTAATGATGAAGTTGATGCAAGCACTAACTTATTCGCAACATTTTGTTGGACAAAAATATCCCCGATGAATGGAATCTCGGCATCATGTACCTCATACCCAAGAAAGACATTCTCGGAACTGCATCAACTATGAGGAAATAAGTCTCCAAAATGTCGTGCATCTTGTCAGTTTGTCTGCTATACAGTGTGAACTACCTCACTAACTAACTGACCTCATCGTTCCATATAAGTGCGGATTTGAGCCTTCTTCACACAATTTTCAGGAACTGAACTAGATCCGAACAGAAACCTGTAGAGACGAAGAAGGAAGACTGATGGAAGTAGAGTTGCAGCTGAGGACATGGACAAAACTATTTAAGGCCCGGTAAGTCCACAACCGAATAAATATTCACACTACGGCAGATCCGAGGAGAAAACACAAGAAGTCCAAATCGATACCCAGCACCTGTTAACGACTTTAAGGCCGCATATAAAAGCATTTATAGAAACGAGGTATATTGGTAGTTTTGGCATCCCTGCCAAACTCGTCAGATTGTGCAGAATGTCGATGGAGAATGCTTGCTGCTCCGTAATGGTCGAAAATAATTCTTTAATACCTTTGATGTCAAAAAAGGATTTAGACAAGGTGATGAGCTATTATGTGACTTTTTGAACATCATTCTTGAGCAAATTGTGCGAAACTCGTAACATTGTCATCATTCGCAGAACGCAGCGAGCTGTCACTGGTGCCTTTGCAAGTATTAGCACAGAAGCGGCAAAAATGGGTTAAACGGTGAATGAGGGCAAAACAAAATACATTCTCTCAACAAGAAGGGACACAAAATATCGACGAATCAGACAGAACGTTACTATAGACAGCTGCAACTTTTAGGTGGTTTGGGACTTTGTCTATCTCGGCTTCCGCTATTAACTCTGATAATGACACCGCAGCAGAAATCAAACGAAGAGTTACACTTACCAACTACTGTTTCTTTGGCCTAAGAAGGCAACTAACTAATAAAGACCTCAAAAAACACTAAGGACACTCTTTATAAGACCCTCATCATCCCAGTCCTGCTCTATGGCGCAGAAGCATGGGCGCTAGCAAAGGCGGATGAAGATCTCCTTGATCGTTTCGAACGCAAAATTCTTCGAGTGATTTTCGGTCCAGTTTGCGTTGACGGGCTTTGGAGGAGAAGATTTAACAGCGAACACTACGAGCTGTACAGAGACAGTACGTACATACATCACTCGCCTAAGATGGCTAGAGGAAATTTAGAGCGAATGGAAATCAACCCTCCGGCTGAAGAGTCTTTGATTCCAATTCACAGTAGAGCAAGACCTCGCCTTATAGCATATAAGTGCAAGGAGAACTCAGCCAACTTGAAGTGCGCAACTGGAAGCGGTTGGCCAAAAATCGGAGTAACTGGAGTTGGTTGGTTGACGCCCAGGTCCACCCCGGACTATATTCGCTACAAGAACGATTATCAAGCAGTAAATTGCATCGTGGCTGTTACTCATTAAAATTGAATTCTTTTGGAGTTCTAAATACCCTCAGCATAAAAAGGCAATTAATCCTGTATTTAAATTAATTTCCATCCCCAAATGTAAAAAATTCCCCCAGACAGGAAGTTAAAAAGAAGAATACAAAAAGCAACAAAATAAAAGAAGATTCGTTTTTTTTTTGCTTTAAATAAAATCCTAGAGAAACAAATCTGTCATACAGACTATTACCACTATTATACGGTTGCGTATAGTATCGCTTGTGCCGTGGTCCGATTCTGCCACATTGTGTCATTTGGCGTGTTCCCAAAATATGTCAGCGGATGCCACCACCGAGACGACTTTGATACGATGAACCCGTGAGCACTGCCACCGCAACAGTAGTCGGCCGACGACAGACGAGACGCACGAATGCTGGCAAAATGAATAAATTATCTTAATGGACAAGCTATGCGTCCATTAATTCACTCGGAACGTGCATTTAGCATTTAGCAAATTTTTCTTTCTTTTTTTTTTTCCATCGGTAGGTAGCGTAAATCTCATTTTCATGTGGCGCTAGGATGGTTTTTTTTTTATTTTATAATGAAAACTTAGAAAGGAGATGAAGAATATCAACATAAGGTGAAAATGTTTATTTTTATGTCATTTTGAGCTTTGCATTTGAAATGTAAACGGTGAAGTGGGTGTCGTTTGTCGGTCCTTTAACATGGACCATGGAATGGGTCTTTAATTTTAAGATGAGATTTGCGAGACTTGCTTTGCTCGACATAATTTATAAGATTTGATGACAGCTTTTTGAGCTGTTCAGCAAAATCTCATTCTTAAGTTTTAAAGCTGCAACATAATATTGTAGGATATTTTCAAGCTAGACACCTTCAGACCTTTATTAATTTATGTATTTTCAAAAGTACATATACGTATAGTAATATGAAAATGTAAACAATTAGAAATATTTTCGAACAGACGTTACATGCAGACCGTGTAACGTTTGTTACATTTTCTACCTAGAAACCAGAGTATATCCATTAACTAGCTGATGATGATGATTGCACTTTGAGTGTTTCATTGACATCTGCCCAGCAGTGTTGCCACTAAAAAAAAAGTGAATCCGGTCAAATCTGACCGAATGACCGGATATTTATTTTCTAAATCCGGTCAAAAATTAAGGTCAAAAGTTAAAATGAGAATTTTTGACCTGAAACCCGGTCAAAAAGAGAAAATACCTATACCTACCTATACAATTTACGAATTTTTATGTTCACCTGCATTATCGATGTTTAGAAAACGTTTTTATAATATGTGAATCTTGAGTTTGTGAACTTGTTTTTTATTTCGTTTGTTTACTGAAACTAATTTTTTATTTTATGTCATGTTTTAAGTTCTGAAATACACTTTTAGTGCATGGCCATACACGCCTTCCAATGAACGTGCGTCGTGTCAGGTAGATTTTGAGTGAGTAAAGGAGAAAGGTAGATAGCATAGAAAATCTACTTTCAGAAATAATTCTGGCACGTTCTTTTTCGCACCATTGTGCTTTCGATACAAATCTTCATTTGATATTTGCGTTGATAGAGTGAGGACGTCAAAAACGGGCTGTTTTCAATTTCACTATTATTTTACCTGCCAAATTTTATTTCATTGCAGACGCCTGGTTTTTGTGTGTAGCCAAATCGTGAATGGAAATGAAAGTCATGGGAGGGCGTGTATGGCCAGGCCATGTACCACAAACCAGTAAGAATAGACCGTCGACTCCTCCCACATAACGGACTTTGCCTACAAGCTGCCGGCGGGCCCAGGATTTTTCATGTATTGGTGCTGTACAAAATCAAAGGAGCGCCATTAACGCACGCATACTTGAAAAAAATCAACTTAGATTTGTGAATTTAAAAGATCTTTTTCAGCAAAATAAAAATTTTCGAGAGATATTCGAACCAGACCACCATTGTCGGGTCTCTTTTCATCTTCCTACCACTATAAACCTTACCCAGAGAGACTCTCTGGATTTCCTTCCCTGAGTTCGATTCCTAGTTTTAACGCTAGCATCTGTTTATGTGAGATCTGTTTCATCCAATTGGTCTCGACCCAATGTTGTCCCAATATTCTCATTCTTCTGCCAGCAAAATCAGGACATTGACACAATATATGTGCCGCTGTCTCAGATTTCTCCAGGCATAGTTTAAGTTTACAAGTATCATCCTCTCTAAGGCCCATCTTCCTTAAATGATACCCGAAATTACCATAACCTGTAGTTAACGCCACCACCCATTTCAATGTTCCTCGACTCATGCTTAGAACCTTTCTCTGAGTGGAGCAGGTCGGCCATTGTATTGCCATTTTAGCTTGTCTACATTGTTCCACGGTTGACCACCTTCTCAAGTGTTCTGCCGTGATTCATTTGTGAATTAGCTGTTCTACCATTCCTCTACCAATTGAAGAGAATGGTTCTGGTCCCAGCAACTTTTCAGTTGACCTCTGTTTTGCAAGGGAGTCCGCCTTTTCGTTGCCGTCGATCCCTATGTGTCCTCGTGCCCAAGTCAGTATTACCTGATTTTTAGATGAACACTTATTGAGCTTGAATACACATTCCAGTGCCAGTGATGTTGTGATGGTTGTCTGCTCCATGTATCTAATCAGCGCCTGGTTGTGTAGTGCTATTAGGATATTTCTTCCTTCCACCTGACTCGCAAGCAAGTAATCTAACGCATTCAGCAAAGCAATCATCTCAGTCTGGTATACTGAAGTGTGTTTCCCGCAAAGTACATGGAAGAAATAATTGCGAGCCAACTGCAAATTTAGAGCTTTCCGACGTTGAAATACAGTTTGAATCACCAAAAAAAGGAAGGACAAAGAAATAAACGCTTTAAAAACTGTATCTGACTATAAAACTGCCGATTTCGGTCGTGAAAATGCGTTTTATTATTTTGAAAAAAAAAAGTCAAAAACGCAAGTGTGAATTGGAATTAAGTCAGTATAGCCTAGTGTTTCTCTTTCTTCCATATTTTTTACAGATTTTAAGGAATATGAGGGTGTGCATTTAACATGTTCGCCTAAAGTATTTTTAAATTCATTAGAAAGTTTATAGTAAACATTTATTTCACGTTTTCCCAATTTGTACTTTTGTAATAATTTAATTTAAATTTACCTATTAAAGAATAAATTTGATTACCTACTTTGGTTGTAAAAATTCAAAAAATTCAATAAAATAATCAAAAAAGCGAACAACAAGCAAAAGTAGCTTAGCGTAACACACAATGTAATTATAATTTTTTATTTAACAAACAAGCTAAAAATGTCTTTTTTTAACGGAGCACCCTGTGCCATTTTCCGAAAAAATACTCCTCCTCTTTTTTCTCTCTGTCTCACTACAACACTTCTTATATCCGTCTATTTCTAATGACTGTGTGACACAGTAATATTTTCTGATAAGAAAATTGTCGAGAGTGTCCCTATTCATTATAATGGATTTACTCTGCTAGACTTCTGGCTGCAGGCTTAAATACTATATATCGTCGGCTTTCTTTCAAAAACTCGTAAGTCGAAAATGGCGAATTTTTGAGGAGGCGCAAAAAACCGATTTAAAAATTTAAAAAAGGAAATTGTTTAAGTCTTGTTGTTTAATAATATTTGTAGCTAGCGATTTTCGGTAGAGTTCACAAGGTTCTCAAAATAACGACAATGACGCAGTTTTTTTTGTTCTAAAAATTATTTTATTAAATCAAATATTGTTTATAAAATTTTGTATCTACACAATTTCTGGGGACGACTATTGGGTTTAGTTTCCACCCGCGATAAATGCTGTCCTAGGGCCCGCAGTATCCGCTAAAGTAGGGACTAATCCAAATAGTATGCGCGCAGAGAGTGTATCAAGTTGTTAGTAGGCGGTATTACCTCCGTACTCGACAAACTCCCGGTTGACTGAGAAGTGATCATTCCTGGATTCGAGCGTCCTTTTTATACGTTTTTAAAAGAACTTTTTTCATGAGCTTTACATATTTTTGTACAGTAATAGTAGGAAACTTATACTTTTAGTACAGTAATAATAAAAGTTTGAGTACAGTAATGATAATAAATGCTTAGATACTAATTGAATTGAATTGAATTGATTTGAATAGAAAATGAAATGAATAGAAAAATTATGTAATTAAGTAGAAATTGAATTGAATAGAATAATTAAATGAATATAAAAATTAAGTAATTAAGTAGAAATTGAATTGAATAGAATAATTAAATGAATATACAAATTAAGTAATTAAGTAGAATAATTGAAAGAAAATATATATATTACTTCTTATCAATATTTATAGTTGTTACATATTTCATTTATTATTTATAATATATTCTGAAAAACATTTTGTTATTAACTTTTGTGGTATTTGCATAAAATCAAATTTAAAGACTTACGAGTTCTTAAGAAATGAATTTCAAACTTTTTATGTAGGTACTTACTAGGAACTTTGAAGAGTTGGAAATAATTAAATTACGCTTTCTTGAACTTTTTTTTATTTGTATAGTTTGCACAAAATAATTGAAAAGTTTACCACTAACCTAGCATAAACATGGTGGGCGAAAACCGAGGCGAAAACCGAACTCGAACGAGAAGAATATATTTCTACGCTTTTTTGCACTTGAAAGAGGTGTATGAAAGTGCAATGCCCTTACTGGTGTCTGTTCTGCACACGCCTTAAATTTATCTCTATTTATATCACTGCATAAAGACCTTGGGTTAAAGGCAATGAATTTATTCTCTATGGTAGTTTAAAATCCTTAAATTAGGAGATTTTATCTATCCTGTTGGTATTTTTCTTGGAATTTTCTTTGTGATATATTTATAATTTCACGAATATATTTTTAGTGAACTGTGAATAATTATTTTAAGCAGTTTATAGTAATCAATTTGTAAAAGTCGTATAGTTCTTGAGAAAGCCTTTGACATCAATGGAAGATACTTTGACATGTTGTCATGGGGTTAAACATATACCAGTCAACGTGCGGATTGGCATCGAATTGAAAAAGGGAGTGTTGGATCATTTTATGGCGGGATGTCTTTAATGCATTGTATTTGATGGAAATACTATTCTCTGTGATGGACTTAAGTGACAAATTTGATTACGTAAAAAAACGAAACAAAATGCAAAAATAAAACAAAATATCTACCAGCTCTGGTTGTAAATGGCTTGCAGCTTTGCTTTGAATGTTTAAGTCCTAATTAGGTAGATGGGTGCCCTACTGACGATAGTCATGTTTTACTTAGACCAGCAATTTGTGTATACCTACATTTTGCCCATTGTTGTATACGATTAGAAAAATGTAATGCTTAGAGCCAGAACCTCGTCAGGGGCAATAGTCTGGGGCAATAGTCTGGGGCTAGACTCGCCCCTCGCCTTTTCACCGAAGACAAATCGCGACCTCTCTTTTCAGCAGTAGGATAGAGTGCTTCAATCAAGCAATTCTGCTTATAACCAGTCGCTGTCCTGTGCGGACTCATTGTCCAAAGGAAATAAACGGGAGGCAGACTGCTACGGTTACCCCCAGCCTTTTCCAAACGACAATCCATTCACGGACTTCTGGTCAAGCAGCAAAGCGGACTAGTTGAATCACCCACTTCTGCCACGCACCAGTCTCCCTCTTTAGTGATGATCTGGCATAGGCAATAGGCAGGGAGCAGACTCTGATGCCGCCCTTACCCGAAGACTAAGCCGCAACCAACAGAAACAAACTTGTATACGATTTGACTGCCTCAGTCACCATCGAAACCTCTTAACGAGGTAAGACTCACAAATTCGCAAGTAGCAATAGAGTTCCCACTGTAATGTCCGGCATATAGTTTTTTCTGGCCACTTGCTCCCCTGTGGTGGTATCACAATGGACCAAATAATATGGTCTAAGTGTCCCCTTTAGGAGAGCCTTGCCTTACCTAACCTAACCTAACCTAGAGCCAGACAGATCTATCTAAGAAGAAAGGAAAGCCGGCTCCCGATAGACCGTATATGAAAACATTATCTCGGGTTCTCTTATGAGCGTGCTTTGTTATAAATGCTAGGCGTGACTTGTGACGATGGATAGTGGATAATTTCGTCAACGAGGGTGATTTCTGTTCTAAAGTTATGTCGAAAAACGATGTAAACTGAGGAAGCCAAAAACTAAGAAGTAATACGACCAGCAAATATCTTTATTTTTATTCACAGCGAGTTAAAGTTAGCTTGCTGTTTTTTACTGGCAGTGCCCAAAGATAGTTAGAGGCAACTACTCCACACTGCTTACTGACTTTATCTTCAATCTTAATTTCCAACTATAGTCGATTGACCTTGCAGCCGTTCAGGAATTACAATTACTGAACCATTATTCCAGTGAAATCCTCAGTACCACGATGTCTTTTGGCAACAGTTTAAAAATTGATCGCAAGTAGCAATAAATCTGTTCGACTGTTTAAAATGTTTTATTTTTTCTTACATACTAAATTACTTTAACAACGCTCTTTAGCCAATTTGGTTTATAGCCAAATTTGCTATAATACAACATCATCAATCACAAAGTTGGTCTTCCCCATGTATCCTGCCAAAGTGTGTTGCAAAGCTGACAACTACACATGATTGTACAATTATTCACTTTTCAACTACATATACTTATACAACTTATATAATACTTTTAAGCATACAAATAAAAATTGGCTAACAACGAAGAAATTTAAAATATTTTAAATTTCGCTTTCGTTTTGGCTCGCTAAAAATTATCTAGATGCAAATTCAACATTAATCATTTACTGTGAAAGCGATCCTCTGTGACACTGTGACACATTTGTGTTTTACAATCTGTTACATTTTTAATTAAATTTAAATTGACCGAGTCATTTAGATGAGGAAATATTTTCAGAAATACTATTTTTACTGTGAAATACGTGCGCGAATACACATACACATATTTGCACAAGTTGACAAATAATAATGTGAATGTGAAATATACATCTCTGGCGTGTTTTGAATTAAGTATTTTACTACAGATACATGTGTTTATATAGTCTACTATAGTCTATCTGTCATGGCTAATTTTTTATGAAATCAATTTATAATTTTGACATATACGCTAATAACGATATTGGTGAGGAGCATGGACAGAATATTCCAGTTCCTTACCATCCTTCAGAATTTTATTTCGATTCCACAGCGCAACATGTATTAAATACAATTCTTTAGTATGTAATTTGTTTGTCAGCGGCCTCATACAAGTAATTTCCGTTGATGTCATGAAGGACAAAACGATTAGACTTTCGGTGAACTTCTTCAATTCTTTGAATGTGGCATACGAAAATGAATAGTCGATGAGAGGTGGCTATTTAATTGTTGTAAATTGTAGTTCTTTGGAAATTCCATGGAAGTACGATACATACTCAATCATTTTCAGAATAAGGACTAGCGAAATAGTGATTTTCACACATGGGTCCAGGATGTATGGCGGAGCGGGGGCGGATATATACTCAAAAGAACTGGAACTAGTCCGCTATACGTTAGCCTGAGGACATAAACTTCTCTAGGCTGATTGATGATTGCTCTGCTGCAGTTGTTGGATTATTTAGTAGAAGGTCAGATCTAGGGAAGCAGGCTACAAACTGACCATTCTTCTATCTTTAAAACTTCACTTGTAATGCGCGAGTTGGCCAAACACACTGTTTGCCTGGTTTTTAGAATATCCCTTATTTGCTCATTTTTCTACTGCGTAAAATAGTATGTGTATTGTGTAAATTTATAAATGTAATTCATCTGTCCGTGTTTGTTACCGTAATCCTCCTAAACGGCTGGACCGATTTTAATGAAATTTTGTGTGTGTGTTTGAATGCATCTTGGTCCCGTTAGGTGGCGCTGCGATCCGCAAAAAAACCACTGAACAATAAAAAATAATAGTAATAATAAAAAAACAATAAGCCCATGAATAAAATTTCAAATAATTAATTTTAATTTTGTTGCCAATGTCAAAGTTCTGTTCCTTGTGTTTTCAATTTATCAGAATTGTGTGCATAACACATTGGTAAATGTGCGTCATCGAAAATAAGCAACATGTAAGTTTATTAAACCAATTACAACATGCATATAAATAATAGATATGTATTGTGTGTTTCTGTATACTACAGAACAATGCCACGTCTTCGAAGACTAAATATCGGTCGAGGTACACGGAGAGCAGTATCAGCCCGGATACATCGGTTAGGTAACAATATTGATGAACGCACTAATAGAAGGCAAAACAACTTTTGCCGGTTCCGCTAGTAGTATGTATATACTTAGTTCTGCTTTTCAGTTTTCGAAAACTCTTTTTCGGGTTAGTCTCTGAGCCAAAACATCTTTTGGAACATTCCGCAAACCTGCCGATAGTAACTTTCAACTAGTACTCCCATTTCTACTGCCGTGTTGAAAATATGAAATCAACATATTTAGTAAACAGTAAATCTCTTGTTTTTCTAGAATTTATAAACGGAAATATGTGGAACTCAAATCGCTAGTAGTATCAGAAAGTTACTTATGCAAATGCATACGCATATCCAGCTATGCATATAAGTATGAGGATTAAAACCACTTGTTGCAGATGTTCTTAGTTGCTATTAGGTTAGGTTGAAAGTGGCTCCCAGCTAGGAAACGCCAACTCAATTAGACCAGTATAGCTATAGGTCCATTGGGATACCACGAAAAATGGAGAACTTTTGTGTCTCCGTACTCGTTGAACCATTTCGAGCTTCTGAAAGCTGCCTAGGAAAGCTGGGCATCAGTAACAAAGAAGATGAGGAATAGTTTCCTTCTCTTCTTCATCCATACAGCTTCTGTAAATGTTGTTTGCAAAAAGGCCTAGCCTTACGGCCAGCGTGCTTTTCTATGAGGCAGTGAAGTGACCAGTAATGACACCAAATTGTAGGTAATTCCGATATGCAGTCTCTTGAGTGAAATCAAGTCCCTAGAGCTTTTTAAATCCAGCTTAGACCAAATTTTAAACTTAGATTTACACTCTCTTCCCAAGAAGCCTTTATCCGGCTTGATGAGTAGACGTAGAGTTGTTCCTATTCTGGCGAGTTCGGCCTAACAATTTTTTGAAATCAATGCACCGGCATTCAAAATAGGTGAGTATGTTGAACTGCTCAGTGCTCATAATTGCTATTAGGCCTACTGTAAACGTAGCTGCGATTCATAAGCACGCTTTCGTCATTTTGCTTGAAGCTTATAAAAGCAAACGAAGCCCTGTCTACGGAGCTGGAGCTGCTGCTGGTCATTATATTCAAGCATATTGCAAGACGCATGGACGTTACTTTTTTTTTAAATGGGACTTCGGCAGAATGAAATGACCTATATTTGTAGCTTGCATGAAGCTTGTATGGCATTTCGTGGATAGTTCTTAGATGCAAAATACGCTTGTCATACAACAAGCTACAAATGGCGAAACTGTGCGTATGAAGCGCCAGCTACGTGGGCAGTAGGCCTTAAATATCTGCTTCGCTTGAGGTTGAGATTGCTTGCACATACCCTTCACTCTGTATATCAGAATTGCTACATGTTATAACCGCACACAATCCATTAAAAGCCACATTCTCTGATATGACCCGCTAATCCAGATTGCAGATGCGGACATTATTGCATAAAATCGACTGTCGATCAAATGTTTACGACTCAAAATTACCCACCTGCTCCTGTTAATTTTTTTTTTCGTTTTTCGGTCTCTCCCTTTAGTTAAATTTGATGAAATTCATTGAAGTACAGGAGAAAAGGAATCGAAATCAATCTGCCGCGAGTCATCACGTGTTCGTATTCGAGTCTCCTAAAATGTGTACAAATTGTGTCTGGCTGGGTACCACGGTAACATGCTGCCCTTAAGGTAGTAAAAACAAACCAAAAGCTGTTCCTTCGAGAAAGCAATGAAATTACAAATCAGCGACGATATCAGAATTCACTTGACTACAGTTACAGCCAATAAGAATACTTGTCAGCAGGCATATACGTTCCTTCATTTCAGCAAACCAACTTCCTCGGGCAATCAATCCGCATTTCAACTCGAGTCGATTCGCCATTAAAACCGACTAACGGAGTTCGAGGTCGTATTCGTATGACTCCAAGTCCAAGCTTCTTTGCAAATTAACCTCATGCGTGTACCTGCCCCAGTTTTATCTCGAACCAATATAATTCAAAAGGCACACGCACATAATAGCTGCCAAGAAGAGTCGCCAATTATGCACGGACCATCCATGCACATGCATATACGTTCCACATTCGCTTATCGAAATTCGTGGGCATTCACGATTCACGTTGAACGGATTAACCAACGGTGGCTCAAAAGAGGCATCCGCCGGCACAAAATTCAAATTCAAGAGGCAAAGGCACTTTTAATGAATCCTCCTCCACGGCTTTTCGTTCTCATCCGAGTGCATAAATCTTTTTAATGGCGATAACCACAGGTGCCATACACACAAGTTCCTCAAACGTATCTGCAAATCTTAAGAAGCAGATTGGCCGGGTACCGAATAACTTCTTGATTGATACGATAAATGCGTACGACTACCAGGAGATGCAATCATACATCACATCAAAAAAAGTTACTCAACAAGCCTTGCGACAATCAATGAGGACCTGTGTGATGACAGGACCTCTCTTCTCGTTCTTTAAAATTTGATGCTATGTAACTGGTCGTTTGTTTGTAATTGGAGAACTTTGTCATGTCATTAGTTGTCGGGAAGTTTGACGAAAAACTTTTTCAATATCCTTGGCTGTATTATAATTTGAATAGAAATGGGTTCTGTAGGAATGGGTATAATTTCCAGGACAGCAATAATCATCAAATTCAATGTGTGAGTTTGAAGGCGAATGGAGTGCGATACGACTGTACATACATTCAATTGGGCATTCATTTTCGGAGAATGATAAAACAGAAAAAAGGGTTTCATCACTCTGTCGATTTTTTGGAACTTTAGAGAGGGAAAGGCGAAGGCATTTAGTTTAATTTAATTAAAGTTTTCGACATATTTGGCTTTCAAGTTGTGAAAGGTATTCTACTTGCTTTCGAATTTTTTTTAGGACGTAAATAACTTTTAGATGGTTTTAAATATGGGTCCCAAATGTTTATAAAACTAATTTTCAAATGAGTCAAGTAATTTACTTCTGGAGCTGAATACCTAGCCCAGGCGGAAGTTTAATTAGGACGCACTATGAGGGGGAATCCGTATCCCGTCACTCACGATGGAAGGAGGAGTCACGCCAAATGGGGTAGAGCTAAGAAGGACATATGACATGATGGGCAAAACAGGACATAATTATTTGACGCATTTGTCAAATGAAATCCTGCAGCACTTCGGGATCATAAAGAGTCATAAATCCGAATGAAAGAGATCTAGAATTTTATGACGAGTCCAATAGGCTGAATTGATAAGCTTTTATGGCTTCCTATAATTGTAATAAGTTGGCGATATTTGCCGTAGAAAAAAAAACTTAATGTCCAACTTGCATTTTCTAGAGGTTGAACCGGAGACCCTTCACTCTATACTGATGGACTGTAACCACGGAGCACAGCATCCACGTGTATAGTTTCGAATACAATATTCTTAAAAGTTGCATGATTAGGTCCTACATATAACGCCTAAGGTCTAAGGTCTGTCATCTAGGAACCTATACCTATACTCAAAGGTAGCTACAATAATTTGAAGTTGCTTAACTACGTTCCGATACTCGGGCGGATGGATTAGATCGACAGGTCGCCTCTGGTGGTTTTTGAAAGGCTTTTTTGAGCAAAGATGAGGAAGTATCGGAAATGTCCTTTTCTGTTTGAATTTTTATAGAAATTATACTGACTGGAGTCGATAATTGCCCCATCCATTAACGTACTTTACGTTTTTGTGGTGGTTTAAAATAGAACCGGATTCTGTCAGATATTGCTCGTTCACGGATGAGACGATTCTTACTTACTTACTTAGGTGGTGCTACAGTCCGGGGTGGACCTGGGCCTCAACCAGTACGCCTCTGTAGTTAGGGCGATCTTTGGCTAACTACCTCCCAGTTGCGCACTCCAAGTTGGTTGAGGTCCCCTTCCACTTGTGTGCGCCGCCTAAGGCGAGGTCTTCCTCTACTGCGAAGACTTTTCGGTCCGGAAGATTTTTGGTGTTCATTCGCTCTACATGTCCCAGCCATCTTAGACGACTGATGCATACCTGGTCAATGTCGCTGTACAGCTCGCGTAGAGTTCGCTGTTAAAACTCTTCCTCCAAAGCCCGTCAACGAAACGGAACGGAAATTTACTCGAAGAATTTTGCGTTCGAAGCGACCAAGGAGATCTTCATCCGCCTTTGATAACGTCCATGATTCTGCATTATAAATGAGAATACAGAATGCGGTGTACTGACCCCGCACCAGTCCACATACAGCACACATTTCCGTATACTGACACCGGTGCAGACACAAGTGTAGTGTCTATGGGCCGCTTTAAGCATAGGACTGGTATAACGAGGGTATTATATAGAGTCTCCTTGGTGTTTCTCGACAAGACCTTACTGATCAATTGCCTTCTTAGGCCGAAGTAACAGCGGTTGGCAAGTGTAACTCTTCGTTTGATTTCTGCTGCGCTATCATTTTCAAAATTAATAGCGGAGCCGAGGTTAGGCAAAGTTCCGAACTACCTCAAAGTTATAGCTGTCTATGTTCAATTCGTCGATGTTGTGTGTCCCTTCTTGTCGTCAGGGTATGCAAGTAGTTGCACAGACTTTTGGAAAATCGTACCCCTGGTGTTGGCGGCTTGCGAGTTTCGGACAATTTGCTCAAGAATGATGTTGAATCCTTTTTTGACATCAAAAGTCTCGGTGAGATTGTGTCCGACCTTTACGGAGCAGCGAAAGTTCTCTATCGTCATTCTGCACAATCTGACAAGTTTGGCAGGGATGAAAAAACTAGACATAGCTCGTCTCTCTAAATGCTGTCATATGGGGCCTTTAAATCGATAAATAGATGGTGGATACCGATTTGGACTTTTTTCCAGGATCTGCCGTAGTGTGAATATTTGGTCAGTTGTGAACTTACCGGGCCAAAAACCACACTGATAAGGGACCAATCAGTTCGTTGACGAATGGTTTCAGGCGTTCACACAATACAGCAAATAGGTTCTAGAATCCAGGCGATGTTGAGAAGACTGATGCCTCTATAGTTGGCGCAGCTCAGAGGGTCTCCTTTCTTGTGGTTGTGGGTCGGGAAAATGATTTTGGGGTGCCATTCATCAGGTTTAGGTACTTCTAAAAGAGGAGGATGACTCAAAATGGACCCGCAGAATGTTTATTTTGAAACTGAATTCTCCGAAAGCCATAAACCATCAGAGTTCACATGATACAACTCAAATCGGATATGAAATCCGATTCGAAATTCTGATATAAATCACTATAACAAAAACGCCCGCAAGTATTTTAATTTTAATTACAAAAAAATGCCTACCCTTCATTAAGTAGCAACCCTCCGCCGTCATATTCATATACGATGAGATAAGTTTCTTCGTGAAACCCTTAAATTTGATTCGCACAATTTGTCAAAATTACGCACTAACGCACAGTGATTATGATGATGGTGGTGGTAGAAGAGGGTGGTAGTGAAATACAGCTAATGAAATCCTTTTGTCTGGCACCTTCCTCTGAAATTCCGTACTCATTAAGTGAGCAACGTTTTCCTTCACTGGTGGGCTTCTGTCTAGCAATTTAACCGAAAATATGATTAGCATAATGAAACGCGTATACATATAGACAACCGGAGCAATAAACAAAAACCTGTCAGACTTCTTCAAAGATTCCCACCAAATGTTCGACTATACTTTAGAGGAGGTTATCGCGCGCAGAGACTTTTCAAATTTGGAGATATTTTTAGCAAATGCCATACACCCCCATGATGGGTAAAATTTCTGTTTTATTTGTTATCCTTGCCTTGCGGTTCTTCGAAAGACGAGTTCACCTGTCAAGGTTCTAATTGTTGTAATTCACTTTGGTTGGCATTTTCTGCTTCGAAATTTTTGTTTGTCTCATTAGAGTAATTCATCTGCGTAAATATTTAGTCAAAATAAAAATCGGTCTTTATTAGGTATTTGCACAGATGCGCGGCAAAGTAAATAATTCCGTTTGCTATCAAAACACAAAATTCTGTACCGATCTAATTTTAAAGCCGTAAAATGTTTAAATTAGGTATTTATTTTTTTATTAAACAACAACACAGACGTAAAACCCAGCAATTTATTCTGATTATCTCCGGCAAGGGAATTTTGTGGAATAAATAATTGTTGCGTCCATTAATTTTTGGGCGAGGGGAATATAATTAACAAATTTATAAGCAGGACCGCCGCTGCCTGCAATTTTGCAATAAATCGATTTGTGGTCGCATAATTAATTGGATTTTTACACTCGCAGGCTCTGCATGTATTATTCAACAGGCAGCTACAGGAGAATTCAATCAGAATGTGTCGCTACAAGCAGAATGCAGACACATGTAGGTATATCAAAGTGCAGCACATTACAAGGAACATGATCCCCATTGGGCGGGCTAAAATTATTTTGTGCACGCAATTTGGTTCTTTTACTCGGCCCAGCTTATGTGGTCGTAAAAATCAGACAAATTGTATCTGGGCGCTGTGCGGGTGAAAGTAACAATAAATATACTGTGTGCCCCATCAAGGGGGAGTACCGAATAGGGGTACCTATACACTATACATTGTATATAATGAGAATGTGCGGTCGTTCAATTGATAAATGTTGGTAGGGAATTTATGAGCCGAATTTATGAAGGCATTAGCGGAAGGACGATGACCTAAATCTTGTTTATATTTGAAGGTTATCAGGATTTACTGTGTCGACAAAAAGTCAATGGCATGGCAATGGCACTCATAATGCGCGTTCGAAGAAAATTGTTCTACAGGAAGTTATTCGCCTTTCTTTGTGAAATTATGTGACGTGTATATGAGACGTATAGTAAAATGTGTGCTGAGATATCATTTTTGGGATGCTGCTTTTATTTGACCATAATCTTTCAGTTTAGACGGCGGGGTTGTGTCCCCCACTAGATTGAAATGATTTGTAGCGCAATGTCGTCAGTTGCAGACGCGTAGTTGAATCGTGATTTAGATAATTCGGTCGCATGAATGGATGGGTGCCCCTGCCCCGTTTGGGCTGCCTCCCTAATTGTTATTAATGCTCCATAGATTTGGACATGTTTGCAAGTCCATACAATGTTTAATAAAGTATGTTTTTTTTGTATAGAGCTACAGAACAATAAAATGAAATAAAACGCATACATCATTATGTAATGACCATGGTAGTGACTTTATTAGAAAGATAATTTCATTTTGGATTTTTGACATATAGATCCTCAAAAAAGGAAACCCTCTGAACTGCGATAGAGGTAATAGTCTTCTCAACATCGCCTACAAGGTTTTCTCTGCCGTGGTGTGTGAATGCCTGAAGCGTTTCGTCAACAACCTGATTGGTCTCTATCAGTGTGGCTTCAGGCCAGGGAAGTCCACCATCGATCAAATGTTCACACTGCGGCAGATCTTGGAGAAAATTCAGGAAGTCCAAATCGATACCCACCACCTTTTCATCGATTTTAAGGCCGCCTGTGACAGCATTTATAGAGACAGAGCAATACAGAGCAATGTCTAGTTTTGGCATCCCTGCCAAACTCGTCCGTTTGTGCAGGATGACAATGGAGAATGCACGCTGCTCCATCAAGGTAGGTAAAGAACTCACCGAGGCCGTGCGCTTTCATGTGACTTCTTCAACATCGTTCCTGAAAGAATAGTGCAAAATTGAAACGCTAACATCAGAGGCAATTTCTTTCAAAAGTCCGTCCACTTATTCGCCTACGCCGACGCATCGACATAATCGGCAGAACGCAGCGTGATGTCATTGGCGCGTTCGTGAGCATTGACACAGAGGCGGCGAAGATGGGTTTGGCGGTTAATGAGGGCAAGACAAAGTATGTGCTGTCAACAAGAAATGACACCCCACACCGACGCACGTCTAGGACAGAATGCCACTATAGACAGATATAATATAACTTTGAGGTGGTTAAGGACTTTGTCTACCTAGACTCCGCTATGAGCTCAGACAATGACACCAGCGCCAGCGCTGAGTTTAAACGAAGAGTAACTCTTGTCAATCGCTGTTTCTTTGGGCTAAGAAAGCAACTGAGTAGAAAAGCCCTCTTTTGAACAACTAAAGTCACCCTTTATAAGACCCTAATCATCCCAGTCTTCTCTATGGTGCAGATGCATATGGTCTCTATCAAAAACGGATGAGGTTACTCTTGGGTTGTCTTGAGAGGAACATTTTTGAGTCATTTTCGGTCCCGTCTGCATAGACTATACATAGCATAGGAGATACAAAGACGAACTGTACGGGATGTACAGCGACATTGACCTAGCCAGTAGAATGGACTGAAGTGGCTGGGTCACGTAGAGCTATTGGACATGAATGCTCCCGCCCGGAAGATCTTCGGACTCACACCCGAGGGTCGGTGCAGCATAGAGGAAGACCGCGACTCAGGTGGCGCACG
Source organism: Cheilosia scutellata (assembly GCA_955612985.1). NCBI lineage: Eukaryota > Metazoa > Arthropoda > Insecta > Diptera > Syrphidae > Cheilosia > Cheilosia scutellata. Next base: position 118,313,405 of record OY015312.1, read on the forward strand.
CAAGGGGACTTTAATTAACTTAACTAACCCGCACTGTAGTGCCACCTTAAGTAAGTAAGTAAGTAGGCGCCGGAGTTATGTGAAAGAGTTCACATAAAAATACTATCCTCTAGCTCTCTAACGTATCTACATAAAATTGATTCAATGTTATCCGTTTTTAAATCTACACCCGCATATGAAAGTAAATTCAATCCGAAACTAAGTTGCAATACTATAACAGAGTGGATCATTGGTTAGTGCGCTGGTCTTAGGTTCGTACCGCCGAAAAACACCTATAAAATTTAAAGGTTTTTTCCACAGCGCAACCTCTCGCGAACGTCTGACAACCATACTACACTCTCAGCTGTCACGAGGAAGCTTTGCAATTCAGCCTTTCGGACTCGGCATTACATTTTAGGTCCCATCCATTTGCCTCAGAAAATACAAATTCGCACAAGGGTATTTTTAATTACATCTCACCCTCATGATGGACCAGAAAAATGATCAAAATACTCGGTGAAGTATTGTCTAACAATTAAAAACATTTTTTGAATTAACCTACATAGATTTATGAGTAAAATGGCAAGTTGGGCGTTGTAAGGTCGAAATAGTTTGAACCCCCTTTTTTCAACCCTTTCAGGGCGAATTTTGGAAAACGATGAATGAGGCATATAATAATTTTGATTTATCTATCAACATACAACGATTCAAGTTCATACGTCTAACGGTTCGTGAGACCCCCCCTTACTCCCCACCACCCCTTTACTCGTTCACAATTCTCACTCACCCTACGGCCAAATATGGCCAAACGTCTATAATCAGAAAAAACAATCGTGAAAATCAGACGAATTGTTCTCGAGTTAAGGAGGGACGACGGACGAACAGACGGACTTTAGATTGTAAAGGGTTTTCCAAAAAGAGGTGTTATTTTGGTATTCAAAGAAAAATGCCATTTTTCGAGATAAATCATCGGATGTTTATTTTATAATAAAGAGGAAGGTATGCCGTTAATAATGAAAAACAACATCAGCCAAATGGCCACCACGAGCACGCTTACAGGACCATATCCTTTTCATGAAATTTTCCATAACCAAATCGCAAAGTGGCTGCCATATGTCCTCGATAGCCTCACGAATTCTATCTTTGAGGTCTTGAATCGACGCTGGGCTGTTGGCGTAGACCTTATCTTTCACGTGGCCCCCGAGGTGGAAATGGGCCTCATCAGTTAAGATGATTTTTCGATGGAATTCCGGATCATTTTCATGCATTTCAAGAACCCAATCAGCAAAGACACGACGTTGTTGATGATCGGCCGGCTTGAGTTCTTGTGTTAACTGAACTTTATAAGCCTTAAGACCCAAGTCTTAATGCAAAATACGGTGTAATGACGTTTGTGGAATGCCCAATTCCAAAGAACGACGAGGAATGGACAAACCTGGGTTTTCTTCAACACTTTGGGCAATATTCTCAGTTGTTCTTGAGCGACGTGCACGGGTTTTATTCTTCACATCACTAACTTCCAACAGCTCGAATTTTTCCACCAATTTCTGTATTGCGGTCCGACAAGGTGCTTCACGACGACCAAAAAATGCTTTAGTTTTGCGAACTGTGACTGCAAGATTTTCACCATTTTTGTAGTGAATTTTAATAATTTCAATGCGTTGTTGAAGCGTGTATCGTTTCATTTTTAGTAATGGCGTAGTTTCTACTTGTCAAATGTCAAAGAATAAAAGCTTCAAAAGTGACAGCTACCGAAATAGCGGGCCATTCACAATAACACCTCTCATTGGAAAAAGTAAAGAGGGTTGCCATTATTTTCCAAAATAAATTTCCTTATTTTTTTTTAAGTTTCTTGAACCAAATGTTAAACATTTTTTAAAAAAAAAATATTTGTATACATTTCTATCACTAATTCCGTACTCCGATGAAACGAAAAAGCGATAGGAAACGGAATGGGAAGGTCGGGTGGTGAAGCAACTCGGGTAGAATGAGACATACGCGCAGATTTAGTGGAAGGTTAGGTTAGGTTTGGTTGAGTAGGGTGTGAGTTCATCACAGTGGACTAGGCACCATATTGGGCCCATCGCCATCCCTTTATTTAATGTATTTAGTGGATTTAGTGGAATAGTGCGTTTGATTTTATTTCTTTGGGGTTCTGTCTTAGCTTAAGAGTTTTGCTGTAACCACACGATCATTGATGGTGGCTGGTTAGCTTCATTTTGTTCGACTTTAGCATTCGCTTCAAACGTCTTCTCCAGTCTTACCTATAGTCGTAAGTCGCTTGCGTATTGTACTACACGTATCTATATTTTATGTATCGTTATGGGGCTCGGTTTGTGACGAACTTCGTGCTCAGTTCGTGTTTTTCAACAGTTCGTCTAGGCTATCTTTTTGTCCCCACAAAAAATGGAATACTGTAGAGCACTGGGTTGTAACTTAAGCTGGAAACGGTCTCCATAGTTCAAAGGGGAAGGACGACCAAAATAATGCAGAGTAAAATATCGGGTAGGGAAGGAAGAAGTATACAATTTGTAATTATCATTACACATCCCCATCCTCGTTCTGTTAAGTTGACTTAACTACCCCTATCCATCTAAAAGTTAATAAATGAAAACGACTGGAACTACTCGCGCCTGTATCCCTTAGTTTTGAGTTTCAACTAAAGTCGATCAACAGGAGCTACTAAACTTAGTGAATAAAATATGGAGCAACTATTAAGCAAACAACGTCCGTAGGAAGGTCGAATAACAAAAAACAAGAAACTTTTCACTACATCTTCATGCAATTAAGAACTTTGTAAATTTCTCCCTCCTTGAGTTGGTTAAAGTAAATTCGTCTTGGCTCTTCAATGAACCCACTGATATGATATCTTCATTATCCTAATCAACTCAAGCGGTATATGTATAGTATCCCACACCATCAACCACATTGAAATAACATAAGCACAGCAACATCAACCCTGAGGGTGAGAAATGTTCATGAAAATCCAACACGTTACAGAATTTTGTTTTCCCTCGCCCCTCATTTATGAAGACATGGACAACAACAAGTAAGTTCGTATATATAGGTACATTTATGCAAGTCTTTACTATTTTAAAAGCCAAAGCAAAGTCAAATACCCAAGAAATCCGAGACTATCCGGCTTAATTTGTAGACAATGAAACAAGAACAAGTGTGAGTGGGATGCAAACAGGGACTTCAAGGTAAAATCGGAGGGCTACGCTTTACGTGTCTATTTTTATAATATTTCAACTCCTACTGAAATCCTTTCTCAATTTGATGTGGAATTCCACTTAATCCCCAATCAAGCTGAAGAGTATCCAAATGAAAGGTAATTCACATGGCAGGAGTGAGTTGCGAATTTTAAGACAGTCAAATCAAAGTGGAGGCGTTTTTAGGGCTTTAAGTATTATTGTTTCAGTTCAGACGGTATTTTCGAATCGTTTGGCATGAGTAATATGTTTTTTTACTTCGATTTCATTGATTTATCAAATTGCTTGTGAAACATAAATCCCCCAGCAACATTATCCCTGGCAGTGTTTGTTGCATGGGCAATTTGAATCGAAATGAGGTGCGAATATAATCCTTTTGGGAGCCAATGTAATCCTCTGATTTGTAAAGGTTGCAAAAAGGTGCAAAATGGGCTTATGTGCTAAGCTTGAAAAGTTGATTTTACAAATTGACCATCTACTGTGGTGTCAATGGATTTTTTTTGTGTGTGTTTTTTTTATTAGACTTTGGCAATGAAATTAAATTAACACATATCAGTAGGTAAATCTATAAATTGACTCAGACTCGTAAAATCATTTGCATTTACATACCCAAGGAAGAATACGCACTTTTATATAAGGGGAGACTTACAAGAAGATGGGAGTGTGTGTCCCAGTAGAAGGACATTTCTGGGTATAGGTTCAACATTTAGAGGAGAGAGACAAAACCAACCATAAAGAGCTACTTGGTTTTTGCAGGGAAATTGGCGCTTTATTCTCAAAGGCAAGTGTTTAGGTGTTTTTCCATTGTGCAATTGGTTCGCCGTAGGGATCGCGATGGGCCCCGATGTGGCATACTCCCTAGTGGCGTGTGAGACCTCTTGAACCCTAGGCCTAGCTTCCTCACAAACCATTCGTTTGTGTGAGTTTTTATTTTTGGGACGTATGGAAGGGACCTATAATTTTATGCCGAGTCCGAACGGCTGAATTGAGAGGCTTTTTCAGGACAGTTATACTCCAGCTGATTTTAATTCACACTTAATCTAGCAGTCGCACGTTTGCCAACATTTGTCGCATTAAGGAAATAAGAAGTATCTAAGCAACGCTAGCTTAAAACTGAAGAGAAGCACATCACAGCCGTGTATAAGTGAGTTATCCTGGTAGCTTGTCAAATATTTACTTACTACTGCAGCGTTTCTAAAAGTTGCACGATGCCGCCAAAGTCCAAGACCCTCGTGTGTGACCAACATGCCAGCAATTTAACAAGGAAGTTGCAGGCCTACTACCGGGATCAACTGTTCTTCGACATTGCCTTAACAACCAAGACCGACAACTTAAAGGCGCACGCTCATCGTGCAGTTCTCTCCGCATCGAGAGAATTCAGAATGTGATTGAATTGGGAATCGATGGGACAACTCTCAAATTGGTCGTCGACTTCATGTACAGTGGTACAAATTGAGCTTCACAGTGAAAATGTCGAATGTCTATTAAGAGCAGCGGATGTCTTGAAAATGAGCACACTGAAGGCTGCCTCCCTTGATTTCATCGGGGAAACTATCGACATCACTAACTGCCTAAGGATTGCGTCAATTACCAAACAATAACAGTTCGTTGAACTCCATAAGAAGGCCTTTGAGTTTGCGTTACAGCACTTCGAGGAGGTGTGCACAAGGAGGAGTTACTTCCTGGAATGGCTGAATTGAATGGCGATTTGTATGTTGGTGGAGAGTCGGGTGATAGACTATTACGTTCGGTTGAGAAATATGATTTTCGCACATTCGAATGGCAAGAATTTGCTCCAATACACTCAGGACACAAGTATGTGAGTGTAACAGTTCTCGGTGAATTATTGTACGATGGCAGCTACTCAATTGAATGCTTCAATCCTGCTAAAAACGAATGGACGCAATTACCACAAAAGAACGAAAGATTAGAAAAATTTAGCATGGCTGGAATTGGCTTACATTTGTACGCAGTGGGTGGTGAGCATCAAAATGGACAAAAAAGTAAAACGTTTGAACGCTTGAACGCTTTCATCCTTCCACAAATACATGGACGGTAATAACTCCTGGCTTGGGACTAGTGTTACGTTCGTTACTATGCATTTCATGGAATAATCGACTTATAGCTTGCAGAGGAATAGACTATGCAAATAGAGTCGAAAATTCAGTTGTAGAGTAAAATCCTGAAGAGAACGTGTGGAAGACATTGGCTCCACTTGTACACTTTGAATTGAGAAAAGCGTCAACCAGTTTATGTACATTTACAAAATAAATCCATGCCACTATTATTTCGAGTCGAACGTTTGCCTTAGTAAAAAAAGTCTCTTGTCATTGTGCTGGGCTATTCCATTGAAATTTCTACTTTATACAATTTTATTACTCAAATAAAAATGTTTACTTAAATGTTTGCTTACAATATTAGTAGTTTTTTTTTTTTTAATAATAAAACAAATTGTGTCTGAAATATAAGCTTTTATGCATTCGAAAACATTTTATTTAAAATCTACGTCGAAAAAGAGTCAAACTTTTATGAGTCTTCGATTCCAAGCCTGAGGTACAAATCAGTGAAGGAAGAACTCGACTTAAGTGGCGCCCATAAAAAGAAGAAGATCTCCACCTAGTTTCCGGGTACAAAATTTCCAACAGGTATAAAGAGTGAAAATCGAAATGGCCTCATCCTAGTGATCGCCAGTGTATATCTCTTTGAATATCCGGCTTTAGTTCACAGTTGATACCTCGTCAGAGTTGATGCTATAATTTCTCCTCTCCGAATATAGCTTTCATACTCAATAATTTGATCCTGTCAACAACTCAACTGTGGATATCAAGATACTTACATGTCGTTATCAAAAAAAAATGGATGCAGACCCGTGGCTTATTTATTGACACATCTGACATTAGCTGTCCTAAATAAAATAAGAAATAAATTGTTTCCATTTAGCTTTTAATTAACCTTTCTCTATACATCAACCAGTAGCACAAGCACAGCAATCAACATCCATTAGGCCTCGTTTCATCTGTCATTCTAAAAAAAAAAACACAAAAACATCCCGAAACACTTAAACTTTTTTATCGTCTTTCGCAGAGCTAAAGTCATTCACTTTTGTATACATATGTCCGCTTTAAGCGGATTAAAAAAGTCATAAAACAAATTATTATCTCCCTGTTCCTGCAGTTACTTTCGCCCGCATCTTAAGACAAAGCGAACAAAATTATAAAAGGTCACCTGCGCGCCCACCTACTTATGACACACATGCTTATACAACACGTAGTCGCGCAATGAGCTCTTCCTTACTCATAGTACAATAAAAATGTGAAATTTTATCACGTCAAGTTATAACAGTTGTTGTTGAATCATTTCAGATTTAATAACAAAAAATAATAAATACATCTCAAAATACAAAATTCCACCTGACTGTGTGCCATAAAACTTCAATACGACCGCATCATTCTCGACTAAGCAACAAGTTAAACACATGCACATGTCTCGCCTATAATACTACAGATATTGTATCCGAATCGTACAAACAATGGATTAAAAAATTTTTATTTATTTATTTTTTTAATTACATTCCATTGAATATTTTCACATGGAAAGCTTATTTATTCGTCGTCTTGTCATCGTTGCAATTCATCTTCCATTATCATCATGGAAGCAGGACTGAATCCATCATCGTAATCAGAAATGCAGTAAAAAAAAACAATACTGTAGGTGATTTGGGGCAATGCAAACATATTCACATACTTCATTGATATGTAAATTTACGTTTTACTCATCAGAAAAAAGGCTTAAAATTGTGTCGAAATATCCTCATTCATGCAATTAGGCCTTTTGACATGCAAATCGAGTTCAATGAAATATTTTATTAACAACAAAAATATCCGCATTTATCACAGTCATACACAGTGTTGTTATATCGTGGGATTTATCCCTTTTTGTGGGAATTTCGATGTCCGAAAATCCTTTCGTGGGATAAAGGGAAAAAGCACCACAATCGTGGGAATTTCAGGAATCTGACAAAAAAAAATTGTAAAACCAAATTTTTGTGAAATTTCACCAAAACTAATTCAAAAATTCACAACAATTATCAGCAGAAATAAAAAGAGCTCATGTAAATAGCCTCTTAACAAAAAAATTCTAGTACAAAAACAATCTGACGGCGCAGCGACAGCGTATGTAACTAGAGCTCTAGCGCCAGCGGCAAAGTGACATTGGAATGGAACCAGTTTAAATTTTTATTACTTTATCTTCATGAGCATCAAAAATGTATTTTGTGTAACTTCTACACTTTCACTTTTCCTTATTTTTTATTAAATTAATTTGATGGATTTGTTTTGGCAGTTCGTTAGTTTTCCTCCAATTTACCAGTAAATTTTGTGGGCGCAGTGGCTCAGCGGTTAATGTGCGAGAGGTCCCAGGTTCCGTTCAGCCCCCGGAAAAGCACCACCTCTCGCGAAATTCTGACAAACATACGAGCCTATACGGACTTGTTGAATGAACTAGTTATCTATTTATTTATTTAGTTAATTTTGCGCTAGATTGAAACATTTCCCAGAAAAGGATATTTTACAATAGCTATGTGCTACAGCTTTAGCGCAAATGCTGAAATGTCAGTTTTTTATATGGAGTTTGGCATACCGCTAGATGACTATAGCTGTCAATCCAAGGCGGCCATTCTGATTTTCTTACTATAATAAAAATGAGTTAAACATTTTTTTTTCATTTTAATGCATCGTGGGAATTTCGTGGGAATTTGAGTTCGGTGAAAAGGGAAAAAAGGGAAAAATGACCACGTTTCGTGGGAAAAATGAAGAGAGAGTCCTAACAACACTGGTCATACATAAAAAAAAAACAAATTCAAAAACTGAACGTAGGTATTGGGGGCCTCACTGAACACTATAGTTATAGAAATTCTAAAATTTTGCACTAATAACTAAAAATGAAATATTAATCAATTTTGGAATGGAATATGGAACTGTTTTGGTTGCCTAACTAGACTATTAACAAAATACTAAGACTGGTAGTTTGTTTACCAATTCATAAAAATATTAAAATATTTTTAAAAATAGATATACATAAAACTTGCATATATAAAGGGTGTCCCATAATTCACGCAAAATTTTAATTTTGCGCCATTTAATAGTACGATAATGTGACAGCTGATAGCTGACAGCTGATAGTTCGGGGTTAGTAAATATGGAGCGCTATACGAAAGAACAACGGATTTTCATTGTTGAGTATTTTAAAAACTATGAAGGTTTGTCGAATAAAATCGTCTTCAGTGATGAAGCTCATTTTCAGCTCGATGGCTTCGTTAATCGTCAAAATTGTCGCATTTGGGGTTCAGAAAACCCATGAGTAATTATTTAGAAACAAATGCATCTATAACGCGTGACTCTTTGGTGCGGATTTTGAACTGGAGGCATTATCGGACCATTCTTCTTCGAAAATGCGGCTGGTCAGGCAGTAACTTAATGATGTTCGTTATCGTGATATGATAATTGATAACCCTGTTTTTAGTGCCCAAATTACAGGATATGGATGTGACCAACATGTGGTTTCAACAAGACGCTGCCATATGTCATACAGCCAGAGAAACAATTCAATTACTGCATGAGTCATTTCCTAATCGTGTAATCGGCGGTTTTTGGGATCGGAATTGGGCATCCAGATCTTGCGATTTAACGCCATTGGACCTATTTCTTTGGGGTTTTTTGAAGTCAAAGGTCTAACACAATGCCTTGAAAGAGGAAATGGGGAGGTGTATGAAATTCAGCCAGCAAAGCCGTGGCGGCCATTTATCCGATGTGCTATTCAATACATAGCCCCAATTTGTACACTCTATCAATCAATAAACAATTTAAGCTATCTAATTAAAAACCTGTATTTTCTACCAAAATTACATTACACCCTTTACCTACCAAGTAATTACCATATTTGCAACTTATAATTCGTTATTTATCAATTATACTAGACTACGATGTCTACAAAATGCTAATTTAAAAAAAATATAAAATTTGAAAAATTGTTGGGTACGAAATATTAGTTATAATTTTTACGCTATTAAATATAAATAAAAAAATGTGCACGACTGGGTCGCACGAAACTTTCCCGAATCTCGCAGAATCTCAGAGTCGTTTCAGCAAATTTTACGTTTAAAGTCATACCCACTTAAGATGTACACAGGTTTAGTAACTGAAACCCTTGTTAATTAAATAAAAAGTAATACATACTACATAAACATACGTATTAACTACAACACTTTATTACTTATGTACTTTCAAATTTCACCCCGAACAACTGCCACTTAAAGGAGGCAAGTAGGCGATGAATTCCGAATTCCCATTTTTGATTATTTAAAAAAAGTGGTCTTAATGGTCGGGATTTGGGTAGTCATTTTTGAGAAATATTCATAAATATTCATATATTCGAGTTTTCTGAGGAAAACTAAGTACGTTATCATGATTGTTTAGAATACCTACTTATGTTGTCTAAATATGTATTTTGATCAAAATCGTTAGAGCGGTTTTTTGTAAAATTATGCTGACAAATGTTACAACTTTGGATTCGAAAAGCACTGTTATTAAACTGTTTAGCTAAAAACGAGTACGACGTATTCTTCAGCATAAAAACATTACCTAGCAGTTAAATTTTCATCTAAATCGAAAATGGCGTTTTCGAGATATGAGCAGTTTTTAATGTACCATTTTTAGCGATTGGGGTGGAAATCGAAGGACGTATTCATGGTTCAAAAAACACTGAGCAAATGGTATTACTATGGATTTAAGCATTTCCTGCCAGTTACATTTTTATCATAATCGAAAATGGCGTTTTTGAGATAGGTATGAGCAGTTTTTTAAAGTACTATCATTAGGGATTTGGGTGGATATTAAATGACGCAGTCTTTTTAGAGAAAAACTGACTTCGCTATCAAGTTAAGAATGAATAAGTTCCTCAAAAATAAGTTTGTTTAAAAATCGTTTTTACCGTTTTCGAGGAAAAGCCAATTTTCAAAACTGCCGTTGCTGGACTTTTTAGCGAAAAACTGGGTATCCAGTCATGTTAAGCATGCCTACATTAACTCAACTGTCAATTTTGGTTCAAATCGTTAGAGTCGTTTTTGAAAAAGTCTAAATTGTTTAATATTTCGTAAAGTTTTTATATGGAGTTCGAAATTTTGTACGAAAACAATATAATTCTCATACGAGAAAGTTAGAAATGTAAAATCATCATATAGTTCGTTTTTATGCTATTTTATTAGAACCGTTAAAAAGGTGGATTTGCAGATAAAAAAAAAAAAAACAAATGTTGAATTGAGTAAAAAATATGATTGGATAGAAAAAACAGTTGTATATCCAAGATGGATCTATATCCATAAGGGGCTACTTAGGCGAGAGTGGTAGTGAAAGGTGAAGGGTTAAAACAACATTTTTCCCAGCGTGCATTAACACGCAAGCCTGGTATGCATTTTGTTGTTACTAGGCAAAAAGGGTCAAGTCCCATGCCCACCAACGAGCTAAGGAGGGAACAACAGGCCCTAGGGAAACAAAGTTGGCTAGACGCAATATTTTTATTTTTATTTTTTTTTTTTTTTTTCATTTTTATTTTTATTTATATTTTAATGTTTAATAATTTAATTAATCGTCATAATTTTTCTTTTGAAACAGGATTATATGCGAATACAAAAATTAAGATCAAAGACGTTTTCAATGTCTCTAAGGTCTTGTCATATGTAGTCAAAACATTAAAAAATACAAATTTGGAATAATTGGTGTTGCTGAAAAGTGCTCCATAAAAAGTCACAAAAATTTTAAATTTTAATCTCAAATTCTTAACTCCTATAGGTAAGTGAAAGGGCAAGTTTTAATACAGATGTACACTGGTCGGCATAAGTATTTTGACAAAACTAAAGTTAATTCTACTCATAATTTAAACTTACTTCATGTATATTTTGGCATCAATGGAAAGGTCATTTAAATTCCGTTGGAATGATACACAACTTTCCTTAACCCATTAAGTACCCATTGAAAATTTAGAACTTTTGTAAAAGTCTACTTTTTTGACTTTTTTCCTCGGTCCCAAGAAAAAAAATTTTTTGATGCAAAAAGTTTCTTCAAACAATTCTAATAGTGACTGCAAAAAAAATTTGCTTCGCTAATATTTTTTTATGATTTTTTGAATGGGATGATCTCAGAAAAATTTTGTATGAAAAGGAGGAAAAAGTTGATAAAATAGTCATTTTTAGCAATTTTCAAAAAATCATAAAAAATATTAGCGAAGCGATTTTTGAAAATTTTGTTTGCAGTCACTATTAGAATTGTTTGAAGAAACTTTTTGCATCAAAACATTTTCTTTTTTTTTGACCGAGGATAAAAGTAAAAAAAGTAGACATTACCAAAAATTCTATATTCTAAAATTTTTAAATGCCAAAATTTACATGAAGTAAGTTTCAAATTATGAGCAGCATTAACTTTAGTTTTGTCAAAATACTTATGCCGACCAGTGTAGATTATAAAACTGCTTCCAAATCCGTTCATTACATTTCGAGATTAACAAAACCCAACAGACAGACAGGTCTGAGGTCTTTATACTATGATTTAATCGATTTGGAAAACAAAATTATAAATTTCTACAGATTAGGTACAGTGAAAGGAAAGACCTTTTCCTGAATAAATATGTGTAGATACGTCATAAATAACTCAATTTCGCATTTTGTATTCTTAAAATACCTCCCTCATAGGTTATAGAGCGCCTTCAGCTTCCAGCACCTGAAGATACAAACCATCCCCACAATGACGTCCAGATATAAAAACGTAAAAGATGCCCGATGTATTCCAACATCGATTTATATTGTATAACAAAAAAATTAACCCCAACCCTTACACTTAATTTTAAAATCCGCTTTCCACCATGACTGACATAGTGACATCCCTTAAACGACAAATTTTTATTCCAAATTAATACTCAGATTGAAAATGTATACTTTTCTGACACATAGATCACAAAAAAAGACACAACGTTTGTGTACCTACTCCGCGAATTCATATCTGACAAACATTGAAATACCACTTGCCTTCCTGTCTGCCAAATCGATGGGATTCTCCACTTCATCGACCAAATGAATTATGTATTTATTTATCTTGAATTTTATTTCCCTCAAAAACATTTTCAAACCGCGACCGCTAGCTACATCATGATGATTGTCTACCCAAACCTGAACCAATCATTCTTCGCTGACATTGACAGTTGTGGCAAAAAACAGAAAACGATGAAACCAAATATTTATGTCAACATCTCCATACCCCCAAACACTGGCTGTTGAACTTACCGCATTTTTATATTTTATACTGCTCCTTGTCATTCTTATCCATGTTTCACACCTTCAGTAATTATTATCTGCTTCCGCAGGAGTCGGAAGTCAGTGTGTAATCGATAGCACAAAGTTTTGACACTTTTTGATTTGTTAAACCACACGAACTACACTCACGAAATATTTCAATTTAATCCACCTGTAGACCGTCGAGTCGAGTAACCTGCCGATGCGGTGCACATATGTAAATTTGATCAATTACACGCTTATTAATGTTGGAATAATTTTGATATTAACATATGAGATGCACGATGGCATATCGATGCACATGAGTATTAATTTCGCGCACAAAATTACCTGCAGTTTGTAATTCAATAAAGAAAAAAAAATTTAAATTTATGTGTCGCTTGGTATCTTGGTGGTGATCATTTAAAAATGCACTCAATAAATCTGCGGCCACACACTTTGCGTTTGCACACATCAGAATGTTTAGCAAACGCACCTTAGATACTCGTTGAGATACATCCGCGAAGTCACGAGCTTTGGTTTTCAAAAAAAAAAACAATTGCAAAAGATACTTGTACAATGCACTAGAGACTAGATCAACCCACAAAACACTTCCACGGAATAAAATGCGAAAAATTTCAACTCGCAGATACTTTTTTTATTTGAATTTTAATAGTTATGCACTTTTATTGTTTTCTAGTGTAGGCGCAAGTAAAAAAAATAGAAATAAATAAACTCGTATCTTGTGGATTTGGTTTGGCAAAATTTCCGCGTACATGGACGCATTGAATTTATCCCGGGAATGCGTGTGCTGTTACTTCGCGTCGTAATGATGAACTAAACGCAAGGTTATACTAGCAAAAGATACACATCTGTTGGTACTGAAAACGATTGGCTCTGGCATGGCACTGGCCGAATGGTAGTAGATGTGTAGCCCGTTCAATGGTTTTATGTTGCCGATGGATGTGGATGATGATGATGTTGATGTTCCTGCAGAATTGTGTCCCTCTTTTTGTGCCAAGAGAACAATGTGGGGATATGTTGCTGGAAACTAGAGTGGGTGGTTAGGCAGTGGATGTAAGTGGAAAGCTATAGTAGTGGTTCTTAATTTTAGAATAATGACGACAAGTAGACATTTTTTAATATTCTGATGGGTGTTTCTATTTTTTTTGTTTTTCATAAACTAACAAAAGGGGCGAATCTTTGTATTTAGATTGGGCGTAAATCCACACAAAACTGTCCTTTTCTCCAGGAAATAAAAAATTCCATACATTGACCTTATGGTATGAAGGTATGAAGGAGGCTCTACATAAAATCGTGCATGTCCGGCTATGGCACAGTATAGGATGGACAATAACGAGGTCGGTTTAAGATATCTTTGGTTGTTTTGAACGTCCCAATTTCTTCGAATAATTTGGAGGAGGATATTAAACAGCGTTCTGGAGACGACTATCATTTCAGATTTGTTCACGTTTACTTTCATCTCAGTTTCAACAAAAACGGCTACAAACCGATGGAGTGTGCGCTGATGTTCAGTCTGAGAGGACCAAAGGATGGTCAGCGAAGATCATATGACTTATCCTCAGATCTCCAAATTATAACGTTCTTCGCGCTTGTAACATCCAGTCCGCATATAAGTACTGAAAATGAGAGGAGACAAGGCGCACCCGTGGCGAAATCCAACGCCGACGGTGAAGGGTATTGATCGAAAGAATAAGATCGCGGATACAACCTGCCGAAATAAGGTTCCTCCGTTGTATTGCTGGTGTGATTAGAAGCACCAGAATACGTGAGAAACTCAATATCGAGCAGCTACTTCTCCGGACGGAGCGGTCCATGCTTCGGTGGTTTGGTCATGTTAAACGTATGCCCCCGCACCATCAGGCGGGAGTCCTCTAAGTAGACCCAGGGTGAGATGGTAAGATCAAGTTAATAATCTCTCCCGTAATACCCGTATGGGGATTACCCTTGATGATTTAGAGTCGATGGCGGAGAATCCAGAGCTATAGAGGGTCCACTTGAGCAACCTACACTCGCGACCCACTTAATGGATAAGCGAGCTATCGAAAATGAATAAATGAAAGAAAATTAAACAGCGGTTTCTACTATACAGCTCTGATGGGCAGAAAATTAAGAATCAGTCGTCTAAAATGGCTAGGACATGTAGAGCGAATGGGGTCTATAGAGGGATAATTCACCTCACCATAGGTGACGAGCACAAGTAGAGAAATGGATCTTTACCATCCAAAGACCGAGTTACGTATTGCAACATAAAGTTAGTAAGCACGTATAATTTCGTCGTTTAAATGAAGTCCATTTATTTGGCAAAGCTAATGGAGCTGGGGATCGGATCTTTTTTTATTCGTGGTATCGTATCGACCACTAATGCCAAAAAATATACCTCAAAAATGTATTGTAGGTCGTAGCTAATTTTATGTATAAGACATACATGTATTACTAGGTTTTGCCCGCGGCTTCGCTCGCGCAGTCCTCAAGATTTGGACACAGAGATTCCTTCACAGTCAGTTAGTTGCCTTTTTTATTTTTATATATCGTGCAGGAAACCTACCTAAAACAGTACTGAAGAAGCAATTATAGTATCTCTGAAAAATATGTCTAACGCCCTATTGGAGAAAACAGTTCAAAAATTATATGATCAATATTTGTTGGTGAAGCGCTGGCATCTCAACACAGATCATACTACAGCAGACGGAGCCACTATCTGCGGGACACCACAAATTCCTTAGTTAGCAAATCCTTAATTATATTCCACACTACCCAGATCTTCCTATACTGTGTTTAGTTTCTGACCTATTCCCTGAAGACAGGAAAGACTGTCAAAGAACTTATCGACGATATATATTAAAGCAACTCAATGAAGATAGTCTTGACTTGACATTAACCTTTGCCGGGCTCAGGGATATGATATTACTGCGACTATGGCGGGTATTCATGGAGGAGTTTTAAAATTAATTCGGCAAATAAATCCAAAAGCTTTGTTTACGCCGTGCAAACCATTCTCTAAACCTTTGTGGAGTTCACTCTTTGGGAAGCACTCCTTCAAGTACAACGTTTTTTGGGACAGTGGAAAGACTTAACACTCAGCATCTACGCACCGTTGGGATGTTCTCATAAAAAATGTAGGGGTATCAGTCAAGGGACTTGTAGAGACTAGATGGAGCGCTCATCACGAAGCTGTTAAGGCATTGGGTCGTAAGAATAAAAACTGGCATTTGATTTGAGCTAAAGGTTGTAGCAAAGTAAAAGCACTTTGCAATTGCCTCGATTTTGACATTTATTCTGAGTAAAAGCAATTGCTACATTTTATTCATACGACCCATTGAAGGAAAATTTCGTGAAGATAATTGCAACTCTTGAACGCCTTTGTGATCCTCAAAAGGAAAATTTGGATACAAGAGTTGCTGCAACCATACTCGTATGTCGAATGACAGAAGAACTGAGTGCTGTTGTTCCAATGCTTACCTCGACATTTACAGAACTAAACAACAGTATCATATTGGAAATCGGGCGAATACAGCGTCACATGGTAGCTGCAAAAGTTGCATTGGCGATGAGAGTTTATTTAACAATTTGCGGCACAGTGGCATCGTGTGAACGATATTTAATTTTTTAAATTAAAATTTATTAATACTTATCTAAGATCAACAATGAGGCAAAATAGGTTGACTAATCTGGCTATACTGTCAATCGAAAAGGAGCAAACAAAAAATATTGATTTTAATGTTTTAATCGAAACATTCAATGCAATAAAAGCTCCTTTAAATAAAACCTTTAAATAAAATCTTTGTTCGTGTTTTTTCCTAAATTTTTTAAGGGGTGTAAGCTTGCTTTACCGCCCCGGGTGCCACTGCCTCTTAGTCCGCCCCTGGGCTGGGCGTTGATGATCAGTGAGTGGTAAACTTCATTTTTATATATATAGATAGTCAATAAAGTAAAAATATAAAGGATGTTTTTTTTAGAGGTTTTGGTTTTTAAACTGGGAACACTGTTTCTACAGTCAATTTAAACAGTTGAAAGTTGATTTATGGTTCGTACGATTTCCCACTTTACGATGAATAGATTAACGCCAAAACAAAGTGTGCAAATTGTGCAAAATTAGGTTCGTAGGTTCGGTGAATGGGCCGAATATGATTCAGCTTGATCCTCATTTTCCACGCAAAATTTTGTTTTCGACAAGGCCCATTTTTTGTTAAATGGATATGTAAACAAGCAAAATTGCCGAATTTGGTGTGGAGAAAACCCAGAAGCCTTTGTCGTAACGCCCTTACAACCTTTGAAACTCACGGTTTGGTGTGCTTTGTGGGCTGGTGGAATCATTGCCCCATATTTCTTTAAGGACGATGCCGGCCATAATGTTACCGTCAATGGAGAGTACAGTAGAAACATGATTTCTGAATTCTTCGTTCCTCAGTTGAATGGCATTGACGTGATAGAGCTTTGGTTTCAACAAAATGGCGCTACATGCCACCCGGCGCCCGACACCATCAAATTATTGCGGGAAACATTTGATGAGCGCATGATTTCGCGTATAATGGACCTGTGAACTGGCCTAAACGATCCTGTGATCTCACACCTTTAGATTACTCTCTTTGGGGGTATGTGAAGTCACTAGTCTATGCCGATAAACCGGAGACGTTGGACGATTTGGAAGTCAACATTCGCCGTATTATAGCTGATATATGGCCCCAGTTGCTCGATAAAATTGTCGAAAATTGGACTTCACGATTGCGCTTCATTCGAACAGGGTTGCCATATTTTGAACTAGTTCGATAGCCCAATTTGAAATTTTTTGTAGCCCAAAATCAAAGCCGAAGAAGTAGCCCAAATAGTGGCCCAATTCCAATGAAAATTTTGTTTTCAATTAAAATTCATTTTTATTTAAAAAAAATAACAGAAAACAAAATAAGTATTTCTTTTATAAAAAAAAAACTAAGGAAACTTAATAATATGTAATATTGTATTTAACATATCTATTTAAAAGACAAAAATTAGTCTATTTACTATTTATGGGATATCTTCGACATTATGGTTAGGGGGAAAAAGTTTTCGGTATTTGAAATGTATACGAAAATTATAATATTAGAATTTTAACCAATTTATAACCCAATTACGATTGGGCTATCATACTGAAATTATTGTCGGCAATTCAGAAAAAACATAGCCCAATTTCCGATAAATAGCTCAATCTGGCAAGCCTGCATTCGAACTAGCCGTAGCCCGCATATGTCCGAAATCATTTTTAAATAGTAATGGCTAAATAATTATGATCGGATAATTTTCAAAATATTATCCTGCTCCAGCAGCAAGATAATAAATTCTCTTATAGGCTAATTTATTGACGTTTTCTTTTGCTTCAGTTTTGGTAGAATCTTGAAGACGAAATAAAACACTGAATTTCAATTAATTATTAGCTGTTTTAAGATTGGAGTTTGGTGAACTTATCTTTTCAACACTTTCATAAGAGTGTCAGAAAATTATTTAGCCCAATTGACACACGGCTTAAATAAAGCTAATCTCATAGACATTTCCGCGGTACTAGTAATCATTTTTAGTGTCCAGGATAACTTTTACGAAGTCACAATGGCGAAAATTTCCATAAAAAATTATCCATTGTGAACGTCAAAATATTTAAGTTGAAGATTAAAAATGATTTATTGGTAACGCCGATTAACATTAGCTTCAAGTGTTTCATTTCATATTGAATTTGTATGCCTCTAAAAAAAAAAACACCCTACTAATAAGACATATTTACTATTTTATATAAAATTAGCTTTAAGATTAAAATGATTATTTAATGATATTTTAACTTCGTTTTGAAATCTGTATTAAAATTTAAATTAACACTAAATATAATTATTATTTGTACCTACCACCGAGCCTGCCACACTATGCTGGATTAATTGCTAACAGATTCAAAACTGTTATACAACATGTTTCCATGCCATGCATCTTCTTATAACTCTTTGCTACTACATTTTCTCTTGCGTTCTTGTTCTTGTATAATTTTGTGAGTGAAAAACAACTTGCTCTTAATCGCTTCGATTTTCCTCGCAACAATTTTCTCTTTTCCTGCCGGTGTTTCGTTGAAAAACGCCGGCCGGTGCGGTGTTTAGTTTTCCACTTCTCCCAAGGCAAACCACAGAATGTATGTAAATCCACCACCCCCAAAATGTATCTACACACATTTTGCAGTCATACACATGCTCTTTTGCACGGTTTTCTAGGAAAGTTGGTAGGCAATCCCACTCAATCCAAACACCATGACCTTCATCACTTTTTCACACGTTTGTGGCAACAACAACAACAACAAGAAACTTAATTAATGCTCAAGCTCATGCCCAACCCATGCCTGATGGTACTACGCGTACACCGTTGGAAGTATCTTTTACACCGCGTATGTTGTTACCCACCTGTTGCATACGTCATTGCATTTAAAACCAATACAAAACGTGCCTGTCATTGGATAAATTGTTTAAATTTGTTAAAGTGTCACTTTGCTGAGCTGCTGAAACTTTTGTCATCTTTCACAGAAGAAGTGTTACCAAAACACAGTCCAAAAATAACATTTTTATATCACAAAACTTTTCTCTCAAATAAAATTCATGTTAGGCATTCAGATTTATGATATCGTCGCCGTACCTCTAGGTAATAATAAATGCCGGTAGGTAGATGGACGTAGACAGTACTTCGAACTTTCTGTGCCAAATTACAAATTGGCGGCGGCCGGGGCGTTTTGTTTCCCCGAACTGGATGCTTTATTCGTTTTCATTGTTCAAACTTGGTACACTGGGAGTACGGTAGAGCATCATTTGTCCATTTGTAAACGTCTCACAGCGAGACAATGAAATTGTAAATCAAAAAAAAAAAGTCTGGAGATGTCCATAAACAAATAAGGTTTCTGTTTTTCACTTCTACCTGTTGACATAAGTGCCGGGGTTACTGATATCAGTCTATTTATAGATAGATATGGAATGCCAATATTGTTTGGGGTTTGGTTGGGAGGGAGGGTTTTTGTGTATAGGTGTTTGAAATCGACCTAGTTTCATTTGTGTACCTAGAAACTACCCCTTATGTGCAAATTTATTAGTATTAGGGTGTAAAGAGATAGGCTGATGTTAATACATTTTTGGTTGTAACACGTTTATATATGGTGTTCGATAAGCGAGGGCTCGTCCCCGAAACGGCAATACATATATCGCTAATGTCTAAAATGATTTATTGCTGTTCGAGGCTTGATTGCCGCGTCACCTCTTCGGGAAGGAAGCAACTCAAATTTTATGCGAGTTACGACACGAGTCCCACCAGTATCTATAAGGCCCTAATAGATTCGCCCTGAATACTTAATACATGACCCGGTTATAGGAGGATCGTCAAGAAACCTTTTATCAATTCGTTTCAAAGGGTCTGGGACGAAACCGACAAGTTTCAAGTTAACATATCTACCACCGATCTTCTGATAATCTCGCACAAGACCAAAGGTATTGTAAAGTAATTGTATAGAGTTTTACATCATCACCCCCCAAAAACTGTTTAACTAATCCTGTGCGGAGGTACATAAATTATTATATACTTATATCTACAATTATTATATGCGCAAAAGGTCTATTTAGATCGCTTGGCAGAGTATTGATGTCATACTGTACCAAAATTATGACTTGGGCATTTTAAAGTAAGCTTACAATAAACGGATATATATTATATGTAAGTAGATTTAACATTGAACAACTGCAATCGCAGCAAACCCCCCAAACTTTTGCCGTCGATTATTTCTCAACATATCCAGAAGTCATACATGCAACCAGAATCAAGAAGCTACCGATGACCAGTAGCATTAATTCCGAAAAATCATTCCGATTACCATGGTATTATGGAAGATAAACGGTATAGCACATGCAAAAACAGCATATAAGAACTAGAGCCCTCTAATTCACGTGTACACGTGTACACGTGTTACACGTGTATTTAGCTTTTACGTGTATTAGCACGTGTACTTCGGTTCGCTTCTTAAATACACGTGTATCTATTTACACGTGTATTTATTTCACGGTTAGATCTTCGATGAAATAAAATAAGAATATATTCATGGATATCTTATCAAATTAAATTTTTAACGTTTATGAGTAAAGCTACACTGAACCAAATCGCGTAGGTCATATTGACGAAATTATTTTGTCAATCTTTGAAGAATTTATTATTCGAATCGACAATTTTTCATCAAACTTTTCGTTTTATTGAAAATTTAATATTCACAATGAATAAAATTTCTTCAACAGCTGTCCGATTTAGTATTTTATTCAAACGAATGAAATTTCGTCATATTGACAAAATGAAGTCGTTGACTGAACTAAATCCCGTAGGTGATATTGAAGAAAATATTTTATTAATTTTTGAAGAATCAGTTCTTCAAATCAACAATTTTTCATAACAAATTTTTAGATTTTTCATCGTTTTTTTCTTCAAATTGAAGAAATTCGTCAATTTAAAGAAGTTTCATTTTTATTGTGCAATATTGAACTCGAAGTGATAACTTTTATTCTTGAAAGTGTGAAAAAGTGTCAAGGAAATTATAAATTAAAGTGAGGCAACTGAGAAAACTTCACAAACAGACTTGTATAAGAAAAACGTAAGTAAAATAAATATTTTTCATCACTTCCTTTCTAGAAAAAAATATAATCGCAGTTAATGAGTTTAAAAAAAACGTTCACTTTTTATTATAATTTTTTCCCCAAAGCCAACATGCTTTTCTAGGCTATCTTTCTCCTAGTTCGATAAACCGAGGGAAATGTGCGGAGTAGATGCATCAAGGCAAATAATCAGCCAATGATCATCATAACTGGGCGGTAAGTAAGTCGTTGTATTTTTAAATGACATAACATTAAACAAACTTTAATCGATTTGTTTAATTTTTCCAAATTTAGCTAGGACCTTTACCCAAACCTGCTTTCATCAAGTCAAGTCCAATAAAGAAAAAAAAACATATTTAAGTAAAATCACTTATAAAAATGTAAGTTAAAATAAAACTTTCAATTGTATTATATACCGAATGATAATAAAAGAAAAAAATGTTTTTGACCTTAAAAAAATGTTTTTTTTGTTGTTTTGTTTATCATCATTTTTGACAAATAGATGTGTCACAATGATGAATAAATAAGTTATTTTGAAGAAAATCGATGCATAAAATTGAAGAATATTTATTTAATATGAATAAAGTGAATTGTTGAAATGAAGAATTGATTTTCAATTTAAAGAAGAGAATATGTAAAAATGAAGAAAATTTCGTTGATTCATAATGCACAATGCGTCGAATTGAAGAATGTTTTTTTTAATTTGAAGAACATTTTTTTAAATTGAAGAACACTAGTTTTGATGAAACTTTCTTCAAAGTGACAATATTTTTTAAATAAAACAAAATATTTGTCAAAACAACGGACAGGAGGTGTTGACCTTATATTGATCACCATTTCTTCAAGTCTACGTACTTTTTTGTCAATATCACTACCAAATTTGGTTCAGTGTACGAGTACACGACATGCCAAACACGATAAGCACATGCATGTCGTGTATTCGGCATATTATTGACGCTGACTTAAGTTGGCATGCGTCTGTCGCCCATATGTCCGACTCAGAATGGCATGTAAATTTCGGAAAATATAAAAAAAATTGTTTGAATTGAAGATTTCTTGAACGTTTTTTAATCCATTGACATCGTAGACATCTTTTGATGGAATTTGTTACTTTATGGGTTGATAGTAAGAGGACGAACCATATTTTGGGATATATGTTATATATATTTCGAAATATCACCAAAAAGCCCTAAAATCTTAATTTTTCCAAGCGAATAAAAAATCACTCAAATTTTGAATATTATTAGGGCTTTCTGGTGACATTTCGAAATAAATATAGAATATATCCCAAAATATGGTTCGTCTTCTTTCTATTAAGCCATAAAGTAACAAATTCCATCAAAGGATGGCTACGATATCAATGGATTAAAACACGTCTAAGAAATTTTCAATTTGCTCTCCGAAATAGCCAATAGCGATGGAAGTGCGTGACATTTACTGACGCTCTAATATCAGCTAAATAATATTTTTGTTCAATACCTTACATATTACAACATTTTACATGTATCCCCAGTGCGGCATGTCGTGTCATCGCCATATTTGGGCAGCCATATTCGTATGTCAACAAATCAAAAATACTCGTAAACACATGCCAGTCACCGTCGACATACGAATATGCCAACTTTGAGACGAAACGTGCATGCCGTTACTATTCAACTTTTTTTTATCATAACTTAGAATTTATTAAATTATATTAAAATGCGTGTATTAATTACACGTGTATTTAGAAATTACACGTGTACCCGTGTACTTGTGTATTTTTGATCGTACCCGTGTATTTTTGATCGTGTACACGGGTACACGTGACACGTGTACACGTGTAAATAAAAACACGCTTAGAATCTGGGGCTCTAATAAGAACCATTCCACTTCAACAATAAAAGCCGAGACTTTTGTCTTCCCAACTAAAAGGAGTGAGGATCAGGATAGCAATATCTAAACTTAAGTCCAACAAGGTTGCTGAACCAAACCACAAACCACATAGAATAGACCGCCAGCTGAGAGCAAAAAAGAGAATTCCATAGAGCCAGTTTTCAAATAAGTAGCTCCGCATCTTTTATACTATCTGTGAATACGTGTGTTACCACAGAAATAACTGAAAATAAGCAGTGATGCCATATCAGCATTTTTAATGCTAGATCTAGCATTTTACAAACCTTGAAAGCATTTTTATAATAGAGAAAAATGCTAAATGCTTTTTTAGCATTTTCTTTTTTGTTTTCTTTTCATTGAAATATTGGTACCAAGCCATCCTATGCTGAGATGCAGTGAAGTGCAATTGTTTCTACTATTTTCGCAGGTATTGGTATGGGAAATATGAATGCAGTGTATTGAAAGTGGATTGATCGTTTACGAACCCATTATATTTGTATCATGTTCGTGTTTGTTGGTCAAAACTTTAAGTTTGTAATGACCCAGAAAAACAAGCCGATTAATATTTCGTTATCTTAAAACGTGTGAAATGGTTGAGGTCGCGGCAAATGTCTATGGAAGACTCGCTAAACCCCAACCGAATAAATAAAATGCGAACATCTAGTGAAAGTTTATACGAATTGGGGAACGATCAAATTTAACTACGACAAAAATCTCTCATAGTACTCTCATAATTTTAGGAAACGTCAGTGGTCAGTGGAAAAATTGAGATGTATTTTAAATATGGTAATTACTTAAAAAAAAGTATCATTATCTATTAGTGTTGTTGTTCAAACTTCAAAGTAGCTATAGTTCCGTCCAGCAAATGGTAACAAATAATTGATGTGCTCTAAGCAAATTCATTGGAATTCCGCCTTTCTCTTCAAAATGTATTTATTGTCTAGGGTTGCTCTCCCAAACGATTTCATTTGTCGCTTTCCCATAGATATTTAGAACAGAAAGATTTAAGAAATCATTTAAACTTTTACAATCGAAAACGGAATATTCCTACACCTTTTGAATTATTTCTGAACAGCGGAAAATTGGTATGAAATTTGTTTGAAAGACGGTTGAAATTTCCTTTTTCTTTTTTTTTTGGTTTAGCATTTTTTTTATTTAGCTTCATATATTTTAGCATTGTTTTATTTGCTATTCAGCATTTTGATTTTTAAAATTCTGGCAACACTGCAAATAAGTTGCCAGTGTATAAAGTGACCAAATTCACCCAGCGTTCCCTCCCTTTTGGTTGGACAGAGTTCTCATCTCGGTGGAAAATAGTACTCAAATGGCTTCCAAGGTAGTACGTCTCGCAATGCACCTAAACTAAAGTGTACTTTCCAGGTATAACGTATAAGTATGAAAGTGGTCAAAATTAGAATTTCTATCAATTTACGCAATCAGTAATCAATAACACCATGTGGCCATGCTGATTTTGACAGACAAATTTGATAAAAATAGTGCCTAAATGTGGTGTGGCGATGTATATTTATTTTTTTATGGTATGATTTGTTTTTCTATAAATTGTTAATTGTAGTTTTATTGTTTTTGAGATTACATTCTTTAGTTAAAAAATATCATAAATAAACTGAGCTGCTTTTTCAAGCTGTTAGAATTCGTATGGTGGTTGGGTGTGTATGAATCGGGTAGGCGCTGACTGGCATCAACTTGGCGGTGCCCAGCTGTTGTAACTTTTTCATACACATCAATTGTGCTTATTTTACCTCCGCGTGGTAACCACCGGGTACTGGCCTCGCCCTTCCGGGCTTGGCTTGCTAAACTTATAAGCGCGAGTGTTGAACACGAAGAAAATAGCAACACTATAATGCTCTGTCGGAATGACTGACTGAACGAGTCTCAGAAGTCTTACATGAGCCCCTCAGAAAGAGGACGTACGGCGGATGAATTCACTAGACTGAATCAACGGTGACGGCAACAGTCAATTTGGCAGATACCTTACCTGAGCTACTTCGACATATTTGGAGCTGAGGTCAGTGAGGATTTTTCAGGACTAGTCAGGGTCCTGAAACAGAGATGGTGGCGGATGAACCCTTTATGGGCCAACGGCAGCTCTCACATCCCCGAAGTGGGTTACTGACACCGGAGGAATCCGGCCCCTTTCGTCCAAGGGGTCCAACAAAGGGCCTGGCCCTCCAGGTTGGGGGTTGTACGCCGGGGTAACTGCCCGACTGCGGAAAACAACAATAGTTCCGAAACAACAACAAGCCTCGGATACGGATGATTTTACTGTTGACGAACCTGGCAAACGAATAAAGGACAACGAATTTCGGATCTGCACTTGGAATGTTAGGTCCCTTAACAGACCACGTGCAGCCGAACAACTAGCGGAGGCCCTGAACTGCTATAAAGCAGACCTAACCGCCATCCAAGAAGTGCGATGGGATGGACCGGGCAAGAAGAGGATGAAAAACTGCGACATCTATTATGGCGACTGCTATCGGCAGCAAAAACAGCGCTTATTTGGATGTGGTTTCGTCGTTGGAGGCAGACTTAGGCAAGAAGTCTTAAGTTTCAGCTGTGTGAACGAGCGCCTCGCGACAATCCGCATCAAGGCTAAATTCGCCAACATTAGCCTAATATGCGCCCATGCCCCCACGGAAGAGAAAGACGACGACACCAAAGAGAGGTTCTACGAGCTCTTGGACAAGACATACGAGCAGTGCCCTAACTATGACATTAAAATTGTCCTAGGTGATTTTAATGCAAAGATAGGAAGAGAGGGCATCTTTGGTAGTACTGTCGGAAGGTACAGCCTACACGACACCACCTCCGATAACGGATTTAGGCTGATCGACTTCGCGGCGGGGCGAAATGGTGTCATAGCAAGTACGCGGTTCCCGCATCTCGATATTCATAAAGGCACATGGAGATCTCCCGATCAATCAACCGTCAACCAGATTGACCACATTGCGATCGACGCAAGGCACTCCTCCAGTATTATGGATGTCCGAACGTTCCGAGGGGCCAACATTGACTCGGACCACTACCTTGTTGTAGCCAAGGTACGCCTTCGGATATCCCGAACACCGCCAATACAAGTAAATACTGTGAGGAAGTTTGACGTCGGACGGCTAAAATCGCAAGAGGTCACCAGATCCTTCTCCGATCGAGTCTCTCTCAATCTCTCAAGAGGTTCTATGCAGCCAGCATCAAGCATCGAAGACCAGTGGCAACATTGCCAAAAAGCCATCAGAGACGCCGCCTCTGATGTGCTTGGTTTCACACGACCACCACAACGAAACCCCTGGTTCGACGACGAGTGCCGGCAAGCACATGCAGCGAAACAAGAGGCATACAAAGCGGCGCTGCAAAGAAGGACCAGAGCTGCTCGTGAGCTCTACGCGCAGAAAAGAAGAGATGAACACCGGCTTCTCAGGAGAAAAAAGAAAGAGCACGAGAAGCGCGCGATCGAGGAAATAGAGAGATGCTACAGCAGGAATGAGGTTCGGAAGTTTTACCAAAGGGTAAAAAGAACCTGCCAAGGCTACAGAGCCCGAACCGAAGCCTGCAAGGACGAACAAGGGAACATCATAGTAGAATCGCAGTCGATGCTGAGGATATGGAAGAATTACTTCTGCAGACTGTTTAACGGCGATGACGAACTAAATCCCGCTGTCAGGCAGAATGAACCATTCAACCTGGACGATGAAGACCAACAATTCCGCCCACCCGACCTGGACGAAGTCAAGATAGCTATATCTAAGCTTAAGTCCAACAAAGCCGCTGGAGCAGATGGCCTAACCGCCGAACTATTCAAAGCGGCAGGCGATGACTTGGTTAGGAGCATGCACCAACTCATCTGTAAAATATGGTCGGAGGAAAGTATGCCCGATGAATGGAACCTCAGCATTGTTTGCCCGATCCTCAAGAAAGGAGACCCTCTGAACTGCGCCAACTACAGAGGGATTAGTCTTCTTAACATCGCCTACAAGATCCTATCTGCCGTGTTGTGTGAACGCCTGAAGCCTTTCGTCAACAACCTGATTGGTCCCTATCAGTGTGGCTTCAGGCCAGGAAAGTCTACCATCGACCAAATATTCACACTGCGGCAGATCTTGGAAAAAACCCAGGAAGTCCAAATCGATACCCACCATCTTTTCATCGATTTTAAAGCCGCCTATGACAGCATTTATAGAGACGAGCTATACAGAGCAATGTCTAGTTTTGGCATCCCTGCCAAACTCGTCCGTCTGTGCAGGATGACAATGGAGAATGCACGCTGCTCCATCAAGGTCGGTAAAGAACTCACCGAGACCTTCGATGTCAAAAAAGGATTTAGACAAGGCGATGCGCTGTCATGTGACTTCTTCAACATCGTTCTTGAAAGAATAGTGCAAAACTCAAACGCTAACACCAGAGGCACTATCTTTCAAAAGTCCGTCCACCTACTCGCCTACGCCGACGACATCGACATAATCGGCAGAACGCAGCGTGATGTCACTGGCGCGTTCGTGGGCATTGAGACGGAAGCGGCGAAAATGGGTTTGGCGGTCTATGAGGGCAAGACAAAGTATATGCTGTCATCAAGAAAGGACACCCAACACCGACGTCTTGAACAGAACGTCACTATAGACAGATATAACTTTGAAGTGGTAAAGGACTTTGTCTACCTAGGCTCCGCTATAAACTCAGACAATGACACCAGCGCTGAGATTAAACGAAGAATAACTCTTGCCAATCGCTGTTTCTTTGGGCTAAGAAAGCAATTGAGTAGCAAAGCCCTCTCTCGAACAACTAAAGTGACCCTTTATAAGACCCTAATCATCCCTGTCCTACTTTATGGTGCAGAGGCATGGACTCTATCAAAAGTGGATGAGGCTACTCTTGGCTGCTTCGAGAGGAAAATTCTTCGAGTAATTTTCGGTCCCGTCTGCATAGACGGTGAATGGAGGAGGAGATACAACGACGAACTGTACGGGCTGTACAGCGACATCGACCTAGCCAGAAGAGTGAAGGTCCAACGACTGCGGTGGCTGGGTCATGTAGAGCGAATGGACGTGAATGCTCCGGCCCGGAAGATCTTCGAATCCACACCCGAGGGACGGCGCAGTAGAGGAAGACCGCGACTCAGGTGGCGCACGCAAGTGGAAGGGGACCTCAACCAACTTAGCGTGCGAAACTGGAGGCAGCTGGCCAAAGATCGTGCTGGCTGGAGACGCTTGTTGGTTGAGGCCCAGGTCCACCCCGGACTGTAGCGCCACCTTAAGTAAGTAAGTAAGTAGAATTCGTATATTCAAACAATAACTTTTAAGACTAATAATGTATTAGGGACGTTGTTCAAAACGCTATAATTCCGACCAATGGGACTACATGGTATTTTCTTAACATTCATTTCTAGAAAATTCGACTTTAATTTCCCAATATAAATTGTTTTCTTACTTTTACAAATTCACAAATAAATAAAGATGAAGTTAGTTTTCCTTTATTTCATAACAATATGTATGTTGTTTCCCATAGCGAATTATATCTGATTTGTTAAACATCAAATAAATTTGTATGAAAACAAAACCATTTTTCACAGTTTTCTTTAAAAATTGATGAAAAAGTGCAAAATACGAAAAGCATTGCAAAAATTGCGCAAACATAGAAGTTACCTCCCCAATAGTATGAAAATACATCAAAAAGGCAGTGGGCAGATTCACCAGTCAATTCTTGGATTTTGCTGAATCTTTGACTTAGTTCCAGTATATACAGAGTCAACTTCGTTTCAAATAAATAGTTGAAAATCGAAGAAATCCTCATTATTCCTGAAAGTTTTATGTAACGGAGTTTACTCTACTCAGTGCTTCAGTGCTTGACTATTTTAGCTCCATTAGTAGATTAATAATATTTATTGAGTAAGTTACACATCTTCTTAAAAAAAAAGTAGGTACATATAACATTAGAATTACGTAGCTTACAGTTTTAATTGCACCATAATGTCCATTGTTCTTGTTCGTATACTATTAATGTATTAGGTATGCACATTTCAACAATTTTTAAATAAAACAAATCTCTCACTACATAATGTCAATTTTTGTTCTCTTGTGATTTTGTGTTATAATTGGGCACTTTTTAATCTATGAAATTGACAGTTCATACTAAAATTGTATGGGAAAGTAAAAAAGTTCTTATAAGTAGGTAATTAAGTACTCCTCAAGTGTCAGGTTTAGGAAAAATAAAATAAAAATGAATTTTGTTTATATGTTATGAAATAGTAGTACGCGACGTCTTCAAAGTAGTATCCGTACTCAGTTCATAAAAATGTACTCAAAATGAGCAAATGAGTACAATAGTAGCACGGGAGGGAACGCTTTTCACCCTCCATTTACTTTAACATGGCACACATACTTAATCACTTAATAACTTTTCGAAACTGGCTCTATTCGCTCTATTCTCTGTGTTTTGTGAACCAAACGTGTCGAACTCGGGTCAGGGGATAACGCCCAAACTGCGGCAGTTATAAAGGCATCAGTCTTCTTAACTCAACATACAATTTTATATTCTTTCTGTTGTACTGTCAGAATACCGAAAAGGATTTACCAACTAACTGAGTTGAGTAGTAGTTTCGAATAGTGCGCTTTTAAGCCCGGTATAATTCCACAACCGACCAAATATTCACGTTGAAATAGATCGTGGAGAAAACAAGACATCTACATCTACATCGCCACCCATACCAAAGACCTGTTAATCGATCTTAAAGCCGACAACATTTTATGGAAAGCCGTATTATAAAGAGCCATGTCTATAATGACAAGGGAGACTATTCGCTGCTACATACTAAGATTGGAACCAATCTCACCGATACCTTTGGTGCCAATAAAGCATTTAGATAATGTGATGCGCTATCATGTGACTTTTTCAAAATACTTGAGAAACTTGTGCAAAACTCGAAAGCCAACACGTGCGTCATTTTTCAAAAGACTATATAATTACTTGTAAAAAAATATGACATTGTCATCATTTTGGTAGAACTCAGCAAGCAAGCTTACACTGGCGAATTTGTAAAACTAAGGACAGAAGCGAGATTCTTAGTGAATGAGGGCAAAACGTCAAGAATGGATACTGGATAGGCTATGTCAGCAAAAAGGAAGACACAAGATCCATAAAACAGTCGAATCGTCATAATAGACGGCTATAACTTTGTGGGCTCAGTGGTTAGCTCGACTACTGTGCGAGTGGTCCCAAGTTCAATCCCCGGAAAACACACAAAATTACTTTTTAAGGTTTTTTCCACTGCGCCACCTCTCGCGAACGTCTGATAAACATCCGAGAGTATAACTGTCCTGAAAAATCTTCTCAATAAAGCCGTTCGGCACAAAATTGTAGGTCCCTTCCATTCGTCCCAACAAATTAAAACTCATACAAACGAATGGTTATGAGAAGCTGGGCCTAGGGCTCTTATGACCTGTTGCGCCAACTATTTGTTTATTTGAGGTTCCTAGGAACTTTCTTTATCTCATCACCGCTAGGTATATATAAATTCTGATAAATTATACCACGAATTGTCA
This sequence comes from Cheilosia scutellata, assembly GCA_955612985.1. Lineage (NCBI taxonomy): Eukaryota > Metazoa > Arthropoda > Insecta > Diptera > Syrphidae > Cheilosia > Cheilosia scutellata. The sequence continues at coordinate 118,343,976 of OY015312.1, forward strand.
ATCGCCAATTTTATGGCCTATACAAAGGCATTTGAGGCCTTTTTAAGAACACTGAGACCCCCATCAGACCTCCATTATTTTTGACGCAACATTTTATTCCACTGATTTTCGTACCATTTTATGTTGACGAAATTTCGAGGAATATATTTCACAACGAACTCTACGAGCTGTAGACCAGAAAAGTGCTTGTTAGTAATTTAAGGAGGCTATGCCTATGACAATTATTCTAGCGAATAAACACTAACACTCCGGACCAAAAAGTCTTCGAAGACAAGTTAGTGTTTTGGTAGAGACTTACATAAAGGTCAAGAAGAGAGTTGAAGTCCGTTTTGTATTTAAATAAAGTATTCCTTGGACTAAATTGATGTTCAAGCAATTTATAGGTAAGTACTAGTTCTTCTGGAATTCTGCCACCATTTATAGAGCTTCTGGTTTTCAATATTTCATATTATGTTGTTGCAAAGTATAGCTCAAAAAACCTGTAGCTATAGCCCTTGCCGTCACTACCTACACATTAAAAAACGATGTCGTTTCGTTGTGCTTTTCAATGCTATAAGATACAATATTGTTATGCTCTAATTACATGAACTATCTATACAGCGCCGGTGACTGCACTTTCTGTGTCTATACATTATTGTCATGAAAATGTTTACTAAATAAACGGGTAAATTAACAATAAGGGCCATTTGCTTCCACTATAATAACAATCTGTGCATTCCTGTACACACGCATCTACCCTTCTTAGTCTGTCTGCCGACCAGACAGATATCAAATTTATTACTGGTTAAATGCTGCCATCCATATTCAATATCCTTAAGAGATTTTTATAAACATGTTCATAATATACCTACACACGACCAAGTCTAATAATATACTTTGCTTCGCTTTTTATCTAAGTTTACCCCATCATCCAACGCCAGCGATCCAGCATATCTGGGACATAAATCTCAGCCAAATCATTTAATAATAAAACGTCTGACCCGCACCAAGACAAAAGAACGGATTGAATTCCGTCTGGATGTGGTCGGCCTTAATAACAAGGATCCACGCGTTGCTTCGGTCATATAAATGGATCCCTAGAACTAAACCTATCCATGGGAATATAGCAAATTTAATTTATTACGATTTTTTGTGCGGTAAAGATTTCTCCACTCGGTCAACAGGGAGAAGACCGACCGACACGGGGTGTCGTCTAAGTGATTATAGGCGTGTATACAGATACCCTGCAAATATTGGCAGCCACATCATTATAATAGTAATTTATCGTAATGATGTCAGAGCCATTATAAGGCGCTTATCTCTCTCTTCATAACAATGTGCATATGTTTCGAAAATTGTTTTATGCGTGAAATTGCTTCACTTAATCGTTTCGACATAAAATGGCTCACTCTCCTTTGGGCCTGGTATACTGGTATATTTAATTAAAAACATAAAAGAATCACTTTCCATTTTCGACGCGAAAAGTAAATCACGCGACTCACTGGGGTAATAAATTTTAATTTTTATTTATCCCGAATTAATTTTTTTCATAGACGAGCAACCATTTGCGTGATGTTTCCAAGAAATGATGCTCCATCAGAGGCACGGGGGTTGAAAAAACTTTTTTTTTTATATGGTGTCTATAAAAATTTTAATTTTTGCAAGAGTGCAGTGATATTTTTGTGATAGCCTTGTGGCAAGTAAGTGACGTAAATTAATGTTTGTCATATATTTTGTGTTTTATTAAGTGGAAAGTAAGATATTGAATGTGATACATGTGCTTATCTTAAGCCTATAGCTTATCCGACGGGATGAAGGCAGAGTTAATGTTCTTCGGGGTCAATGACACCAGCCACTCAAACTTAAAATGACTTTTTTTCTTACTGAACTTAAGTGTAAACTTGACGATTTCTATAGAAATTATGTGCAATCGTCTAAATTACTCTGAATTTGCACTAGAAACGTTCTTAGTAAATCGTAACTCTGAGCAAAAATAAGCTTTAAGAGCTTTAAAATCGACGTGAAATCGCAAATTGCTTAAAAACCCTTAAAATCCCCTTTTTATCACCTGATAAACTTATACGCTTTTTACGTTTTTTCTTCTTTTAATAAGGAAACATTCGATTTGAATCCCCTTCATACCATTAAGACCTCTAATGCGCAGATCCTGTGATAGAGATTTTAAAGAGATATATAGAAATTAGGGGGATTTTTTATATGCATAAACCTTCTCCGAAAAATGCAGAATATAATAGAGAAAAGCGCATTCAAATTCGTTTGTTGGTTCTCGAGATTAGTAGGTACAGATACAGACTGACAAGTACAAAATTCTCATCTAAATGGCACCCTGCTGGTGCTCTTGAACACGGGCAAGTATTTATGCCAAAAAAGCTATTGATAGCAAACGGGGACTCCAGCCGCAATTTACATAAATTGGCTTTATGTGCCCGTCATTAGACTTATACTCAAGTAAGGCGTCGTCGCCCTTAATTGCCGCATATCTCTTAACGAAATGGCGGAACAATTGAAAATTCACCGTATATGGGTGCCGGGCCACAGGGACATTTCAGGGAATTGCAAGACCGACGAACTCGCTAGGCATTGCACAACTTTGTCGATTCTACCGGAAAAGGAGAATATCTATATGCCTCTCGCTACGTATAAACTTTTAATTAAACAAACTGCGATAAGCGCCACTAATCGAAGGTGGTCAAACTGCACCGCATGCTCCATCACGAAACAGATCTGGCCCATGCTGGATCTCAAGCGCTCCAACAATTTTGTAACACTAAAAAGATCCAATATAAGCACATTAGTAGGTGTCATCACGGAACACTGTATTATTGGGAGACATGCTCTCAGACTGAACCTCCCTTCCAACGATTTCTGTAGAAGCTGCAGGGACGAGGACGAGGAGGAGAAAGAGCCCTCTCAGTTCGTAGAAAACTCAGTTCCTGCTGGTTCAACGGGTAGTTGTGAGATCATTAGATCCTGTCCTGTGGTATCATAATGGGCCTCCGATGCAATGGCCTACAAGTGAGGCTGCACTTGTTGCGACCTGGCACCCTAACCTAACCTAACCTACAGAATGACACCTTTTAGGGACCTAATTTTATACTATGTAGTGATAGTAATTTCGTCATTGTGAGGTCGACAAATTTAACCTGAATATAATATAAAAGATTATTATTAGTACCTACCACGCCAACGCAAGAGTGTAACTGGCCTAAGAATTTTCTTAATTCAGCCGTTTGGATACGGCTGGCGCGGCGGCGTCTTACTGAAGGAAAACTCACCAAAGGTTATTAGAAGATGACCCTAGAACTCCGTACGTACTATTATATTAGTCCTTTCGACAGATTTTATATTCTGGCGAATATTTGCGAGTTAAACTTTGGGAGTCATTTGTTGCAAAATATGCCAAAAAGTGTGCATTCACAATATTCCCCATTTCTGGTCCAGTTCCAGAAGATTGCTTTAATATTGCGTCATGATGACCAATTTATATCATTTTTGGTCGTATTTCATTACAGATTTTGCTGACTTCGTTTTTATTCGATTTTTCACACAAGGCAACATTTATACAAGAAGCGTCCTTCGCCTATGATATTTATTTCCCATAAGTGTGTGTATTTGCAGGTCATAGACAAAGCTGCAAGAGCTGATATGATCTCTCTAATTCCATCCAAGAGATGGCGTGGCTTCTAAAGCGACGGTAATTTCATCATAACCTTATCGGTGCTCGTTAATTATTTTTAGTCCTATATAGTTCAATTATTATTTCCAGGATTGGTCCTTCTCTTGAGTAAATGCAATTCATTCCTTATTTTCGGACACGGCGTTGAACCATGCATGATCGCTTGATATCTTTTGTATACTGTAGGCTGGACGGAACTTATAGAATCGCTAAATATACTGACCTAAGTAAACTAGGTAAATTAACTAACTAACAATTTATAGGTATAGGTAATCCAAAATATATGAACTTAAGACCGTCGTTTTATTCAAACAGCAACAACTTTAAGATCCATTGGTTCAATTCTTTAATCTTAATTGAACTTGAATCAGGCAGCAGTATATTACAGTGATGAAAATAAAAATGTCCTGTCTTTCCACCTCCTGATATACGATGTCAAAAATATGCCTGAACATTTATCGCAATTTAATTGGTTTTCCTGGAATCAGAACAATATTTAAAAATGCACTCATTTGTCAAACAATAACAAAAGGTGTTAAAAGTCGATAAAAGAACATCTCAGTTAACAATATTTTTTGTTTTATTTTACTTGCAATAAAGAACACATTTTCAATATAGCAGTTCTTGGAGAGGACAGGATGAGCTTAATGGAGGCCAAATATCAACCCAATAAATCCAGTAAAACGTTTTCAACTGGCAAATATTGACGATACCAATAATTATATATATTCTCTCATCCACAAGAAGGAATTTACCGATCAAAATGTCATTTATGAAATTTGCAAATATTTTCCTCGTCCTTTGTCCTCGAATTGAAATGCAGATACCCCATAATGCATCATCGTTTGGTTTATCATCCTGATTTACATATCCGTATTCAAGGCACCCTGGTGCATGTAATAATCTGCTTCTGTTGGATTCCAGCGATCGGTTATGCATATTGGTTGGGCTTAATTGCATTTGATATCCTCGCCGGCCGCCTTGATGTGTGTGCCTACAGCACACTTTGGTGAAAGTCCTTTTCACTATGGCTGACTGTTTCGGACAAGTATGGTGATAAATTGCGGCGTCAGGAATACTACTACTTCAGATTTAATTTGTGTGTGTGGCTTTTGCGAGTTTTAAATTCATTTTTGTTGTGCGTTTGGGTTTGGTTTAGATTGCATCATTGGTTTCCAGGTCGATGCGTTTTTAGTTCAATGGTAAGTAGTAGTAGATAAATGTTTACATACCAGGTCAAGAACGACAAGACTCCACAGCACTGTGTCACTGGATAATTTAAGGCTAAGTCGGCATATCCAGCATCGTTAAAGGAGTACCTATCCATCATTACAAATTGAACTAATATCTCTCATGACGTATAGTGTATCCTTCGACCTTCATGTATTCGAAATTGGCAATGCGGTAATTGAATTTGGAATCTTTTTGTCACACAAGTTATAAATAAATCACAAAAGCTGTACATTTTTCCCAACTGGCTTCCCGAAAAATCTATGCAAAGATCCTTGGCGACTTTTGTGCCATTTTTAGGAGCGTTTTCTAGGTGGTTTTATTGGGACGTTTTTCGAGGTGATTTTTGAGGCATTTTTTGTGCGTTTTTCTTGACGTTTTTGGGCCATATTTTGGAGCGTTTTTGTGGGGTGTGGGTTTTTGCTTTTTTGGGCGATTTGAAAGCGTTTTTGGATCGTCGCCGACGTCGATTTTTGATGTTTTTTGGGTAATTTTTTAAGACGCTTTTTGGATTCTTTTTGACATTTTTAGATTTGATTTGATTTTATTGGTGCATTTTTCGGAACATTGTTTCGGTACGTTTTTTTGGGACGTTTAATCGGTGTATTTTTGGGGCGTTTTTGTGGCATTTTTTGAGGCGCTTATTGAAAGTTTTTGGGGCATTATGCAGAGCTTTTTTTAGACTTTTTTTTGGAGCGTTTATAGTTCAATTTTCTGGGCTTTTTTGTGGCATTTTTTTAGCGTTTTTTGAGATGCTTTTTGGATCAATTTTGGAACGTACTTTGGGGCGTTTTTTTAAGTGTGAGAGTATTTCTTCAGTCGTTTTTTAGGATGTTTTCGGGGAATTTTTTGGAAGGTTTTTGGTACATTTTCTTGAGTCATTTAGTTTTTTGGAGCATTTTCGGATCCGTTTTCCAGAGCTTTTTCTTAGTGTGATTTTGGAGCGTTTATGGTTCTATTTTCTGGGCGTTTTTTGAAATGCTTTTTGGATCGTTTTTTAGAACGTGAAGTAGATAGATAGATAGATAGATTAGATTCTTTATTTCATGAAATATATGTACAATAGTTTGTGTTTGAGACCATGAGCATGGCACAAATAGCCGTCTGCCGGAAATGACATTTCATAGGTATTAAAGAATTATTACATAAAGTTAAATTGAAAAAGGAAAATTGAAAAAAGAAAGAAATACGTATTTACAACGCAAGATTTTGGGTTAAGCATAAAAGATAAATTCGTTAAGTCTTTAACAATTAGTCTACAAAAAAAGATGAACAAAAGAAAAAAATATATTTATATAAAATAAAACAAAAAATAAATGCAATTTGTACATCAGTATATAAGTATAAAACTAGATTAAAGGAATGGAATGGATAAGTGAGCGGTCTAAAACAATTTTGATGATTTGCAACATAAAGATTTATAATTTTGAAGTGATTTAAAACACAAAAAATTAGCAATTTTAAATGATTTGAAACATGAAGGAAAAATTTTGGATTATTTAAGCAATAACTTAAGCAGAACGGCAAAAATGGCTTGTAGCTTGGACTTTTAAAAGCTATTACGATATACCAGAGCATGATTGCAGTATTTGTACAAAACAAGCCACCCCCTAGCTCCGTTTAGTATATCGTACAGGCCATTTACGGACAGATTGCTTTCTTGGAAGAATAGTCGACGAATCTCTTGTAAAATAGGGCATTCCGCGATGAAGTGGTGAATATTTTCAGGCACTCTCATATTGCATAGATTACACGTTTCCTCAAGATCTGTTCTGTGAGGGGTGAAATTTAAATTTATTAATTCTACTCTCGCTCTAAAAATGGTGCTTATAACTTTCGATGAAAAATTTATATTGAAATAACTTTCGTGGGATAGCAAATGATGGTTTAAGTTCCTATAGATTAACCTTGAAGCTGAGGAAGATGCTCTATTTAGATGCTGATCGTATAATTTGTCATCCACTTTAGCAATGATCATATCAAAAAGCCTCTGCCAGTCGTTAACATTAGTTAAAGTAAAGGAGACATTCAGTTCGTGAGATATCGCTAGCTGGTTCCAGTCCTTAAATGGAGAAGCATTGGTTTGTAGCAATCTTATTAGGATAGTCTTGGAAAGATTATTCCCGCTTCTCATTACCACTCTGGTTAGATAATCAGAATGAGCTTTCAAGTTTCGCACGTAGATGGGAGGCAAACCTGACTCCACATGAATAGCGTAGGTCGGAGTCGCATTTGGTAGCCGAAATAGACGCTTGAAAAAGAATCTTTGGACTGCCTCAAATTCTTCGAGGGGGCTCACTCCAAAGGCCTGCACACCATAGCACATACAAGTATTAACTGTGGCGTTAAACACTTGATACTTCGAAGAAAGGTCAATGTTTTGATTGGCGAAGAACTTCGGCCACATCATGTTGAGTGCCAGTTTGGCTTCAATACTTTTTTCTCTGGCATGCTTGTTAAAGTTTAGATTATACGACAACAATACACCCAGGTACTTGAACTCACGAACTACCTCAATTTGTTCGTTGTTAAGTCGCCAAGTTCCTACCCCAGGACGTCTCCTCTGCCGGTTCTCAAATACCATGACCTTGGTTTTTGCGACGTTGATATGGAGATCCCAAGTTTTACAGTAAGTTTGCAATCTATTAATTTGCAGTTGTAAAGAAGAAGGATTTTCCGCCAGTAACACCAGGGGCCTGTACCACAAAACTACAAGTATTGTACAACAGGCGACAACAACAGGTTTTCTGGTACAAAAACCATTGTTAATTGTTAAAATTCGCCTGTTGTACAATACTTGTAGTTTTGTGGTACAGGCCCCAGGTCATCAGCGTACAGAAGTACTTTTATGTGATGAGAACGTGAAGTATGAGAGCGTTTTTTGGGGCGTTTTTAGGACGTTTTCGGGGAGTTTTTTGTGGGGTTTTTGAGTATTTTTGGTACGATTTTTTGGGTCATTGAGGTGGGTTTTTTTGAGCATTTTTTTAAGCGTTTATTAGTGTTTCTTGGGAATATTTTCTAATGCGTTTTTCAGACCTTTTTTTGTAGAGTGATTTTGGAGCGTTTATGGTTCGATTTTCTGGGCGTTTTTTGAATAATTTTTTTGAACGTGAAGTATGAGAGCGTTTTTTTGGGGCGTTTTTAGGACGTTTTCGGGGAGTTTTTTGTGGGGTTCGCGGGTTTATGGCACGTTTTCTAGCGTCATTTAGGAGCGTTTTTTGGAGCATTTTTTTAGGCGTTTATTGGAGTGTTTTTTGAGTAATTTTTGGCAGCATTTTCTGAAGCGTTTTTCAGAGATTTTTTTAAGAGTGATTTTGGAGCGTTTATAATTCGATTTTCTGGGCGTTTTTTCAGATGCTTTTTAAATCGTTTTTTGGAACGTGAAGTATGAGAGCGTTTCTTGGGACGTGTTATAGGACGTTTTCGGGAAGTTTTTTGTGGGTTTCTTGGAGGGTTTTGGTACGTTTTCTTGGGTTATTTAGGTGCGATTTTTTGCTCACTTTTGTAACGTTTTCGAAGAGTTTTTTTTTTGGGCACTTTTTTTACGTTTTCGCTAAATTTTTTTGGGCTTTTTCCGTATTTGACATACACATACGCCCACATAATTTAATTACGATTGGCTCTTGATTCTTCTACTGTTTGTTACATAAAATGTCATAATTCGCAGTTCTATACTTGCTTATTCCATCTTACTTCGCTCAACGCATGAGTCTAAATCTAATTAAAAACTTAAACACTCTTCGAAGCAGTCTCCGTACTCGCATAATTTATAATCCAAAAATGGTTACTCATTCTATTAAATCCTTATAAATAATCACTTAACTGGCATTTAAGTAGGTACATACAACATACACATAGCATAAGTCCCCAAGAATATAATTAAACTCTAAACCAGCACCTCAGACTACCTAGTTAAAAAACACATTAGCAGCGAAAATCCTTTTTAAGTTAAAATCATTAATTTAGCCAAACAAAGTTTTATATTTTATTAAGCAATTTATTTAGTTACATGGAAAGTGAATCCTTGGCTATGATTTGTTTTGGTTACTTTTAAATGAAGCTACGCACTTTACGTCAACCATGACGCTGGCAATTATTACTTCAAAAGGATTGTTAATGAGTGTATCCATAAGAAAATATTGCCAGCACATCTCTATAAAGGGTTGTGGTTTAGCTATGAAGTATCTAGGATTCGCCTTATTTAGAAAGTTCTAATCGATTAAGAGAAGAGGCAGGTAGCAACGATTAGAAGTATGAGTACGGATTTAACTGTAGTGGTCACTATTTACAGAAGTATGGATTTTGTAGGGAACTTATTTGCAACTGCATAAAGTATAATTATCCGATTAGTGACCTATTCCAAAGGTTTGACCGATCTAAAGAGGGTTGTCGACACAGACTTAAGTCCATTTTAATGAATAGATAAAAATGACTGACATTTGTTGGCAGCTGAATATCTTTTTTTATACTTCGTCTCTGGTTTCAATGCTATTATAACTGTTTGTATTGTATCCACTGAATCTGTTGTCAGATTTATTTATTTTTCAAGAATGTAGGATGACCTACATTCAGTATGTCTCCCTTTTCCAATCTGCCTATCAATTTGATCAATATTTCCCATTTTACATTCCCGTTCCATGAATCCTTAAATAACATATTATGCCTCCTATCATAAATTGTCCAAGCAGCCGCAACATGAATTTTCAATAAAGTGCTGAGCAGTGTATCAATCATTTTACGAGGACTTTTTTTTATTATGTCAACAGTATACCCTTTTTGGTGTCAGATTTCGAGCAAAAAAAAAATGACAAAGCACACAATACTTGTAGGTACATAGCTATTTCAAAGTTTTATCAAATACAAGGACTCATAGTTATACGAAATAAAAATAACAAACCCTGGACCATTTGCTTTGTATGATTTTCTTTTTCAGTTTGATGTATGTTGAAAAACTATCGAGAGTATAGAAGAAAATTGATTGTCCTGCGTGAACGTTTATTGTTATCGATAGACAACACACAAGTTGTGTTTATATAGTTTATATTTGCTTGTAGTTGGCGTTGGCACTTGCATTCATTACATCCATAGTAGATGGGGTTACAGAAAATGTTTTCTTTTTTTCCAATGGATTTGCATTTAAAGCAGCTTTAAATATATGCATGCAAATCCCTATACCAATATCAATTCAATTGGAAGACTGTCTGAAATTGAATGCACAATGGACAACACTGACATTTATTTAATTAAATGCGGGAGTAAGTGTCGGATGGTGTTACGTTCTATATTCATTGGTACACTATAAAGTTGACAGAGTTCGATATTAGGAAAACATTAGCAAAAATTTAGCTGTTCTAAAAATTTAAAAAAATTTTGGATACAAGGATGCACGGTGAGTAAGTGTGTTATGAAAAATCGCGAAATTTTGTGAAATATTCGTTTTATTTAAAGTAATATAACCACCATCTGGCGATTTCTGTTTGTTTACGAAAAACAGTATTAGAAGAAAGCAACATTTATGAACAAGAAAGCGAAAGAAGCAAGAGTCGAACTAGCTGAGCGCAACTATCAGCGTTGTCAAAGTAGAAAACTCACGAAGACAATTGAGCACTATACTGGTAAAAACGTGCAGCATTGTGAGTGAATTTCATTGCAATATTTCATTTGCCAGCTGCTGCCTATACTTCTGCTACTGTAGCATTAGATAACGTTCGGCTTGTCTAAATATATAAAAATAAGTTGTATTGTGTTTGTAACTGATGTTCTCTGTAATGCGTGAACCGATTTTGTTTTTGGATATTTTCAATGAAAGGTGACGTCAATACCAAGGTTTTTATGTTTATACGGTCTTTTTGAATATATAGGTTCATGAGTTATAGGGATTTGGCACCTTCCATAATAAAAACATTCGAAATCTTATATCTTAAAAACCTCTGAATCGATTGAGTTCAAATTTACATACAGTCTTAGTTATAGGCCCAGGAGTGTTTCTGTGAAGATTGGTAAAAATTGGACAAAGGGGTGTGGCGCCTCCCATACCAAAATAAAAAACACTATTCTTTGACAGTCATGCCAGCAGTCAAGTTTGTAAAATTTGTAAAATTGATATACTATGCATTGTCCTGATAGACAAGAATATTATCTAGGACCTAGGTAATACGATTCCTGTAAAAACAAAAACAAATTTATACCACATCAGAACTACGAAGTGTACAGTGTGTTCGCTAGTGATCAATTATAAAGATTTGCTGGAAAAAATTTCGAGCTTGCTTGCTTGCTTGCTACAAAAATCGTTCTAAAAAAGACGAAGAAAATTTGCTTTCAAAATTCTGTCAGAAAATCGCCTTAAAAATCGACTACAAATTTCATATACAAACTTAAAAACCACCATAAGAAGAGTTGTAAACATATTTTAAAACTCTGCTTAAAAATAGGTGCGACACTAAATCCTTTAAGCCCTAAACATAAATCGATAACAATTCAAAAATCTACTCAATCAACGATAAAACGTCTCTTAAGAAATAACTTTAATTTCCTTTTAATACGTGGAACTTCCATAAGTCGAACTCTCAAAATGAAAGAAAATAAATTCGAGTTATAGAAACTTCGAGTTATAGAGGCCAAAAGTTCAAAAAGTTGAATACGCTGAGTTCTCAATAAAACTTTGAATAATAGAAAAATTCGACTTAAAGAAGTTCGAGTTATGGAAGTTTGACTATCGTCCCAGAAATATATAAAAAAAATCGTGCCAGCCAAAAAAAAAAAAAACACCCCTAAGTCCCCTAAGTCCACATGGAAAATGGTTCAAAAGTCGGGCTCCAAAATTGCTCTTAAAATCAAACTAAAATTTATATTATAAATCGAAAATGGTTCAAAAATTGCTCTTAAAAATCGGCCCAAAATTTACTTTGCAAAAACTTAGGCACTTTTGCTTCACAAAGCCTGAAAAAAATACCCCTAAACTAAAAAATTCAAAATTCGAACCCCAAAATTGCTCTTAAAATTGGCCTAAAATGTACATTTCAAAATCTTAGGCAACCTTGCAACCTTTATAAAGCCCGAAAAAAGCACTCCCCAAGCAAGGGTACATTAAGAATGTTTCAAAAATCGGGCTCCCAAATTGCTTTTAAAATTGGCCTAAAATTTACATTGCTAAAGCTTAAGAACGCTTGCCTTGTGGTTAAATTTGCTTATTTATTTTCGTTCAGCGATCGGCTGAAAACGAGTTCAATCCTGATCCTGAAGGGCCTACAGTTAGGTCTCAAAACTCAAAACTACATATAGGTTATGAAGTAGAGACAAAACGCACCCCTGACGAAGTCTAAGTCTAAGCAGCCTGAAATTACCTAAAAATAGGCGCGGCACTAAATTTCCTGGCTCATATACATCACGATGTCCCAATTGAAGGTTACCTTAAATTGTCAATATGTTTAGGTATTTCCCGATCCTGTTATCATTAACCTGGGTCAAGTGGTACATGTTCAAATCCCATTCCCTTTAAGCCACATGATTTGCCTACGTACTTCAACATTGTATCCAATTATGCGCACCGAAACGACTTTCTTTCGAATCGACCGATGCGTTTACCTTTCTCAAAAAATCGTTGTCTCAAAATTAGCACGTGGGTTGATTCTTTCATTGACAACAAATTGGACAATGTTGTCCACACAAAGCCAGACCGCCGCGACGCCTGTTGTCAACGTGATCAAAGCCATCAACAATTGAATTTCGCATAAATACACTCGTACCGTCCCCAACAGGACAACGTGTTCATGTAAACAAATGTGCTCCACGTAGGCGGTAGATGTCTGCAGTTTATCTTCGAGTTTTTCTTTCCATCATCCAGGCATCGCTCCTCTCCATCTGTGGCAAGATATGTATCACCAACGATGCTTACGTAAATACAAAAAGGAGCCTTTTGTGATCATTAAACGCGAATTAAAGTTATACACCCGAGTGCATCCACAAGTCACCTTCGATTAAGATTGTTTGGGTGCACCTTGCAACTTTACGCCTTGATGTGGATGTTCTTTTTTTTTTTTTTTTGTATTTTTTTTGGGGAGCGCACAGGCAGAAGCAGCAGGTTATAATGGCACGCAATCAATTTAAATTGCTATACATAAATATGGATGTAATTATAATGGCAATGGCGATGGCGAGTAGTCGTTCTATTAAACGGGAAAATTAAAGACGAACTGCTGCCCCGAGGACGTACAGGCTAATGAAGTGATGCGCTGTGATGGATGTTTATATGACCCATGTCAATTTGGATGCTTTTACAAATTGGTTTACACGTCGATTGGGCCCGAACTGGTGTGTGATGGAATGATTGATTATTATTGGACCAGCTCTGTGTGGATGGTGTTTATATAAAGGCAGTTGTTTTGTTTTGATTCCTTTTTCAAGAATGTACTGGTAATTAGGACGTGTACAAGAGAAATAATTAAATTGAACTTTGCATCAATAATTGTTACTTAGACTGCCCTGAGAAGTGCTTCGTCATGGTATGTAGGATTTTTTTTAGGTTATTTGTAAACAAGTTGGGATGGTCTAGACCTGACCGAAACTAGTTGTCATGGTCGCACTTTTATTTAACTTGTTGTAGGTTTATATGTAGTTAGAGTATTTGTACTTTCATATAGGATTCAAGAACTATAGCTTCTCACAACCATTCATTCGAGGATATTTTGTTTTTGGGACGAATGGATGGGAATAACAATTTTATGCCGAAGCCTTCAGTCTTCATTCATATCCGTAACTCTTATAAATGCAGTGAGAGTATACTATTCCCTTAACGACCAGGACTCGAAGAAGAAATCGAGAAATGAGACACTTAACTCTCACATGGACGGAATTTTGTATGTACTTACATGGACAGTATCTACCCGGGTAGATAAACAAAATCTCACGCGTTCTGTATTTTTTTTTTGTTTTATAATTCACTGGTGCTCAAGGGGTTTTTGTTCGCTTATATTGCTAATGCACAGCACGAGTGGAAGGGTTAATAGGGAGGATAGAGAAGAGGTACTGGTGCACATTGGTTTTAAACAATTGTGCGGGTTGTAATGAGAGGGGAAAACCGTGTGAGGCAATGTATGAGTTTTTTCCATTAGGTTATAGTTTTTCTTTCAATATTAGCCTTTTGCACTCATTCTCTTTATTTTTTTACGTTTGATTGTGCCTATTTTCCAGATAACAACTTTGCTTTCAAGCAGAGCGCTCCCTTTTATCGAGCAACGATATCGGTGAGGCGCTTCAAAGCAATTTCGCAATAAATCGTATTTTATTATATTATTTGCTACGGAAATTTTGTATGTCTTATCAAAGGACACGGTAGTGCCCCAGCCAAGTTCTCTAGTAAAGGCACTTACCCTTTTTACAGGAACAAACTCAGGCGGTTTTCGACCCCCCCTCTAACTTTGGAACCAATTAAGCCAAAAACTTCAAACTTGAAACATTTACTGTGCTCATTGAAAAGGTTCACCTCACTAAATTTCGTTTCTATAGCATTAGTGGTTCTCAACATACAGGACTTCAAAAATCGCAAAAACCGTAACTGACTGACTCACTCACTCACTCACTCACTCACTTAGATGATGATCATCAAAATTATGAAGCAGTTCCGGCCATCCTAGAATCGTGAAATTTGGCAGAATACTAGATCCTGTGGTGCATACACTGGGAAAAGTCCAAAACTTGAGATTTTCCATTCAGGAGGCGTGGTATACGCCCACTTTTAAAAATTGGTTATTACTTATTTGGGCCACTTTCCATTGCCGTAGAATGTTGAAATTTGGTGGAGCGGTAGGACTTGCAGTGGACAGAAAGAAAAAAATCTAAAATTTTATATTCTCCATTCAGGAGGCGTGGTATCCGCCCACTTTGGAAAATCGGTTATTATTTATTTGGGCCACTTCCCATTGCCGTAGAATGTCGAAATTTGGTAGAGCAGTGAGACTTGCAGTGTGCAGAAAGAAAAAAAATTAAAAATGTATTATTCTCCATTTAGGAGGCGTGGTATCCGCCCACTTTTGAAAAATCGGTCATTATTTATTTGGGTCAGTTCCCATTGCCGTAGAATGTTGAAATTTGGTAGAGCGACAGGACTTGCATTGTACGAAAGGAGAAATATCAGAAATTAAAAATTTTTCATTTAAGGGGCGTGGAATCTGCCCATATGAATAGATATTAATCTACCTGCTGATTGAAATTTTAATGAATAGTTTATTAGAAAGAAAACCAAAGTGACGGTAGTGGTAGCCAGTGTCTGTTGGCATATTAAAAAATAAAGACGTTCAACGTTTTTTGTGAAATCAAATAAGGAAAAACTTCGCAAAAAGTAGTGAAATCACACTAAAAACATAAATGTAAAAGAAGAGATAAGTTCTGTTATATAGAACAAAAAGTATGTAATTCGTCAGCCACGAAAAGTAATGAGATCTAAATGTACGCCAAGTTCTTAGTTTAAGAAGGTTAAA
This sequence comes from Cheilosia scutellata, assembly GCA_955612985.1. Taxonomy (NCBI): domain Eukaryota; kingdom Metazoa; phylum Arthropoda; class Insecta; order Diptera; family Syrphidae; genus Cheilosia; species Cheilosia scutellata. Next base: position 118,359,357 of record OY015312.1, read on the forward strand.
TGTTAAGCAATTGGTAGGTTTACTTGGCAAGTTTTTCGTTTATAACTTTATTATATCGTACAATATATAAGAGTTTGAAAACTTGACCAGTGACCTACCAATTGCTTAACATTTAACCTTCTTAAACTAAGAACTTTGCGTACATTTAGATCTCATTACTTTTCGTGGCTGACGAATTACACACTTTTTGTTCTATATAACAGAACTTGGCTCTTCTTTTACATTTATGTTTTTGGTGTGATACAATATACTTTAGTTTACTTTTAAGCTCTACTTGGTGCAAACATATATTTTTGTATCGACATTTTGCATGCAAATTCAACGAATATCTCCTGGGTAGATACTGTTCATGTAAGACAAAAAAAAAAAGACAAAACTTAAAAAATAGTAAGAAAGGACATTGTCACACAATTTTTTTCATAATTATCTTCAATCAAACAATAATTTAGTCACTGATTCGAAACTGCATTAAAATCTAATAAAAAACCGAAGAGATATTTAGAGTTGAAAATTCAAATATCTACCCGGGTAGATACTGTCCATGTGAGGGTTAAGGACGTAAACAATTAATCCTCGTTCTTCCAGAAGATATTTTTAAAGCTTATGACGAAATTTGAAATGGCATCTTTAGCAATGTGGGCGCAGAGTGGCTGAGTGCTGGACTACTGTCCGGGGTCCTAGGTTCGATCCCCGGAAAACAAATATTACATATAGGTATATAAATATCTGAGAGTATATAACTGTCCTGAAAAAGCTTCTCAATTCGGGCCGTTCGGGCTAGGCATAAAATTGCATTGGCTTTATACTGCGGTCATTAGACCGATAATTCTATATGCATCGCTGTGTGGTGACCGGCCTTAAACAAAAGTTAGAATCTAAAGGTCTTAGAGAAGACTCAGTGCTTGGCATGCCTGTGCATCACAGGCGCACTGAGGACATCTCCAACCGCCGCTCTGCAAACCATGCTTAACTTACTTCCACTAGACATCGTCAGTAAAGAATATACCACAAACGTGGCGATCAGATTAAGGGAAAGGAAACACTGGAGAGGGCAACCGTCTGGGCACGCCAGCATCCTTCTACAGTCGATCCCTCTGCCCACTACTACCAATTATCTGCCAACGAAAATTAACTTCGAAAAAGGCTTCACCCATGAAATACCGGACAGGAACCAATGGGATTCACAAAATGTCCTACACGACAAATCACTATCAATATTCACAGACGGTTTCGAAGACACTAGAGGGAGTGGACGCCGGAGTCTTTTCAGAATAACTGAATCTGAAACTTTCCTTCTGTCTTCCGAAACACTGCAGTGTTTTCCAGGCCGAAATTAACAGCTATTCGTAAAGCCACAGCGTGGCTGCCGATTAATTCAGTATCACAAAGGAATATCGTCATATACATTGATAGCCAGGCTGCAATCAAATCCCTAATATCCAGCGAGATAAGATCTAAGGCGGTGAAAGATTGCCGCGTATCTTCTAACGAGATAGCTGGACAGTACAACCTCACCCTCTGCTGGGTTCCTGGTCACTGTGACATCCCAGGGAACTGTGCAGCAGACAAACTAGCAAGGCGAGGCTCCTCCGGCGTGGATAGTATAAGTCTGCACCACTTTCTTACGCTAAACAAATAATTCACGCGGACGCAGTAAGTTCAGACGGAAACATCTAGGATACTGCGACACTGCTAGGCTCACCTGGCCAGCTCTGGACACAAAACGATCCAAGGAGCTTCTTCGACTTAAAAGATCCAGCATCTAGAAAGTCGTTAATGTGATCTCCGGGCACTGAATATTAGGCAGACACGCGCAAAGGCTTGGTCTGCCACACAATGACTTCTGTAGATATGAAGAGGAGGACGAGTGCGTCACTTACTTTCTTTGCAGTTGCCCTGCCCTGACCAATCTAAGAAAGGCCCACTTAGGTAACTATTTTCAGTGATCTAGGTAATACCAGAGCCGCTAACATTTTTAGTCGATGGCCTAAGTATATTTCTCTCACCGAGAGCCACTGTTAACTAACTAACTACTAACTAGACTTAGGGTTATTTTTTTGTTTTTTTTTTTGATCTTTAGTATTGATTTAAAAGTAGCAATCCTATCCGATGGTCACAACAACGGAAGCAAGTTATACCAAATTTAAAGAATTTAAGGAAGTTGTCTGAACTTCCAGAACTTAAAATAATCTGCGAGGTCACAGATCGCATCCTAAAGAGAGCAACATGGGCATGCAACTGCCTTTCAAACTGCCAAAGCGGACACCACTGTTACGAGTGGTTAAAAAATGGAATTGGTGGTGGCAGCTGGCCCAGCTGAGCTGGATATTCATGGACGAAACTGTAATGTCTCAATATCTATGGGGAAAATCCCCAGTGTATTTCAGGGAGAGCTACATGTCATTAAAGAATGCCCAAATATTATCTAGAATTCAGATATTCAGATTCATAAGAGCCGTCGTTCCACTGGATACCTGTTATGCTATGTAACGCACTTATGGACGCTAGCAATTGAACAACACGGCGAATCCAGAGCTGTAGCCTTGGACATATCAAAGGCATTTGACCGAGTCTGGCACAGAGCCCTATTAGGCAAGTTAGCGTCTTATGGATTACCACAACAACTCTGCGGATGGATGCAAAATTTTCTTCTGGGAAGATCGATCCAAGTTGTTGTAGATGGTGTATCATCTAACTCGTTTGCTATAAATGCAGGAGTGCCCCAAGGATCTATTCTATCTCCAACTCTATTTCTTCTCCACATCAACGATTTGCTTGGATCGACAAATAATAATATCTACAGCTTTGCAGATGACAGCACTCTTATATCCACACACCATAGTGGGCCTGTGAATGCGGCTACATCACACAGTCAGAGATGTGAACAAATTAGTTCTTTAAATGATGATCTGGACAAATTCTTGAAGTGGGGAAAAGACAACTTGGTTGTATTTAATGCAAACAAGACACAGCTCACAACATTTTCTAGGAAAAATGCATCAACAGTTCCTCAGATCCAAATGGATGACCATTCAATCCCTCAGAATGACTCAATGCACCTTTTAGGAGTTACAGTCAATTCAAGAATCACATGGCAGGACCACATACCCTACATTGCAAGATCAGCGTCCGCTAAGTTGAGCTTAGCCCCAACTTCTCCTTCTCTACAAAGCACAGGTTAGACCAGGCCTGGAATACTGTTCCCATATATGGAGCTCGGCCCCAAAACATTCACTTAACCTACTTGACAGCATACAGAGACGAGCAGTTCGACTTATTGGAGACCCTACACTCACATCGAATCTTCAACCGTTGGTGCATAGAAGACAAGTCGCTGACCTATGCATGGTAGATGTTCCGAGGAACTGAAAGATATTATCCCTCGAAATGCAACTTTTGGGCGCCCCACAAGACACGCTGCTAATGCTCATGACCATACAGTACACTTGACAACCGCGAGGACATCAACTTTTCAAAACGCCTTCTGTTACCAGACAAGCAAACTTTGGAACTCGCTTCCTGGAGATATATTTCCAGAAGTATACAATTTACAGCAATTTAAGTGCAGTACTAACATACATCTGCAAGCATCTCGGGGCGCTGTTGAAGCGTTATAGGTTCGCCTTTCCCGAGAGAAGTATTTAACAAAAAAAAGTGATGCCAAAAAATCTACACAGGCACGATATCAAAAATTTAGTAGGTCACCACGGTTTGCGATATTACCTAAAGGAAATGCATTTAGTCGAATAACCGGACTGCCGACTATGTCTTGAGAAAATCGAAACAGCTGAGCGTATCATTTGGGAATTCCCTGACCTTTGTATGGTATCGGAAGGAGATCAACGAATCGGATAGAACGCAATCATTGAATATTCAATTAAGTTTTTCCAAAAGTACCATCTATGAAAAAACTCACTGCTCTTCTAATTCCTGGATAGGATGTCCTCAAGTCCAACTCATATTTGATCAAATTGCCCGAACACTTATAACCACGCCGAAATTTGTTTGTGCGTTAATAGGTGCTAATATTGACTTTCTTCCGCAAAGAAAACTTCATATGGCTTCTATTACAAAATCAATTCCAAATAATTATAGAACAAACCCTTTTACCGACTATTACGACTTTTCTTTGTATAAATTGCATCTACTTCTACTTTAATATTAATAACCTTTACAACGTCAAACATTTTCTAGAAACATCTCAGCCGAAAGCCTTCAATTCCAAGGAGCAATGTCTCTTACATACCCTCAGCTCCAAAAGCAGACCACACGGATTCTTTGATGCGGTTTTCCTTTACCAAACTGCACCATCGTCGCCTTTAGAAAGTCGCGATAAGAAAAATTAATTAACAACTACACTTATACACAAAACACCTGCTTCTTTTGGGAAAAAACTCATTAACGGAGACAGAGACGATGAATTTATTTCATTTTTGTAAAATAAAAAAGCGAAACTTTAATTTGTTCTCCTCCGGAAAGATGGTTCGTCAGAAGTCTCGCAAAACTCTCGAAGAGCTATATGCGGTTGCACCTCCTCCACCTCCTTCGGCCACAACTCGGTTCGATGAACATTTTTTGCAAAATTCTAAAAATTCAAAATGTAATAAGGTAACCAATGGTCTGCGGAAAAAGACCAAAGGGCCCATAGATACCGGTTATGTGGAGAAAAAGGATGAAAAAACATTCATTAATGAGGAGAAGCTTTTTGCAAAGGCCAATAAATCAAAGAAGCACGATTTGTTCACCTCATCCAGTTTGGATAATAAGGATATGGTGAATTTCGTCGATGAGACTGAAAAGGACGAGGATACTGAGGAATTTTTCCAATTGATCAAGGAAACCGTTGCAAATGCCGTTGGGGTTAGTAAAAATATACAAAAATTTGTTACAAAACTTGTAACTAGCTTGAATTTGTAGAAAACAATGTCGGAGATTTTAAGCCGCAACTTCAGAGAGATTAATACCAAAATCGACGATCTTCGGGATCAGTTGCATGTCCACGAAACTAAATTAGAAAAGATCCAAGCTGATATAAATAATAGTAAGAATCCTTCCCCTCTAAGTAGTCAAACATTTATGTAATACAATTTTCTTCCAGAGATCGTCCACTATGGAGAGGAGAACTCAAGACACTTTCGTTACCTCTGCATGAAGTCTGAGTATGATAAGATGTTCTATCAGCATCAGAATGTCATGACATCCATGCCAGTGGATGCTCGACCAAATGTGGCCAATCCTTATCCTCAGCAATTTTCAGCAGGACAATCGGCGGGTAACTTCCCATCCCAGGAGGCTAAAAGTTCTACACTTCCAGCCAATTCGCAGAAGAACTCTGAGAAGCAGTGCAATTGTCAGAATTCAGGCGGCGGCGATTTCGATAGCGTCGAACAGTCCAAGTCAAGTATGAGTACGAAAACCTCAGAGATGGGCATGATGAAGGACTTACTCGAGCAACTGCAAAAATTCTATGAAAATCAGAAAGCAGAAGAGGTTTGCCGCAAGGAGGATAGAAAAGCCACTCGAGGAGATACAGCTTTAAATATTCAGAATGAGAGCGGTGATGGTGACGAGGATGATGATAGTTCTGATGACGTGTCTTCTACAAGTATTGAGGAAAAATTAGGCGCAGGTGGCGATTATTGAGCCGAATGATTGTCATATTTTTTAGAACTCTTTTCATAACGAAATAAATGGAGAAACTAATATTGAGTCCAAATTATTTGTTACTTATTGAAAGCATCACTTAAATACCTACTGTCATCGTAAAATTTGGTATCTTCCGCAAAAACTTTAAATCTCTAAAACAGATTTATGTGAATCTTACAGTTAGAAAGTACATTAGAACTGTGACCCCGATCAAAACGTGAACGGAGAGATGTTGCTGGACTTTTGCTGTTCAAATGGAATTATGATTGCAAATTGTATCTCAACGATCAAATATACCTATCCTGCCAAAGCGTAAACTAAGAATGGTTACGGGCATACGGTGGGAGGGGCTACAGAACGATGAGATACGGGAGGAATTTGCACGGCAAGTATCTACAAGGTTTGAACAAATTCCAAATGTTCCATTGAATGTAGAGGAAGAATGGCAGTTGTTTTCAACAGCAGTCACATGTTTGCAGGACATGTTTGCGGAGTGAAGCAGCTCGGTGTGACGGCTGGTGGTGAGAAAAGAACTGCGTGGTTTAAAACGCCCGGAGTTCAAGAAGCCATCAGAGAAGAAAAAGGCTTTCAAGGTGTGGATTCACTTGAGGTCTCACCGGTACATTGAGGCGCGAAGCAGGCAAAGAACAATCTTGGAAGGAGTTCAGCGAGAAATTAGACCGTGATCACAGATCTGCAAGCAAGGTGTTCTGGCAGACCATCCGCCGTCTTAGAGGAAGGAACATTATTGAAGGCGCCAAATTACTCAAAGATGGTGCACTTCTTTCCATATCTCGTGTCATTAAAGTAGCCTGGGAATGCGGTGAAACTCCCAGCGATTGGCAGATTGGGGTGATTGTGCCCCTTTTCAAGAAAGGGAATAAGAGGGATTGCTCCAATTACAGGGGTATATCTCTTTTAAGTCTCCCCGGAAAAGTCTTTGCCAAGGTGCTGGAAACGCGTTGCAGAGCTGTGATCGTGATCGAGTCACGATTAGGAGATGAGCAGTGCGGTTTTCATCCCGGCAGAAGCACAACCGATCAGTTATTAACTCTCAGAATGGTACTTGAGAAGGCTTGGGAGTATGCTACACTAGATTTGGAGAAAGCATACGACCGAGTCCCTCGGGGTAAACTCTGGAGTGTATTACAGGAGTATTGATTTGGCGGTTCTCTTTTGAGAGCCATTCAATCTCTTTACACAAACTGTAAAAGCTGTGTTCGGGTAAACGGCGTTAAATCAATACCTTTCACCGTGGGCCAGGGTTGCGTCTTGTCTCCTCTCCTTTTAATTACTTATATGGATACTGGATAGTACTTATACTATACTGGATGTTTCGGCGCAGTCTTGGCGAAGAACGTTTCGAATTGAGAGATCTGAGGATCAGACATTTACTCTTGGCTGATCATTTGGTCATCTTTGGGTCCTCTCAGACTGAACTTCAGCGCGCACTCGATCAGTTTGTAGCCGTTTGTGTTGAAGCTGAGATGAAGTTTAACGTGAACAAATCGGAAGTGATGGTCATAATGCACTCTGCATGTTAGTGGAGTCCAATTGAAACTGGTGGAGAAGCTTAAGTACCTCGGGGTCTTATTCACGAGTGATGCGGAAGGAGCCATGCTGAGTTTTCCTGTAGGATTGGTCAGGCTGCGTCAATTTTGGGACAGCGTGGACATTCTGTTATTGGTGTCAAAGCTATGTTGTCTTTAATTCGGTGTTTGTTCCAACTCTTACCTATGGTCATGAGGTTTGGGTAATGACCGAAAAAATAAAATCGCGAATGCAAGCTGTCGAAATGAGATTCCTCCGTTGTATTGCTGGTGTGACCCGTAGACATCATTAGAAATACCACAATACGTGAGGAACTCAATGTCGAGCAGCTACTTCTCCGGACGGAGCGGTCCATGCTTCGGTGGTTTGGCCATGTTAAACGCATATCCCCAACCAGGAGCCCACGACCTGCTATGGAATTCGTACCATCAGGCAGGCATCCTCTAGGTAGACCCAGGATGAGATGGTTAGATGAAGGCCATAATCTCTCCGTATGGGGATTGCCTTTGATGATTTTAAGTCGATGGCGGAGAACCGAGAGCTACGGAGGGTCCATTTGAGCAACCTACACCCGCGACCCACTTAATGGACAAGGGGACCATTGAAAATGAGTGAATGAATGAATGAATTAGAACTTAAGAGCAGCTCATATTAATGCATGTGCTCTACGTAAGGTTTGACTTTGATTTAAGCAAATCATATGCCAAATCTCCAGATTTAGTTCTGTAGATATAGTTCAATTGTTGGTTAAATAAGTTCACTGTTCAATGCGACGACGATGCTCATCAGTCGAAAACGTTGCCGCAAACGGTTCTCAACTCGTTTCGAATTTCTTAAATATGTAGTTAAGTTGACACCTAACCCTTCTTTTGTCCTTTCCAAACTCAAAATACCATACCAATTTTATAAATAGAGTCGAAATTTATTATCCAAGAACCGTTTTACACCTCATTCGTTCACATAGAGTTGTTTGGCTCTCTCTAAAATTAACTTAATGACTTTCATATTGTTTCCTTTGACTAGAATACATTTTGTTTGTTAAAAATTACAGATGTCCTTAATTCTAAGACTAAATTCAAAATATTGTTAGACTATGATAATTTTCTTTTTTTTTTTATATTTTAATCTATCCTAGATCCGTGAATCACGTCTTAGGCTTTAAAAAAAAAAGAAAAATTTCGAAAAATAAAAGTGGTTGCTCGTCGATGAAGGAAGATATTCGTCCTAAATGGAAAACGCCCTTAAGCTTTAGAAGCGTGTGATTTTATTGTTGACTGGTGAGTCCGGTAAGGACGATTGCTGTGAACTTGTTGGACTGACTGGCCGTCGTGGAGGCGGTGCTGCTCTTTGGTTATTGTTTTGGTTGTTCTGCCGAATGTTGTTGAAGAATTGTTGTCGACGGGCTACACCACCACGCAGCGGAAGGGTTGGTATATCACTTTGGGACTGACGTAGGTGGCCGACTTCGCACATGCCGTCTTCTCGCGATGAGCAATTTCTCATCGCAGGATTAACGCATTCATAGACGCTCTGAAACGAGAAAGATATAAAGTAACGTATATTTACAAAGGTAAATGTTAGAAACATATACCTGTTCGGAAGAGTACTGATTATTCTGGGCAAATGCCAGGGATGTGAGCGAGGGAAGAGCCTGCGCAATGTCTGACCTTTCGATGCCCCTCACAATGAGGAAAGTTCGCGGTATCAAAATTCCAGTTAAGATCGCCCATCCGGTGGCCTGGATACCGATCGGTAAGGCGGCATCTCTCCACTCGTCACCGAAGAAACTCATCGTTATCCACGTGCACCAGATAATGAAGATCAAAACAGCTCCTATGACCAGAAGAATTCCCTCCCTATAGTTCCGCTGTGACCGGTAGATAAATGGAGTCATAGACACCAGGAAGACCAGCAAAATAAAGTCGTAGGCCAGTAGGGCCCATAGCCAGTTGCCATAGTACATGTTCTCACAGGAGACACTCTCATTAGCGATATGCATGACGACAATCAACTGTGTTGACATCCCCACCTGCACCAGGGTGCTGAAGATGCAGATCACTCCCTGAATATAGCCATTGACATGAGAGAGGAATCCACCTTCGGAACCGATGGATGCCAGCATGAGAGCCCGACACAGTAGCAACGAGAATGTCAAGCAATAGCACAGTGTCACTACGAAAACTCGTATCGCACACAGCGTGTTCAGCGTTGAAGCGTCGTCAAAGGTCACATGAGAGTTTCGATGATCCGACACGTATTCCATCGAGAAGGGAATAAACGAGGAGAAAAGTAGCACCAGCGAGAGTAGCAACAAAATCGAAGTGACTGGATTCCCCTCGAAGACATCGCCCAACGAAATGCGTATGATTATGAAAACCAAAATCGCCAGACTTATAATCACTCCCAATACCGCAGCTGTCATTCCGGCTGCGATCCAAGCATCTGGCTTGATTCTCCAGTACATCACAGATTCACCGTCGAAAAGAAACGGATAACGCCGGTTATTACCATCGACGTATTGACAGTTGAAGACCTGCCCAAACTTGGACTTCATCTCGTGACTAGTGTTGTTGGCATTGTTATAGTGGTAGTAGGTGGTGACATTTGATATGAAATTTTGTGATGCGATCTCTTGAAGATCAGAGATCTTATCACGTGTGATGTTGGCCCTTTTGTCAGTCTTTTGAAACATTTGTATGGTCATCATGTGACTCAGACGCGTTAACTTCAGCGTTTCTAATATCTTTACAGGATGGTAGCTGTGCTCTTCAGAGTGCCAGTCCTCGACAAAGGTTAGGAAATTTTCGCAGGTCTCTAGGACAAAGGAACCGTGTTCCTTTTGACAGTTCTTCACAAGAGAATCGTTGATCCAGTGGATTAGGTCGAGCACTGGCCCAGCTAGGGTTATAAGTTGTGACGGCACTATGCTCTGACCGATGAGGTTCTCTTCGATGGTCACCTGCGTGGAGTTCTCATCGATCACCCTCAAGTCGATTTCCGATTCCAGTAGGAGGTACGATTTGTTGGGCAGTTCTATAGAAAAGAAAAAGGGGCATAAATCTCAAGTCACATTTTTGAATTTTCAATAAGGCATGTAACAAAAACCAAAATTACCTGAAATAAACGCTTTACTGGCCCGCCCAGTTGGCACAACGAAGATCGTTCCGTTTTCATGAAAGTTCGTCACCATTTTGTTGCCAAAAATTATATAAATATTATCCGGGCTTCGGAAGTGCATTAAACAGAGGTGCTCCTTTCTCGCCGAGTCCATAAAGTCGTTATACACATCCAAGTTCTCAGCTAAAATCTCCACGGAAGCGATTTTCTCACCCCATGGCATCTGATAGAGGAGATGGGCGACTTTTGGAAAAACCAAAGCCCTCGGCGACGGAATTGGCCAGATGTAGAACTCCAGATCGTCAATGACATGCTTCAAAGCGTTATAAATGTCCAAATCGATGAACAACCCTATTGCGTGGTCCACACATTGCTGCAGATATTGAACCTCTTGTAGGAGAATATTCTCCGCTAGCTCGGGCTCCTGGATGTCTATCGCTCGGATTCCTAAGGATGTAAGGTTATAAAACTGTATACGAAAGCAATGTGAAGTGCCTTACCAATTTCGAAATCAGCACTAACCAGATTCGCCTGATTTATCCGATTCAAGACAAAAATCGCAGTTATAGGGTCCTTGGTCATCACCGAGAGTATTGCATCGCCTTCAACCATCTGCACGAGTTTGCTGTCACTCGACTCGGACTCATTTTCATCATCACTTCCAGACCTGATGCCGTCTACACAGATTAATGGGATGCCGGGCGATGAACTACTCGATGGTGACGACGAGGGAGGTTCTGTGGTGGTGCTTGTGGTTGTCGTTGTACTCGGTTTCAGTTTTGGGGCGATCTTTTTACCCGTACCAGCTAGGGATATACTAAGGAAATTCAGGACGATCAACAGCAATATTGTAGCTGAAATTTTAAGAGGAAATATGTGTTAAAAATGAGGTAGAAAAGAACTAAGGTGGACGTAGTTTTTCAATTATGTAGTTTTATATCCTAATCTGTACTCGTATATTTAAGGCATCCTAAGAGTGAATGGTCTTTTATACACAAAGTAAGTATTAAAATTCGTCCCAAAAATTGAAACTCACGCAAACAAATGGTTGCGAGAAGCTAGGCCTAGGGTATTTACCGCCTGTTGCGCCACCTATTTTTTTTTTAAGTATTAAAAGTATATAAATCTTGTATAGCAGATAAATGTTCTCTGTAAAGAAATCAACCTCCGTCGGCAAGGTATTCAAAAGTGTGACGGCTAAAATCACTCATGAAGATTGACCTTAACTGACAGAGTAAATAAATTATCAGTGGTTTGATTCCTGGTTATTCTGCAGACCTACGTTTCAAGTAGTCATTGGCCTGCTTAGCATTTTCAATTGGCCTTGATCCACACCTAAGAAAGAATCATACTTACCTATACTTATTCGTATAGGGCCTCACGGATCGGAACTTTTCGTTGGAGAGATTTCTGCCAACCGCAAGATCCACGAACATCGGTTTTTCGTATAGGGACTCACCGAACCATGCTTGTCGTTGCACCGTTTTTTTTTCTGGGTACAATAGGCTCGGTTGTTGGGTTTGGTATTGCATGAATAAGGAAAGTCTGATTGGCGCCAATATGGCGATACCCAGAGTTGCAACTATCTCATACAGATTAATTGTCCTCGGAATAATTTGATAAGTCTCAAGACCTAAGAAAGGAGAACATATGACAGATAAATTCCAGGATGACAGTTACCTAATGTGTGCTACTCCCACATTTTTGGAGCTAAGGTTACTGAGGAGTTTTTACAATTGGTCAGGTTTCCTTAAAAAGGTGGTACCATCGATGGAACCCTTTATGGGCCAACGAGGCGGTTGAACCTCCTGAAGCAAGTTACTAACACCGGAATATCCGACCTGCTGTCTAAGGGCAAGTACACAACCCAACCAAGCCTCGGTTGTGATACAAAAAATTAACTTGGGATCATGATGACAGAACTCAGCGAGCTATCACGCATTTGCAGATATTGGAGTAGAAGCGGAAAAAAGGGTTTTGGTCGTGAATAATCGTAGAACCAAGTAAAAGGTGTTTTTTTTAGAGGTATAGAACTTTAAATTGGCAATAATATTTTAACTGGCGGCCATTTTGTCAGCTGTAAAGTGATTTATTTTTAGTTTGGTTTGGTATTTCAACATGAATAGACTGACGTCTGAACAACGCTTCCAAATTGTGGAAATTTATTTTGAAAATCATGGTTCTGTTCGAAATACGTATCGCGCACTACGTCCATTTTACGGTCAACATAAACGTTAACTTTTGGTTGAATGGATACGTCAATAAATAAAACTGGCGTATTTGGAGTGATGATAATCCTCAAGTGTATGTCTGACTGACTGTTTGGTGTGCTTTATGGATTGGTGGAATAATTGGTCCGTACTTCTTTAAAAACGATGCTGGCCAGAACGTTACAGTCAATGGTGACCGCTATAGAGCCATGATTACTGACTTTTTCGTTCATCAATTGAACAACCATGATGTGCAGGAGCTGTGGTTTCAACAAGACAGCGCAACATGTCACACAGCTCGTGCCACAATTGATTTATTGAAGGAAACGTTTTGGTAACCGCATAGTTTCACGTTGCGGACCCGTGAATTGGCCTCCAAGATCGTGCGATTTAACGCCGTTTGACTATTTTCTGTGGGGATATATGAAGTCGCTAGTCTACGCCGATAAGCCCGAAATGATTGACATGACATTCGCCGCGTTATTGCCGATATACGGCCGCAAATGTTGCAAAAAGTCAGCCAGCCGTGGCGGTCATATGCCAGAAATCATATTTAAATTATAATGCCAGAAGATTATCTTTCGAATAAAGTAAATTTCATGTCAATTTAAAAAAAATCATCTTTGTTTTATTCCATTTCAAAGTTTTATACCTCTAAAAAAAACACCCTTTACGTATACTCTGTCAAGCAGAAGATAAACTCCGCGACGAATCGGAAGGGACGTCACAATGGGCAGCTATAACTTTGAGCTAGTTAGGGACTTTAGCTACCGTCCTTCGGCTATAAACTAGGTATACAAATGACATCACATCCAGAAATCATACGAAAACTTACGTTTGTGCCATTGGCCGCATTCAAGAATCTAGTCATCGTGAGTCGACTTGAATTATTGGCCGCGTTCCATTGACCGCTAGATGACTAGCGGCATGCCAAACTCCATATAAAAAAAACTGACATTTCAGCATTTGCGCTAGACATCTAGCACATTTTGTGAAATACCCTTTTCTGGGAAATTTTTCAATCTAGCGCAAAATTAACTGCTAGATTGAAAAAAATAACGAACTGTCAAAATAAAAGTGAAAGTGCTGAAGTCAAATATTTCCAATTTGGTGTAAAATGGGAATTCAAACTTCTATGTAACTAATATACATTGTATTGGCTTATTTAAATTATTGTTCCAGTGACCGCTAGTCGTCTAGCACATAATATCCCTGATGAAGGAACGCTGGTGCTAGAGATCTAGCGGCAGCGGCAAAGTGACATTAGAACCAATTTGAGTTCGTATTATTTTATCTTCATGAGAGTCGAAAATGTATTTTGTGCCATCATGCCGCATATTTATTATTACACTATAATTTAAATAAATAAATACAGTGTATATTAATTACATAGAAGTTGGAATTCCCATTTTACACCAAATTGGAAATATTTGACTTCTGCACTTTCACTTTTATTTTGACAGTTCGTTATTTTTTTTCAATCTAGCAGTTCATTTTGCGCTAGATTTAAAAATTTCCCAGAAAAGGATATTTCACAAAATGTGCTAGAGTTCTAGCGCAAATGGTGAAATGTCAGTTTTTTTTATATGGAGTTTGACATGTTGCTAGTCATCTAGCGGTCAATGGAACGCGGCCATTGTCTCGACTAAAATGTACCTGAACGCGAAAACTAACTTGAATTGTCGGTATGTCACTTATTGACAATTGTATTTTTTTTTCTCCTGGGTTCTGATGTCGTTTTCGATTGGTAATCCAGAACCGCCCGGTAGCAAAGTAATCCGAACGCTTCTGAAAGCGTTCGATTGACACTCAAATGACAGTTCTTCTCCTAAAAAGAAGAGAATTTTGCTTCTAATTCAGAATCAAAACCAGAAGCACTAATACATTCATAAACTATAAACGCCAAAATCGTTGAATGTAAATTTTTTGTGTCGCATTTGATAGTTTTGCATTTTAAATCCAATAAAAGTAATTAATTCGAAAAATAATATTAAAATGGATATTCCAATGGAGTTTTGTAATTCAATTTTATCGTCTTCAGCATCTTCCTCGTCATCAAGTAGTGACGATGATGATGCAATTGCGCTTGAATTTCATAAATACAACGATACATCGACATCAAAGTTCAAACTCCAATAAGATATTTTTGGTTGTTCGATTGGCATCCCGTATCGGAGAGTTCGTCCGGACGGTTCTGGACGACCAGCCGAAAACAACATGATTGGTGCTTTACAAGTTAGAGAAATCGAAATGTTAAACTGCGTTTTCCCATGCTCTCCGATGAGCCAATAGAAATGTCAAAACTGAGTTCTCCGGACACTCATGTTGGCACAAAAAGATGTCTACTTATGTCGTTTTCGTCCGGAAGAACTCTCCGTGATTCTGAATTAAAATCCAGAAGCAAATTTCTATTCTTTTCAGGAGAAGAACTGTCAGTTGAGTGCCAATCGTACGCTTTCAGAACCGACGACATTAGTAGCAAGTCGAGAAATTCTTGACTTGCTTGTCGGTGTTGCGGACATAAACGTCAACTGAGAGAATTATTCTCGTGACCAGTTCGGTCCAGTGAAAACTCAGCAACATGAAGTTAGAGAGCTGTCAGACTTACTAAACGCCTTCATTTGCTGTTACCTTGGACAAACACCAAACCAAGGCGAGTCTCAGTGCTCAGTCTACATTATACCCTATTAATCGCAGTCCGGCTCTATGGTCCAGAAGCATATATGGACTTTAAAGAACGCGAATGAATATATTCGTCGTTTTGAGATTTTTTGGGTAATTTCTGATCGCCTTTGACGGGATTTAGAGAAATATATTCAAAAGCCTCAATGAGCTATACAGCGATATCGACAGAAGAGTGTGATTCAGTCATGTATGGATGTAATGTAAGGAAGTGTGCAGTGGCTCAGTACCTATATCTATATGCTTGGTATGCAGGAGATCCCAAATTCAACCCCCGGATAAACCCGTTCCTATCGCGAACGTCTTTCAAATATCTGACAATAACTGTCTTGAAAAAAAGTTTCTCAATTAAGCCGTTTCGATCGAACTCAGCATAAATTTGGGGTCGGGTTTCCATTATGAACATTCTGGCTTAAAATGGCCTAAAAATCATTAATAGTTTATGTGACTCATTCCAGTTACATAGATGAATAAGACTAAACCAAGAACTGTCAGATAGAGGCCTGTCAGAAAGTCTGGTGTAAGTATGTAAGTATGGAGTGGGTGGCTCGCTTCACACGCTAACAGGATTTTAACCCATTTTTTCGCAGGGTTTAGCCGCTCACGCGACTTCATCGCTCCGCTAAGGGTATGTCAACAACTGTCTGGCAGGCGCCTGGGTCTAAAATTAATTATATTTACTCTGGGGTATTTAGTAGTAGGTATATTTTCAGTCAATAAAAATACATGCACTTTTCTGTGAAAAAAAAATTGAAAATTAAGTTTCCGTAGAAAAATTATTTTACAGTACATCTTAGAATAAGTCAATTTAAACAAAAAAAAAAACTTGCTTAGTGTTCATAATCGAAACCTGAGCCTAAATTTGTAAGTCCCTTCCATTCGTCCCAAACAAAACAAAAACTCCCACAAACCAATAGTTGTGAGAAGCTAGGCCTAGGGCGCCTATAAACGGACCTGTTGCTCCAAACATTTTTTTATTTCATTTATCAATAATAGGGTCACAATTGACCTCCATCTGGAATGATGTAGACACTTTAATACCTGACAAAATACACTTACATTTGGCATAGCCATTATTTTGATCAACAGAATGGAAAAGTGCTGACCACGTTCCCAAGGTCGTTTCATTCAGTTCCTTATTATGTGTCGGCCCCATGACTCACTTCTGTATTCGGACAATGAATAACAATAAGTACCTATGATTGAAAGCGCATTTCTCTATTCACCGTTTTGATGGTATAGTTACCCATCTAATTGAAGCCCTCTGCCTAATAGTCACTGACACTGACACATGTTGTTAGGTGTGGCAGTAAACAAAATGCATGTGTCCAAAACAACAATTCCCCAAGAGTGCCCAAATTAGGCCTTCCTTACTTTACAGTGTTTAGTTTGGATGGTTGTTTAATTCGCTAGGTATCATTCTTCCCAATCACATACAGACTTACCTTTTTGTGTATTCCAACTGTGTATTTGCATTTTTGTTTTTATTTTATTTTTTTTTTTTTTTTTGTTAAGTATTCCCAAAATGTATCTCTCGCGCTTAGCGTTCTCGCACCCGTACTCTTGCTCGTAGATGGGTTCTATTGATTTTGTATCCACATTTGGTTCGAGCAACAAATTAAATTATGCAGCATGCATGTAATTGTGTTTTATTTTTCGCATAAAAGCAATTTTTGCTATAAGACTACCACCACGACTGTATATAACACACATCAGCGTATTGGCTGTTATAATCGCATTAGGAGGAGGGGAATAATCACAGCATTTTTTTTTTATTTAAATTTTACGTTTAACACTTTATTTATTAAAAATTGAGAGCAATGCACTTTTTTTTGTTAAAATCACTTTGTGTAGCTTGCAGTGATAAAATTCTGTAATAAAAAAAAACACACCAAATATGTCACTTTAGAGCGACACACAAAAAACACTATAGTCACCGTAGCATAGATAATTTAGTTTTAATCTACTAGCCGATTGCCATCCGATGTTCATGGTTCACCAATTTCAGGCCGACACTGTTTCACTATTGTAATTAACTGATTTCCGTTTTGTCAGTGTGCAGTATATAAAATGTAGTTAATTACTAGGAAGGTATATTTTAGCAAACGTGCAGCGACATAGAGTACCAAATAGACTGACAGTGTAATGCAAAATAAATGGAAAATGAGAAAACCCTTTTACAGTCAAAGACGGGGTTGCTATACCACCACGGCACCACCACGGGTACCACCAACAACTGTCATTGGAACGCGTGTATAGTTGTAGTGTTTTTGAGTGCGGGTTTTGTTATGTCAGTACGGTGTGGATTGGCGTTGTTATGGTTATTAGTGAAGACTGGTTATTTTTTTTTTCTGGTTATTTATGCCACTCAATGCACAATTTTACAATAAACTGGTAAATGGCTTAAAGGGGTTGCTGCTACCCTTAAGATTGACCCCTATATGGGTGAATCGCTAAGAAGTTGTATCGTGTTTTCTTCTGCAATCATAATTACAGATATTATTATGCACTTGAATTGATTCCTTCTTAATGTTGGTAGTTTAACATCAGGTTGGTTCATATGAACCATGTAATTGGTGTTTAACATTTGCAAGGGTCGATAAACGGGTTCCATTCTCGGTCAAGGCGAAAGTGCTAACAAAATATGACCGTTTATATGCGCAATTATGGAAAATAACTTTTTGAAATAAATGGTATTCGTCAACTCATGGTTGTAATGAGAAGGACTGCCCTTAAATTTCGAAGGAAAACACGGGTTAAGGTGCATATGGCGCAGGGTTGGTGAATTTCAGACTAATCGCATAATTTGTCCTAAAATGTGGGTAGTTTGGGGGCTATTTGTGGGCGATAGGAACAGTAAGTGTACCAGAAACAGTATAAAAAGGTTGCTTCTCCTTTTGGTTGGAGTAGGTACGTGCGTCTCTTCTATTCGCCCCATAAACTGCAATCAAAGGACAATGGGAGAAGCTGGGCCTAGATGTCTGTATGGGAATGTTGCTCTAACTATTTCCTTTCTTTTTTTTAAAGAAAAACTCGTATACGGAAGTTCTGCCAACGAAATACAAGGTAGGTATTTGCACTTTGATTAGAAATTCCAGGTTTCAAAAATAAAAGTTGTTCTAACCTCTCATAAATGTCTACCAAACTTCCGGCAGTCATTGTGGGGACTGACTACATCGCACTGGCAACAACCTTTTCCAAGGATCAAAAGACTAATAATGAGTAAAGTATCCTTTCTGTCTTTCAATGAATCATGAACGCATAGCGCGTTTGATAACTGACTAAACATTGAAATATGCCATTGCGTGGCTTCCAAGTCGACTGATTCTGATGAGTACCGCTCTAAGAAGGTACCGCGTAAATGCTTCTGAAAAGTACCTTCACGTTTGGTTTGTCACTAGCTCATTATATTGAACTCCTGCGATTGGTAAAAGTTGTTAACATACCAAAGATTGGCAAACTTAATTTGGCGAGAGAGTGCCAAGAACTTTCGACTAAATTTTCATCGCCTTCCTGCTAAAAAGCGTGGAATGGACATTCTGCTTTCTCTAGCAAGAGAATTGGTACCGCCCTCAACGGATTACATCACCCCCAAAACGTTTTGGGGGTAGTAGAATTTCCTTCAAGATTAGAGTGGCAAGACGGATGGCTGAACAGGGACTCGAATTTAACAATCTGCACGGATGGTTCAAAAATGGACTGTGAAGTAGGTGCGGGTGTATTTTCTGAGTCTCTGAGCATCTCAAAATCCTTTAGGCTTCCGGACAGCCAGTTTGATTCAGGCCGAAATACTTGCTATGTGGGAGGCCTTATATCTAATCAAAGTACACACGAACATAGTCCCGAGCCAAAAGAGAGACATATTCATTAACAGTCGTGGGCGCAGTAGCGCAGTGGTTAGTGTGCTGTACTACTGTGCGAGGGATCCCAGGTTCGATCCCCGGAAAAACACAAATTACATCTTAAGGTTTTTTCTACTGCGCCACCTCTCGCGAACGTCTGACAAACATCCGAGAGTATGTCTGTCCTGAAAAAGCTTCTCAATTCAGCCGTTCGGACTCGGCATAAAATTGTAGGTCCCTTCCACTCGTTCCAAAAATAGAAACTCACACAAAACGAATGGTTGCGAGAAGCTAGGCCTTGGGTGTCTACCGCCTGTTGCGCCGCCTATTTATTTATTTTTTTTTATTCATTAACAGTCAAGCTGCGATCAAGGCTATCGCCTCAGTCAATATAACCTCAAAATTAGTTTTAGAATGCCAAGAGGAGCTGGCCTCGATGGATCAGTTTAGGACTACCCTGATCTGGGTTCCAGGTCATAGCAACGTTAATATGGAAACGAACAGGCTGACGAGCTGGCTAGGCAAGGTTCAACCACACTTGCAGAACCGGTCGACATTGCAATAGGAGCAGTCAAAGCAAACATTTCCTCAAAATTCCTATCGATGGCCAATCTCAGGTGGAGGAGGCTAACAAACTGTACCATATCCAGAAAGATGTGGCTAAATTACAGTGGGGAAAAAACAGCCCACCTCATGAGTAAAACACGAAAAAATATAGCCAGAATAACAGCGATCACCACAGGCCACTGGCCTATAGGGACCATGCAGCCAGATTAGGCATCCCACATAATACACACTGTCGCAGTTGTAACGACGCAATCGAAAAAGAAACCATCACTCACTACCTATGCGCTTGTCCGGCACTAGCTAGGACTTGACAGCGATCTCTGCGAAAATCCTTCTTCGTATCCCTCGAGTAAGTCTCGAAGAGTAGTATTAAAGAACTGATAACCTAATTTTGAACTCCACCAGGCTGGAACAAAACTATCCACTTCGATAAACCTTAACAAACAAGTCAAATGAGCTGTGGTAACAAAACGGCACTTAGTGCTACTTGGGTTTTCTTATAAACCGCCACACCTACCTACCTACCCTACCTAAAAAGCGTGGAAAGACTAGAAGAGGCGGGCATGCGCAAGGTAGTTCTTCGATGCCATTCCTTCTGTGAGATGCATTACTAAATGCATTGCATATGGTATAGTGGACCCGCCATGCCATCCACTCTAAATCATCAAAGGAAATCACCATATGGATAGAGGATAGATTATGGCCTTGATCTAACCATCTTATCCTGGGTCTACAGAGACCTGCCTGATGGTATGGATTCCATAGCACGTCTTGGAATCATGGAAACATGGACTGCTCCATCCGGTGAAGTAGCTGCTCAACATTGAATTCCTCGCACGTATTATGGTGTTCCTTATATACGATCACATGCAAGTCACTCCAGTTATTCAACGGAGGAATCAGCTTTTGGCATCTTGTATTGATCTTATTCTTTCGGTCAGTACCCAAATGACACACATGACCATGACAAAACTTTGTGAAAAAATCGATTTTTTTGTAAAGTTCCCATTAGTTCTTCTAACCAAAGTAATCGACGAGCTCTTCAAAAAGTCTTTATGAAAAAATCAATTAAACCAAAATCCAAAAAAAAGTTTTAACAAAAATGTTAGTAAATAATATTTGATTTGGCTTAACTTTGCTGTGTTCTATAAGGACTTCGAATCACAAATCGACTTTCAAAAATCATTGTCCTGATAGAAAAGAACATATTAAAGCAATAGAATACCTGGGGCCTATAACGCCTATAACACAACATGACAAGTCGACAAGTCTAAATGCACTTGTCTAACTATTCTTGTCCGACAAGTACAAATTAGTTCTGTAACAGAACGTAAAACGTTATACTTGTCAAAAGAATTATTTCCTTCACTTTTCGGAATTCTTCGACAAGTATTTAACGAGGGAGAGATTGCCCTCTGTCAATCAAATTTTGTAGATTGGTTGTGGTGGGCTAAGCGCTCCAAAAACTGACCTTTTTTCAAAAACTATGTTGCGAAGACTTTTTCCCGGTAACATTATTCGTTGTTCTACGTTTTCTGAAGATGGCAAAACAAAAAAAAATGCTATTTTAACTAAAATAAGAGAGGAAAAGATATCCCTTTTGGTGCTTTCAGTGATGTCCTAACAAAAGAAAATAAATTTGCAAAAAGGAAGGAAATACACAGCATGGCAAAAAGCCTAAACGTATAGTTCCGAAAAATATAGGTACTATAAGGCACGTATTTTGTCAAACTGATAAGAAAGGCGCAATTGTAAGTAGGTATCTACTAACTAAATAAGTAACATTAGAATTAATACGTTAAATACACAAAATAAACGTTAGGCATTGGGTATTGCTTTAAAAATTCACTTGTCAGATTTTGACAATATTCAAATCACCTGTGCTCATTGAACCACAGTTCTATAAGTGTTTCTTGAAACGTATCGTGTTCTGTTGCATAATTACCCACTTGTCATCTTTCATGGCGACAATTGTCGAAGTGTTCACGGGCTTGTCGTTTTATGTTACACAATTTTTTGCAAGTTGTCGAAATTCACCTGTCCTACAACTACTTGTCGCGTTGTGTTACAGGCCCCTGGTGGTTTTGAATAATTGGAGTAACCACTTAAACTTCATTTGTAGGTATACTTAACCACTGCGCTACTGCGCCCACTAGATGCATGCAATGGATAAAAATCCCGAAATACCCAAATTACCCAAATTACGAATACGAAACAACTAAGACTTCAAATAATTGACTTAACCTTACTAGACGAGACTTTTGCAAAATATCGAAACATCAAAAACTGAACTATGTCATTTCTCTGCATTTTTTTTAAATGAACGTGTTCATTTTTTAAATTATCGAAGAGCTTTTTGTCGATGCTTAACGACTTGCTATGAAAATGAGAACCATTTGCCATCTCGAAATGCACATTTTCCTTTCTAAATAAAAAGATAAAATGCGATAAAAAATGCCCGCTGTCATTAAAAATCAATTAGTATTAGAACAGGTTCTCTGACAGTATTAAATATCAATAGTCACTGTAAAACTGAAAACGCTGCTTCATTCAAACTATTCTCCGTGGCACTAATATGAACCTACTGTAAAATGTTCTGCTCAGTCGGTTGGCTAGTTTTTGGGTCTATATCCCTATAGAGTACGCATACACACGTACCGTACATCTTTATATACATAATTCTTCTGTCCGTGTTTGTTACCGTACTCCTCCTAAACGGCTGGACCGATTTTAATGAAACTTTGTGTGTGTGTTTGAATGGGTCTTGGGATGGTTTATATTCACAATTGGACCTGGTAGGTGGCGCTGCGATGGGATTCCACAAAAATTCAAATAGTAACCACTCAACAATAAATACAAAAATTAAAAAGCAAAAAGTTCATGAATAAAATTTGAAATAATAAATACTCAACAAAAAAAAAATGAAAAGCAAGAAAAGTAAGAAGAAGGCAAAACATCTTTTGCCGGGTCCGCTAGTTTATTTATATAAAACTAGTATTGTCATATCCACGCACGCTAGTTCTGAAATTCTATCGAATCCAAAACTCCTCCAATTCAAAATATTCACTCGAATGAACTGCCTACATTCTCAGTTTTGACAGAAAGGGTGGATCATTATCAATACACTATATAAAGTTTTATCTATCACAATTAAGAAATTATCTAGCATTATTTGAACTTATGTAAATTGAAAAGTGCGCCATTCGCCTCCAGAACAAAAAAGGATTATAGGAATTTGGCTTACGACCGTACCCAGTTCTCAGCTACCACCCACACAAGTGGGTGAACACTGAACAAGCCAATTGGATTTTGTCGATTGCATTAACTACTACAACCATGGATTAAATTTGCTATTGAACGCCTTGCACATGACCTTCTTAACTTTCGTTTACTTATGAGTTATGACATTCAAAATACACCACCGAGAAAGAACGGCATATCGATTGTACTTCAGTCGAATCATTTCCGCATTCATAAAGACAAAAAGTGTCCAAACACAAATAAAAATTCCAACAATAGACAAATAATAATTTAACCAAAAATGTTTTTTCCACCCTTGAATTAATATTAAGTTCAACCACATCCCCCGCAGGACACAATTTTACACCATATTCCAACATCACTCGTGTGCAACCGACTGGAAGAAAATAAATATCTTGTTCGAATATTAAGTCTAGACTAGTTATTAGTCCTTAGCCGTTCAGAGGGTAGTTCACGAATTAATTCCTTGCACCTGTCTTTGCTTTAACCTGTTTTCCTTTTATTCCATGCACACGCAAGAGCTACACGCGTCGACAAATTTCCTTCGCCGGATATTAACAATTAGATTCCTTCCGGAAGTGATTGACAGGATAATGACTCGAAATGCGATTTCTTTCGATTCACGGCGACGCGACTACGACTACGACACACTCGACACAACTCTTAACAAAGTTGAACTGAAAATTTGTACTATACTCGCCATTTGCATGGTCAACATGGAAAACTGTATCCAGAACGGAAAACATGAAAAAATCGCACAAAAAGAACGAAAGTTCAGACACAAGAAATAGAAATAATTTCAAATGTTGTTCATTGTTTGTGTCTTGCAATGTTTGGGGTTGAGAAGATTGGCGCTGGACATAGGTCAGTCTCTGGGCAAAAAAAAAACTGCGAAAAGGAAAAGTGTAATGGAAAATGTCAACTGCAGTTGCATTTCCCATAAAGAAGTCTTAGAAATTCAAATTCGATTTTCCTTATAGATAATGTAGGGTTTGGAAGAGTAGGCACAATGAGGTTGCAAGACGGGTTCTGATTCAGCAGACAGACTGTGTTGGAGAATGCACATTGCACATTGAACATTTCACATCTTTGTGTACGTACAGTTAATAGTAAGCCTTTCATATTCAGTCATTTCAACACACATTCTAGCCTGGTGTTAGTATTTTCCATACACATGCTGTGATTTTTCCAACACTATACGCCACCCTCTGTAGTCGGCGTACAATACAATTTATACGGATGTTGAACTGGTGACACACTTTTTTGGTGTCTGGTTTGTGGGGTAAAGTTTTCCTAAGATTTAAAATGTCATAATGAGATTTGACGAAGTGACACATAACGCATAGGCTAGGCATAGGGGGTAGATACGCCTTTAAGGGTGACAAACAAAGTTCTTTTTAATGGTTTTATTTTTTTTTTAAATGAGAATTACTTGAAGAACCTACGACTGCCAATAAGTTAAATTCGACATTTTTAGGGCTTTACTCAGGGATTGACAATAATGCAAGTTTGCAAAATTGAATATAGGCAATAACCAATAAAAGAGGAGTGAACACACAAATTAGTTTAAGTTTATGACAAACAACATAACCTATAAATATGTATAATAAATAGTTGCCACAACAGGGCCAAAAGGCGCCAAGTCTACAACCATTCATTTGTGTGATTTTTTTTTTCATTTTTGGGACGAATACATGGTTGGTTGGTTGAAAGAGGCTGCCAGCTGAGAAACGCCAACTCACTTAGACCAGCATAGGTCCATTGTGATACCACGAAAAACGGATCATATAAGATCTCCCTATACTAGTTGAACCATTTTGAGCTCTTTATAAAGTGTAACAGGCTTCTGATGTTTGTGTTTGTCAGATCACCCAAGTCGTTGCAATGGAAGGCTCCCAAGTGAAGCTTCCTTCTTCTTGAGCCAAGAAGCTGAGGAATAGTTTCCTGCTCTTCCTCATCCATACAGCTTCTGCAAAACTTGTTTTCAAAAAGGCCTAGCCTAAGCCTTACGGCATGCTCTCCTATCAGGCAGTGTCCAGTAATGGCACCTATCGTGGTTTTAGTAGTGCCACTTATCCACCTAAGTCTTGCACTCTAAATAGCATCAAGCTTCAATTTTTGTTTGTAAGTAGCGATTGGTATGCCTAAGGTGCCTTTGTACGGCAAGATGGTTATAGTGTTTCCAATTCTGACGAGTTCATCGGTCTTACAATTGGAATGTCTCTATACCCCGGCACCCAAAAAAGGTGAATACTGAACTCCGTAAGAGATGATCGGCAGTCGAGGGCTACTTGAGAAGTTATAGAGTCTGAGCTAAAAAAAAGTATAAATGAACTTCCTAAAACTACTTTTTTAGGGGCACACAAATGTAGGTCTATTTCTATACTTTTCTCAGGAAAAATGTGTAAAATATCACATTTCGAAATATTTTTCTTTCTGCGAGAGGTAAAATAACCAAAAAGTAATGATACCTACATAAACTTCGGTTTATTGGTGCAATTTAACAGATATAGGAACTTTTGCAATAAACATTATTCTTAGGTAACAATTCGTAAGGTTGTAAACTTTCGGAAATAACTTCCAGAGATATTAGGTCCTTGTGGAATTACTGGACCGTTTTTGCTTTTGTAATATCGATTGCGGACCACAGGTTATTGAACGGCGGAAGTTACAGAGCAGCCGTAGCCGAAGAAGTAACCTCCCGGACTGAAGGTTACTGAAGTGTGCATTCGGCGAAAGGCTTCTAGCCGTCTGATTTCAATCTGGGATGAAGGAAGACGTTAGCAAATCTAATCATTTCGATTATCGTTGTCGTTTCCGACTCAAAAATACACGACCCTTCCAAATCTCTATTACACTTGTCGTCGTTACGCGACAAAGGTAGGATGAAATTGTCAAATTCCTTTCACTAGTTTTGTTGTCGTCGCACGACTTTACTTTAATTACCTAAGAAAAAGCGACACGATTAATGCCCTAAAAAACGAAATTTTCTGTGGTTTGCAATTTCGCTCTCGCCAGGTAGTCGGGTGGTTCAATTAGACTGTGATTGTGCGTTTGTATTCGTTTTTTTAAACAGAATTCATTTCATTGGAATTATTGTATTGCTAAACGATAAATAGTTATGGCCCTCACACAAGAGGGAGAAAATTCTTAACAGGAACAAAATTTATGACATAGTTTCATTAGTAGGTACAACGTATTGAGTATTTTAGTCCTCAGATCGCCTTGGTCCTTGATATTATACATTGATTTTTGAAGCAAGGATATGTGTGTTTATTTGAATTGAAGATCATAGCAGTTTTTCTCTTTAAAAAGCGACTTTGTGTACAGAATTCCACTTAAAGTTCTTTAAGAATGTTTACAAAAATTAAAAGTCAGTATGTTAAATCAAAAAAAAATTTTAAAAATATTTGAAATAAAAAAAGATGCCTTTTTGAAGAAAAACAAGCCTTAAAGCCTTAGGTAATGAAATAATGCCTAAAAGGCATGAAAAAGCCTTAGTTGGCATCGCTGGGTGTGGCCATATTTGGGCTTCAAATAATTCAATAGTTCAGACACAAACGCCTGATTGTTATAAGATCCATCCGTCGAAATCGCAGGCAGTTTCCACGCCAATCCCATCACAATGGGATGATTTCCCTGAAACTTCAGCCATCTATCTCCTTACAAACTCGCCAACACCATCCACTACCTTGTCCCATCAGACTGGATATACTCCTGCACAAAATGAATGATCTCTTATTTTTGATCGTGTTAAAATTAATAACTTTCTTTTTGCCCTTTCACTGTTTTCTTCTTCATCACTATCTGAATTGTAAAACATTTCATTGCTATTCATCTTATAAATCTTTTGTAAACTGAAATCTTTCGAGAAGTGAAAACTTATTTACACAATAACTTTTTGACAGTTCCATTTACAAGTGCTACCAATCCTTCGAATAGATTGTACTTCATTGTAGTCGTCTACAAATCTGCTATACAAACTCGGCGGGTCGTCTGTGTTAGGTAATGAGGATTGAAACCGACACGACTCAAGAAACGACAAAAAACCGTTTTCAACAAACGACAACTGTAATCGAGGTGAATACCATATTCTAGTCTCGACTTTAGATAATCTGTAAGGATTTCATAAATAAGAAATCTGTAATGAAAATAAATCTATGTATATGAAAATGATTTGCTTTTCGTTAGTCTCGCTAAAACTCGAGAACGGCTGGACCGATTTGGCTAATTTTGGTCTTGAATTATTTGTGGAAGTCCAGAGAAGGTTTAAACCGTGAAAAATTGGACAAAGAGGCGTGTCACAAAAAAAAACACATTCAAAATCGTATATACCTATCTCGGAAACCACTGAATCGATTCAGTTCAAATTTACATACAATCTTAGGTATCGGCCCAGGAGTATTCCAGTGAAGATTGATCAAAATTGGACAAAGGGCGTGGCACCGCCCATACAAAAAAAAACATTCAAAATCTTATATCTCGAAAACCAACGAATCAATTTAGTTTCAATTTGCAGACAATCAAAGGTATTGGGCCCAGGAGTGGTCATTGGCCAAAATTGGACAAAGGGGCATGGCGCGACCAAATTGGATACTTTCTTCTACGAGTTTGTTCGTAATTGCTACCCGAAGGTTTAGGAAAAAAACGTAAAAGTAATCGATTTGTTTTGTTTGTCAAATTGATTTCCAAATTTCAATTGTATCTTTTTTGTTCTTCTTCTTTCTTCGCTGGCTATTTCAAAGCTAAATTATTGATAGTGACAAATTTATGTGCGATTTATACAAAGTGATGATCATTTACAGTTCGATATTTGTTACGATGCCAAGAAGAGACAATGGTAACACTAGCCGGCGTTCTCAGAATGGCCGCTGAACCAGTGAAGGTATCCGAATTCATTTTCTATTAAAAAAAATAATTGAACAAAAAATATCAAACTAGATCTTGAAATACAAAAATTACTATTTTAGGCAGAACAACGTTTGCCGGGTCAGCTAGTATGAAATTAAAAATTGAAAAAAAAATCCAAATTAATGGACATCTACAGATTTAAGTATCCCAGGGTCTCATTTACTGGCGATGAATGGAGCAATGCTCACCGTGTCCAGTCCTAAGTCAAAAAAAGTTGCAGCAGACGCATGGTAGTGGTATCTCAGCAAATTGATGTATATTTGGCTGGCTATAATCTCGGGAAAGGATTTGAAATTTGTATTTTGGCAAACTAGGCGCTGCGCTTTTTGACAAATGGAAGTTTGGTTCACCAATTTTGTATCTTTCCCTTACTATTGTGAACATGTTTGGCGCATATCACTTGAAATTTTACGAGGAAATTAACCAAAATCCACTGTCCAATGCTTTCCTATCTATATCTTGGTTCGCTAGATCTACTGTCGCTGTACTTTTGCTTAATTTTACTCACGTGCGCATGCAGATCACAATCACAAACCCGAATCATTCAAAAACACTTATCACATAACATATAGATCACCAACATCAGTAATAACCGCAAATGATCAAGCACACGAACTTCGCTAATACCGAAGTTTTGTGGATAAATCTTATAAGATCAGTAAATTGTTCGTTTGTAATGAGTATCTCATCCAAACGTTGAAATATCTCAAAATCGTGTTTGTCCATAATTTTGCTTTGCCCGAACTACAAGACGCCGAACTGATTTAGATTTTTTTTCTTAAACTTGAACAAAAGTAAAACCGTCGACGACACCGATTCGACAAACTCCAAATGTCTAGAACTACTGCGATATTGCCGGAAAATAAAAACACCGACACCCCCAATTGGATGGGGCTTGGAAACGTGCATGCACCCCAAGGTCGTTTGTACCGATTTTTTATTATTATTATTTTTTTTTAATTTATAATTATTCCTACATACATATTCGCTGCGGAGTGCGCGCAAGAGTGTGTATGTGTACATTTTGTGTGTTTTTATAAAGTTTGGGCCATAATAGCCTGAAATCGAAAACGTCGTTTAATGATTCAAATTTAAATGAAACCGCGCGATTATACTTCCTTATACCTACTCGTATATGACTGAATTCCGAGTCTTGGATGATGTTGTCTTGAATGCAAATGAGTGCCAAGAGACGTGCCAAGTAACGCGTTGAGATATTGTCAAAAACATTTTTGGAGATTCAAGCTATTTTTGTATGTTTTTCGTTTGTCACATTTGTTGATCCCATCTTGAAGCGGGCGGGGGTAATACCTACTCGAGAGGTGGCTTAGAATTGAAATTAGGTGTAGGTACCCATAATGTCGTCATTAGAATAGTTTTATGCATTTATAGGAAGTAAAGTGTAGAATGATCCAGAAGAGTGTCAACTCCTCTAAAATGCTGGTTCCTTTCGTGTTTAAGAAGTATTATGTCATTCAGCTGTGGGCATCTGCAACTTCAACTTTATCCCTGCCAATTATTACCTTGTATTTTCGCAGACGATCTGATGGAAGATGGAACTCTTCTGTACAGCGTAACGCCTAAAGGGCTTCAAATCTCCAGCACCAATTATCTGTGCCGCTACAACATCTACATTTCAAACTCAAATGACATACAATCACGGTAACTAGCAGAAGCAGTGTGTGTAATTATTATCCACACATCTCAGACGTGATACGCCTCATCGGCCTAATGATCTCCGACTATATACGACATACGTGTTGATCTTCTCGATGAAAATACGCCAATCCACTTAGTTGCTGCACGCACTGTACATATATGCATAGTCGTAAAAAATAATGTTTACGGCTTCTGGGTAATTTACAACTTTCGGATCAATCCCTTTTGGGCAAACACGAAACATGCAAACGCATGGTTCTTGGTGGAAGCACAACCGCTTTGCATGATTGATGGGTGGTGCGTAATTCGGACGCGGTACGGACGGATGATCGCCAAGAGGCGCGATGAGATTAATCGTTTTAAATCCGACGACATGTGCAATTATTTCAAATAGCTAAGCACCTTAGAGTGGAGCCAGTTTTAAGTTGCATTTAGATGGATTAATGAAGAAATGTCCTCAAGAAAGGACTCATTTGCAAATGAGGTATCCGGTGCATTTTTAATGACAGCTTTGACATGACTATACTTAATTTATAGTGTTTGCAAATTTATGTGATTAGACATTTATTTGACACAATTCAGTTAACAAGTTGACCTACTTCTTGGTAGATAAAGCAAAAAGGCCACAGGTAACAGAATTGAAAGTATTTTTCGTACTTTTGTCCATTTTTAATACAGACGTGAATAGACGGACGCTAGATTTATTCGTCTTCAGAAACACCGAGATGTTCGTATTCAATTTACTTAAAGTACTATTCCGTTAGCGGTAATTGCAAAAAACGTTTATCTACAAGTTTTAGTTAACAAAATTTGTATTTCAATGATTTATGTTTTTTTGCTATTGATTGGTGAAATTGTAGGACGGTGCTTGAAGAAAAGGGAAATTTTAGCACTCATCGTGGGATTTTTCTTTTACAAAGGTCTGGTAGAACTGACTTGGTACATAATGCTGGAAAAATCGTCGACCATGGAACGAAAGCGAATGAACAAGACAGCTACGGGTATTAGATTACCATTGAGCCCTAAAATGTTTGTCGTCTATTCACGCCTTAACGCATTTACCGTTTTTATCCAAACTTTCACACATCTTTGATATTGATCCATGTACGGTTTCTGTGAAGTTTGATCAAAATTGGACAAAGGGGCGGGGCACCTCCCATACAAAAAAAAAAACATTCAAAATCTTACATCTCGAAAACCGCCAAATTTATTAAGTTAAAATTTACAAACAATCCTAAGTATTGGCCCAGGAGTATTGCTGTGTAAGATTGGTCAAAATTGGACAAAGGGGCGTGGCACCTCCCATACAAAAAAAAAAACATTCAAAATCGTATATCTCGAAAACAGCTGAATCGATTGAGTTGAAACTTACAGACAATCTTAGGTATTGGTCCAGGAGTGTTGCTATGAAGATTGGTAAAAATTGGACAAAGGGGCGTGGCACCGCCCATGCAAAAAATATCTCGAAAACCGCCGAATCGATTGAGTTGAAACTTTCAGACAATTTTAGGTATTGGCTTAGGAGTGTTGCTGTAAGATTAGTCAAAATTGGACAATAGGGCGTGGCACCGCCCATACAAAAAACATCTTCTATGGGGTGAAACTCGATGACGTTATAACTCGATAACCGCTGAGCCGATTTTAATGATTCTTTTTTTGTTTTGTTCGTATTGTTGTATTTCAGGTTTACGCATAAAGAAAATTCCAGAAAATCGATTTATTCACATTTTTTCGCATTTTACGAAAGAACATTATTATCTAAGATCTAAGCAATACAATTTCTGTGCACGGGCAAAGCCGGGCGGGTACAGCTAGTATTCTACAAATTATTACTTATTGAAGGGAAGACAAATAATCCACAAACTCAATTCCTACATGACGTAAAAACAACACAATAGGCACAAAACATGTTGCACACATTTGTCGTAGACATGTCTAAGACAAATGCTTTGCACCCGGTGAAACCCAAGAAAACTGTCTTTCAGTCACTTCTCGATTTTTTAAATGAGACGTGTTCTTAAAAAGTATTTCTCCTGAATAAAGCTATGATGATTCCATATTTAATTGTAAATATATAAAGGAAAAAAGAAGACACCAAATAGCCTTTCAGTATAATACATTTTTCAGATAATATGAATACAGAAATTATACATATACTCGTACTTATCCGCTTCGCATTTGGGAATAACCCCCCCAGTACAAGGCCATAAAAACGATTTTCTTTAAGTCTTTAAGTCTAATTTAGGTACGATGTCCGCACTAAAATATAAGCCCCCATCCAAATGTACCTTCATTTTCCTTAGCTTACTTTTTACATCTCAAGGGAAAGTATCAGTATTCACAACGTAGCTTCAAATCAAAACAGGATGCAGGAACAGGCTTCATAATTATTAATCTTTACTAGATGACTCGATAGTTGCCCTGTCTAAATTTCAACGAATTTGTTTATGATCGTTTTGTGAACGAAAATCACCGTGAAGTCGCGAGTTTATACAAAAATAAAAACAATTTCCGCTTTTTCTGAAATTTTTCCAATTTTTCTTATGTAAAAACCATATTTGGACTATTGCGGCGAACATGTCGTAGACATGGTTCATACATTTATTGTGTCGTGTGCGAACTGTCGTTGAAAATGTGCCATTGTGCATTTCATGTTGAATAGTGAGCAGGCCTTAGTTATATGAAAATGCCTGTTTTTTTTTAATTTATAAAATCTATACATATATGTATATAAAAATGAATTGCTGTTCGTTAGTCTCACTAAAACTCGAGAACGGCTGGACCGATTTGGCTAATTTTGGTCTTGAATTATTTGTGAAAGTCCAGAGAAGGTCTAAAAGGTGAAAAATTGGACAAAGGGGCGTGGCACCTCCCATACAACAAAAACATTCAAAATCGTATATCCCGAAAACCACTGAATCGATTGAGTTCAAATTTACATACAATCTTAGGTATCAATCCAGGAGTATTCCTGTGAAGATTGGTCAAAATTCGACAAAGGGGCGTGGCACTTACCGTATAAAAAAATATACATTTTAAATCCTATTTCTCGACACCCATGGGAGCTAAAGTGGGTGGGATTTGAAAACGGTCCATGGCACCACCCTTACAACAAAGTTATTTAAATCAATCATATTGCCTGATTGAAGCATTTTACAAAACCTGGCGGGACTGGACAAAGGGCGTGACACCTCTCATACTAAAAAAATACATTTCAAACGTTATTCATCAGTCAGGGGAAAACATTTGCCTAGACTCTAGACAATAAAATTCGTGGGCACACGTCCGAGGAAATATCGGTCGAAGCACACGGAGTACAGAATCAGTCTGGACACATCGGTTAAATAAAAATGAAATGAAAATGTACGAGCAGGCAAAACAACGTTTGCCGGGTCCGCTAGTGTTTGAATAATAATTTAAAAAGTTTATAATAGAAATACGGGACTAAAAATAAAATGCGCGTCATTTAAACGTCCCGTATGTCTTTAAAAAATATAGGGACTGTCGAATGAAATACGGGACTGTCCCGGGAAATACGGATGGTCAATGTGATTATACCTAATGTACTAGATTTATTTATTAGATCTGTATTTGACATCATTATTTGTTATAAACAATATGATTAAATGTTGGGCCCCATTCGAACTAAGTTTGTAGGTACCTAATCCATGCACCCTTACTAATTACAAGACGCATTGAACAGACCTATGCCGTGGTATTGAAAACATGTTAGTATAATACCGCTAACTATTTACGTAGACCTACCCCTTACTGTCTGTAGTATGCAGCCTCTGAGCTTTTTCTCTTGTCGACAACAACAACCTTTGTAGATATAAAATGCGGTGCAGTATTCATCTAACAATTTGATGAATGATTTCACTGATTTAGTTTATTAACTTTCAGTAAAACTTCGAACAAGCTCGCCAGAGCTTTTGAAGTTCCAAGTTCAGCTAGTGCAAAGAGGAGCTTTTTAGATTTTTAGTACAATTCCAGCTTATTTCGAAAAAAGCTCTCAACTTGTTTAGATATTAAAAAAAAGGCATTTAACTAACAGCTTACTGCTTACAGCTTAAAGCAATTTAAAGCTTAAAGCTCTTAAACTAAACCGTCTTCCCCTAGGTATACACAGTTAGTAAAAATGAGAAGTAGGTATCAAAATTTAAAAAAAAAAAAAAAACAGACCAAGTTGCATGCCAAAACACCCACCCTTCCCACGGGTCAGGATGTAAATATAAGTAAATTGGCTGTGACTGTGAGTACAAAGAAATTCCCTCGCCTCGTCGCCGACGTCACAAATCGCCTTGTAAAAAATTCGAAAGGGTGACTTCAGTGAAACTATACCAAAATGATTTTCCTACTAATCGCACCAGGAACGGGCAACGGGACACGGTGAATGGGTAGGTAATTACTACAAATTATTATTCTGACGTCAGTCAAGCGCGCTCTGGGAACAAATTGTGGTGGGTTTAGGGGTACAATTTTCCCTTTGACTCATTGCCTCCCTTGGATATCCAATTTTCTCATTTTTTTCTGACGTTTTAATTTGTGTTTTCTTTTTTCGCCAATGTTTTTGTACCTACTCACTGATGAATACCTATATTTTGTAAAAAAAAGGCACGCTATACACAGTTGCTTCTTTCACAGCTAAGCTAAATTGTGGGGTGATTTCATTGTTTTTGCACAAATTCCAATCTCGTCCTTCGAAGTCCGTTTAGGGGAGAGCTTTTACTATATCAGAACCACGCGCATATTGTGGAAAATTTGTAAATGGGCTGAAAGTAGGGCTGAAAATAGTGGGCGTTTATAATGAATGGAGGTCGATGGGTGGGGGGGGGGGGGCTAGTATAGTCGCTGGCGGTCATTTGTTTTCGTGCATTGTTTCATGGCGAAAGTAATACAACAAACAAAACACGAAAACACAGAAAAAAAGCGACCGAAACAAAGCATGATACACGTGAAATTGCTACAATGGCAATTTCCGTCATTACCTACTCGTAACGGTTTAATTTATGGCAATTTAATGGCGACGAAATGTTGTCGGTAGCGTCGTCGTCGAGGATTTGTCCCTATGAATGGCTAGTTTTATGGGGTACTTTTGTTGGGCGCCATTGTGTGTTTTTTTTTTGCGCTTTGTCTTGTCTTTAGTTGATTTCTGAGTTGTTTTAGCCGTTTGGAAGTCGATTGCTGAAGTTAACACCTTCTTAGTTTTTCCAATACCCTAAGCCTTGAAAAAAGTGTGTTCATTGGGGCTTACTGGTTTTATAAAGAATGTCACATTTTAAAAGGTAGATACTTATCTAAGACATTTTTTTTAAGGAAGTCTTTAATTATTTTGCGTCAACCAAAGAATGACTTTGTGTGTTTAAGTTAGGTTAGGGAGGCAGTTAGACTTATCGACTTGGCGAGTACCCAGGAGGTTTCTTCTCAAAAAGGGTTTATGATATGGGCATCTAGGCTAGACCGATGTATACCTAGACTCTGTTATTATATTGTAGCCTTTAGCCTTTTTGTAGAAGTCCGGTCATTGGTTGTGCTATCTTTCACCCATATACTTTATTGGTAATTTGGGACATTATTGCCTTACCAAAATATCACCCCCAGTATTTAAAGTGGTTTCCATATATATTTCTTAACTATAGAGCCAATCTCTTCTATATTGTGTGTTGGAACTGGACGTGGGCACAAGAAGTTTCGTTCTTATTTATACTCCGTGTACCTACCTACGAATTTCTTCGTCTGGGTAGTTTGCAGATTTTCTTGGTCAGGCGAGTTCTGAAAATATTAAAATGGTCAGATAGAGATGCCGCGCCGTTTGCCCTTCGGTATATGTACCCTTAAAGGTAAATTTAAGGCTAAACTCTCAAAGCACATAATGCATCTACTGACAATGGGTTCAGGTTCAGATTGCGCTTGCAAGTTTAGAAACCCGTCCAATATACCAGTAGTAGATATACGCCGAAAGGCAATATTTCTCTCTTATTAGAGCCAGTAACACTCTCCCTCATTTTTAATTTCCCAATAATATAAGTACATAAATATTGTTAGGTACTGCATAGTTAGTTACAGACAAAAACATTCATCGTTACCCCAATAGCTCTTAGAACGGAGGATAAAGGCAGTAGGTGTTCAGCTGCAGGACACTTTTGGCACCTAGGTACGCTGTGTTCAACTGGCACACTGAAAAATACTCGCAGTAAATATCAATACTACATCCTTGGTGTATTTGAATGCAACGGATAAAGCTAACCAGCAACAACTGCTAAGCACTTGATTTGTTCACTTTCAATATTATAAACTCCAATTTTCAATGATTCATTTAACTTGACTTCCACTTAATTTATTGATAAATCGACTTTTCTATAGGTACGCCTAACGACATCACTTGCATGACGTCAATGGAATTAAAGCGAGTACTCACTCATTCACATAACTATTCATGTACGTTTGTCAAAGTTTACACCAATTTTTGTGTGTGACGTCTTTTCTATGGATAGATGGAAAACACCCCCAAAACGAAAACACTATCCACATGAAATGCGTCATGCTTTCTATTACGCTTTCAATAGTGCTCCTGGAATTTGTCATTCATTAGTCATGCTCATGCTAACATGTGTACCGAAATCTCTGTGTATAGCCTAATCCCACCTGCATGGAGTAAATCACATCATTCGCAAGGACATACCTACCCCCTCCCAGCCAGGCTATAGTATGGTCCATTGTCCTTTAACATTTGCTAAAATATTTCCCAATTAATCCCCATCTCCTCC
Organism: Cheilosia scutellata; assembly: GCA_955612985.1. Taxonomy (NCBI): domain Eukaryota; kingdom Metazoa; phylum Arthropoda; class Insecta; order Diptera; family Syrphidae; genus Cheilosia; species Cheilosia scutellata. Next base: position 118,395,570 of record OY015312.1, read on the forward strand.
TTGATTTGCATACCAAATTCCTGGTCTGCAAGTCATCGCACAGAGTGTGACGTGATTTCGTCTCTAAAACTTCCTTCAACACAGGAGGGGTTCCTCCTGCCCATTCATACTGATGGAATGTTGCTGCTACTCGTAGTTTTAGCATTTCATCTCAATCCACTGGAGGATTTCCATCTTGTTACCCTTATAATAAGGTGATTTACTTGTGCAATATGTTTCACTGCCGCAGAACAGAGATATCCCCGCACCCAACCTCCTCCTCGACAGCTTGCATCCTTTCCCCATTCCGACATAACCTAATCCACTATGAAATAGATAAAGTGTCACTCGTGTCAAAAGTAGAAAGTGCTACTGCCATTGCCACCACTGAATGCTTGTTGGTAGTAGTGGCGGCAAAGGAATGAATGTGCCACTACCACCCCCTCGAAGGAATGAAAAGCGCCTATACCGCCCATTTTGTGTTTCTACTTCAGTTCAAGAGTACTGTGTGACTCAGAGAGTATTTTTGGGATCTTAGCTGTCATTGCTATAGACTCAACTCTGAGGGGGTGTTTGAGATTGTGTGACGTAAAAGGGCGCCGCCATCGTCGCCCAACAACAACATACGTCTGTTAATCTTATGAAAGAAATGGCAAAACTCAGCTTGGGGGGATGGTTTCAAATATTTGGCCACAAATCGCCGTCCTTTTCGTGATTGTTACTCTAGTGAGGGGTGAGAGTGAGTGTATTATTAAAACCGCACACACAAAGAGACAATTGCAAATTTGTTGTATTTTTGTGTATTTTCTGGAAGGGCGCGCATATAAATAAAATATACAAACGATAGCGACTATAAAATGACGACAGTTGAACGGGCGGCACGGGGTTTGGTTGTGTGAGCGTTTGCAGTAAGCTTTTCATTCATTAACGAAAAGCTTGTTGGAAAATTAGTTATTTTTTTTTTGTCTCATTCCTCTGCTAAGGTATATGGGGTTGTTAGAGAAGATAAATTTATTGGTGAAAATTGGCTCACATTAGAGCCTGCGTAGATTAGAACGTGCTCAAGTGTGTGGCCATTACGCTTTCCCGCGTTGACTGGTCACAGCTGGTGGTGGTGGTGGTGTTCTGACGTTTAAAAAACATCGCATTGTTGATTTTATGTGGATTTTGACATTTTAATTGACATTAAGTTGGTCAATGAAGTAAATGAGGACAGGACTAAGTACATACTATCAACAAACAAACAAGCATCTGTCCACAGCCTAGGACAAAACGTCACTATTGATATAGGAACAATTTCGAGGTAGTTAAGGAGTTCACCTACCTCGAAGTCAACATAAACTCCACGGAAGAAATGTGTGCTCTACAAAACCCTTATCATGCCAGTTCTGCTTTATGTCGCCGAGTGCTGGACGATAAGCAAGAAGGCAGAGCAGATACTGGGCTCCTTCGAAAGAAAAATACTTCGGCGGATTTTTGGCCCTGTGTACGAGGAGGGCGAATGGAGGAAAAGATACAACCGCGAACTCTATGAGCTGTACCAAGATGTGGATATAGTCCAAAAAGTCAAAATAAGTCGACTACATTGGCTCGGCCACATCGAGCGAATGGACAATAATGCTCCAGCTAAGAGGATCTTCGAATCCCAGCCCCCAGGTCCGAGAAGACAAGAAAGACCGACCCTCCGTTTAAAAGACCAATCCATCGCGGATGCCAGAGCACTTGGTCTGGACAACTGGAAGCAACGTGCCCGGTATCGTAGAGGATGGAAGGCTGTATTGTCTCAGGCAGAGACTCTTCACGGGTCGGAAGCCCGATAAGTAAGTTAAGTTGGTCTTAATTTTAATTACTTTCTTCCTCATTCACTTAGGTACCCTATTTATTTACTTACTCATATTATAGGTATTGAATTGACGGAATCTACTACCACCTGTCAGACTTAGATCTGTAAACGCCTAGACACATCTGTCATACTTTCTGTAGTCAGCAGACTGATGTATTTACGTTTGCCACGTCGATATGCGAAATAAGGGAAGTGAGTTGAGCTGTGACGCTGTGAGCTGTTTTTATATCTTCCCTGAAATGGACCGATAATACCTCCAGCCCAAAATCGGCACCAAACAGTCACGCATTGTGGATGCATTTGCTTCTCAATAATTTTCTGAACCCCAAATGCGACAATTTTGACTATTAACGAAGCCATCAAGATGCAAATGAGCTTTATCACTAAAAATAATATTGTTCCAAAACTGCGGAATATTGCTCAACAATGAAAATACGTTGTTCTTTCGTATAGCGCTCCCTTTTTACTAACCCCGAAATGTCAGCTGTCACATTGTTATCTTTTTTCCGTTGGCATCACTGTAAGTACCTACTATTAAATGGCGCAAAATTCAAATTTTGCGCGAATTATGGGACACCCTTTATAAAGACAGCTCACCTGTTAATGGCTAGCAGTGGTCTGTTTTTGTATCCACTCCTACCGAAAGAAATGGTCTCATTATTGGGCCACCTATAGATTTTTTATTCATTCTTGAAAGCAGCGTGGTGTTCAATTCCACTTACTATTGTGAACTTTAAACTAGTTCACTTAAATAATGATGAAGCAGAACACTTGCTGCTCAAAGCAGGGAAAAAAATATTCTTCAAACGTAGCGTATTGTGTCGGCGGCTTAACACCCCAAAAACATCGAATTTCTTCACCAACCATTAAAAGCTAACTTTTCACCACCACCACCCCCTCAATTCCAACATAATAAAGTGTCCAAGTTTATGAAAGAAATACTACCTTGTCTTCGGCCATTGTTGAAGAATTTTCCAGCTGAAAACTTCTCTGGTTCTCTCCAGTTCTCAACGGATTTTCATCGAAATCAGTCATGTGGTTCCACGTACGCGTCCGTCGACTGCATGTCAAAGTGTCCTAGAAAGAGAAAACAGTTTAATTTTCTGTTTTTTGTTCTACAGTTTTGAGTACCTAAATCCTTTTGTGTGGTCCCGTTCATGGTTTCCGCGTGTGCTTTAACACATTCGCTCGATTTTCGAAACGTTTTTTCGTTTTTATTTCTGGAAAATCTATCACAATTCTTCGAAAAGTGTGGACATTTTTTCAAAGAAAGGAAAATCTCTTCTCTCCTACCCCTTTAAAGAGAAAAGGAAAAATCAAACCCCCCTGTATTATCTAAGCCCCTCAAACTTTCATCTACACTCGTATATATCCATCTCTCTCGTACAAACGGCAAAACTGGGAACAACAACAAAAACAACAAGAAAAGCTGAAGCAAACCAACGAAGAAAAAAAAATCCTCCGCATACAAGGATGTATCCTGCTATCTACTCTCGCAGCATAAAATCATTTCGGGTCATTGTCGATGTGAAAAAGATAGAAAATATATTATAATGTGTATATGTTCAATCGCCATCTTATAATTTTGTTGTTTTTTTTTCGATGTCTTTTTTCGTTCTTCCCTTCTTCACACATGTTCGCAGAAGAGTAAAAAAATCATAGGAAGGGAGGACGAGAAGGCAAGAAAAACCCATAAGTAAAAATCAACAAACAAAAAAAAAAAAGAAACGAACGCGAAGAAAATTCGTGAGAAAAGTTAAAAATATCCCAGCGTTGTCCCAGAGCAGAATAACGACGAAGACTACACCATACCAGGAGGCTTGTGTCCTTGCGCGTATTAGTGTATATAGTGTGTGTACATATAGTGCAGTGCGTATAACGAATGTGTGGTACCTATATGAAATTGCATTGAAGTTGCGGGTACAAATAGAGCAAAATACGGGTAATAAGGAGTAACCACAGGTGAAATAAGGATATTTGAACAGAGCTGGTATCTTTAATGTTAGCGGGACAATTAGCGCCGTCATCGGCGAATCTATTGCTAACAAATAATCTGCTACATTCACAGAGATACTATGAAGGTGAGTTGTGCGTCACAGATATCCTTTTTTTGTTTGCACACATTTATTTTGGAAAAGGGAAATGGGTTTGTGTGCGGTTTTTTTTGGTTGGATTGAAGTGGTTTTCGTTTTCGACCTACTACACTGTGATGGTGCACAGGGGGGCCAAACTAATTGCACTCATTATATGCATATGCAATCCGACCTGTGGCTGACAAACAAATTTGTTTGCGTGTTATATTTAATTCCATCCCCAGGATGAGTTGAAAACGTAGATATAGAAGTACAAGTGATAGTTCCGCATTCAATTATTCTCTAAATTAAAACCGAATGGCGCCCAACGTGAGGCTGCTTGTCCAGATATTATTACCAGTGAACAATTCGTGCCTCGTTTAAACTTCAATGAATGACACATTATACTTTTTGCATGGATTCTTGACATACACTTAAGTACTGATTTTATCTGATCTTATCTACAATCTCATTGTAAGTGTCAGCATGTTCTTTATAGTTGTCAAAGTCAGTCAAACGTCGCGTGAGCACTTCACTTGTTTGCTTGAAATTATTTTGTGCGTTATTTAATTTCCTAGGACCTTGAGGTACAGTATTAAGACTTATGTTACATTGTACATAGATCAAATAAAAAGTAAAACCATTGGGCTGGGCGCAACAGGTCCAAATGAGACTCCATCCTCTCCTCTCCCATAAATTCGCGTGTGTAGGTTTAATTTTTCCTACGAATGGAGGGATTCTACAGTTTTATACCGGCTCCGCACGGTTGAGTTGAGAAGCTTTTTTAGGTCACTTGCACTCTTGAATCTTTGCACATATTGGCAAAATGTGGGACAGCGGAAAAGTATTTTAGGCATATTTTGTATTTTTGGGGGTTGAACCTGGAATGCTTCGTACAGTTTAGTCCACGTTGAACACTGAGCCACTGCGTCCACTATCACTAATTATTGGTCAAAAAGTATTTATATTTTTATTATAGTATACTTGCCGGAGGAGATAAGTCAGAAGTCCTGAATATATGTATATTGATTAAAAAAATAACCTTTTAGCATACTCAAGACAGAGCCAAAGTGGACCGGTTCCGATATTTGGCGACGCACTTATACATTCAGTTTGAAATATGATAGTTCTTCTGCGGAGGAAGTTGACTCTGACTGCTCTCAGCTTATAACCGCTTATAGCTACACTTAAATCACGGGCAATGTGTGTTTTTAACAGCTCTAAGGTAGTCACTTGTCAACATTCGCGGCAAGCCATATGAACCTCTCTGAAGAGCAAAATAGTTGCAGTTATCTGCTGGCGCTAAGCGTTTCCTTTTTTTATGTTAGAGCTCCTGTGGGTGGTAAAGATGTCCGGATCTTCCGTATATCTCTGAAAACAGGCATGGGATATTTACTCAGGGTTCACAAGCTAGCCACATATTCTTCAGCAATATTGACAGGGATTCAGATCGATTTTGGAGTAGGTACTAGGACTTGCAAAGACGTCGTGTATGACTATGTCGTGATCATAAGCTGGTTTTTACTCGACCATGCCTTGAAGGCTTATGGACAATTTGATGACGGTTGAATTTTTAAAGTAAACTTTCTCTTACCACTTGGGATTGGGAGCCCGTTGAAATTATCTTCAGGAATTAGGAATTTGGAATTGTCTGTGTGAAAATAAAGTGATAGATGAAGAATGTAACTATTTCAGAGAATCTTTCGAATTCCACATAATGACACCGATCTCTGCATAGTTCTATCCTAGAAGTCGGCTATTAGAGCCCGCCGAGTGAGATCAACGAATACCGAAAAACAAAACATGATACAGGACCATGACAATCAGTTTGGAAACCTTACAAAAGATAGTAAGAGTTCAAATGCCCAGAACAGCTATAAAGCATAACTTCGAGGGGATTGGAATTAAAGCTAAGTTTATTTGAATGGATCGTTATACTGTCCTAGCTAGACCTAGGGTTCCTGTATACGGACCTGTTGCTCCAATTATTTATTCATCATTTGTTTTGTGTCCTATGTCCTATGTGCAATTGATTGGATATATTTTAAATATTTTAAGGGGGTTCGAGAAATTGCAAAAAGCAAAGGATCAGCTGCAGAAGTTGTGGTGAAAGCGCGCGCCGTCTTTTCTGCAAATGAAAGACTTAAGACCATCAAAGAATAATATAATGTAGTAAATGGCTCTGAAAACTTCAAATTGCCTCCGAATATTGCAGTCGATGACAAGACGTCTTTTAACTTTTAACTTGTCTCTGCCCATGTCCTCTCAATGGAATCCTGGTCCAGCGCACTAAATACGCAACGTATCTCGTTATCGTTTTACGAAGATAGTCCGGTATTTCGATCCGAAAAAGACAACTCAGAATACGCCCTATCGATCCTCAATTTTTTAGATCCAAACGACTTTTTTTATTACCGATGTTGGGCATATAAACCACATAGAACTAGACCGCCAACTTCCTCGCACCTACCCGATTCTCCCCGGAATTAATTCCCCTGTCATGTGAAATGTCAAAATCAAATCAAATGGCGGCAATGATTATTCCATGATATACCATGGGCCTAGGATTATTCAAGTAAGCGTGCGTTAATGGCGCTCCTTTGATTTTGTACAGCACCAATTCATGAAAAATCCTGGGCCCGCAGGCAGCTTGTAGGCAAAGTCCGTTTTGTGGGAGGAGTCGACGGTCTATTCTATGTGGTTTGTGATATTGGGCTTATCGGGAATATTTCCGTTTCAACACATTTTACGTCCCCGATAAAGCTTTTTCCTGTATATGAAGGAAAGTAACTTGTTGTTCCTGATCGTTGGATATAAGTACCTACTCTCAATTTTCAAAACTAAATTAAAAACTAGATCTATCAAGAAACAGGTATGTCCCTTTAAGGAAGAAAAAAAAATCACAATAACACAATAGATTTATGCTCACGCCATTTCGACCCTGATTGCCACCACTGGCAATATTACAGCGAAGATAATCTTTAACTTCAACATTTACAGCCAGCCACTCCAACCACTAGCAGGATTATCATCTTCATCTACTATAGGATTCTCGAAGCGTATACAGATTCCATGCGGCAGCATACAATATTCGAGAATACTTTCTCCATTGAAACGTGGGTGGCTATGGCTAAGGCCAAAGGAGTGTGGAGGGCACTCCTCTTATTGCAGTGATGATGAAATTTATTATGTCGCACTTTTCCTATGGGATAAGATTATAACATGCATTGCTCCTTCCATCTGCGTGGTGGCTATAATTCCCACACCATTGCTAGTTAAATTTCCATTTCCTTTGCACGAAAACGGCATCCTTGTTAGTGACTCAAGTACACATATATCCGGGCGATGAAAACTTTAAACGAATTCTAATTTAAATCTTGTGCATCCGCACTCTTCAACCCATCATAACTGCGTGCCCGATACACAGGACACACCATATAATACCAACACACAGCGAACGAGAGAAAGAGTGCGTGTAACATGGTCATTAGTCGAACAAAATGACATTAACTACGTCGAACCGGAAGTTGAGAAAAGCGTTGAGGACATTTTGCAGCCAATCAAGTGCGGATTGTTGTAATAATTACGGTAGAAAGTAATTAAATCCAATTATGATGGAATTTATGGGAATTTCGTTGTTTTCCTTCAGTCATCTTGGTTTTTGTACTTTTTTGCAAGGATATTTTAGCGAGACAAAGAGATTGACTAATGAGCTAAAAATAGCCAAACACAAGTGGACGTGAACATGAAGTGAGTGTTGACACATTTCTTTTGCGATAGAGATTGTGTGTGAGGACATTTTTAAAATCGGCTTATATAGAAAGGACGAACAATAGTGAGCAATCATGCCAGAGGAAGTAGTCCTCGAACAATGGTTATTATATTTAGTTAATGCCAGCAGATAATGTAGGATCTGGCACTTAACTTATAGCTGGCGCTAATCTTTTGTCCACGATGCATAAAGTATACGTTGGTATTGAAGTTGAAGCTGCTAAAGGATTGGAGATGTGCGCCTTGCAATTGATGATAATTTTACAGTCTAGTTGTGGTATCGAAAGGTGTATACCTATACCTAAATGTGGAACATCGTGTCAAATTCATCGAACTAAAGGGCATTCTTGATGAGATATTCGCGTGCTGAGTGATATGACAAGCGTTTGCGTTATAAGACCGCAGTTAATGGGGACACGGTGATTATTCGAGAAATCTATTTTTGGCTTATGATGCAAGGAATGGCGTTGCCTTAAAAAAAAGTATATCGCACTTATTCGCAGAAGAATTAGGTACGGATGCTGAAGGCGCAGTATTTATTTTACTTTGCTTTCATTCCGGACCAGTCAGAAAAAGAATTCTGCGTCTGTCAAAATTGAACATTATCTGACAGCGGAATCCTTGGTATAACATTTCACAGAGGTACTCCTGGACCGTGCGCGGATTGCAAATCTATTTTCCCTGATTCAATAGAAAAAGATCTCGCACTAGATGGCGCCAAGTTGGTACGAACCTTAATATTGACACTCGGTCATACCGCGTCTAGCGGATTTCGGCGGAACCCTAATCACAGGATAAGTCGCTCCATTAACTGTCAAATCGTATGAAAATTTGTATTTCGAAAAATAAAAAAAATAAATTTAATAAGTAGAGACTGTTATTTACCAAGTTTATTAGTGAATTTAAGAGAAGAAATATTAAAAAGTAAATCTATACCAAAAAACTGCTATAAAAACAAGCTAATAAATAGATTTTGATTCTTTTAAATATGTTGCGGTCAAATAAATGTAATTGTACCTGCTCCTCGTAAAAACAATTTGTGAATAGTAGGTACGTGATAATTGAAATTAAATATGTTGAAGTTAATATTTTCATAAATATAGATTTACACAGTCAAGTGCAAGAATAATGGCAGAAGAAACTATAGGTACATTAAAAACTGGGGAACTCTGTGGAGTTAAATATTGCACATCGTACAGGAATCCAAATATGTATATCTATGCTATGCACCGAATTCCCAAAAAAGTTCATAACGATCGGAACAATCCAAAGAATTTTCTTATTTGTAGCCGCCACTTGAAAAAGAACAAATTTTAACTCCTCTTTTACAAGGATACCTTCTTATATTATCTTCTTTTGGACTAAGCATTCCCAACTGAAAACCTGCCGCAGTTCTGTATTGCGTGTGGAGAAAATTAAATCCAAATATTAGATACATATATTATTTGTAAATCCTAAAGGGCAACACATAACGCAATAAAAAAATTGTTCTATAGGTAATTGGTAACTTCGAGTGCTTTGTTTACAATTTTTTAAGCCATGATTTTATTCACATCTCTTAGCTTTTCACAAATATTTTACTTGTTTTATATACTTCGACATTTTGCAGAGGCATTCTGATATCAAATTTGTTAATGTCTATACAATAAATTAAAAATAGAATGTTTTTTAGAATTATAATTTTAGTAGGAACTTCTGTGATGAAATCAACTGTCACAAAACTTATCCTGTGATTCGGGTACGTAAAAATCTTGGTAGGTGGCGTGGAAATCAATTTACCGAGTCACAATTGGAGTGCAGAAGTACAACTGAAGGCTATTAGCCAAAGATCGCACTACCTGAATAGTCGTATTGGCTAAGGTGCAGGGTAGAACCCTGGCTTAAGTAAGCGAACTTGAAACAAACTCGAAATATTCAGAAGTCTAAAAGAGTGGATGTCTTCCCTTCAATTATAATAAATATGATCAGATAGCCATGCGCTTCCGCATTAGGTATGTCGATTGTCGACGGGTGTTGGGACAAACATTCGCTAATTTTTCTAAAGCTCAAGGCTGTTGGCCTTCGTCTCCACCCTATGACGAGTCTATAGGCATGTTTTTTTTGAAACCTCGCCAGCCAGCCGTTCAATTGGACAATTGCCAGCAAGATGAAGCCGAGTTTTAGTATAAAATTATGTGTTTTTTTTTAGATTATGATTTAAGCAAATTGTACGGAAATTCTAAGCCACTTGTTGCTTTCAGCGCCACCTGTTTGTTCATTGTGAATTGAATTTAGCCAGCTGCCAGCCAGCAGCTCTCAGACTGGGGAGAAGAGTTGTTGCCAGCAGTTGCCAGCAGGTTGTTGTTTTAATTAGCATGTGAAATGTGCCTCAACTGGCAACTACTGGCAACCACTATGTCTGGCGAGGTTTCATAAAAACACAACTTATATAAATTGTTGGTTTTATGTATTTAATTTTGACAACTCGATGCGACTCATCCTGAGATGCACTTGGCGAGTATATAAACGAATGCCTCGCCCGAGTTTTAACAGGTTTTTTTTTTCAACAAAATGAAATACGAAATATCACTTAGATATAATTCATTAACAATTTATTTATTTTCTTTACGATCCTAAGACGAGAAAATATAGGATTTTAATATTTATCGCTTTAAATAATAACGATCCAAGCGCGGGACAAGAAGCGATTAAATATACTATCAGGGGTTCCCAATCTTTTCCATACTGCGACTCCCTATACAGGTTATACGTAATATATTTGCGACACCCTTCTAAACACAACGGAACAAGGCACAGATATGTGAATAGAAGCTGAGCTTACTGAAGATTCACTAAAGGGTTTTAAGGATATGTCGAGGTTGAAATGGAATAAAACAAGCTGTGTATTTTATTTGAAAGGCCCATTTATAAGCCATTATTGTATGGAATATAACATGTCCGCCGCAGCTTCTCACGTTATCATAGATCCGAGTGGTACAATCTACCGCATATTATATCCGGCTGAATTTGAGCGATGGCATTCTTTATGTTGGGTTTAAGGACATCGGTCGATTGTGGTATATTCGCATTGAGCTGCGACTTCAGGCAACCCCACAAGAAAAAGTCTAGCAGGGTTAAATCGCACGATCTTGGTGGCCAATTCACGACACATCTGCTAACCATCGTTCATGCAGAATGACCACCGTCTGCTGTGTGACACGTCTTGCTGGAACCCATGTGGTCTACCTCCATATCTTTCAATTTGAGCCAAAATAAATCGATTAGCATCGTTCTGTAGCGCTCGCCGTTGAAGGTAATGGCCTTACCAACGTCATTTTCAAGAAAAAGTACGGAGCATAATGACGAACGCCTCGTGCCGGTATAAAATCCGCACCAAACAGCTTTTTATGGATGCATTTGCCACCTCGTGTGGGTTGGCGTCATCCCATATATAGCAATTTGGCTTTGTTAACATAGCCATTCATCCAAAAATGTCCCTCGTCGCTAAAGATGATTTTTCTATGGTAATTATCATTAAACTTGAGCTTCTGAGTCAGTTGGATCTTGAACGGGTATATAGACCAAGTCCCGACGCAAAATTCGCCAAGTTGAAGTCTGCAAAATGCCGACTTCTTCTGCACGGCAAAACACAATGGCCAACATCGACCCGACCCGACATTTTTTTCAAATCGAGCTCAAAACTGATGGAACAAGACGGTACGCACAGGTTGCCTGCGACGACCCTACGATATCCCCACGACACGCCAGGGAACCCCTGGAGGTATATAACTTCGATATTGTGCAATGGCGGTTGAGTGTGCGCTTGGGACTATTTACTTTGGTGGTTCGTGTTCAACTCGTCGTTTCTCGTTTCTGCCACGTAGATCTAGAGTGACAGGTCGGCCATATTTGTACAGTGTACACTATAAACCGAATTATTAGATTTTATGTGCACAGGTTGCCGCACCAGCTACATATTTCGAGTGTTCCGCTGCACAGTGTAGTCAAACTAAGTACATATCTCCTGAGTATCTACACTACATGTTCGTGGATAGTTTTCTTTTGCTACATAAAATGAAGTGCATTTGGGTATATCTGTTTGTCCTTTACATGTTTCCTCTTACATCCATGGATCGTCGTTCATCCGCAAATCTTGTGAGGAGGTCAAAAGCCACATACGTACATAGATCTACCATTTACTGATTTTTTAGATTTGAAACCATTTCTCCATTTTGAATACTGACGTGCAGTTACTTCCTTATTGGTTCTCTAACTTACAGAAGATGGTACATTGGTTGTTAGCACTCTTCTGTTACCACTTAGCACTCCGTGCTGATGTCTTTACTAAACAGGAATTCTCCTTAAATCTTGCCTGCCAAGAAGCATATATTTAAGTATCAGCGACTCCTTTCAAAAACATCACCATTTGGCACATTTTAGTCAGTAAAATCCATCTTTGAGGTTGTCACTGCATTTTTAAGCTACTTTATGATAATGGGGTGTTTTCGCTCCTATACTAACGCCCAACAATACACAACATAATTTGTTGTATGTGATCAGATATATTATACTTTTCTGTCTTACAGATAAGCATGATATAATGCAACCATGCTAGGTCGTGCCAGTTTTCTTAAATCTTATCTTATAACATCTCCACTCTTCCAGTTTCAGTTTTTTTTTTTTTTAAGTTGGAAATAACCACTGCCACATGCCACTTCCGTCATGGAACAGTGGTGCCTAACTCCTTCCTCCGTGCGTCAGACCATATATTCAACAACCGGCTGAGTCAAATTTTCATTACATCCTTGATAGAACTGATGGCGGTCGCCAGAGTGTCTCGGGCATTATATACCAAAAACCAGGAAGGGACCGTCCTTCAAAGTTCCTCAATTTAATTTTTCTTAATGGCTCCTCGCACTGGGTAAAAATCGATACACGCATCATCCGAGATACCACGCGTCGTCGTCGATGGGAAATAACTAAAAATTCACAACGCACCACGCACAAGTATACAAAACCAAAAATAACGATACTCCCATCCATGCGCCCATCAGTAAATATAGCTAGCTATACAACGAGTATAGAACTGCTCGCCACATCAATCATGGTAAACAGAAGCTAAAGCCTTGAAAGGGAAATCAAATCCACCTGTTAATGGTAATGCTATCAAAATTTATTTTTATTTTACGTTATACTCTTTTTTTGAGTTTACCTTCCACCTTTCACCCATCAAAACCCACTTCTACGCCTACCACTACCACCCCTTGGGAGGCGCGCAAGAAAAGCTTTTTTGCGACAAATTCTTGTTAATGTGGGGACCCCATAGCAGTGGCTCTATACAAAACGTTTCTCTATCCTCTCCTGGTAAATTATATGTATGCGTTGTGTGTGTGTATGTTCTGTGTAGAGCTTTCTCCCGACGCCGACCGTCGCCACCGCCCGTTACAAATAATTTGTCATTTTTTATTGGCAAAAGTTATTCACTGATTTGTTTTGTTTTGGCCATTTCCACAGATGGGAAATTACAACACGAGAAACAACAACAACAACAGCAGCAGCAGCATCAGTCGCAGCAACAACAACAAGGACGACGAACTTCGATGACGACAACGATAACGACAACAACAACGCAAAGTTTATGTACCATAGACTCACCAACGACAAATAATAATAATCATTCAACTGCAACCACGGCACCAGCAACGAGTCCAAAACCACCAGCTGTAGGAGCAGCAACAAAACCCTCATCGAGGGATCATTACTATCGAGATATTCCATCGCCAAGGTATCGAGGAACAAAATTTGACGCAGTGGGGGACGTTCACAGTAGGTGCAGCAGCGACCAGCAAAGAGGCAACGATGCCAGTGGACGTTCGGCTGCATTGGAACGGGCCTATGTCCATGATGTGTATGAGAATTGTGAGGAACCATCGGGGCCGGTACGACCGAAAGTGGCACAGTTTTTGGCCGCTTTGGATCCCGGATCGGTTGTTTGTGACGTAGGCTGTGGCAGTGGCCGATATTTGACGGGTTGCAATCCGGCGATATGTACGATAGGTGTGGATCGATGTCATCGGTTAAGTAAGGTGGCCCACGAAAAGGGTGGTGAGGTAAGTGATGATTTTCTTTTCAATATTATTTATTAGATATAGAAAAAGCATACAAACTAATAGATATTTATAAAAATACTAAGGGCCTTAAAACTATCTGATAAAGTCTAGGATAGGCTATCGGGAACTTATCTGCCAGATAAACTTGCAACTTTTGGTTTCAAATATGTCGAATAGTGATAAACTGACATCAGATAAAGTCTCGGATAGGCTATCGGGAACTTATCTGCCAAATACACTTTAACTTTTGGTTTCAAAGGTGTCGGATATAGTGATAACTGACATCAGATAAGGTCTCGGATAGGCTATCAGGAACTTATCTGCCAAATAAACTTGCAACTTTTAGTTTCAAAGGTCTCGGATAGTGATAACTGACAAATAAAGTCTCGGATAGCCTATCAGCGTATATTGCAGTCACAAGTGTTCTAACATGGATTTATTTGAATTTTTTGAAGTGATGAATAGTGCCAGCATATTATACGGCCCCGTGGAAATAGAGTATTTTGCCCAAGGCCAAATTATTTTGAAAACCCCCCGGCGATGAAGATTTCTAAATTTTCACTATTTTTTTTTCTTAACTTTATCCATGTTAAATTGGCACCAATAGAAAAACACAATCGACTTAAAAATGTTTTGCGTCATAAACAAAAATAAACAAAGACAGAACAAATGACATGTGTATCGAAACGATAAAAAAAAACAGCATTGCCATTCGGTCAAACAATTAGTGGCTGATAAATTTGTCCCCCAGTTAGCTTATTAGAGACTTTGACGATGAAACAGAAAAAGGATATCAGCAACCTTTATCTGTTGGATAGCGTTATGTGTCGGATAACTATCCAAAACTTTATCCGGAACCTTTGAAATTGGCCCTAAAATTCCTAAAACTTTAATTAGTTCTGAAAATTCTGTATGAAAATGTCAAGCAATTTGTGTGAGCAACAAAAGTTGTTGTTTTTAAACATCAAATTCATTGACGTAAAATGCGCAAGAACGTTGTCGCTTTTAGGTATATAATATTAAACTCTTTCAATAAACGCAAAATTTCAATAAACGCACCCAAAATTTTGACAAAACAAAACTGCTTTCCGAAATTGTTTAAATCTTCGTATAGTCAGCCGATAGGGAACTAAAAGGTGATATAATCAATCCTACCTGCCAAAGTCATGTCACTTTATAAAGGGTGTCCCATAATTCACGCAAAATTTGAATTTAGCGCCATTTAATAGTAGATACAGTGAAAGTTATGCCAACGGAAAAAAAAGATAACAGTGTGACAGCTGACATTTCGGGGTTAGTAAAAATGGAGTGCTATACAAAAGAACAACGCATTTTCATTGTTGAGCAATATTTTAAAAATAATGAAGATTTGTCAGCAACAGTCCGCAACTAAAAATCTATATTTTCGTTCAAAATTACATTTGCGTGAATTATTGGACACCCTTTACAATCGTGACTTCAATTTTCATAACGCATCAGCCACTGATTCATATTACCATTAAACACCAGCAGCTTCGTTTAAGACATTTGAGGTAAACAACACGATTTTGCAACTCCCACATTTTGACATTTAGCAGTGAATTTTCTGAAAAGTCTTTGGGTGACCTTTCTTTCCTTCATAAATATTGTTTTGCACCTACTTACTTCTTTTGGGGCCATTTTTCTAGGTAAGCCAAATTTTGATATTATTGTCTCGCATTCCCATGACCTTTTTCGTTACCTTGAGGTTCACATTATTATTCTTACTAAATTTGAGTACACAAAAAAAAATATGGATTAAGAAAAAAAAAAAAAAGTTGCTCGCCCGAGCAGGGACTTGAACCCTGGACCGTTGGATTAAAAGTCCAACGCTCTACCGACTGAGCTACCCGGGCACATGAAATTCCTCGTCTAAATTTCTAACACATCACTTGGACAAGTTAAAAAACACAACCTACCCATATCAACATCAAGCACGACAATCCACTCTCTACCCTAATCATTAGTCACACTCAAAACAAATCGAGATAACCTTAACCCGCATATAAACAACTACCACCAGCAATGGGGTTGAACAATATAATGAGAAAACAACAACACCGCACAATATCAAATTATCATCATGAGAAAGAGAACCAAGAAACGGTACTATTTTTCCAAATTACACTCAGACAGAGAGAAAAGTATTCTAATTTTCACTGCGTGCTATATTCTACTTCTGGAACTAGCAGGCATGGTCTAAAAATAGTCGAAGCACGTTTAAAATTACCGACAGGGTACGTCTTGAATAAATTGTTTGTCTGTACCTCTCTATACCTATGAATGTGGATTCTCCTTTTTTTACAAGTTATAGAGTCCGACTTATTTTTCGCTTAAAAATAGAACAATTACAAGAGGTAGGTACCGTTACCAATGGGGTAGACTATACCTTCTGTATAATAGCGTAATAGCCGTCTTTGGCAAGGAAAATCGATTTTCGTTGGAAAATAATTATCAACGGTTTGACGGCACTAAGGCAGTAGAGTATAGGTGGTAGGTAGCCGCCTTTTCCCCTACAAAGAAGCATGAATTAATTATTGCACAATACGCGAAAGTTTGTCCGGAAAGATTTTCGACAAAGTTTGGTGGTGCGTTTTACCGACGACGACGTGACGCAGTTGAGTGGGGAGTGGGTGATATAGGAATGGCATGTCCTTATGCATGTTTTCCAGAAAACAAATTACTATTTAAAAAAAAAGTTATTTTGACATTTAAGGTTAAACAGAATACAAATTGTTAAGAACTTATTTATGCCGCAACATATTATTTTTTTTTTTTTTATATATTATGTAGGTACCTACAGTATTGGCTACAAGAATAGATTCAACTAAAACTAAACTGATGGACATAGTTTTATGTTCCAATCCATCCACCCTATATACCATTGCAGAATTTTTCATATTGTTTTCAAAATATTTTCTATACTTACATCGTACAAAACTCTGATTCTTAAAGAAAAAGGAAATACGTATTAAGGTGGGTTTCCACATGTTGGCTGATTGACAAAGTTTGACAGCACCCGTTTATGTCATTGAACGTCAGTTCATTTCCACTTATGTCAATTATTGCCAAAAAATCGTTTGTCAGTTCATTTACAATGAAATTTTGACAAGTGTGTTTGTCGAATCCACTGAAAGCTTTTTCCATACTTGCTTTTGGAATTTTCATATCTTTGTCAATTGTGGCGCATGTGAACAAATATCTACATCTATAGGTACATAATATAAATAAAACAAATAACATTTTCTTTTTTTAAATCTAATGAACAATAATTTTAAAAAAGAAATGAATCGCTCTCGCTTTTTGTGTTTTATTGGTCCAATCTGAGTTGAAGCTGTATACAGAAGACGAACGAAGTCGAAAATTTGCAAAATACACAAAATACAAAATGCTAAACTGACTTTAAATTTATTTTGCAAAAGGTTTAACCATCATTTATAAAAACGACACATTCATGCGAAAAGGGGTGGGACCTCTAAAAAGATTGGCCTATGTGTCTATTCATTGACATAATATGATGCCAATTAATTTTCACTGTCAAGTCAATTAATGACAAAGTGACATTTTGATTGACAATTCAGCTATTTCCACTTGTCCTGTGGTTTCTTTGTCAGTTATTGACAAGCCCTGCTAGTCAATTCATTGACAATTCATTTTTAGCTATTTCTACATGCCAATTTTCTATTTGTCATAAAAACACGTCAATTTTCAATTTTAAATCGACAAGAAGTGTAAACCCAGCTGCTTTTGTATTGCGAGTACATGTAACAAGCGCAAGGTATTATTAATTTTCGAAATTATTCACTAGGTACTGATAGGTTAGGTACATGGTTAACTTGACAATTGAACAATTTTTAAACAAAAAATGTTTTAGCAACTTCAGTACGTTTAGATGGCGTTAGATTCTACATAATACATTTTTTTTATCACTTTAAAGAACTGTCAAATATTAAACACTTATGAACTGACAAATGACAAACTAAAGTGACAGACAAACTAAATCAGCCTGAATGATTAAATATGGTGTCTACATTGTCTTTCGTTCGCAGTTTTTTTTTTTACGTAGGTACGTCCACGACGGATATAAGAAACACTCATATAAGAACACATTGCTTATAAGAAACGCATCTGGAAACACCGTGAAACTTTGATTCTTACGATGGCGAAAAATCGTCTCTTCTTCTCCTACTCGTATATTCAAAAAATGGAAATTACGAAATAACTCGCTGAGCCCAAACCCTTTGATCTAGAAAACCGTTTTAACCGTTTTACTAAAAAAATAATATATTATCGGACAGGCCATTATATCATTCACATATGAATGTCATGACACACAATTTTTTTCACAACGTAATGACAGGACATTGGCAAGATAAGGCCGTGACATTCAATAACGCACGGCACTATGAACAAACTGAATAGGGATTAAGGAGCCTTGCCTCTAGTGATCATAACTGTGTACTTACTTAGTTTAAGAAAATCTGGCAAAATATGGCAGATAAAAACAAAAACGTTTTTTTTTTTTTTTTTTGAAAAAAAAAACTTAACATAAAATCAACTTTTTGTCACTTCTGATATTTTTTTAAATATTCCAATGCAACATTTCATGTCATTCATTTTTGAATGTCATGGCCTTATAGAGACATGTAACTGTCATACACATTATATATGACGTGGCCCCCACCGAAACATGAGTGTCATTCATATCATATTTAAATGACGTGGCATCAGTGAATGTGTTAAAGGGATAAAAGGGGGGTCAAAGTTTGTTTGGGAACATTTTTATTTTTCATCCTATTGACTTCAAACTTGGTTTGTGTACCTAGTCTATAAAGAAATAAAGAAAATAAATTTCTCCGATTTTAGAAATTTTTTTTTGGGGCCAGAGTTATTGCTGATGACTCCTTTTAAGGGGGCCTTTTTCATAACTCACGAACCGTTCCCCGTATCACTTTAAAACTTTGTAATGTGTCCCAACCTCTGTCGCCGTTGAATGTGATTATCGCTCCATCCAACTCAAGGGAACGAACGAAGCCGCGGGCAGAAGCTAGTTAGGTAGGTACATATAAAATTAACTATTGTGACCATCAAAATATTTCAGTTGGAGGTTTAAAATGATTATTGGTAGGGCCCACTGTTTCTATTTTGCCTTTAAGACTATCTAATGTTACATCAAAACTTTATACTTATGTGCAGTAGCAGTACTGAGTACCTACAGTAACACACGATTCTCCGTATTCTATAGCCGAGTTTCCCAAAGTGTGCACCAAGTGCTCCGCGGAAAGATAGGAAAAAATATGAAAATTTTATCAGACTAAAGAAAGAAAGAAAGGAGATTGCATCCAAAACTTATCCAAAGGAAGGCACTCAGATTTGCCGAACAAGTAGAGCTAACCCATTGTTGATGTCCATAAAAGTTAGGGAGATTGTTGAATTCAAAATCCATCAAGAACTCTCGCCCAGGGCTTTTAGGCGCCGGCCGGCCGTTAAATAGAAAACATCTTCTTGGATGCATATTCCGCAAAAAAAACCACATACATATGTCAACAAAAAAGAAGGAAGATTTTGGATTTTGCAAAACTGCACATACAAAAATAATAGCAATTTTGGAAAAATGGAAAGTGTAGTTAGGGGTTCTTAAAACAAAGAATTGCTGTCAAAGTACAGACTTCAAGCCGTAAAACAGGGAAAGAAACAGTTTATTTTGTTCACTAGTTTGTCCATGTTTATGAACATTATCAGGTGAACAAGTGGATTTATATTTGCATGATGATGTCTGTAGACATGGGCAAAACGTAGTGAAAAAAAATTAAGGGCCAGTTTCAAGACTAGCTGATAAAGTCTCGGATAGCCGGATAGTCTATCTGTCAGCTAAACTTCAACTTTTGGTTTCAGAGGTTTCGGATAGTGATATATGACAGATATAGTCTCGGATAGCCTATCCGCCGGTTCAACTGGCTGTTAAATCCTATATCCGGAAGATACCTGCTCCAGCTCCTCCGTTAGAAGTTTTTGGATTTTTGGTGGCTTCAATTTTTCTTCTATTAATTTTTCAAAAGTCTTTTTTCTTTTGGTTTACCTAAAACAACAAAAAATATTAGAAAAAAAAAATACAAATCAAATGACATGTGTATCGAAACAAACGTAGCGGCTGATAAATTTTTCCGCAAGTTAGTTTATCAGAGACTTTGACGATGAAACAGAAAAAAAATATCAGCAGCTTTTATCTAGTGGAAAGCGTTATGTGTCGGCTAACTATCCGAAACTTTATCCGGAACCTTTGAAACTGGCCCTAACTGTTTCATTTTCGAACTAAAGCCCACTACAACCCTACAATTTATAAACAAAAAGGTCACATACATGTTACTTATTTCTTCAATTTAATAAAATTAAATTAAATTGAAAATTGGAAAATAGTTATTGCGTTTTCCATAACTGCGAAAAATGGGATAATTCTCTCCTGAAAAGTGCTCCGCGACCAAAAAAGATTGGGAACCTCTGTTCTATAGCAATTGTCAAACGGTCGTACGCGAACGACTGTATGGAGTATTGTGATTGAAGTTTAGAAGACTCGTCCAACTCTGATTACAAAGCTATGGATTACAGCTAAATCAGCTAAATTTTGGAGAGCATTTTGTATGGGAGCTAAAATTTAGCTCGATCGAG
The DNA here is from genome assembly GCA_955612985.1 of Cheilosia scutellata. Classification (NCBI taxonomy): domain Eukaryota; kingdom Metazoa; phylum Arthropoda; class Insecta; order Diptera; family Syrphidae; genus Cheilosia; species Cheilosia scutellata. The sequence goes on from OY015312.1 coordinate 118,416,008, forward strand.
CAGCGTACTAAGCTTCGCTATCAAATATGCAATTGCATCTTTTGAGAGTTTCAAGGCACCTGGTCCGGATGGAATTTACCCGGCTATGCTGAAACAAGGTTTTAGTCAGCTGATGCCGACGTTGAAAAGAATTTTCACCGCTAGCTTGGCCTTGGCCTACATACCTTCTCTTTGGCGTATGGTTAAAGTCGTGTTCATACCAAAAATCGGTAAGACTGACTACACTCTCGCCAAAAGTTTCAGACCCATAAGTCTGTCTTCCTTCCTGCTGAAAAGTTTGGAAAGACTGGTTGAGCTGCACGTGCGCAATGTTGCTCTTCGATCGCATCCTCTTTCTGAGATGCAACACGCTTATCAGCGCGGAAAATCCTGTGAAACTGCGCTTCAGAACCTTGTTGGTAGGATCGAAAGCGCTCTTGATCGGAAGGAGTACGCGTTGGGTATTTTCGTCGATATTGAGGGTGCTTTTGATAATGCGACTTTTGACAGCATTTGTAACGCAGCTAGACATCACGGTATAGATGAAACATTGGTGTTGTGGATTAAAGCAATGCTAATGTACAGGACGTTGATTGCCGAGGCGGATTGTGGCAAATGCGTCATGACAGGGGTAAACAGGGGCTGCCCACAAGGTGGTGTTCTGTCTCCCCTTTTATGGTGTATGGTAGTAGACTCTCTGCTAACGTTACTCAATCTTCCGGGAACCTACACACAAGCCTACGCGGACGATGTCGCCGTTCTGTCTGTCGGCTCGCTCGAACCTAAGGACTGGCTGCTCTCAGGCGCAGAGATCCTTGGGCTTGATCGATCGATCGATGATAGAAATGGGCTTTCAGTGAATCCTCTTAAAACTACGGTTGTTCTACCGGTGTTACTGCCTCTTTCGCCAAACTCCAAAGAACAGTTTGCCTTGGCTGCACAGGGGCCTTCCCCAGCACTCCGGGTTCTGCTCTAGATGCTATGATGAACCTCCCCCCCCCCCTTGATATTTTTATCATGGGGTGTACACTGAAAACCATCTCCCGTTTAAAGAGAGGTGGCTTTTGGTACCACACGCATTGGAATTTTGATGAACTTGTGCGAGAATTATCCTTTGACCCCTGTCTTATGGATATGCCGTCTGATGCAATGACACCAGAAATCCTACTGCGACAAAACTACCACGTCAACTTTCCTCAGGCAACGGAATGGCTTCGGCCGGACTCTGAGGCAGGGAAAGAATGCCATCGTGTATTCACGGATGGCTCTAAAACCGGACAGGGGTCTGGTTCTGGAGTCTTCGTGGAATGCGAGAACATTAGACTACACTACCCTTTAGGTAACCACGCGACTGACTTCCAGGCGGAGATTTTCGCTATCCTTATGGCTATGCGCTATATTGTGACAAACAGGTGGAGGGCTAGAAGTATTTGCGTTTGCAGTGACAGCCAGGCTGCACTAAAAGCGCTGCTTAACCCTCTCACCTCGTCCAAGCTAGTGCTCGAACTCAAGCTTGTTTTGAACTTGGTCGGTAGGCTAAACACGGTCAAACTTGTTTGGGTCCCAGGTCACACTGGTATCCAGGGAAATGAGATCGCTGATGGGCTTGCCAGGCTGGGTTCAGAAGAAGCTCTTTCAGGACCTGAACCCGCGCTGGGTCTGCCTGCATCTGTGGTTAGGTCATCCATCGATATTTGGGTTTCTCGCAAACACGAGCGTCGGTGGCGTGATTGTGCTGGGTGCAGACAGGCCAAGCGACTGCTTCCGGACATCTGCAAAAGGTCCGCGTCCTTTCTTCTGTCTCTCAGGAGAATCGACTGTAGACTGCTTGTGGGCGTCCTTTCGGGCCACCAAGCTTTCGCCAAACACTTAAATGTATTGGGCTTGAGCGACACCACCATCTGTCCTGCTTGTGGAGAGGACGATGATACGGCGGAACACTTCCTCTGTAGTTGTCCTGCCTTTGCTCGCATCAGGTGGCGGATTTTTGGGGCTGACGTGGTGAGTGCCGAACATCTAAGCTCTTCATCACTGAAGCTCCTTCTTATCTTTCTTCGAAAGACGGGAAAGCTAAGTACAGCAATGTAAGGTGTCTGTTTGGCAGTACAATGAACCAGTAGTTGTGTCTGAGTGCTCCATCGGATAGTAACAACCTCCGACAAAAAAAAAAAAAAGCTTTACAGAGAAGGTATATTTTCAAACAGATAGATATCGATAGTGGTACAGTGGAAACAAAAACATTAAACGAAAAGTGACTTGATCAATCACATATATTTGCACGTTGTCCTATAAAATTCAATGATAAATATCTTCTTAAACAAATTCCATTAACGATTTACCGTGAATCTATTGGGAGAGCTATGTTTACCTACGCATTAATTACAGTTCCATATTCTTAACTTCCGAGTTCAGACTTCAGAAGCCAGTGAAAAAAAATTAAGATCATAGATCCAGATCCGAATTGCTAATAAATTTCCATGTAACCACAGCAGTGTAAGGAAGGTGTAACCTTTCTTGTTAACCACACAAACGCCTCTTAATGAGAGTTGTAGCGATAAAACTTCTCCATTTCATGTTCATAATTTCCAAACTGCAAAATAAAATGACGGCAATTCCTCCTGCTGCTGTTTCCCTTATTCTGCTCTGTTCTGTCCCCGTTTGTTAACAACTATTTTCCGACTTTCATATAGTGAGGCGCATATAGCTGTTTGAACTTTCGGCCCCCTTTCTACCCGAGGACACCAACGAAATCTGTTCAATTTGGGTATTTATTTATTTTTTTTTTTTTTTCTTACCCCATTTTTTTGGCACGCTATTATAACAATTTGTAGTTCTGTGCTTTTCTTGTTTCTGGCGGATTTATTTGTAGTTTTTTTTTTGTTTATCGATGTATAGAGGGGTAGGGTAAATTACAAAAACAAAACCTCTTTGCTTAAAATTGCCCAAGTGGAGGGATGAGAATAATGTTATGGGATTTAGCCCCAGCAATTATGCTGAATTATGTATGAACTACATGGTGAATCTTTTGTTTCGCCATAAGTCATCCTTTGAAGTGCTGACTGCTGAGTATGAAGAGTTTGAGCCAAAAAAAAAAATTAAATGAAAATTATATGGTTTAAGCCATATGCAAGTGGCGTGCAATTGATGTAATACTCTGGCACTTTTTGACCTCTGCGAATAATAATGGTAGTTGGATATTTTGTTGGCAAGCGTTTTATAGAGCATGCAAGTTGCATCGGTGCATCGTAGGCTGAATAACTTCAAAAATTGAGCTATGTTCACTGAAAGTATAGGGTGCAGTGCATAGGCATACCTATCATAAGTCACGAAATTATTAAGTAGCCAAAAATGTGCCTATCGTGGAATATTTTCAGGACAAGAATCGTGAAACATGTAATTTTTTTGACTCAAATTAAAATGTGATGAAGCTTACCATACCAAAATTTATTCAGCAAAAATATAGTTCGTTATTTTTGAGTTGAAACTAAAAATAGTTATGAGCAAGGACCATTGTTTATTTATTATTGTTTATTATACCCATTTCAAATTGAAGTGTATTCAAATCGGAAGCTACTCCGCCCATAGTCCTTAACCCCAATACCATGGAATTCTGGTGCTTGTGTGAACAAGAAGCATATATTTCTTGTGTATTGTGTTGCTAACATCTATTGCACAGGTATTATTCAAAACTTGGCACAATTACTATTTCACGCAAATAGTACTAGATTCAGTGCACAGACAAAAGAAAGCAATAACCATGACTGGATTTTTTTTTTAATTAAAGATGAACTTCTTTGTTAATCTTTTTTTCGTTTAGATATATGCCGCCTCTCTTTTTATTGTGTTATGTTCTTTTGTCTTTTGTTTGTAAAGAAGAAAAGAGTTCAAAAAGAATCTGAATACGTTGAGGTATCAGATTTTGGTTATTTCACCACATACCTACATATACCAGGTACTTATATGAAAAGAAGTTACTAATAATCATTTTTAGTGTCCAGGCTAACTTTTACGAAGTCACAATGGTGAAAATTTCAATATTAAATTATCCACTGTGACCGTCAAAATATTTAAGCTGAAGATTAAAAATGATTATTGGTAAAGCCCAATATCTTTTTAAAGTTAGCTCTTAAATATTTTGTAGGTCACAATAGGTAATTTTCTATGGAAAAAATTGTGTCATTGTGAGCTAGTTAAAAATAATTATTAGTATAGGTATACCGTTTGTATCTAATGCAAACACTTTAAGGATTGTGAACGGATTTGAGCTCAAATTTTTTGAAACCGATTAAGAATCTTTGCAAATGTTAAAACTTGACATTGTGAATTATTGTGTTTTACTGAAAAGCTTTTAAATGAACAACCAATTCCAAATTACTCTCCATTTATTTTACTCTCCATGGGCCTTTACAATTTTAAACTTTCACCTTAAATGTATTGTAGGTCTTACTTACATACTTATGCGGCTCTACAGTTCGTGGTGAACCGAGGCATCAACTCACAAGCCTCTCCAGTTAGCCCGGTCCTTAGCTAACTACATCCAGTTGCGCACTCCTAGTCGAGTCGGTTGAGGTCGCCTTCTACTTGCGCGCGCCACTTAAGGCTAGGTCTATCTTTACTGCGTCGTCCCTCCGGGTTAGACTTGAAGACTCTACGGGTCGGAGCATTTGTTTCCATACGTTCTACGTCTACATGTCCTACATAGCAATCTTAGACGACTGACTCGCAGTTTTTTGACCTGGTCGCTGTCGCTCTACAGTGTTCGTCGTTGAATCTCCTTCTTCAAAGCCCGTCAACGCAAACGGGGCCGAAAGGATATCTTTATCCACTTTAGATAGAGTTCAAGCTTCAGCACCATAAAGCAGGACTGGAATGATCAAGGTCTTATACAGAATCTCCTTAGTTGTTCGGGATTGGGCTCTACTACTCAGTTGCTTTCTTAGCCCAAAGAAACAGCGGTTGGCAAGAGTTATTTTTCGTTTAATTTCTTCTGAGATGTTTTTGTCAGAATTTATAACAGAACCGAGGTAGACAAAGTCCCTTACTACCTCAAAGTTACAGCTGTCGATCGCGACGTTTTGTCCGATTCTAGGATGTTGGGTGTCCCTTCTTGTTGACAGCATAATAGACTTCATTTTGCTCTCGTTGACCACTAGATCCATTTTAGCCGCTTAGGATGACTTACACTTGTCATTTTGTGGCAGAATTTATTTTTGGCGAATCTCCGGCGATTTTTCAATCGATGTCAACCATTCCATATGGGGATGTATCGCCTCGGATTCTTAAATGAATTCGTTGGGAAACTAAATCTTCCTTCGGAAAAAATATGAGTCGCTTCGTGCTAGGTTTTGATTTTCTTTCTCCTCTCTCTTTTATTGGATGTCTAACAAGAAATTTGTCAAACATTTGATTAACTTTCTTTAAAATAAAAGGAAAATATTTCGAATTTCTCATTGCTGGAGAAAATTGTAGGTACGCAACGAAATGTGAACTAGATCTTTCGATACTATGGCGCTCTAATGAGTTGACGACGTTGAAACTGGCCGCATTCAAGAATCTACTCATCGTAAGTCGACTTGAATTGTCGGGACTTAAATTTAGCTGAACGCAAAAACTAACTTCAACATTTGTATCTTTTTTCTCAAGGGGTTCTAACTGGTGCTCTACGTCAGGGAATACTCAATGGTCAGGGCAATCGAAATACGAAATGTGAAACTACACTCTCCCATGCTCTCCAATAACTCAATAGAAATGTCAGTTCTCCAGACTCATATTGACACAAATAGACGTCAACTTAGTAACTTACTACTAAACGTCAACTGAGAAAACTGTTCAAGTGACCAGTTCAGCCCAATGAAAACTCAGCAAAATGAAGTTAGAGAGCTGTCAAACTTACTAAACTAGATTCTTGAACGCTCTAACTATCTTGTTTAGGTAAAGTTCCTAGTGTTCGAGTTATGGGAAAGTAACTTGCAACATTCTATGTAGATACATATTACTTTTTGTGTTGTAAAAATCTGTCAGAAATAATTCAGAATTTTCTTTTCTCTCAAAACGATATGGGATCTTGGAAAACAGTTTAAACTATTACCCAAGTATAAGATCGTCTTCTGAACTCTGTGTTTTTGATTCATGGTTTCAGGGAGCGCCTTTTACAATTTTATACCTTCGCCGGATCTCAATTTACTAACTGAATGGATTTCTTATGATTTCCTATTACAGTAACCGCAGTGTTCTATTACATTCTTTTAATATTTTTTTATACAGTCGACTGTTCTTGATGGAAAGGCACAAATGTACGTAGTGTTTTATTCAGCCGATATAGTTTTATTTATACTAACAACTTTTTAATTTTTTATGCACAAATGTTAAAGTTAGGTCCTTATCCAAAATTCTTACAGAATCAAACACAAAAAAACTCGACCATCCATCAGAGCGTTCATAACAGCTGGGCAAACTAAAACTCAACAAGTATATTTATTGGGAAACTTATGGCTCGACCGCTCTCTAACGGCATCTGAAATCGGCTTCCATTATCCATTAAGGATCTAAATATGTGACATTGCACAAATTGTTCTTCATACGAACCTCTCCCTTCTCGGATGTTAGTCTTGTGCTATATTTAGCCTATAAAAAAAAAAAATAGTTACACTCTAAAACTTTATTTAGAAACTTCCCGTTCTCCCTTTCTTGAGGACATTTCCACACTTACTCGAAACATAAAAGAAAAATCATCCTTATCTCTCCAACATTTACACGTTCACTTATGTCTAACAGAAGGAAAATTTACGCTGAGAAAAAGTTCCTTTGTCCTTTTTCACCACCTTAACCACTAATACAAGCCACAGGCAAAAACATAAAGGATATTACAAAAGCGAACAATTTTCCTCAACTTCAGCTCACAAGGACCAGAGCAAAATTCTCCCAATGTTTTAACGGAAAGTTTTCGCATTCTCCACCACACATGCATATTAACATTACAAACACATACAGAAAACCACACACTGAGAATTCCACTAATTTTGCAGAAAAAAGCACCCAGTCATACAATCAAGAAGAAGGACATCGGCACAAGGATGTTTATTCCACAGACCAATTTGCACAGGACGCGGGGCGTTTTTTATTTATACTTTTTTTTATGTGCGTCACAAGTTGTTTTTGTTAAAAATTTCATGTTTTACTCGTTCAAATGACGATGGATGCGTATAACACTTCAGCCTGCATAGTCATAAATTATTACTTACACCAGTTGTTAAAGGACTATATAATATATATACAACCGTTTTCATTTTTATGTTACTTTGCATTCAAACTAATTATACGCGGCGGCGACGACACATGATTCTGTTGATGCTGCGTTGGGCGCCATTCCCATTTTTCTTCTCGAGTGTCCTTTACATAGTCGAACAGAACAGAGTATCTACTTGTGTTTTTTTTTTATTATCATTCTTTTTTCTATTTCCGTTTTTGTGTTAACGGGGAAAAAAAAGAATATAATGTCACAGTGAGCTTATGCCACTTTAGTTGAAAAGTGTATCCATTCGGATAACGAATGGATGCAACACACTTTGGGGCATAAGTTGGCATAGAAAAGGACATGCACGCCTAGATTAGTGTTGTAGATTCTTTTTTCTTTTTTGTAGCTTATTTATTTTTTTTTTATTTTGAGTGTGCAGTGTACGTAACATTCTTGAATGTACAACGAAATACATAAAAAGTGAAAGAAATAAAATTAATTGCAGGAAATTGTGTAGAAGAGTTTGCGTAACAAATTTTATAGAGAGAGAGCAGCGCTATGGCGTGTGAAGTGAAGTAAAGTGCGCTCGTCTATAGTTGTTGTGGACTGTTATAGTAGGTGTATAGGACTTCAGGAATTGTGTTTACCTTAGGTATTTGTTTGTTTTCTTTTTGTTGGACTTTTCTATTCTTTCTCGAGAATACTTTGAGCATTTTTGCTTACAGTAAGCCGTAACGTATGTTCCATACACGATATACAATCATTTGCTATGCAACTGAGATTTCGTATAACAACTATTACTATAGCTGTGGTTATACAATTTAGGTAACCAATAATTGGTTTCGTTTTCTTCGAAGTAATAAGGTCCGACAATGTAAAGGGTCATTCATTTTTCGGTTTCGAAAATAAAGCTAAATAAAATGGGATACCTACATAATACATAACTGCAAAATCCCCAAACCCCGAAATCCCACCTTTTGAAAAATACACGAATTGACTATCCCCAAATTCAAAATCCACCAAATAAAAAATCCCCAAAATGTTAATTCAAAATACATATTTAAAGAAATTTTCGTATACCTAACCTTGCGCCTACTCCAAATCCAAGAGTGACCCCAAACAGGGGGGTTGCAAGGGGACAGCATGCCCCCCATACCAATTTTACTGTTAATTCATTGTGAATACACTCGAAATCTATTTGGGTATTTTGGATTTGGGGATTTTGGGTTTGGGGATTTTGGGTTTGGGGATTTCAGTTCGGGGATTATAATTTTGGAGTTTTCGTATCCAATCCAAATAAAACACACAGACAGCGATACATTTTTGATGAACATGTTATGTCATTATAAAGTTTGAACTGTGCTATTATGTGTGGAAAACAATGGGCCTTACCAATAATAATTTTTAACCTTCAACTTAAATATTTTGACGCTCACAATAGACAATTTTATATGGAAATTTTCGCTATTGTGACTTCGTAAAAGTTAGCCTGGACACTAAAATTGATTATTAGTACCGCGCAATATCATTCAAATGGATGCCTCGGGAAGATTCACAGCATGCGATTCTTTAGTGGTAATTTTTAACCACATTTTGCACATTTTGGGCGGTATCTCGGCCATAACTTGATATTGGATTGGATTTTAATGCGTCTAGAGTTCGGGGATTATTTGCGTAAACACGGTATTTTGCGTAGCCCCACAGAAAAAAATCTAACGGTGTCATATCGCATGATCTTGGTGGCCAATTGATGTCGCCAAAACGTGAAATTACGCGACCAGGAAACTTCTCACGCAATAAAGCCACAATTGGCCGTGTTGTGTGGCTGATTGACCCGTCTTGTTGGAACCACATATCGTCCAAGTCATGATCTGCAATCGCCGGCCAAAAAAAAATCGGTTATCATTCGACGATATCGCTCCCAATTGACGGTAATCGTCTGTCCATTAGCATCTTCGAAAAAATACGGACCAATGACACCTTTCGACCATAGAACACACCAAACAGTCACTTTGCATGGATGCAACGCCATCTCTTCGATCACATGTGGATTTTCTGAGCCCCATTTGCGAAAAATTTTTACATACCGAGTGAGAAATGTTTGAAGAAAATGTTGTTCGAAAAATCGGTGTTTATTGTATGTTGTTCCAACACCCAAGAAGCATATCTACGGCATTGTGAATGGTCAGCAGGCTTCAATTGTTGCGTAATTTGAACTTTATAAGGATGGAGATGCAAATCCAAATGAAAAATACGCCATAGTGAGGTGTACGACACCACGACACGTTCAATTGCTGCAAAAGCCGGGAAATCGATAAATTCGGATCATCAGCAACACTTGCACTTGCATCAGCAATATTTTCAACTAAGCGTGCATTACGATGATGCACAGGCCTTACGACATCAGTAAGACTTCCATTGCCTTCAAATTTCTTCACAATTTTACGGATTGCTGGCGTAGTCGGTTGATTATGACGACCATAATCAGCACGTATTGCGCAAAAAGTGGCTACGTCTGAATCACCCCTTTGTAGTAAGTTTTAATAATTTTAACGCGTTGTTCGATTGTTAAGCGATCTATTATCGTAAATGGCAAACATTCAACTAATATTATGACACTTCAAATGACAGCTGAGTTTGACAGGTGTCAAATGCCAGCGCTACCAACTTGAAACCACGAAATGAATGACCCTGTAGCTTGCACACTACTGTGCCTCGAGTTGAAACCTATTTTCTTTTTTTTTGTTATAATTGACTGCAGCGACTTTCTGCTGAAACGCTTTTAAGTATAGATAAGTTTATTATAGAGGCCCAAGATGTTTGAACTGTAGCATCTTGATGATGAGGCCTTTTTGTGCGATTGTCCCACGTCGTGCTCAGATGAGGAGAGTGAAATAGGCACCTGAACTCTCGGCTTATAACTAAAGGGTCCGCCATCTAACGTTTTTTTTCTTTCAACTAGTGCTTATTTCGCGAATGGTAACACTTAGCTCATGTCTGATTTGACAGATAATTAGTTTTATCCTTCCGCTGAACGAATATGGTTGTGTATACGCTTGAACAACGCTGGGAAATATTGCGACATTACTTTGAAAATCATGGTAATGTTGCAGAATGTGTGCGAAAATTGCGTACGGATTTTGGAAGAAGAGAAGCACCGTCAGCTCCGTATGTTCGTTATCTTGTGAAAAAAGTGAAAGAAACTGGCATCCTCATCGATAAACCAAAGCGTGAAAAGCCAAAAGTGCGTACACCCGAGAAAATTGCTGCTGTGGCAGAAAGTGTGCGTGAAGCATAATTGGCCCATTTTTCTTCGAAAATGAGCAAGGAGTGGCCATTACAGTCAATGGCGATCGTTATCGGAATACGTGGCGCTACGTGCCACACAGCCGAAGCTACACTCGATGTTTTTCGCTCTGTTTTTGAAGATCGCATTATCAGCCGCAGAGCTGATGTCGTTTGGCCACCGCGGAGCTGCGATTTGACACCGTTGGACTATTATTTGTGGGGTGCCGTAAAAGATAAGTGTTACGCCGACATGCCAGAGACAATTGACGCTTTAAAGGAAAATATTCGTGAAGCCATTGGTGAAATACAGCTGCACACAATCGATAATGTGCTTAAAAATTGGACCGATCGTGTAGGCTACTGCATGGCCAGCCGAGGCAGCCATTTGAATGAAATTATTTTCCATTATTAACCGGAAGGATTGTACTTTCAAATAAAAAAAGAAATTTGAGAAAATATTCAGTAGTTTTTTTTTATAGCATTTTCAAAAAAAAAAAAAGTTATTTGGCGGACCCTTTATAAGCAGATTTGTTTTCCTTATAGTACAGATGGCTGTACTATAGAATAAGTTATAGTACAGCTTTGCGGTTGTTAACTGGAGTATCCCCAACTTAAAGTCCTTTTCAGATCACGATATAGTCCTCTTCAATCTAAGGCTATACAAAGAGAATATACTGGAAGAAACTCGTGGAAATCCTAAACTCCATACTTACAGATACACCCAGCCTGAAAATGGACCCAGGTGAAGAACTGGACGGAATAACACATGAAGAGACTAAGACTAGACTACAGCTTTTAAGGTATCGTGTCCGGTTGAACATGAAAGAAAACGCACCGCCACAATGAAATTAAGAACTCTAACCATCTTAAGGAGGTTGATTGATGACTTCTTCAATATCTACTTCTGGTAATCATCATAGAAGAACTGCTTAAATATAAATATATAAATATATAAAAAGTCTATAAGATAAGCTAAGACAAAGCATGGTCTGAATACTACCAATCTATCGATACTGTAAAAAGGAGTTTGCGAATCAGCAGGATTGTATCAAAAGAACGCTCTAACCTATCCTTCATAAAGAGAATGGCCGGTATAACTTGTACGGAATCCACAGAGGAATATCTAGAGCTAGAGGCAAAATGTGTTAGCTCCCATTGACCTTCTTCATTCTTATCCTTTACAATCTTCGGTCTTAAAAAGTCGCTGCAATATATGGATGGATAGTTGGATACACGACGACATGCCATTCAATTGCCTTACAATCGATACCGAGATAACGTTCAACATAAAACATCAACATACATAACTCCGCTACAAAATGTGACTTCCCTTTTTCTTTTATACAATCCGCATGTGGATGGAATGAATCCGTTAAGGCCAACGGCATCAGTTCCATTTCTACATGCATATCATTTCTGCAGTATCCTACTCCATTTTGTAAATGGTAATCCTTTTCAATGGTTTCCATATACAAACCTTCTAGGTGTCAATTATGGCCTCTCAATGTACATTTTAAGGACGATTCAAGAACATTTTTATACATCCCCTAACAGCTCCACTATTCCACCATTGCCACTATCATATCATCCACTATATAGGACTTAACAATTCAAATGAAATGACATGACGTGTTGACTGTACAAGTATCCTTCTGACATGTTTGTCCATTCAAAATGATGCTGCTGCACTCTCACCATTTTCTCTTTTAGTACCTACATACCTACGGATGGAATACCTGAATAGCGAGCTCGACTGACACCTCTGTCAGATGAGTAGATGTCGCAAAGGGACGTGCCACAAAACGAACATAAACAAACTATATACGAGTATAGAGCGCTAGCAAACTCAGTTCACTGTGCTAAATGTGCTTTGAATTTTATAAAAATAGAAAAGAATCGCTGAAAATAGTTCGACAGGATGCTGTAGGGCCTGCGAAGGGAAGTCAACGCCAACGCGGGGTGACCGCGTATAGCAATGTTAAAGCCAAAGAATATTTTGTTTGTGATAAATAATAATCCACAATACATGCACACAAGTTGTAGGGTATACAAGATTTTGCGAAAAGGACACAAATACCTCCCGGGCGATGAATGTACTTGGCATACTACTACTTTGTTTGCTCCATTGGCCAAGAGAAAGAATACGAGTATACTCGTCCGTAATGTATACACCACCAAGGAGATGGATGGAATTAAAAAAAATAAAACAAAAAGATATGCGGAAGCATTTCGCTTTTCTTCCTTGAAATTGATAAATGCACCATACACCCACTATACGGGTGAAAGAGAAACTATACCACAGGAATAATGAACGAAAAAAGGATTTCAATTTATCTGCCTTAATTGGGCTTGCTGATGCAACGAGACCATAAAGGATATACATACATACATCATCGAACGTTGGTCTATAGAGGTAGTATAAATATACGTACATATTTGGGGGTGGTGTGGGACTGGGAATCGAAGAAATCCTTAAGGACAAACCATGTCGTACCGCATTGATTTCGTTTCTTGTCGCGCCAGCATGCGTAGGTTCATAGCCTATGTTCTATACGAATGTAGAAAAATAACTGGATAACAACCCACAAGCTAAGAGGAGATTTGTGATTTCTTCAGTTATTTCCTTTTGATTTGCCGCAATGTTGTGCGCGCAGCAAGGACACACCGCGTAGGCAGTAACACTGCGTCCCACAATGCTATACAACAGTGTTCCCTGAGTCACCGATTTATATAAGGAGGTGCGGCGGGTTGGATGTTATAGATTCCCTATGGGGATGCGATGGCAAACATGCATTCTGCACATAATTGGAATGCTATTGTGGGCAGAGAATAAGATTCTCAGTCTCGCGCCTTTAAGGCGTTTCGTCCATCGGCTTCTTTGGCAACAACAAAAAAAAAGCGTTGGGTAATATTTATGAGAGGGATTGTTTGTTTTATTTTCATTGGCATTGTCCTTTGGAGCGATAATGTCAGCAGCTCGGGGACATATTTATTTATTTGGCTATTATCCGGGTGGTGGGATGATTCCAGACGACCCAGGCCATCCCAATTTGCACTGTCTTTATCCTTGATGTCAATTGATTGAGTCACTATTGGCAGACAAAGTAGGTTTTCATGTTTATTGAATTTTATTTCTATCCGGTTGTCTAACAACAGAGCAAAGGAAATACATAGAACTGGAAGTGATATTTGTCGACTAATGACCGTTATATTTACATTTACCTACATAATTTGTTAAAAATGTGTCACTGACTTGAAGATTTTCAGTATTTTAATATATTTCATATAAATTATTTTGTATTTATTGGTCCTTCGAGCCGGATCGTGCAATTCAGTAGTTTTATGTTTAAAGTAAGACTAACTAATTTTGCAATCGACGTTTACTAAATGTTTCTAGTCAGTTGATGTCATAGATGATTCATTTCCTAGGATTTCACAGACAAAATTGTGCTACGAAACATCTTTGTTGGTTTTATTTGTACGAGTAGCTGTCAGGGAATACCTACTTGACAACATTTTTGGCCGCTGAGCTCTGTAAACTTTGATGTTGCATTGGTCCTTCGAGCCGAATATCCTACTTAAAAAGACTTCAAGTCTATTGATCAATAGATCAAACGCACAGACTTAGTCCTTCAATATAATTAATCTACTTATTTCTATAACAACTTTTAAAGCAACTCTAACGTTACAAAACATGTTTAAATATGTTACTTAAATTTCGTTTCTTTACAGGTGGCAGTCTGTGATAACCTAGAACTTCCATTCCGCGACGAATCATTTGACGCAGTACTCTCTCTGGCGGTGGTGCATCATTTTGCCACAACGGAACGTCGGGTGAGTGCGATTCGAGAGCTTGCTCGAATCCTTCGAATCGGTGGTCGTGTGATAATTAGCGTCTGGGCATTGGAGCAGCGCCATCGTCGTTTTGAATCACAAGATGTTCTCATACCATGGCAGCCGCCTAAAAATCGCAATCAAACCTATTCCGACGAAGAGGACGATGACGATATCCTACCACCCTACAATGCCTACATCGAGGAATCGACAAATTCAAGCCGGTCAGCAGGCGATGGTGATAGCTCCAGTTTGTCATCATCATCCCCGGGAGAGTCATGTTATAGTTTTGTACGGCGGGCTATACAGGTATAAATTTTAAGCAATTTGTTCTTGTGCCAATTCACATGCTAATCATCTGTTTTTTTTTTTTTTTTCTCAGAAATTAGCTGGAACTAAACGCCACCCATGGTTTCTGGACTCATGGACCTCCAAGGATACCAAGAACAACAGTAGCCTTGACTATGAAGATGCCAAAGATCTACCAATCGAATTGCGCCGACTGGAGGATTTCGAAGATTTCCCCGATCCACCACTATCGGCGGGTTTGAAGTCGCGCAGCCTGGGCAGTATTCTAAATCCTCCGCCACGACAAATTGTTCGATCACTGTCTAGTGTGCCCAGTTTGGGAGCTCAAATGAAGGAAACCAAACAGCTGGTGGTTCAGATCTCACCGGGACAAATGATTCCGACAAGTAGTGCCATTGAAATCACGTCTAACAGCAACAACCATTCGCCAGCAGGTTCGGGTGGAAACACAAACGCTAATGCGTCGGGCACAGCGACGGCGTCTTCAACTCCACCACATTCCACGGCGACACCAAGTCGACGGCCAAAACTGATCAAACAAAAACAATCCCTTTGTGATGACGACTATCAACTGCCAGATAATCCATTTCATACGATAAGTAATAATAGTAGTAGTAATAGCCTAAATAGTAGTAGTCACCCACAACAGCAACAGCAGCAGCCACCTCCGAAGAATGGCTTACGAGGGCAGGCAGCAGCTAAGCAACTTGATGACGCCAAAACATTTCTGCGCAAGCAGAGCTCTTTGAACGAGGAACTTATGGCGGGCAATCGCATTCGTGAAAAGGAGCGCGTTCGGAAGCGTATTCAAAAGCAGATGTCACTGAACGAGGCATTCCTGTGTCGATCGGTGTTTTCGAAACGCCTGCAAGTCCTGCGCGAAGGCTTCACCAGTAAACTGAGAACATCCACTGGCAGTCTGGAGCGCGTTACGAAAAATGGATTCGTAAAGATCATGCAGAATTTCAAGGCCACAACAAGCCCAGCCACATCCACCTCGGCAACAGCAACTAGCACTACAGCGGGCCGAGACCATCATCACCACCATCATCATGCACATCACTCAACGGTGCATAGACAGGGTTCATTGTCATCAAATAAGACCGGTGAAGCGTGCAATTGCGGCTTGGCGGCTGCTGCTGCGGCCGCAGCTGTTGCTTCTCTCACCAATGGTAACGAGGACCAATCTAACAATAAGCCGAGACGCCATTCTCGCGAGTCCGGTTCCGATTCATCCAAAGACAGCAGTCTGCAGTCAGACACTAGTGTTGAATCGGAGGACAGCTTTGCTTCGGTTATATTCATTCCAAAACCTGAGCTCCAACAGCAACAACAGAATCAGCAGAATCCCCAACTGGCAGCTCAAAAGCATCAGCAGCAGATCTACCATCACCAGAACTCGAATAGTAGCAGTAGTAATAGCAGTAGCAGCTGTAACGGAGCGCACAGTAGCACCTGCAACAGCTTAACCCTGAATAACAGCCTCAGCAGCAGTAACTGTAGAAACCGTATACCATCAGTGCCAACATCACCACTTATAATGCCGTGCCCGCCAACGCCAGCGCACTCGCCGGCGGCAGCGTATACGGTAGTGACATCACCTCCGCAAACGATGTCTGCGGTTCAGGCGGCCATGGCAATGCTAACACCACCCAAGCTCGTCCAAAAGGCTACCAAAACGAATACAGGATCAATACAGGAAAAATCTCGCTTCACTTTTGAAGAGGATCATATCCAGCAACTAGAGGGTTCGACGCCCGATGTCCCGAATGGCCATACGCGAGTGACAACGATTGTAATCGACAAACCGGAGCCTGTCGCAGCGGCATCACCGCCTTCGGCAAGAATCACTCGACAAACTATCAAGGATTTGCCGCCAATTCCAAAGTTTCGCAAACACCAGTCCCTACATAAGCCCGGGTACGCGATAGTTCGACGCTCATCAGCGACGGCTCCGTCAGTTCCCAAGTTCTTATCGCTGGAGCTGTTCAATCCCGCCACAGATGATCTTGACAGCGACTCAAGTGAGCCCTCCTCGCCGGATTCTATTGACAGCGTAATCAGCGCACCGAAATCGGCGTACGTGAACGGTAACGAAATAGACGAACCGGCGGCAGCGGCGCCTGTCAAAGGTGACATTTTGAAGTCTGATTTGCACATTAATGGTGACAGCACATCGATGGAGAATCTCAATCTGGACGATGATTCTGTGGGAAGTGTCCCCTATCCTAGGGCGGTAAATAAGATCCGCTCGGCAACACGTCAAGAGTGCGCCGACTTTGCGGAACAACTAAGTGCTCAACTCCTGCGGGAGCTAGATGATAAGAATCGATCCGACAAGGTAGAGTGCCGCAGCTTGGACGGAATTGGTGGTGATATTGGTGACTACATCGATGACCCGGTTATGGCGAATTTCCGAAAACGTAACGGTGATTTAACCGCGCTCCGGGATGAGTTGCGAGAACGCCGCTTAATGTTGGCGAATCTGTCAACTCAACCCAGCCTTCAACAGTCACCCAATTCGTCATCAACGTCTTCCCTATCGTCACAAACTCGAAGTCTGACAATTCATGAAGAAGACGAAGAAGAAGAACGTGAAGAAGCCGAAGGTAATAGCTCAAACAGTTACTCGTTGAACCTATACGACAACTATAAGATCTCCAAGTTTAAATACAAGCGGAACCGTCAATACAGCCTAAACCCAGAGACCGCTTACCTTCTCGACGATGGGGACAGCTCAGCACGAGAAGACGACGATGATGTGATTCTAGAAGAAGACGAAGACGTAAAGAGTGATGAGGGTGTACTGGATGAGGACGGCCCAGAAGAACCCGACGCGGAGGGATATGCCAAGAAGACAACACACAATACTATCAAGTGCGAGAATGACTCCCTGGAGGAGGACAACAAGAAGGAGGGATGTGGGGCAGTAGCCAATCGACAGTCAACAATCGAATCGTGGGAGCACTCGAACAGTTCAACTGCTTCATTGGACAGTCCATCACAGGGTGGAGCAACTACGCATCATAGGTACTACCATGTGTTTCGCGAAGGCGAGTTGGATGCGCTCATAAATCACCACGTGGCAAGCTTGCACATTGTGTCGTCTTATTATGAACGGGCCAGCTGGTGTGTGGTAGCGGAAAAAGTTCAGGTTTGGACCATTTGAGTGGAGAAAATGTACATATGAGTATTTATGAGATTTTCAGTGAAAGTTTTTAAATTGGCTAAACAATTATATTTATGTCAAATTAAGTTATTTTGTTTTTAATTTCTTTTTATATAATATGCGGAGTTGCCAGCACTATTATTGAGGTAGTCGAATTGAGGCTGTAGGCTAACAGATATAACGACATTAATGACAAGCGAAAAAAAGTGTTGATTCTAAACAATATGTAATGCTTTCTTTTAAATGGAACGAAATGCTAAATTTCAGTATCAAATTGTCAGACGCTTGAGTTGGGAAGCGAAGAGTAACAACGATTCTAGCTAACTGGTTTCGACCCTGACAATTTCTGTTGGGAAATTTTGTCGAATTTCAGTTTATAAATTATTGTTTGATGGAATAATAATGACAATATTTTGGGAGGAATGATAGCTATTTCGAACTACACCACACGATGATTCGTCATCAGACTCCTTTTAAGTGATTTTTGTTGAATAGTTTTTGAATTCTGACAGTCCGTATAGACTCTTGTCAGCAGAATGGCAGCGATTTAAATCTAATACATTAGTTAGCATCCGAGTTCAGTCAAAGATGTACCCTGCAGATGTATGCGAAATATATAACAAGGAAACTTGCTGAACGCTTTCCTGGCTTCTTATTATTTCTCCTATTCACAGCATTCACAGCAAACGCTGCAAAGTATGTCAAATTGTCAAACTGAAATTTGCAGGACCATTCTATTATGCAGGTTGCTATAAAAAGACACAGGAAACCCGACAGTTTGCCTTTACCCGACAGTTGGCGACGAGTTCATCTAAGAATCCTAGACGACACTTATTTTGTATGAAATGGTTTACTTCACAACGAACGACAATAAAGCGAATAGCTGGTGATTCGCCAAAAACCAAACGGAGGAAAAAAAATGCGAACAGTTTGTTATTCTATTAATTAGGTGTAAAAGGGAGCTGGCTGTGTGTGTGCAGCCCATGATATTATCTGTCAAATAATTTTTTATTCTGTGCTTGTAGTAGGTATTTGATTGAGTCCTCTTTGTTTCCCCATCAGGAACTATTCGCTATCGCAGTATATTTTACAATGAAATTTTAAAATAAAATAAAGAAAAAAAAAAATAATTCAGCAAATTTACAACGACTATTGCGTTTGCCTTTTTATATTGCATAATTTACTGTGTTCTTTACAAATAAAAAAAAGTACATATACATTTATTTTCCTTGCAAATATTTGTTTCATTAAAATCTTTGTAAATAAACTATCGCTAACTATTTTAATAAATACAACAAAACAAAAATAAGGTGATCATTTAAATAAAGCAAAAAAAAAAACTTCTAGATTCTTGCCTAACGATTCAAAACAACGCTGAATAGATTTAAAGAAACAAAAAATAATATTTTACATTAAATTTAATAATAACAATATTGAAATGATGCTAATAGCAAAGTATCCAACTTATCGTAGTTTTGTATATATCAAATTGTATTTGTTATTCTGTCTAAGAACATTTTTTTATATCAATTCAAATAAGAAATTAATTTCCCCCCTCTTAGAGTTTTTAAGCATAATATAACAATAAATCTTTTAGATTTTTTATATAAAAGAAAAAGTATAACTTTTTAATGTTAATTTTGTTATTTAAGAAAATAAAATACAAATATTTAATTTTATTTTTCTTATAAAAGAAGACACATTTACATAGTATATAAAATATATTATATATACACTCATTATAAAATAAAGAAACAAAAATAACTAAATAGCACATTTCAAATTATTGCATTTATATAATTTATATATAGAAAAAAACAAAATTAATAAAATTAACAAATAAACAGACTCTGACTATAATTTTTTTTAACTTATTATAAAATATTATCAGTAAACCAAAACAAAAAAAAATATTCAATTTATAATTGTTTTGATCTTAAAAAAAAAACTGCTGTGTAAATATAATTAAAAACTGATAACGAACATTTTAATAAAAATAATCCAATATATATAGCTATATACATATACAGATTTCGAAAAGAAATAAGACACTTTTGCCTAAAAAGAAACTTCGAATATAACCTTAGTTATTTTGTTTTTACATTTTATTTACTAATATTTTTGTTTGTAAATCAAATCAAATATTTACAAATATAGTATTGTTGCTAGTGAATAAAAGTATAAGTAAAAAAATAAAACACTATCTGAAGTAAAACAAAATGGAAATTACATTTTTTGCCTACATAAAGTATTTAAAAACTATATTATAGAGAGAGAATATAATAAATTATATACATACAACATATTAAAAAAAAAAAAACTATATCCTTGCAGTAAATGAACATAAAAATGTTGAACAAAAACTATTATTAAATTAATTAAAAATGAAAAAACTGACCACACACTCACTTTTTCTTATAATTTAAATGGCATCTTAAAGTATAAAAAACAAAACTTATGTGAATTTATATATATCAGAAAAACTTAATAATATAATGATTGTTGAATTGTAACTTGTAGTTAGCATAAATTATGTTACATGTGCGTGTGTGTATGAACTGGCTAAATAGAAAAATTAATATTATTTAACAAAAATAAATAGCTAAACACAAAGATAAAAAGTATATATAGGTCTATACATATATATGAAAATGCTGATAACTTTATGAAATAAAAACAAATTCTATAAATCTATAAAAAAAAATATCACTTCTTCTCTTTTTTTGTAAGACAAAATCGATTCGAATACTTAGATTGGTAAGACCGTAAGTATGCATTTCAGTAACACGTCAAAAGTTCCACAGGAAACTTATACGTCTTATTCATGTGCTCATGAAGTCCTTAGTGAATCTATAGCTATACATTTCCCATAGTTGCTGTGAGTAATGGACCAGTACAGTATTGGTTGAGGCCAGGACAGGACATAGGGCGAATGTTCTTAATACTATGTTCCCACCAAACGAATTTCGTAAAATTTCTCCAAACCTCCGAGGTTTCGCCATACATTTTTGTCCAATTTTATGCACTTTACAGAAGCGAAAAGAAGATTGTTGGTCCGTCCGGAGGATCACCTTCAAAATGGCACCTATACGACAAAGTCCAATTGCTAGGTGGCATGAAACTGTTTAATTAGGAGCTATTGGTCGAGGACAGTATCGTGTCAGGTAATTAAGAATTTAACATTCTTTTATTTGAAACCACATAGGTACATATGTATTTATGTTTATTATTATATAGGTGATGAAGGCATGAACTCCGAGACGGGCATTACAGAAAGTAAGAAAAATTATAGCATTATTTTATTTTAAGTAATGAAAGTGATTCACATAATGTAATGTATTTATATTATTCTATAGATGATGATTCAATGGCACCCGGGACAAGCTCTTCCACTAACAGGGCATCACCGCGAGCTGCAAAAAAACGAAAGGGAAGTGAAAGTGAGAATCTCGACAAAGAAATTAAAAAAAAAAAGGTTGAAAATAATTCAACAAACAAGCGAACAATTCATTGAAATTGAAAAAGAACGAAACGAACATTTAAAATCGTTAATAAATATTTTAAAAAACTAAAAAAGGAATTAATTGTGTTCTTACCTGATACGTAGTTGCTGATAGCATTTCTAATATTTTCAGCCGAAGGGTTGGTGTCTGTTATACGTGAAACATACTCGGGTTGCTCGGGTAATGAAGCTCCCTCTTCTTGGAGCAGCCAATGATTATTTATATGGTCATTGTGCACATTTAAAAAGTTGTGCAAGACGCAGGAGGACTTCACTACTAAGGAAGTGTTATCTATGTGATTGTCTAACCCTTTGCCAATTCTTCTGAATCGCGCTTTTAAGTGCTCGAACGCGTTCTCAACAACCCTTCGGCATTTTGATAATGAGTAGTTGAAATTTTTTTGTTCGGCGGTTGCTGTTAGGCTATATGGGTATGGCTTCATAACCATTTCCGAAAAGCGGAATGCGGAATCCCCAATCAGAACCACGGGAACATCAATGCCACAAATATTCTTGGAGCTCTCCTTCAGAATGGGGTTTTGGTGTTGTAATTTTAAGTTGGAACTCTCAAATATTTGCGAGTCATTGCAACGACCTGGGCTACCGACGTTGACGTAAAGGAATCTATATCTACATATAAATACATACATATTAGAATCTTAACAGATATAAACTATATTAACAAACCGGTAGTCCACTGCAGCGAAAAGAACTGTCGAGTACCATCCTTTATAATTGTAATAATCCGTGGCATCTTCGGCAGACGGTTTAACCTTAATATGACAACCATCTAAAGAATGAAAGTGGTATAATCTTTCCTCTGCGTACAACATTTATCTTACCAATAGCGGCGAAGCATTGTGGAAATCCTAATTTTTCGAAACCACGAACATTTTCGTCTATTAATTGCCTAGTAAGTGGATAAAAATTTAAATACTTCGGCTGTAGGACATTCCACACTTCTTCACAAAATGATTTTACAATTTTGCAAACTGATGATTTTTCAACTCCAAACAGACTTGCGATACATCGGTATTCCGCGGATGATCCTAGAGCGTACAAGGCGATAGCCACTCTCTTTGGCAATGGAATATATTTTCTATAATTTGTATCTCGCTTGGCGATACCTTCGAGCTCATTGCAAAGCAAGTTAAATACTTCTCGCGACATCCGAAAGTTTTCTTTAAAGAAATTATTGTCATTTTCACAAACATCCTTCTCCCAGAAAGTGCTTTTACGTGACTGCAAATAAAATTAGTTCAAAAAGGGTTGAAAATCATAATTAGGAACATATACTTACCTTTGTCCAAACTTTTCTTGATTTCTTGCGATTTTGAGCTTTTTTCCGTTTTCTTATTAAATGTAAGAGTTTAAGAACTTGTACATTTAGCATTGTAATGAATTGACTTTTTTGTACTGCAATATCACCTATAAATGCTGCAATTATTTCCTTTTTTTGTTCAGAACTCATTTTTAAGCGATTCCTCTTTCCAACATTTATTGTCAACTATCAACAAACAGCGGTTTTGACAGACACTTCAAAATTGACAGCTGAAAACTCACTTCAACTCGGTGGGAGCGTTTCACAAGGTTTCGTTAAAAGTTCAGCGAAACCTCGCGGTTTCAGTTTGGTGGGAACATGGCTAAGAATTCTCCCGCAATTCGACGAAACTCATACGGAATAGCTAAATGTCAACGTATTTAGGGAGTATGCGAATAGAAGAGATTAGCTATCTAAAATTCCTGAGGAACTGTATGAACATTCATGTTTATGTATTATAAAGTATACAATCTATCGTAGGTAGCTTTAAAAAATCATAAATTGAACAGAAATTAGCAATCACGTAGCTGTCTTCAATTATTAATACCTACCACCCCATTATAAAACATCCGCTGTATGAGTTTGAAATGAGCCGCCCCTCACCAGCTGCTGTTACTTTTCTTCCAATTTGACAAATAAACATTTTCATCCGGCTTGGTGCAATTCGCAATATTTTATTTTATAAAAATCTCAAGAAAACGCTTTCGATTAAATTCTAAACTATCAAAACACAATGGCTGCTAGCCAAGACGCGTGTTACATCTCACTTCTCGGTTTGGCAGAGTACTTTCGCACCTCTAACCCACCAAATGTGAAAAAATGCATTCAATGTCTGCAAGCGCTGTTCACTTTCCAGCCACCGTCGAAAGTGGAAGCTCGTACTCATCTACAAATGGGTCAAATCCTAATGGCCTACACAAAGAATATCGACTTGGCACGCAATCACTTGGAAAAAGCATGGAAACTCTCGGAGAATCTACTTAACTTTGACGATGTGAAATTCGATACGGCCAGCCTATTGGCACAATTGTATTTGCAAATGGAACTTGGTTCTCTAGCGAAGGGAATCCTGAGAAAGGCTGTAGAATTGTCACAGAATAATGTGTATTGGCATTGTAAGTTACTTTTGCAATTGTCGCAGATTCACGCCACTGACAAGGAGTACAGTTTGGCGTCAGAGTTGCTTGCGGTTGGCGCAGAGTCTGCCGAAGAGGCAAACGCGACTTATTTAAAGGTTTTGTTTCTGCTTAGTCGTGCGATGATTCTTATGATTGAGAGGAAAACGAATGATGTACTAACGCTGCTGAACCAAGCAGGCTCCATTATTGACAACAACATCATAAATCCACATCAAAAGGAGTACCTTAAGGTATTCTTTTTGGTACTGCAGGTTTGTTACTATCTAGCTCTGGGACAGGTGAAGACTGTGAAACCAAGTTTGAAGCAGCTTCAAATGAGCATTCAGACGATAATGGCTCCAAATTGGCCGTCAGATGATGTCATTTTTGGACAGAATCCGCTGGAGATGTTTGTCTGGCTACCCAAGGAACAGCTGTATGTTCTGGTGTACTTGGTAACCGTGTCCCATTCAATGATGGCAGGATACATGGACAAGGCGCAGAAATACACCGAAAAGGCGCTGACACAGATCGAGAAACTAAAGTCACAGGACGACAAGCCGATCCTTTCAGTATTCAAGATCATCCTACTCGAGCACATTGTCATGTGCCGCATGGTAATGGGTAATCGTGAGTTGGCTATCACTGAAATTGCCGCTGCCAGGGATGTGTGTTTGGCCACGTCGAATAGGAATTTGTTGCGTCGTCATTCAGCGCAGTTGCACTGCTTGCTTGGGCTATATTCCATGTCGACGAGCCTTTTTGACTATGCAGAGCGGCAATTTCTTGCATGTGTCAACGAGACTGCTGAGAGGGATCTCAAACTCTTCGCTAATCTAAACTTGGCCATCATATACCTGAGAACCAAGCGCGATCAGGACTTGAAACAGATTTTGGATTCGGTTTCCACTGAGAACACGCATTCGTACAGTTCGCAGGCGCTGATGGGTGGATTCTACTACGTCCAGGGGCTGCATGCGTTCCACAAAAGCAGTTTTCATGAGGCAAAGTGAGTGCGAATCTCTGTTTTTTTTTTTTGAACTCGTGTCATGTTCTTTCTGTTTTTTTAGGCGATTTTTACGTGAGACACTCAAAATGGCCAACGCCGAGGATCTGAATAGGCTCACATCGTGTTCGCTAGTGCTGCTGAGTCACGTCTTCCTTAGCATTGGCAATTCCAAGGAGAGCATGAATATGGTGACGCCGGCAATGCAGTTGGCTTCGAAGATACCCGACATTCACGTTCAACTGTGGGGCAGCGCCATCCTCAAGGATCTCCATCGAATGTCAAAGGATGCACTGCATGAGAAGGAGGCCTACGCAAATCACGTCAAGTACTCTGAGAACCTAATTGCGGACCAGAGAAAATGCGTAACCATGCCGCAGCACACCCTTATCAACTGGTTTAATGGGGAGCCGATGGTCACTTCGGAAACTTTGACATCATCAGTTGGACAGCCCTCCACCTCCACCGGACAACATATGGTCATCGTGACCCAACAACAACAGCCCTATGGACAGTTTTAAACATGATACGTTAGTACGAGTAGGTTAAGGGGAAGCTGTAAGGGTTTCTTGAAATAAAAGTCGAAATGCTATGCTATGTTGTGTTGTTTTCCTTAATTTTTACTAGCTTATGCACTAACTTAGCTTACAGGCTACTTAAGCTACACCCCAATGAAGGAGTCGATGTTGCTGGAACAGTGTTCTTCGCCCTAAACTCTCAGGTTCTTCTGTCGGACGCCCGCCGCTGCCGCAGGTCGTTTAGCATTTGCCAGTCTCCTGCCAATGTGGGTACGTCCTTCACACCTTATTCGCCACTGTAGTCGTTGTTCTCGCTGGAACACTCTTCAATGACGAACTGCAGGTGGTCTTCTTCGCCCGACGCAATGTCCTCCTTCTTTTGCTCCTCTGAGTTCTCATCCTCCTCCTGCGGCTCGTCATCGCGTATTTCACTGTCGTCGACCATATCTTGCTCCTGCTTTACGTCCCTGTGGGTCTTCATATGTGTCCGTAGGGTACCCGATTGATGGAACGCCGAACCACATACCTGACAAACATACCGCCTCTCCCCCGTGTGGGTTCGCATGTGGATTCCGCAGTCACTCTTCTGCGCAAATCCCCGTTGGCAGTAAGTGCATTTGAACGGCTTTTCACCAGTGTGTGTCCGTCGGTGGTTCTTCAGCGTATTCAAAGCGGTAAACCGCATGGGACAGAATTCGCAGGCGTAGGGTCGCTCTCCCGTATGAATTCGCTTGTGCTTTACCAGAGAACTGGACGTGGTAAACGATGCCTTACACACAAAACAGACGAACGGATGGTCCCCTGTATGGCTGCGGACATGTGAAAAGAGTTCGCCCTTACTGACGAACGACCGGGGGCACTGCTCACACTTAAACGGCTTCGTTTTGTTGTGCCGCATTACGTGCTGCTTCAGATTAGCATTCTGGCTGAAGCTTTTTCCGCATATAGGACAGAGGAAAGGCCTCTCGCCGCTGTGAATCCGCATGTGGTCCTTCAGAGTCGAGACCATTGTAAAGACTTTATTGCAAGTAGGGCACTGGTTCCGCATCTTGTGCTGCTCTCGCTTGTGCGTGTCGAGCTCTTGCTTGCTGCTGAATGTCTCGAAACAGACATCACAGTCACAGTCCACCTGCTTGTGAGTTCGAACGTGAGCGCGCAAATTCTCTTGGGATATGAAAACCTTATGACACGTTGGGCAGGTGTACTGTTTCTTAGTACATTTGCCCATCTTGATGTGGATATTGAGAGACTTTTCGAGAGCAAATCCGGCTCCACAATTCGGACAGCGATGTTCGAGCACCGGCTCGTTATACATTTCCTTCAGAAGCGGCTGTTTTTCATCGTCTTTGTTCTCAGAGACTTCGCTTGAGTGGTATTCCACATGGAATTCTTCAACTTCATCTACATTCTGAATGGTATCCTCCCCCAAATGACCACCTTTGATGGAAACTATCATCATTGGCTCTTGCTCGACGATCTTGTGATGCTTTTGCATGTGCTTGGCTAGATTTTTTCGGTGAACAAAGGACATGTGACAATGTGTACACTTGATTTCCGTTTTCTTTGTAGATGAGTGCTTTGTATCAGGCTTACGATCTTTGAAATCTTCAACATCTTGTTCAATTTCTTCGGGTGGCTCTGTGATGAATTTATCGAGTATCTCTTCAAAGTCTGCAGAGTCTTCAATGTCTTCGACAGTGTGTTTCACATCGACACCCTCATTCGCCTCATCATCACCATCATCATCTTCATCATCATCATCATCATCTGAATCAAGGACAAAGTATGCTGCTTGCAAATCTTCCTCATTTTGTACAGAGTAAATCTCGTGCATTTCTTGCGATTGTGCCGATTCAACTTGCTCCTGGTTAAGTATTCGCATGCTGGTGTCAGCTTTTAGTTTCTGTGGTCTCTTCTCATCCGGCGGACTCTCCACGGCTTCTGATGTAATAATTTCCTGCTCGGGAATTGGTTCAATCTTTTCATCGCTAATACTAAGCAGCTGCCTGAGTGTTCTATCGGAGTTGTCACATTTCATTTTGAAAGAGTAGCATCGATTAATTTCGCTAATGCATGCGAGGCAAACCTTCTCAGGCATCCCATCGGATCTGTTGGGCTAGAAAAAAAAAGAAATCTTTGTAGGGACTGCCACAAACTATTTCATGGATTGTACTCACTGCAGTACTTGTTAAATCTCCAAGCATATCTGCAACACATCCACTTCCACTGGAGCCTTTACTATCGTAGATGGACAAAAGTCCACCGTCTAGCGATAGACACGTTCGACAGATTTTTATAATTTCTAGCGCCATTGTATTACTTGCACTGTATTACTGTTCTTCTCCAAGCAATTTTTCCAATTTTAAGTATATTTTAAACAACTTTTAAGTAAATTTATTAGTTCAACCAAAAATTTAACTTTGTTGGGCATCAAGCTCTGACTCTGACAGACAGCAACGCAAGTGACAGTTGAGATTATTTTCCTCCGGTACATCATTGCCAGGTTGCAGTGTTTTTTTAAGTGGGTGCATTCAAGCGTCCATTTATGATGGCAGTCAAATATAATTTCGGTAATTGGCTACCAGTATAGTACATACCTAGATGACAATGGTGGTATGGATTTGTACTGGGATACACAAAACACATGCCTTCCCATAACTTTTATTCCCATGAACGAATTGGCTACACACAAAAACAAGGCGTCAGTGCAATGAAATAGAATTTGGCAGGTAAAGAAATGGTAAAGCCGAAGCGGACGATCAAATAAATAAATAAATAAAGCAAAGCAAATATCAAATGAGGAATGAGGATTTGTATCCGATTCTCCCCGGAATTAATACCCCTGTCTGTGAATACGTGAAATGTCAAAATCAATGGCGGCAAGGGTACGTCCATAGTGAACCAGCTTCTCGCTTTCTCGCTTACCAGCTTTCCGGCGAGATTCACGCAGGTACTTAGAGCGTGATTGTAGCAGGTGATGATCATAGTGAACATCGCGCCGGTGGTTTTTTCTTCAGTCAAGGTCATGTTAAAGCCGGAAGCGGGTTCACTATGGACGCGCCCATTCATCGCTAGTTTTATTTTTAAGCAGCGTGAATAAGCGGCTGGAAAGCGATAAAGCGAGAAGCTGGTCAACTATGGAGTATGGACGTACCCTAATGATTATTCCATGATATACCATGGGCCTAGGATTATTCAAGTATGCGTGCGTTAATGGCGCTCCTTTGATTTTGTACAGCACCAATTCATGAAAAATCCTGGGCACGCAGGTAGCTTGTACGTAAGCAAAGTCCGTTATGTGGGAGGAGTCGAAGGTCTATTCAATGCGGTTTGTGATAGCATTATGCCCAAAACACATGTGCAGAAATTCTGAATGCTTCACTGCATGCAGTACTGCAGATGAAACACATGTGCAGAATTCAATTTGCAGCGGTTGCTGTCAATGAGGGGAAAAAAATGTGAGTGAAACAAAGACGACAAATAATTCCCGTCTCTCTTTGCCTCGTATGCATCAGTAGCTAAATTTAAAAATTCGATGCTGCCATGTCTACTTAATTTAACTCACTGCGTTGCTATATGCAGTGGATATAGAAATAGAGACATGTTGCAGTGCTGCGATGGCTGCAGAATTTACATTTGTTTCACCACATAAGAACATGTGTATTCTAATCCTGCTGCGCAGTGAATTCTGCACGTGTGTTTTGGGCATTATGAGAGAAATTATCTCCTGTGGAGTTGGGGTGTTACTTTGTTGTCATAAGGTGTATTTTTTTGAAAATCTATAGCTAGCTCACTTTTACTTTTACATGCAAAACCAAAAGTGAATATTTACAAAACCAAAAGTGAGTATAACAAAACCAAAAGTGAGTATAATAGTACGTTTACACCGCACCTAAATTCATCATTTCGACTAAATGCAGCATTTCAGGCCAAATGTTCAGCATTTCGGCATATATTTTCCAGCATTTCGAAATGTTGAATTTCATCGCTGCATTTGCAAGTATGTCAAATCGAACAAACCTCATTTTGATGACTTTTGAGTTCACTGACAAAAAAAAAACCGCTGTAAAAAAATCCGATGAAGAATTTTTTGTTGTAGGTACATATTTAATATTATTTATTAAAGATTGTATTTAATATGTCTGAATTATCCCTTTTAACATTTTGCATGTAAAATTAAAAGTGAGCTAGCTATAGATTTTCAAAATAATACGCCTATAATTTCAAATAAATTTGATTTTGACAAATAAAAAACGACTTTTCGTTTTAATTTGCTGAACTCGGTCTGTTGAGTGTCACAAGTCACAATTCACAAACTGACAGTTCAATTTGTTTGAAGCTGCTTGTGGCAAAAAACAAAAATCAAATCTTCGCCTCGATTGTATCTGTATGAAATGTTGTTTATACTTCACAATAAGGTACATAAAATAACTTATAAAAGTTTTATAGTACAGCGCGTTTCAATTCACTTGGCCAACCGTCGGTTGCGCAGAGAGAGGATTTAAGAGAATTTACAACACAAAAACAAAATACACAGAAACCTGCGCAGTAGAATGGCCAAGTGAATTGAAACGCGCTGTAGTACTAGTACCAACATGCTGCAAATCATCTGTCGGACGTGCCTAGCACTGGACGGGGAATTTTCGTCCATCTATGAAAGTAAAGCCACCTGTGGCAGCAATTGTGTAGCAGATATGCTGGGAGATCTAACAAGCCATACAGTGAGTAGAATTCACAAACTTGCACCCCATAATAAGGAAGTGTATGTTTGTTTCAGCCGAAGAAGTTCGATGGAATGCCCGAAATGGTTTGCCTTTCATGCATGAACGAAATTAATAGATGCTACTTCTTCAAAATGCGGTGCCTAAACTCGGAATCGATGTTGATGCAGTTCCTTGAAAGCTGTGAAGAATCCCACGATACTACTACAGATACAGACACTGTGTTCGAAAAGAACAGAGAGTGCATACTCCCTCAGGAGCAAGTTGATATCGCAGACGTTGACTTTGTAAAAGCCGACGAAGAGGCGTATGTTGTCATTGACTTAAACTTAAAGGATGCTAGTGAACGTTTGGAACTTCAACATGAGGTGGAGGCCGGAAGATGCATACAGGTTAATACGCCAGATGT
Organism: Cheilosia scutellata; assembly: GCA_955612985.1. Lineage (NCBI taxonomy): Eukaryota > Metazoa > Arthropoda > Insecta > Diptera > Syrphidae > Cheilosia > Cheilosia scutellata. The sequence goes on from OY015312.1 coordinate 118,446,416, forward strand.
TGAATTCGTGGAAAATGACGAACCATGTATTCTAATCGATTCGGAGGAGGAGTGTGAAACTTTCCAAATTGAAAAGGTGCAATTAGATTTGCCCTATATTAATAAAGAACAGGGGAATGTAGCTAACGCAGACGTTTCGATTGAAAGTATTCAAAATGATGAGGCCAGAGGGTGCACGTCAGATGTTGAATTCGTGCAAACTGTCACGGAGTCTTATGTTGTCATTGATTCAGATGAGGAGAGTTTAAATGAGGTAGGCAAACATCAGGTGGCGAAACATTTGGAGTTGCTTTGTACGAATGAAGACGATATTCGTAAAGAAAATAACCGAAATGCTGACGCTGAAGAGTGCATTCTCCCGCAGAAGCAAGTTGATATCCCAGACGTAGACTTCGTGAAAACTGAGGAGGAGCCATATGTTGTCATTGATTTGGAGTGCGAGAGCGAACGTTTGGAAATAAAGCATGAAGTAGAGAAGCATATGAATTGGCTCTCTAGTGATGCAGACATTGGAATTGCTGAGGCTACTGAGTGCATACTTCCTCAGGTTGATGCGCCAGATCTTCGATTTATGGGAACTTTCGAGGATTCGTATGTTGTCATAGATTCAGAAGAAGAGAGTGAACGTTTAGAAATTGAACATGAGGTAGACTATCAAAATAAACAAAACGAAAATGTAGATAATGCAGGCATTCGAAATACGCAAACTGTCGAGTCCAGATCGTGCATACTTCCTCAGGTTGATGCGCTAGATGTTGCATTTGTGGAAAGTAACAAGGAGTCCTACATTCTGATTGATTCAGATGAAGAGAGTGTGATTGAACATGATATGGAGGGGCATACACCACACAATTCCGGCGAACAAGATTCCCAAGCGACTGCGAATTATATCAGCCATCAGGAGGATAACGAGGCTGCCAATGCAATCCGTCAAACTAAACACAATGAAATCTCCGAAGACTTTAGGAACATCTTCGATTATTTCGATGCCGGCGGTGGTGAAGGCGAGTCGAACCAGTATGGGCCAGTTGACGGCGAAAATCCACTTCAGTGCCCTCAGTGCACAATGACCTTCCTGGAACCAACGAATCTAAGCCAGCACATGATGTATTGCGAAATAGTCCGACCGGACAAATGTACAAAGGATCAATGCACTTCCTCAACATACCAATTCATTATCAGCCGAGGTAGCGTCAATGTCGAACGTGACAATGTCAGCGGCAGTAACGAAACATCCACCTTCAAAGAACAACTGTCGGAAACCAACGTGAATAGTGACAAGAAACTGCACCGCTGTCCCATTTGTCAGGAAGGCTTCTCACATAAGTCGCTTTTGACGTATCATATGCGCCTTCATCTCGGAGGTTCACCATTCTACTGCTTTATTTGTGACAGGGGCTTTTCTAGCAAAAACAGCCTTAAGCAACACACCCTGCGACACAGCGATAATAGGTCGATTAAATGCGAAGAATGCTTAAAATCGTTCTACTCTATGAAGGACTTAATCTTACACAAGCCTATGCACACAGGTGACTCTCCATATCTCTGCGACCTCTGCCAGCCGACTGACAAGTACTCAGATCAGAAGGAGAACGAGGGTGTCAGAGTTAAAGATGAACCCGATGTCGATATGAGCACTGACATTGTTGCCGAGAAGGATCCTTCTTCATCATCTACACAGGAAAAAGAACTGTCCTTTGTTGCTCCCACGACTGATAACGACGAACAAAATTGCGCACGCCTGAGAAGACAACTGTATATGCAAGCACATCGGTGTACCAATTGTGGGGCGGGATTTGTAAAGGAAAAATCCCTGGAAATTCACGTTAATCAATTCCAATGCAGCGGCAAGCCGTTCTTTTGCAGCAACTCCAAGTGTCAGAAATCCATTTCTTTAAGCAGCAGAACTCGTCGAGTTAGCACTACCACCTGTGACATCTGCAACCTAGTATTCGCGAACAATAATGATCGCTTTAAGCATGATCTAGAAAACCACACCGTAAGAAATCAGTGTCCAATCTGCAACAAAATTTGCACAACGGCGCGAAGACTCAAGGATCATATGTGCGTTCACGATGATGAGAGGCCATTTGTTTGCCTTATCTGTGACAGCACCTTTGTTAGGAGTGGAGGCCTGAAAGAGCACATTCTGCGGCGGCACAAAAAGACAAAGCCATTCAAATGCAAAAACTGCCCACGATCGTTCGTCAGCAGCAGGGAACTTGAAATACATTTCCGCATACACACAGGTCAGCGTCCCTACGCCTGCCAACTCTGTCCGAAGCGGTACACAACATATAATCGTTTAAAAATCCACCGCCAGAGGTGTTGTGAAGTAGAGAGTAGCACATCGAAAACGACACGTTTAAAATCATGTGATCTGGAGGTAAGGGATGACACCACAGGAGACGCGAATATTGAGTGCATGGATGTGGACAAGGACGACGTTATAATAACGACTACAGTAGACAATAGTTTGTAAGGTAAATTCATAAGCCACAGTGAAATAGATTTTTCTTTGATACTGCAATTCTTTACATCTTTGGAAGACTGTCGGTCGTCTAGGGGTAGAGGTAAGTACAGCGCATGCCAAATGGTTTTAGTTTTAGCCGCCGTTTATGAGAAATACAAAATGCACACTTGTATGGATGTAGCAAGATTAAGCTATAACAAACGTTTATAAATGTACGAGTATATACACCAACAGGTAAGTTTACGGACTCATTCGAACTCGTCTTCCCTTTTACACACGGGCTCTTTTTGAAGTTTGTGTTGTTGCAAATGCTTTTGCAGGGTGTGACTCTTGACAAATCCCCTAAAGCAAATCGGGCACACATATGGCCGTACGCCGGTGTGCGTCCTCATGTGAATACTGAAGTCGCATTTCTGACTATACGCTTTGTTGCAAATTTCACACTTGTATGGCTTCTCGCCGGTGTGTGTCCGCATGTGCAGCTGCAGTAGGAATACTCTCGAGAACTTTTTTCCGCACACTTTGCACAGATGGGGCTTCTCGCCGGTATGGGTTCGCATGTGCACTTTGAGATTACTTGATTCGACGAAGGGCTTGCCGCACACCTCGCACTCCCAGTCAAATTGGCCAGCATGTCTGGAAAATGATAAAAAATGAACGACCGTCATGCTATGAAAATACAAACAGAAACTACCTTTTGAGATGAAGTGTTAGAGCTGCTTGTGTTTTGAAGGATTTTGAGCACTCTGTGCATGAGTAGGGTCGGTCTCCCGTATGGGTGCGAATGTGGACTTTCAAATTTGCCTTGGTATTGCAGAGCTTGCCGCATGTATCACACTTCTCCCAAGTCTTTCCTTTGCTTGGGTACGGTTCTGTAGTCTGGATGGTTGTGTCGTCCAAATGAGTGTTTTGGCAATGCGTCTGCAAAGACTCGATCTTGGTGAAGGAATGTCGACAGTGCAGGCATGTGTGTAGCTTCCCTGTGAATTCCGGATGTGTTCGCAAATGACGACTGAGATTATCGTGATTACTGAATGCCGCGCCACATTCGTCGCAATCGAACTTTAATGGGGCTGGTTGTTGAATTTTTTTCTTTGTTTTTGTCTTTACTTGGATGGAAACAGATGAAGAAGAATCTCTTCTTTTTTTGACTGTGGGTACCTTAGATTTTTTCTTAGTTAGTGTCTCTACAGTATACCCATCGTAGTCGTTCTCATTGAAAACTAATTCATCTTCTGATTGGGGTTCAGTTTTGAATGGATCGCATTTGCTTTCGCTGATCATAGCATCGGTTTCAGTTTCGATGAAAACATTTTCAACATATGAATCTGATAGTACACTTTCTATTATAATATCTTCGCATTCCTGCTGCTCGACATTTGGTTCTTCGCTCCAGTCGATGCTTGTTTGTACTTTCTCCTCCACCTCTTCGATTATGATTTCATTGAGAATTTCCTCCGACATAGTTACATACGGATTGGCTTCGATCCCATAAACTATATCTGTTGTTTCTTCTTCTTCCACTTTGCCCATGATTTGTTCAAGAAGTTCATTTGATTTGGCGCATTTTTCACGAAATTTTGCTGCCACCAAGAGTTCTTCGGCGCAAACTTTACACAAATATTTGGGAAGATTATCTGAACGATCTACCTGGAAAATGATTTACAATATTACATTCATGTAGGGAAAATGTTTGTGAAATAAAACTTGTTCTTACAACCAGTCCACCACATGATTCGAGAAGTTCTACCAAGTTTGATTGGAAATCTTCGACTTCTTCGTAGATGTTGACCATCAATTCATCGATATTTAGGCACACACGACACGCAAGATCTGTTATTGATTTGTTATTCATTTTTCTAATGATTCAGATTTCATTAAAACAAAAATATAAATAAACTCGATTCGTTTTGGATAGTTAGTTTTGTTTATGTCAAAGAAATTTTGATGTTTTCAAAATAATAATCAGTTATGCCAAGTCTAGGTGAATTTGATTGCCCAATTACCATAATGGCTGCGTTCAGAATGCTTAAGTGCATAAATTTTCAGTGAATGATGCGATTTTAAAATAAATGAAAAAATTGCAGAAATTTTATATTCGGTCCGAGGTGTCCGTCGAACGGAAAATTCTCCGATTTCATACGAATCAGAGGATATTTGCTTCGAGGTATTCTTCCGAACAGCTTTTCGGAGCTTTGCGTTTCAGTGCGATCAAGTGCGTTTTTATTGATATTTTTGACAGCTTCATACGAATTTCTTCCGATATGCTCCGACAGGAATTTGTTTATGATTTGCAGTGAAGTGTTAATAAATAAAAGCAATAAAGAAAAAAACATTTTAACAAAGTAATTGGATGTATTTGTTGCTTAAATTTGTGTTTCCAGGCCAAAAACAAACGAAAAAGCAAGCACTAAATAGTAAAACCCCTATGTACCACGAAAAAAAATCATGTCAAATCAATGCATTGTCGCATTTTAATTATTCTTTCCGAAGGCGGATACCTCGAATGTAAGTCGAGTCTCCGACGGAGTACGCGTTGCGAAGAATTCTCCGTTCCCGTTCTAGGGACGTTTCAGTTGGGTTTGTATAAATAAAAAACCTAACTGCAATTTTATTAATTAAACCTGATCAATTTTATATTAAATGGAGGTTATTTCATACATGAGATACATGTCAAACTCATATTTTTCGTAGGCACTTATCCAAATTCCAAATTTGCATTTGAAAATGGCAATATGAATATTCAAAAATTGACGCTTGGGTATAGTAGATTCAAAGTCGAAATTATCGTCGTCACTGTCGCTGTAAATCTGTCGCTCCGGGATATTCTTTAAGGTTTGAGAGTATTATAGTTTGAACGAATAATTGTTTCTGGGGCATCAAAATTAAAGAAAGGTGACTAAAAAAGGACTATAATCGATCACTACACAAAATGTTGCTATTTCTCCGAGACTCACTTCTTGGTTGTCGACGTCATCGGACGATTAACCTTCTTTTAAAAAATACGACTAGAGCACACGTTTTTCAAATTTAGAGCCAACAAACAATTTCAAGAAAATCAATTAATCAGTAGTGACTGATTAATTAGGGATTAATTTAATGGTTTTTATATCCCCAATCACTATTTATCTGAGCTGTCAAACATTGCCTGTGTTGTTAAAGAATTTACTATCAGCTGTTCTGGTTTTAAATGACATTTTATTTTAACACTGAATGCTCTTTCACACTTCCGCTGTATTATGTACACACATTTTTAAAGAAAATTCTTGAGATTGGCTGATAGCTTACAATACAAGTTTTTTTCGTATCAGTCCTTTATATCTTTCAAATATTTTTTTCTCTAATTTTTGTTTTCTGAATTTGCATCAAAATGAAACAAAAAGTTAGATAACGATTAATAGTTTACAATAATTATGTCCGCTGTACCTACCTATCAAAAATTTAAGGAACTCACTTCCTGAATGCTGTCATAAAAACCCTCTTCACGAATACTGTGGAATGCTTCCATTGCAAATGTCACAGGTACATTCGAAAAGTTTAGTATTTGCGTCGGGTCGAAACTAATTTTTTTGTGAACAAAAATTATTTATTGTTAGTACAGTTCGGTATAAACGTTGAAAAATTTGTTTTGATTTCAAAATCAACTGCAAGTTTCGCAAAGTGAAGTGCCATTTTCTCCTCTAAATATAATAGCATTTTTCGTGAGAAAATTCGTCAGAAATAAAGAATTTTTCACAACAATTGTAATGGTTTCGGTGTGCCGCTTGTGTGCGTCGTTAAAGAAAACCGAAAAGTTGACGTTTATTCGAGATAGCAACCATGAAATCTGTCAAAAACTGTACAAATGCTGCCAGCTCTCCATCGACTTAAAAGATGTACTTCCGAAAGGTGTGTGTCCGGAATGTGTTCGCAGTTTAAATACTTCTTTTGAATTCTACAAGAGGGTGCATGAATCACAGCAATCGCTGCGACAACTCCTCAACATCGGAAATGAACTACCTTCGGAAGAAGCAGAGGAAATGGATGTGGACGAAAACGAAATTTCAAAGGAAAAAACATCTTTAGCTGTGATGGCAGCTGTGGCTGCCTGCGGAATGGAGAAACTTCCCGATGAGACACCACCAACTGCGAATGAAGAAAATGAAGATGATGTTAATAGAGTTCTCGATGAAATACTTGGTGTTAAGGACGAACAACAGGTGTATTTGGAATTCGAATCAGGACAAGAAGATGATACACCCACTACTGAAAGAGTTTTAGAAGTGGATTCCGATGAGGTGAACACTCCAAACAGCATTCAAAGCATTATCATACCGGACACCAGCTATACTGGTATAGAATTAATCGAACAAGTCGGAGAAGAGGAAGAAGTGGAAATCGATTTCGATAACAACCACTATGAAATAATCGAACAAGAAGAAGAAGAAGAGGAAGAAATAGAAGATGTACCAGTTGAAGATCAGCAACAGTATGAAATACACGACAATGTAGTAGATGTGCTTACGAAGCCGTCAACCTCTTTGCCTGCTGCGAATATACCGACTGACACTTGGAGCGATTATCCATGGAAATGTGCTCGTTGCTTGGACACATTTATGTCTGCCGAACAGCTGGTCAAACATAATAGGCATAAGCACCTAGCACAGGTATCAGATACGGAATGGTTATGCGCAGATTGTCAAAAGTCGTTTTCGCGATATTATTCTCTAATTACGCACATTCGTCAGCGACATCGTTCACATTTGGCTCTTTATTGTGACGTCTGCAATAAAAAATGCAATTCATTTAAAGAATTGGAGCAACATCGAACAACTTTACATGCATGTGAAGAAAATCTCATCATGTATCTATGTGCGACATGTGGAAAAGGCTTCCACACAACCAACTCCCTGCAGATGCATGGCAAATGTCACCTGCCCGACGATCAACGATTGAAGTTTGATTGCCACTTGTGCGGTAAAAAGTTCCGTACGACAACAAGCTTAAAATTTCATTACAAAATGCACTCGGGTGAGTTTCACAAATTGGAATTTCTTTTAAACGTTTTTCATTAGACGATCAAATTTTTTTGTGGGAAGCTGGGTCTAAGTTGACCTGTTGCACCAACTATTTATTGGATCAATTTGAAATTTTTTCGATCAATAGAACGCGATCAATGTGAAAAGTAGTGACGTCTGTCAAAGTCCAATTTACCCACTCACCCACAGTTGTAGTCCGTGTGTCAATTGGGCTAAATAATTATCCTCGGATAATTTTCTGACACTTATGAAAGTATTGAAAGATAAGTTCACCAAACTCCAATCTTAAAACAGAGATTTATCGAATTTTACGCTATTAATTAATTGAAATTCAGTGTTTTATTTCCTCTTTAACATTCTAGCAAAACTCAAGCAAAGGAAAACGTAAAAAAAATAGCCTATAGGATAATTTATAATCTTGCTCCCGGAACAGAATAATTTTTTGACAGCTGAAAATTCGTTTTCCACCACGACAGTGTCTGAAAATTATCCGAGGATAATTATTTAGCCCAATTGACACACGGCCTTTAATAGACTTGCAGAACCTGCAGATGAATTAATCTATCTTTATTAGTTTTTGCATTCCAATTTCATATTCGTAGATGTCATTTTGACGATAAAAGTCTTACACATATTTATATTTTGATGTATTTTCAGGAACTCGTGACTATGTTTGCGATCAATGTGGGAAGAATTTCGTACAGAAGGGAAATTTAGAAGAACATTTGATAACACACTTAAACTTTACGCCATACGAATGTTCTTTGTGCAACAAATTGTAAGTAGATCTGTTCGATTTATATTTTTACCATTATTGGGTTTTTTTTATCGAGGAAGATAGCACAAGTGGTGGGTTGGCCATCCTTTGCCACAAACATCAGGCATGTATTTGGTTCATGACGAACTGTTACCTTGGAGAGACATCGGGAAGGAAGAGTCGCGAGTTAGGATAGTTAGTAGGGTTTAGTTTTAACGGGTGAAATTAGATTAGGTTAAATTAGGCTAGTTAGAATAAGTTCGCGAAATCTTCCTATTCTCTCTCGAGGGTATCGGCATAGGCCTTTGAACATTTTTCTTTACAGAACAAAGTAGAGTAGGTTTCTTCCTTTTATTTTGATAGATAAATGGCATGGATAAAGTTTTTGAGCAGGTGGTAAATGGTAAGGGGGCAAGAACACCCTCGTCCGACGAGCTCTAGCCGAGAAACCACTAGCATGACGCGCTCTCCTCACATTTGCCCAAGCCGCCCCTGTGGCTCGACCCTGGGTCACAACAATGGTAGTTGACACTAACTCGGTTTTGTTTCACGTCTGCAAATAGGGGTGCATTCCAACCAAAGAAACATATTTTTGATCTAAAATAAAACGTCATGTCACGTCATTATGTCATTTGCTATCAGTTTTGTGCCTGTCACTGTTTTATCTGTCACTTTTATACGATACGTAAAACACCTTATCTACCTATCTAATTTAATTGAGCAGTCTCACATCGTTAAGTAATACCCACCACTACAGTTCGCATCGTTGACAACAATGAGGTAAGAACAACTGTCAAAGTTATACCCATAATCACTTACAATGGGGGTTCTCCTCTATAAAATTAAATTCCCTCTAATTAAATTTGAAATCTCTACTCGTTTCTGGTGAAAACAAATATCATTTATACCCATGCAACAACACATTATAATTTTCGATGACATTAGCGACGTGCAAGGGTGTGAGTTCATGTGCGAACACTCGCTGAATGGTGCAAACAAAAACTTTGCACCCTCTAAACGGCAGCAGGAACACAACAACCAAACCAAAGTCAGAATAGTGACACTGCAACGCTGTCAAAGTATTTCTGACAAATAAAATACGCAATTTACGCCGTAAGTTTTGTAGCACTGTAGTTTTCAAATGAATATGTATGGGAATGAGTGTGGGTGAGTATGGAAGTTTGAAAGTAGACACCATATATGACACTTGGTGCATATAATATGGTTAGAAAGACTATATGTGTGTTTTAATTGCCATGAAAGGGTGGATGGTGGGGGCGCACTATCGGAAGAAAAACTTGGTTCATAATTTTCCGGCTTTACAGTTATATTCAATTGTTAACAAAAGCTGGAGTGGTTCCTTTGATATGGGACTTTTAGTGCAGCACTGACACTGATTGCAAAGGCCTGGCTTTTGAGTGTGTGTATGTGAGTGGTACTTTAAAAAATTTAGTACAGATTTCTGTTGTTTTTTGTTGTTGTTTTTGATAGGTTAGGTAGATATTTTGCTTTATTTGGATGTTACGGTTCAGTAAAGAGTTCAAGAAGTTCTTCTTCTAGTATTCTTGACATTTTTAGTCTTATGCTAAAATTAGAGTTCAACTAACGTAATCAAGGGCATTTAGACCTGTTTAAAAAAAAAGAGGACATCATCTTTTGCGAAAATACAGTCGAACTCTGTTATAACGGTACATTAACATTACACTATTCATACCACTTCGATACTGATCGCGCTTTCATTTACGAGACGGCAAATTTGATCAACCCTAGCTTAATTGCGATTGCCCTTGTGGGTGGTCTTGTGGATGTCAAGCGGTGTTGCCAGGTCCAATCTCACATGTAGGTACCAATTTTAAAACGTGTTAATTTGGTTTGTACGTTTTCGGCGGATTTCAGTCAGCAGTTTCTAGCAGCAATTTCCCATTTGAGGTTAAGCCCGAACGAATTTTTTATTCGCTAGTTTTTTGAACGTGGTTTAATGATGTGGACTGCGAATAAACTTTGACAATTCGCACCGAGGGTGTTTTCGTTCGCGGCAAAGAGTTTGGAATTCAAAATTGTAAGGAAAACAAACTGTGTATGTAAATTAAACAAACAAAAGAGACCCAGATCTGAAATTGTCCAATTTGTATGGGTACTTTTTTTACAAGGATAATATCGATTTTTAAAACATGCAATCTAAAACAAATTCTCACCTATACATTTTTCAAAATCGATAAGTGCTTTCGATTTCCACTTTCTAACCTCTATCGTTCCATTTAAAAAAAAAACCTCTCATTGCTAAGTGCAAATGTTTTCCTCTATTTCCACTGCATTTCCATGCAGCCCTTTCACTATCGTCATGCCAGCTAGACCCAGAGTGTATTGTCCTCAATTCACTTCCATATTTGCCTTTGCCAATGTGATTTTGTTTGCTATTCTATACCCGCCCGGAGAGCAGCGAAACCATTCAAAGCGGTCAGTTTCCGGACGCCACCAGAGTCGCCAACACCATTCATTCACTTCACTTTGCACATGCATACACTACACATACACACACATATGCATATACATAATGGCGACTGGCTTCCGTAGATTTGTTTGTTGTCACAGAAATAATAAGAAAAAGCAAATAAAACTAAAAAAAAAAATAAATTTAATTAAAAAAACCTGTCCCCTAAATCAAACGACGGATACGGTTAAATTAAACTTTTAAACCCTCTTTCAGCTCACCCTTCCTTACCCAATATGTTGGTTGGCTCATAAAAACACAGTTACATGGAGAATTTTGCTGTGCAACTCTTAATGGTCACCAGTCATTGTGTTTTCTGTGTTGGACTGTTGCTACACCATGCACTCTCATGCACCTACTCCTACTCCTCACGTCATCAATCGGAGAGTTTTTGTTAAACATAAAACAGCGCACTGGGTATGGGGGGAGGGGGTGCGGGTCGATGTGTGTGCAACAAGAATTAACTTTTAATTTCGAAATGTTTTTCACAGTTATTTAAAAAAGCAAACAAACTGTCGAGAAATAAAACGAAAAGAAGAATAATCGTCGAGCAGAAAAAGGACATTCGTGCGGAGACGGATGACGTATATCTGTACGTTGGAGTTGGCTTGAATTCATAGCACAATAACAATCGGCTTCATCGTAGTGCTCATTCGTTTGCGTTGTGTATTACATGCACGGTCGGTTAAGGGTGCAATTCCAGTTCTGTTTTTATTTTTAATTTCACTCAAAGCGATTTGGTATTTTTTTCCCAGACCATTTTGGGCGGGACAACTCGTTCTGGGCTCTAATATGCACAATAACAGATGCATATCCAGACCCCATTGGATTCTTCCTCAGCAAGTTAGGGAACAGTCCCTCCCTCTGTCTGGAGCGTGTTGTGTATGAAGCGTAATTTTGATATATTCTGCATGTCTTCAATTTCTGACTGAGCAGAGAGTCCTTTACGGGTTGGTGGCGGCCGGCACAGCGTTTGCTGTCACATTCATTTGGTGTACGTATACGCAACATTGCAATAAATACTCGTAACAAATAGGGTAGGTATGACCATGTAGTTGTGTTATGTGTTAGATATTAACAGTTCATCCATAGTAACGACCGGAATTTAAATATTGGCAGCTGCCAATTGTCAAATGCTCTTTTTGACATCAGATTCGGAAGAATCCGCTGATTTCTTACAGACGTTTTTGAGCATGTGTTTAGTTTGCCCGCAACTTGGAGAGCTGTGTCACACGCAATAATTGTGTTCGTGAGAAACCCAAACAGGAGGACGCAGGAAAACCCAAATGCCGGTCGATTCAGGTCTCAAGAAATCATCCCCTGAGCCTTGCTTAGCAATCTCATCGAAAATCTCATTTCTCGCGTATTTGTGTATGTCCACAAAAGAAAACTCCAAGTTTTGAAAATGTATGGTTTAAAGCGTTGTCTGACTTCTTGGTTAGTTTATCTCTCTGTGAAAAAGCCGCCTTTCTCTCATTCAGTCAATTTCAATCTTAAAAGTACGCGAACTGGCAAACATTCAAATGTCAAGGAAAATGTTAAATTCTAGATCAAATCGTCTGAAGTTTACAGCGCTGTCAAAATATGAATAAAGATGACATTAAGAGCCCAGCCCATAGAATCCGTCGCGTCCGTTGCGGCAACGTATTCGACTGACAGGTTGACAGAATACACAGTATTGCTTATAGAAGGTGCTCATAAGCGGCGCACGTGCCGGATGCGACGGATGAAGTAGGTTTACTTTCTACTTTCCTGTCTGTAGCATCCGTTGACAGTTGGCTGGCACAGCCTGAGAGGAAGCACTTTCATTGGTGGAAATATTGAGATAATGAGAGGAACTGTCAAAATGAGCGAAAATACATATGTGAAAATATTTTCGAGCTTAATAAATTGCAATTTTTTTTTTAAAGTGCGGACTGCGAAGACGGATTCTATGGGACTGTTCGTTCCATCTAATACGTCAATATAGACGGATCCGTCGACGCGACGGAAGCAACGGATTCTAAGGGCTGGGCCTATTATTCTTAACAAAATGCAAGACTTTAACCCTGCGTCACATCTTGAAGTTGGAATTCTGGTGAGCTAAAACTCCAAATCGGACAACGTGATTAGTGAGTGTGCGAAAGTGACTTCAAAGAGCGGGAATTTGCAAAACAAACACATCTCTTGTCTAAAGAAGGACTTTTATGTTTTCTTGTATTTTGTTAAACATTGGCCCCGTTCCATTGACCGCTAGTAGTCTAGCACATAATATCCCTGTGAATATCAAAGTGACATTAGAACCAATTTGATTTCGTAGTATTTCATCTTCATGAGAGTCAAAAATGTATTTTGTGCCATCATGCCGCATATGTATTTATTATTAATACACTATAATTTAAATAAACAAATACAATGTATATAAATTACATAGAAGTTTGAATTCCCATTTTACACCAAATTGGAAATATTTGACTTCTGCACTTTCACTTTTATTTTGACAGTTCGGTATTTTTTTCAATCTAGCAGTCTAGCGCTAGATTGAAAAATTTCCCAGAAAAGGATATTTCACAAAATGTGCTAGAGGTCTAGCGCAAATGGTGAAATGTCAGTTTTTTTTTATATGGAGTTTGGTATGCCGCTAGTATTTAGAGGTCAATGGAACGCGGCCATTGATAGGGTGTTACACAACACATGCCAAATGAATTGTAGCTTTCTACAGTGTGTATAATTTTAAAGTAAAAATTGTGCTCCACTCGGACTATTCGGGCATCCATTTTTGTAATGCCAAGTGAACTCTCCGAACTCTGTTGCATATGTATTGTTTTACTGGCAGTTTTGTAGTCGCACTTATTTTTGTTTTTCACCATAAGGACAGTGTTTTTTTTTATTTGACGGTAACATTACAACACTGTGAGACTTAAAAGTCACACAACATGGCGTAGTAGGTGTTTTCAACTTGAATAAATATTCTGTGATTTTTGGTTAGTATCAAATCAGAGTTTTCCAAACTGGGAATGGAGCAGGTTATTTGTGACAGTTCATTAGTAAATTCACATGCAATCTATAATCATCTAATGTCAATTTCCATTGGGCAAGAAAAATCACCTTTTTTCAGATTCAGAGCAGTTTTTCTGTTCTAGAAATCAGCTGTATGTCAATTTTGTTTTCCATTGGTTAAGCTAAGTACACACGATTGTCAGATCTTACAATATTGTCAGACAATGAGCTTACAATAGCCAATTACCTTACAATACAAAATTGTCCGTTCAGACGGTTGTAAGATTTTGTCCAAAAGTCTGACAATTTGATTGTCAGATGGATGACTTACAATAGTTTGACAATGACTTTTCTGACAACGTTGTCAGGTTGAAAATTGTGTGTTCACACGGTCGGCAGATATTTGAATATGAAAAATTGGTCGATCTGTTGTCAGACATTTTCAGATAAATTCAAAATCTTGTGCGTTGTTTTTTGTAGTATGGATAATGGAACAAAATATTGCACTTGCGAGATTTTAACTGCCTATGTGTTCGAAGACTGAGAGGATGATGAATTGACTAAAAAACGACGTCATATTTTGAAGAAGGATTGGGTTGCCCGGTGTAAGCAGGAAGGATTCTACTCCTAATAGAAAGCTGAGGAGCGGGAACTCTATCGCAATTCATTACAAATTTTTAAATTTGAGTTGGCCTCGACTCCAGTAATGCGTTTCGCCCCGATGTGGTGGGTGGGCTCATCAGTAGACGACCACCACATCTGTTCTAGACGCACTGTTTGCTCGATTTTCACCGAGACTAATGATTTTTCAATCAACAAGTGACTGTGAATCATACCTCAAGGCGAATCTTTGGTTCAAAGACTATCGCCGAGAGGTTTTGTTTTTTGCCCAGGGCCTGGCTTGTCCATTTAATCAAACTATTTTCAAATCATAAACATATTTATGAAATGAATAAATTGTTGGAGTGTACGATTCACAATTGTTTGTGAATGGACTCAAAATAATCCGATGAAATTCTAGCTACGGTGACTCCACACATCAAGACACCAATATGCGCACGTTAATTCAGCAAATCGAGACGGTTTCATTGGCAGCTCGACCCAACTTTTTTCTCTTTATTACCTCTACCTCTTACAACAGGGCTTGTTTGGGTAGTTTATAGGTACTCTGCGCATCCAACAACCCCATTCACTCTGACTTTCTTTCTGTACAATTTTTATTTTTATTTGTATTTTTTTTCGACTTTTGGAATTTAAATTACAATTTCCACAGTTGTTCGTATCATATCTTCTGAATTATTTTCCATCGTTTAAAGAAGAAAGAAGCAATTGTCAGCTTCCATAAACAACGATATCTGACAATTTCTAATGAGTCTGACAATGTACTTATTGTGTGTTCAGACTTGTTCAGACGATGGTCAACAACCTGACAATTTAATTGTCAAATGGAGGGCTGATAATAGGCTTACAATGGCTTTTCTGACAATATTGTCAATTTTTCACTGACAGATGTGACAATATTGTAAAATCTGACAATCGTGTGTACCTAGCTTTACAGAGATCTGAGACCAAACGGTAAAAGCCTAATGGAAGTCGGCATAAGGCAAATTTTGAAAACAGTCCTCAAACCCTTCACCCCGTCTGTTTGCAATTTTTCAATTTTCACAATGTGCAGAAGGAATCAGTTTCCATCAACATTCATCAGCGGGAAAACCTTATAATTCTGCAATTTTCCATTCTTTCTCCCCTCACAACTCAACAACTCATTCTCTTCCTATATATGTGTGTTTTTCATTTGTGAAATTTAAACATTGTTCGGGGTACTCCGTACGTACCAACCGCACCTCGCAAGAAGAAAACAATAAAGTCACAGATCCAACGCAAACGGGAACTGGAGAATTTTCAAATTGTAGCTTCGCCGTTCCTCGATTTTCCTTTTGCGTGCAAATTTACGAAAATGCATTTTAGATGTGCTGTTCCTGTGCTCCTCTGCTCACTGACTCTTGGTGCGGCTTCTCCACCGGAGCACATTTTACTGTTCCCGGTCTGTTGTTATGTTACATTGTTGTGAAACGCTTATACATAAGTATAGTATATGTGCGCGCTCGCTTGAGCTTGGCGACCATGATGTATCCGTTTGCGAAAGGGACCAAGACCAAGACCAACTCCCCCGAATAAACATTCTGCAATTTCATATTAATTCCTTGCGAAATCATTTTGCCGCTCTTCAAAGTGAGTGCATGCTGCACCAAAAGGGAGCGGGCTTAGAAAATCTGTTGCATTTAGTTGAATGATTTTTAATTGAATTTTAGCACCGCGCATTTGCATGTTCCCTTGCAGCCCCCATTTCGGATGAGATCACGACACCCAGGAACCATGCAGTGGGTGGGTGGTTGGTGTTGTTGAGTAAAAAAAAGGGGAAAGTAATTTGCATGCAGAGACGCAGGTCTAGCGTGGCTGGTGCCTCTTAAAAAGCGCAGCAAAATCACTTTTGCATTAATTACATCGATGTTAACTAAGTAAATTACAACGTGTACACAACACCACGTGCGTGGGTAAAGCTGGCGTGTGTGTGTGTTTTTTTTAAATCCTTTCAGGGCAGTCTTTCGTGTTTTTTTTTCCAGCTGTAACTTGTCCGCGTGATTTTATGTGGTGTATGTTCGGGAGGAATCACTGCGCGACGTGGCAAGGACATGAAAAACACTTGTTCCACTTGTTCACAGGGTGGTATAGTTAATGGATGTATATACTATACATGGGGAGGTTCGCGGTGTTTCTTCATCCGTTGCTTGCGCAAGCTAATGACATTTTTTTCCACAAGCACGCTCACCGGATTCAAGAATTAATCGGTTAAGGTCTATAATTCTGAATTATGTAAATTGTTTGTAAATGGTTTTCTCTGCACCTTCCATTGTGATCAAGGACACCTGCTGAGCGATTCTTTAAGTATACAGAGTCTAATAAAGTTTTCTACTGTTTTTTTTTTCAGTTTTAAAACTCCAGACCGCTTGGCCAGACACAAGCATCGTCATACTGATGAGAAACCTTTTAGCTGCACCGTATGCGATAAGACGTTCCGTACAAAGGATGCAATGGCAACGCATATGCGGATTCACACCGGAGAGATGCCATTTCAGTGTGAATTCTGCCAGAAGCCTTTCCGGTTTAGGAGTACACTACTAGTGAGTTGGTTATACACATATTTAAATAGATATTTGAATTTAATTTAAGGACGGAAAAGGAGATGTTTGTATTGTTTGTACGGTTGTCGGTTTTCTAATTTAAGCGTCGTCGGAACGGAAGTTGTCGATTGCTATGTGTGTAAGGGTGTTGCTTTTTGGTGCAGTTGGTAATTAATATCTGTCAATTTGGTAGTTTGGGAGTATCTGCTATACAAACAGACGAAGCTTTCACAGTAGACCTTAACAATAACCAATTTTTGTCTGGCACTTGGAGGACTGAGCACTTTTTGAAATGTCATTAAAAATTAATGTCAGAAAATTACATTTTGATCCAGTTATATTCGCCAAGTTCAGAGAGCACCAATCGACCGAGTTATTAAGACGACCTTACGCTTTTCTGGCTACTACTCTTTGACGTGGTCTCACATTTTACCGGCTGTCACGTTTTGCCATGGTCCGACATTTTTCTGGCTACAGCACTTCGCGTTTTTCTGACAACTATGCATTGGCGGTGTTCGACATTTACTCACTTACTACGCTCACTATGCTTTGGGGTGATTAGACATTTTTCGCTTTGACATGGTCCGTCGTTTTCCGGTTACTTAGATTCAAAGTGGTATCCCACAAGGTTGCGAGCAGTCTCCACTACTTTTTTCATTCAAAATTCCATGCTCACTAATAGAATTACTTATGTTTTTTTTGTTTACTTCCAGACTCATCACAACGTTCACACCGGTACTAGACCCTACTCATGCCTAGACTGCGACCACCACTTTACCAACTGGCCTAACTATAACAAGCACATGAAGCGTCGTCACGGTAAGATATTCAACAGTAAATATGATTTCCTTTCGTCACCATCCCTTTTTTGGATGTATTTTTTCTTTTCGCAGGAGTTGACGTTTCCAGTAAAAATCCACGCGGTAAAAAACCCAGCGTTCCAAGGAAGCCTCTGACGAAAAAACCAATAACGTCTTATACCATTGTCAAGGAGGAAGGCAATTTAACAATTCGTAGCGGGAATGAAGAAGAAGAGGAACCGTCACAAGAACAAGAACAGGATCATGAGCTCGAACACGATGAGGAAGAAATGGTAGACAATATTGACATAACAATAACAAAACTGGAAGATGAATCGCAAGATAACAATTATGAGGACAACGCCGTTTGATAATATTTTTGTTAACTCATCTACCCGTGTCTTTGCATATCCGTTTGTTTGAGATATTCATTGCGAAATAAAACAAAAGTTTCCCAGCTGTCCTTGCCATTAAATTCTCTTCAATGAGCTGAATTAATCGACCTTTGTGTGTTCTTGCCAATCAATGAAATATCCGGGATTTCCGGTCGTCCTATTCCTTTAAAGAAAATTCTTAAGTTTCTTCTGCGAGAACCTTTTGCCCTTCGTGTTATCCTTACGACAATAGTTTTGCCAGTTAGCAAATTGTTATAGCTTCGTCCTTATGGAACATCGACATACCATATACTGGAGAGGGTGAAAATTGATTTTTAATCCACCATTGCTTCCTACTCTCGCCTCTGCACACCTCTCGCCGCCGCTGCGACAACAAATTTACCGGAAAGTTCACGATAGAAGGTCGGGTGGCAAAACAAAAGCCAAAGCGTACGAAGGCACCTTCTCTTCCGCTGTTTTAAACGTCTGCAATTAATTTAATCCTTTCTTTCAATGCGTTGGGCGCACACAAACACAGCCACCAGTCGAACTTAGCCACACCGGTAGTCGGTGCGCTAGACTGGTACACACAATGACATTATTCTAGTAAACGATGGTCGAATAGTCTATGATTGTGCGCGTTTATACCACATCTGCTGCTGGCCACATTTTATAAGTTGGCACATCCGCTGCTTTTGCTGCCAACTATATACTAACGGAATCATGGGTGGTGGCGCTTTGGTGCGGTATTGTGGCGGCAAGGACTAACTTGAGTGTGTCCTCTAAGACCGGAAACTTGTCAATGGGGGTTTAATTTTAGTGTGTAAGCTTTATTCTTTGTTATTGTTTGTGTGCGACAATGAGTGGGGTGGGGTGAGTGGGCGGAGAAGCATGGAAACGGATGAGAATTTGAAAATAATTATTGGACGATATGTCATTGGCGCTTCCCGAAAGGGGGACAAAATGTGATTTATGACAATTTTTGCGTACGACAGTTGCGGTAGTGAATTGTTTTTCTGTCGATTCGCTATTTGTTTCTGACACAGTGGGCAGGATTTATGGTCGGACATTGCACTTCATTGGTTTGCGTGCGGAAGTGGATATTGAGAGTTAGACGAAGATGTATATTGGGACGCATGTGCGACACGTAGAATTGTTTACTTCAGGAGGTGCAATGTTTTTGCAAGAGCGGCAGAATAGTTTAAGAATTGAATCAACAGTAGTGTCATGGGTCTGCACCATCAGTCTTTGCAGCCAAGGTATGCCGACAGTTATATTAGATCCCATAATCGCAACAAACAACAATTTTCATAGACTTAAGACTAATTCAATTAAAAGTGGAATTATTCCAAGAAAACTATATACCTCACTAAGCTCAAGCATCATCAAAATTGCTCCTTAAATCCTGTAAAAAGCTTTAATTATTCCTCAGCCTCTAATTTTTGTGAAAATTTAATTTCGCTCTTGATTACAAGTTTCCACAAAATGCCCAAAGGAGTACGTCTAGAGAAATAACAAAGGACTGCCATGCGATGAAAATAAAAACTCCAAAGGCTAGGCAATAGAAGAACCAACGAAAGGAAAGGAAAATCCTGAAATTGCACGACTAATTGTTTGCAAGCCTTTGTGATGATTTAATTTTGATGCTTGCTTAACGCAACCACCGCCAATGATGGTGCTTTATTTGTCCCTTCACTACTCCAGCTTCAGAGCCATTTTTGTTTGCATCTCCTTCCGGCTTTTTGATTACAAAAATTAAGCCTTTGCCCATATACGATGTTGATGGCGACGACCGATGACAAGGAGCCGGACACAACGGCTACAAGACGACAAAATTATTGTTTTCCGTATAGCATCGCTAGCTTCGCGCCATATTGGATAAAGCGTTACCATAAATTTAATTAGGAAAAAAGTTGGCAGTCACTATAAGAAGGATATTTTTGCTTTTCAACTTTATTTCTTGTTGCATACATAAACAATATACATATTGGAGGAGGAGTAGGGGGTGGAAAAAAAAAAACAAAACGGCCATCAAGGGAGAAAATTAAAAAGGAAATCATAAAAAAAAAAACAAGGAAGACGAGGAGATCCTGTTCCGTCCACATCCATCCATATTTATAGCCCCAGCATTGAAGAAGCATTAGTCGCTTGTGTGTTTTTGACAACAGACATTTAGTCGGCAACGAGCCGAAGGTACGTTGCACTGTGTCGGTCGGGAGCAAAACAACCAGAGAAATGTCAACCAACGCGTAAATAAAATAATAATAACATCCTGTGTACAAGGGATAGAGAGGATCGAAGAAAAACGGAACAAGACTAAATCGGAAGAAACATTGCGGAGGGTACGAGTGGAGGATGATAAAAAGGAAAACTTCTTCGAGAAATCCTGTCGAGCGCGTTGTTCTTTAATTTTTTATTTTTTTTTACTATCATGTCTCATTTTTTTACTAGGAAGTGCACTTAGGGTAACAGGAAACAGAGATAAACAGGAAAAAGAATGAGCTAGGGGTTTCCGTTGGTTGCTCTTGTAGGTGTGTGTAAAGGAAGGAGTTCTTGCCTCCGCATCCAATGAAGAACGTCGTCAATGTCTTGAATGTCCTTTCCTGTTGCTTTAAATGCATTGTTCATGGATGCCAACTAGTGCTGAATAACAAAGTAATAAAATTTACTTTGAGGAAGTTAAAATTGAATTTGATCGGTAGAGAGAGGCTGTTAACCGGTGTTTACTTATTATGGTGTATCTGGGGATTTTTTTTTTTTAAATTTTATCCCTTTTTGCTGTAAATATAGGAACCTGTTGACTTTAAAAAGTTTTAAGGGCTGTTTGAAGAGGACTTCTGATTCAGTGATTGAAATGGATTGAGCTCAATCCTATAGTAGCAGATGTAGAGTGATGAGGTCATCACTCTTAAACCAACATGTGGTAAAAAAGACTTGGAAGGTTAAATGGAAGGGTTGGGTACGAAAAATCCAAAATTAAAATCCCTAAACTGAAATCCCCAAGTCAATATCCCCAAACCCAAAATCCCCAAATTCAAAATCCCCGAAACCAAAATACCGAAATAGATTTCGAGTGTATTCACAATGCATTAACAGTAAAATAGGTAATGACCCCCTGCTTGGTGTCACTGTTGGATTTTGAGTAGGCGCAAGGTTTGGTAGACGAACATTTCTTTAAATATTTTGAATTAACACTTTGGGGATTTTTGATTTGGTGGATTTTGAATTTGGGGATTCGTCTTTGGGGATAATCAATTTGAAGACTTTTCACAAAGTGGGGATTTTGCACTTGTGTAGGTATTATGTAGGTACCTATCCCTAAATGGAAGGGTAGATATTTTTATTCTTATCGCAATCGTCAATTTGCCAGTGGTATTAGACAGAGGTAGTTACCTGAGATAGCAACTATAGCCAGAACCATGTCGGTGCAGTGCTGTGGTTAGAATCTTTACTACTGACAGCCATAATCGAGGTTCAGCGAACTACATATCATTAACAGAAACGAATAATCCCCTACTTTCGTTGGCGTTTGTCATAAACGACTAATATTTCATTTCGTTTTGCAGTGGTTGCAAAGCTAAAAAAAAATCGCAATACCTACCATTTTTACTAAGACAGGACACATGAGTCGTATACGACAAACGCCAACGGGAATAAGAGTGAATACCAAAGGTCATAGGATCTCCTAACACTCGTCAGACTGTGGATTGTGGACTGTGTCATTTGTTTGTGTAGGTTTTTTTTTAAGGGAATAGTCCGGGAGGCGACTTTGAAATTATCAAGCTCATCGAGGTCCTCAAAAATGTGCACTCAAATAATACATTTAGGAAGCCGTTGGTGTTTTTTGTGCTTATACCATTAAGGTCCTCGAGTAAACATAATTTCACAAGAAATGATGGAATACCATTGTCAAGAAGCAGGAATGGAAAATATTCTTTTTTACTTACCTCATCATGTGTCAGTGGGCATAGTGGCTTATTTGTTAGTGTGTTGGACTACTGTGCGAGGGGCCCCAAGTTCGATCCCCGGAAAAACACAAAATTACATCTTTAGGGGTTTTCTACTGCACCACCTCTCGCGAAAGTCTGACAAACATCCGAGAGTATATATTATGTATGTCCTGAATTCTCAATTCCAGCTGTTTGGAATCGGCATAAATTTGTTGGTCCATTCCCTTCGTCACAAAAATTAAAAACTCAGACGAATGGATTTGAGAAGCTAGGGCTAGGGCGTCTACACGCCTGGTTTCTATTTATTTTGTGTCAAGATAAACTTGATTTCGGACAGACCTAACCATGGCAAACAAGTTTTCGCATCCCAGGTACACTCGTCACGAGTCGGGCTATCAGGATGAGTGGCAATCTTGTCTAAGGAGAACCGTCAACCGTTGGCAGCAAAATGCGATTTTTAACTGCTTCCAGTGCACTCCCACGTAAACATCTCTGCAAGCGCATCAAGTTTTCTGCATTCGAGTAGCCAGCGAGAATTGTGCTCTGCTCAAATGAGCTGATAAAAAATTGGCCACTCCTCTGGATATCCATTGAAAAAAGGTAAATCTTTTGAGATTGCCTGCCGAGTTGCTAACTGGGTTGATGAAAGTGCATTGGTCAGCATAATCGGAACAGCAGGTTGAATACCGGTAGCTTGGGTTTCAGATGGGATAGCGGTTTGTATTTGAGGTGGTTGACGATGAATTTGGTTGCAATGAATTGGGACAGGCTGCCTCTGAGGCACATGGGCAGATATATGGGGTTGTTGTTGTTCGTTAGGGTGGTGTAGAGCGGCAGTTTCTGTAACAACTGCGTTTGCTTGCTCTACCTACCTTTGTGTTAATTGGCTACGATCTACCGACTTACCTTCGTTTTTTTCTTCTTCCTCGTCCGAATCGCTAAGCTCCGCAAGGAGTTTGTACTTCTGTGTTAGGTACAGCTGGTTGTTCTTCTCGCGTAACTGCTTTTCCTCCTCTAGCTGCTTCAGAAGTAGTTCCTTTCGCCTTCTGGACTTGGATGACACCGTCGTGGACTTAGCATGGTCGATGGACTTCGTGGAACGTGGTGGTAGTGGTTGGTTTATAAGATTGCGATCATTTTCGCAATTCCAGCTTCTATCGTTAACCGTAGAGTCGACGTTGACGCATTGAAAGTGAAACCAACTTTCACATCGGTCGCACGCTACCATTTCAGGTATATCGGGCTCCTGGCACAGCTCGCAACTATGCTTTTCCACTGGCGTTGACGTCGCACACGTCACGTCTGGTCGCTGCATTATCAGTCGTAAGAATTTTTAAGAATTTGTTGCCTAAGTTTTTACAGCCGCTAAAGAAAACGCTTAAACTTTCTTAAATCCACTTGTGCGGCTTAAAAATTCTATAAATTTATTTCATTAATTCAATGTACAATTATAAATACAAAAATGAATTACATTAGTTTATATAAATCAAAAAAATTAAATTTAATGTGCACGATGTAGTGCTTGCAGCAATGGTTTAGAAAAGAAAGAGGTTATGTTAAATGTTGCACATGACGTGCACAAAAAAATGCATTTACGTTACATAGTGTATACTTTTGTTTAAGGTTGAAACCTAATGATGGTTGGGTAGCTTGCAGGTAGATGGCGCTAACAGCCCTAATAACATGATCTACCACAGAATGTGTTTCTATCTTGATTTTCGAGGCTTCTGTAATATCTAGAATATTATTATTGTCCTTAAATTTTTGAAAATCATAATCGGCTCTGACTGCTTAAACCGTTGAAAAAGTCACATTTGTAAGCAAAACTTATCCTTGGCTCCTAAATCTATCAGATATCAATTTTCTTGATTTCGTAAAATGTTAAGTTTCTCAATTTTGACAATAATTTGCAATCTGCGATACCGAAAACTATCAGACTATCAAAGTTGTGTTCAATCGGACAACTATTAGAAGAATTGTCATCCTTTTAAGTTTCTGAATTCTGACCAAAGAATTGTTATCTGGCGGTACCGAAAACTCGACGGTATCAATTTTGTTTGAATGCATTAAATTGGTCAATTTTTTTGCGCTGTCATTTTGAATTTCAAGTTTTGACAAGTAAATTGCAATCGTACAGCAAACTGTCAGATATCAATTTAAAAAAAAATACCCGCCGCCATATTTAATTTTAAAATTCTGGCCAAGAAATTTTAGTCTCAGGTAGGTACCAAGAGATTGTGGATTAAATGTTTTGAAACGAATCACAGCTGAGACAGAAGAACTAGGTCAACTTATTGGCGCCCCTAAATTTGAATGCCTAAATTTTGACCAAAAAATTACAATTCGTAGTAGGTACCGGAAACTGAAATCGATATCGAAAGAGATTTCATAGTTTGAGTGTCAGAATTCGGTAATCTTTTTGTCATCTGAGTTCTGGCCACATCATTGCAATCTTCGGTTTTGTACCTAAAACTCGTAGATATCCTTTGAAGCTGAATAAACGTTTGAATGTACGAATTCGTTTAACTTATAGGCGCTGCTATTTCGATTTTGTAGCTCTGACCAAAAAGTTCTGATCTATCAATCTGTGACAATGAAAATTTCCAGATATAGATTTTCAAACAAATCGCATTCTGACAAAAAAATTGCAATCTGCTGTTGGTATGGTACAGAAAACTCGCTAAAATTGACTTTGACCAAAATTCGTCGGCCATGATGTACATACTTAGTTTAATTTTAAAAATTCGACCAAAATCCGTAGTCCTCGCTACAAATATTTGTCAGCCATAGGGCGCCACACCGCCTTATAAATGTTCTCTGGAGAAAAGGCTTAAAAAGCGTTTTCGGAAACCATTTTTATGCATAAAAGCATGCAAAAGTGTGGGTAGGTAGGTTGGATGCAATAGTGTACTTAGTTGAATTTCTGACTTATTGGCAATAGAAAAAGAAAAATCCTGTAAATATATTACCATGAACAGTGCCATTTCAGTTTTCTTTTTCTTTTTGTTCGAGGACTCATCTCTAAAATACTCTAGAGCTATGTGACTTCTACTTTTCCACTCATACTAAACTCTTGTAAACTTCAAAGCCGCACAATTACTTACAACTGGCAAGATAATTGCTAAACCAATTCAAAATCACCAGACATGGCTTACACAAAGGATTTCAAAAATATACACCAAACCAACCAATAAATTATAGTTTTCATTACTAGCTCCAAAAGTCCATTATTCTCTGCGTATAATCCTGTTCCTATATATATAAAACCGCTTGGTCCCAGAGGCATGATTAAACTTATTTCTACACCATGTAGTTTAGTCAAATAATAATCCTTGGCCAACATCGAGTGATTAAACTATGTACTATATTGCCCCAGTAAAACCGCCAAAAAGGGATTATCTCCTTGCGTATAGCGTTTAGTTGAAAAGCACTACACCCAGCACATCCTCGGGCTCATTATTCACTGAAATTAATTGAACTCGCTCTTAACTACATAATACCCTGATACCATTATCGCCATCATCATACACATCAGCAGTATCCTCGCCACCCTTTTGTATTTATGATCCTCGACAATTAAAAAAAAAAGTCTATATACAATACACACTTGGCCACTTGTTCTCGTCCTTCGTATACAGTTAATCTGCTACTCTTGTTGGAAAATCCACTTTCAACCTTAAAAAAAAGGATATCACCGGATATCAGATACCATTCAGTGCGGAATAGCAAAAATATCTCTTTGGCGCTCTCATCTCAGATTAAAATTTATGATCGACGTCGTTGAGGGTATACTGCCGAAAAATCCGTTTTCACTAGCGTATCATGTACGATGTATGTATATCGCGCAAAAGTTTGATAACTTATCCCGAGCTCTTGTGAAATATAAGGCGGGTGGGGTGGTATTTTTATATTTGCAGCAATTTTAAACCCTCCCTTGTTGTAGAGTGAACAAGGCAAACACGCAGATATTTAATACTCAATAAATTGTATCCTTATTCTGTGGAAATATTTTCGTGTTAATAATGGACACACATAAATAACCATAAAACATGACCATAGCTCGCTTGCCATTGCCAGTGCACCACCAAGGGATACTTTGCATATAGCCAGCCCGTTTACTAGTAACAGTATCCAGTAGAAGGCTGATTATGTGGGATGAGTAAATTGAACACAATGTTCGGGTTTCCTTAATTTTTTTTTTATTATTTTATTATTATTATTAACCTGTCCACGTTGTTCTCGTCGATTGGCAGGGACATGTGAGGGTATTTGTTTTAAATGGAGATTGTGTAAAGTTATTGGTATTTAATAGCAACAACATAAACAGTTAATTGTGGACAGCCTGCAGGGATTCTGGACACTCTTTGTGTTTGTTTGGTGTAATGAGAGGACAATTACACCAATTTACGAGGGTGCTGTACACTACAATATAGTTTTGTTTCAGATGGTGACAGACATTTTTATGTGTCTCGTTTACATAAAACGCGTTGATGGGAGAGAGAGAAGTATAATAATTTTGAGCTTTTGGCTGGCGTATCCTTTTAGCATTCATGACAAGTGGTGCAACAAAATGTCATGTATCCCTTTGAGTGACAAAATAAATGTAAACAATTTTTATTTAATTTCAAGAGTGTTTTAAATTTTAAACAAAGTTAGGTAACAGGATATTTTCATGATTTTAAGTTTTCATTTATTGAACTGATATATAGTTCCGTTTGAAGGGGATTGTTGTTGTGTTAAGGAGCAAACATAAATTTTAGTTAGGTTAGGTTAGGTTTGCGGGTTGGCAGCTAGCAGGGTCATTCTGCCGTGCCCTTTTAAAATGGGGTGATGGTTAGCCTCAAGTCTCATTTTAGTTAAAAACTGTTCCAATGGACGTGTCAATGAATGACATAGCCTAAAACCATCTTACAGTCTTAGAAAACGTGTAAAAAAAAGTTTCATTAAAATCTGTTCAGTAGTTTTCGTGCTTTGAGGTAACAAAGAAAACAGGTATAAGTTTTGAGGGCCCTGGCGACCATTTAAATTGATCTGCCCATTTTGCTTGCAGCTCTATCCTCAGGGACTTAAAAACTACACTGAGCTCAACTTCAATAGAGGTTGCAAAGGTCAATAACCTCACCTTTACCAACAAATATGAATAATATCACTACTCCCTTAACCCACATACTCGTATTCGTATGTATCCGCATAAATAATAATCCAAACCAATTCGTTTCATGAAATCAATCAAAACCGCCAGTACACCTCTGAACCTTTTCATATGCAACTGTAAAATAATATGAACGCATTACTATGGCAGCCGACCGCCACTTGCAATTGGGGCCATCACAGCACTCCCCCATCGTCGACGCGGTTGCAAACGATTTTAATTGCAATCAGTTGGAAATTAATAAATTTCACCATTTTCTCTCAATTTTTGAATTGAATTCGGATTTGGCATATATTCAGCAGCTGCAACTGCACCACCATTCTGCACATTAATAAATTTCGCTCATATATTTGATTGCAAATGTTAAATTTACTTTATTATCCGCGTGTTTAAACCTCCTGTTGTATAGGTAGTTATTTGCGCAAGGATATCTGGCAGCCATGGCGGCGTCAGTGGTGACGTGACGGCAACAACTCTTTGACGTAAATCGATTGCAGTTACAGTTATTATACCCAACCGGTGGGTGGTTTTTCTGGTCGAGTGGAATCCCGACTGACAGTTCATTGTGTGTGTACTTTCAGTACTGACAATGGTTGGTGGTTGGGTTACTGATTGCATGCATCGAAGACGACAACGATGCGAGTATGACGGCTGATGATGTGTATGGTGTTGGCATATTGTATCGTCCTTACATGTCCTCTATACAAATTGACGGCAGTAAACATACTGAGTAGAGTAGTTGGGTAATATTACGGCCAATGCGCAATTACAGCAAACCGGGCCACTGGGTTAATAAGAAAATTCACATTGATTGTCAATGTGACTGCCGTCAGGGCGGAAATTGTGATAAGAGAATGACGGAACTGGAATTTGTGAGGGTGGCATCAATATGCTATACGGATTGCGCCATTTAAAGATTGCGCCAGATAAATTTTGTGCTTTACACACTTTAGATACCAACTTGTTTAGTCTTCTTATACATATAATTCTACTGTACTTGTTTGTAACCGAACTTCTCCTAAACGGCTGGACCGATTTTAATGAAATGTTGTGTGTGTGTTTGAATGGATTTAAGGATGGTTTAGAATCTATTGGACTCGGTAGGTGGCGCTGCGGTCCGATTCCACAAAATTTCAAATAATAAACACTCAACAATAAAATAAATTTAAAAAGCAAGAATAAACTCATGAATGAAATTTTTAATATGTAAAATACACTCAACAAAAAAAAAATCATGAATAAAATTTCAAATAATAAACACTCAAAAAAAAAAAAAAAATAAATAAAATTCATAAATAAAATTTTAAACAATAAAACGGCCGCAGAACAATTGACGGACAATGAAAATGTCCGCGGGCCCGCTAGGGTTTATATGATTTTTTCGAGTTCTCTATAATTTATAGACGAATCGATTATTATCCTTAGAAATAATCATTTCAGAAAAAAGAGTCGCAATATACGGGATACCAATGACTGCAATTCACATCGGATCAGAAGTTGTCGCTTTGAATGGTTTAAGAAATGTCAGCTGCAAAGATGACATTTGGACAAAAGTAGAGTACAGCAAAGTGTTAAAAAAACTGTCAAATCCCTTTCTTCCTTTTATTTTTTACTACGAAAATTTCTTAATTCAAATCCATCTGCCTCTAGGCTCCATCAGCCTTTTCCCATAGTCCGGCCATAAAATTATAGAAAGCATAGTCATTGACATAAATACGAGAAAGACCGATCACTCGAAGATCTAAAGGACTGTTCACATGAGAGCGACCAAATATCTACGAACGAACGAATATTCGCGAGTTTTGACAGTCCGTGCACATGAACACTTTTCTTTGTCGCGGGCCACGGCAGTTCGCGAATCTAAATGCCATCCGCATTTTCTAATTTGAGGTTAAATTCTTAAAATTCTTAAATGAATGTTTTATTCGATAGTTTGTGGAACGGGGTTTAATAATGTGGATTGCGAATAAACTTTGACAATTCGCTGCAAGGGTGTTTTCGTTCGCGGCAAAATGTTTGGGTTTCGAATTTTCGTTATTTAAACTGTTTTTAGACCAGTTTTAGATGGATTAATGAATTATCCTACTCTTGGGATATTAAATTGTGCAATTTTTTGTTCATAAATGTGCTTTGTTCGCATTTCATCAATTCTCTCGTTCGCTCTCATGTGAATGGTCCGTAAGAGGACCACTGTTAAGTAAGACTGAAAAAAATGTAACTCATCAAGTTACTGACCGACTTGGAAAGCAGTTGGTCCTCCTAATAGACCGTAGTATATCCAATATCTGGAAGCCTTTTGAATCTGCGGTGCTTGCTTGCAAAGAACCTGAATCTTAGGGTACGTAGGCATAATGCAGAGCGGGGCAGTGGCGAATAACCTCCTCCTCATACTTCCAAAGCGCCTGAAGAAATCGTTGGTCTCTTACCTTCATTTATGAAGCATGACTCCAATATGGCACAGCGTCACATGATTACATCAGTTATTATGCGATTAGAAGATCTGTTTAGTGCCAGAAGTGTTTTTGTTTTCTTTTCGTCGAGTTTTGGTCATAATGTACGAGGGGTTGAACAGTTCTTCCTACATTTCTCATTCTCTATTATGTTGTCAATTATGCTATACATTTTTCCAATCTGTGGAAGTATGGAAGTGTCCGATTCTGACTTACTTACTTACTTACTTAGATGGCGCTACAGTCCGGGGTGGAACTGGGCCTCAACCAACATGCCTCTCAAGTTAGCCCGATCTTTGTCTAATCGCCTTCAGTTGCGCACTCCGAGTTAGTTGAGGTCCCCTTCCACTTGTGCCCGCCACCTGACCTAAGGCGAGGTCTTCCTCTACTGCGTTGTCCTTCCGGGTTGGTATCGAAGACTCTTCGGGCCGAAGCGTGTCCATTCGTCTACATGTCCTAGCCGTCTTAGTCAACTGATACGTATTTTTCTGACCAGTTCGATGCCGCTCGTAGAGTTCGCTATTAAATCTCCTCCTCCAAAGCCCGTCAACGCAAACAGGACCGAAAATCACTCCAAGAATTATTTTGCTTTCGAAACGACCAAGATGATCTTTATCCGCCTTTGTTAATGTCAAAGCTTCTCCGCCATAGAGCAGGACAGGGATAATGAGGTTCTTATATAGAACCTCAATAGTGTTTCTTGACAAGGCCATACTATAGTCAGTCGCCGTCTTAGGTTAAAGGCTAAAAAGTGTAGCTCTTCGTTTGATTTCTGCTGTGGACTGTGGTGTCATTATCAGAGTTTATAGCGGAGCCGAGTTAGAAAAAGTCCCTAAGCACCTTAAAGTTATAGCTGGCTATCGTGACGTTCTGTCCGATTCGTCGATGATGTGTGTCCCTTCTTGTTAACATCAGCATGTATTTTGTTTTGATCTCATTCACCACTAAACCCATTTTTGCTGCCTCTGTACTGATATTTGCAAACGCACCAGTGACAGCTCGCTGAGTTCTGCCAATTAGTCAATGTCGGCAGCGTATGTAAAATTGTGCCGTTGCTGCTGGCTTGCGAGTTTCGTACAATTTACTCAAGTATGATGATGTAAAAGTCACATGACAACGCATCACCTTGTCTAAATCCTTTTTTGACATCAATGGTCTCGGTGAGTTCTTTACTGAACTTGATGGAACAGCGAGAGTTCTCCATAGTCATTCTGCACAATCTGACAAGTTTTACAAGGATTCCAAAACTAGACATGGCTCTGTATAGCTCATCTTTATAAATGTTGTCATATAATACCACACATAATACCACAATAGGTACCAATCAGTTCGTTGACGAATGGTTTCAGGCGCTCACACAGTACTGCGGATATGATCTTATAGGCGATGTTGTAGAAGACTGAAGCCTCTATAGTGTCTGCTTAACTGATGTTAATTTCCGATCCCATTTTTGTCAAAGCATCCGGTCTTAGTTACCTTCCATATTGCCGAATACCGTCAGACTATCAAGCTGTCAAAAACAACTTCCCACATGATCTAACTAAGCATGTTAACAAATTGAGGTTAAAAATTCTACAATGACATTTAAAGTCGAATTTTCTCATAAAATTATCTACGAAATATTTAAGGCCTGATTTTGATCGTTGACCGCAGTTTCAGATGTTCGGATGGCAATTCCTTGTCAAATTCAATTTGGATCTCAATCCAAGTTATATAGTAGATATATAAAAATATTTAAATTAGTCCAATATTAGGACCAATCTGTCTCCAGCTGTTTACATAGGGAATGACATCTGTTATTGCCAACAGATTACAGAGTCCACCTGCTGTGATTTCAAATTATTCATATTCAACAATTATTTCCCCCCTCCCGTTGCGCCAGGCCAATTTGTCCTGTTGAACACGAATAAAAAAACGTGAATCAAGTGAATTGGATAGGCGACCGAACAAGCAAACATTATAAACCCCATAATGAATTATTTATTGACTCTGATGTGGTTCGTCGTCCTGTTTACGCAGTTTCACAACATTTTTTTGCGAACATTTTTCTGCGGCGCTGTTAATAGGTATAGAGGTTCGCAACATCGCCCACACAACCTTATTCGTGTGCGTAACATGTTGACCCTGGATAATAATGTCGAGGATGTTTGTTTATTTTACCCTTGCCACATAGGTGCCTACACATATAATATGATGAAAGGAAGCGAGTGACCCGTGTCCTCCCATCAGCCATCTGAAAATTTACTCTCAGCATGAGTGCATCTGTGGTGTCAACAAATCATTTTGGCAATAAAATATTTATAAATTAAGTAAACAGCCTTTTGATGTGCTCTAGTGTGTGTGTGTGAGTGTTTTCGTGTGCATAAGGGGGAGTGGACAAAGGGATTATAATTGGATGAAGGATAATTGGAAATGTACGAGTACGAGATGGTGTATTCGCTGGGAAGCTGGTGAAAAATCGGTAATACATCCTTTTTGCATATTAAATGTGAATGCAAATTATTGCCCAGTAGTGACTCACTCACACTCCTCTTGTGACAATTTTCTGACGCAATTTATGTCTGTTGCTTGTACTTGCACACCAGTAATATACTTAATGGAACTTTTGCCATCGACCGTACTGGTACTGATTGTATGAGTGAGCCTTGTTAATACTAGTGGTGATGGACCGTAAACCACTTAATGGAAATGACAAAGCGAAAAGACTACTCGGACGATTTTAATGAGAGAAGAATGGCAAATTTTAATGGTTGCCAATTTTACGCATCGACACATGCGGCATTTTTGGTTGGAAGTCGCACTGGGGATTGGGTAGAACGACATCGCATCGGTCAAGATTGGTCGAGTTAAGTAATGTCAGGGGATAATTAAAAAAAATAATTATACCTTTACACCAATTGGTATATTTGATTTAAAAGTTATTTAAATTTCCGTGGTAAAATATGGGAGTGGCACACAACCGAAAGGCCGACGGTTCTGAGGAAGCTTCTCAATTCAGCCTCTCGGGCATGGTCCAAACATTTGTGCTAAAACAAATCTGACGGAGCGGATGGTATTCGGCCAGAAATGCTCAAGACACTAGGTGAAGAAGAAGCAAGGCGATAAAAAAGGACTTGCGTTTTGGTAACGGGTTGCAGAGCTGTGATCGAGTCAAGGTTGGGGGATGAACCGGTTTTCGTTTGGGCAGAAACACAACCGACCAGTTATTTTCTCTAAGAATGGTTCCTGAAAGTCTTGGTTATGGTTCTCTCCTTCAAGGCCTATTGATACAGATGGAGAAACTTAAGTCAATTTTGGTGCAGAAAGGGAGGTCGAACTTGGTGTCAAGTTGTCGGTCCTTAGTTCGGTTTTTTCTTCGATCTCTGACCTATGGTCATGAGATTTGTATAATGACCAAAAAAATTAAATCGCGTGGCTAAAATGAAATTCTTTCACTGTATTGCCGGGTTGTCGATTAGCTACTTAAACGGGTACAGTGCCATCAAACAGGCCTTTAGGTATAGATCCAAAATGGGATAGCGACTTACTTATATGGCGCTACAGTCCGGGATGGACATGGGCCTCAACCAAAACGCCTCTTCAGGTAGCCCGATCTTTGGCTAACCGTCTCCAGTTGCTCATTCCAAGTTGTTTGAGGTCCCCTTCCACTTGTGCGCGCCACTTAAGGCGAGGTCTTCCTCTACTGCATTTTCCGGCCGGGTTGGAATCGAAGACTCTTCGGGCCGGAGCATTGGTGGTCATTCGCTCTACATGTTCTAGCCATTTTATTCGAGTGATACGTACTTTTTTGACCAGGTCGATGTCGCTGTACAGCTCGCAGAGTTCGCTGTTAAATCTCCTCCTCCAAAGCCCGTCAACGCAAATGGGACCGAAAAGCGACGGGATTGAAAAATAAATGAATGTGTAAATAAGCATTTCCTGATCTTAACACTAGAGTCGAAAATAATCCATATCTTATTCGCCGTAGTTCTTCAAGAGGAAGGCTCATTAACTTCGATTTTATTTCTATAGCAGAAATTCATTTTTTGCTACTTGAATGTTAATAAGTTAGGTTAGGTTAGTGGGTTAGCAGGACAGGAGAAACCTGTACGTGCAACACTTAGATCAATGATCTAGGGGCTTATGACCCCCATACTCTGGAAACCTATGAAAAACCTACGGATTGGTAAACCAACCCGATTTATTTACAAATTTAAGTAGTTCATTAATGGACCTGCCTGAAAGTTCTTCTAAATCCTCGAAGAAGTAACTAAGTACCAAGGATTTTATTTCTTATGTGGCAGAGCGCTGGGCAGTGGCAAAGGAAGTGTGGGGTGTCCTCATGCACCTCCTCATCACCGCATCCTCTGCACAGGTCATTTCTACTGATTCCCATTTTCTTGGTATGGTAACAAAACTGATAATATCACCGCGTGCTAGTGCCTTTGTTGCAACCTGCTTGCCAGCTGTGCTCACTGACGGGACCTCAGAAAACAGCTGATCTAATTGAAGAGGACTCTTTGCGATATATTATTCTGCCAAAAGAGTTTGAGTTAGCATGCCAATAGAGGCATGAGGCCTTAAGCCGGTTGAAAGCTTTTACATCAGTTGCTTCTAGGACAAATTATCAAATATAAGTGTCAAATAGTTAATTTACAACTACCAAATAGAGCCACATGATCATTTTATGGATTCCAGGTAAAACCATATCGCATTCACTGAAAGTTATCATTACCTTCTTTGTGTTTTCATTTCTATCTAGGGCCATAACCAGATACTCACCACGGTCTGACATTTTTGGCGAAGCCCTCATCAAGGCCATTAGAATTCCGAATTCACTGTTAAACCGCAAAATTTTCGTAGAGCTTACATTGGGAGATTTTCTTGCTGTTTGGTTTTTCAATCTGATTTTTTTGACAGTTGAAGGGTGATTCGTAACACATGTCAAAGTAAAAAATTATCAGTTAGTATTGCCATTTCACCATGGATAGACCTACGCCCGAACAACGTTTGCAAATTATTGAATTTTATTACCAAAAATCGGGCTCAGTAAAAAAATGTGTTAATTCGTCCATTTTATGGTCGTCGTAAATGTCCACTTGAAGCGTAGTTGCGGTCAACATTTATACGAAATAATATTCAAAAAGTAAATGGCAAGAATTGATTTATCGATCCTATTAAAAATTTCAGTCAATTTTGCAAATTTTCGTTGTTTTGTTTTTCAATAATTTTAAAAACCACAAACGCTTAAAAAATCACCCTTACTTACCAAATCTTTCAAAATCGATTTTTTCTCCATTCGAAACTCACTTAAACAATAAACAAAACACAATTGATAAATTGTTAAACAAAATTCATTTGCATTTTTCTTTTATTAATCATTATTAGTCCATTCAATTTCAATACAATTTCCTTTCTTTATTACATTTGTTTTAGTTTATAATGGTAATAGTATATTTAATAATTTCTATTTACTTATTGTTACAATTCATTTTTTTTGTTTGTTGTTTTGCATTGGTTTTCAATTTGTTCATACGAATTAATTTATTAATAATTTACATCATTATATTATAACAGAAATACATTTTTTATTATTTTATTAAATTTTGATTTTAGATTTTTTTTTGTATTTATAATTAAGTACTCTACGTCTTGCTGCAAAATAAAATATTAATTACATACATTTGTTTCTTAAAATAAATTAATATATAATTTCTTTCAAATATTTGTTTAGATTTGTACAAGTAACATTTTCTTTTCTTTTTTTATTTAAGATTTAATTAAAAATTTATTTTGTAACTAACAATAAATATTAAATTTGTCTTTATGTATATATAATTTATTTATTAACAGATAAAATACAATATATTTAAAATTAATTTTATGTATATTAATTTTTGTTTTAATTTTTTTTTGTTAAACAAATTATTAATATTATTTCATTTCAGTACAAAACATATAAAAAATTGTTTTTTTTTTTAATTTTCTTAGAAATATCAAATATCAGTTAAATTGTTGATCTTTATTTTAATTTTTTGTGAAAAAATTAAGGAAATTATTTTACTTATTGTAAATTAAATATTATTTCAGAATGTATATAACAATTTGATCTATATTTTTAAATTAGATTTAATTACAAAATTTTATTTTTTTCATTTTTATATTTAGCTACAGACACTTAGATTAAATTCTTAGTACAGCTCATCATTGCGAAGAATAATAATTAGTAAAATGTTTTTGTGTTGGTTTTTTGTTGTATTTTTTTTTTTTTTGGATTTAAAATTTCAGAGTTAATAAAGTAAAATATGTCTTAGCAAAGATTTTGTTTGTTAAAAAATAAAATTTAAATAAAATTCAAGTAAAAACAAATAAATGCAGTTCTTTTGTGTAGCTTAATGCTGACAAAAATCATTATTATGGCAGCTTTTATTATTTTAGTAAGGAGTTTCCTTTTTTTTATTTTAGTCAGTTAAAGTCCTTGAAACAATGTTTACGGTTGGACATTTGGGTACAAGAATACAAGGCGTGTTTGACTGCTGATTAGATATTGACAGTAGTGGCACTGAGATTTTTTGGTTGTATTCTTGTACCATGTACTTTAGTGACATTCTGTGCGACATAAGGTGGATAGTGCAGTGAGATTGTGAGTGCAACGGATCAGGGGGACACAGTTTAATGGCAGAAAAGGTTTCATCGGAGGGGGTTTTGATGTGTTCTTTTTCTTCGCTGGGAAACATTTGGAACAAACGATGGTGCTTAGATGATCAATGAGTTAATTTGTAGGCGTTCTAAGTTGGCCGGTTAAGGGGCCTACATTAAGCACAACTCTTCGATAAACACTGCATTCGAAAATGAAATGAAATATGAGAAGTTTTTTGTTAGGATACGGGCAGCAAGTCTCAATTTCGTTACGGATCTTTCTCCAAACCAGAATGTTGTGTATTGTAACCAACAAAAAACTTTGCCTATTAATAGAATATTTGATGAATATTTTAACACGAACTGAAAATTAAACTTGCCCAATGATAATTTCTCCACTGGAAAATCACATTTGATAATGGTTTGTGTATTTGATAAAAATATTTACTTTCGCCCTGTTTCAAATAAAATACGTCAACTATATTAATAATAATAATATAGCAGAGCTTTATTAGCTCTGACGAGACCAGAGTTCATTAAATTTGTTTCCTCAACTGCGTTAGCTCTGTCATTTATACGGATCCACGAATTTTAGCCTTGTATTCGTGGATCGTTCGTCCCAAAAATAGAAACTCACACAAACTAATGGTTGCGAGAAGCTAGGCCTAGGATGTCTACCGCCTGTTGCGCCACCTATTTGTTTATTTTTATTTGGAGGGTGAATTATCTGAGCGACTAAGAATGTGGGCGTTCCGATTACATATGGTTACAATGTTAATAATGGCTGTCACAAAGAGGGGCTATTCGAAATAACCCCATTAAACGGGCTACACTAGGGTCAACCGGAGGGCAAATTTATTAAAATGAAGAGACATTATAGCCCCCTTAAGTCATGAACTTGAAATGTGGCACCTAAAGCGAACAACTGAAATAATAGAGTTCGTTTTTCGAGGTTTCTAAAAGTGACCCCCTAAAAGAGGGGCTGTGTGATGAGTCATGAACTTAAAATGTGGCACCTAAAGCGAACAACTGAAATAATTGAGTTCGTTTTTCGAGGTTTCTAAAAGTGACCCCCTAAAAGAGGGGCTGTGTGATGAGTCATGAACTTGAAATGTGGCACCTAAAATGAACAACTGAAATAATTGAGTTAGTTTTTGAGGTTCCTAAAAGTGACTTTGTCAGTGGAATTGCAATTCAATATACAAACAAAGTACGGGCTGCAGATCGTTGTTTGAGGTTCAAACGACCTAAATAGAACGACTGAAATATTTGAAAGCCCCCAAAAAGGAGGGGCTACACTTTATGACCCAAAACTTAAATGAACTTGAAAAGCGAAATAATGTCCGAGATGAAAATTGACGGGCCATAAAATAAACAGACTTTTTTGTACTCATATTTCAATGTTTCTGAATGTGACCCTACCAAGGGGGGTCAAAATGGCCTTGCATTTTTACATTCTGAGACAATAAATGACGGGCAGCATACCCTACTTCTTAAAATGCATTTCGAAATGTTTGCAGAGCTGATATGTAGTTAAGTTAGTATATCTTTAAAATTTAAGTCCCAAGGTTTTTTGAGTGAATGGTGTTATTGCAAATATGTATAATGAATCGGTGGCATTTAGACAAGTTACTCAGATAAACTGCTGAAGAATTAAATGCATCAAATGTACAACCAAAAAAGAGCATTCTTCAAAGCACATTATGAAAAGAAACTTCAATTGCCTTTCGAACCATTGCACTCTTGAAAAAAATGGTTAATGGCTAAACCTTAGTTCACGGTAAACCCCCTAAAAGGTATCATTAAATGGCACTTGAGTACAAAAAATGAACACTTACAGACTACTCTCTCTCAAAAAAAAAAAAAAAAAAAAAATCGGTGGTATAGTCAAGTTCCATATTTTGCATTCAAATTTCCGCACTATCCAAGGACATTGGACGAAACGCGCTGGAATTTCTTTGAGAAGAGCTCCTCTTGAAGTAACCCCCTTCGAAGCTATTTCTTTGGGGCAATTGTCCAGATTCACCATGACACCCCCTTGAGGGAGAATACCCTCGCTGATGGCCAGCAGTAAATGACTGTTCACCATCAATACCACCACTTGACCTTTGGTGATAATACTTTCTCGTCTGAACTTCAAGGTCATCCAACAATAGCTCACTGGATGACTTGGACCGTTTCGCAAGAAACCCCATTTTGTTATTTTTTATGAAATTCTTTTGTTGCTTTTGTGGCGGCGATGATGGCATAGAAGATGGCACTGGTGTGGCTGGTTGAAGAGTGAAATTCTCACGAATTATCGCACCTTTGAGGGGATTTCTGATGAACGACTGACTTATTGTAGTGCCACGAAGGAAGTCATTTTGGCATCCACCATTATTGCCATCTTCACCGCCACCGCCACTGTGCAGATCTATTTGATTGGCATACTTGTGCAAGGCTTTTGGCTGGGGTAGTTCGCCTTTCAGCAGACTATCCGAAGGAGTCTTGGAAAGGACACGCTTTGGGTTGGAGTTTTTAATGCGCTCGAAAATATTTGTAAGTGTAGTTGAGCGCGTTTTGAATGGTTTTGGCGGTGGAATTGGTTTCTTTGGCGGTTGTGGTGCTGGACCTTTGCGGGAGCGTCTTTGGTTTGGGGCATCACAATTCTCGTCGTCCTCTTCGCTGTAGCCAGTGAAGATGCCCGCAAAGGCGTCGTTTACAATGCGCTCTTCATTGTTAGCATCGTTAGGGTCGAGTGGGTGCTGTATGGTGCTACTTTGTGAGGTTAGGTTCAAACGATTCCTACTTGCCAGGGTTCCGAATTGATTCTTTCGATAGTCATCGTCAAAGTTAGTAAACATTTGCGACACTTTCGGATTCCTCGGTGAGCTGTTGTATATATTTGACGACGAGAAATGCTCCTTGTCGGATGGATTCAAACTACTGTTGTTGGCGGATTGGTAATTGGTGGAAATTTTCGGAAAGGAAGCGGACAATGGGAGATTATTATTAAAATTGCAATTGGCTAGGGCGAGTTTTTGACGATACTCATGGGATTTTCGTTTCAATTTATTGTACTTACTTGTGGAGTTAGTTGTGGATACACCGCCCCCATTATAGGATCGTTTGCTCGGCGTACCTGATGCGGCTACATACTTACAGCTGAGCGTGTCAGGTTGGTTTTGCTGTTGCTGCTGCTGTTGTTGTTGTTCTTGCTGTCGACGTAACATGGCTAGAGTTTCAAAAGTGTGCACCACACTGCCGACACGAGTATTGATCTCTGGAATACCAAGATCACCGGAGAATAGATCACGTTGATGCCGTTGACAGGTGTCAAGTAGCTCACCCCCAAGGCCACGTTTATTGATAATTGTCGACTGGCGATAGAGCGTGCCAGCGGATGCGGATGGCCGAAGGATGTGATTGGGGGCGGCGGCGCTAGTCGTGGTAGTTGTGGATTCTTGAAAAATGTCTTCGCGCCAAATGAGATCGTTTTCGAGTGTAGCTGTTGCTGTTGTTGTTGACTGCACATATTCAATATATATACATATACAGAGTTATTGTAAGAAATTTTCGTTTTCAAATGGAGTTTATGAGAAATGAAAATAAATAAAATAAAACAATAAATAAGAATTAAATTAAAAGGGCTATCGAGAAAGTTTTTTTTAGGTTAAATCTTAATATTGGATTGTGAAACTGCTTAGTCGATTGAGTCTTTTTTTGAGCGACTAAAGTTGAATTTTTTAAGTTATATACACAAATTAATGAAGAATTTTAAAAGCTTTTACATTTAATGTTAATTTTACTTACTAAATAAGAAATTTCAAGAGTTTATCGAAATGAATGCAAATATGTATGATTCGATTAAGCTTTGCCTCCACGAATGACACACTAGTGGAGATCCGGAGAAGAATTACCCTAGGAAACAGTTGCTACTTTGGTTTGGCCAAACAATTGGGTTCAAAACTCTTAGCTCCAAGGACGAAATGTGTGCTCTACTAAACCCTTAGCCTGCCAGTTCTGCTTTATGGCGCCGAGTGCTGGACGATAAGCAAGAAGGTAGAGCTGATACTGGGCTCCTTCGAAAGAAAAATTCTTTAGCGGATTTTTGGTCCTGTATGCGAGGAGGGCGAATGGAGGAGAAGATACAACCGCGAAGTCTATGAGCTGTACCAAGATGTGGATGTAGCCCAAAAAGCCAAAACACGTCAACTACATTGGCTCGGCCAAATCGAGCGAATGGACAATAATGCTCCAGCTAAGAGGATTTTCGAATCCCAGCTTCCAGGTTGGAGAAGACAAGCAAGACCGAACCTCCGTTTCAAAGACCAAGCCATCGCGGATGCCAGAGCGCTTGCTCTGGACAACTGAAAGCAGCATGCCCGGGATCGTAGAGAATGGAAGGCTGCAGTGTCTCAGGCAGAGACTCTATACGGGTCGATAAGCAAGTAAGTAAGTATGAAGTAAGCATCATCAGTTATAACCTAACTTTCTAGCACATTAAGATAGGCGTCGAAGGGTAATATCAAAGTTGTAAGTCATCAATCAAAAATGTGTTTAGTAAATAATTTGAGCAAATGTGGATTGACAATATTTTCTATCCCCATTTCGACAAAAAATGTTTGAGGACATTTGGAACCGAATATTGTCCGCAGTTTCTAGCGATATATTGACTGCCAGTCGCACTCATCGAGTAATACCACTATTGGTAATTTATCGAAGCTTAAAATGAACCATCTTCAAAATAAAGCTTCGTCTCAATATTGATAAATACATCTTGTGAGGATGGCGAATTTAGGGGAATACACAACCGCAAATACCTTTAAGCTATATCAAGATGTGCCCAAACAATCCAAACAAGTCAAAATGTCAACTACGTTGTTGCTGACATATAAAACTTGGCCTCAGTCAAGAGTATCATTCAGTCTCAGTCCTCAGGTTAGAGACGACAAGAAAGACCGAACCTTAAGTTTAAGGACCAAGTCACCAACAAAAACACTTTGGGCCGGACATTACAGGTTGGAACTTTATTGCCAACGGCGAATTTCTTTTACAAAGAGATATCTCGGTCTATCTTACTTCGTAAAAAGGTCATAAGGGTGACTGAAGCAGTCAACTCAATTTTTAAACTTAGCATCTCCTGGTGGCGGTTTGTCTTCGGGTACGGGTAGGGACAGAAAGTGACCGTAGCAGTCTGTCCCCCCTGTCTATTGCCTCTGATAGTCCATCAGCCATCACTAAGGAGAGAGACTGGTGCATGGCAGAAACTTGTGGTTGAATTAA
Organism: Cheilosia scutellata; assembly: GCA_955612985.1. Lineage (NCBI taxonomy): Eukaryota > Metazoa > Arthropoda > Insecta > Diptera > Syrphidae > Cheilosia > Cheilosia scutellata. Next base: position 118,487,925 of record OY015312.1, read on the forward strand.
TCTACTTTTTTGCTTGACCAAAAGTCAACGGACGGATTGTTTACTGGAAAAGGATGGAGTCTGCCCCCTCTTATATTTCTTTTGACAACGAGACAGAGACTGGTGCTGAGCAGAAGAGCTTGATTGAAGGAAACCATCCCATTGCTTGGTACCGAAAAGGGGGTCACCCCCGCTTGTAACTTCTAACAGTCCGCTTGTAAGGAGTGTGGCTGGTACAGGTCTGCTCTACTTTGACGTCGAAAAGGGGTGAGAATTTGTCTTCGGGAAATTCAGGCATAGACTTAGTACTACACAAAGTTCTACAAAGTACTACAAAATGTTCGTTAGCTCTGCTAATATGTATATTGTTTGCCTGACGCTGCTCCATGAAAATTGACAAGAACATTTAATGTACAAAAATGTTAAGCTAAGGCGACGCGCTTTTTATAACTTCTTCTTTCTTCAATACCTTCCTCGAAGTAGTTATAAGCAACTCACTCAGAGGTACATTTTTTTACTAGCCAGTTCAACTATCAGCATGCTAGTGACATTATCGGCTGAGTGCTAGTAGCTGTAAGTGATACGTTCTGCAGTATGGAAATGCGGCAGTTAATAAGGCTACCTAACAGAATGACATTGGCGCGAAGATCAAGCGAATAACATCAATTTTGAGGGAACAACACACTTCGGTTGGAATTACAGCTATTTCGAACTACACCACTCCTTCGTAGATACTATAAGAAAACCATCTAAGCAAAAAATTCCTCTCTCAACGATCTAAAGACACCAATGATACTGGTCCTGCATCGGCATCATGTATGGAATTTATCGAAAGTGAATGGAAATCAATATGATAGGCAGCCATCCGTCAGTCGAATATTTTTATAAGGACAATCACCTGCATCATCATGAAAATGTTATCCAATTTCATTCCTCTTCATTGACTATAAATTAAAGCGAATTACGAAAACACTTAAAACGTAATTGCTTTCCAAAGACTCCCAATTATTTACGTCTCCTACCGCACAATGCAAAGATAACAGATTTTAACATATTTTTCAACTCACTAATGGATAAAAACTATAATCATCATCATGACCTTTGGTCATTTCAATTCCATTTACATTTTACAACCAATTTTTCATCAAACAATTAATTATAATTATACCTCTCTGAATTTAAATTACAGAAATACGGAAAAAATATACGAAATTCCTGCTTCTGATAATTAACAAAGTAAATTTATGAATTTTAAAACAATTAAATATATACACCTATATTACATTTCAGTAAATGGAATAAAATTATTCAATAATTGCATTCATTTCAACATATACAAGAAAATGTGATTATTATATTCTTTTATATATAGAACTGCTCCGCATATAAATATTTAAATGAAATACCAATAAATATACTATCCAATTACATGTCGTGCATTTATTTGTGGATATTTATTGCCTTTGCTTCGCCATAAGTAAATACTAAAAATATATAAATTCGTTTAATTTTTATTTATTTTACATTAAACGTAAAATTATTTTTAATTTATATGCGCTGTCGGAGGTTTGCATGGACATTTTCTCTAAAAAAAAATTAAAATACAAATTTAGTCGCTCATTAACGATTTATTTATTTATAATATCATTCCTTCTGTTAGTAGTAAGTAAAAATTAATATTTTTATTACATTCATATATGTAAGCAGCAATTATTTAAAATACACATATGAATAAATTGGAATACTACAGATAGTAATTATTTAATGTTTTCTTTTGTCTATAACATAGAAACTGTTTTTTTTTCTTTTTATACTACATAATTATGTACAGAATTCATTTTCGTTTTTCTTTTTAAATTTTGTTTTTATGTCCTCTTTTTGATTTGAAAATTTTACATACATATTGCTGTTTATTTACTTAGAGATCTAAATAAATCACACACACATCACCACCAGAACAACGAGAAAAATAGAAAAGTTTATTGTAAGCTGAATAGGTTTTGGAGAAGTAGTCGATGCGCTGTTAAAATTGAGGATGTAGGTTGAGATGTTCTGAATAGTGGATAAAATTGAATTTTTTTTCTTATTTCTGAGATGACATCATAATTTTAAGGACTTGAAGAATTGACAAGAAATGTGCATATTCACCCGTAGATATGAAGATGAACAATTGTTGGATTTGTGGTTTTTAGCTGATACCTAGCAATTCTTACTCTTTCAAAACCGACGTTAGTAGTGCGATTGATAAATTGTTTCGTGAGAAACGCATGTGCGCGCCTTGGGTTAAGTAAAGGCCACTGTACACATTGATCAAATTTATATGAATTCATGTATACATTTATGTTTGACTTATCAAACCATAGTGTTCTTACTTTTCATTGGCTGCGTTCAATTAACCTAGCGGATGTCTCGCACACAATATCCAGATTCAGGTGATATTTGGTTTTGTTTTCCCTCCAAAAATAAATTTATTTTCCATGAAAAAATATGATTTATGTAGTCCACCACCCACCACCAGATTCACAGTGGAAGTTTAAACTAAAGTTCAACTGAACCGAAATTTGAGTTTAAATTTGAAGTTCAATTCGTCCGGTTTCACAATGTAATCTGAACTTCAGTTCAATTGAACTCAGTTTAACTAAATTTATTGAATAGAATTTAGCTGAATTGTACAGTAGGTACTTAGCTTTTATACGACTTTTCCTAAATCGTCCTTTGTCTTTCAAAGAATACGCAGAACAACGTCAAATATTTGGGTTTTTGACAATCGGAAATTGAAATGTCACTGATGTGTCAAGTGATCTGAGATTTAGACGGCAGTATACTGTCGTTTAACTTAAACTACAGAATTAACTCTTTTCAAGGCTTAAATGAATTTGTGAAACGGGCTTAATTGTTGAACTGAACTTTAAACTAAAAGCGTATTTTAAACTTTCAAACTGTGGGGACTTTAATTCAATTTTTTTTAAATTTTATCGACGAACTCATTTTTTCCCTACCATTTTATAAATCCAGCGGGGAATTCTGTGAAAAATTTCCTTGAAATGGACATTTTATAATAAGTACTAAAACTCTGGGTGAAATGATTAAATGTCAGTTTTTTTTTATCTGGAATTTGACATTCCGCTGGTTTTCTAGTTATCAATGAAAGGCGGCCATTGTTGATTTGTGAAAAACTGGAAAAGCCGCAGTTTATTATCCCACTGTCTTTGATGAAAATTAATATCGAAGTAAGATAGATTACACAGTTTTTGACAAGATGATTGACTAATGTCACTCTACGGTCTAGGTGCATGTACTATATTTGAACAACGTACACATAACATGGAAGCTGGAAGGGAACTTGTTAAGTTTCATCCATAGAGAAAATGAAAGAATCCTTCCTATTTAAAATAAATCATTTATTAATCCAAATTCTTAATGTGCGGAGATAACTTGACGGGTTCAAGGTTAGGGAAAAGAGATCCACCATGAAGTAGGCATCTTTGATAGTAGGAACTTCATGACCAAAAGCATAGACAGGTTTTCGGGAGGTCATCAAAGAACGTCTTGCCCAGTGGGCGGTATCCAGTTTTAGTTGGACCCAGCACTACACAATTAACTGTGATCATGAAACATATAAAGTGCTTTTTTTCTAAGAGTTTTTTTTTGAATATGGCAACATTCAATTTCAAATGGCTGATTCATTTGTCAACTGACTCCATATTTTTAGTCAGTTTATTGTTTCACAAATCATCAGACGATTATCGGTTGTATTGTCAGTTCAGTCATTTGCCGCTTGGACAGTTGCACAGCGCCCACTTATGTAAGTAACGATTCTCCCTGGAATTGCACTCAAGGGTCGATATCTGTTTCATAGTGCCATATTTGACTAATTTAAGTGCCTAATATTTGTCACTTAAGTGTTACCTTCTCGTATATTTGACAGGCGGCAAGCTATTCAGCTATCAGTGATTTGACAAAGTTCATTTGCATTCTTTGTTCGCTTTACGGGTTTAATAAAACAAAATAACTATTTGTTTGCTAAAGTTCGAGTTTATTTTTCGATTACAACCCATTTTGAAAATCAAATAAATAATTATACTGCAAAACAAATATTTTTATAAGTGCTGTCAAGTTTTTTGTACCATTTGGGGTGAGTATTGTGAATCAAAAGCAAAATGTGCATTAGGCTTCGATCCACTTTTTCATTGTCAAATTTTGCTTAGTGCTAGGCCCCCTTCTGTCCCTGTGCCTTTGCTTATAAAAAGATTGTTGACTTAAAAGCTAGCAAAATTAATAGAGCGATTTATGGGCTAGTGGCATCTTCGGTCCGTACTTTTAAAAAAATGAGGAAAATCGAAATGACACTGTCAATGTCTACCGATGTAGATTTTTTTTCCAAAAGTGAAGAACATAGTCCGCAGACTGTTTGGTTTCAATAGGAAAGTATCACATGTCATACTGCCGGAGATATCATCAATTTCTGGAACAAAGTGTTCGACACAATATCTCGGCAAATTAACGCCTCTGGATAATTTGCTAATTTGGGGTATTTAAAATCCTTTGTCTATTCGAATAAGTCAACAAATCTTCATCAAGAGGTTCATCTTTTTCTTTCACCTAAACTGAGCTGAGCCCCAGCATATATCTGGGTCCGATGAAAAGGACTAGGACCTCCAAGTAGTGATTTAAAGAAATGAAGAAATATTACGTTTTCGGGGATAAAGTTTTATTTTAGAACGAAACTCGTTAAGAAGTTAAAAATATTTAGCACTTATAGAAAACATTTTGCAAGTCAAGAATAAATTCAAGATGTGATTGGAGTTTGTGGAGAGTAAGGTTTAAATTACTGAAAACTTAAGCGGCCATCGTCTACTGATGATGAGCGCAGCTACCACAGCTTTCTTAGCAAGAAACTTGGTGATCTTAACAATGTGAATCTAGGATCTGTTGGTACTTAGTTCACTAAACTTGTCCCAATTAAACTGCCCTATCCCAAATTAAGTCGAGTTGACTTTAATTTTTATAAATACCTTTTTAAGAAACGATCAGCGAACTTGGCTAAGTTTAGTCCATCTTTAGTTCACAAAGTTTTTCATTGTCAAGTTGGTAATAGACTGAGCGAGGTCAGCCATTTTATATTTAGTTCAGTTAGTTCTTTCATCCGAAGTTACTGACAAACTTGGGTGTGTCAGCGATGCCAAATTAGGTTTAGTTGGTGTTTGTCTAACACAATTTTGGTCTTACTAAATAATTCCGGTAGCGATTGAAGCATTTTGGCTCTTAATACATAAAATTCGGTCTTGTCAAGTTAATGACAAACTTCACGATGTCAAGGCAGGAGTTCTAATTGTTCTTCAAATTCGTTTATAAGAAGTTAGTAACAAAATTCAAGTGATCTATGTAAGACCTACTTAATTTTTTTTACGTATTTTCAAAGCCTTATCATCAACATTTTAGGCGACTTGCATCTTGTCCAACCTTTATAGAAAGCAATTTTAGCCATGAATGGCTTTCTAGTTAATGACAAACTTCGCGATGTCAAGGCTTCTGAAGGAGGTCTAATTGTCCTTCAAATTCATTTATAAGAAGTTAGTAACAAATTTTTTTTTTAAATTTAAGCTATCGATGTAAGGCTAACATTTTTTATATCGTATCTTCAAAACTTGTAACATCAACATTTTAGGCGATTTACGTCCTATCCAACCTTTATAAAAAGCCCTTATTTTAGCCATGACATAAGCCCTCTGGATGCAAAATGTTTCCCAAATGTTATTCCATCAAATAAGTCCCCAAATTCCCATACACATCCCAAAGACCTTTTTCTTCATTTTGCCGCTTTCCGATGGTCAATTCGCTAGAGAGTTATCGTTTTATGCAGTACCTCTATATTATCCCGGCTTCGATTTCAATTATAAAGACTGAATCCGCACTAACGAGTATTTTTATTGAGTCCTCATAAATATGTATTTTTCGTTCAAGTCCCCAAAGGATGTCATCTCCTGAAATTACATATATACAAAAACCCTCACCAAATAGAAAGCCCTTATTATTTTTTTTGCATAATTACCACCTGATGTACTCATTACTTCTCAACCTCAAAAACCCATTACCCCTATGTTCTCCATCGTTAAAAAAAACAAAAACAAAAACCAAGGAATAATAACCACCACTTAATCAAAGCCCATAATGGCGGCCTTGTCGGTCGGCACCACTGTGTGATGGTGGTACTCACCGGAAATAGATTCTCATTAATTGTCACTCGTTTTGTATTATTTCAAAAAATAAAATTAATTAATTTTCTGTATATTTTTGTTTTTGAAAGCACACCACCGTTAATCATTATACTAATTACTTTCAATTAAACATTAGTATCCTGTTTTGATTAATTAATAATAAAATGTGTGTTTTTCTTTCGCCTTCGTGTTTGTTTAAAGAAAAACAAAAAAATGCGTACCTAAATAAAGTAAAATAATTCTCTCTCTCTGTCTCTTATTTTGGCATAATACATATCGCTATACATACATACATACATTTTTTGTTTTGATATAATTTTTATTCGTAGGAATGCGTGTAAAGGATACCATGAGCCATATCCTTGGAATGAGTGTGTTGTGTAACTTTATGGATTGTTTGTATGGGTGGGTGTAGTATTCTTTTGTGTTATTAATTTCGTTGGAAAGCATACACAAACATAAAAGATGATTTATTCGAATGACGATGACAATGATGACGATGATGGTGGCACATTTGGTTTCCCGTTCGTGTATTTTAATTGATGTAATCTGACTTTATGGTGGTAAAAATTTGAAAAATATTGAATTCTTGTTGGATCTTAGGGAGTTTTTTAATTACTCATATTCGACTTATACACTCATATGTAGGTATAGACAGTTTGAGGGCAAGTGCGTGTGGCTTTACATATTTATTTCTTTCGTCCTTGGGCATTGTGTACGATTATGGTAATGAAAAATGTATTTTAATTAAGAAAACGAATATACATCCAAGCGAATAAACCTACGTCTCGTCAGCTATCTCAGAAGAGCTCAAATGTAATTAACTTCCTAACATCAACTACCTATACTTTCGGAATTCTCTTTGGACGCAACCACTGGAAGATGTTTCGGAGAAGTTTTCATCGGGAATTCACGTTAACTTCAAAGGACTTGTTGACTTTGCCGAAAATTGGCTAAAGGATTATGTACTTAAATTAAGGCTGTGAAACTACTCCAGCAAAGAGCTCTTTGGCCTTAATTACCCAAAATGCAATGAAATATGCATGTGGGTGAGACGAAGTTATTACTTGGATTTACGAGGTTGTGGAATGTAAGCCGAAATGGTCCTCTGGGTAGGGTGGAATTATTATCCTTCTTCTTATACTACTTACAATTTAATGCAACAAGTCTGTTTGTCTGTTTGTCCCTTAGACGTTTCCAAAATCGTTGTCCTATTATACATCCATGGACCGAAATACCTTTGTGGGTCTTTGGAGGAGGTCACAAGTGTTTTGGTCCAGGGTATGAAGCACCTCACTGCCGAGACTACAGTGGATGCAACTATGTATTTATTATGACAAGCGTCTGCTGATTGCATGCCTCGCGGACGAAAATAACATCGACGACGAGTCCCGGATACTGCATTAGCATAAATACCCTTATGTATGCTTGATACTGGATCCTAGAGGGGATATGCAGGTAAAGCATTTCGGCAGTACCTACTTCTGTAAACTGATAAGCTATATATCTGCTAAGAAACAAGGCTGTAGAAAGATGAGAAGTTACCTTAAAGACAGACATTAGTTAATCTATAAGGCCAAATAGGGTACGCGAACGATGGAGATTACAGACAGGGCCACACAAAAATTAATCGTGGGACCCAACTTATAGACTATTTTCTATGACAGAATCTTAAGAGTGGATCAACAGAAAAAAACCGAGATATAGTCCTTCTGAGATTGCCATTTTAAGGTACAGGTTGGCCAGAAGGCAATGACCACTTTATATGCAGTTAAGTACTTTGGAGGGAAGCTAGTTAAAAAATGCATATACTGACAGCAGACCAAGTTATCCTCCGTTCAAACCTGCAAAGATAACTATGTTATTAACCATAGACTCATGGCGGCTTTGAGAGAACCAAAGGCCAGTCGGTGAAAACTCAGGGTTCCGGGTTGCGAGATTCTATCAAAAAAGTGTCAGAACTCGCTGTTTTCATAACATTGACAGTAATCCCCATCGAGAGAGGAAGAAAATAAAGGCTAATTTTTTAGCTGTTTGGTTCTTCTGCCTGATTTTTTTGACAGTTCACGCGGGATTCCTGACACGTGTTAAACTAAAAAATGCTCGATTAGCATTGGCATTTGACGATATGGATAGACTTACTCGCGAACAACGTTTGTAAATTATTGAATTTTATAAGAAAAATCGTGCTCAGTAAAAAATATGTCGGGAATCCATACACATATTTCGAGGCGAATTTAGTGAGCAATTCATCTCAAATTCATTGGACCTGTGAATTGGCCGCCTAGATCATGCGATTTGACGGCGCTGTACTATTTTTTGTGGGGATATGTGAAGCCTCTCGTCTATACGGATAAGCCAGCAAACTATTGCCGCCTTGGAAGGCAATATAACCCGTGTAATTGGTCGATATGTTGGAAAAAGTATGCCAAAATTGGACATTCCGGATGGACCACTTGAAGCGTAGTTGCGGTTAGGTTAGGTTGAATAGGGTCTGAGTTCATCACAGTGAACTAGGCACCATATTGGGCCCATCGCCATCCCTGGGGGAACCTTAACGGTCAAAAACCTAAACTAATTCACCCAAGCAATTAATTTCACTACAAAACCTAAAGATTGCTTCAATTTTGTGAGGCCAACCTTCTCCAAATTGTCGAAGATATACCTTCCAAGGTGTTTCCTCCTGTACGGAGCAATGGCTTGACATTCACAGAAGAGATGACCAATATACTCCGCAACATGTAAGTCTTCGCAATACCTGCACGACTCCGTACCTGTTAAACCTAGTCTCATGGCGTGCTTCCTTAGAAGACAGTTCCCGGAGAGAATTGCTATTGCCATTCGTAGCTTAGATCTGCTGAGCTTTAATAATTCTACAGTTTTTTCCGATATAGCTTAGGCCACAGAGCCTTTGAGATCCTGTGACCTACTATATCTGACCATCTTTGATCTGTCCTATTTTTAATTTTTTCGAGAATAATTCTCTTGGCCACGGCTATTGCTATCTTCCAATTTTTCCTTGACTATACATTCCTTTGATGCACTTACGCATCAAAAATATATTCCTACTCAAAACCTAAGATCCTTCCTTCTATAGAATTCTCCAAGTAATGCCCACCACTTCTAAATGGCAGATGTCATCTCCCATGCTATTTAACCGGCTTTGAAATCCGACACCCTATTAATTCCAATTTACCGCCACTGAGAGACTTTTCTCAACATTTAATCGAAATCAATGATATCTCGAATAAAAATTCCCTTTTAATGTCTCTGGCAGTGTCATTAATGAAATTTCAATGATGATGACTCAAGGGAATAAATTAAACGATGCACAGTGATTAGAAACGAGAGAAAGTAGTCAATTACATGTACTACCTCGATGAGGGAGGGTATAACTCCCTCGCCCTTCCTAACTCACTGTAGTGTAAAGGTTTATGTATAGGTATGCCAAGAATTTAAAGAGACACAATTTTAGTGGAACCATTTTGTTCCATTTCAAGTTTATTGCTTCCGGTTGTGATCCACTTAAGTAGTGCTTAGGTTCAACAACTTTGTACAAGAGTTTTTATGACCGTACGTGAGCAATTAAATTTCTCGCAAGGATACCAAGAGCATAACTAGGATGAGACTCTGAATGCGTGCGTGTGGTATTTGTTTGATGTTATTCTACCGGATAGACTGGAACAAGTTATGAGGGTGATTTAAGCAGATAAATAAAGCTAAGACTGGGGACTCTTTAAATAACGTTTTAAGTTTAGTATTTATAGTAGTTTGCCATAGGAATCCATAAAAGTAAGGAAACTTTTCAAATTCACAAGTTAAATTGTTAGTTAACAAATCATTAGTTGAGAATTTAGTATAATAGAAAATGTTACGTATACGCCACCGAATTCGGTAAGAAAATCTTCCTCAAAACGGTTTTTTTTAGAGGTCATTGTTTGGCATTTACAAGGTGCCAACTCTTCCTGGCGTCAACATATTATGAGGTCTGATTTCAAGATATTTTAAGCCTTTCTAAACTCATTTTGACGTTTGTGGAAGCATTTTAAATGTATAGACAATTTTCTGAAAAAAGTGATAAGATGGAAATTTCAAAACCTTATATATTAGCTTTACAAGCTTCTTGTGATGTTTGAGAATATCCTAAGTACTGGAGTAGTCCCAAATAGCTTTAAAGAAGCCTTAATATCCCCATACATAAAAAAGGAAGTACATCGGATCCAGCAAATTATAGAGGGATTTCTTTTTTAAATGCTTCCTACAAGATATTTACAGCCATCTTGCAGGGCCGACTATCTACATGGATAAAAGATAATAACTTGCTTAAGGAACATCAAGCGGGTTATAGGCCGGAATATATTCTACTATCGATCATGTGTTTGTTTTGAGGAGCATTGCGGAGTCCTACAATGAAAGGGGTAAAAAACTGTATGTGTTCTTTGTAGATTTCAAAGCTGCTTCGAAGAGTTTTAATTTATAAACTTTACTGCATGGGCATGTCGATGAAATTCGGACGCGTTATCCAAAACTTATAGGTATGCGGATACCAAAGCGGCGCGGCGGTTTGGAGTGACGAGGAGTTATCGGTTTGTAGTTTCAGTCGCGTCGAGATCCGTAGTAAGACAGGGATACTCGCTTAGTCCAAGCTTATTTGCGCTATACATCGAGGATATAGTAGATATTCTGCCTGGAGGTGTTGTGTATACAGGACTGCTTATCTGTTCGCAGATGATATCTGGCGTATTCACCTGAATCTTTATGATCAAGGCTGAATGACTACTGTAGACTACGGAACTTAATCTAAGCAAGTCAAAGGTTATGATATTCAAGAGAGGGGACGGCAAGAACTGCAGAAATGAAAAATGGAACTACAATGGCGAAAGTATAGAAGTCGTTAAGGAATACAAGTACCTTGGAGTATACTTAAAAAAAATGTAAACTTGGAGAGACATCTTAAGGGTAAACTAGCGAAGTCTAAAATGGCCATCAATGTTGTCTGGAAGAAATGTCTCAGCAATAAATATATCGCCCACAGCAGCAAATATAAGGTTTTTATGGCGGTGATAGAGTCCATCATGTTCATGTTTGGGGAGCAAGGAAATATAAGACTGTCGAGAAATTACCCATACACCCAACTACATGATAATACTGGAAACAGGTTTATCCCCATTATTCACTAAAACTTTTAAGCTGCATGTGGACTACCTACTCAATGTTTAGAATATGCCGGATATCAGGCTGTCGAAAAAGCGGTACCCCAAGCAATGCAATCCAGGGAAGGATGTTACAGCGAGTGGTTGGATCTCGCTGAGGGCTGTGGAGTATACTTGGATCTGGATAATAGTGAAAATCGGAAACCTCAACTTTATCAGCTTAATGCATTTCGATCCCACACAGAGAAGACCTACCAGTACTGTGTAACTTGGCAGAAAGACAAGATGTAATGCATTTGGTTGGAAAGTATCTAGTTCTAAAAGAAATTAGGAGACATAATATCTTCGGAAGCAATTTTCTGACATCGGAACAGTTAAGCCTCTTAATAAAGTTAACATTTTTAAGATAACGCAACACTGCAAAAGAGGACAACCAGAGTTTGACCTCATAGAGAAAATTCGTCTGTCATCAAAAACTAATGCGTTTCTTGAGATTTCAAAATCCAGTGATTGCTTCAAGCTAGACGTGGCCTTCAAAAACTAGACCTACCAACATGCAATGCTCTTCTCCATAAAGAAATTTTAGTCCATTTGACTTAAGTGTGTTTCCTCTCATAGACTGCTGGTAGTAATTTTCAAACTAAAGGGTGTTTTTTTTTTAGAGGTATACCTAGAACTTTGAAATTGAATAAAAAAAAGATGATTTTTTTAAATTGACATGAAATTTACTTTATTCGAAAGATAATCTTCTGGCATATATTTTAAACTAGCAATGCCCGCGGCTCCGCTCGCCGGTTTCTTTTCTTTTAAATAAAAGATAAAGCACATTTTTCGCACTTGGCCAAGATGAATGTTAGCTCAAAATACTCGGTGACGTATTTTCTAACAATTAAAAGCATGTCTTGAATTGAAATACATAGATTTATGAGTATAATGGCAAGTTAAGCGTAGTAAGGTCGAAATAGAAAAGTATGTTTGAAAAGTTTTTCAATCCTTATAGGACGAATTTTGAAAAACGGTGAATGAGGTATGTAATAATGTTTGCTTATCTATCAACATACCAACTTTCAAGTTCATACGGCTAACGGTTCGCGAGGCCCCTCTTACTCCCCGCGACTCATTGGCCTCACATCTATAAATCAGAAAAAAAATCATGAAAACCCGACGAATGGTTCTCGAGTTATGGAGAAACGAACAAACGGACGTTGCATTTTATAAGTAGTATGGATGGATATGATTTGAATATAATTTAAATATGATTTTTGGCATATGACCACCTCGGCTGTCTCGGACGTAGTCTAATCTGGAGGTCCAATTTTCGAAGACTATTTCCAACATTTGTGGCCGTATATCGGCAATAACGCGGCGAATGTTGTCCTCCAAGTGGTTAATCGTTTCGGGCTTATCGGCGTAGACTAGGGACTTCATATATCCCCACAGGAAATAGTTAAGCGGCGTTAAATCGCACGATCTTGGAGGCCAATTCACAAAACGTTTCCTTCAATAAATCAATTGTGGCACGAGCTGTGTGACATGTTGCGCCCTCTTGTTGAACCCACAGCTCCTGCACATCATGGTTGTTCAATTGATGAACGAAAAAGTCAGTAATCATATCTCTATAGCGGTCACCATTGACTGGAACGTTCTGGCCAGCATCGTTTTTAAAGAAGTACGGACCAATTATTCCACTAACCCAACCCAAAACCAAATAGTCAGTTTTTGTGGATGTAACGGTGTTTTAACATACACTTGAAGATCATCATCACTCCTAATACGGCAGTTTTGTTTATTGACGTATCCATTCAACCAAAAGTTGACAATTATGTCGACCGTAAAATGGACGTAGTGCGCGATACGTATTTCGAACAGAACCATGATTTTCAAAATAAATTTGCACAATTTGGAAGCGTGTTGATATGCCAAAATAAACTAAAAATAAATCACTTGACAGCTGACAAAATGGCCGCCAGTTAAAATAGTGTTGCCAACTTAAAGTTCTATACCTCTAAAAGAACACCCTTTATTAGCTTTGTAAATGGCAAGCATCCTGCCTGTGGTGAACTGATGTCCCTTAAAAAACTTTTCAAACTATTTACTCTCAACGAGGATTCAGGAAGAAAAAAAAAAAACACTCCCAAAAAAGTACAAAAGTAAACATCGAGTATTGTAGTGTATTTAAAACATATTTTTATCTATAAATTTCTATATTCTACAATCTACACAATGAAAACACAGTTAAGATTAATACATAAAAAAAAACTCTCTCCTTCTCCTTTTCCTTTTCCTTCTCCTAATTACTTAATAATAGTTATTATCAAATTGCATACTATCGCTCGAACTGTAGTGACTCGCTGTCGAGTTTGTTGCATTACTATGCTTGCGATTGTGTCGGTGTAACTGTTGTTGTTTTTGTACCTCCTCACTACCACACTTGACCTTCGTGGACTTTTGCACACTCTTAGCCTTATTCTTACTCTTATTGTGTTTCAAACTGTGATGCTGTTTACTCGGATGATGATTGCCCGTCTGATAGTGATTTACCACCGCCGAAGTCTGATAGTGACTTAAATTCGAATTCGAATGATATTGATGTGGTTGTTGTATAGAATCATTACCGTTATTCGATTGTTGGTATATCTGATTTTTCGACTGACTGCGAAAATGCAAATTGGCAACACTATAATGATCAATACTATCAATGGTCTTTAGATAGTGTGCACTCAATTGTTTATAATCATTCGAATCGAGATCATTTATGATCGTGCCCGCATGACGATCGAGTGAATTGAATTTATGATGTGAATGATAGTGATGGTGAGTCTGAGTGGCATAGTGTGATGGTGCATAGTGTTGCTGTTGTTGTTGAGTGTGGTGAGAATTATTTTCGCTCGTTGACGACAGTTTACTTAACATATTCTGCTTATGGCTATTTTTCAGTGGTAATGGTGGTGGTTGTGGTGATTTATTGTTATTTGTGTTACAGGTGGTGGTTGTGGTGGTTATTGTTGTGGTGGAATTATTGGCTGTGGTGATTATTGGTTGTGGTGGTGGTGATGGTGATGGTGGTGGTGGTAGTGGTGGTTGTAGTGGAGGTGGTAGAGGTACAAGCTCCCGCTACGCTACTTGGTGGTTGCCAAATGTACGAAGTACTGGTACACTCTAGAATTCGGAAGAAGATTTGGTGGGTGAGAAGAAGAGACACACACACATAGTATACATATATATAAATGTATTAAGGTATAGTATTTAAATAAATTAATTAAAAATAAAAAAACGTGTGGAATGTTATTTGGTTTTTTTTTTGTTGTATGATTGTGTGGTGTACTGTGGGTAGAGTGTGTTGCAATCGGGAAGAAGAAAATGTAAACAAGGAAAATGAATATTACCATAGGTTAAAATAAAAAAAAGGACATTCCTATACTATCAACAACATAGGACAGAATTGCTTACAAACAACGAATATATCAATTAGCTAGAATGGTTATAGGTTGTCATTACTGTCATTCAGGAAGTGCGAAGTGGGCCGGACTAAAGGATAAACGACTGCGATATTTATTATGGTGATTACTATAAAGAGCATGGATAGAGCTTATTTAGCTCACTTATTTAGACTTCGGCAAGAAGTATTGAGCTTTCGGCACATTAGTGACCATCTTATGGCAATCCGCATTGAGAACGAATTCGTCAATATTGCCTTGAATATCTTTAATGTGTTGTATGTCCTAAATCTGACGTAAAATTCGTACTAAGTGATTTTTTGTCAAAATAGATATTAAGGAGAAGATTTTTGACGGAACAGTTGGTCAGCACAGACTACACTACACAAAGAAATACTGTGAGAGAGGATGTCGTCAATGAATGAAAGAATGCAATCGAAAGAGAAAACCAGGATCTTCGATGTCAATGTTTTAAGAACAATCCTTCAGCTATGGCAGAAGATCAGTAACTGCCAGAAATCTATTAATTTATTGTCACCACTAAGGCCTACTGTCCACGTAGCTGCACTTCATACGCACACTTTCGTCATATGCAGCTTTGTGTACGCTTGCTTGCAGCTTGCTTGCCGCTTGCATATAAACAAACGAAGCTCTGTCCACGAAGCGTCAAAGTCGCATTTGCGACTACGAAAATACAACTTTGCCGCTTCTTGGACAGAGCTTCGTTTTTTTTTAATTACAAGCTGCAAGGAAACTGCAAGCTAGCGTACAAGAAACTACAAATGACGAAAGCGTGCGTATGAAGCGCAGCTACGTGGACAGTAGGCCTAATGTTTTCAGCTGCACACGATCACTGCTAGTTTAGCCAACAATACAAACTGGGAAACGAAGCAAAACCAGAAACGGCACTGTGAAAGAGGACTAGTAGATATTACTTGCAACCTTTACGAGCAAAGAAGATAAGTTAAGGGCCATGAAGAGACTACTGACCTGACGGTTTACCTGCCGTAGAGAGCATGTATCAACTCATTTCCAACTTTTCACATGACAGACTATCTGCTACTAAGTTTCAAGTTCCAGCTAGAGCTAGAAGTCGTTGAAAAGAATTAGTTTTGGGTAACATTGATGATGGAATAAATAGTTCTTGCAGGAACTGGATGGTATACTCAAGTAGAAAGTATAAATATGGTCAAGGACACGTCTTATAGGCGGGAGTTTAAACTTCGTTAGCCTTTCGGACTTGTCGTATCTTTACTATCGTATCATCTCGGCATAGTTCGATAACGTCGATAGCGCCAATGAGAATAATTCTTGTTGTGGTGTAAGTTTAGCCTTAGGTACTCACATTTTCTCAAAGTAATGCCAATGAAGACAAAAAATTGGTCTTTTAGGGAATTTAGGCTGTTATGTAGTAGGAATTAAACACTTCCAAATACCGTCGAACCACAGGCGCCTCTAACTTGCAACGCAAAAATTTATAAAAAATAGTGCCAAGTTGCATCCGCTCACAAAGTGGTGGCAAGTTCTACAATCTACACCTTCTTCTTGAGTCTATTAAGTATATACCAGTAGACCCAAAGGTTCCTTGCACCTCATATCAACCCAAGTTAACTTTAAGTTCCATTTACGTGATTAAACTAAATTCTAACTAAAATCGATATCGCTCTTCTAATGCACCTTTGGTTTTACCTTCTAATGAGCTCCAACTTTCACCGCCTTTTGACCAACATGCGGTTGACTAAACACTCTCAAGACTGAATTGCAAAAACTATACACCAAGTACATATTTTCTATAACGAATAGACGACTTCAGGGCGAACCTCCTGAATTCCATTTCCCACTAACAATCCCCCCACGAACCATTAGTGGAAATCAAATTATCCACATTCCTAGAGTTAAGTACGCAGTTTCAACTTTGAAAAAAAAAACTATCCACTTTTTGGAAGCTCAACCAAAAGTAGAAAAAGAGACTATCAAATTAAAGAGGAAATATTCCCAGGAATGTTCTCCCCTGCAGCTAATTTCGTTCGTTCATCCTAAACCAAAAACCATTTCACAACGAATGAAAAACATTTCCTCCTCATCCTCATCACTTGAATTACCACTAACTTTTTAACCCTTTTGCACCCTCATGCTGCCCCTGCCCCCCTTCGCTTCAAATCAAGAAGGATCAAAACTGTAGCGGAATACCATAAAAAAAAAATATGCTAATTGTGACCGCTGAAAATTAAAAGGATTATTAGCCATGGGAATTTAAAATTACATCACAAGACTGTTGCTCCGCCACAGTGGCGAAAAGATTGCCTCACCCCACACAGTCAACCCCTTTCTTCTTCAGACATATATAGCTTGAGCTTTAAGGTACACTTTCGTGTCACAAAACTTTTATGTTTTTCACCTCATGGGAGTAGAAGTGGAATGAAAATAACAACTTACCAACACACTGAGAATTTAAATGCAAAAATGTTGGAGTATTTCGGAATTTCTTAAGCTCTCCCTCTTCTGCCTTAGAGAATCCATTTTATTCGTCTACTTAAGTGCTTGTAGAGGGTAAAGTATGCAATTGTAGAAATGAGTTTGAGAAGTTTTTACTTTTCTCTCTCTCTCTCTCTCTCTCACTCTTACGAAAATTTATAGAAACAATTTTATTAAAAAAAAAAAAAAAAACGCAACAGAAAATAACCCCCTTTACCCTTGGGTGGGGTGGTAGGTGGGGTAGAAAAAACTTTTAATGTCGGTTTTTACATTTTCTTCTTCGCCGAGAGTTGTGTATGTCTTCAATTTGTAAAACATGGACAATTATATAAAAGTATTTTTTACGACTTGTTTGGATGGGAATTGTTAAAAAAAAACCAAAAAATTAAGGAAGTAAGTTTAAAAAAAAAAATAGAAATAAAACTCTTTTAGTTCTCTAAATTGTTTGGAGTTTGTCTATTTTTGTCTGTCGTTTTGATATACTTTTCGGATGTTGAGTAATCCTTTTTGAAACACTTCTAAGGGTTCGAAAATAATATTTATATGTTCAATGAAATTAAGAATTTTTTTTTAAATTTAAATTAATACAAAGTTGAAATTAAATCTTCATCTATTGTGGTGAGAAAGGATAGGTTTGGCTGTTGCAGGTTTGTTAAATATTTTAATAAGTTTATATTTCAATGAATTAAAATAAACGGTCGCCATTTTGATAAACTTTACATTCTAACTTAGCTTAATTTTTTAGTAAATTACTTACCACAGAAAACGTATTTTTTTTCGATTTATGCATTAAATTTTAATTATGTGCCATTTTTGAATAAACTCTTGTTTAAATGAGTCCATGTTACTTGCGTCTTCTATATTTTTCCAAAATATCACTTACCTGTAGTTGTCTGTGGGACTTTTCTCTATAAGTTCTTGCGAGTTCGAGTTTTTAGACTGATAGGTAGCTGAAATTATGTTTTTTCTACATAAACTCGGTTTGTGTACTGAAAGAAAACAGATTTTCCCGATTTTGACAATTCAACCCTTAAAGGGGTAAAAAGGGGGGTCAAATTTGTACATATTTTTCATCCCATCGACTTCAAACTCGGTTTGTGTATGTATATGTGTTCTATTATAAGAAATAAAGATAAATAATTTTTCCAATTTTGGAAATTTTGCTTGGGTCCCAAGTTATTGGCGTTTACCCCTTTTAAGGGGCCCCTTTTCTTAACTCACGAACCGTTCGTCGTGTCAGTTTGAAACTTTGTAATGCGTCCCAAGGGTTCAAGTTAAAGATACTAACTACTTCTTAGGTATGTTTCCTGCGCGATATACACAGTAAGCGTCAAAAGTATATTAACACCAATGAAGTTTTAATTTTTCTTTGGAGATGGGAAACTATTTCTTTTAAAAAGATAGAAAGTATTTTATCCTGCCGAAATTAAAAACGTTTTGTTATTGATATTTCATTACCAAACTTTTGATTGTTGTTTTTTAGACCTGTTTCAAGGACCTAAAGAAAATGCAAAAGTGCATTAGTGTTTACTCACTTTTGACCCTCACTATAAAAAAGGACCTTACTGACTGTAAATAAATCTCTGTGTACCAAATCCTGAGGGCTACGCGAGCAAAGCCACGGGCAAAAACCCATAAAAAGAATCCTAATCAAATCCCAATGCTGTTTACATCAGTTAATTTATTATACCCGGTACCACACTGTGGTGAGGGTATATTCACTTTGTCATTCCATTTGTAACGCCCATAAGGAGGCGTTGTAGGTATGACAAACTAAGTATATATATTATTGATCAGCATCACTTTCTTAGTCGATCTAGCGATGTCCGTCTGTCTGTCTGTCCGCACGATTACGGCCGTAATTTAAGAGCTATCGACTTGAAATTTGGTATGTAAGCTTTTATCCACCAAACTGAGGCTAAGTTCGAAGATGAGCAAGATCGGATGAAAACTACTACTACCTCCCATACAAAAATATCAGATTTATATAGCTTTTTATGTTAAAAATTAAATTAATAGCTACAGTAAAGATAGCAAGTTTAAACTTTGTACATATTGTTTTAATAATATTTAAAAATTTTTGACAAAAAATGAGCTTGGTCGAATAAAAAGTACCCACACCTCCCATACAAATATATAATTTTTTAATACTAAAATATTTTTTTTATTTTACAATAATATAGTACCGGGTATTTGAGCTTCGGCATAGTCGAAGATAATTGTCTTACTGATTTTGAAAATATGTTTGCCCTCTGTTCCTCATCTATTTAGACATTGAAGGGAATTTCGACAAGACGTAGTTATTGACTGACAGGGCTGCCTAGTGAGTTACTCGATGCATAACAATGGACCACAAACTTTCATGGAACTCCCACACGTAAGAAATAACCTAAAACAGGAAAAAATCTTTCTTAAGGACATGGACCAGTTTCTTCGGCAAAATAAATTGTGATCTTCGTTAAAAAAATTATTTACCAACGACAATCATCACTTATAGTTAGTTTTTGTGGTGGGAAAGGTGGCAAATAAAACCTAAATGTAAAGAACCCTTCAAAGTACACAAAGACTGGCACTGGTGTGCATTTGTATCAGAGGTATCCAGTTCAGCTTTCTTCCCGTACATATACGACTTAAGACGACTACCGCAGCCAGCGCTGTAAAATTCCACATCATCCAAAAACTCAAATCAGGTGATCTAAAGGGTCACATGAAGTTCCTAGGACTAAAGAATATTATGTCAAACCTTTCAATTTAAGTGACATGCTGTCAAAATCCAATTCCCATCCATTGTACAAAATTTCCATCTAGGACTGGTCTGTGTCGAAGACTGGTGGCCTATGGCTAGATGAATACCAAATCGTGTTGTGTCAGGAGTGAAGGATCAGTGCTTAGTGGGTCTCACTGCAATATTTAATCCACCTTAGACAATAAAAAAAAAAAAGTTTAAAGCCGCTCTAAAATGACGTCAGAGGGAGCATTGGTGGGACTTTTGCTAAAATACTCCTTATATATCGGAAGTCTGTAGACCACAAACAAATGTCTGCGGAGATCCAGTCTCCAAGATCTGAATCATTCGCAATAGAGTGAGTGACCACTTTCTAGAGAACTATACCTAAGTCATATCAGCCCTAGGCAACAAGTCTAAAGGAGCTAATACAATGGAGAGGAAGGAAATAAAACGCGACATTTTCCATATACAAAACTGCGGTGCCGGATGGTATATATAAGTAGCAAGACTAAGAAAAATGTGCGCTACGTCCTTAACAATAGGCTATATACCGATGACATTGAGGGAGGTAAAATATCTAATGACTAGAGCCTTAAGTTGTCCATTTAAACGATTAAACTGTATCATAAGATCTTTTCTCTTTCCAATGACAGAATCTTCTTAAAAATGAATTCTAAACCTGTTCCTAGATTCACAAATGCAGTGGCCCTAGTTTAACAAATCGAACCTCAGTAATTTGAACCACTCTCCTCAAGGACCTTCTTTGGTGACCAACATTTTTCGCCTCACATATTGAGAAACAGTTTGCAAAAGAAAATAGATTCAGGATATTATTCGATTAGGTATAAGAAATCCTCATTCCGCTTCCTGTAGACGTGGAATATTCCTAAAATCACAATTAATCAATCACAATTTACAAGACTGGTATTCAGTAAAAACATCGAGGCATAGTCGTGGAAGTTTCCTTCATGCATACAATGAAAATAAATATTTAACAGATCAACAATTCAAATCACGTAAATGCTTAATCAGCAACATACCTACTTCGCTGACTTCTTTGTTCAACAATCTAATTGGCTTCTTCTATATCCATCCATATACCTACCTACTTGAACTTTTATTTATATATGCAAATTATTCGAGAGACTTTTTCGCCTCGCTTCTTGATTTAGCGATTTAATTTCATGCTCACCGGACTACGTGTATACACAAATAAGCAATCAAAACTTTGCCAAGAGAAATTAACTATACCGAAGCTCATTTGGTTTTTGAATATTGTGCTCCACCACAATATCATTAAACACTATGAAAGTAGATCCTGAAAATTTTCAAACTCGAAATTGAACTCATAAAACTGCAGCTGGTCAAAAAGTACCACGAACTTAATCAAAGCAATCGCATTCGTTTCCCACAACCAACTAATGTTGCACACCTAATTATAAAAGGAGCTCCTTTTCAAATGGTAGTTGTTATCAGAGTCCACTAAAAAAAAAAAAATAATATTGCTACTGTCCTTTGAAATATGTCTGCAGCAAAAAAAAAAAAAAAAAATTAAAATAAAAAAATAACTGCTTTCTGACAGCGGAGACATTATTATTAAGCTGATAGTGGAAACACAAACTTCAACATGGCGACAGGACATCCCGCAAAAGAGTTGATGAAAAGGCTTCCCCATTGAAGTTGCTCTCTCTGGCTGTGTGTCGGTGGCAGGCTAACATGTCACGTCGGTCGTCGCCTTTAATGTGCTTTCCAATAAATTATTAAGTCTAGTTTTCCATTTGAACGAATGACACTCTGTCCATAGTGTATACCTTCTGCTCTACACCAGGGATTGGAAAAGAATTGCAACCCATGATGAGTGTGTATACGTTCTTCAGGACATTTTATTTTTTTTTTTTTTTCAAAAAATTAATTACTTCCTGTGGCAAAAGAGAGAATTTTCTCGCATACAGTGGCTGGTCTTTCAGAGTTTTTCGTGGACAACTTTGATCCTTTTTGCTCGAATCACTTTGCCTTCTGTGAAATCTTTTTAATAAAGTGTAAGTAAGTTTTCACAGCTTAATTACATTTTTCTTCGTATTACAGCTTGTTGTCGGGAAATATGTTTCTGTTCATTCTTAAGTATAATATAAATTAAAGGTACACACAGGAAAAAGTTTGGGAAGCGGTAGAAATTTGAACCATACTCGTTCTATGGTCTAGCACACTAACCCACTAAGACCCTTCGAGTACAGTCGGTTTTAGATGTGATAGAAGCTTCAATAATTGTTTGACTTCATAGCTCCACCTGTAAAACACATTCGGGGTTTCAGAAGTATTTAAAAAGTTGCGATTTTTTTTCTGTACGATGTAGCTATTACCATCAACTACCCATTAATTGTTTTTAATAATAATAATTAACAAGTGATCAGAAAGATTTAAGGTACGTGTCGAGGTCGGTGTATATCTGCGCTCAGTTGCACGCGACACAAAAGGCAGATTAATCTTTTGTCCCTATACACATAAATAGAAACGAGCCCTTGTCGAAGAAAATTGGAATTATTTGAATTGGAAAACATATTCGTGCGGTCGACATATGATGATGACGAAGGCAGGGTTTCTGAGGTATGCCAGTTGTTACAATTAAAATCCTATCCATCTTAATGAAAGACATACAAAAGAGTATTTTATTAAGAGTGATAGGATTCTAATTGTTACACCGGTTTGACGTATCAATTTAAATCTTGCCTTATTTTAAAGTTTATGTTCAAAACAAGATATCCCTTAAATGCCCACTCTTAAATGATCACCCATTTCTAGGGAGAGCACATTTTGAGCGGAACTAACCTCAAAGTTTGGTAATATTTTCGAATTTATAAATTGCCATGAAATGTCAAATCCTGAATAATGCAACTGTACTAAATATGCTGACAAAGAGAAAAAAATAGGCATGTTTTTTGAAACCTCGCCAGCCAGCAGTTCATTTGCACAATTTTGCTAGCAAACTGAACCCAAGTTGAGGCATACGATTTCCTTTGTGCATGGACAGACGATCATGGACATGACATTCACTTTTTGTCTTGCTTTCCATTTTGCCGGTGTCAGTGAAATTTCGCAGTGACACCAACTGCTTTCTACGCCACCTGTTTGTGAATTCCTAACCAGCAGCCAGCCAGCCTCTCCTTCTGGGGAAAAAATCAAGAGCTGAAGCCATTTGGTTGCTATTTTATTTTATGTGAAATATGCCTCTACTGACTGACGAGGTTTCAGAAAAACACGCCTAATAATTAAATCTGGAACCGAGGAACCTCAAATCTCTTACATACAACATACATCATTGTTCTCAATATTCAATCGAGCTATTTGATCCAACTTATTCATGTAAATCTCATGCCCACACAACTCACCTATGAGACAACTAACCTTCAGGCCATTGAGAATTTCATCCATCTTCATTTTAAGGGCTGGTGGCTCGCTTCGCTCGCGACACAGCCTTTAAACTATATTAATATTATACTTTACGATTGAGACCCACATTTTATACTAAATCCTTATTCTTATGCAACAATTAAAAATATATGAAATGCCCATGGATGAGTTGTCCTCAAGTTGAGGTGTCTTACAGATGAGTTGTATAGATATGTGATTTCAATGGACGACTTGGTTATAGATGATTTGCGTAGTCATCGCAGAGAATTCAGAGTAATACAGCTTAGATTTTCAGAACCAAAAAATCTGCAATTTTGTTTATGATGAGCCCTCGGAACAAAAAATGAGCAACATCGCTCAAAAACGTTTTATTTTAAAAATTGGCGTCATCACCCGATCGGCGAATGTTCTGCATTGAGCATGGAACATGTGCTCCCTTTTTAGATATTGTGTAGATACAAAAACCAAATCTACTTCAAAGTGCTCTCGAGGAAACATCCAATTTTCTAGTGGGCACAAAACTGACAATTACGGGACTTCGCCCACTGAAACACGATTCACAGTACTTGCTGTATTCTTTCTTTATGATATAACCAAGTCGTTCCTTGTTTTGATATAACCCTCTTAGTCCAAACCTTTCTTTGCTTATTTTTAATCACAAGTGGGTCAATTCAATTTTAATTTAATCAAACTATTTTCAAACTATAAACATATTTATGAAATGAATAAATTGCGGAGTGTACGATTGACATCACAAATTTTTAATTTATAGTTGGCCTTTTGTTCGCTAAGAAGGTAAAATCGTCTATAAGTCTCTCGGCGTCTTACTAAAACTTCGTACTGTTTGAGCATATCTACCCACTTTTACCAACAGTTTAGTATCCAAACCGATCTTGGGGTTATCGCGTTGCAAACTTTCCTTACAACAAATGCTTGTTCCATTTTAATGAATAATCGTCAAGGGGGGTATTTAAGGTTTTCAATGGTTTGAATGGTATACCCTCAGTTAAAGGCTTTATTTTTATTTAATCCATCCGATACCTTCATTTTGTTGTGTAAACATACATGGATGCTGGGAGCCCAAGGTTTTTTTTGACGGCCAGAGTGAATAGCCGACTTGTTCACAGCGACATTATAAGAGTTAATAAGTATTTATGTAATGAAGATTAGAGCGACATTTTCACCCGTCTGTCGAAAACAACTGTCGACATTTGTCGTGCCGAGGCGTTTGGAATTTCGTGTTGGGTAACTGAAACGACACGACTGTCTGAACTCCTATATTCCATACATACCTTCCAAGAATTATGACTCATGTGGTTTGGCATTTCAGGCGACGAATTTATATTTTGTCTATTATTTTTGTGACTTGCTGAATTAATTAATAAAACAATTTAAAAATGAAAGCGTTGATATATTTTTTTGAAAGCAGTGACCAAGAATTAATCCTTGATTACGTTTATCTTCGGTATTTTATAGATGTATTTTTTTTAATTTTACTGAATATGAGTATTTTCAGCACAAAACGTGTCGCAGCCGCAGCAATGCATTACATTTTTTCCACGCTGTCAGTTGAAAATGAGTCGACAAAACGGATACAAAGCAACTCAGTCTATTTTGCGTTTATTGTTGTTCTGTTGACTGCTAAGTCAAAGCTTAAACAAATAAAATTCCAGAATATCCTTGGTTAAATGCCGTTAACCGACCAAAATCGGATGGTTATCAATTTCTCGGGTTTAACCAAACCAGGGATTCTCTATTTAAAATTTGACTGAACAAACTGATTCTATGGATATCTCTTGATAAGAGTTAATCAAAGATGAACAAACCGGTCCTTAAAATGTATTTTAGACTATCGAAGGTGGTCCAAGACAATTCATAGATAAATAAGGCTATGTCGTCCCATTGCCGATTAACATCATTTTTATGTTAGGCCCTTTGTGAATGATTTTGCCAAAGTTATATTTTTCTCCATTTCGTTCACTAAATGTTGAAATTGTATTTTATTTGTTATCTGCATTTTAAAAAAATAACTACAACTGTCTTTGAGTTAACTAAAAATGAAATGCACATACTTGATCAGACGGCAAAAATATATCATTTCCAGGACAAACGGCGCGCGTCACAAAACGACTCACGCAATACCGAAGATCGTCGTTGAAAAATACAATCCACATTCTTTGACATTTAAGACGACATTTTTGTGGATCGCTCCCGCGACAGAAGTCGTTTATTTTTCGTCCAGTCGCGTCGTTTTTTTTAGAGTCGTGGCCGACGACGACAATAAGGGTGTTTGCTTCACTTCACAACTGAAAGTATGCAATGGAAAATTACATCAACCAGTGTGACCGCATGCCCTTGAGAATGCCATGAATATGTTTATAAATGTATGTATGCAGTTAGCGTTGCCATCCGTCCGTTAATCACTTTTAAAGTGTAAACTATTTTGCTGAACTGCTCGACAAAGAATATAGAATACGAGGCACTTTTAAACCATTCAAAAAGGTTATTGCTTTCTCTTCACCCGGCAGTGGAACGACTTTTGCTTATGTCTGAAACCCTAAAATAATATTTCGAAAACGTCGAATATCCACCGAAAATATACAATTTTTTTTTTTGTTTGGGTTGTTTAATCTTTTTGTTTGTAAAATACGAAATATATTTTGTCGCCAATAACTCGGTTCCCAAGCAAAATTTCTAAAATCCCTGATATTATTTTTCTTTACCTCTTCCCCTTTCACACCAATTGGAAGTTGAAAAAATATGGAGTATCTGACTAAGGAAATATACTCTATTTTAAGATTTGAACACTTTTATATGTGTCAGAAAATCAGCCGCGGATAATTATTATTTAGCGCAAATGAAACAAGGCCTTAAAACATGAAGTACCTACCGCAATAGTACGCGCATTCAGGTCCTAGTTTTGTACTCTTTTTTAGATCCTATTTTGTCCGGGATTTTCATGGTCGAGAATTACCTACTTTCTTAAAATTATGTCTGGCAACCCTATATGCAGTGCCATTTACGTTGCATACTTTTGGTGATTTTGCTTGTCTGTGCCGTGATATACCAATAGCCTGTTAGCATCATTCAGACGAACTACTGTCATATTACATACATATCTTAACCATGAATCTCGGCATTTTTCACGTATTTTTTTGTTTCTCCTAAGTGAATCCTAAGTTGTTGCTATATTAACACCTATTCAGCCAATTCATCGTGGATGAAGAAAATGCAGATATATACAAATCCAAGCACATCATCACATTAAATCAACGTTCGTTATTTTTATGTCCACATCAGACTCCATTTTGGCACTGTAAGCTGTAACATTCATTTTCCAAAATATGGGATTTCCAGTTCATAACATTTTTTAATAATTTTCCTCCAAAGCGAAAGAAATCTACCACTCGGGCTATAAAAGCTCCTTAAATATGAAAGAAAAATCATTTCTCAACCTCATTTTTAATTCTCTGCATTTTTGTGTAGGTAGCTATTCTCTCAATCAATTCTTCACCCACGTAAATGTTTCCCACTACGGCCATCCCCAGTATAACGATGTACGAAGGAAGATGAAAATTAACGATTTTGCAAGGAAGGATGAATAATATAATTTCGTTATAATTTTGTGGGTGATCGCATTTGAAGTTAAAAAGAGAATTACACTCCTTCCTCCGAAGCGAGGATGTACACGATTCACAAAAAAAATAAAGGATATCAAGCGGTAAATTCTTATTTAAATTTTATTACCAGTGGGGAAAATGTGTTAATCATTTAATTTGTTGGTTTGGTTGGACCTTTCATTGTAATATTTCTGTCCTTCTCCTTTTCTCTCTGTTGAATTCGCACAGCTCATTGCGTGATATCTTCATTAGTTTCGTTCCTCACTGTGTTACTAACCGTTTTATCTACCCAATTCTGCTGTTAATAGAAGTTAATGAGCTGGGAATTTATTGGGTCGATCCTTGTCCACTGCTCGGACAGGATGGTTAAATTATTAAAGTCATTAAATTGGTAATTTCAATGTTGTTTAATGGAAATACTTTTCGCGCCACAAATTTACCCTCACTCAGCATTGAGTTGCAGAAAAAAAAAAAGGATTTCAATGAGTTTTTTAAGGAGAAAATTTATTGGGTGGTTAATTGGTCGGTTGGGCTTAGCAAAGAGCTGATGCTGGATAAGATGGATTAGAGGACTTTAGGGGTATTGTAAAATGTGGTGAAAATTTCTGCATATTTATACATTTTCTTTAATGGTATCATTTCAACAGCTAAGGGATGGAGATTAAACATGAAAGCGTTGACTTGTGTATGTAGTGTGGTTTTAGTGTTTTTATGATGTTGGGTCGATTTTGTTGATTAGGCGATAACCACAATGAGCCACCGAACACAATGCAGCAATTCCACGAGTAGGTTGTCTAAGTTGAATTTAGTAATTCAATGTCACTTCGGAATTTTCTATTTCGATACAGGAACGCGCATTTGTATCTGATAACTTCTATTTTTAGAGATGCCGATTGTTTGATTACATATTTGTCCCGAACTCCCGAGTCGTTTTGTAGCAGCTGACGGTTAAGCAAGGGTTCTGTGAGCAGAAATTCGCCTCCGATGCTACTTGTCGTCGTCGTTTTTGAGCTGTTTTGAGACGTTTTAGTAACGCGGATATTTTAGAGCCGCGTTAAGCTAGGGATTTTACAAGCTGAGTACAAACTGAGTTTCCGAAGTAGCTGATTTGATTTCTGGTATTTGTTGTTAATAATCCTTTCAGCAAAGAACTACCCTTACTCAAAAACGCCGGTGGTATCTGAGCAAATGTTTTAAGCCGCTGATGGTATCTTGGATTTTTTGAGCTAGTGGCTAAAATGGACCCTAATGTTTCGTTCAGCGGACTATTCGATTTAAACCCGGAAGGTCAAAGCAGAAGTGGAAGACCTCGCTATAGGTTGCGCGCATACGAGTGGACAATTGACTCAACCTACTTGGATTTAACTGTGCATTTGGATTGCATTAGCCAGGTGTATTGGTTGAGACCAGGTTCCACCCCGGACTATGCAGCGCAACCTAACAGATGCAAACAAGAGTTTTTGGAATTGTTGACTGTTAAGTAGGTATTTGGGTTTTCTGGTCTGCTACTAATTGTCACAGCATTAGCCATGAACGCTCATTGTACATTAACATAGTTTTTGGAGCCACTGATGCATTTGATTTGATTTGAACTAAGGTAAGATCAAGCTACTTAAAGTAAGGTGGTCGTAAAAATTCAGCTTTGGAGCCGCTTATTATTGAGTCTCTGATTTTTTGGTATCTGAAAAGATAGGCTAGGCACTCATCGTTCCTCATCTGAAATGAGACGCTAATTGTGTCTGAAAAGGATTTTTGGAGCCTCTCTGATAGTTAAAAAGCGCATTGAAAATAAGAAAAGACTTCCGTAAGCTGGTATCTGATGATCATTGCCATTTTTGAATCGGCTCATGGTCTAGTCGGGGACACCTACACCTACCTACCTGGCGGCTTGTCTGCACTGTATCAATGTTTTACTTCAGCTTTCTTGTCGAAGTTAACTAGAGCACTACTGCTCACAATTTCAGTTCTCTCAACGAAATTATTCCATAACTGAATATACAAAATGCTTTCTAATAAAAATGGCGCCCAACGCCAGGCTTAAGAAAAACTACATTGCTTTCAGAAAATCCATGAATAGTGACCAAAGATGTTCCAAAAAACTGTGGAGCACGACTCTGGGTTACTAAGTAAGTTGTTAGAGCATGAATAAGTACCTGCTTCCGAGATTCTTGATATTGAGTCCCACGTTGGGCGCCACTTTTATTAAATTCCTTGGCCTTTCTTTGCATAACCATTCGTTTGGTTTGAATTAAATTTTTTGGATGAAAAGGAAGGAACTGCAATTTTGTGGAAGTATACAAATGACTTTTTCTACACCCTGGTGTTTGTTCCCAAAATATTGGACAACGGAAAAAGCTCTGAATTTTTGTCGATTTGATTGCGATAATGACATGTAAGAATATATTTCATAACGACCTAAGCTAGAGTAACATCAACTCCCTAATATAGAATTGTAACCGCTTTTATGATACTACCAAAACTGATGACCATGCGAAAAGAGTATTTTAACTAAACCTATACCACAAAATTATTCATAGCCCAAGAAAACTCAATAAGTGTCCCGTTGAGTAACTTTTTCAAATTTGTCACAACACCAATCTTTACTAAGCGACACCTTTTCACCCCAACGAATAGCGTACATTATTCTGCACCAACTACCTAGCAAACTACTACTCCATTATAAACGTATACTATATATACGAGTACTCGTGCTCTCTGCTTGCGGTCCTCAAGCAACACCAAGCAGCTCCAAGCAGTCCCAACACCCGAGTGACATTTTCTCATCCCTTCGTAGTTAATCATCTCCATATAGAACCACCCACAGAGCACCTCAAGCTATGCACTTCCTCAAGCACGACTAAAAGGTCCTTAAACCTTATTTGAAGTTCCCAAGTTCCCTGCCCCCACCGCAGCAGTCAGGAGGACACTCACCATTCTAATGAAATATGAAATCCGTTAGTGGGTGTAATAACCAGAAAAGAAAACTGAATTTAAAAATGAAGAAACCAAATCAGATGAGCTATATACCGAAGACACAGCCCCGGGGCGAATGACGAGGACACACATAATGCATAAAAAAATAGATCCTTTGGCACAAATTTACTTCTTTTATTAATGATTTTCGTCACGAAAGTCGAAAGCCAGCAACGGAATAGGAGAGAAAAAAAAACACTGAATCTCTGCAGGCGGTTGGTAGTACCAATTCTAGAATAAGGATCACGATGATGATGATGATGACTGTGATGACGTTGTTACGGCAAAAAAAGGCAAAGGCAAGCACAATAAAGGACGCATGGTGATTTTCTGTATTCGACGACGGTAAATACAATGTATGCAAACAGTTTGTGTACTATTTTTTCTCTTGTCCGCCATCCACCTCTTGGTTGTTCTTCCTGTGTTATCCTTGGTGTGGCATTTGACTTTTAAACGAAGCTGGAAGAACTTTTCTTAAAGTACGAGCATTAGAAGGAAAGAAAATCGCTTTCAATAAATTTTTCCCGCTGCTGCTGGGTTGGTGTTGTTTCAGTAAGGACTTTCACACACTGAAGCGCTTTCAATTTATGAAAGAACCAAGTAAATGAAGGGGAGTTTAGTATACGCGCCGCGTCGGTCGCCGTGTTCTGGCGGTGATGGTAAAATAATTTCACCATTAAATGCTTCGGATGATGGGTCCGCGTAATTGCACTATTAAAATATAGGACGTGCTATGCAAACGCTATGATTATATGGTTGTGTTTTGCGTCATTTTTTCTACTTGAAATTTATTTTTTTTTGCTTATATTCACTCTTACTGAAGGGAAGTCAAGCCTAGTGTGCGCTTTTGAGACCACCATTAGTCGGTTTTTTTTTTGATATAATGATGAACGTTACGTTAACTTGGAGGGCTTCCCGCACAAAGAAAAGTTATTTATTTAGTTTTGAATGGAATTTCCGAAATAATTTGATGGTCATTGGTCAGTCGAGGGATGATGGAAGTTATGGATCATGGTCTTCTTTTTTGTAAAAAAAGTTGCTGGTTATTGTCAGTTTAATAAAGCTCTTTTGGGACAAGTGGACTTTGTAGGAGGTCTTAGGGAAGTGCACACGCTACCCAGTTGAACGCAATTGTTTAGCAGTGAGGGTCGGAATCACATGATTAGATACCTACCCTCGTGCGCTATTTTGGCGAATTTGGAACTGAGGCCTTTATGGATTTTCAATACTGGACAAGGTGTTGGAATTGATATGACGGCGAAAGGCAACTTATTAGAACCTCTCATACCCTCGAAACGTGTTTCTGATTCCGGAAAATTCCAGTCCTCACGTACATTTGGGCATGCCTCTCCTTACCGACCTCTGGAAAAATATTTCGCGACTCAACGGAAACCCTCTAAAGTGCGCCAACTATGGAAGCATCAGTCTCCTTAACATTGAATATAAGTTGGCAAGTATTAGCTAAGAAGCGGCAAAAATGGGTTTAGTGGGTAAATGAGGGCGAAACAAAATACATGCTCTCAACAAGAAGGAACACACATCATTCAATAATCGGACAGAATGTCACGATAGACAGCTACAACTTTGAGGTGTTTTGGGACTTGTCTACCTCGGCTCCGCTATAAACTCTGACAATGACACCACAGCAGAAATCAAACGAAGAGTTACACTTGCAAAACCGCTGCTTTTTGGCCTAAGAAGGCAACTGACTAGTAAGGCATTGTCAAGAAACACTAAGAAGACTCTATGTATATAAGACCCACAGGGTGAACAGTCCTGCTATATGGCGAAGAAGCATGGACGTTAACAAAGGTGGATGAACGTGTCGTTTCGAACGCAAAATTCTTCGAAGGATTGTAACGAAACGTCCCCGTTCGTCACACTTTTATGGCCACCACTGTAGACACTTTGTATGGCCACTACTGTGCACAGCCAACCGCAGACACACCACCCGCTGCTATTGCACAAATTACCTAGACTGGCCAACCAAACAACATTCGTGACAAGAAATTTGCATTCGTCACTTATAAGTCACACTGTCCCATTGTAGGAAATTGCATGAGTACCCGAATGAAATTGCCATTCGGAGAGACTTGTCTGCTAGTGGTTTGTACCAATTTCGTGTACTAGATATGGCTCCCGATACAGAAATTGATTTCGGTCAATAGTCTGAATTTTTGGTGGCTGAGTTTCCTTTTGGAGACTAGACTGGCCTTAAATTGGAACTGCGCTTGTCGTTGGGCCACATTCGGAGCCACGCTTGTCGCTGGGCCGCAACGGAGCCACGCTCGCCGTTGGGCCGCAACGGAGCCACGCTTGTCGTTGGGCCACACACGGAGCCACGCTCGTCGTTGGGCCGCAACGGAGCCACGTTTATCGCTGGGCCGCAACGGAGCCACACTCGCCGTTGGGCCGCACCAGAGCCACGCTTGTCGTTGGGCCGCACATGGAGCCACGCTCGTCGTTGGGCCGCAACGGAGCCACGTTTATCGCTGGGCCGCAACGGAGCCACGCTTGTCGCTGGGCCGCAACGGAGCCACGCTCGCCGTTGGGCCGCAACGGAGCCACGCTTGTCGTTGGGCCGCACACGGAGCCACGCTCGTCGCTGGGCCGTAACGGAGCCACGCTTGTCGTTGGGTCGCATCTTGTAAACACGGAGCCACGCTTGTCGCTGGGCCGAATCTTGTAAACACGGAGCCACGCTTATCGTTGGGCCGCATATTGTATTTGTATAGTGTATACTCAACCTAGGAAGTTAATCAATGTTAAGGTAATCATAAGATAGTAGTTTATACGTTGGTTAATAAAATAAAGAATATCTCTTAACCAAAGTTTGGTGTTTCTTTGGCGAATCCTGGATCCGCCGAGCAAAACCTCGGCCTTAGAAAAAGCACATCACATGGTTTTGGTGCCGTTTGCCTTAACGAGCTTTGGAGGAGGAGATTTACCAACGAACTCAACGAGCTGTACATCGACATCGACCTGGTCAGAAGAGTGCGTATCACTCGTCTAAGATGACTAGGATATATAGAGCCACCGGGCACCAACGCTCCTTTAGGAAAGGCGGTCTACCAGGATAGTTCGTCACCAAGAAAGATAAAAAAAATCCGAAACGTCTGCGAAACGTAATGTCAGAAATTGATGACAACTTCCGAACATGATTCGTCGTAGTTATGAATTTAGTCCATTCTTTCGAAATTGTTTTGCAAAAAGGTTCTAAAAGGAACGAAAGACTTCTGATTCAAATTCACTGATCCAATTTGCAAAAACTTTCCCAAACAAGGCTCTGAAATCGTCAAACCTAGCTACCTTTTTTACTATAATCTAAAGTTGTCTTTGCTTTGAAAGCTTTTAGATTTTATATTGTTAGCTACATCGAAAATATAATTGTTAAAACCCTTTACTATTGTTAACCTTCTAGAAACATCGTCCTTATTAGAGTTTACTTTAAATTGTTAACCGTTTTCTTTGCAAACGTCCAAACTCTCCATTTGATTTGAAATTCTTTTAATGTATTTTTGACATTTTTTTTTTACTTATTACGTGCTCCATGAAAAGCTGTCCTTAAAATTTCTTCGCTAAGGACAAACTTTAAGGTAGGTACCTCTATACGTTACCTGCTTTAGTCAAAAAGTAAGAAGAAAAAAAGAAAAAAAAATCCATCTCTCTGTACAAATACAAGTACTCACGCAAAGTTCTTCTTAGGGCGGAAAAGGACCTTAACTTGAATTCAAATCGTAACGGAGCGGTAAAACGTGATTTCTTGTATTCACTTGGGCGTGTGTGCACTTTAATGATGGTAAATTAGCTAAGGAAGCACTTAACTTGGCAAAAAGTAAATTTATACACATGAGAAACGTTTCGTAATAAAATTATCGTTTGGAGTAACTTTTTGCTCCGTTGAGGTATTTCCAAAAGGTGACCCGCAGGACATAATTTATTTTTCAGATGGTGGACTATAATCGATTTTAAATGTTGCGTGCAGGGGTGTAGGGTTAGTGGAACAGTTTTCCTTACTAAATGGTCAATTTGTTAAACGTAGACGTCACAATGAACGGAAATGTTGCATGCTTTGGGGTGATTAGTATAATGTAACTTTCAAAAGGATTGCGCAGATTTTTGGTGTTGGTTTGCATGGATAGCCAGAGTTTGGCTTTATGAATTTGCCTGAACGACGATTTAATCAGTTTGCATTATACAGGGCGTCACAAATGTGTCCAAGGATAATCAAATTAAATGAATGATACTATAAAGTAAACGGGCTTCACGCATACCATATTGATTGTTTTATAGTAGGTACTAACGGATGGGGTTGAATATTTTTTTTCAAGACTTGATGGGGGAAGTGACTTTGAGTTTATTCGAACTTTTGGGAAACTTTTTGAATTGGCTGACGGTTTTGATTAAAATTTGTGCAGCATATCCGTGTGGGTGGGTATTTATTCCCATTTTACGAGTTTGATGGTGTGATAAGATGAGCAGCTGTTAATTGAGAAACTCAGCTCAAAATTTGGTTTAAGGTATCAGTTTCAACCAGTAGGGATGAACTAAGCATATTGCTAGTAAAGGTAGAGCTTTTCTATACAAAAACCCGTCATATGAAATTTTCAATGTTTCCTATTGATTACAGTCCTTAGAAATATTTGTTACCAACTTACCAAAAACTCGTCCTCCTTCTTTATCATAGTTGAACATGAACAGCTATATTTTTTTCTTTATTAAAATGCCAAAGTAATTTTTTTAAGTGTAATCCTGTTCAAATTTTAGTACTGAAATGGAGAAAGACCTAAAATTTCTCTCATTTAAGCTGAAAATTAATCTCTTTCTAAATAAATGTAATTATTTTCGAAGAAGACTCGATTTTCTTACAAAACTAAGGCACTCAGTAAAGCTTACACTTAAAAAAATTCAGGAAAAAAAAATAATTATATATCTTTTTAAAATTTTCCTAATTTAATTTTCTAAAATCGAATACTTACTTTAATGTGTTAAAAAAAAATGGCGACCGTTTATTTTAAATGTTGGTTCAAAATAAAATTTATTTATATTGATGTCCTAAAATTTAAGGACAATTACTCATAAAGTTCAGGACTGTATTAATCTCCTTGATATTTTTATATATCTCCATAAACAAATCAATAAAAAAAAACTCAAAATCTTCTCATATAGGTTTCAGAGCTAATAAAACAACATTTAGCATGTCACTGGCAAGAGTATTAAAAAAAAAAGGTTTCACTCGTTGTAGAGGAAGGAGCAAACAATTTTGCAGAAATCCTTCTATTGCTATAAAAAAATTATTTATTCAAAGTTAAAAAAAGAAAGAAAAACAATTTTTTTCTTTTATAATGTACGTTCTGGTGCTAACAATTTTCAAGAAAAAACGTTCAGTGCAAGTTGATAGTGAGATTCCATAAAAATAAAATAAACACAAACAAAATGTTCATTGTAAAACAAGATAAAAAAAATAGTGAAATAACACAAAAGTGTAACCAACATAAAATTGGCAAAAGAACAACAGAACCAAATCAAAGATTAATTGAATTAAATTAATATTAAATCAAAGCCGTAATATTAATGTGTACAGTGCATTTAAGTAAAAAAAAAATCAATAATATTTAGAGTATATATATCGCTATAATTAAATATATATATTTCGACTTTTATTTGGTTTTATATATTCATACTCTCACGCAGGCAAATTTATGAATATTTAATGCTAATTTAAACAATAAACAATAAAAGAAAAAATCAACTGAAAATTGTATTATATGTGGAAGAATAAATTAAAAAGCAGACATCTATATTTATTGAAACTTTAATAGAGTTAGTGGAATGATTTTTGGTCGGTGTTTTTTTTTTTTGTTGTACTGGTTTAAGTGATTTGTTGTATGGAAGTTGCTTTGACTTTAAAATTATTAATATATTTTGAAGAATTATTTTTTATTTATTGTATGAGGGACTTTTATTAAATTATTGCCTGGGATGAACTGGTGTATGTGGTAGTTTTATGAAATGTTCACAAGAAGGATCAACTCTTGAAGGTTGTATAGACAGACATCTCCAAATATGGAATCTGTACAGAGCTAAGTTTGTCAAACTTATAAATGCCACGCACACTTTGGGTTCGATTCCGCCAGCGTGCATATTTTATCTGTGTTTTGAAAAACTCACCACCCGTGGACCCTATTTCAAATTCAGGTGATTCTGAAAGGCGAGTTTTTAGGCCTTGAATGAATGCTCGTTTATCAGTCGAATCCGTCGATTTTCCTTTTCTTTTATTAATTGCTCTCTCTTGTGCTGTTTTTTGTTTGTTCATTCTACAATGTTTCTATTGTGGCCTCACCACAGTCATTCCTTTGAAACTTACGCTCTGAAACAGAGTCCTTAATGAGCTGTGTAAGCACAGCATTTCAAAAAACAAATTCATCCTCAAGTTTGCGGATTCCCAACAAAATAATGACCGCAATTCTTGTACACTGTAAAAATCACTCTTGTGGAATAGGGCCCCAAATAAGGATGGCTATGTGACCATGTCAGGTCACTTAGAAATATCAACAACCTCAACCTTATTCGAGATTATAGACTCGTAGAAAAAATCTTTATAAAAATGGATCGTGATTTGTGTTCGGCTACTTAATACTTGAAAACCACCGATTCGATTGAGCTCAAATTTACAGATAATTTAAGTATTGGCCCGGGAGTCACCTGTGAAGATTGGTCAAAATTGGACAAAGGTGCGTGGGACCGCCCATGCAAAAAAAAAAAAGAAAACAATCAAAATCGTATATCTCGAAAACCGCCGAATTGATTGAGATAAAATTTACAGACAATCTTAGGTAGTGGCCTAGGAGTGTTCCTGAGAAGGGACCGGCCATACAAAAAAACATTCAAAATCGTACCTAGGTATATCTCGAAAACCACTAAACCGATTGAGCTCACATTTTCAGTCAATCTTAGGTATTGGTTCGGGATAGTTCCTGTGATAAGGAGGGTAGCGCCTCCCATACAAAAAAGTCTGTATTTCAGGTTTAAGATATACCTAGGCAAAAAAAAAAAACAATTTCTATGTTTTTTGTTTTGTTCGTTTTGATGTATTTCCGGTTTAGGCAGAAAGAAAATTCCAGAAAATCGATTTATTCTCAATTTTCGCATTTTACGAAAGAACATTATTATAAAAGACCTAATGAAAAGGAATACAATTCCTGTGTACGGTCAAAGCCGGTCGAGTTAAGCTGGTAAGACATAAAACTATATTTCCTTTATCGAAATAACAATTGCGTACACACTTTTTCAAGGATTTAAAAACACTTGCCAGAAGGTCTGCAAACAATTAGCTTAGATTTGTAAATGCCTCGAGATGGCTTGCCAATCCGTAGATTTATGTACATAGGTTCCCATAGTGTGGGAGTCATAAACCCCAAGATGGCATTCTATAATTATGGTAAAATGGCAAATCAAAGCGAGCACAAATTAGGTATCAGCTGTCAAACTGGTTGTCACTGGAATGTATTGGCAATTTGAAAAACGAACCTCTAGAAAAGTTCAACAAAGTTCGTTTGACTTGTCGTGCCCAAAATTTTGGAAGGCAACATTTGACTAAAAATTGTGACAATTTTTGTTAGAACTGTGGGCCATCTAAAGATCTTTTTAATTCATAAGTTATTTTGACACGGACATGCAATCTTGTCAGAAAGTCAGTATCGTACCTCCGCGGAACGAAATGATTCGCTTTACGCTTGAAAAAAGTTTGGAAATATTGAAAACTTATTTCCAAAGTGAGTGCTGCTGTGTAGCCCAAACAGTGCGTTTTTTGCAAAGAAGTTTTGGCCAAAATAAAACACCCACCGCGCCTGCTGTAGGCAAGCTTGTGCAAAAAGTTCGTGAGACTATGGTATGCTATTGGACAACACTCATGGTCCCCGTCGTCGTACAGACGAGAATGTGGCTGCTGTAGCCGAGAGTGTGAGACGCAATTCACGAACATCAACTCGCCATCGATCTCAACAGGTCAACATTTCCCGCACTAGCCAGAGGAGAATTCTGCACAAAGATCTAGGATTATTCGCTTCCAAAGTCCAATTGACCATCCGCTTCGTTATCGCTTCGCAGTTTGGGCCTTAGAGCAGCTTGAATTGGACAACGATTTTGGGCGAAAAATCATCTTTTCTAACGAGGCGCATTTTCATATCGGCGGCTATGTTAACAAACAAAATTGCCGCATCTGGGGGTCGGAAAACCTGCACGTTATTGTCAAAAAGCCAATACATCCACAGAGAGTGACAGTTTGGTGCGGATTGTGGAGTGGTGGCATCAATGGACAATTTTTCTTCGAAAATGAGGAACAACGTTTTGGTCAGCGGTTGGCGTTACAGAACCATGTTAACCGACTTTTTTTTTTTTTTGGAATTGAAGACGTGGATTTGGACGACCTCGGGTTCATGCAGGATGACGCACCATGCCGCATAGCCTATACCACAATCGATCTTTTGCGCACCAAATTCCCAAATCGTGTTATCAGCCGTCTTGGCGATGTTAAATGGTCGCCTCAGAGCTGCGATTTGACCCATTTGGACTTCTTTTTGTGTCGAACCATGAAGGACCGATGTTATGTCAACAATCCGGAAACGATTCAAGAAACTTAAGGCCAATATCATCCAAGAAATCCGTGAGCTACAGCCCGAAACCATCAACAAGGTCTTGGAAAATTGGAGTTGTCACTGACGGAAAGGTCGTGTTTTTCGAAATCAGCCTTGTATGCGTAATCCTTTGTGTTTCTTTTTCTGAAAGTAGGGAGGCAAACGAATTTGGAACATATTACAGTTTAGGGTTACTACAGTCAAACTTCCATAACTCGAACTTCTTTAAGTCGAATTTCTCTATTACTCGACGTTTTATTGAGAACTCTGTGTTTTCAACTTTTTAACTTTTGGCCTCCATAACTCGAATTTATTTTCT
This sequence comes from Cheilosia scutellata, assembly GCA_955612985.1. Classification (NCBI taxonomy): domain Eukaryota; kingdom Metazoa; phylum Arthropoda; class Insecta; order Diptera; family Syrphidae; genus Cheilosia; species Cheilosia scutellata. Next base: position 118,526,871 of record OY015312.1, read on the forward strand.
TTCATTTTGACCCAGGAGACCTACAACAAATTTGTAAAGCAATACAAATTGCATTGTGGTTAGTAACCCCTCTGTTCTGTTCAAAAATTGGTAGCCTGATGCACATAGTAGTACGCGCAATTGGTAGGCTTTTGGTCATTTATTTGGCAGCAAAGTGCAAAACGGAAACGAAATGTCTTTAAAAACTCTCAGGAATAAGTGATGTCATTCGAAATTGAAATAATTCGTATTGAGGCGTTTTTTTTTTTTTAATTTCATTAGGAACTATTTTTTTCTGGCAACTACTTGCGTTTCTTGTTTTTGTTCATTTTCCAAAATTTGAAAAACACAAGTAGGAACTCCATTTTATAAAAAAATGGAATCTTTTCTGTTTGGAAGAGGTCTGCCTTCTCATAGTTCAATTCCAATTCCTTTCTCAGTAAATTTTCATATTTTATTCAGAAGAAAATCAGGCAAAAATATTAAAATTATTTGTGTCCAATTTTACATTTTATTCTTCAAAATATATTAAAATAATTCTAATTTAAAAAATCGTTGTATTCGTTTTTCAATGATGTATTTTTAAATAAAAAGAAAAATAAAAATCCACATAAAAAAAACAAATTATGTATCTTCAAAGAGGGTGCTCTAAATATTTAAATAAATTCATATATAATATATGTATGTAAGTATATGTATATTATGCATATCTCAAAACGATTTCATATCAAATATATAGTCATATATACGCATTTCTCTTTTCAAAATTCCATTATAATATTTATATATAATTCCAAAACTTTGAAAAGAACAACTAATTATGAAACAAAACTTCCACTGGCTGGCTTTCAGTAAAAAAAAAAAAAATCAAGGGAATACAATGAAGGAACAACAGTGAAAAATTAAATAGAAAATCCTCAAACAAAATTATAAAACTAAATAAAACTAAATAGTCCATATACAATTACATTATTTGGAAATATTTCTCATATTAAATGGTAAAGCGTTTATAGAAAAAAAATTTAAATCAAACGAAAAAAAAAACATCGACGTTGATCTGCTTTCAAACTTTCAATATTTTTTCATAAAACAAAAATACATTAAGTAAGAGTAAATATATATAAAAATAAAATTAGCATTTAAAACAATCGCTATGGAATAATTATTTACTTTGTGTAAATAAATTAACGTTCTCATATATATGTATGGCTTTTAAACAGTAAACATGACAAAAAATGGTTCATATATTAGAATTATGATCTCATCATACTTATGCAATACATCTGTCAGACGAATAAGACAGTTTGTTTTTTAATGATAAACACTTGTGATTTTTTTTTGTGTAATTTTCTGATAACCAGCATTTCTAAGAAAAATTAAATCAAAAAACAGGAAACAAAAACATCTCCATATTCATATATTCATACCGGGCTAGATGCTTTTACAAGGACAAAGAAAAATAAAAATCAACGGAAGGACACAAAAAAATCGTATATATGTAAAAAACAAACAAACCAAAGGACGGTTCAACACCGACAATCCTTCGGAACAGAAATTTTCATGACAACGGTTTTTCTTTATACAAAATTAATGTTCTTTCTCATTTAAACAATACAGCCAAATAAATGAAAAAAACTAAGTAAATAAAAACACACATTCCCAAGTCAAGTTTTTTTGTTTTTTTTGTTTTTTCAAACTTATATTATTCATAAATTGTTTTCCACATATGTATATATATATAATATCTTTTTTAATACAAAAAGAGTTACTAAGTAAATTTATTATTTCTTACAGTTAAAATAAAAAAAAATAATTAGGTATATAATATATAGTATTTTTTTTTATACGAAAAGCATTATAATAATAAAATACAAGGATTTTCTGATAAATATACATTTAAATTATATAAATATTTGGTGAACAGAAAATTCAAAAATTAAAACATTCACTTTGGTTCAAGTACAAATTAATAAATAAAAAAAATACATATTCATTATGCATGAGCAAAAGAAATTAAAAAAATAAAAACGTTAACAAATGAAATATAATAAATCAAGAAAAATGATCTTAAAATTCAACTTAAATATAAGTTAAGTAAAATAAATAAATACAAACATTCGGTATTTTGGTTGATCTTACAATAATGAGTTGGATTTAATAAATTTTTTGTTTTATATTTTTTTTGGCAATAAAATAATTTCTTTGATTGATTTTTTTTTGTTTTGCTTCGTTTTGTGCAAAAAATAGTGCAGTCAACAACACAGAAACATAATTATTACTATTATTTGTATTTTTTTTTGTTATTATTATTTATTTGTTATAGGAATTAAAAGAAAAAACGCTTTATTTTGCAGGGTAACCAAGATGTCCTTGAGTATTATATTCTTGTTTATAAAATAAATTTGTTATCACTTACGCAATCCATGGTTAGTTTTGACAAACGAAAATTTCAAAACACACAGCAATTTTTGATTTTTTGTTTTTTTGTTTGGAAGAGGTAACAGAAAGTGGAATGCAATGTGTAGGAGTACTAGTGTTTTTGAAGGTGTAGATAGTAATATTTTGTATGAGTTGAGTAAGGTACCTTTTCTTTACAGTAAACATCAGAAAAATGTGCTATAAATGTAAATTTACGATGTTGGTATAGTATTTTCTGAAAAGATCAAACCTATAATCACATAAATGCACAATCTTTATATAGTAGACACCGAGCTTATGTTTGTTTATATGTTTTTGCTATTTGACTCCTATTTGGGTTAGAGTTTCTCATAAAATGAATGATTTAGGAAACACAAATGAGACCATTGTTACAAAACTTGAAATTGACATAAGCCAATTACGATTCAAAAGCGGGATACCTTAGCCTACGTTTCAGGAATATAATGAGGTGTTTTTCGACAAACTCGCTTTAAACATTATTCCCCTTCCGCGGTTTATGTTATGCTTTCAATTAGAACTTCCTTTTTAATAACCCACGCATACATAAAAACTCCTGGAACAGACAAAGCAAAAACACCAGCATTTGATCGGCCTCAGTGATGAAGTGATCCGAGACAGGGAGGCCTGCCGATATTTCTTGAGGTCGAATCGATGAACCCCACAGGCAGACCAGTAGGGATGCAGTATAGTGGGATGGTTATTCAGATCATAACCTCGTTGAAAACAGAAGAAGAAGAACCCACGCATACTTCACACCTTTGATCAGAGCGGACTCATACCAATCACACACTACAAGAAACCGAGGTATGACTTTGACAAGAATTTTACCGGACTAGCAGGACTGGCTCTCCTCGAATACTGTCACAAAGGGTATACCCATCTTCACAGATCGCTCAAAGACGGAGAATGGAACGGGAGGAGGCGTCTTCTTAGAAGAACTAAGTATCAGCCATTCATACATCATACCGACTGGCAGATCAGTGCAGCGTTCTCCAGGCAGATATCTACGCGGTTAAGAAAGCAGCTCAAACTATCTTAGCCAGGGAACAACCAGCAATTAAATTCTGCGTGGACAGCCAAAGCGACTAACTCCAATCTGGTAAATTCTAAATCCATAAGTCAGCACTTCTCGGCATTGTGAGCATTAAACCATCAATCACACAGTAATATTGTGCTCGGTTCCTGGACATGTAGGTGTGGAAGGGAACGAGGCAGCAGATAAACTGGCCAGATGCGGCTCTGAAATGGACATACTATTAGCTGACAGACAAGTATTACCAGCTTTCAACGTAGCTAAGGGCGTCGTTGACACACATTATACTTGACTAAAGAACGATGGATGGGGTCGGGCGAAAACCCTCATCTTTCAGTCCTTCTCGCGGGCTAATCAGCTTAGTGTCAAGTCAAGGGTCAAATATAAATAATATAAAGAATTTAGCCTCGTCAGCGATCCCAACGCTCATTTACAATGACACTCCAGCTGTCAGCTCTTTAGACAAAGCTAATCTGCTCGCTGCACATTTCGCAGCCAGCTCGATGCTCCCAGATTGCGGTTTGTCTGCACCTGTACTCGAGTGCGTCGAATTTACCATGGGACCAATCCATTTTCGCACTCGTAGGTACAGTCGCAAGAGTACTTTTTGATCTCGACATAAATAAATCCGCTGGTCCAGACTGTACCTCCCCCATCGTTCTGAAGAGGTGTTCTTCCACTCTGGCAAAACCACTGCGTACATTTTTTCATCTCTCTTATTCTTCTGGACTCTTTCCGCATTCTGGACTCTTTCTGCACTCCACCCCTTCAGCAATTCAACCGCAATACTCGCCATGCTAGGAATGCTCATCAGTTTACCATTCAGCCTATCTTTGGTCGTACTATGAAATATAGAGATTCATTCATAAGCCGTACAGCAAGAATGTGGAATGTGTTACCAAACTCTGTTTTTCCTCCTTGTTACAATTTACAGACATTTAAAACCAATGTGCATCGGTATCTCCTATCTTATCTATCCTCATTTCCTTAACGCCCGCGCTGTGTAGTTCACCCTACATTAAAAGAGTAGTCATAATCTCTTTAGTGCGTGTCAATTATAAAAAAAAAAAAAAAAAAAAAAATAGCCAGAAAAGGCTCGGAATCTTTTTTTATAGGACCAGAATCCTGTTCAATAAATGCATTTCACATTGGGAGAACATCCCAGGTCTTAGACAAGCCAAAAAAGCGATTCAACCTTTTAAAAAAGATGCCAAAAAGATCCTCAATCTACCTACAGGCCACCACGGTTTGCGATATCATCTAAAGAAAATGCAACTAGTCGACTCAATGGAGTGCCGACTATGTCTTGAGGAAGACGAAACAGATGAGCACATTATGTGTGAATGCCCGGCCCTTTGCGGTATCAGAAGGAAGTCATTTTTCAGGGAAACTACAAGTACCGATGTAGTACTAAAGACGACCTCTGCTGAATGCATCATCAGCTACATTAGGAAAGTAGAAAGGCTACTAAATTCTAACGCTTCACGCAAAAAAGATCTTACAGGTTGAGGTGCTTTCTCTATATCGCCATGGCGAGTCAGATTGTTTAATAAAAAAAGAACGATGGAACAAAACATGCGGTTGTACCATAACTCGCAGCTTGTGGCAAGCAATTGTCACTAAAAGATGAAAGATCCTAACATCTTTTGATAGACACCAAATCCGAGTTATCGTCGGGGTAATAACCGGACACTTGGAAACATTGGAAGTTTGTCCAAAAGACTATGTATCCTTACAAATGACTTCTGCAGAAGTTGTAGAGATGAAGAGGAAATAGAATCGGTGGAAAATCTAATGTGTCACTTGCCAAGCTCTCCAAGAACGCCGCTACTCTTGTATGGGACCACGATTCTTCGACGGCTTGGAAGATCTAGCAACGATGCCTCTATCAGATTTAAGAAGATTCATCAACAGATCCAAGTGGTTTTGTTAGTTGCATGTCCTATCATAATGATAAATGGATAATCACAATGGACCTTAATGGTTGCTATGTGAAAATTGCTTATATTGCAAACTGCACCTCTAAGCTGACCTAATCTAACTTATAACCCATTCTAGCGACCCTTTAAGAGGTTCTGTCCAACATTTCTTCTCAAAGAAAGTGCAATTTGAGGCATCTAGACTTTTGTCTTTGGGGTTACGTTAAATATCCGGCATATGTCAATAATTCAGTAACAATTGCCGACCTTTAGGGCAACGCTGTTCACATCATTGGGACGAAAGAGTTTCTTCATATTAGTTCGGACTAGGACACGTTATTCCATAGAACAGGCGATCACATTGCCATGGCACCGCAGTCATCCTTAGAGATTTTTTTTTCTTTAAAATGTCCTGTTCCTATTTAAATCTATATCAAACATACCCAAAGCTATGGTCTAAATATATCCACTGTTTGGTCCACTCGTTTAAATAATTCGAATTCTACAGTTGTCAGTCTTTGGAGAAATAAATTCTATCGTAAATTCGACTTCACAATTAAAACTAGGAAACACAATCATCATTTCTTTCCTTACTTCTCTAGCATCTACCATCATCACACATCATGAATAAAGAAAGGTACATATTTCGTTAGACCCTTTCCTCGACTCGAACTGAACAACTATAATAAATAACCAAATTTAAGACCACTCTCAAATCTTAAGAATTAAATGAATTTAGCAAAAACCACAAACTTTCAAACTTATGGCAAAAACTGCCGTTACCTTCAGGTCTTCGCACTTTAAAAGTCTAAAATTGCACCCCTTTTTATGCGCCATATTAATCCGCAATGTTAACCCCAACATTTTAACCTCCATATATCGCTCCGCAGTAATTCTCATTAAAATCAACAACAGCCTTGAGCTCCTATTAATTCCTAGCACATACACATACGTACGCTTTATATTGTATACCCTCCTTTAATACAAACTTAGTCCTGCAATAAATTTTGGTACAAATTTAACAGGTTTCGTAGTCCTTTTTGAGTGGTTTTTTGTTATGTTTTTTTTCTCTGTTGCCTGCTCTTAGTTTCCATATAGAAGTAAGGACTCTGTTTATGAAAGGCGAAAATTCACCACTGCACATTTTCCTCTTAAGCCACTAAGCCTTAAACACTCGCTACTTAGACTTTTGTGGCATGAGAGAGATGGACGGAGAGCATGAGGGGGTGAAGGGAGGATGGTAAAATATTTACGGATTATTTTATTTCAAATACTATAACATGTATCGCCCTATGTCCAGTCTACCTCATATGAAGGTCTACACTCTTGCTGTTGTTTTAGGGGGTTGTATGTTCTAGTTTGAGAGTTCGGTGGTGGTGTCCTAAAAACCACACAATTTGCACACAATTGCCCAGTTATTATGATGCGATAAACGATTTGCAAAAAGTGTGAGACCACAGGGGCCAGAGAATGCCAGCCAACCTCGACTAATATTGTTTTGTGAGAATTTCCATTTACGGGAGTATTTTGGCCAAAAGTATAGAGTTGGCAGTTAGTTCCATTCCCCAAACAAAGACACAAAGGATAGTTGTGTGTTTATTATTATTTTTTTTATTTTGTTGGCAATCCTGTGTATATTTCTGGTGAATTTCAAATAAAGAGCATTGCAATCTATTTTGTAAAAAGGGTTCGGGCGAGTTTTTTTTTTGGGAAAAATAATAATTTCCACAACAATTTATCTGGAAATGGTTTAGAGTGGTTTTGGCCGCAAAAATGGGGAGAAAAGTGATGCAGTTTGCCATTGCATGTGATTTTTCAAAGGAAGGGCAATTTGTTTATGGAAAAGGTATTTTAAATGGAATGGGAAAATAGCAAAGGGCCAAAGGATCGTTTTCACAAAAAAGTTTAGGTAGCTGTTACTGGTCAAAACATTACATACCAAAGCTATGGAGAGAGGTGAAAGTGGTTTTTATACCCAAGACGGGAAAAGCCTCTCACACCACTCCAAACGACTTCAGGCCTATTAGTCTGTCATCTTTTCTACTGAAAACACTAGAGAGGCTGATAGATCTATATATTCGCCACAACATCAAAGCGGAAACTCTCTCAAAATCCCAACACGCCTACTGTAAGGGCAGGTCGGTAGAGATAGCTCTGCATTCCATTGTTGGCACCGTGGAAAAATCACTAGCCGTCAAGGAATTTACAATGGTATAGCTTTCCTAGACATCGAAGGGGCAACAATATAGAGCCGAGAGCGATAATTAATGCACTTGAAAACCTGCAGATTGACGCAAGTCTAAGTCACTGGATCAACCAAATGCTGCTAAGAAGGGTTATCAATTCGGAACTTGGCTGATGCAAACTGAGAAGGTCTGTGCAACGTGGCACTCCGCAGGGTGGAGTACTTTCATCGCAGCTTGTTACCAGCCATAGCTGCGATGAAAGTACTCCACCCTGCGGAGTGCAGTAAATGAAATACTTGTAATCCTGGAGAAAAATGGTGGTAAAGTTATAGCCTATGCAGACGATATCGCCATTTTATTTACTGGGAAATACCTCCCAACATTACGGGACTTGATGGAAATGGCCCTCGCAACGCTGGTCAAATGGGCTAACAAAATGCGGCCTGGATATAAACCCGGGTAAAACAGAGCTAGTGCTATTCACGAAGAATCACCGAATTCCTCAAATCGATCCACCCAAACTAAAGGGGATCCGCCTCGGCTTCTCTGACAGTGCCAAATACTTCGGTTTGGTTCTGGATAGGAAACTGAGCTGGCAACTAATCCTGCATGAACGCATTAAGAAGGCCGCTACTGCACTTTACTCCTGCAAATGGATCCTGGGCCTCAGATGGGGCATCAGCCCGAAAATAATGCACTGGTTGTATACAGCAGTAGTCAGACCGATACTCATGTACGGAATCATCGTCTGGTGGCCAGCACTAGATAAAAGAAGCTACCTCTCTCTACTAAATAGAATCCAAAGAGTGGCATGTGTCTGTGTGACCAGTTCCCTGCGGACAACTCCAACTGCTGAAGGTGAGATTGATATAGAACTCTGCCATCGTCATCTACACCGACAGTCAAGCAGCTATAACAGCACAAAAGTCACCAATATTAAGATCCAAATTGGTCAGGCACTGCCGCAAATCTTTAAATGAGATCTCGGATATGTGCAAGTTAACGCTGTGTTGGGTCCCTGTCCCTGGTCATAGAGATATACCAGGTAACTGTAAAGCAGACGAACTAGCAAGGAACGGCACGAAAATGGAACTCTCTACTGGTAAAGGAGAGCCCCATGTGCCAATTGAAACGGTAAGATATAACATCTCCACACTAGCACAGCAACAGGCTAATGAGAGATGGCGGGCTCTTGACACCTGCAACCACGCAAAACAGACCTGGCCACGAATAAATCGGCCCAGGACAAAGGTCCTGTTAAACGTCAGTAGAAAACATATCGGAACTCTTGTCGGAGTACTAACAGGTCACTGTGTACTAGGAAGACATGCCGTAAGGCTTGGAGTTACCGCTAATGACTTCTGTCGCAGTTGCATGGATCCACCTACTATGTAACTGCCCGGCGCTATCCTCGATTAGAAGGCAAACTCTAGGAGAGTACTTCTTCGGGGAGCTTGCTGATATTGCCGAAACGGATATCAGCAAAATACGGAAGTTCCTCCAAAATTCAAAATGGTTCCAAGAGTAGCGGAAATAACCGGCTCTGCTTGTGGTATCACAATGGACCTTACCTTAAGTGAATTACTCCGTATTAACTAAAATCCTACTAGAGTTGATAGCATCTATTACCGAATTTGCTCTAATTGAAGGCTTTATGATAGTAGTTTACTACGTACTCAGTAAGCCAGAAGGATAAATTTATAACGTCGGCCTTGTTTTTAAGATGAAAGTGCGCTGATGTTGTGTGACGTAGTAATCATATATTCCACTGACAAAAAAGGATCATAAGAGTTTGGGGAGTTTGTCAGATGCCCTAATTATGTACTCACTTTTTACCTTGGACGTTACAAATTTTATAACAAAGTTCGCTAAATAATGGCCAAGCTTGGGAGGCTATAGGATGGCTAGAAGACTATATGCGTAGGATTGCAGTATAAATTCTCAAACCACTCCATTCGATTTTTTTTCCAATAAAAATAATGTGACAGTACCACGACCAATTAAACCACTTTCCCAATCAGATTAACGTCAATTAGCCAGGACATTTCCAACTAAACCATCCCTTAAATTGAATGAAACTTTTCCACTTACCTATAACAGTACTCAAATTCATTTTCTATATGCCTCCCATGTATAGGCAGCAAAACCAAATATTCCACAAATTTATTCCTCCATTAATAAAAAAAAAGGAAAGAAAAAGTGTGAAAAATACCGTTTGCATCGTCACCCAAACGAATATAGGAAAAAAAAGGATTCCCCTGTTTGTATAGCCGTCTGCAAAGTTCTGAATTAATCCGTTTGTACAAAAACAACAAAAAAACCAAATCAATTACGAGTTTCTCACCTGGGCGCGTCACCACAAGAATCACTTGGAATAAAGGAGTAAAGTTTATGCCTCCTTATTTCTGTTCCCTCTGTGCAACACTCACTCAATTGAAGTGGCATTTGTTAGAAAGTTGCTGCATAGAATCTCAACTAGGAGGCGAAGTTTATTGTTTCTCAGGATTTTTTTTTATTTTTTTTTTAAGTATATTCGCCCACTCTGTTATTGTTTTACTGAACTTTATGTTTAATTAATACAATGAAATGAGCGAGAGTAGATCCTGAGATCTGAGACCTGAGAGTTTGTTTCGTTATAATTAATGAACTGTTGTAAAAGTTGGTTGGTCTTGGTAGTGTTGAGTGTTTGAAGGTTTGATTTGAGCCAGGTTAATAATACACCGATAGAAAAGATAGGGAGAGAGTTACGTACGACCGACGTCCTTTATAGGATGGATAAGCGCTGGATAGGATATGGATTGCACTGTATCATAGTCATTTTCCTCACTTATGAAGGGTTTTCCAATGGGAACGGGTAGATTTTGACAGTTTATGCGGCGGCCATGCTTTTTGGACATTCTGCATGAGCGATTTGAGTGCATGGTTATTTCATGCAGAAGCGACGTGAACTGGCGAAAAAAAATTGTACGATTTGACCCCGCTTGACTTTTTCTTGTGGGGTTTCCTTAAGTCGCAATTCCCAGAAAGTCAACAAAACTCGTATCATCGCTCAAATTCTACCAGATCTATACGCCAGAGTCATCGAAAATTGGACCTCTCGGATGCGCGAGTTGCATAGACCTTTTGAAGGCCTACTGTCCACGTAGCTGCGCTTCATACGCATGCTTAAACTTAAACTTAAACTTCACACAGTCATATACAGTCATATTGTCATTGTGCCTTACTAATAATTAAACCTTCAGGTTAAGCTTGTTGTAGGTTACAATAGATATTTTTTTATGGAAAAAATCGCTACTGTGAGATCTACTGACACTAAGATCGATTATTAGTGTCTGGCTCGATAAGTAGGTATACATACCTACCTCAGATTTTCTCACACATATTTTATAAAAAGAGCTCAGAAATTTAATGAAATAAAAAATATGTGGAAAACCCTAGGCAAAGCTCCCCGTAAATTCAATCACATCCAAAAAATTAGCATCAAAGGAGTTGACATCTATATATTCCCGTACAGTCAAGCCGCTCATTGACTCCAAGTCAGTATTACACTGTTTTAACACCCTTTAAAGTCTTAACCCCGGGAACAAAACTAAATTTATGGTGGGTTTCTGGTTTATGACGACTTCAAGAAACGAAAAAGCCGACGAATTGGCCAGAATAGGCTTAGAAAACCCATTCAACTTTTCTGCCGACCAAAAAAGCCGACGGAAAAATCTTCCAAACATTATCAGAAACATCAAATTAGCCAAGCACTTTAACAACAATATGGGGTATATCGGCTACAAACTTAGCCACAAAAAGCTGGGAACAAAAAATGTATCTTATAATTGGGAGAATATCCCAGGTTTTATGCCTGTCCTAATCGACCTATCCAGTCATTCAAACTGATATTGGCATTGTAGCAGGCATGTCATTAAAAAACGAGTATATATGATTCCTCACAGGACATCATGGGTTAAGATACTACCTAAGCAAAATGAATCCAGCCAACTCAGTGGAGTGTAGGCTATGTATTGAAGAAGACGAACTAATATTATATACGAATGTGTAATTAGAAGAAAGATCTTCTCCATCAGTTAGGTATAGCCCGTCCCAACTTAAGTGAAAATTTCTTGCGCAGGTCTCTTCACATTAGGGATTTATTCTCTTAGCGACAATAGAACAATTTTTCCAACCAGAACTACAGCTAAAAAAAATATGTGCGCATTTCTAACAACAAACATACCCCTGCATGCGAAGACATCTCGCTCGATCGACGATCGAGCCATGACTGATTGTCAACACACCACCATCGTTGGCGTATGCAAAAGATACACATTTACCCACCCCAAAGAAGAGGGAAATTTACTGGGTGTAAGGGACAAATTTCCCTTAAATAAAGTGCTACTGCGCATGTTGGGATCTTTCTTTTGCTTTGGGACGGACTATACCAACTGGACCCCGAAGAGATAAAAAAAATCCTCTGCAGCACTGTCATCAACTTTATAAAAAAGTGGAGAGCCTCCTAGCCCAAGCCCTCTTTATAACGTACATTGTACAATGTACATATATATGGTGCAATAGATCTTAATCAGGTCGATGTGCCGCTTTTTACCGTCTAGGCCGGTCAGTCTTCATTAATTATTGCAAAAAACATGTCTCCTTTCTTTTTGTGTCATGGACGCATTCAGGTATATAAAATAAATGAGCTCGTTCAATAAAATAAATTATAGTTTAGTTAAAAAAATTTACTGATGTTGAACAAGAAAATTAAAATAAAGTTTCAAAAAAATAGTAATATTGGGGCGTAATGCGCAACAGACACACATTGGCCGCATTCAATAATCTTGTCATCGTAAGTCGACTTGAATTGTCTGGACTCAAATTTACCTGAACGCGAAAACTAACTTCAAATTATCGGTATGTAACTTACATATATTGACAATAATTGTATTTTTTTTAAACGTCAGGGCAATCGAAATGGTCTCCGATGCGATGACCCAATATAAATGTCAAAAACTGAGATCTCCGGACACATGTTGGCTCAAATAGACGTCAACTTAGTAAGTAGTAAGTCGCGAATTTCTTGACTTGATTTGTCAACTGAGAAAACTGTTGACGTGACCAGTTCCGCCCAATGAAAACTCAGCAACATGTAGTTAGAGCCCTCATAGACACGATTTTTAGATGTAAACTTAATTTTGTTAAAGGCGAAACTACAATCTGTTGGCGTATTGGAACGGCTGAATTGAGAAGCTGGATGATGATACGGACACTTTAAGCCCCTGTGCACATTTGTGTTTTTTTAACGCGCGGTGCCGCAGCTTCATCGCACGTGTGTATGCAACACTCAATTTATTTGTTAGTACTGTAAGACGCAAAAGCGGTGACGCTGCGGCACCGCGCAGTTTAGTTTAGTCAGACAGTCGACAAAAATGATTTCCAATTGTGCTCTTGAATGAGTCACTGTGCCAAATAGAGCTGTCATTCATTTGTTCTCCAACATTTTGTTAAGATCCTGCAGTGACTTTAATACCATTTTAAAAAATGGCAAAAGTCTCTTGCTTGCTTTGAAACATTGAATCAGCAATTAAATCAGAAATGTTGAATATATTTCCCCGACTATTTTGACAGTTTGAATCAGAAATTTCGTTGCACTCGAAAACCAAACAGAAAACTGGTGGTCCTTTTTTATAGCTTTTGTTAGTAGAATTTATGTTTCATTGATCTACAGTTGTTTTAAGTAAGTAAGAAAGTTGAAAAATCCATAGGGAAAAGGGAAATTTTAGCTCCCAGCGTGGACATTTTCATTTCAAAGATCCGCGAGCACTACTTCCCGTATACATATAATAGTAGTAGATGGATGTACTTGTACATTCTTAGTGCAAATGGCAGTTATGTGTGACATCGGTCAAAAATATTTATGTCAGTCACCATTTTACAAAATTTGAAAACCTACATAGTACAAAAATAGTGTGCATTTATGTGATTTTTTAAAGCTTTATCTTACCTTTCAAACCTGTACGTTTATATCACTGTAAAGAAAAAAGAATCATCCTAATCAACTCATAACAAAAGTGACCCTATTCATCATAAGTGTTCTTCTGTGCTGTGTATATATTATGATTGTGTAAAGTGTTTTTGAGTATTTTTCTTGAAATGTGACACTTATAGGATATAACCTGCAAAAAAGGAACCATACAATACAAAAAACGAGGGAGGTTTTTTTCTCGTGCCCAGCCAAATGCATTTTTATATAATAATTATAGAAAAAAAAATTAAACATCAGTCCATTCGCTATTACACAAGGATATCAGTAAACGCAAAAACGAAAGTAAAACATTTTAACGACACTAATTTCATTTATTTCTTAATGAAAACCACAAACTCATGTGCACACAGGGATTCCTCATTGACTCATTCAATTTACAACAAAGAGAGAATGGAAAAAGAATCAGAAAAAAAGAAAAAAACTAAAAATCCTGACGACGAAAAAACAACAATTTATTCCAACTGTCATCCTAAATGACATTGATATACGTTGCCAACTTAAGAAAATTAATTTATAAACAAACAAATAAAAAGAAAAAAACCGAGGATGACCAACAATAAAATATAGAAGAATAAAAAGGACACGACCAAATGCACAATGCATACAATGTTTCATGATTTATTATAAGAAAGAAAAGAATAAAAACTCTATCAAGGATAATCACCAGACTTTAGTTGATTTGGGGTACTTAGCAATTGCAATAGTTGAGTTAGATTATATGTGTATGTGTGTTTATACTTTGGAGAGAAAACACAGGCAAGCAAACGAAGAAACTAAAGAATAAATCAGATGTCAAAGGAAAAAAAATAAAATTAAACATTTTCCTATTATCCACGCGATGGAAATGGAAAAACGGAAACACACATTCAGAGACAAAAAATTAAAGGAAATTTGTTAAAAAAAATAGAGAACAAAATCAAATAAAAAACAACTGAACGGAAACAGAAAATTCAACCGAGTAACAAATGGTTAAATGCAACATGTCAGTGAAAAGGAAGAGAAAATACATTCATGTCCCTTTAGGACTTGTATAACGTTGAAGCTGCGCCACCGTCAATGAGATGGGAGGTGTGAGGTGCAGTGATTAAAGGATTTCCTCCTCGCTATTGTTTGTATACCCTGATTTTATTATTCGTTTTGTTTTTTTTTTGTCTGTCCTTTATTTGATTTCGTTGGAGAATAACAAATAAAATTCTCGATTTTATATCTCTTCAGTCTGCACAGCACATTCTCTGTTCTTTTTATTGTGTGTGAAAGGATTTGCTTTCATTATCCCTTTTCGGATTGTATTATTGAATCTGAAGTAGTCTTTTATCCTTATTTTTGTAACAATAGCAATAAAAGAAAAACTACTCTATTTCTCACTGATTGCGCGGGAGTTTTTTTTTTTTTTTGTTTTTTACATGTAATCAAATCCTTTGCTATTAAATAATGAAAATTACGTTTCTTTTGAAAGGAACGTTATCGCGACGATATCAGTTGAAAAGTGGATAGAAAATTCTCTCCTTAATTTGTCATATAATCCAACAGAAAAACAAAACAGAGAAACAAATAAAAATTCAAACAAAAACGAAGAACATAAATGAAAACAAGGACATGGATAAGAGGGGGGTTAGTTTAGTTTGTATTAGGCAATGCCCTCCTAGTGAGTGATGAAGTTTTTGTTATTGTTGTTTCTATATCTCGACAAAAATAAAAGTGAAACGAAATGACTGTCATTAAAATTAGTTAGTTTTGTCATTTCATCCTTTTCTTTAAGGAAAACAAATGAATAACTCTATACAAAAAAAAAGAAAGAAAGTTGAATCCTTAATTTAGTAGAAACTAACAGGAACAACAAAGGATAAACAGAGCGTAAAGAAGTGATTAAACCAACACAGGAAACTCAAAAAAACACATGAAAAAAAAAACAAGGATACAAGTTAGCTGAAAGTCTTGACGTTGATCTCAGCCATTAAGGTAAGAAAAAAAAAAAAAAAAAAAAAAAAAACCCGAAAAAAAGAGGACAAGTATCTACAACATCTATCGTTGAAGTTTTCCGTTTGTTTTCGTAATGCAGTTGGAGGAGTCGGTTTTTTAGTTGTCTGTCTCTGTACTCTGTTAAAGTTCCTCGTCGGAGTCTTTGTTTGGCTGTTACTTTGTTCTGAACGAACTATTGTAGTTGCTGATATTTTACTGCTATTTGAATCTATTGTTACTACTTACATATTTGCTGTTAACTATCATTTTAGTTTGTTCTTTTAGTTTGAAATTGAAACAGAGCTATGCCGGGTGGTCGTCGTCTTGTGGCCAGTACTATTCTTCGAAGTTGAATTGTTGAAAGGTCAATCAGCGAGACCATCTTTACCAATGTTAAAGAAAGCCAGAGGAGACTGCCTTTAATTTATTTAACGCCATTGTTGGTCTAGATACTTGTATTTGCTAGACGATAAGATATAGTTGGCTCTTTTGTTTCTACTCTTTGGCAAATTTGATTCCTTACCGTGGACTTCTTGGTTGCTATATCAATGAACGGGAAACTAAAGCAAGGGGTTTGTAAATCTCTACAGAGGGACTTAGTTAGAACTAAAAGAGGTGTAAAGGTTTAAAAAGTGTCTATTCATTTGTTGGCAAATATTTGTTGTTCCCTCAAGCCGAGGTAAGCACACTCCCTATTAAAAAAAAATCCGGGCTTCGAAAAGATTATTAGTTCAGTAAGTTCCAAGCGGACTTCAATTAATGCTCCTTGAATATGAGCTTAAATACATACCAACAGATACAAATTGGCAATATTCTGTTCTACTACAGAAAACAACAGATTACCAAAGCCCAACAAATACCTGAGAATTTTGTTGAACCCAAGCTTTCGACACAGTTAAGGTTCGTGTACTTACTAATCAAATAGATGAATCTATAACGCAGAATAATGGCGTTTCTCGGTTTCGGAAAATGGTATGCGGATGTAAGCTCTGTTTTCAGGATATACTAAACTCAATGGCATATGTCAAGAATTTGCAGCTTTGATTCGATTTAAGCGAAAGCTTTCTTTACATATTGGGTTCATGTATTTACTAATACAGCCTAAGCTTACAACCGATGAACGCAATTGATGTGAAAAAGCTGTGGTGATTTTATATAGTTTTGTGTTTCTAATCACGCAATGAGGGCTTCGGCACAACTGCAGATTGCTTATTTCTTGAATGGTTTACTTAGGCTAACCTGGTTAACTCGTTTTACATTATGGGGGTTCGTGTAGTGGCTAAAAGCTGTCTATGAGCTCTCATGATTTTACAAGCTTAGATCGCTTCATTCGGCAGTAGTGATATTAAATAGAAAATTTATCTTCAGGGAGATGATTAGGCTTTGACTTAGACCCCAGATTAAAGATTTTCCGCTGTGCTAATAAATAATTTTTAGTGTCCAGGCTAACTTTTACGAAGTTAAAATGACGAAAATTTCCATACAAAAGTATCCATTGTGACCGTCAAAATATTTAAGTTAAAGACTAAAAATGATTATTGGTAAGGCCTTTTGTTTCTAACTTTCAGACATCACATTCACAATATTCTAGGGAGGAATGGGCGATCGATATCGATGGGAATGAGGACTCTGCACATATTTACATGGATGGCTTAATATTTTCTTTGACTTAACGTATTTTGTTCAAACTGACAAAGTTTACTTTTTCAAAATTGAAGTTTGCGACCGTGTTGGTGGAAATGTTTTCTCCAAAGTACTTAATGAGAATATCTTCCCTGTCACCATGAATAATTGAAGCAGTGAGGCCTTTGTCTTGGAAGTAATGTCGTCTAAAAAAGACTTGCTATTGGCTCAAGGTTAATCCGGTATCCTGCAGAGATATTGCGATTTTTAAAGGCGCGAACGCTGCTATCTAGTTTTTCGTATTGAAAGAAACAAACCTTCTTTCATAGGAATGACAGAGCAGTTATATCTTCGATGCAAGGTACCCGGACATTGGGACATTCTGGGGAATTGTGATGACGATGAACTCACCAGATTTGTTTTTTTTTTTTTTTTTTTTTGGGTTAGGAAACACTTCCCTGGGCAACTCAGATGCAACTGGTCCATTGTAGGTACTACCAGGAAGCAAATCAAGTATTACCCATTTGAGAATTTCTGGAATTTCTTCGATTTTCAGATTTGTTTGGATATATTTTCACTGTGTCATCAGAGAAGTGATAACTGGATAAGTCGACAAAAACCGCCGCTCTTTTCGCTCCCCATACTCTAATTAATAGCTAACAACTGTTAAGGCTGTCTAAAATTAGACACAGCCTTTAAGTGATGTGAAAAGAAGGTTTTTAGTAGCACAATGGACGGGTAACGATAACCCAGATATGTAGGACATGAAAGACCCAATAAAATGGTTGCAAGAACGCTGCTCTTTCTTTCCATTGAGTACCTCCTTTTTCCCCTTTTGTCCAAATCATCGAATAAAGGTTTGAGCTATAGGTCTACGGTATACTAAACATTAACTTTCTGCCTCGACAGAATATAATAAAATTTGTAAGTCCTCATTACCCCCCGTTTTGAAAACAACAAAAATAGTAAAATATAAAATTGAACATTTAATGTAGGTAAATAAAAATCCAAAGCCCACTGGTAAGCTAAAAATCGGATTTCCTACCATAATAACGTCCATTGATAGCACAACCAAAGTAATATCCTTCAGCTAAAATAAATTTGCCCAACCGGACAAACTAATTAATCTTCTCACTTCGATCGATTTCATTGGCATAAAAGCTGTACAAAAGACCATTACAAACAAAAAATATTTTTTACCTTATTTCTTAAACAATTTTAAATGCATTATCCTGCTTTTGTTTTATTCCTGAATTAATGCCAGTTTATATATATAAATAAACATTATATTGTGTTAAGCATTTGTGCGCACCATTTTGGACGGAAGTAAATTATATATGAAAAAAAAGTGACAGCTAATAAGTACGAGAAAGGTAATTAGTGGCATTTTAAACATTTTTAACGTTTCCACAAGGAATACAAAATAAATGCATTTCAACAAATTGTTTTGTTTACATAAAAAAATAGATTATAATTTATATACATTAAATTGTTGATAGATCGTATAATAATGTGATATAGTATTTTCGTAGATTTAAATTTAATTGGAAGCTCAAATTTGATTTTCACCTCAGTTGAATTCTTTTATATATATATATAATATCTGTTTGTATAAATAGCTTAAGCTTATGATATTTATTTTTATTTAGTTATTTAAAATTAATTAATTTACACTTATTAGCAAAGTATTTTGGTTTTTGTATAGTTATATATATATTTTTTTTTAAATATTGTTTTTTTTTAATTGAATTATTCTTATTGTCAGTTGTTTTCAATGTATCGTAGGGCAATTTATGTATAGAACAATATTTATATATACGTATTTATTTATAACAATTTTTATAGAATTTTTTAAATTTTTATTTTATAACCGTAATAATTGATTCTATTTAGTACTTACAAGTTTGGTTGCTTATTCATTAATTTTGATTTAATTAGTTTATTTTTTTCGTTTAGCCTATCGATTTAGTGATAAATGAGATTGTTTGGATATGTAGCAAAATATATAATATTTTTTAAATCATAATTGAAATGAGCAATAATTTTAAGGGATTTTAAGGGCAGTTTAGAGCATTTCGAGAGAAAAAAAATGCCAAAAATTGAATAAGACTTCATAAATCAATTTAGAGGCGATGAAGATTTATGACCGTGTTTACGTTTAGGTTCTTGACACAATAACATTTTGAAAGGGACCTACAAAAATACGAAGACGATATCTGATATCGTTTCTATCAATGGCATTATACCGAAAACGGGAGGGGCTTATGACATTACCCTCCATAATAACTGCTGCTTATAAATACTGATCAGGCTTAATAAACTTGTACAAAGTTGTTTATTAGTAGGATTCGTCTTAAATAAATGTCGGAACCGGAACTAGAATGCAAATTTTAGATTCAGAAAACGTTTTGACGGTTCTTTATACCAAGCTCTGAAAAAATAAACTTTGGGCTAGCTTGCTTGTCACATCCTATGTCCATATATTTACATACATGGACAAATGTTTTATTCGAAATACAGATTTCAAACGCTTAGGGTTTTATTGAGATCTGAAGCTTTTTAGTCTTTACTGGTATTTAAATAAGAACCCTTTCAGATAAAGCTAAGACACCCACCGTTTTGAGCATTTTTAGAACGATAGCAATAATGACTAAGTTTCAGATGAATATTTTTAAGGAAACATTTTTTTCCGAATGAGATCAGTAAGGAAAATGATCCCGATCGATTTCTTGGCACTGACAATGGTTATGTTCAGCATTTTACACATTAGTCGTCAAACTGTTTTGGATTTTTTTTTAAGATCCCGACCACGATCCCACGACGTGCTATGGAATCCGTACCATCAGGCAGGCGTCCTCTAGGTAGACTCAGGATGAGATGGTTAGACCAAGTTCATAATAATCTCTCCTCTACCCGTATGTGGATTGCCATTGATGATTTAGAGAGTCAATGGCGGAGAATCAAGAGCTATGGAGGGTCCACTTGAGCAACCTACACCCGCGACCCACTTAATGGATAAGCGGGCCACTGAAAATGATCGAATGAGGATGAGTTCGATTGAACTTAAGTCGATTTTCGGTACATTTTTGACACTAGATCAAACCCAAAGGTAAAAGCTCTTCATAGAAGTCAGTTGGTTGATGTCTTAGATAATAATGTTTAACAGTCAAATTTTTCTGAAGAAAAAACGTGTCAATCTCGAAGCCTTAAATGCTGTCAAAAAACATCATTGACTGGGCCAGGGGTTTCCAATCTTTTTCATACTGCGACTTCCGAGAGAGGTTGAAATATTTTTGCGACGCCCTTCTAAAAGCACAGTTATGTGAATAGAACCTGATCTTACTGAAGATTCACTAAATTGTTTTTCAATAAGGACGGGTCGACCTTAAAATATAGTCGTCGCATATTAATGGTAATTTTGCTTGTTAACATACCCGCATTCATCTAAAAATGCGCCTCGCCGTTAAAGATGATTTTTCAGCGAACAAACGGCTTTGTCTATGTTCAGGATGGCTGGACGGCGCGCGTCGAGCAAACGCTAGAAGAAGGGACGAGGCTAACCATCCCAACATCACCGGTTAAACCCCATCTAAAAGGGCATCGCAATGTGTCCACAAGGACCTAAGTGTAGCACAGCAGGATATACCCTGCTCTGTCAACATGTTAACCTAACCTAACCCTAGCCCAAGTCCCGATGCAAAATTCGCCAAGTTGGAATATGCGAAGGGCCGATTTCTTGTGCACGGCGAGGAATTGATTGCCTCGGGTTCTCTTGTACACTCTAGTGGTCCGTGGCAATACTCCCGACGAATCTGGCTGGCAGCGACCCGTACCAATTGAAAACCCCTTATTAAATTTTGAGTGCCAGGCAAATAAACGAGTACCAGCCTGAGTGCCAGTCTGACTGGAAATGAGGGAAACACAAACGCGTTTAATCTTCGACTGCCATCATAGTGCCATGTATCTATGCTATGCTTTTCCTTTCTGTGGAGTCTTACAGCAGTGAAGAAATAAAGCTTGCGACGGCCTTAGGATAGCGCCACAACCGATGCTTCCTAACGCTTCTCTAAACAGAATTCCCTACATTACATCAGCAAGCGTCCACAGAAGATGAAAATACATTTAAACCACAAAATACCATTATCCTATCGTGAGTGAGTGAGTTATGTCATGCGAGTATTATAAATAATATTAAATTCACGAGAATTGTTGATAATTTTATGATGAAATGAAATTGTGCCCACCACTTTAATGACAACATACTATGTAGTTATAAATGTTTGATAGGGACATTCATAGGGTTGCTAGTTATGTCGTGCAACTTTTCGTTTGCAAGTTTTGTTTTCGAAAAATAAATAAATAAAAAAAAAGAAGAAAAATCCACCTAAAAGACTATAATATCTAAACTCTGCAATAATTGTCATGTAAGAAATATCTTTATCAATTTTCTCGCATGCTACTTTCTTCAAATTTTCTTTTCGGAAATATTTTGTGAATTCAAAGGAGACATAATCAAATTATTGTCGAAAAATCGACCATAATATTCAAACACAATAATATGTCATGATATAAATAAAATATAGTTACAATGTTTGCCGTATTTTTCGTCCTAATTAATAATTTTGCTCATTTCGTTCTAAAAAGAAAAATTAATAAACACAAAATTGTAACTTATTCACAATTTATGTACAAAACATCCTTGCGCATCCTTACACAAACCTTTAATGAACACCCACTACCCGCATCGCCCTGTGCTAACATTCATATTCCAGAATATAGTTCTTCGATGGTCCCTTGAAATTGGGGCTCAATTTAGTGTTGCTTGTGTACGGTCTCCCCATCGAGCTGATATATGTCTCCCTATGGCCACTGCCACCGTTCATGCCATCACCAATGAAGTAATTTCCTGTGGTGACCACACTACTTGGGCTATTCAAATCGACAACGCCATGCAAGCCGTTTCGCTGAATCGATGCCGCATGATATGATCTCTTCATGCTTCCAATATCGGTGGCCATCCCCGCGCTAACGCTGCCATTTCTCAAAGCAATAAAACTGTCAAAATTATCCGATGATGCGTTCGATGCGGTCGAACTGCGACGAAAATGATTTGATGTCGTCGTCGTTGGCGTCTGACCTCCATGCCACATTTGCTTAGATTGTCCCTGATGGTGTATATGCTGCTGTTGTTGTTGTTGTTGGAGGGCGAGTATCTTCTGTTGTGACACAGATGATGATGTCGTCGACGATGACGATGATGAGTTGGTCGTTGACGAGTTTAGCGACGATGGCGGTAGTTGCTGCTGCTGATGTTGGTAGTACTTGCGAATGTTTTCCAAAATATATCGGTTCGTTGTCGAATTTGGCGCCAGGGTGGCTGTCGCATTTCCACCCGAAAGCGACGATAAGGACGAGGGGTGTTTAATGGTGCCACCGCCGCCGCCGCCACCCATGGAAGATGAGGTCGTCGATGATGATGCTGATGTCGATGAAAACGATTTGGTTGGTATTCCTTGTGGCGTGGTGGCCACCAGTGTCGACGACCCAAAACCGGTGGCAATTTGGATTGATGACATATTGTCATCGTCGTCTGTGGTCGTGTTGTGCAGATTGTAACGCGGGGTCTTCGAGCTGCGATTTGTCATCATAGACGACGACTGGTGTTGATTGCTGACAGCTGCATTGGTACCATTGTTGCTGTTCTTTGTGGCTCGTTGCGATAGGGACGTCTGTGCATAGTGATGCTGTTGCTTTTGGCGGGAATACCGATGTTGCGGTTGCGTTTGTTGCTGCGACTGTAGTGATGATGAGAGGACAAGGGTTGACGACGACGATGATGAAGACGGAGCATTGGGCGCTGTTGGGTGGGACTTTGACAGTAATTGCATACTATCGCCATTTATGTCACCGTAGTCATCGAAGAAGGTGGGCTTCCTGTTCGTGGCAGGTATGTCGATGAGCTCTGAACTCCTGAGCTTTGACATGGAGTACTCGATTCCTCCGAGGTTGCGGCGTGTTCGCGCCGATCTATAGTCCTCTGGCGCTTCGTTAGAGCGCCTTTTATGACGGTTATAGTGCTCCAGGTAGTTCTCATACTTCCCAGATCTCGGCTCACCGTAAAAGCTCCGCCCTACTTCGGGATACGAGCCGGTGTCGTAGATCAAAAAGTTTCGATCGTCGTTCTGCTGTTGGTACCAACTGCTTGTGTCCACTATCAGGTTGTTTGGGAACTCAAAGTCATCGACCATCACCTGCAGAGTCCGCTCGTCCTCGTCTTCGTCGTCTTCCAAGTAGAATCTCTGCGATTCCAAGAAGAACGGGTCATGATCGGCAGCGTAAGCTGCCAGGTTGTCATAGAAGAACTCCGATATCTTCGGATGTTCATATCGAGTTCGTTGCTCGAGAACCTCCGGCGAGGCTGAATCTGGCGGCTCACTGTATACAGAGGCATAATCACTGCTACTCATCGAACCCGTGGGCTCTTGAACAGTCTTGGGGGCAATTGGCAGGGTTCCAACAGTCTCGTAATTACTCCCCTGAGGCACAACAACTTTTCCCCACGATATACTCCGCTTGTGGGCTTTCGCTTTGGCTTCGTCCTTATGCCGGAGAAGGCGAGAACCTGCCGACCTACCCACCGAATGTGAAGTCTTCTTATATCCACTCAGATTCTCATCGTAGTTTTGTTGCAGATAGGCGTCCAAATAGTGAAGATTCTTGGTTAGATCCAACTCAGACTTGTAGCTCTTGTAGATGGCCTGTTTGGCACACTTAGTCTCATAATTGCTGATCTTCGACCGATCGCTAATGAACTTGAAACTGTCGTCCTTCGAGTCGCGGTTACAATCATCCGCGGAGTTGTGCTTGAAGGTCCGACATTTCTCTTTGATTTTCTGTAGACCAAGCTTGGTCTTCAGCTGCAGTCTTTCGAAGTAGGACGAGGAGGGTTTGACATCGGCTCTTATACTATGAATGCTCTGCGTCCGATTGGGATAGGTGATTTTAAGTTTTTTCAATTGAGGCAGGTTCGGATTAAGCCGCTCGATTGGTGGTTTTTGCGATTTTTTCAATGACTGATGTTTCAGTGTCGATGCCCTCACCGGATCCGCTTCCTCTGGTTGCTCTATAACCACCTGCTGTGGTAGCGGACCATCACTCAAATAATGGTGACTACCGACCGTCTTGGCTACTCTTAAACTCTTTGGTTGCATCGTCGATGAATCGAAAAATCGCCGAAAAGATCTCTCCGATCGGTGCTTCTTGATCGGTCTCACCAGAATGGTTTGGGTCTCGGATGAACGTTTGTTCTTCCTGTCCTCGAGTAGACTCGAGAAGGGATTTGTTATTACCATGCTATCACTTTCAAATTTATTACTACTATCTACTTGACTACCTGATGCCTTAACTAACTCGGTCAGAAATTCCTCATCGAGTACATCGCGCAGGATGTTCGAATCCGACTTGACCTTTCGTACAACTTTGGGAAAATCAAATTTCAGCTCCTGTCGATGGAGTTTCAATGAATGCGATTGCTTCTGAAAGCGATAGAAGGGATTATTGATCGAAAGCTTTCGCAGAAGACTCTCCTCTGACATTAGTAACGCCACCGGCCTACTGTCCGTCGACCTATTATTATTGTCTACTATATCTTTGTCTGACTGAGAAGATGAATTGAGAATTTTTGTATTATCCTCATCGGATTGTAACTCCGGCGGAAGTTTCTTAGAATTACTCGTACTGCTACTGTTACTACTACTATTACTACTTTTACTACTACTCGATCTACTACTACTACTGCCACCTAGGCAGTGGTTGTTGTCTTTGCTAGGACTATTTTTTGGTTTATCTGCATTTGCACGTAGCTCTGTGTCATCGTTGTCTGCCTTCTCGATAGTTGTTTCCTTGTCATGGTCATTGTCATTGTCATTGTCAATGTCATTGTCTGATGTGGCAACATTAACAATGTCATTGTTGTCGCTTATGTCTTCATCGTCATGAGCGCTGGCGCTCGTCTCGTTAGGTGAATTATTTAAATTATTTAAATTATTGTTGTTATTTGAATTAATTGCCTGCTAGACCCTTGTTGGGGGTTGTAATATCATTGCAGCCATTCGTACCTTCATTGCTTCGGGTGATCCATGATGTCCCGGATGCTGTTGATGATGCTGATGATGAAATCCAGCCGGGGTGGTGTAAATTGAATCACCCTGCGGCCCACTCGTACTGTCCGAGCGGGATTTTAAGTCGGCTTTTTCACTGTGAATGAGAAAAGTGTAAAGTTAAAAAATTTCTCTGGTTATAGTGGGACTTTAGTGAGATTAATGCGAAGCTTCATTAAATGGGTTCATCGGTATTGCATAGTCTTCGGGGTAGCTAGTATTCAAATTTTTAATTTTAATTTTTTAATTTTGGTGAGCCATTTATTTGGCTTACTACATGCTAAAACTAACATCTGATAAATAACTTAAAAACTAAAACTTAAAACTAATAAGTAAGGAGGCTTAAACTAAAGCTTATAGAAAAGGGGAATGGCGAAGGAGATCGATTTTAAGGCGGGTAGAGCTGCGGTTGAAATCGAAAACGGAAATGTTTGAGTTAACCTTCTGCAGCATACGGGAGATTGGTTCGTTGGGGGGGAGATTTAGGCGATCTGAGTATGGAGGCAACATAAAAGGATCATTCCAAGGCAGACCTCGAAGAGCAAATCGAAGGAAACGACGTTGGATGTTCTCGATTCTGAGCACATGAACTCGATGAAAGGGCGACTGGCGTAGTCACGTAGGGGTTGCAGAATTCTTTAGACCAACGTTTAACAAAGCCGAGTGATGAGTTGGCTTTACGAATTATTTCATCAATATGTAAACGAAAATTTAACTCCCTGATCGTAAAATATGCCAAGGTTACGGAGAGATTGAACAGGAGAGATTGGTTGACCGTGGAGAAGGTAGAGCCGGGAAGGGAATTTGTTGCGCCTGCCCGAAAGGGTAATAATTTGCCATTTGGGAATGTTAAGCTCTAAGCAATTTTTAAGGCACCAGGTTGAAAACCAATCAAGGTCTTGTTGAAGGAGAGAAGAGTCTTGAGGTGAAGAAACGAGTTTGAAGAATTTGGTATGTCGGCGTATAGATAGAGGGAGGAGTGTTTAATGACATTTTTAAGATCGTTTGTAGTAAGGATAAAGAGAAAGGGACCCAAATGACTGCCTTGCGGAACACCAGAGGTTGCCAGGAAGGGGGCCGATAGGGCGGCCCTGAAGCGAACGCGATAAAATAAAAAAATAAAACGCGATTTTCAAGGTAAGAAGATATCCATTTTAACAATATGGGTTCAAGCCCAAGAGCAGACAATTTAAAGTGAATTAATTGATATCTTATCAAATTCCTTACTAAAGTCAGTTGCTATAACGTCAACTTCGTTGCCGTTCTCTAAGGCTGACAGGACAAATGACACGAATACGACGAGATTTGTAGTGGTTGATCTACCTTTCAGAAAGCCATGTTGGTTAGGGGAAATAAGAGACTTGCATCGAAAGCTTAAGGCTTCGTATATTAGACTTTCGAAGATTTTGGCTATATGTGAGAGTTTGGCAATAGGACAATAATTAGTGACTTCACTTTTTAATCCTTTTTTGTGAATCGGGGTTATGAAAGCGGTCTTCCAAATCTGGGGAAATACTCCTTGGGAAAGAGATAGACGAATGAGGTAAGAAAGAGGGACCGACAGATTGGAAGAACACTTCTTAAGAAAAATTGCGGGGAGACCAACTGGCCAGGGTGTGAATTATTCATCATTTAGCTTATTTTCGATGAGAGTATGATCAATAGTTTGAGAGAGAAACCAATAGAGAAGTTAGGCAGGTGGCTAAAGTAAGAGGGGTCCGGTACAAATAAGTTGTCAGCAAAAGATTGCTTGAAATATGCGGCAAATAAAATGGTATGTGGGTCCGTGAATGATAAATAAATAGGCGGCGCAAAAGGCGGTAGACACCCAAGGCCTAGCTTCTCGCAGCCATTCGTTTTGTGTGAGTTTCTATTTTTTTTTTTGGAACGAATGGAAGGGACCTACAATTTTATGCCGAGTCCGAACGGCGAATTGAGAAGCTTTTTCAGGACAGTCATACTCTCGGATGTTTGTCAGTCGTTCGCGAGAGGTGGCGCAGTAGAAAAAACCTTAAGATGTAATTTGTGGTTTTCCGGGGATCCAACCTGGGATCCCTCGCACAGTAGTCCAGCACACTAACCACTGCGCTACTGCGCCCACGGTCCGTGAATGATACTCGTACGTTTTCATAAGAGAGAGAGAGCCGTCTGATTTTTTTTGTATTTGACGAATCAGAAAAAGGACTTCTGGTCATTTATTATGTTGGCTTGTGCATTATTTAGATAGCGTTGGTAGAGAGAGTTATAAAGCTGGCAAGTGAATTTAGGTCTCTAAACATTTCATCGAAAGGAACCTTTGCTCCGACCCCTTCATTAATGATGAGAAGAGAACTCAGGTGTCACACAAGCCTATACCTTCACTCGTCAGCTAACCCAAGTCTAAACCTAAAGGAAACCCACATCTAATTATAGCAAGAGACATAATGAACTAGACGTCTCCCAGGGAGATATCAAATACAAAATTTGGCAACCATTTCTGCATAAATAGGTACCTACCTCCATCCATCCGTCTATCCATAATCAGATTATTTCCATTTCATATGTAAAGGAAACCTCTAATTCAATTTTTTTCTATTATTCATTTTAAATTCATAAGCCCTAAGCTCAACAGTCTGCTGCCAAGACGAAAAAAACAGCCGCGCCTTTCTCTAAATTTTTCCAATCGAAAATCAACAACAACAAACACAGAATCCTATTGAACTTGAATATCCGCGTATTTGATTACATCAGAACCTCTCGTAAGGCTCATCGCCACCACCACACTCTCGTCATTACATCCCTCTTCTATGTAATGCTTGCAAACAAACACTCATCACCTTCAGCAATAAACATTTTTCTTTTCATTATTACTGCACGCAAAAAAAATAAATAAAAAATACATAAATAGGTCCTTGTACTCGTAGCTATCATCACCCAATCTCCTTGTTGTCAGAAGAGATGAAATCTAAATCTCGGTTCCTTTTATATTTTCTTTTTATATTTTTTCTTCTCACACCCCCACCCTAATCGAATTATCTCCATAGAAATTTGTGTAGAGCAAAGAGAATACACACACACACACAAAAAAACAGTAAACAGATTGAAATTTAAATTCAAAAAAATACAAAAAAAAAGGATGAAATCACAATACACAACACATACAAAAGCATTTGCAAAATTCATCGATCGCGTTCTATGGAAAGCGAATTTCCGAAGAACATTTTCAAGAATTTTCCAAGTGTAAATTGAGCTTGAAGCAAATCAGATGAAGATGACTATAATGTATAACAGGTGTATAGGTGAAAAAGGAGTATATAAATTCAATTTGCAATTATGACGTATATGGATTCAAGTGAAAGGAGAAAATTCTCCGAAAAGAAAATGCAATTTTTCATTTAATTGACACTTGAGAACGTTCGGCAGTCAAGTGGATTTAAAAAAAAAAAAACTGGAAAACCCGAAGAGATGAAGCAGATTTTTAAATAAATTTATGGACGGTTTCAAGTTGAGGGATAGTCAAGATGAATCAATAAATTTTCCAATGCAAAAAGGGTTTCATTTCAATGAATTCTTCTTCGAGTATAAACGGTTTTCTTTAGTTAATTCTTTCGGCCAATATGGCGGTAATTTTTTTTTTTTTTTTTAATGAAAATGGAAGCCATCTTAACCTTAAAGTTGTTAGAACATACCTACTTACACAAGAACCTGGTTAAGGCAAACTTTCATATAAGAAGAACATCTCCTGTTACAGCAGGATCTCGTTCAGAGCTGGCGTTAAGAAGACTGGTGTATATTTATTAATAGTTGACGTAGTCGAGGTGTCTTCTTTCATTGGGTTAAACGTTGTCGTGGTTTCGATTGTTGGAGATATTTGAAATATGTTCCATACACAGCTCCTCTAAAAAAAAGCTGGACGGGTCAACTGTCAGGCTCAGGCCCATCAACTTAGTTGATTTTTGACTTGGACATTGCTATCCTCGATGGATGGAAGTTGTATCTATCCACGCTGCCACGTCTATTTGGAATGATGGTCTTTGTCGCCGCTATATTTATAAGTTGTCAGTTTTAGAAGAAATTTTTTTTACGAGTAAAATGAAAGCTCAACTAAATACCGGACTAACGACGCGTCGTCTAAATGCATTGCCTCTTTTAACTGAACTGAACTGACAACTGATAACTGATCATCTTTACTTTACTTTTACTTTAGATGGTGCTCACAGTCCGGGGTGGACCACGGCCTCAACCAACAAGCACCTCCAACTCGGTCCAGTTATGCACGCCAAGTTAGTTAAGGTCGCTTTCCAAATCTGCGCGCCACCTGAGGTGGGGTCTTCCTCTGCTTCGTTGTCCCTCAGGAGTGGACTCAAAGACTCGTCGAGCTGGTGCGTTGTGACCCATCAGCCATCTCAGTCGCTGTATTTTGAGCTTTTTGACTAAGTCAACGTCGCTATATAGGCCGTAAAGTTCGTCGTTGAATCTCCTCATCCACACTCCGTCGATACTTTGAACGAAAATCACTCGAAGAATCTTTCTCTCGAAGGGAGGTTTTCAATAGCTTTCGATAAGGTCCATGCATCTGCACCATATACAGCAGGACCGGGATGATTAAGGTCTTGTACAATATTTCCTTGGTTCTGCGAGAGAGGACTTTACTTCTTCGATGCCTTCTTAGTCCGAAGAAACAGCGATTGACAAGAGTGATTCTTCGTCTGATCTCTGAGCTGATGTCGTTTTGCGAGGTAATTGTAGACTTGTAGAGCCTAGGTAGACAAAGTCTTTAACTACTTCGAAGTTGTATCTGTCCATCGTGACGTTTTTTTCCGAGTCGCCGATGTTGAGAGTCCTTTCTCGATGACAGCATATAAGTACTTCGTTTTTTCCTCATTAACAGCCGTGCCCATCTTCACCGCCTCCAATAATGTCAATATCATCTGCAAATGCAAGTAGTTGAACGGACTTTTGAAAAATTGTACCTCTGATGTTGGCTTGCGAGTTCCGTATAATTGCTGACTTAAAGAAGTTACATGATAGCGCGTCACCTTGTCTTAAACCTTTTTCGACATCAAAGATTTCCGTGGTGTTCTTTCCAACTTTGACAGAACAGCGAGATTTCTCCTTCGTCACCCTGCAGAGATGGACGAGTTTTCCAGGTATGCCCAAATTTAATATGGCTTTGTATAATTCGTCCCTACATACGCCATAGGCGACCTTGAAGTCGATAAAGAGGTGGCTTGTATCGATCTGGAATTCATTTGCGTTTTCTAAGATCTGCCGGAGTGAAGATTTGGTCGATGGTTGACTTTCCTTAAACCACACTGATATGGGCCGATCAGGTCATTTGCAAAATGTTTTAGGCGTTCACACAGTATAGCCGACAGGATCTTATACGCAACATTCAGGAGGCTTACTCCTCTGTAATTGGCGGAGTTCAGAGTGTTTCCCTTCCCTAGTGGATGGGGCTCACGATGCTGAGGTTCCATTCATCGAGCATTCTTTCTTCCGACTATATTTCGCAGATAAGTTGGTGCATGCACCTTACCAAGTCATCTCCCGGTGCCTTAAACAGCTCGACCGGTAGGCCATCTCCTCCAGCAGCCTTATTGGACTTAAGTTTGGATATCGCTATGCTTACCTCATTTTGGTCGGATGGACGTACATTTTGGCTATCATCATCCGGAATGAATGGATCGTTCTGCCTGACTGCAGGATTTTGGTCTCCTTCGCCGTTTAATAGTCTGCAGAAGTGGTCTTTCCAAATTCTCAGCACCGACTGCGGATCCACCACCTAGTCGGGCTTTGTATCCATGGGCAGAACATGTTACCCTCTGGTAGAACATCCGAACATTACTCCTGCAATAACTTCCCTCAATAGACGCGACTACTTGCTTCTCGTGCTCTTTCTTTTTCCTTCTGAGAAGTCGATGCTCCTCCGTTCTTTTTTGCCCGTAGAGCTCGCGCACAGCTCTCGAAACAGGTCTGGTTTCCGTTTGCAGCATCCACTGATAGGGTGCGGTCTTGGCTGCATCCAGCACTCCTCATCGAACCAGGGGTTTCGTTGTGGGGCTTTAAAAGTTATCTAATACACCATTCAAAGACGTCCTCAACCACATTGGTCTAGGGAATATTACAGTTGAGGAACAATACAATTTGTATAATTGAAAGGTAGATATACCTACAAGAACAAAAATAGGCCAGCTACATATTTAGGCCCATTCAACAGACGACCATGAGCTGTCTGCCCGTTTATTCTTCATAAATTAAATTTCCATCCCTATAACCCCCCAGATATGAGAGTTAATCGCACTTCCAACGATTTTGCATAATAAAACCTTTTTCTACCCTTGTTTCGCATTAATCAAACTGTTCTCCTTTTTTTTTTTTGTTCTTATTTCTATCATAAAAAAGAATATTTCCAAAAATTTAATTCTTCACTCAGTACTCACCTGTCTTTGTCTGATGATTTATAGCCGGAACTACCTGGAACGGTTAAAAATTGTCCACAAAAAAAAAACCGGGAAATAAAGAGAAAAGAGAAAAAAAAAATTAAATTTAGTTTAGACGTGGATAAAAAAAAAGAAACGAAACGAAACGAAAATGTATTACCATCACAACCTCCCAAAACCCGCCCAAAAGTCATCTGTCAAAATTGACATTTCCATAAATACCACTTGGGCTACCTACCACGTTTCATTATACCACAGTAGACACCCGACTAAAAATTTGACAACATGATTGACATCACTCAAACCAAATGAAGAGAATGAAAGAGAGATAAAAACGGAAACTGCACAGCGATAAGAAAGAATGAAAGAAAGTCCTTTTCGACACTTTGTCACAATCCTCCTCCCGCCCACATTTGAAAAGAAACAAGCCGTAAATTGTATTACTCTATAGCTGATCGATTGAGTATCCCCTTTTCGACAGTTATGGTGTATTTCCTTACGTCAAGTTGACACATGAACGTGTATGAACACTTATCATGTAGGATCAATACTACCGATTAACACAAATACGGAGGAGAGGCAAATAAACCGGATGACTTCCAGGAGTGATATATGCACAGCAAGAACATTTTTATGAATCGAGGGATAAAAGGATATAATGACGTCCATGCATGGCCCCACGGATGTTGACAGGACTTCATTTTATTTATGCGCATTTAAATTGCTTTCACAACGTGTAAAGGATATGAAATTCTTTTTCATTTCGCTTTATTTTTGGTATGGCATTTTTTATTTGTCCTTTTTTTTTTCTTCGACAATGTCCCTTTTTACGAAATTTCAATTTCAATGTCTGTGATGTGCAGCAAAAGAGAACTGCGAAAATATGACGATGCAAACATTGGAAAATTACAAATTCATGAATATTTATTCTTGTTGCCTCTCTCGGCGTTAATTTCAGTACATTTTTGCTCGCCCACTCATCAAGGGTTATCCGAGAGTACCTACTGTAGAGAGGCAGGTAGGTGGTAGGAGAAAGAAGTGTAAAAAAAAAATAAAATTTTTAAGGGAATCCCTTAAAAGACAAAAAGGAGATTTCAATTTTTAATTGGACCGCATATTGCACTATCTCAAAGGATGGTGACTTTTCATTCGACGAGTAGAGAGGAGTCAAGCCAGAAGCCGCTTATGAAATTTTTTTTGTTGCCCAACAAGGAATTTTTTTAATTGATTTCCATACAAAGGACAATACACAGAAGTGGGGAAACAAAATTGAGATGTTACTACAATCGGCTGCTCTGCTTTTGAAGTGTATTCAATTTTTGTGTTTTTAATAAGCATATCGAAAGACTGGCGGAGAATTTTACATCGTGGTATGCAAGGCACAAAACCGTGAATGCAGTCGTGTGGATGAAGGATTATCCTGGCGATTTAATTATAATTTATAATCATAAAGCGGGTTAATTAGACTGTCAAATATATCGTAGCAGAATAGTTTTTTTTTGAAAATATTGTTTTTGGGAGTTCAACCGGGACTGAAATTTTTTTTAATGTCAATAGTGGTCAATTTGTATTAGACAAAAATCCGCTGATGATCATTGCAATAGGCTTTGAATATAAAGGGTCTAGCAAGGTCCAAGATTACCTATTACTTATGACAGAAATGAGACAAAGGTTGGCTCAACAAGCCAAGCGTCTCACAACAATCCGTTTGTGTGAGTTTTTATTTTTGGAACAAATTGAAAGGACCTACGAATTTATGCCAAATCCAATCGGCTTAATTCAGAAGCTTTCTCAGGGTAAATTTTTTCCTCAAATTTTTGTCAGACGTTAGCAAGAGGTGGCGCAGTAGAAAAACCCTAGAGATGTGATTTGTGTTTTTGGGGTACAAACCTGAGACCCATTGCTCTGTAGTCCAAAACACTCTAACTACTGCACCCAAGTTCAAATAAATTATTTTTCTTATATTTCGTGACCATACAATTATTATTATTTCAGTCCACATTTAAGCTAATATAATTTTATTATAAATGTCATGATAAAAAATGCAGTTCCGGTTGTGCCCCAAGAAAATATGTTTGCCCCAAAAGAACGACGCTGTTTTCTTATCTGCTATCATAAGTTCATCTGACAAACTTCTTGCACCCCACAATATAAAAAATGCAGTCCCGGTTGAGCCCCCAGGAAAAAATTGTTGTTAAAAGAAAAGTGACTTTCTCGACGCTGTCTCCTTATCTGCTATCGTAAGTCCATCTCTCCAACTTCTTTCACCCCACCATATAAAAAAATGCAGTTCCGGTTGAGCCCCAAGAATAAATTTCTGTTAAAAGAAAAGTGACTTTCTCGACGCTGTTTCCTTATCTGCTATCGTAAGTCCATCTCTCCAACTTCTTGCAGCCCACAATATAAAAAATGCAGTCCCGGTTGAGCCCCAAGAAAATATGTTTGTTAAAAGAAGAGTGAGTTTCTCGACGCTGTTTCCTTATATTCTATCATAAGTCCATTTCTCCAACTTCTTGCACCCCACAATATGAAAAATGCAGCCCCGGTTGAGCCCCCCAAAAAAAAAATTGTTGTTAAAAGAAAAGTGACTTTCTCAACACAGTTTCCTTATCTCCTATCATAAGTTAATTTCTCCAACTTCTTGCACCCCAATTTATAAAATTAAAGTTAGAACCCCCATTCTTCTAGCATATCGCCCCCAAACTCACCTTTAAAACAGCACTTCTTTCCTCGTATCGCGTATATACATAAACAGATCAAAATTAAAGCAGCTGCTAGACAACCACCAGCGATACCCATCAAATAGCTCATCTCCAAGGGTTCTGCTTCGTATTCGTATGTTGTGTATCCGATGTAGATAATGATGTCGTTGTCGTTCCATTGCCAAAGTCGGAATATCCAAAAAGGTAGCCGAAAATAAAGGAAGAAAAATAATCCACACAAAGAAGGTGAAATAAATTATTATTTTCAGAATATTCCTATATCGACAGAGGTACTGTTTTTTTTTTACAAAGGACTTTGACAAGTGCGAATAAACAAGAAGACAAAAAAAAAATAAACCCCCATTCAACCACCCACTTTCATACTCACATACACCCCCTACAATACTATACACACACATGCATGTTAAATTGAAAAACCTACTGATGTTGGTTTGGCGAATACAGAAACCGATTTTTTTTTCTTCGTCGATTTTTAACTATTTTAGCACCGAGTTGGTTGGTGGTGCTGGACTTTAGGTCTAGGATTATGCGGTTACGCTGGCCAGGATTAATAATATTATAATTCATGTTTACGTGTTGTGCGGGTGAAATTAATTTGCAAAACCATATAGACGTGTATACAAACAGCATGTGGGATTAAACTGTGGCATTCAACTTGGTTAAGAGTGCAAAAGGTAAATTGTTTCAAAAAAAAAAAAAAGGACAAACTTCGGATGGGTGCAAACCGATATGGGGTTTATTTTGTATGCCATCTGTTGGACGTGTGCTGGGCGAGAAAAAAAGGAACGTAATTGAAATGTTTTCCCCCAAAATTGAAATTCTGGAATATAAATTGAGAGAAAATCTGTTGGAAATGTTGATAAAAAAAAATTTAAATATTTTTTAATTGCATAATCTGTTATGATATGGCTAATAAATCGTTGATGGATATTTTCTGTGGACACTTGGACAGTACTTTTTTTTACAGTTTTTACTTATGATTAGTCCACTATTGTTTAGTTTATCTTCGAGTGGTCAGATAGGAAGAGGATTTTAAAGTTGAAATTTTCATTTGAACTATTTTCGATTGAGATTTTAAAAGTTATTATGTGGTCTGTAATACCACCGGGTTTTTGAACCTATTGAACTCTCGGGCGAATGGCCAAAAAGATATATAGAATTAAGGGGACACCCACTATAGATTTCTTCGAATTTGGTGACTAAAATGGCACCTCAATGGTAGTAGTGACTAGGTCACTGACAAGATGGTTGAACACGGTAACAGACATGAATATATGGCCCTGCCACATGTCTAGAACTACCACATAAAAAAAAGAAGAGGTTGTCAGGTCGATCCTCATGTACGCCATCTCTATATGTCAGAATTTATAGCTCGTTTTCTAAAATGTTTCGGAGGTCGGGACCACAGACTTTCTAGGTATATAAAATGAATGTTTCTTGAATGATCCCTCTTTCTAGGTTTTTGCCATTCTAATCATCGCATCTTTGCACTGAATTTGTGTGTTCTATGTACGAGGCAACGAGTGGTGGGGATCAATGGCAATGACACCACAGCAGAAATCAAACGAAGAACTTGCCAACCGCTGTTTCTTTAGCCTGAATAGAAAGGCCTTGTCAAGAAACACTAAAGAGTCTCTATATAAGACCATCATCCCAGTCCTTATTTATGGCGCGAAAGCATTGACTTTAAAAAAGGTGGATGATGATCTTCTTGGTCGTTTCGACGGGAAAATTCTTCGAGTGATTTCGGTCCCGTTTGCGTTGACAGGCTTTGGAAGAGAAGATTTAACAGTGAACTCTACGAGCTGTACAGTGACATAGACCTGGTCATAAAATAACGTATATATCAGTCGACTAAAATGGATAGGACATGTAGAGCGAATGGTCATCAACGCTCCGGCCGGAAGAGTTTTCGATTTCGATACCAACTCGGAGGGACAACGCGCGCAGTAGAGGAAGACCTCGCCTTATGTGGCGCGCACACTTGCCAAAGATCGGGTAAACTGGAGAGCCGTGTTGTTTGAGTCCCAGATCCAGCCGGATTGTAGCGCCATCTATAAGTAAGTAAGTAGGTTAAGTTAGGTTAGGGTGGCAGGCCGCAGTACCCGCAGCCTCACTTAGGCCAGAGGAGACCCATTGTGATACCACAGGATCGAATGATCTCACAACTACCCGTTGAACCAAGAGGAGCTGAGAATGAAGCGTTGGAGGCAACTTATGCTTGTATTAGCGACTTCACCAAGATTGTTAAAGAAGTATTCCCCGAGATATAGTTTTCTACGAGCTGAGAGGGCTGGGCATGTGCATAGGAGATGAAGAATTGTCGCTTCCCTCGTCATCCATGCAGCTTCTACAGAAATCGTTGGAGGGGAGGCCAAGTCTGAGAGCATTTCTCCCAATAATGCAGTCTCCCGTGATGACACCTACTAATGTGCTTAAATTGGATCTTTTTAGTGTAACAAGATTGATGGAGCGCTTGAGATCCAGATCTGTTTCGTGAAGAAGCACGTGGTGCGGTTTGACCACCTTCGATTAGTGGCGCTTATCGTATTTTGTTTAATTAAAAGTCTGCACGTAGCAAGAGGCATATCGTTCCCTTTCTGCGTTAAGCACGTATCTACAAAACATTCATTCGTCAGGAATTAAAAAAAAGAATAGCTTCCCTTAATCGAACACAATACACATGTCAAAAATCATGTCAATTTTTGACAGGCTGACATCATATTGACCTCCAGGTTAGTCAAACTGTCAAATTATAAATAATAGAAAGATTTTACTGATACATGCGTTTAATTATTCCTGAAGAATAGATGTTTTGTAGATACGTGCTTAACGCAGAAAGGGGACGATATGGAGATTCTCCTTTTCCTTAGCCGTATTAGAGAGCACCAGGGTGCCATTTAGTTTTGGGGGAACAAAGACGGGAATTTTGTACTTCCTTGTAAAGAGAACCAATTCAGTTTTCTGAGAATTGACGTCAAGGGTCAAGCCCACACGTTTTGGTTCATTTAGAGAGCATACAGAGGGAGTTCTGCATGAGATCCCTAAGCGTATTGGGATGTTTCCCTGAGGCATAGGCAATTACCTTGCACCCTGTTTGGAGTTTGGCGCACAATCCTTGCCGTAAGTAAATTTAGTGAATCTTTTCTATTCGAAAAGAGAACTGTTTCAGAAAAGTCTGTTTCAAAAAGTTTGCCAATTGGTTATGATATCAAATGTTCCCGAATCGAATACTGTCAAGGTAGCAATACATTTTTTAACTCAATCTGTATCAAGTTTGGTTGATTTATTATTTTTCAGAAGCCTTCTAAGTCCCTATCTATTTTCTCGAAAGTCCCTTAACTATGCCTATATGCAGTTAACGACATTCGGACGGATTGGCATCTTCTAAGCCAAACTTGTCTTGTAAGGCTTTCTTCTATCCACGATGTCTCCGCAGATTGCATCCCAGATCTGAATTTTGGAATAATAAAGTCTCAAGAACGACTGAAGTGGGAACTAATCTAACTTAGGGTACAACGTGATATAGGCATCATTCTTAGCGTGCTCTAGAATTTCATTTACCATGCACACACAATCAAATCACCCAAATAAAAACTATACATGAATGATTACAAAACTCTATGGCAAGCCAATTTGACAAATTTTAGTTCATTATGCAGGTGATTCATGATCATGACCAAAATACAAAAGCAATCTAGAACTAAACACTAAAAAAAAAAAAAACCCCAAAACAACAAGAATATGTATGATAGCCGCCATATTTTTGTTTTAACTATTTCATGACACAAAGAAGTATAAACACACAATAAAAAGGATGTAAGAAAGAAAATAAATTTTAAAACAAAAAAAGTTCAATGCACCTGCAAACGTACCCTCCACATTCAAATGAATGGCGTGTCGGTCGGTGCCTCTTTCATTTTCCACTACCAAATAATAGGGTCGCGAGTCATGCTCATCCGTTTTGGTAATATGCAATGTGGCCAAGTAGCAGTCCTCACGTGAATCCTGGACGACATCATCGGCACGATATCGGTCTGCTTTAAAAAAAAAAAATAGAAAAACAAAAAACAAAAATTAAATCAATCTGCAAAGAAATACAATTTGAAATGTCTTCCCGTGTGACATAATTCCATTCAACGAGGACGGAGGACTCCTCTGTTTCGTGTTACTTTCGCTTGTCATGTTCCATTAGAGGAGAAATCCTTTTTTTTTTTCTTTGTCGTTCGTCACATTTGATTTAAGAAGTCGACGACGGAAGCAATAACTCAAGAGTTTTTCAATTCATTATAAATGGCAACATATACAGATACAGCAGAAAATATGGGTTTCTAAAGGGAATTTATCTGCCCTTCCCCCCCCCCCCCCTTTTTGAGTGTGTCAATATTTACACACCTTTTGTAATATTTACTGCTGAATGCTAAATCGTTTCGCCAAACCCCCGAAAATAAATGTATAGAGAAGATATACAAGGATGGGGGGGGGGGGATGTTTTCATATCCTCGATGGGTTGAATTGTGTTGTGGTAAATCCACTTTGAAAGATACTTGCAGGGGTTTGGGAGAGAAGTTCTATACTTGCTTTCGATATTGAAGGAGTATCTCATCCAAATCCAGATAAATTGCGGGTGGTTTTTTGGTTGACACAAGGGCCCACATACAATCCACCTCTTCTACCAAATTTTCAATGTATAGAGTGTCAGCGATACACAATTGGCATCAACTGGAATCGATTACTGATTCGATTCGATTGAATCTCGGAAGCCACAAGAACAGGCTTGAATGCTGGGGTGGACTTTAGGGGTATTGAGATGTTTTTTTTTTTGTGGGGCCCCTTCTAAAAAGGTAAATTTGTAAATTTGATTACAGTCGCATTTAAAAATTTTACAGACAACATGTGATTTCCTTATGCTCCTTAAATGAAATTATGAAGCCCAACAACTATTAAACCGTAATGTCAAAATGCTATTACTTAAACTTGTGTTTTTTGTGCACTTTGTCGTCTTTGAAAGAATCACAATTCCGCACAGAACTTCCATATGCATTTCCAAACGACATTCCGTTTACGATAACAACTACTTTACTACTTCCCTTCGTTATCCTTGAGGGCATCTATGCTAAGATCTATAAAAAAATCGCCCTGGCGAGCAATTAACTCTCACACCGACCCTGGCTTACAGACATAGCTAGTATTACACATAAGAGCCATATCCGTTTATTTTTCGATTTAACTATCTCAAGGATGCCAAAATCGGTAAAACGGTGACTGTTTGGCTATATGAAAGTCACCTATAGTAATACGAAAGAGATAAGGTATGAGTTTCGGAAATGGATTTGAACTTTTGTATCCCGGCTACTGGCCACTGGACTGTAAAGTCAGTCACCGGCGGGGCGTCGCACCCCAAACCAAATTTGTTTTACACACCCCTATGAAACAGATTGAAAAGTTCGCACATCCAACTCACGAGTGTGTGTTTGTGTCTAAGGTTTTGTTTTTTTCTCTCCCTCTGTCCATGAGTTGGTGTAATTTATTTTAAGTTCCGCAAACGTTGTGTTTCGAGCTTATCCCCGGAAAAGTTAAGGGATGTGGAATTGTGGTTTTCTTCCATATACAAAAGTTTTATCCCTTAAAGCTTCGTCTGTGCGAGAAACGAAGAAGAATTTATACATTTCGGTAAATGTACGAAAGAAATAAAAGTAAGGAATTGAGTTGTAAAAAAGGATTCAACCCCAGCACCATAGTGGAAACAGTAGAAACCGCAGTAGCAGTAATAGTGCTACAACGCCAACACGTTGCAGTTTATTTGGAACGTAGACGATTCGAAATTGTTATGTTGCCATTTTTTTCGGGGGTAGGAGAAGCGCATTAGAGATACACATATACAGAGACAGCCTGTGGAAGGGATATAGGAATGTATATGATATGTTGTTAACTTACCGACTCCAGCTCCAGCTTCTAACCGCAATGAACCCCATTCCCAGGCGACGCGATGCGGTCTTGGATCGGCACACACAACCAAGGATAGGCTGGCCGGTTCGCCCTTTTTTACAGAGACCGAATGCATGGATGGATTAAGGCGTAGAACTTGTGGTGCTCCTGGAAAGAAAGGTTTTAGTTTTGCATTAGGTGGAGAAGTGTGGGTGTTTGTGAGGAGGGATGCTGGTTATTATTGTTTTATGTTAAAGACCACACTAAGTCACATCAACTTGGAACAGACACACACACACTCATACTTGTGGTGCGAGGGTTTGAAATTAGTGAATGTAGCATTTTGGTGATTAGTTGATGTTCATTTTGTTTTGGGGGGTTGTTAGTAGTGTATCAATTGTGGTAGGGTAATTTTGTGACGCGTGCTGATATTAGAATGTAGGTTTGTTGATTTTAAAAAGTCGATTCCTTAAGGTATCCTGTAATTTCAGCCCAATACCTGTGGTTATATATACTTACGATCTACCTTGTGTTTTTATTTCCGCAGAAACATATGCCCTCCAAATACTCTGAATACCATTTCAGTAGGTACTTTGAATCGTTAGCCCACTTTTAAAGAAGTATTTTAAGTTCAGAAGTCGTAATTAGCAGAAAGGGCCACAATCAGGGCTGGAGTCAGTGCTAAGGAGTGCGGACCTAAAATTTGACTGGGGGTCACAGCCCAATACGGGGAACTTTATTGAACTTTTCATAACATATAGTAGCACACTGGTGTATAAATTGGTGTAAATTCGTAAATTTTGGTGCAAAATTGAGAAAACTGAAGAAAAATTCAAAATTTTGGTGTATCTGTCAAAATTATCGGTATAAAAATTACACCATTGTCTTTCCTGTGCAAAATTTCAACATTTCTTTTGAAATTCGGTGCAAAAAATAAACCGATGTTCAGCTGTTTTTATAATATACCAATAATGGTGCATAAAATTATTCGATTCTGAAACCAACCAACATGGCATATTTTATACACTATATTTTGTAGATATTATACACCATTTGAAATGGCCAACTATATTTCGGTGAAGGATTTACACCCTGTGGAAATTAAATACACCAAACTACATAAGTGTGAAAAATAAACAACAAAATGTTATTGAAGTTATTCAGTCGCCATTTCATTCTTAACGAGCTCTGCATTCTTAACAAGCACTGTCTTTTTAAATTAACAAATACTAACAAAATTTAGTACCTCGAGTTTAATAATTATTTGAAGTGTTATCGTAGAAGGGAAAACTTTTTAAACAAATTTAAAAACATTGTCAAACCAGTTACCTAACAACATCCAGCAAAGTCATCGAAACTTATTCGGAAATTGGGGAAACATCAACTTTTATATTCGGCCCAAAAACTCTAAAAATGGTTCATTATCTGGACAAAATATTATTTTAAATGAACCTAATATTGTATGTATTACAGCCAAATGAAATATTAAGTGTCTTAGTTTCGAATGATGATTTCGATAATAATGACGAAGTTGCGGAAATTATATATCGCGAAATGGAACTGTCTTCGAAAGATTGCGTCATTGATGATATGGACGCACATATTGATTTCATGTCTAAATTGGCTGATTGAGCTGTTTTATTGCGAAGTGAAGGAAAAACTGAACTGCCAAAAGATGCACGTACTTTGCTCCATACACCACGGAATATTGCTATACATGCAAAGGGATACGGTTCATTCTGGTACTATGGCATTGGAAACTGTTCCGTATTGCATTTCGTCAATTAGGTAAATCAAACAATCTTCTCAATTTCAATGTTGACGGATTACCTCTCTTCCGAAGGAGCAAATTCCTATTTTGGCCTACTTGTGTATTTTGTTAAATGAACATTTTTTTGGAAATATAAATTGTACTGAAAGAAAATCTCGTCCATTGTATATTTTTTTCACAGTAAATGCATATTGGGTAAAAAAATTCACACAGAGAGGTTGGTGTACTTAATACACTCATTGGTTGAATATGCACCATTGTATGCACCACACTGAGAGTTTGGTGTAATTAATACACTTTTTGGTAAAAAATGCACCACACCGAGTTCGGTGTATACTTAATATTAGTGATACAGTGTGCTTCACTTGTTTAGACGTACAAAAGTTACGTTTTATTTCTTGTTTTTTTTTCGTATTATGTGGAACAAAGAGAAAAAACACTTATTTGGCAGAAAGATACATTCATACACTATAAAACAAACATTACTATTTTTTTAATACACCATGCAAAACCGTATGCATTTTTGTTTGGTTCACTTGAATAGACGCACCTGTTAAAGTCGAGAAACAACAAAACAGTTATTTTAATAATGTGTGAGGCAGAACCATTGGATATAATCTCAAAAATTATAATTCTTCAAAGAGCCATAATGAACTTATAAGCTAATTCAAGGGTATATTTTCCCAAAAAGTTGTTTTTCGCCACAATCAGCTCTTGATTGTGTTGCTACTGATTGTTGCCTCAATAAATTTCAATAATATTAAAATTAGGCGAATGTGGGGGAGAGTGCAATATTTTAATATTTTCACAGACAATCCATTCTTAACAAGGCGTGAATTGTGCGTATACCCACGTTATCCATCTGGAATATCCATGGAATAAGTCCTCAAAGGTGCTTTATTACGGAAAAAACTGCTT
Source organism: Cheilosia scutellata (assembly GCA_955612985.1). Taxonomy (NCBI): domain Eukaryota; kingdom Metazoa; phylum Arthropoda; class Insecta; order Diptera; family Syrphidae; genus Cheilosia; species Cheilosia scutellata. The sequence goes on from OY015312.1 coordinate 118,569,961, forward strand.
CCAAAGAAAGTTTTGCAAGAAATACTAATAACATTTAAAAGCGCCGAAGAATGAAATTGCACCACATACCATAACTACCACTAATTTCGAATGATGAATGACGGTTCAAAACATATTTTCTTTGTGGAGATCATGAAAGTATAATAGTTATAGTTGCAGGACTATCCAAGTTAAAGTCCTTTTTGTTCGAAAAGACTTCTTTGCTTCAATTTCTGGAGACCACTTTAATGTTCATATCCCATGCCATGTCAGACCTTGAAAATTCAAGGCGTGGGTTTCTTGCATGAATGATTAGGCGGTGGTTTTTTTTGTAGTTTTGTAAAATTTGGGTATAAAGCATTGACAATAGCACAACGCAAGTGGATTTGCTACAAAAAAAAAAACAGCAAATTCTATAATTTTGTTTGTAAATTGAGCGCCATAAGGCACTATTCTTACAATTTTCGCTTGTTTTGTGGTGTTAAAACTTTCACGATCCTTATGCTTTGTAGTTCTTTCCATAAGATACTCTATTGTTTACAAAGTTTCTTATCAAATCTTCACTTCGAGCTATTTTATGAGCCATTTCACGATTTCAAAAGCGTTTCGAGAGTTAAGCTATAACTTTTGACTTTTCTGAAAATTCAACACTTTTTTCCTGCCTAATTTTAATAAAATGTGTGCGTCTAAACAAGTGAACCGCACTGTATTTCTCACAATGGTGCATTTTTCTCATTTCTCCTTTAACTTTGGTGCATTTTTTGCATCAATTTCACGAAATGATACAAATCAGTGAATATTTTACACAGTTTCCAGCAAAATAAATGCACCGAAAACAGAATATTGCATATAACTTCTACAATTGTGTATTTTTCTCCTTCTTCTTTTAAATTGGTGCATTTTTATATCCAAATTCAGGAATTGGTGTATATTTTGGACGACGGCCATATTTTTCAAGGAATATTAGGAAAAAATAAGATTCGGCTGGCCGCCATATTTAGAATGAAGACAATGATTATTTATTTTACTATATATATCGACTTAATCATGCCGCATTTTTTGTATTTTTGACTCGTTTTTTAGAGTACGTCTCTAAATAATTTAAAAAACAACCAGAAAATTATAATTTTCGAAAAACTAATTTTCACGCATCGAATAAAAAATCTTTAATTATTAAAATTTTCGAGGCGCTCGATTTTTAGACGGGGTAGGACAGAAAATAAATCGACAGATTGGGCTTCGTTGTTAAATTAGGCACTCACATTGATATTTATTCATGATTTTCTTACGTCTATATTATGAATGTGAATACCTACTTAGAATCATAGAATGAGTTTTAAAAAACGGTGTAAATTTTAGCTCAAACACTGTTTCCGATGCAAAAAATAAACTTCGGTTTAAATTTTAAATCAGAATAAATTCTAAGTTTAGGATTTTAATACGCTAATGGTGTATTTTATCAATCGAATTATCGTGTATTTTTCACACTCAAGGAAAAAGTTTTTCACCAAAATGTGGTGTAAACTGTTTACCATTGGTGTATAATTTGAGCTAATTATCAGTACATAATATACACCTCTGGAGTATATTATATCCTAGTAACCAGAACAATTTTTATACCACTAGCACAATTTATATACCGAAAATCGGTATAATTTTTGTACAGCCGGTGTTAATTATATACGAGAACACGGTATTATTTACACTGAATCGAAATTAAATGTGCAAAAACTGCACTAAAAAGTGGTGTATTTTTTATATTGAAAATGCATATCACGAAAATGCATAAAATACACCAAATATTTTGGTGTATTGTAGACTTTTGTGCTACTTGAGTGGCTACTCTGGCTGCAGTCTTGGTTCTTATAAAGGGTGCTTTTTTTGCTGTTTGGTTTTTCAGCCAGATTTTTTTGACAGTTCACGCGTGATTCGTGACCTGTGTCATAGTAAAAAATGCCCAGTTAGCATTCACCATGGATAGACTTACGCCCGTACAACGTTAGCAAATTATTGAATTTTATTACCAAAAATCGTACTCAGTAAAAAATGTGTGAAGAGCATTTCGTCCATTTTACGGTCGTCGTAATCGTCCTACTGAGCAGGCCACGTTAATAATCGAAACTGCCGTATATGGTCTGCTGAGGAACCAGAAGCATTGCAAGAACTGCCAATGCATCCACAAAGATGTACCGTTTGGTATGGTTTATGGGCCATTGGTGGCATCATTGGGCCTTATTTCTTTAAAGATGATGATGGCAACAACTTTACGGTCAATGATGTTCGCTATCGTTCGATAATTTCGGACTTTTGTTTGCCCAAAATGGAATGGCCGACATGGTGTTTCAATAGGATGACATGGAGTTTCAATAGGACGAAACGACATGACACACAGCACGGGAATTCGTAGACATATTGCCAGGTAAATTTGGAGAGCAATTCATCTCACGTTTTGGACCTGGTGAATCGGCCGCCAGGATCGTGCGATTTGACGTCGCTGGACTATTTTTTGTGGGGATATAGTCTCTCTCTCGGATTAGCCAGCAACTATTGCATCCTTGGAAGACAACATAAATCGTGTTATTGGTGAGATACCAGTCGATATGTTGGAAAATGTGTGCCAAAATTGGACATTCCGAATTGACCACTTGAGGCGTAGTCGCGGTCAACATTTCCATGAAATAGTATTCAAAAAGTAAATCGCAAGAATTGATTTATCGACCCTAATAAAAATTTCACTTAGTATTGACAATTTTCGTCGTTTTTTTTTTCTTTTTAAAAACCAAACGCTTAAAAAATCACCCTTTAGAAGGCAGGCTTAGCACATTATATCCTCAATGTAATTTTATGAAGTAACTTATAAGCCCGCAGACGGTCTTAAGTTCTGATCTCTTTTGTCTACATTTTCTTACACAGGACTATCGATGACTTATCTACACATTTTGCTTATACCAGATTGGAGTTAATCCATTTAGGTTGACTGTTAAATTTCAATTGCTGGTATAGTTCTATTCGATGAGAGGGTCTGACCTACTTTGTTAACTGTACTCAGTACTCGGTATGAAAAAACCCGAGTACCTAAACAAATATTGCCATGACTGGTTAATACTTAGTTCGAAGAAAAATCCTGCTCCTACTCCTGTTTCCTATCATTGAGATAGCTGCAAAGGTATGTAGGTCTAGGTACATTGATAAGAGCACCAACCAAGGAAGATCCAATGCTGTTTTTATGCGCAGGTATAAAGAGGCTATAAAAACTTTAAATTTCTTGTCAAAGTCATGCCGTGGTTTGTCATACTCGGTGACGTGTCATGATCAGTGAGTGGCATACTCCCGCATTTAGTTTGCAGATGTCAAGTATGCCTAAGTGAGCAAAAGGGACAGTCTTCCAAATTTTATGTCTTGATTGTGTCGATTATACCAAGCCCGTTCGATAGACTATAATATAGAGCATTGAGTTATTATCATATACATTTTCCAAGAAGTTTAAGTATCTCGGGGTCTTATTCACTCAGCAATGCTGAGTTTTCCTGTAGGATTGGTCAGCTTGGATCAATTTTGAGACAGCTTGGTCATTCTATTATTAGGAGGACTGAACTTGGTGTCAAAGCTAAGCTGTCAGTCTTTAATTTGGTGTTTCTTCCAACTCTTACCTATGGTCATTGATAATGTTCATGAAGTTTGGGTATTAAGATCGCGGATACAAGCTGCCGAAATGAGATTCCTACACGTTGTATTGCTGGTGTGACCCGTAGGAATCGCATTAGGAATACCAGAGTACGTGAGGAACTCAATGTCGAGCAGCTACTTCTCCGGACGGTGCGGTCCATGCTTTTGGTGGTTTGGACATGTTAAACGCAGTTCTTGGACCTGAATATTGCTTCATTATATTACCCTGCAGACACGTTTTTAGGTAATCAGCGATGAACCAAAAATGCGGATCTGTCACTTTAACAGCTTAAATAAGTTTCAAAAATCTAACAAGAGATGCTATCAGTGGCCTTAGAAGCTCCCCAATATATCGAACCCTAAAGAACTTCACAGGGCATCTCAACATCTTTCAAACGTTCCAAGATGATCCGGAGATCAAAGTGTCAGGCGCAATGCTTAAAGAAATCCGCTTTAATAAAAACAAGAAATATACTGGTCGATTTCTGGACGGCTTGTATGGCTCGTAGATCTTGCTAGAACCATAGCTCCATTTATGGCCATAAAAAATGGGCTATGGCCATAAAATATTGCCTCTATAGGGCGACAGATGTTCAGAAACCAACAGATGATCTTTATAAAGTTTGTCCCATAATTCACGAAAAATATAATTTTGATAGAAAATACAAATTTTTAATTAGAAAGCTTAAATTTTTTATTTATTCAAAGAGTATACAGATTGGGATTATGTATGGAATAGCACATCGGATAAATAGCCGCCACGGCTTTGCTTGCAAGCTCGTACTCTTTTATTAAAATTTGCTATGACCGTTTCGCGTAAATGTGGCTGAATTTCATTAATACACCTCCCAATTTCCTCTTTCAAGGCGTTGGTGGTCGTGGGCTTGTGTACACAGACCTTTGACTTCAAAAAACCCCAAAGAAAAAAGTCCAATGGCGTTAAATCCCATGGTCTGGATGGTCAATTATGAAGGCCGATTACACGATTAGGAAATGACTTATGAATTGTTGTATGGCATGTGACACCGTCTTGTTGAAACCACATGTTTGTCACATCCATATTTTGTAATTTAGGCACTAAGAACTGGGTTATCATGTCACGATAACGAACACCATATTAATTGTTACTGCCTGACCAGCTGCATTTTCGAAGAAGAATGGTCCGATAATGCCTGCAGCTCAAAATCCGCATTTGTTCCTCAACAATAAATCGTGGGTTTTCTGAACCCCAAATGCGACAATTTTGACGTTTAACGAAGCCATCAAGATAAAAATTAGCTTCATCACTGAAGATGATTTTGTTCGAAAAAGTCAGCATCCACTAGTTGTTGTTCCAAAATCCATTCAACGAACACTCTTCGCGCTGCATGGTCAGGAGTCTTCAGTTCTTGACTCAATTGAACTTTGTAAGCATGAAGTTTCAAGTCTTTCGTGAGAATTCGATGTAGAGAGCTTCTCGAAATGCCCAATTCTTGATTACGATGCTGAATTGATGTTCCTGGACTTTCATCAATACTCTCGCGGACTGCTTCGATGTTTTCTGTTGAACGACTTGTGACAGGACACCCAGTGTTTAAGATCACTATGAAATTGATTCAGTCTCCCTGCATTTTTCAATTATTCTGTTCACAGTTAATGGTTTTAATATGTCGGCCATATTTTGATCGAAAACTGCGGACTGTAGTTGACAAACCGTCATTATTTTTAAAATATTGCTCAACAATGAAAATGCGTTGTTCTAAGGCTCCATTTTTATTAACCCCGAACTGTCAGCTGTCACATTGTTATCTTTTTTATCCGTTGGCATCACTGTATTATTAAATGGCGCAAAATTTGAATTTTGTGAATTATGGGAATCCCTTATGTATATGCCACTATAAATGAGACTGAAGGTTGAGTCTAGGGATCCTTTCAGATGTCAAAGTTCTGCTCGGAGACTTAAATGGTAAAGTAAGAAAGGATAATGGCGGCAATAGGTAGTGGCTACCAATTTGGCTCTTCTGAAAAGGGATTATTGCTGTTTCAAAAACCGAGTTTTGAGATGAAAAGCACAAAACGGCGATGTATCCCTTTAACTGATTATGCAGCAGAACCAATGTTTCTGATCTCATAAAAAGAAACATTTTATGAAGTTTTGAACTAGTAAACGAACAGTCCTTGAAGTTAAATATCGACTCGAAAATCCACAATTCTACCTCAATGACATTGCACCATTTCACATATGCGTACAAATTTTATTTTCCTCATTCAAAAGTCATTAGGAATAGGTACCTACCCCAAAACCATAAATAGAGAGGCAAAAAAACAAGTCCTGCCTAATATCTTTTCCAAAACACTTACATTAGCCAAACATTTGTTGTCAGCGGAAGTGAATTGTCGTAATGGCCTGTCGCCCAGGCGAGCCATAATTTATTCCCAGCAAAAAAAAAACAAGTCCTTTTCTCCAAAAACATCGTCACAACAAATAATACTTTAACATACCATTCGTATATCGCAAAAATGTAATGCCAACGAATAACTACCCCACATGACTCGAGCTCACATTTTTGCAATAAATCCGTTTATTTTCGAAGGTAACCCACAAAAATGTTCTAATCTATAAAAGCAACACTACATCGCATTGGGGAAAAAAAAAACAATCCCAACTAGATCAAGAGGGAGTTTCTGTAAAAAAATAAATAACTGGCTTACACAACGCCATATGCAAGTGGCTTATGGCTTTTGGCTTTGAGAGAGCTCCTCATGCACTATTCTCCGTGCATTGTTCTTTCGACACCCTTTATCGTGCCAATTCTCGGTCGCCCCCTCCTATATATGGCGTTTTTAGTTCTCTATCTCGATTTCGAGTTACGAATTCCAATGTGCAGCAAATGGCAAAGTTTGCTACCTCTAATCCCCCCCAAAACCATCCAACACCATACCACGGACCACACTTCTTCCATGCAATGCTATATATGCGGTTTCGTTCTACAATTGTGATTTTTTTGTTTCAACCCCCTCCCGTCCTGTTATCTAACGTGTGTGTGTGTGTGTGTGTGTTTTCCGATAAATTTCTCGTTTGATTTACCTACGACTTGCAGGGATACTGGCTCCGATATCGCTGTCCTTTCCTGTCCATTTATATAGCTGGTAGCTCGACATTCGTATTCACCCTGGTAGTCATAAGTTACATTGTCGATAACTAGACGAGCTTCATTGCCTCGTTCGAGATACTTCGAACCGTGTGAGATTCTGTAACGAAAATGAAAAGATATACAAGTGTACAAGAGAAAGATATTATGATGCAGTATGTATGAGGGGGAGGAAGGCTAACTAAATTGATAGTAGTTTTCGGCTGAAGAGCCTTTGCGAAAGGAATTAAGTTGCACATCACGTAACCGTTCCGGGATGGGGGCAGTGGGACTGAGAAAATTGAGATTTTGTTTGATTTCTTAATTTTTCTTTTCCACAGGAATGAGCGGCAAGGAGGACTCTGCAGAGGATATATGTTTCCATCACGGTGCACATAGCACATGTGTGTGGGTCTTGTCGAAATGGGAATTTGAATCTGCGGCAAAGCTTGATTAATATTCCCCGAGTGCTCTTCTGGTGAATTGTTAACTTGATGAATGATACTCGGGGAATTTCCACTGAAGTGAGCACCTACACACACTATATAGGGACGAAGGAGCAAGTGGGTTCGGTCTCGGTGTATAGTAAATCGTTAAAGTAAGCCAAGAATGTCGGTCCTTCGCTTGGATATGAGAGAACGGGTCCCGTTGACGATGGGTAACCATGAAGAATCGTTAAAATAAAGTGAAATCGCTAAATCCCTTATGTAAAGTGTTGAAACGAAAATAGATGGATGTGTATACACTGCGGATTATCCTCGCTATAATTTATATCTTCGAATGTCCCTTTTTAAAGAAGATGTATCGTTAATGAGGTACAAACTCGCATGCGACACAGTTAAACTATTTATGCGAAAACAAAAGAAAGACACAAGTAATAGAAGACGTGGAGACGCAATGCGAAAATTGAGAAATACTGTAGAAACACTGAAATCGGATCCTTGTTAAAGGGAGAAGAATGTTGCTTTCGGTGTCACTCCTTGGGGATGGTGTTGGGCGACAAATTGGCACCACTCGTTATATATATAGACACTCTAGACATCTACTTCAATTCAACTTTAAGATAATGGACCATTTTTTATGATGAAAACTTTACTTTAGCATTTGGGGGTGATTTTATGTGATTTCATGGGGATGTAAGTGGTTTAGGTTGTGCAGAGTTGTTGAGGCCATTTGGGAGGGGTAATTTAATTTATTTCCTTCCTTGTCAATCTGTCCGAGTTAATTTATTTGAGATAGAGTGTCATTTTTTTTCTGTGTCAGATTAGGTTAATTCTAGATAAGATGGATGAGTAACTAGAAATGCCTTTAAAAATATTCTAAGTCATCTGAGTAAGCTCTAACCATTTGCAAGTGAAACGTTTTATGAACGACTATTGCCTGTCGGCCCAAACAGCACTTCGTCTGCACCGAGTGCGAAATGGCACAATGGTACCATCTATAGACACAGGAGGATCCTGGAGCTTGTCAAAAACGAGATTAGGGAACTGAACATGCCTATGGATGGTATAAGAAAGGTGTGTATTATGGAAAGGAATCACAAAACCCGTATTGAGAATGGATTACTTCCAGAAAAGAGGAATGGTGAAATCGTGTTTTTCACAGATGGATCCATGATGGATGGCGGAGCGGGGGCCGGAATCGTTTCAGAAGATCTGGAACTAGCCCGTCACATTAGGCTCGGGAAACACACTTCAGTATACCAGGTTGAGATGATTGCTTTGCTGCATGCGTTGGATTACTTGCTTGAGAGTCAGGTGGAAGGAAGAAATATCCTAATAGCACTGGACAACCATCACAACATCACTGGCACTGGAATGTGTACTCAAGCTCAACAAGTGTTCATCTAAAAATCAGGTAACACTGACTTGGGTACGAGGATACATGTAGGGATCGACGGCAACGAAAAGGCGGACTGCCTTGCAAAACAGGGGTCAACTGAAAAGTTGCTGGGACCAGAACCATATTCTCTTCAATTGGTAGAGGAATGGTAGAACAGCTGATTCACAAATGGATCACGTCACGGCAGAACACTTGAGAAGGTGGTCAACCGTGGAACAATGTAGACAAGCTAAAATGGCAATACAATGGCCGACCTGCTCCACTCAGAGAAAGGTTCTAAGCATGAGTCGAGGAACATTGAAAAGGGAACAGCTCATGGTAATTTCGGGTATCATTTAAGGAAGATGGGCCTTAGAGAGAATGATACTTGTAAGCTATGCCTTTAGGAATCTGAGACAATCTCCAGCTTTGGCTGGCAGAAGTATGAGGATCTTGGGACAACATTGGGTCGAGGCCCATTGGATGAAACAGGTCTCACATAAACAGATGCTAGCGTTAACACTAGGAATCAAACTCAGGGAAGAACTCTGGAGAAATCCAGAGAGTCTCTTTGGGTAAGGTATATAGTGGTAGGGAGACGAAAAGAGACCCCACAATGGTGGTCTGGTTCGAATATCTCTCGAAAATTTATATATACTGTCTTAGAAGACACTTCTCCCTACTCTGGTAGTTTTTAATACATTTAAAAAAGTCTTAAAGACGGCCAATGAATTTGATAGAAAAAAAAAATCGCCTTCCACAGTGAAGATGGCAAATTCAATGCATGAGTTTCGCCGATACAGTTGGAGCTGAGGTCACAGAGGTTTTTTTTTTTTTTTTTGAAGAATATAATAGTCAAACAAAAATGATGCTACATAAACGTTCTATGGACCTACGGCTATTAATATACCCCCAAAGTAAATGGCAGCGAAATATTCGGCCTTTTATCCAGGGCTACAAGAAACCAAAAGTTTCGAGTAGGGATGGACTTACTTGTAACCCGCAAAACGGAAATCGGGCAAAGATTTCAACACAGGCCATAGCCCATAGACTTCGACAAAGCATTTATATACCGCACTCCATGAAGTTAGATGGGTAAAAAAAATATAAAAATCTCTGGCATCTATCTAAATACTATGGCAACCCCTACAGAGAACAGAGGCAGCATATATTTGGGTGTCAAATCTTAAGCTTTCGACATCTGACCGAAAGGCTTTTAGGCCTTATATGCGTTCAAACTCCTTTAAGGAAAATGGGCAACCAATGACATTTTTTAACAGCCCTTCCATAAAATATAATGTATGAGAGCAATGTTCTGATGGTGGTGGCCATGGTGTAGTGGTTAGAGCCATTGCTTGGCTCTGACAAGGAGACTGTTTCGCAGCAGTCAACTTGTTTCCAGAGTAAAGGTCATATGCTACGTGGCCCTTATAAGGCCGATCATCGCTTATGGCTGTCCAATTTGGTTCAATATAGCGCCTTCCTATATGGAAAATATTCGGGTGTTTGAGAGACAGTGTCATAGGACCTGCCTAGGGTTGTTTATTGACAATTTCCTAATTGGTGATTCGAAAGCACGTTGCAAGGGCGATGGCCAACGCTAATAATCTCATCTCGGGTGGTTAAAAAAAAAATAATAATAAATAGATGGCGCAACAGGCGGTAGACACACTAGGCTTAGCTTCTCGCAACCATTCGTTTTGTGTGAATTTCTATTTTTGGGACGAATGGAAGGGACTCACAATTTTACGCCGAGTCCGAACGGCTGAATTAAGAAGCTTTTTCAAGACAGTCATACTCTCGGATGTTTGTCAGACGTTCGCGAGAGGTGGCGCAGTAGAAAAAAACCTTAAGATGTAATTTGGGTTTTTCCGGGGATCGAACCTGGGAACCTGGGATTCCTCGCACGGTAGTCCTGCACACTAACCACGGCGCTACTGCGCCCACCCAGATCTCGGGTGGTTATTACTCGAATTTAATGTACCACGAGAGTACGCTCCGGTTTGGCTTTGTCCCGCCTGAGGCATTCCTTCATGCAGACATGAAAGGGTTAATCCAAGATAAAGAAGGTGTGCCGGTATTGTACCACAGGCACCGCGGCGCGAGGGATAAGCGGCTCATCCACGACGGGTACGCCGCCAGTGCTCAGGAGCTCCTCCGTTTTAATACCACAATTGCGGATAGGGACACCGTCGATATATTAAAGCAGTTCACCGAATTTTGGTGGCTTGACGAAGAGGTGACGGCAGACACGCTCTCCCGGGTCGGTGCGTTACCTTGGTAACATTCTCCTTAGTTTTAAGCTAGTTTATAAGATAGTAGAGGGGCCGGGCTCGCCAACATGAATGAGTGCAACCGAGACATGACCGATGCTTATGGCCTCCCGGCCGGCGGCGCGTGTGGACCATGTTGGCAACTGCCAGGCGCCCATCGACGCAATCGGGATGCTTAGGTAGTTTTAAATGGTTTTATAGGTAGTCTTAAGAAAACCCGAATAATAAAGAGTCAAAGCTTTCAGCAAAGTTTCTTGAAAATAGTTATAAGGATATAGTTAAGTTTAGAGTGCTCGTTAAGAGCCAGTAAGCTATATTACGATACATGTTAGTTTTAAATTAGATTTAGTCATTTTTGTCTATAGTAAGTAAGTTAAACAATGAATTAAAAAGTAAAAAAAAGAGTAATTGCTTTTGACCCGAGCGGCGTTGGTTCGAGCCCCGGCGGGGGACATCAATACTCTGCCACCGACCATAAAGAGAAACGAATAATATCAGAGTTTCTCCACCACTACACCAAAAGGGTTTTTGCTTGGTAGTACAATGGACTGGAATCGGTCTGATTGCTCCAGGATTTGGAATTCCCTTTTTATAAAAAAAAATTCTGCTATGAGGCAAAACGAGCCATTGAACCTCAATGATAAAAGCGAAGACTTCCGTTCATTCGACTGAATTAAGTACAGCAAGACTGCAGAACCTATTTATTTAAGAAAGCTATAGAGACGACTTGATATGGTGCCTACACAAGCTCATGACAAGGATTTCGCTTGAGGGAAGTATGAGTGTTGCATAAAACCTCAGCATTGAGACCCTCAAAACTGTGCCAACTATAGAGGTATCAGTCCCTTAACTTTGTATAGAGCATCCGGTCTGTCGTACTATGTGAACCACTGAAGCCATCTGCCAATGAACTAAATTCGACCCTACTAGTGTGGTTTAAGGACCGGTAAGTCTAAACTCAAAACGACTTTTAACATATTATAGGAGTTCCTTTTTTAAGGTATTGAGATGATTTGTTAAGATGGCAAATTTCTAAATTGTAGAAGTCGTTAGCAGACTTCGCAATACCTGCATGTAGTCCGTATCTGTTAAACCTGATGATTTCATAGCATGCTTCCTTAGAAAACAGTGCGCGGAGAGTATCCCTATTGCCATTCGTAGCTTTGATCTGGCTGAGCTTTAATAATTCTACAGATTTTTTCCGATCTAGCTTAGGCCACAGAGCCTTTGATACCCTGTGCGGCTGTGCCCTACTATATATCCGATCATCTTTGATCTGCCCTATTTTTAATTTACTCGAAGCTGGTCATTACTCAAGCGTATTGCAAGACACATGGACGCTACATATTTTTTATATGTTGATTTCGGCTGAATGAAATGACCAATACTTGTGGCTTGAATGAAGCTTGTATGACGTTTCGTGGACAGTGATTTGTACTAGCTTTTGGACCGCTGCTCCCATCCGCTAATGTTGAAGACAGACAATAGCAGTCAATCTGAAGTTCACATTGTACTACTTTTGCTCCCATAATGTGTCGATTAATACCCTTTTCAATGATTATTTTGTAAGGGAGGTGCCACGCCCTCTAATCTAAAACTCTTCGTATACGAGAAGTGCCAGGAATAATCTCAAAAGACCCACAAATGTTCGACCGTCCATGGATATGGGATGGATATCAGTTCGGATAAAGATTTTGGGAACGTATTTAGGGATAAACATTAAACACTGTATACAGATTTGAATGTATTAATTCAAAGCAAAAATTAGGATACATACTTCGAAGAAGAGATTTTTTTGATACGTCTGAAATGGGAGAAGCTGACGAAATCTAAATATTAATTCGTATTTATTTTGTTAAGGTTTTCCTAGTTATCCCAACCTAAATCACGACTAAATGACCATTGAAAATTTATATACATAATCGAAAGGAAGTTGGCTAATAATAATTAGCCATTCAAAATCACACTAATTCTCACAGTTATTAAAATCACAACCCTCTTACAAAAAAACCAACTGCGAACAAACTAAGTTTATCATCATTATCTTGCCACCTTGTAATAAATTCATTCTTAAAACTCGACAAAACAAGAGGTCCTTAAATTCTATCATTCTCACTCTCAATACACACCAACCATTTATAGAGACCACCAAAACAAAACAAAACAAAACTCAACTCAATTCTTCTTTCTAAAAACCATTTTCGTTTTCACATAAATTACGCTTTAGCCCGGACGCGACGCAACGCAACGACACGACCGGCCTTTCTAATTATTCTCTTGCCACATAATATAACCAGGAACAATTGTTTTTCAGTGGGGTGGTTAAAGAAAAAAAAAAAAACAAAAAAAAAACCTTATCAAACAAAGAGATCCTGAGAAACAATTTTCGTTTAATTTTCCTCACTGCAAAGGAACACCCTGAAATTCTTTGTGCCACATCTTAGAAACCCATGCTCAGAAAGGACGCGCGAATAAGGAACCATAATGAAGCAAAAGTTTCTCCTGTCAGGATTCTCGCCTCCGCAACTATACTCTGCACATCCCTGAGTTGTGAAACGGCGACAAAATAATATAGAAATGGGAAAAAAGTGGAAAATTAAATGCTCTTCCTGGGGGACTTATAATAGGAATGTCCTCGATGTAATAATGAACTCGTGCGCACGCGGTACATACCTCTGAACCCATTTATAGGACGGTGGCGGGTTGCCCTCAGCGACACATTCAAATGCAGCCGGACTGAAGAGTGGTGCTGTTGTTAGACGATCTGGACCAGCTGATAGGATCTTTGGTGGAACTGTAAGGATAAGAGGGAATAGTTTTTTTTAAAAGTTGTTTCTTCTTGTGGATGGGGGAAAACATGAAAAAAGTTTTCCACCAACCGTTGGATTCTTACATTTCACGTCAAGTTGCACGGAAAGTTGCTCTGACGTTCCAACAGAATTTTGCGCCTGACAGGTGTAGAGACCAGCATCACGTCTACCCACAGGACGAAGTTGTAGAGATTCCTAGGAAGAAGAATGAGAAGTATGTTGGTTAATTTAATGGTAGACAAGAAATATTCACAGTGGGGGGTTTATAAAGCGAAAAGGGGCATAAGTAAGTTTATAGCAAGCCATATGTCAGTCGTCAAAGAAGTCAGATTAAAGCATAGCCTGAGAGTTTGACACTTTACGTGATGGTAGAGTATAAACTTAACAATTTTGAGTAACTTCATCATTTATGCTTGAATGTTCTTGCTAGAAAGCTAACCGCCTTCAGTTGGTTAAGGTCCTCTTCCACTTGTGCGCACCATCTAAGGCGAGATTTTCCTTTACTGCGTTGTTTCTCCGGGTTGGAAACAAAGACTCTTCGGGCCGGAGCGTTGGTGTCTATTCCCTCTAAATGTTTTAGCCGCATCTTAGTTGACTGAAGCGTACTTTTCTGACCAAGTCGATGCCGCTGTACAGCTCGTTGAGTTCGCTGTTAAATCTCCTCCTCCAAAGCTCGTCAACGCAAACCGCACCAAAAATCACTCGAAGAATTTTGCCTTCGAAACGACCAAGAAGATCTTCATCCGCCTTTGTTAACGTCCATGCTTCCGCGCCATAGAGCAGGACTTTGATGATAAGGGTCTTTTATAGACTCTCCTTAGTGTTTCTTGATAAGGTATTACAAGCCAGTTGCCGTGTTAGGCTAAAGAAAAAGCGGTCGGCAAGTCTAACTCTTCGTTTGATTTCTGCTGTGGCATCCTTGTCAGAGTTTATAGCGAAGCAGAGATAGACAAAATCCCTAACCACTTCAAAGTTGTAGCTGTGGAACTTCGGTCGGTGGTAAGGGTCTCAAAAAAAAATCTTCTTCTTTAGGTATATAATTCTTCTGTACGTGTTTGTAACCAAACTCCACCTAAACGGCTGGAGCCATATTAATGAAATTTTGTGTGCGTGTTTGAATGGGTCTAAGGATGGTTTAGATTCACAATCGAACCCGGTAGGTGGCGCTGCGATCAGATTCCACAAAATTCCAAATAATAAACACTCAACAATAAAAAAAATTAAAAAGCAAGAATAAGCTCATGAATAAAATTTCAAATAATATGCACTCAACAAAAAAAAAAAATTAATAAAATTTCAATTAATAAACACTCAAAAAAATCATAAATAAAATTTCAAATAATAAAAACGCCCGCGGAACAATTGACCGACAACGAAAATGTACGAGCAGGCAAAACAACGTTTGTCGGGCCCGATAGTTGGATTATATAAAGCGAGTCCTGTCCGCAATAACTTTTCCTCACACGCTTCTGCAAAGCTCTTCCTTGGTCAGGCGCATTTATAACACTTAGTACCGCAGACTAATATGCCGTCATGGTAAAGGATACACATTTCTCGCCGAAGGACAGTAGTATCTAAATTCTATTCCATCACTAAAAGTCTATTAAGACTTTTTATTATCCTTTCGTTGATGACTTTCTATAGCCTTGGTATAACAAAAAAAAAAAGAAACTCCTTTTCACATTTCCATACAATAAACTCCTTGACCCCACTGTGCTGCACAAAAGAAAAACCAAATTCCAATTATTACCTGTAAGCTAGCGATTTCCGAGCGACCAGCTCTTCGCCAGACGATGCTTGCGGGTGGGTTAGCGTCTGCCACACAACGCATAATCAAGGCGTCCTTGTCCTCCTCCAGGTCGATCGCTGGGGAGCCAATTAGCCGTATTGTTGGAGCGTCTAAAGAATAAATACACGAAAATAAAATTTCGAATTTATTGCCTGCCCTCCGAGGACATCTAAAGATACTTTGGCTTACATTTTATATCCATTCTCGCCTCCACCGTCACTGACTTTGCTGTGTATGACTCATGGAATGCCACGCAACGTAGCATCTCACCATGGCGCTCACGCATCGCAGACACTTGTACAACTGACGATGCCGACCACGTTCTCGGATTATCCGGTTCGGTTGAGTTAACCTGTGGACCCAGCGGCATCAGTTCCTGATCACCTGTGTATACAAAAAAAAAAAAAAAAACGATACCCAATT
The DNA here is from genome assembly GCA_955612985.1 of Cheilosia scutellata. Classification (NCBI taxonomy): domain Eukaryota; kingdom Metazoa; phylum Arthropoda; class Insecta; order Diptera; family Syrphidae; genus Cheilosia; species Cheilosia scutellata. The sequence continues at coordinate 118,585,832 of OY015312.1, forward strand.
ACAGAAAATGTCCTTTTGCTTGTCTCATCTTGCATAGCGTGGTAGATTGTTTATCAGATTTCTCACCTAGAAACCACTTAAGTGTCGCCGGTGGATTACCGTAATGTGAAACACACTTTACCGTCGCCACCGCACCCGAGTCTACGGTGATGTTATGCCCTGGCGGGACATGAGCGCCTTCGTGCTCCAGTCGGGGTCGTTGTGGTGCCACTAAGGATAAGGATTAAAATGTAATTTAGTTTCTTTTGCCAAACGAAGGCGGACGAGGGCGGGTGTTTAATTAAAATGCACACACATACCACACCCCCATACACCAGAGAGATACTATATACTGCAGGATGAAAAGGGTAATTGTCCCGGATAAGGTTACTATTCTCCTTTAGCTGCAGTAACACGCAAGGATCAGGGATTCCAATTTCAATTAGTATACCACTTACCTCGAACAACTAATCGCACAGGCTGACTTGTGAGCGCATCTTGGGTCGTAAAGTCACTCGCTGTCACCTGACACTCCCAGAGGCCATCGTCAAAGTCCAAAGTGGCCGAACGTATCCATAGCGAACAGTCGCCGCCAATATGCGGCGGTGGTTGCAGGTCCATATGCAGGCTGCCGGTGGGTGGAAGTGCCGCCCATTCGTATTTCTTGGGGTAAATTCCAACTGGCTATACGTGAGAGAGAGAGAGATAGATAGAACATTATCATGCTAGTTTGAAATGGGATCAGTTTTGTTGTTGGTCCGTTGTTGGGTGGGGGATTATGGGAGCTCATAGTTTTTGATTGTTTTGATTATGTCTGCAGTTTCGGATGCAATTGCAATTTGGTACTTTGGTCATGGCGGATTAATTAATAAGAAAATGTTACCCCAAAGGATAACAGGAGAGTTTAGCTATAATTACATTGACTATGCAATGCGCGCAGGTAAGGACAGTTGGATTTAATGGAATTTGTCCGGAGGACTGGAGGATGGTCTTCTTTTATTTGATAAAACAAAGAAAACACGGATTATTCAAAATTATACAAATTGAAGGTGTGTAGTTGAGGTTGTGGGGTAACAAAGCTTCCAATCGGTAGAGATGTACAAGGTTTTAATTAAGGGATTTATGATCGGAATAAAAACTTTTTATAAAAGTCCATAGCTATAGAGTTGGACGAGGTCTTTCGAGTGGGAAATGGGATAATGGGACCAGAGGGATGCGTAAGAGTAGTACTACTGCACCGACAACCAACTTAGGTGAACAAGGTGAAAGTCAAAAACAGGAACATCCAGAATTGTGTTGTTAAAATCGTGAACCCTTTTGAAGAGTTCACATCGAAATAAAGTCGCAAGAGTTACATAAATTTTCTAGTGAAGCCGTAGCCTAAAGTGAGACAGTCAGAGCTGGGGGTTTGGTTGCATAGCTAAGCTAACCTCTTCTATATTGGTAGTAGATTTGGTTCTTCGTTGTTCTTCCTGTTTTCGAGTGTCTGCATTTTTGGCTTAAAACAAATTTTATATATTTCGGATGTTGTTTTGATTGCGAGAAATACTACCGCGTTGAACTGACAGACTCTGTAAGTCCTTTTTTTCTACACACGATCTTCTTTCCCTCACTTCTCCTTGTTCTATACTCCTACCTCGCTACCCTTGTTTTGCACCTCGTCTTCAACATATTATACATCTGTCATTTTTGGGCTCAGTGGTTTAGTGATTCTGATTAGTGTGCTCGAGGGGTCGCAGGTTCGATACATTTGTCTAACTCTTTGATGATGGTGCATTACTGGGATCAATTGCTATTGACGTTCGTGAGCTAAGTCGTCCTAAAATAATGGCAAGAATATAATGGTCAGAGTCGCCGTTTTCACTTTGGAATTGCGCGCATGAAGGACATTGGATCCACATCTAGCATCGATTAGCAGACGGTTTGGACCGCACTTGATGCTCCGCCATGAAAATCCAAGTGCTCCGCAGAAAGATGGGAAAAAATATGAAAATTCCATTAATGTTGTGCTTCTGAAACGTTGCCATTTTGTTCGCAACAATGGAATTTGTGTATTCTTACACAGTACAAAAATGCGTAAAAATAAATAGTCAACCCTATCATGAATTCCGTCGTAATCGAAAATACTCTACGAATCCCGAAAAATACATCATGGAATCCATTCGTAGTGGAAAATCTGCTACGAATTTCGAAATTCGTAAAATTAGGTATCTCTGAATCCGAATGAAACGGAAAATTTACCTCTTTTTCTACGACAAGTAATTTGTGTCGGAGATGTTGGGAAAAACGATGTTTGCGCAGCAATAAGTTGTGTTTTGTACAAAAAACGAAGTATTTACCTTTTTTTTTGTTCTTAATTTTATTTATTACTTTAAAAGGGAAACACAACTAATAAGGCACATATCGAAGTTATTGAACACGAAAGCACACCCGGGTCAAACTTATGTTCCAACTCTTGTAATATACATTTAAATGCCGATTTATTGAGTCGAAATTATCTTTGAAATCTCTAAGCTTATTATTCTTTTTAAAACATAAAATTAATTGAATTCCCTATACTAGTACGTTGGCTCATCGAATTCAAGGGGTCACAAAAGACAAGAGTCGCGAAGTATTTTTCTCTGAATTTTCAGATTTCGCCTAGAGGTCTCTGTTCGACCAGCAATTATTGAAAAGGCAATTGAATCCCTTTTTAAACAATTAATATATTTAATTTGTTGTTAAAAAAGAAGAATTATTTAATTATTTGAAAGTTTACTCACAATTCATTTCAATAAATTTCACACATGACCGATGTTTGACACAAAACAGCTGATTTCGAAAATGAGAATGAGAGCGGTGAATGAGGCAATGCTTCTGTGGATTCCATTCGGATTTTATGAAGTACATTTTTCGTAGTTCGTATCGTAGCTTTCATTCGGGGATTTCTTACGAATGGATTCTGTGATAGGGCTGAGTGTACTCCAGAACTTCAGAGCTATCAAAATGGAAAAAAATCAATGGCGTTGATAGCGAAAAGATTTGGTTGTTCTACTAAACTTTTTTTCGGGAAACTACAAGTTTCTAAGAAGACCGAAAGTTTTGAGAACCGCAAAAGAAAGGAAATTGGACGAAAAACTACTCCAAAGAAAAATTTTCCGGACAAGTAGAGCCAATCCATTTTTGATGACCATAAAAATTAGGGAGATTGTTGCACCTAAACTCCATCAAGAACTCACGGCTAGGGTTGCAACGCGATGTGTCGTAGAACAAAATCCTCGTGGATGCATATTCCACAAACAAAAAAAAAAACACATTATGTCAACAAAAACAAAAACAAAAAAAGGAAGAGCCGGAGTTTCGAAAGACTCCACTTACAAAAGCCATTGCGATTTTGGAAAAACAAGTTCTTTGGAGTGCCTAATCCAAGTTTAATTTTTTTGGATCCGATGGAAAAGTGTATCTATGTACCTAAGGCGGACTTCAAACAAAGAATTGCAGCCAAAGTACACGCTTCAGACCATAAAGCATGGAGGAGAGAAAGTAATGGTCTGTGCGGTGCATTCTCTTAGTTCGGTGTTGGTCCAATAGTTGTATAAGCTATAATGGTAGACCACTAATCAACACTCTTATAAAAGCATGTTAGAGAAAACCAATTTTTTTCATACATGCCAGTAACATAATGATTTCTAACACTACAACGATCCTTAGCATACTTCGCGGAGAGTGAAGCAATAGCTTACAGATAACAAAATTAATGTTTTGGATTGACCCGCGCAAAGACCCGACCTGAACCCAATTGAAAACTTGTGGGCCGACGACGAAAGAGCATTAAAACCAAAAAAAAATAAAAAACCAAGATGATGAAAAGCTTTTCAAAAACATTAAGGAGGTCTGGAACTAATGTACCACCACATTTGAATGCCGGATGGGCGCAGTGGCTCAGTGGTCAGTGTTACATCTTAAGGTTTTATCCACTACATTCTTATGGGCGCGTTCACACCTGGCAATCGAAACCGTCCATACGAATGTATTCCCAACGACCGGGTAGCCGGCTGCCGGGTATGTGTGAAATGGGCCTAACTCTCTTGAAAAAGCTTCTCAAATCAGCCCTTCGGACTCGGCATAAAATTGTAGGTCCCATCCATTCGTCCCAAAAATAAAAACTCACAAAATAATGGTTGTGAGAAGCCAGTTTCTTCAGAAAAGATTGTCTGCCGTTTTAAAAAAAGTAAAGGCTACCTATTCCACTAAATATTGGTAATTTTTATAAGTTTTGGAAAATGGAATTTTAAAGTCTTTGTTATTCTGTGGCAAACTCGAAAATGAGTTAAAACTGTTTTCGAAATATTATTTTTTTTAAATATCTAATAGATTTAAATATTGTATAAAATGCTAAATGTCACATCACATACATGTTACTTATTTCTTCAATTTAATAAAAAAAAAACGGAAAATAGTAATTGCGTTTTCCATAACTACACTCAAAGAAAAATCGCAAGCTAAAATCTAGTATGATCAGGCTTGTTTTTAAATTTTTTTTCTTACGTGCTAAATCTTAATATGACATCCATAATTCTTGATGTATAATAACATAATTCTAAAGACAAATTTTAATTCTTCACTTAGGAACAAAAAAACTTGATTTCAGATTGCATATTAGTGTATTTAAATATATGTATTATGCTCTTGAAATAAGACGAAACAATCTTAAAAGATGACATTGAAACACAAATAAAGGACAAAATTCATCAATGTTCATCATTGGAACAAGCGCAACATTACTTAAAGTGCATGCATGCATTTTGATTTATGTATATTCATTCCTAAAATTGACATTAACTTACTAACTTAGTGAATTCTCATAAGGCAACATTAAAAATTTAATATTATTACCTATCTACTTCTACCTTCTTGGAATTACTACATGACTACATCTTAAACAAAATGTTTATTGAGAACTAGCGGACCCGCCGAACTTCGTCCCGCCCCAATTTAACGCCTTTCAGATAAACTCCAGAGTGATAATAAAATACAGATAGTCCAAATTTCAATGTGATTTACTTGAATGGAATCGAAATCAGTAGAGAGCGATGTGATAAACAATGTTTTTCGATATGTTTTCCGGCGCAAAAACAAACAACGAAGACGGTTTGCCAACACGCGACCAGTCAACGTACAGCTGACCTTGCGAAAATAGGGAAATTTGATATTAATCCCACAGACTTCCAACGATTGGCCTTGCGATTTATTGATTATCATCGCAAAAGCCAGTCGAACGGGGAACTGAATCCGCTTGAATTGGAATGGAAGATCAGTTGGAATAATCGGAATTCGTTGGATAAGGACTTCCTCTACTTTGAATTTGCCCTTGATCATCGTCGCTTGAATCACATTGTTCATCAGCTTTTTGACAGACAACCGCGTACCACTGCACAATTTCGGATGATTCAGATTCCGCAAGATGAATATGATCGATCCCACATTCAGCTGTAAAGTATGCGGTGGAGTTCCTGGCATATCAAGGGAGTTCAAAAATTCCGTTAAATAGTTCTTGGTTCCCAGTCGAAACATCAGCGGGAATTTGGCCCAAGCGCCAGCAATTGTCTCGATAATTCAGCAGCAGATGGGTCGTTCTGCAATGCGACTCTCATATTCGTGGTCAATTTCAACTTCTTGACATGCCGCCACAAAGACGACGATTTCAGGCAGCAGTTGATTTCGGGATAATGGGAAGCGTTAGACGAAAATCTCTGGAGAGCAATATCATAGCCCCACCAAATCGTCTCGAATCACCTCGTAAATCCTTCATCGATCGATCAACTGCCACCAAAAAGCTCGTTTATGCGCCATCGTGCATTCATCCCAAATGATGATTTTGCATTCTCGCATCAATTTCGTTGCCGCCGAATTCTTGGTCATTATGCACGTTGGCTTATCAACTGTGAGAAGATCGGCAGCTTCAAAGCGGAATGTGCAATTCGACCGCCTTCCAACAATGTGGCAGCAATGCCACAGGATGCAACAGCCAACGATTTTTGAGATCTTGACCAAATTGTTGCCAGAATCAAAGAAAATGACAAAATTTCGTCGAAAGAAATCAAAATTTTCGCGTTTTTCCGGAATTTTCTGAGTTTTCAACTAAGAATTTTATATTTTTCCATTCGAAAAGCCATTCCGGAACAATTGCACACAAAATTCCATACAAAAAAAAATAAATTTCGATTTTTCCAATTTCCTGACTTTTCCGGAGGGTTTTCCCAAAATTTTCTTTCGGAAAAACCTTCTCCTGGCAATAACGAACAACTTAATATAATTGAGCCAAATCGGCAGCATATAGGAACCTAAGTCTAGTTTCTCACAGCCGTTCTTTTATGTAAGTTTTTAATTTATGGTACAAATACAAACACAATATTACCAACGTTCCCATAATACGTACACCCGGCCAGCTCCTCTTTTAAGATACGTATCTATTACCTCAAAGCGAGGTTATTCGAAATGTGCGTTGTCTAATGGCTATTCCCTTTATGTAGGCAAACACATTTCGACTCCTTTATAATCGAATAAAATTAATTGAGATAATTACATGGTGACTGGCCTAATCTCTGTCAATTCAATCCGATGAATTGACGATAATTGTTCTGGTCCGTCTGTAACTACACATAATGCCATCTGTATAACAATGTCAACATTGTAAATTACAATTGCAGCCCATAATTGCATTCTGAATACTGAATAACCAGATAACTCGGTTTCCCCTACAATTGACCCATTCTTGCACTTTATATGCAAAACCACAAATTTTGCAACAAAGTGACAACCCTTCAATGCAATTTATTTACCAGCCCTATACGACAGTTATATACCGCATGCACAAACCCTCATGTGATTATCCTAGCTTCAGGCGAAAAGAGCTCCACCACAAAACGCCAGATAAATGCACACACGTCACACACTGTATAGAGTGTATCCTGTGCATTCTGATTGATATTTAAATTTGCCCCAATAATAGGATTACATTTTACAGAGAAAGGATCAGTGAAGGGGATATATACTACACGAACCAACATCCTTATCCTGATGGGTATAAATAATGTGATCTTTCAAACAGATACACCCAAAGGCACACTTCCCAAAAAAAAAAAAATATGTATAACTAGTATATATTAACTAGTATATATGAATATTCTATGTAGAAGATGACTTTTAACCCCCTTTGCCAAAGGGAAGAGCCATCCTGGTGCCCTGCCTTAGCGTGTCGTGTGTATGTAATACTTGTTCGGTATTTAGTAACTAAAATTCAAAATCCAACCACTTCCTGACGCTGGGACTCTATACCGTCTATACTATCTCTATATATGTAATTACCTTGTTATCCTTTTGCCATGAGCATGTTCCTCGCTTATCGATTACTTTGCATGTTAATAGTGTGTCATGGCTGGGATTCACCTCTGTGTACTTTGGCTGTTCAGAGAATCTCTGGAAGCAGTTTATTCCTGCAAATAGTAAGAGAAAGAAATTACAAAATAGGATTTGATGGGAATTTAAAATGTATTTATATAAAATGTATGAAAGAAAAATGTTTATCGCATCATAAGCGACAACTGGGACGTCAGGATATGAAAGTGATGCTTAAGATAAGTGTCTACTTAAAAGTTATTCACCGGTTGAGCTGAGTGCAAAGTGTTGAGGGAATTATAATTACTTAAAATAAAGGACCAGGGAGAAAAGGAGAGAGAGAGAGTTTTTGACAAAAGGATTTGAATGCGAAAAGAGACGTTCTAGGAATTTTATGGAGTACCATTAGCTAAGCTTCGGTTTTATTTTGGTTCGTTTAATAATGAGAAAGACATATTTTAAGGGTCACTCATAATAGGATTATGTGGGCTTAAGCAAGTGTGAAAAATTAACGAAAGACCAATTAAATTTGTCAAATGCTTAAAACTAAAACTAATCCTATTTCTGTCATGACATAAAATTACGATGTAGTCGCTCATTGGCTTAATGCCCAAAACACATGTGCAGAAATTCTGAATGCTTCACTGCATGCAGTACTGCAGATGAAACACATGTGCAGAATTCAATTTGCAGTGGTTGCTGTCAATGAGGGGAAAAATATGTGAGTGAAACACAGACGACAAATAATTTCCGTCTCTCTTTTCCTCGTATGCATCAGTAGCTGAATTTAAAAATCCGATGCTGCCAAGTCTATTTAATTTAATTCACTGCGTTGCTATGCAGTGGATTTAGAAATAGAGACATGCTGCAGTGCTGCGGTGGCTGCAGAATTTACATTTGTTTCACCACATAAGAACATGTGTATTCTAATCCTGCTGCGCAGTGAATTCTGCACGTGTGTTTTGGGCATAAGTTGGATCACTCCCATGGAATCACATTATAATTTCGTCTTTAGTTGAGAAAAGTTTAACGGATGTGGTAGAGCAATCATGTGTCGGGTTAGTTATCTACACTTCTTCTTAGAATAGAGAACTGATCAATTTCCTGGCAATTCTATTTTAGTTTGCCCGGTTTGCAAGAAAGGAGACCCCTTCAATTGTGCCAAACGCAGAGGTATCAGTCTTCTTAACATCGCATACAAGATCCTATCTGGCATATTGTGTGAATGCCTTAAACCCTTCGTAAATAACCTGACCCCTATCAATGCGATTTTAGTAAAGCCAACCATCGATCAAATGCTCACACTAAGGCAGATCCTGGAAAATCTGAAGAAGTCCACCAAATCGATAACCACCATCTTTTCATTGATTTCAAAACTGCGTATGACAGCATCTATATAGAAGATCTATACAGAGGCATATCTAGCTTTGACATCCCTGCAAAACTCTTTCGAATGTGTAAGAATACGATGGAGAAAGAAAGATCGGTAACGACCCATCCAAAAGCTTTGTTGTCAAAAGAGGATTTAGACAAAAGTGACGCGATGTCCTGCGACTCATTCAACATCATACTTGAAAGAATTGTCCGAAACTCACGGCCAACACACAAGGCACGATCTTTCAAAAGTCCGTCCAATTACTTGCATACGCCGATGATATTGACATAATTGGTAGAACACCAGCGAGCTGTCACGTTTGCTAGTATAGCAACGGAAGCGGCTAAAATGGGACTAGCGGTCAACGAGGGCAAAATCAAGTATATGCTGTCAACAAGAAGGGTCCGGTCCTGTTTGAGTTGATGAGCTTTGGAGAAGGAGATTCAACGACGACGAAATATACAACGACATCGACCTTTTCAAAAAACTGCGAGTAAGTCGTTTAAGGCTAGAGCATGTAGAGCGGGTGGGAACAAATGCTCCAGCCCGTAGAGTCTTCAGTCTAACCCGGAGGGAAAAAGCAGTAGAGGAAGACCTCGACTTAAGGGGAGCGCGCAAGTCGAAGATCACCCCAACATATTAGGAGTGCGCAACTGGAGGCAGTTAGCTAAGGACCGGGCTAACTGGAGAGGCTTGTTAGTTGAGGCCTCGGTTTACTCCGAACTGTAGAGCCGCAAGTAAGTAAGTAGGCATTAGGCAATCCTATTTACGTAGCGATTTACTCATGTCATTCGCAGAGACAGGTTGAATTCTATTTCCTTCTTACTTCCTTTATCCGATGCTTAAGTTTGTTGTGGAATTAGCCCAGGGCCGTAGCCAGGATTTTGTTTCGGGGGGGGGGGCTTGCTCCCAAATCTTACGAGGAATTCTTTAAACAAAAAACTATATACAGGGTGTCCCAGTTAAGCAGTTTCTGCCATGGAAACGCTTCGTTGGCAAGATAGGAGTCCAACGCCGATACCCAAATCATAGTACACCATGTAGCCGGGTACTGATGCGTATCAGCGCCTTGTTGATACCGGGTGAGCTCCTCGAAATAAAAAAACCGACGTTCAGACGCAGTGGCGCAGAAATTGAGGGTGGGATTTTGCGAGCTGTGGAAGTCAGGTCCGAGGACTAGCTGTGCAATTGGAAATTCCCAGAACTAGGATTCACAGAACTCTACAGAGTAATAGGTTACACCCTTTCCATTTAGCACCGGTACGGACACTTCCTCAAGAACATTCTGTGGACTGACGAAGCGTAATTCACATACAAAGTTCTAATTTATAAAGCTACAATTTGCACCATTGGTCAGACCCCAATCCCCATTTAATACACACAGCATCCTTTCTTCAAAATGTGTGCTTATTTCAAAGGAGGTTTATCGTAAATGTTTGAAAACACTTTAGTAGGCCCGCACGTTCTTCCACAAACAGTTAATTCCCTTGAATTTCTTAGAGAACGATTGCCGAAGCTCCTTGAAGATGTTCTTCTTTTTCAGAGAAGAGCGATGTTCTTTCAACAAGATGGATCACCTTGTGACAGTAGCAGCGGGGTAAATCCATTCCTGAACCATGCTTTTAATGAACGGTGAACTGGTCGATTTGGCCCAATCCTTGGCCACCCAGATCTCCTTACCTAACAGCCATGAATTTTTTCTTCTGGGGTGCTGTGAAGAGAAATATCGAGTCTCTTTTTGACCATTTTTGTCCGACAAAAAAACGGCTTTTACTACAAATTCTGTTGATCGTAAAAAAGTAAGTAAGTAAGTAATTTGTAAAAAAATTCTCAAGGATAAAAATTTCATAAAAAAAATAAAACGAGAAATATGGTGAAAATAGACCCCCTGCTATACAATTTTTTGTTCGGCGGAACTTCAGGAAACCCTTAAAGGATTATACTGCTTAACTGGGACACCCTGCATATTCCAATTCATTGATTTTTATTAGAAATCACCTAAACGGACATACTAAAATTATTTTTTTACACACATTTATTTCAAAGTAGAAGACGTCTTGATTTTTTTTTTGACATGACATGATGGTAGAACGTCTCGTTGACCATGAATCTGTCCGTGAGATTTTGTATTAACGTATCTATGCAAGGAATCAGTACACTCTAAAATAGGCTTCAGTAGAAGAGGTTTCTGGATTGGAACGCGTTGTTTGTTTCAATGAAGTTCTTGGGGCTCTTAAATAGGTAAGTCCTCGGCAAGTTGGGATTCGGATTGAAAAGTCTCTCTGAAAAAATCTTCGGCACTTTCTCTGATGTTCTTAAGAGAATTCAAGAACTTATTTTGTGCGGTCGATAGCAGAAATGAAATCTAAGGATTTGGTCTGTAGGAAAACTGATAATGGTAGCGTAAAACTGAATAGTTTTTCGCATACAATGAGGCTTACTAGGAAATCACTTTTTTTAATCGCTACCAAAAGTGTTGATGCTTTCGAAGACATCGCCCACGTTCTGCTGGTTATTTCTTCAAGACTTATTGAGATGCATTTGAAGAGCCTTACAAAGGAAATAATACTGTCATGCCTTTCAATGAATCTTGTTTCCCAAAGGCTTAGAAGTCGAGTTTTTCGGCTCTCTATATATATATATTTGCATTTGAATGGTTGCGGAAGAAATTAGCTATTTCACTAACTACATCAAGGCAATTGCGAATTGCAGGAGTTGACATGGCATTAGACAGAACCAGCGATGCACAGTGGAGGTACTGTACATAGTGTACATACCTAGCGTTTGGATACTGTATACCTACCTCTATAGTCTCCTTATTTTTATAGATCTGAATTTATATTAGAAAGTTTTAGTTTTTAATTTTTTGCTTAGCGTTTCGGGGGGGGCTTCAGCCCCTCAAGCCCCCCCCTGGCTACGTGCCTGAATTAGCCGAAGGCCTATGTAGCTAGTGCTGTATAAAATAAGTTAAATTGTAATTTATTTTACCATTTAATAAATAATAATAATAATAATTTGTTGTGGAATTTCCACTCGAGGTCGAGATTATCTTCCTCTACTCAGTCTCCTCAGCTTCGACTAACCTGTTGAGGAATTGCTGTATAGCGCTGTCTATCTTCACTGACGATTGATCAGCTAATTCATTTGGTTTCCCATCAGGGACCACTGATCTTTTCAGCTTATTCGTTGTCGTTCCAGCACTTCCTCGACCCCTCCAAACCTTTTCACATCGTTTGTCGAAGACTCGTCTTTCTTACATTTTTTTTTTTATTTTTATTTTATCGTCCTTTGCTATAAAATAAATAAGAGTGCTCTTCGGCGTACTTACTGAAAACTGCACCACTTGGAAACATTTAAAGGCTTGGTATTTTTATAAATGACCTGTACAAGCTGATGTTCTACTTATATGTCACAGCCGATTTGACTAGAAATGCCGCTTCTCCTCGAAAAAAAACATAGTTCTTCGACAAGGATATTCACAATGTGCTTTGGGGGTCCCACTACACTCACAGAAAAAAATAGTAATATTTACAATTTTCTGCGTAAAATTTACAAATTTTAATTGCAACTATAGTCATTACAATTTAATAGTAAATTTCGCTTATTTTTTACTATTTTCAATTGAAAAATTTTAAATTTTATGGATAGGACACTCAACGCCAACTTGGTTGTATCCATTTTGTGAAGAATTTCAGCTTCGATTCTGAGGTCACAATGCAGGAAAAGCGGTTCACCCACACATTTGGTTAATTTACTATTTTAATTGCATTTTTTTTTTTCGTTTTACTATTTTAGTTTTTTTTTGATAATTTGTGTTTTTAAGTTTTTTTTATCGAAGAAAACAAAAAAAATTACAATTGAAATAAGTAAATTTCGCATATTTTTTTCCTTTTAAATTCTAATGACTATAGTTACAAATAAAAATGGTAAATTTTACGCAGAAAATTGTAAATATTAAAATTTTTTTCTGTGTGTGTCTGCCAGCACGATAAAAAAACATAAAAACACAAATTTTCAACAAAAAATAAAATAATAATACTACAAAAATTGCAATTAAAATAGTAAATTAACCAAATTTGCTATATTTATAAATTATAAATAGATGGTTTTACAATTCGGATAGTAAGGCCTTTACAATTTTTTTCTGTGAGTGTATTTACCCAAAAAAGACGTATCTCGTCCAATTTTTTTTTTAAATATGTACTTCAAAAGTGTGATAAAAAAATTGATTTTAGGTGAGTGGATATTTTCATAATAAGAATACAGTAATTACCGATTTTACAGTTTTCTTTTGAAATGTTATTTTCTGTTTTTCTGCTTGTATTTTCTAACCGGACCCACTTACCATTTTTCTAGAATCTAGAACGCATCTACTTCAAGTCATTTGAAGATACCATTGATTTAGAGCAAATTAAATTTATTGCCCACACTGTGTTTTAGGCCGCACTGTTGCAATTTCACGGCAAGAAATGCAAAATTAAAAAGAAAAAAACATTTTTTTCAAAACTAAAGCGAAATCGTATTTCATGGAAAAATGTATCTATCAATTTAAAATAAACACCTGGTTGACACGAACAACCCAAACCAATGATGCTACAAAAAATACTTAAACGCCATGAAATACACAAAAATGTAAACACTTTGCATCGGAATGAAAATTGAAATCCAGAAAAAAATATCTACGAATGGCTCTGAATTTTTATGTATTTTCCATCTTCAAGGACACTTTAGATTTTCTTTTACATTTCTTACAAAGTCATTGATTGTCAAAAGAAAAATTGGAAAACTAATGAGATGGGAGAAGTACTGTTAAATGTTTTGGCACATAAATAAAAAAAAAATAAACAAGTGGGCAGGCAGGCGTCAGTTGAAAGTATAGAAGTAGGTACAACCGTACAACCTACAAAACCAATGTATCTCCATAAGAGTTCTGTTAGGCATAACTTTTATGATTTAACGAGAAATGCGGGTGAGTTGAGCCTGTTTTGTTTTTGTTTTTTTTTTGTTATTTTTAAGATTTCTCCCAGACACAGTAAGGAACAATATTTTTGAATGAGGGAAACGGAAAAGATAAACTTTCACCACAAACAAGGACCCAACACAGTACAGAACAATCTTTTGTAAGGACCTAAGATGTAGATATAGTAATTTGTGGAATGGTTTTCAAATAAACGAGACTGTTTTTCAGAGTTGTAAAACTGAAGAAGGACTTCAAAGAGGAATAATTTGATTTCGATAATATACAGACCGGCATTTAAGTGGAATGTAATGGTTATCTTGTAGATAGAAGGGCGAGGGGATGCGTAAAATTCTTTGGGAGCTGCAATTTTTAATAGGTTCACAATCTGAATTTTATGCTAATAATTTTATTAAATGCTTTGCCAGAAGGATGTAAATTTTTCGCATGAGCAATATGGTTTTTGGAGGTTTGGATAATGGATGATATAGAGTTGCCAGACGCAAATTACTGAGAGAACAACATGGCCACCACTGAAGCTGCATTTTCGTTCATTCTAGGCTGTATCACTTGAAATGTTATTTTTCATTGCATACTTTTGGGTATTTGAAATTAAATTCTGCCTATCTGCGAAGGTTGCTTTAGGTTATCTCTATTAATCTAAGCATCATAATTGCAGTTGAAAAATGTGTAAACCTCATAGTAGGTACATATATTAAAAAAATGTTATGAATACTGACTTGACTACCGCCCTCAAATAATTCAAAAACCAAAACAATCTCGTCTACATAGGTATACCTGAAAGGCTTTCTTTCTGTCCCAAAACAAAAGCCCTCGACTCGATTTATAAAAGGGCTTATTATATAGGTATAAATCTACCCTCCCAATTCACACAGACGGAGAGATGCTAAACGGAACTCTTTGGACTTTGAGTTTTATTCCCAATTGCAATTATTACAGCCCAAATAGCAACCCATTAGCACAACGAGTTTCAGCCCGAAAGGTAGAGAGACAATTATTGCCATAGATTCGTTTCCATTCCACGAAATCCTTTCCCAAATAACCATATCCATAGGTGTGCATGTGCAACAATTTGTGCTTCGCTCAATTCCAATTGTCTCTCCGTGATCATTATGCACTCATCTCAGAGCCTATAGTGAACGCAAAAGACAACCAAAACAAAGACAGATAGCAGACACAAGCAAAAAAGTATAGGCATACCCCCAAACAATGGTCTACTTAGCGAAGCAACTCAAAGGCTCAGTATATGAGAGAAGTTGGATTTCAGGCATCTCCGAGCACATGACCACTTTAGAGTAATGTAGTGCCAAAGTAAAGGTGCTTAAGCACAACAATGCACCCCGGTGCGACTCTATACAGTACATCAACATTCAACATCCCATCAGCGTCATCCTCGTTCAGCGTAATTATTATTATTGTTATCCTTGCCAGAGATGCCCGAGCACGTACTGCCGGTGGCTGCAGCAAAAGATGGGATAATGAGGTTGCTACTGTTGGTATCATTCCAGACCTAGTAAGGCTACCCACGCCCAAAGCTCTTCTCGAATGAGTGCAGTGTTGTGTGTACTTGCATTGCTGTGGCAGCCGCATGCACATCCGTCCGTGACAACGACGATGGAATGGAGACAACCAACCAAACGCACACCACATCAGACTAATTGAGACGTGACGTGACAGTTGTTGTATTCGTTTCGTTGGAACTTGGAGTTGGAAGTCGCGTCGACGACTATACAAGGTCTCGTAATTCATTCAATGGGTAATAGTAACATTTGTGATACCACAGAGGTCCACTTAAGACAGAATTACCCTACAAATGCCTTGAGGGTGGCTTCTTTTGACGAAAGCCTTTTGTTTGGACACACATTTAGAGGACGATTATTGAGTTTTACCCAAACCTAAACCTCTGTAGTGCTTTAGACCGTAAACCAATTCAGTGACTTTAGGAGATGTCAAAAACTGGATGTCAGAAAGTCGAATTTGACCTAAAAATATTGGTAAATAAAGCCTTGAGGGTGTCTTCTTTTGACGAAAGCCTTTTGTTTGAACACATTTAGAGGACGATTATTGAGTTTTACCCAAACCTAAGCCTCTTTAGTGCTTTAGACCGGTAAACCAATTCTATGACTTTAGGAGATGTCAAAAACTGGATGTCAGAAAGTCGAATTAGACCTAAAAATATTGGTAAATAATGCCTCCGAAGTTGGTTACAGAAGCGCAGCTGAAGTACGATTTTTTTTAGCTTGGTCCAGATGGTTAAATGCACCTGATTGTCAGTAGGTACTCCGTGCCGTGCGTTACAACCGGCTTCTCCATTCACTTGCAAATAAGGACACGATTTGCGGAATTGTTTCTGACTATAACAATATTTTTCAGGACTTCCCGAAACAAGGTATAACCTCTAATATAAAAATATTACACACTGGTAGACATGACAGCGTTCTATACTTCCCGTTGTAACGCAGCGTTACAATTTGTAACTATTTTTCTACCAGATTCAACTGGTTGAGCTGTGTGCTTGTTTTTTTTATGAGTTGTACTCTCTGACCAACAATTGGATATCACAAACAATACCTAATTTTTGATGACGAAATAGTAGCAAAAATCCTCAAGACCAAGCGCAGACAGCTTGCTTACAAAAGACTACAGATTGCAACTGCAAGTGATAGTCACCTTTGCAAACACTCACCCATAAGGACTGATTAAATTTGCATACCTACGGCTACGACTTTGAACTTTATGATGACATGCAAACTATAGCCAACCCCAGTTACGAATAGGTGCAGAAGATAAATAGGTTCAACTTTTTCATCAACATGCGCGCCCTGCATCAGTCACATATCCTTGGCCGCTTCTATGTACATCCTCGTTGACTTTCCGCCGAAAACTTACTCCACATCACGTCCCAATCCAATTTCTATCCAACCACTCATTCATTTCAGAAACTGACGGTAATGGATCGTTCAGTTTCTTAAGAAAACTGCTGTGCAACGAGCCCCTCAACCACCAACTCCCAGAAAACAATGTTTCCCCATTGCAATTCATCCCGGAAGCTCGCAATGCTCTAATGAAGAATAATGATCCTTGTGAGCAGCAAAAAAAAAAGCGACGATAATCCCCTTTCACAATCATAACTCAATATGTGCTTCATAACATATACCGCTGCACGCCTCGCATGAATTAATCATACTTCGAAGCACTTAAGCGCGTCTTGATCCAATTGCTATGGAATCCCTATCGAGCCTCTCGGGCAGACAGCCAGCCCAATGAGTTAATGTACTCTACATCACGGGCGAATCGCATCATTGCATTGTGTCATCATTTTATTAGCTATGCATTTGCATGCGCGTGTGTGCATGTAAATCACTTGAGAATCAGCAGAAAATATTTTCCCATCCCTTGTGCACCGTTGATCAAGCCCATTAACGAAAGGAGCTCAAGAATGGCGTGTGGGTGGAAGAATTCTATAGCGAGCCCCCTCGAGAGGTAATCACCATTGACAAGTGACAAATTGTACATTTTCCCAGTCATTGCATTCGAGAGAGAGAGAGAGGGTATGGGAGAGATTCCCTCAACGGGGGAATGATGGCACGCCCTGGGAATACATCATCAGAAAGTAAAGCCGCCAACGACACCAACATAGCTGCTGCCGTTGTCAGCGTCATCATTGACGTCGTCCTTGTTGCCGACAGCGACGACGACAACGTAGCTAGTCATTGGCAAGGGAGTTGTAACGGAAGTAGGACAACATGTGCTCTGTGCTGCACAAGTGCTTACATAATAAAGTGATGTGGCCAAGGAGACTCTAAAGCACCAGCAAATGTAAGGAAGAAAAAAAGAAAAGCGAAAGAAGCAGGCGAACTCTTGAATCTGGATGGAATCCTGTACCATGAACGTACTTCGATTACAATGGCAATCGAGAGAGTGAGGCATTCGGTGAGAGAGTGCAATGCATACACGTGCAGTTGAATAATTTTTTTTTGTTCAGATTTTATTTTGCGCTTCTTCGAAGGACGACACCACGACAAGGAAAGATAAAACGAAAATCAGGTCGAAGAACTTCTTTGCATATCCTATTAAATGGGCATGACATCTTACGAGATGAATTCATGAGGCAAACACGTTTAGTACAAGGATGCCTGCATGTCGGATGGGGTAAATGCATTGTGCTTGTGTGATGTCTGGAGAGCTTGCCAGGAGGCATACACATTACACACATTTCTAATTTTGTTTTTTTTTTTTCGAGAAGTCCTACAGAAACGTTCAATGGTGCAGTGTTGGGTTACTTAAAGTTCGAACGATTTAGGAAAAGTTGTTGGAATTTAATTTTTAAGTTTGGCCTTAACGGAGCTTTGAGACCAAGCCAAGCAGGAACTTAGTCGAGAAATTGACTTAAGGAGAGTACTCGAGCGGCTTCTCCTGGAAAATGGCCTTAATTGACAGAGCCGTCTTATTGTTGGACCGTTTCGTTCACCCTACAGACCAACTTGTATAGTGAGTCTTCTTAACGTGTTATTCACTTCCACTCTGAAATATAGGGTTCAGCATCCACATTTTCGTTCAGTGTCCTAAGAACTACCTACGTTAAATTATAAAGCCCTACAGAACTAAGCCACAACCACACGGTCACTTAATGACACTAAAGAACCGCATTTAGGTATAGAACCTCATTGAAATAAGCTCGGGCCACCTATTGCTACACACACGAAAGCGCTTAGTTGTTGGACATACACACTCAGAAGCCACGTTTATGTGTATAGCCTCGTGGAACGTATTTAAGACATTTTACTGACACCCAGGAATGACGACGTATTGTCACTTACTGACACTCAGGAACGACGCTTAGTCCTAGGGTCACACGAAACTAAGCTTCAGGTGCCTTGGCATGGCCTGTCGTATTTAGTGCCTTACCCCAGCAGAACCGGCTATGTTGGGGCGGACCTTTCTTCACCGGCTTACTCAAGGGAACATTTATGGACTTCATCAAAAACAACAAACAAAAACAACAAAACATCATGGTCTGGTGGCCAGCGCAAGAGAAAAAATGCAACATTAAATCCATAGAACGCATACAAAGATCTGCAAGCATATGCATCACAGGGGCCCTTAGGTCCACCCCCACGGCCGCTTTAGACACAATATTACATCTTCTTCCCGTCGACATCTACGGGAAACTAGTTGCGTCTACAGTGGCTCTAAGAGAGTCTCAAAAATGGACCAACTCTCCGGTTGGTCATATGGGCCCAATACAACTCCGAACAAAACGGACTATATAATTCCTTTTGAAGATTTTAATATAAAGTAGAACACAAAAATCCCAAATCGATCCGAATGGGAGAACGGTAACTTAAGCAACAACTCCGCAATCGAAAACTATACAGATGGATCTAAAATGACGGAAAGCACGGGTGTTTGAGTCTTCTCCCGATCACCTGCTCTCAACCTCGCCTTACGCCACCCCGACCACTGTACCGTTTTTCAAGCGGAAATTATGGCTATTCGCGAAGCAGCATGCCGACTTGCCTGATATGAGATAGACGGGAAAGCTATCACTTTTTATATAGACAGTCAGGCAGCCATAAAAGCCTTGAATACACCAACAACCAGATCAAAGTTGGTAAAACAATGCCGGGAATCTCTTAACGAGATTGCGGATAGATGTTCAGTCACCCTGTGCTGGGTTCCAGGTAACAGCGACATTCCTGGCAACTGCAAGGTGGATGAATTAGCCAGACAAGGCAGCGGCCTTCATATAACTGATATCAGCAAAGAACCGCACGCTCCACTGCAATCAGTAAAAACCCTGCTCCTCGAGGAAGCATTAAAAATCACCAACAATAGATGGAACCGCATTAGCACCTGTATAACATCCACACAAATTTGGCCAAAATTAGACGCCAAAAGAACTAAAAAACTCCTTTGTATTAATAGAAGCAAAATTAGCTCCGTCGTAGGAATACTAACAGGACACTGTCTGATGTAGGTAGACATGCCCCCAGAATGGGAGTACCCTATAACGATTTCTGCAGAAGCTGCATGGACGAGGAGGAAGAGGAGACCACCGTTCACCTCCTCTGCTCCTGTCCAGCTCTTGCCACCTCACGCATGGCTACCTTAGGGGCTTATTTCTTTGAGGACCTGAGCGATCTGACCCGCACCGATATTGGCTGCATCAGCAAGTTTGTTATTAAGTCGAATTGGCTTCACTAGAAAATATCAACACGCATCTCACCCATTTTCGTTTGTTTCTGAAGACTAAACCGCCAACGGGAAGAGCTGACCATGTCAGTAAATTTTCACTTTCACACGTTGAACCTACAGACTCCGTCAGAGGAGATAGGCGAGGGTTAGACTATTTCGGTCACCCTTTGTCGCTCTCTCCTGCCGTAGTCTATCTTATTTGATTTGTACCAGCCACCCTCCTTATTAACGGACTGTCAGAGGAGATCAGCGGGGGGTTAGACCGTTTCGGTCACCCTCTGCCTGTTTTCTGAAGACTAACCGCCAAATGGAGGAGCTGACTACACCAATAAAACTCATCTCGATACTTAGAGGACCCCATCAGAGGCAACAGACGGGGGGATGGACTGCTACGGTCACCCCTCGCCTTTTCACCGAAGACAAATCGCGACTCTACTTTCGGTACCAAGCAGCAGGTTATCTAACCTAAGGCTACGTCCATAGTGAAACCAGCTTCTCGCTTTCTCACCCTAGAAAGCTGGTTACCGGCGTCAACAAGAATTAAAAATGCATTCCGGTAAAAGCTGGTAAGCGAGAAGCTGGTTCACTATGGACGTAGCCTAACATAACTTAAGCTTGGGACACTCTGCTGACACTCAGGAACCAAGCTTAGATATAGAGCTTCACGTAAGTAATATAGGGCCACCCAGAAACCCAGTTTACTATAGTAGGACCGCACGGAACTAAGCTTTGGTGAGGCCTTGTACGGAACAACCTTAAGTCCTAGTATCACGGAACTATGTTACACGGAACTATGTTTGGCCTTACGGAACTACACTTGTCGAAGGGTCGTGTGACTACACTCAGTTGTGGCCCGCTATAAATAATCTTATATGAGTAGTGTTCAGGCCTCACAAAAGGATTCTTGTCGTTGGACCGGTAATTTTAGGTCGTCAACCTTTATTAGGTTTACTGAACAAACTTTACACCTGTTACCTATCCAAAGTTAGAATTTATTGGCGTAAAACCTCAGCTTTAGCTGCTTTCAAATTAGACTTTAGGCTTGGTCATTTTGAACACGAAATTCTTCGAGTGATTTTTGCTTCTGTTTGCGCTAACCGCGGACTTTCTGGTCAGAAAACAAGTCTGCTGAAGGACCATGTACAGAAATCCTACATTTTAAGCCGCGGGAACAACGCTGTAGAGGAAAATCGAGGATCTCTCCAAAATTAAAGGGACCAACTTGTTGTATGTAACTGCCCACATAATTGGAGAGGCTTCTTATTTTAGGCCCATTTTCACCACGAACTGTGGCGTAATTGATGAAGGAGAAGATCGATCGAATATGGAAAGTTCTTGACCTTTTTTGTTAGGTATATCGTATATCCTCTTCTCTAAAAACAAATCACGTATATACTTAAACCCGGAAATAGTCCGATTTTTTGGTACGGCAATTCTATAGCAATAATCGCTTAACTCTGAAGGACGTGTGCGCATTGTGGCTTTCAAACAATTTCCACATGCTCTATATTGTTCCATGCTATTATCTATGTAAGCCTACCCACAGCAATATTCGATGACCTTTAAGCTTTTGTTATTTATTATCCTTTTATCAGTATAGCGAAGCATGAAATCAAAGACCTGGCTTATCCTCAACCCCAATGCTATAATATCCTTTCCGCTTCAATTGATTTATTATTTCAATCGCAGATAAACGAAACAAACAAACATTTGAAACAATTATAGCCCCCATTCCAGGGAAGGGCATCCGCACTCCATCCACAGTCCTGAATGTAATGATATGTATCCATGTATTGATTTAAATTTATTAATTGTCCACTATTACCGTGTTCTCTCCATGGGAGGGTGCTTTTGGGTGTAGTTATATTGTATTGACCCTTCGCATTAATCGAACACACTTAATCGTCCCCGCATTACAATCAAATTATTTCCGTTTCGTCCTTTTCCCTTCCGCATGTAGTGAGTGTGTTTTCCATGTTTTTGCTTGGAGGCGACCCTCCACTTGAAATTAATTGTTATAACAAGGAATTACTCAGTTCATTTGCTCGCACGTGAGGCAAAGGTCTCCTCCTCCATCCACGCACACAGGACGATCACCGGAGGGGAGGCCAACGTCCCACTATAGACGTGCGAGCGTGCCTTTTACCATTTCGTTGGTATTTCTTGTCCCGCATCCGCTCGTTTAACCCTTTCATTATTGTCATCCTTGTGAACGACGCACCGTATATACCTTCGTCACACACATACAAGCCGCGTCGAGTGGCTTAATAGAACGTACCAAAGTAGTAGTAATGAATTACCATGTTGTTGATTAAATACCCTAATAATTCATTCAGTGTACACTGTTAGCTACAGCTACGTTCCTTTTTTATGTTTTTGTCCTTTTTCCCTATTCGAGTTGCGGTTGCAGCTTGGAAAAGAACAGAGCAGGATGTCCTCTCTGTGCATTAGGAACGAAAATGGAAAATTATTCCAAGTGGGACATTTATTTATGATGACGGGTATTTTTCGTAAGGAGGTTAGCTCTGCTAATTGGGGGTCCTTCTTCGAAATGTGGATCGTCGTGCGTAAGTAAAAGTTTGGTTTTTAAGAAAATCGATGGCACCGTATCCGTATCCCTTTCGGAGTTTTATTTGAGGCAAAACAATTGAGACGGCAGCCGTTTATATAGGCACTCGTGCGGAAATGGAGGCGATTATTAACTAGTTGACAAGTGTGTATCCTAAAGTATTTATAGACTACCTAGGGGTAGTGGGATAGGTGTCGAACCATTGATTGGGAATGGGTCACATAGTGCACGAATCATTACGAAGCGTTCCCCTATTGGGACTCTCACGACAAAAGTATAGATAAGTGAGTGACATGTGACACCGTATGGAAAACGCGATGAAAACGGTTCCTTGGGGGTAGGTATTGAATAACACATCAAATACAGAAGACGATTGTAGATTTGCATATGTAATTTGATGAGAGATTTTATGTGATGTCGAAGGTAGGTAGTAATACATCAAAGGATTACGACTTCAGCGGGTGGATAGTAATTCTACTGTAGCGCTACTCTGTCAGTTGCGATGACGTGTGTCTTAAGGGATAATGAATAGAAAATCATGATGAGGGATGACAGGTGTATCGCCACAATTTGGGCATATAACATGTGAGTGGCACGACTTTGACGTGAGATAATGTAGTCGAAATAGAGCTATGAATGGATATCAAAGTCGAACCAGCTTATGGCTTCATCTGGTATACGATTGAATAGTTGTAAACACAAACTTGTGGAATAATGTAAAGGCTTTGGGGTTTCAAATTGGGTGATCCTGATAAGCAATGCCTGAATAAATAGAAGCAGGCTGGGATCTATACACAGATCGACTGCAAGGGACATTGCAGTTGTGGACTAGGATAATATTCCTATTTGACTTATTTTATTGACAGCAGGAAAACAAGACGATATCTACGACGCACGTTGACATATACAACTTTAGGAAAGAATAATACCACAATTCGAGCCACCAACTCTTGAGGCCAGACCTCTAAAGGTGACAGATAGGGCGAAATATCTAGGAAATTTAATTGGAAGCCAAATGTCAATGAAAGAGTGAAGAAAGCAGCTAATGCTTTCTTCATCTTTGGCTGTAGGTCGGGAACAAACCCCAAAATAATCCTATCAATGTACGCGGAAATTGAGCGCCCAATACTCACATATAGCAGCATGGTTTGGTGGCAAGCCGCGGGCAAGGTAACCAACCAATCTCAAGTGTATGAAAAAAATACAAAGATTGGCATCTATAAGGACAGCCAGCGCCAGCGTGATGAGAACCACACCTACAGCTGGACTGGGAGCAATTTTTAATCTGATTCCTCTAGACCTATACAGGAATCTGCTACCAAAAGTGGACTAAGGATTAGCCATACTATTGAGGAAAGACCTCTAGCCCAGGCAATTTTTGTCACGCACAGATTTTAGGGAAATATGTTGGGAACATTATCACTTCTGACTACATGTCTCCGCATCTGATGAACCATTCTCCTGCCCTTTTCTGAGTAAGGAGGAATGGACCACAAATGACCCCACAAAGAGGAAATCGTTTTCCATCTACACAGATGGATCAAAGATGGTCTGTGAGAACGGTGCCGGTATATTCTCAGAGGAATTTAATATACACAGCTCAATTAGCCTTCCTGATAGTAGCAGTGTCTTCCACGCAGCGGTTCTGGCAATAGCGGAAGCGGTTCGAATGGTGTCATTATTGGCAATACCACGTATAGATATGTCCATTTTTATTGACAGACCGGCGGCTATCAAAACAGTCTCTGCTATTGAAATAAAATCCAAGCTCTAGATTCTTTGCCCGTAGCATACCACGAAGTTATCTGCTGGATCCCTGCACACAATGACAAAGCCGCCAATGAGAGGGCTGATGAACTGGCGAGTGACGGGTCTGCATAATGGGTCATGATAGACCTCTACAGTCGATCAAAGCCCCACTCTCTCTCAAAGAACGAGTAAAGGACAAGATTCGTATATGAAAACCAACAACAGGTGGAGAGGACTATAACTACCTGGAAGTATCACGGAAGCTTTGGCCAGAATATGACAGTGGTCAAACCATCAAACTTCTACAATTTGACATGTCATCGCTGTTTAAGCTGGTAGGGGCTCAAACGGGTCATAGAGCTTCCTAAGAAATCATAAATTGAAACTAAATTTCAAAGATGACGATATATTGTAGAGGCTGTGGAGACGAAGAGGTCCATAAGGACACACCTCACTTTATCGTACCCTGGAATTAATGCCATTCATGATTCGATTCTTACACTTATGTTACACATTAGTTCTTTGAAAGAATCTAAAGTTGGATTCAGCAGCTCTTCGCCAAGGTAATCCCGGAAAGAGAGTTCTGGATTTTGTGCAGTAGGTAGTCATAGCTTCAGTCTCCTTGGTTTGTTCAATTCGTGCTGATGTAGAGCCTAGTCCTGACGGATGTTGGTGTCGGCTATTCTGTGGCATAGGAATCCCCTTAGATGGCCACTGACCCCTATGTGGTTGAGATCCGTGTCGCTGACCACCATTTGATTGGGTTCCATGCTGTTGACCACCATATTTTTTCGGTGCTCCATACTGCACAGTTTGTAAATCCTGAATAGAGTTTATCTCCCGATTGTCAGGGGAATTGACGCTCTGAGACGGATAAAAGTTGCCATTTCTATAGACCATTGGAGTTCCGATATTCTCTGTCATATACATAGGCGATACCGCTGGCCGTAAGTACTGGTACGATTGAATGGTTTCGCCTCCGTTTGGAAGGAACTCCAACCGAGTTTTTCTCACTTAAGGAACAGAATACTGGAAAGTTATTACTTCCACGATCTGCAAAAACTTCCAGATGTCTTGCACTTATCCTCAGGTTTTTGAGGATATCAGGAAGGGTGGACGGCCGTCGTCGGGTAAACACAAGAAGGACGGACATTAAGGTAACCATCTCTAACATTAATGGTTAACCCCCCCATAAAAGTGCATCACAATGGGTCCACAAGAACCTAAGTGTGGAGTATAGTAGGGCTCTAATAACCCGTCAACCTAACCTAACAACTTTAGGAATAAGTTCGATTTTATAAGGGGGACTTGCGCCGGACCGGAAAGACTACGAGCTTTTCAAAAAATTTAAAAACCATAAAGCAGAGGCTTGAAATACCTACCTATATTTAATGACCCATTTGGACTTTCTTAAACACTGCCCGTCAGTTTTACACTTTCCTTCCTTTTGTTAGCTGGAAAATGATTTTCGACCGACTGAATGCACCTTTTTCCTTTAGGTATAGATAAAAGTTTGAAACTCCTAGAAGGTTGTTTATAATTTAAGTTTCTTAACATTTAGCCAGACCTACATCTTCAAAAGAAGCATATACTGATGATTTCAACTTATAAACAAAAATGCCAAACTCGGAGGTAGATGGTCACATCTCAAAAGCAGTGCTATAGAACGTGACGAACAGGAAGTCCCGACGTCACTTTTGGTAAATTTAAGTGGCTTCTAGTGAGAAATCACTTAGCCTGGTGATCGTATGTACGGCGGCTAAGAACGAAGAGGCCCTTTAACCATATTTTGACAGCATAACAAAGCTTACTTTCTTCCACTTCATATTCGAAGACGTAGGCGTATAGGCGTCTGTCGGTCTTGTAAATTCACACAGGGTTTCCTTTCTATCCATACCGTAAAGTCCTTTCGAGTTTTGCATATAGCCCAACTTATGTCCGAGAAGCTTAGCTACTGCGTCTAGCTAGCTAACGATGTACATCACTACGGCCATTAAATAGTACCATGCGCCACGTCTACTGCCTGCAGTATCCCAAAATATCCTTGAATTTCGACTTTCCTCCAGCATAAAAAATCCACTCTATTTGGTAAGACATTTTCCCTTTGAAGAAAGTCTCCCACACCCCGAACTAGAAGCGAATCCTTCTCATTCGCCCACCTGCATCCCTCACTAAACTTCTGGTTAGCTGCGCAATTTCCAATTGCACAACAAGTACACTCACAGCGTCCTTGTGCTGATTCTTCAGTCACTCTCTGTGTGTGTGTGTGTAGACACCCGGATTAAGTGTGCAATTTTCCACTTCGTCAATTCGCGTACATCCGTTTCTTGTTCTTTTTGTGATTTTTCTCTTTTTTTTTAATTTTTCAGTTCTCTTTGGCTTTCTTCAGGACTGTGCTTCACAAATATAAAGTTATTCTAAGAGGGAAGAGCAAACACAACCATCATCATCACTATGATGATTGTTCTATTATCCTTAGGCAAACGATGATCAAAATGACAGGCGAAACACTTCCTTTTTTGGGTGAAATGTGTACATGCAGGACGACTGTCATATAAATATAGATACAACAAAGAGATGTCGTCGGTTGAATGAGAATAAGAAAACGAACTAACGATAAACCGCCAAAACACCATTTTCAAATGGAATAGTAAACAATTGTACTAAACTAGTCCTTGAAGGCATTTCTTCGACAAACGAGCAAATACTGCGAGAAATAGAATGGCCACGGGCACAGGACAGACGAAGAATAGCAATCAAACAGAGGATGGATTACAATTGGATTGCAACAGCTCACCAGGTCCTTCTCGCGCTGGTGTGTGCTTACAATTACGTCATTGCGAAACATCCTTACTGGGGTAATTTTCTACAATCTTCTTGTTTTTCTTTGTCCGTAAACTTTACAAAATTGTCTACCTTCCATCCGCCTTATTATCTGCCCCGGCG
The DNA here is from genome assembly GCA_955612985.1 of Cheilosia scutellata. Taxonomy (NCBI): domain Eukaryota; kingdom Metazoa; phylum Arthropoda; class Insecta; order Diptera; family Syrphidae; genus Cheilosia; species Cheilosia scutellata. Next base: position 118,613,003 of record OY015312.1, read on the forward strand.
AAAAGCTCAACGCTGGAGTCTTTAGCTTATCCTTCGTTACCGAAAATGTATACTCTTCCTTATCCTTTGTTCCGATTGTCCATAGGGATGGAAAACTAGCTCTTCAACCGTAACAGCAGTTCGTTGATGGGCATCAGTTTGAACTTTTGTCCTTCTAACTGTGTAAACATTCAATGAGGGAAGGGTGCACGGACGGTATAGACGACGACTCCAATGAGACCCATTTCTCTTGATTTCGTATCAAAACATCTATATGCAAGGATATGGGGGTGGATCATGGTCACCACCCCCGACAGACGATAGTGCAAGAACAATCTCAAGTAGTTGATTGGGTATTTCCGTTTTGCCTGGCCAATGGACAAGTTTTCGTGCACTGAAAGTGGATGAAAGAGGAAGTCAGGATTAGAAAATTGCATCCTTGAAGGATGTTGGTGGACTACAAACTGTTCCGGAGATTGAAGTTTTGCACATCAGTTGATCTTGGGTGTGATGTGGTACTAACTTGGTCTTAAAGATAAATTTGCTTGGGATTAAATTCTTTTTTCTTTCGTTCGCACGACAGGAACTATGAAAAGAGGTGAAGCTGGATTTATTGGTTATGTCAGGAGAGCATCTGTAGATGTGTGTTGTGGAGAATGTGCTCAACTGATTTTAGAAGATTATGTAAATTCGAACCTCTAAGTCGACATTAGTCTATTTGAATTTGAAAAGTTGAAACAAGAGTTTAGGGCAGGTGCCGCAAAATGATTTACTTGGACATTTTATTTAAGGAGGGATAGCCATCTGGGCCATTTTTTCCGCTTCAGACTTCAGAATGTTTGCAAACGGTTTTATGCAAGCAGAAGTCCATGCCATTGAGATCTCCGACGTTTTAAAGTATAAAAAGAGAATTAAAGGCGCCAAAATATACAAATTTTCTAGACAGTCAAGCGGCCTTATAAGCCCTATACAATTAATGAACTCAAAAACTGTAACGTGCTGCCTTGCAAGCCCTATCCAAACATAAGAAGGTCAAACTTGGAAGGGTACCTGGTCTTTAAGGTATTGCGGTCAACGAATTGGCAACTTGCTAGGGCCGAATCTGAATTCACCTTCTATGGACCAGAACCTTTTTTCAGAGTCAATTGGGCTTCTGCATGAGGGCGAATCAATTATTGGGAACAACAACTTCGTCTAAAACACTGGGAAAATGTCCCGGCCGTGGTTTAAGGCAATACAAAAGATTGATTAAGCCTTTAATCCTACAAGAAAATCCTCAAGCTAAATAAGGAAAGTATTAGAAGGCTAGTGGGCTTTCTCACTGGCCCTTGTGTATTCAGATATCATTGTAACAGAGTCCGGAGACTCTAAACATGGTGGGAAGGCTAAACACAGTGAAACTTGTTTGGGTCCCAGCCCAGGTCAAACTGGTATCCAGGGAAATGAGATCGCTGATGAGCTTTCCAGGCTGGGATTCAGAAGAAGCTCTCTCTCCTAAACATGCTTTGGGTCTGCCTGTATCTGTGGTTAGGTCATCCATTGATACTTGGGTTTCTCGTGAACACGAGTGTGGTTGGCGTGACTATGCTGGGTGCAGACAAACTAAACGACTGCGTCCAGACATCTGCAAAAGGTCCGCGTATTTCCTTCTGTCTTTCAGGAGAATCGACTGCAGACTGCTTGAGGGCGTCTTTTCGGGCCACCAAGCTTTTGCCAAACACTTAAATGTATTGAGCTTGAGCGACACCACTATCTGTCCTCTTTATGTGGAGAGGACGACTATACAGCGGAACACTTCCTCTGTAGTTGTCCTGCCTTTGCTCGCAGCAGGTGGCGGATCTTTGGGGCTGATGTGGTGAGTGCTGAAGATCTAAGCTCTTCATCACTGAAGCTCATTCTCATCTTTCTTCTAAAGATGGGAAAACTATGTACAGTAAAGTAATGTGTCTGTTTGGCAGTAAAATGGACCAGTAGTTGTGTCTGAGTGCTCGTATCGGATATCGACAAAGAAGGAAAGATAAAAGTCCGAAGACACAGGTTCTGTCTTGAGGTTGAAGAATCCTCTGAAGACATACTCTGTGATTACCCGCGGACCTTCATTGGTTAAGAAAACGTGTCGTTAACAAGCAGATACGTTTAACAGTACAGCTAAGGAACATTGCTATTAGGGATATATAGGCTTTCACTAGGTTAAATCTCTTAAGATAAGTCTCTTAGAATAGCTCTACCCCTCTATCATTATAGTTTTACAACTTTTAGACCTGCAAGCAACATAAAGTATAATATCTATCCTTGTGCAACCCCAAATAAGTGTCAGGAAATATCGATCGTAACTCCCTTTCTGACACTTAGACCACGAATCCTCATCTCCTTTAACTAATACAGCAGTTCACAGTGAAAACCGCTTCCAAATTCAGTCTGTGGCTCTCGAGAGATAGACAGTCGTACTATCTAGAGATAGTCGTTCCATTGGAGACCTGTTAAGCTACGTAACGCACTTATGGACGCAAGCAATTGAACAACACGGCGAATCAAGAGCCGTAGCTTTGGACATATCAAAGGCATTTGACCGAGTCTGGCATAGAGCCCTATTAGGCAAGTTAGCGTCTTATGGATTACCACAACAACTCTGCGGATGCAAATTTTCTTCTGGGAAGATCGATCCAAGTTGTTGTAGATGGTGTATCATCTAATTCGTTTGCTATCAATGCAGGAGTGCCACAAGGATCTATTCTATCTCCAACTCTATTTCTTCTCCACATCAACGATTCGCTTGGATCGACAAATAATAATATCTACAGCTTTGCAGATGATAGCACTCTTATATCCTCCATCTCGAATAGTGGGCCTGTGAATGCGGCTACATCACACAGTCAGAGATGTGAACAAATTAGTTCTCTAAATGATGATCTGGACAAAATCTTGTAGTGGGGAAAAGACAACTTGGTTGTATTTAATGCAAACAAGACACAGCTCACAACATTTTCTAGGAAAAATGCATCAACAGTTCCTCAGATCCAAATGGATGACCTGACCATGCAATCCCTCAGAAGGACTCAATGCACCTTCTAGGAGTCACAGTCAATTCGGGAATCATATGGCAGGACCATATATCGCAAGATCGACGTCCGCTAAGTTGAGCTACCTATTTAGAGCAAAGAGATACTTTAGCCCCAAGCAACTTCTCCTTCTCTACAAAGCTCAGGTTAGACCAGGCCTGGAATATTGTTCCCATATATGGAGCTCGTCGCCAAAACATTCACTTAACCTACTTGACAGCATACAGAGACGAGCAGTTCGACTTATTGGAGACTCTACACTCACATCAAATCTTCAACCGTTGGTGCACAGAAGACAAGTCACTCACCTATGCTTGTTCTATAGGTACTTCCATGGTAGATGTTCCGAGGAACTCAAAGACATTATCCCTCGAAATGCAACTTTTGGGCGCCCCACAAGACAGGAAAGCTAATGCTCATGACCGTACAGTACACTTGACAACCGCGAGGACGTCAACTTTCCAAAACTCTTTCTATTACAGGACAAGCAAACTCTGGAACTCGCTTCCTGGGAATATATTTCCTGAAGACTGCAATCTGCAGCAATTTAAGTGCAGAACTAACATTCATCTGCAAACATCTCGGGGCTCTGTTGAAGCGTTATAGGTTCGCCTTTCCCGAGAGAAAACTTTTAAGTCTGTAGGCTGCACCCTCGGCTGCACCAGCTTGAAATGCCTGTTAACATTTTGCGGACCACCTATGTATATGGAAATCCCCTTTCGATGAGTGAAAATTACTGCAGGGTCTCCAAACGGCCTAATTTTTTTTTTTAGACTGAAGCCCCGTCTTTCAAATATTGCTTTAAGTTAGCTAAAATATAACCTGGAAGGAACTGGAGGTAGGTGGGTAGGTAGTAGTGGCAGTTTAGGTAAAGAAAACCCAAGTAGCACTAAGTGCCGTTTTGTTACCACATACTCATTTGACCTGGTTCTTGTAGGTGTGTCGAAGGGTAGTTTAGATCCAGCCTGTGGAATTCAAAAAGGTTATGAGTTCTTTGATGTTATTCTTCGCGACTTCCTCGAGGGATGTGAAGAAAGGTTAACCCAGAGCTCGCTGTCTAGTCCTAGATAGTGCCGGACAAGCGCATAGGTAGTGAATAAGGGTTTCTTTTACGGTTGCGTCGGCGTCGTTGCAACTGCGATAGTGTGTATTATGTGGGATGCCTAATCCTTCATAAAATATATTTCCCAAAGCCAACACGTCGTCAAAGGCATTCTGTCAAATGCATGCCAGCTAGGAGCACAACTTGAATGTTAACCCATCCAAATCTTAGATAAGCCTTTCACAATCACAATACATCATTAATTTTCAATTCGACCAAAACCACTGACCTAGACATTCTCCCATTAACAAGATATCTACAACTATGAGGGCAGTAACTTCAGTGTAAGAACAATTGCAATACAACTCAACCAAGTCCTTGACATCGTTTAACCTCATTTATTTCAACGAGAGAAGAAACAGAAACCCGTCCACACACCATGACAATCAGCAATGTAGTACAATAAATCACTTGGTATGAAACATTAAAATCTAATGTCGGGCAATTTTCCTTTGGAATTGCCAAACGGAAATTGCTTTTGTTACGCTTCTTGCAATCGGGACATTAAAACTTTTTCTCCATCCCCCATCGAACATACTCATGTTGAACAGTGTTTAGTCAATGTTAGCTTTTCAATGTAAAAGAATGAAGACGGTGATATATTTGTTTTTACTTGTACGGGTAAGGAGAGGCGACTGCATTGAGGGGGTTTTCTGATGCACGCGATTTTTTTAAACAGTTTTCAGCACCAGATTCCTTCAATTGTACTGAGCATAAAATGAACGCTGTGGTAAGTTGGTAATAGATTTTTAGTAGATTTTCATAACTATTTCCACGCAGTACTCTGCCACCAGATGTTGCGCCGTGACGAAACCCGAAAAGGATCACACCTTCACCAAATGCCATGAGAAGTACGCCAACATGTCCGACAAGCCGATCAGCGAGCTGAAGGCTCCCGAGAGAATCGCCATAAATATCGTAAGTTAAATGACTTTGGAAATATTTTTGAAAAAACCCAATTCCTTGTAGTGTGCCCACGAGTGTAGTCTCGTGACTAAGCGCTTCATTCGACGAAAATATAGAAATGAGTTCGACACAGATGTCATTGAAGATTACTTCCAGAAAAAGTACATGGATGCTTTCTCCGCGACGTTCCTTACAGACACATTCAGAAAGTGCATCCAGTTTGGTATATGTGTACTTTAACTTAAGATATTTGAAAAACAATTTATACATTTTCAGATACTGTCGGTGATGTGCATATAAAATTTCCCGATGTCAGCTTCATCCCGAAGAAATGTGATCCCCTGGCGGCCCGAATCATGATGTGCGTTCGAACGAAGGCGATGCAAAATTGCCCGCAGAGCTTGTTCGATAACTCAACAAATTGTGAAAATTCTAGAGCGTATTTTAGACAGTGTGTCGGTTCAATTGAAAAAGTTGTTAGGAATTTATAAAGGGTTATTTATCCTTATCTTTAAATCCTTTTTTTAAATATAAAATTGAAAGAAATTTTAGGAAGTATCTAATGGCGATGTTGAAGTGTTATGTTCAGCGGAAGGATAAAACTAATTATCTGTCAAATCAGACATGAGGTAAGTGTTACCATTCGCGAAATAAGCACTAGTTGAGAAAAAAAACGTTAGATGGCGGTTCCTTTATAAGGTGTCCGTAAAATGATCCATTTCGAGTTGAAGTTTTCTACGATCCATTTTAAACGCCAAATTGCTATTTATGGGCTCCCTGAAATTACGCCAAAAAGTGTAAGTGTAAGTGTGGAAAAATGACCAAAATAATTGCGGCGTAATATTTTTGGCAAAAACGCCAAAAAATAAAAAAGAAAATTCACCAGAATTCCAGGAAATTACGCCATATTTTTGGAAAAAAAGCCAAAAAGTTAAATGGAAATTACGCAAAAAATTAAATAAAGCCCGAAATCTGACAGTAAACCCTAGCAGGGGGGTTGCAGGGGGCATCATGCCCCCTTCATACGGTTTCGTTTTTCGTTTGAAGTCTTATTTCACGTTTTTTGGTGTTTTTTCCAAAACACTTTTTTGGGCGTTTTCCCAATTTTCTTAAATGGAAAAAATGACCGAAAAAGTTTTGGAAAAAATGGCAAAATTAGCGGCATTTGTGTCAAAAAATTTGGGTGATTGTTCCTAGGAAAAAATGCCACAAATTTGTATGGAGGTTTTTGGGCTCTTTTTCCACTTTAATTTTTTGGCTTAATTTCTTTTGGCGTAATTTCAGGGAGCCCTATTAATGTTCAAAACTGGTAACATATGAAGACAATTTTTGAACTGCTCAATAAGCGATATACAATAGAGTTATTGACAAAGAAAATGTTCCTCCATTTTTTGTATTAAAAAAAAATTCTTTCTGAAATCAAGACCAACTCTTAATGTAAGAATATATTCCTCTGCATTATTTACTTTATTCGGGCACCTTTTTTTCAATTGGGAATACCCACCTAGTGGAGCACTCTACCTATCACATTCAAGAAACTGTTTCCCTGATCGGCAATAGTTTTGCACGAGACGAGCTCTTCCAATAATTTCTTAATTCTAGAAAATAACTTTTTATTAGCAGAAAAAGAAAACTACAATTTCTTAACAAATCTTAAAAAAAAAAATTGATAAAGGAAAAGTTTCTCTAGGTAATGTTTTGTATTAAAAATAGTCGTTCTTAAATCAAGAAAAAAAAAAATAAAAAAAAAAATAGTTGGCGCAACAGGACTTTAACGCACCCTAGGCATAGCTTCTCGCGACCATTCGGTTGTGTGATTTTTTTTTATTTTTGGAACGAATGGAAGGACCTAAAATTTTATGCCAAGTCCGAACGACTTAATTAAGAAGCTTTTTCAGGACGATTATACTCTCGAGTGTTTGTCAGACGTTCGCAAAAGGCGGCCGGCCGGCGCAGTGAAAAAAACCTTAAGATGTAATTTGTGTGTTTTCCGACGTTCTAATCTGGGACCCCTCGCACAGTAGTCCAACACATTAGCCACTCACAAATTTTGATCTAAATTTTTCAATTTAAACTCCAATATGGCCGACATTATTTTGGTTATCGAATTCTTGATAGCTATTGATTTTTAAAGTAAATTTTAGCGAGTTTTCTGTACATATCTACAGCAGTTTGCATTTTTTGGTCAGAATGCAATTTGTCTTAATATCTATATCTGGAAGATTTCGTTAACACAGATCAAAACTTTTTGGTCAGAACTATAGAAAATCTAAATAGTAGCTCCAATACGTTGAATGAATAAGTACATTAAACATTTTATTCGTCCTTAAAGCAATATATCTACGAGTTTTTTTTTTTTTTGTCCAAGAGCGAAGATTGCAATGTGGTTAGTCAGAAATCAGATGACCGAATTCTGACACTCAAACTATGAAATCTCTATCGATATCGATAGAGAAACTCTTCCTGGCATAGTTTAGGTACTGCGAATTGTAGTTTGTTGTTCAAAATTTAGGCATTAAGGCCGCCAATAAGTTGACCTTGTTCTTCTGTCTCAACTGCGATTCATTTCAAAATATATAATCTACGATCTTTTGGTACCTACCGGAGACTAAAATGTCTTGGTCAGAATTTTAAAATTAAAAATGGCGGCGGATATTTGTTTTAAAACTGATATCTGTCAGTTATCGGATAAAAATTCCTTGGTCAGAACAGAATTCAGGAACTAAAATGCGACGATGATTTAATAATAGTTCTTCTTCTAATATTTTTTTTTTTTGTTTTAAATACTTGTCCCGGGAAGGGCCCCGAAATGCTTGCAGATGTATGTTAGTTCTGCACTTAAATTGCTGCAAATTGTAGTATTCAGGAAATATATCCCCAGGAAGCGAGTTCCAGAGTTTGCTTGTCCTGTAACAGAAAGAGTTTTGGAAAATTGATGTCCTCGCGGTTGTCAGGTGTACTGTATGGTCAGCTGCCTGTCTGATGGGGCGCCCAAAAGTTGCATTTCTAGGGATAATGTCTTTGAGTTCCTCAGAATATCCGATTAAACCCAAAATTTGAAGTCTAATAGTTTTCGGTACCACAAATTGCAAATTATTGGTCAAAATTAATAAACCTAAAATTTTACGGATTTGATAGATTTAGGATAAATCATGCTTAAAAATGGGACTTTAACAAAAGTTTAAGCAAGCAGGATTTTCAAAAATTGTAAGGGCGATAATTAATTCTATAGATTTTACAGAGGCCTCGAACACCTGGTAGAAACACATTCTCTGGTAGATCATGCTGTTATGGGTTTTGACGGTTTTACTAGGTCAAGATTACCATACTCGTCCCGATAGATAATTAATGATTCGAAAAAAGCTTCTTGACAAATATTGTAAGCTCAAGATCAAGTAACAATAATTATTTTTGAGACAAATCGAATAAGGGACCAAAAATTTTGTGCCGAGTCGGAATACTTGAATTGACAAGCTTCTTCTGGATAGTTAAGTTATACTCTGGGCTATTTGTTAGACGTTTTTGAGAGTTGGAGCTATTGAAAACCCCTAAAATGCAATTTTGTATATTTCCGGGGATCAAGCGATGTTTAGCACACTAACCATTGATCCGACGATTATTTGACGAAACAATTACATATTTGGATAAAGAAAATTCAGAACGATCTTATTGATTAGGAATAATTCAAAAAAGATTCTTAGATTAAGAAAAAGTTCTTAATGTAAGAAAGCATTTCTTGATGCAACCTTTTTCGACCAAGGTATTTTTTTTTTTTTTGAATCAAGGGTAATTTGCTACTTGTAGTTTTTTTTCTTATTTTAAGATAAGTGGCAGAAAATAATAAAAAAAAATCTATCACGGATTTAATTTTCTTATTCAAATTTATACTTTTGTTTGAACAATTGTTTTCCTGTAGACTTGTACGGCCTATCGTAAGCGACAATCGACAACCTCTCATCTGATAACGCAACCATTTCCTCTATGACTGATGATTGGTTGCGCCATCTCGGGAAGAGTAGAGGAAATATGACATTCATTATGTACAGAGACTGATGGGTACTTCTGATTTTTTCCCAACTTGTAGGTAAATTAAATAAATAAATAAATTGTTGGCGTAACAGGTCCATTAGGCACCCTATGAACTAGGCCTAGGTACTCACAACCATTCGTTTGTATGTTTTTTTTTTGGCACAAATGGAAGGACCTACAATTTTATGCCGATTCCGAATGGCTGAATTGATACGCTTTTTCAAGACAGTTATACTCTCGGATGTTTGTCAGGCGTTCGCGAGATGTGGCGCAGTGAAAAACGGTAAGACGTAATATGTGTTTATCCGGGAATCGGATCTGGGACCCCTCGGACAGTAGCCCACACCGAAAGAAAAACGTTGGTAAAATCAAGCATGAACCTTGTTTGATTTTGCGTCAACCAATGGGCATTGTCATTTCAACAAATGCGACATTGTCAATTTTTTATAAAAAAATATAACGGGTATTTTTGTATAAATCTATCAGGCCATTGTCAATTTCGTGTTTAAATAACCACGCATTAGATTCTTCGTATTAAAGCAAGCACGATGAGTGATTGATTAAGCACGATCATTGATGATTAACAAATTCTAAATTGTACAATGGTCGTGCTTCTTTTAACACGTTCATGCTTACTTTATCATAGGGAAGCGATTGATCAAGCATGATCATTGTTAATCAACAATGAAAACATTGCCAATTTTTCGTGATACTTTTAAAACGTCCATAGGTACTTACTTCACTGTTTTACTTCTACTCGCACCCAGCCGGAAATAGTAATAAAAACTTAAAAAAACAAAATTACATTACATTTACATTTTAGTATTTATTGAACTTTCATATATATACAATTTGACTTAAGGCTAGTTAACAAAATGTGAAGGCATAATTAACGGAGTACAATTAATTTTTTTAATAATTATATTTACCCACATAAATTGTGAGTTGTGTTGTCTCGTATTCATCGTTGTTTGTGTTGACTTCAGGGTGTTGAAATCCGGGTGTCGAATCTAAGCAAAATTTCAAAATTATGAGTTACTTTTATTATTATTATTAGTTTAAAAATTTATTACTTACTTTAGATGGTACCTACAGTCGGGGGTGGACGACAGCCACAACCAACAATTTGTTGTTGATTAACAAAAAAAAAAAAAATAAAAAATTGCGACACTATACAATACAAATAAAAATTCACTAAAATACACTGTTGACACTCTCACGTAACGTAACGTAGGACTCTTATACTTCTGACTAAATACTGAATATTTTGTCAAGAAAAAAGACGGTCGGACCGACCGACGACAACGAGGCGAACTAACAAGAAAAATTCCGTTAATCACTTCGCGACTGCGATGTTCGTGGTTGGTTTAACAAGAAATCATGTAAATTAACTACATTCGTGATAGTTCCACAATGTTTGTGTTTCTTTAGCAATGTTTATGCTTGGCTGCATTATTACTTCAACATTTTTGTGATACATTAACAACGTTTGTGTTCCTACAACAATGTTTCATGCTTGACCGATAATAAACATTATTACTTAAACATTTTTGTGATACGTTAACAACGTTTCTGATTGTTATACGTGACCGCTTTACAACACGTCTTGGCAGGAATGTAGGTTGTGATAATGAGAAATATTTTTAGAAGAAAATGTCCGTAGATACTTTTAACATGTTCATGATACTTTAATAATGGTTTGTGTTAAATTGCACTGTAAACATTGTACGCCAACTACGAACGTGTTTAATTTATAAGAAATATGGTTGATTTTAAATTTATTGACCACGTTTGTGTTTAATGAAAAACGCTCATGGTCAAATTATTTGTAAAATCCGTAAGTTGTAACTTCATCATGTTTATTGTTGTTTAACAATGAAATCAACAATTAAATTGTTGGCTAACAATGTTACCATTTTTGAAACAACTATGAATATGTTCAAACTAAATATACCTGTGATACTTACGAGGATTTTAATCAACAACGCCAAAGTAGTTGTTTCAAACATGCAGCGTTGTTTGTTTTAATCACGTACGTATTTGATTTGACAATTTTAAGCCCATTGTTAGCTAACAACGAAACATTTTTGATTTAACCAATGTTTTTTCTTTCGGTGCAGCACACTAGCCATTGAGCCACTGCCCCCATAGGTAGGTATAGGAGCGTCATTGGTAAACGATTTACTGACAATCACCATCACCACCAAGAAACCAATGGTTTATTGGTTGGTAAAAGTAATTACTTCTCTATTCTCTTGTCACCTATACATCTCTGTTCCACCGAATGCAAATGAGAAAGCAATTAATCGCACAACATGGCATGATATAAAATGCTCTCCAAAAAAACAGCTAAAGTGCCATCCTATTTAAAATACAAATTCGCACTACATCTGCCTCACAGTCTTTAGTTTACTTAATTCATTCCACAGCACGGTCAGATGAATTGTGCATCTAAACAAAAAAAAAAAAATCAACACAAAGAACACAAAATCCAAAAAAAAGACACACAAAATCGCTCTCTATCGAAATACGTGATAAATTGAAAATGACGACCATCTTCAGTCGATAGATCCCCTCGCTGCATCGATGCTAATCCAAAATGAATATACTTCTCGTGCAGAATATTGTATCTGGATTATTTAGAAATCCTGCGAGTGAATTAATTAAAGAACTGAATTTCATACTCCGCGCAGCTGTTTGCAATTCAATTGAAATCCCTTTTTTTTGCCGTTGGATAATCACCCCCTCTACCAAAAGTATCTATACCCAATTTACTTTAAGCTTATCTAACAACCGAACGTGTAAAATTCCGTAGAAAAATTCCAATCATTTTATAGGATGAAATATTATGTCCCATCTATGAAGACTTTTCCACATCCGAACGATTTTAATTAACTTTTGGTATGAAAATGTCTCTCAGAATCTGCTAAAGATGAGAGGAATTCCACCCATCAGTGGGAGGCAAGCACATAAATTCCTTCATGCCAAGGTAAGATTTCTTAACTAAAATTCAGAGATACCGTTCAACGCCTTGCATGTGAAATGCGCCTGATTGACATAACCTCCAAATATTGCAGAGAATTTCCCTATATTCTTCCCACGGGAATTTGCTAAGAATAACCATTGCTGCTGCTGTGTGACTGTTCAATACGTATAGGTAAGGTATACCCAGCAACATGGCGGGAATGAAAATTGCCAAAGCTAGCGACAAATTGATGATAAAATACATTTTCCGCCTAAAAACCACGAAGAGACATCAAAAGTTGAATCATTTTTGTTCGAAACAGCAGCTGCCACCCTTAGAGCGGTTTGGATACCAAATCTCGGCAGCGCACATCACAATCTGATTTCATCCAGAGGGATCCCATGAGGCATCGTCGGATAATAAGGAATAAATAATTTCATTTGTTTTGCCTAGCAATAGGCTGGCTTTTGGTTATCCCCTACCATAGTCTCGGTGTGGCTTTTGCCACAGCTACCAACCCCAAGTGCCATGATACCACTCAAACATAACCACAGAGAGTATACATTGCCTTGTGTCATCCCTACCCACACCTCCCTCCTTTCTAATTATTATTAACCATATGAGTAGTGATGTTCAATTATTTTGACATTCACGCGAGGGTAAACCACATCATAGCAAAAGGGGCCTAGAAAGGGTGGAATCTGTTAGACTGTGTAATGAGATGGATTTCGGAACTAATACCGGAGTTAATTGGGAACACAAACGAACAGAATTGTGCTTTGGTATGGGGTGGTGAATTTTTGGCGAATTTTAACATGCCACAGGGAACTGATTTTGGGCCGCATGTGTTTGGGATTTGATTGAATTCAAAATGAAAACTTACTACTGTCACCAGAGTATTATAGGAATCTAGAGTGTGAATCGAGAAACGGCCGTCAAATTTCAATTTTCAAACAGTGCAGCGCTGTGTAAGGCTCGACAGGAGAAAAAGAATGGACGAACTAGCGGAAAATGCGGAAAGTGCTGCAAAAGAAGAGGAGATACGAGAGAGCTGTACAAAATCGCCAAGGATATTTTTGGCCGTAAAAGCAACACCAACCATCCTGTTTTGGATGTGGACGGCACACTATTTGTAACAATCGAAGATCAACTGCGAAGATCGAGGGACCATTTTAAGATGAGCTGAGTCCAACGATGAGCCCCCAACAGCTAGAAATGCGGCGATCTTACAGGGGAATTGACACCGGACCCCCAAAAGCTGCAGAAATCAAAACACTGCGATCAACCTCTTAAAAGTCAACGAAGCAGCTGGACTTGATGGCATACCAGCCGAGTTCCTGAAAGCCGATCCCGACACAACGGCCTGTATACTGCTACCACTAATACAGGCTATATGGGAAGATGAAAAATACCCCAGGGACTGGAAGGATGGAGTTATTGTTAAGATACAATAAAATATACTTCCTGGCGTGGTATTACCGTTTTGTTTGTTTTCCTGAAAATAATGGCAACTATCATTCTCGAACGGATAAAGGACAGGATCGAAAATACGCTCAAGAGGCATCAAGCGGGCTTTTGTAGTGGTCGGTCCTGTGTCGATCACATGAACACCCTGCGTATAATACTTGAACAGTCAACCGAGTTTACGTCACCGCTCTACCTTATGTTCGTAGACTTTGGGAAGGAAGGCCTTTGACCAAGTTAACCGAGAATGGATCCGTAAATCTTTAGATAGGAGAGAGATTGCCCCGAAGATTGTTGCTGTTATAAATGTTATAAATATAAATGCCGCAAGATGCTTCGTTCTACATAATGTACAGCTTTTCGACTCTTTTGAGTAGGACAAGGGGATATTCTGTCGCCAATCTTGTTTTTATTGGCGATAGATGATGTACTGACTGCCGCCGTAGGTAAACCTGAGAGACATGGTATCCAATGGAGACCGTTTGAGAGGCTAGGCCATCTGGATTATGCGATACGATACGATATCTGTTTCCTGGCGAGTACCAACAGCGGAATGAAGGAGATGTGCTGCAAAAGAGATGGCTGGTCTTAACATAAATTGCAACAAGACCAAAATCATATGCTCACTGGCCGCTCAGCACATCAGAGACCGACGCCCATTGAGGAGGTCAAACAATTTAACTATCTAGGCAGTTTTGTATCGTCCAATGGTGGAACTGATCTGGATGTTAATAGCAGAATAAGTATAGCCCGCAGTGCCTTTGGAATGTTGTCTTCAGTATGGAACTCCAGTCAAATATACCTACGCACCAAGTTAAGGCTCTTCGAATCGAATGTCAAATTGGTACTGCTGTATGCCTGTGAAACCTGGAAAGTCTCTATCTCCATCTCGAGAAGATTATAGGCATATGTAAACCGCTGCCTTCGATACATTCTTAAGATCCGATGGCCGCAAGTGATATCGAACCAAGAATTGTGGCGCATAACGGGTCAACAATTTTTGAATGTCGAAATTAGACACGTTGAGGAGACCAAGCGGTGTTGAAGGACTCATATATACATATATAGTTGTCACTTATCACTTATAATCAGTCGTCAGGAGAGTGACAAAGCTCAGAGGTCAATGCGGACTACAGGGGGCTTATTCCCAAATGCGCGGCGAATTGCTTTTCATGGCGGATTTGTATTTTTGTATTTCCAAAAGCGATTTGATCGAATCAAAAGCGATAGCTGTATATAGGTGACGGATTGCTGGCGGATTGTTTGCGGATAAAAAATAAACTAAATTCCTATGGCGGGAAAAATCTGTCAAAGTGTTGGAAAAATACATGGAAAATTGGAACTCAGAATGGAGAAACTGGAAAGCACTGGAAATATCACTTTCGCCCTCGTTCGCATTTAAGAATAACCAAAAACGAAGACGGTCGAAATTGAGGTATCGCTTTCAATACGATCCGCCGCGCATTTGGGAATAACCCCTCAGAAATTATTGTCATTCTGTGGGAACGTATCAGTAAAGTTTGCATCGACAATTGTATATGCGTTGCAGCGATGAAAAGGGAACAAACCCCATTCTTGGCTAGTGAATTTTTGACGAGCTTCAAAGTCTCCTTTCACTATGATCATAGACACAACAAACAGCTGGCTGTCATGAATTTAATAAGGACTACCACTTACCGGCACTCCTATAGCCCCTATCACAAGCATTGGACTACATTTTGAGGCAGAAATGGAGTATCCTTCTTACGCAATTCCATTGTCGACAATCGGCTTTACTTTACTGCGATAAATCCCACCAAATATAGGACAATAATTTCCTGACTTCAAATAGTATCTTCTTCACTTTAATAGAATGTAAATGCGAACTACTCACTAACATGCAATCACAACAACTTGGAAATACAAAACTCTATGTCAAGGATTCAATCTCCGGCAGCTTAAGCATAACAAATGCATGTGTGTGTGTTCGTTAGGTACGCATTATGTCTATCTGCCATAATATGAAATAAAGGAATGCCATGAATATAAAGAAAACATTCTCTAATGATTGCCAAGACAACAACTGTCTTTGCAACAAAATATTCTCAGAATAAATATATTGTCCTTGGCAAAGGATCCAATCTCTTGTACGTACAATTTTGCTGGTATTGAAGTATTTCATTGAATTTCTTTTGTGTTATAATAAATTTAATAGATACCCCATACAAAAATCTGTTTCCAATCCGATGGACTTTCTGTGACAACACACCCCTGCCCCTTATATGCAATGTCAGATTAATTTTGACAAATGAAAGATGCGAACGTTTTGTGAATTGTTGTTATATGTTTTGACAATTGACAATCTTTGGGCGTAGCTAATGAATTTGTTTTCATTTGAAATTGAAAATTTAAAGTAAATTTGTTGCCGCTTTCAGTGGGTGTATGCGTATGGTGTACTGTATATGCGCGTATGAGGTTACATTTAATAGCATCAAAAAGGACGAACATGATTTGAATAATTCATTTGGGAAAATATTGTGTTTTTTTTTATAATGTAACTTTTTAGCGAAGGAATGGGTGACGGCAACAACAAAGATTTATGTGCGCGCCTCCTTTCCTTGCGTTGTTTGTTTTTTTTTTTTTTTTTTTTTGGCAAACACACGTGAATGGTACAATTTCGTTGAGATTTGCGAGGCACAAACAATACGGTGGCATGGCGGTCGGGATGATGTTGATAAATGCTCCTTAGAATGGTTTGGCTCAAAGTGGCAGTTAAATTAGGTAAAATAAATGAAATGATGATGATGATGATGAGATTGGAATAATGTTTTCTTTTTGTTGTTTTGAAAAAATAATTTAGGCACTTGGGTTAAATTTTGAGAAGAGACATTTTTCATGCATGACTGAACCATGTAGGTATTTTAGATATAATAGGGTTGGAGTAAAGGGATTTCGGATATTTTTGTACTTTTCCACGTTGCTATGCATAGACAGGTGACTAGATTCGATACTCTTTCTAAGGCAGTATTTTATTTCGGTCATTCTTACCGTTTACTATCAGTTAACGAAGCTTCGTTCCTTAGAAAACGATTAAAATCTAACCAGAGATCCCTTACTTTGAGCTCATTCGGCTAACTTCATTAACTATGTCCTTTTTCCGCATCCTATAATGTGGATTAAATCCTACTACGAAGACGTACATTAAAACTTTCTATTTAGTTTCATGGTTACTGACCCCTTTAAAGTTTTCGCTGGTGTACCTCAGGGTAACCATCTTTCTCCCTTAATATTTCCTCTGATATTAAATGACGTTTTGCAATATAAATCTATGTTCATGAACGTATTCAGGTACTATTTTCGTCGGCTGACTATTCCACTGCAATATGACTTGAATACATTTTCAACGTGGTATATGCCAACCGAATTTTTTCGAATGTTAAAAAGTGGCAGGCTTTAGCATACACTGAAAGGTGTTGTCAACTATATACATTAATTGACCATTGATCAAAATAACTTCATGTTATAGGCCACGGCCACTGGTCTAAGTGAGTTATTCCCAAATTAATGAATTTCGGGGAGTAACAACCTTTCTTACCGACTCTCAGTTACTTTAGCATTGCTGGCGATGCGAGTTGATATCCAACTGACGATCCCTTATTTTTTCTGCTGATGAGAGGTTATTTTGGGCTTTGTCTGCCTAAATTCAATGAATGAACCCTTAGGGCAAAAATAGCTCTCAGCACCGCTTATGTCAACTTCCGGGAAAGGCGAACCTATAACGATTCAACAGCGCCCCGAGATGCTTGCAGATGTATGTTAGTTCTGTACTTAAATTGCTGCAAATTGTATACTTCTGGAAATATATCCCCAGGAAGCGAGTTCCAAAGTTTGCTTGTCCTGTAACAGAAGGAGTTTTGAAAAATTGATGTCCTCGCGGTTGTCAGGTGTACTATATGGTCATGAGCATTAGCAGCCTGTCTTGGTGGGGCGCCCAAAAGTTGCATTTCGAGGGATAATGTCTGCTATAGTTGAGCGTTTTTAACAATGCATACCACGGATAGGAGTTGGTTGTAATGCTGGCTGCGATCACGTACCTAGTGCTCAACAATTTTGAAATAAAACTTCTTATAGTTCCTTGAGCAGTACTCCGATGAAACGGGAGGCAACTCGGGTAGAATGATACATGGGAGAATGAAATTCTTATGTCTGGACAGTAATTAAACACTGCAATGAAACGAAAAAGCGACAGGAAACGGGAGGCAGATCTTGTAGAATGAGACATGGAAGAGTGAAATGCATGTGTCTCGTATCTCGTTGGAACGTAATTAAGTACTGCAATGGAACGAAAAAGCGACAGGAAACGGGGAGAGTGTTTAAGAGAGTTTTTTGATCTAGGGTGAGCAGAGCACCCTCATTTTAACTATATTTATCTAGCGCAGTAGCGCAGTGGTTAGTGCGCCGGACTACTGTGCGAGGGATCCCAGGTTCAATCCCCGGAAAAACACAAACTACATCTTAAGGTTTTTTCTACTGCGCCACCTCTCGCGACGTCTGACAAATATCCGAGAGAGAGAGAGCCGTTCGGACTCGGCATAAAATTGTAGGTCCCTTCCATTCGTCCCAAAAATAGAAACTCACACAAACGAATGGTTGCGAGAAGCTAGGCCTTGGGTGTCTACCGCCTGTTGCGCCGCCTATTTATTTTTTTGTATCTAGCTTTATTAAGTTACATTTCTATGGCCTGGGCTCACCTATTTTTTTAAATTGTGGATCATGTAGAGTGGATTTGGGAAGTACCTACTTCAAGTCTTTTAATTTCGCATGAATTTTATTTTACCCCTATATGAACGTATTTTGATGGGCAACATGAAAACCTGTATCGTCTCCAAACTCTTGACAGATTGTCATTACTACTAACTAGAACTTTACTTTACTTTTACTTTTGGAGGTGCTTACATTCCGGGGTGAACCACGGCTTCAACCAGCCAACTCGGTTCCTAGCTAGCTGCCTCCAGTTACGCACACCAAGTTGGTTGAAGTCGCCATCCAATTGTGCGCGCCACATAAGTTTGGGTCTCCTCTGCTACGTTGTTCCTCAGGGGTGGTCTCAAAGACTTGGGCTGGTGCGTTGCTGTTCATACGCTCCACGTGCCCCAGCCATTTCAGCCGTTGTATCTTCAGCTCTTTGACCCGGTCAACGTCGCTGTAGAGCCCATAAAACTGGTCATTAAATCTTCTCCTCCACACTCCTTCGATACAAACTGGACCGCATATCGTCCGAAGAATCTTTCTCTCAAAACATTCCAAGAGGTTTTCATCCGATTTCAGCAGGACCGGGATGATTAGGGTCTTATCTATACCTCCTTGGTTTCATGAGAGAGGGTTTTACTTCTTAGATGCCTTCTTAGCCCGAAGAAACAGCGATCGGCAAGGGTGATTCTTCGTTTTATCTCTGCGCTGATGTCATTTTGCGAGGTGATAGTGGAGCGCAGGTAGTCAAAGTCTCTAACTACTTCGAAGTTATATATCTGTCCATCGTGACGTATTGTCCGAGTCGTCGATGCTGAGACTTCTTTCTCGTTGACAGCATATACAGTCGAGAACGGCTAAGTGGAAAACGGATAAGTGGAAAAATCGCCTAAGTGGAACGCGTTTCAATACCCCTATACAAATTTGTTCGTATAAGTGCAAAACGGATAAGTGCAAATTTCTTATAAGTGCACAATTTTTCGAACCACGGACTGAAGTTTTATACTGTTTTTAAAACGGATAAGTGCAAATGTAAAATATATTTTTTTTTACATTTTTACATACCTACAATCTGCAAATTGCAGGTGACAACACTTATCGTTATCATATATCTATGAACATAATATATGCATCAATGGCATATCGCTCTTCCAGTCCGACTGACATTAATGTCGTTTTCCACTGGATTCACTCGGTAATTCACTCATTCAAGAAAACTGTTTCTGGTCGAACCCACTCATGTATTGGTGAAATGGCAAAATTTCATCTATAACTGCGGTGCATAAATTGCAAGTGTAAGTGCTACTTGAGTGAATTCTGACATGAAATCGAGACGGGGATCATCCGAAGAGTATTCTTTGTGTCAATGGAACGGGTTCAGAAAAGATATTTTGATTCTGGACGATCCGGGACGCTTATTTTTGCCCAATGGAAAACGATGTAGCTAACAGAAGTAAGTATTTCAAACTAATTTCTATAATTGCACATATGTCGTTTTCCATTGGGCTTTTCAGATTTTACTAAATGCTTTGTCATAATCAATGAAAGGTAATCGCTGAAAAACTATTTGAATTATGCAATCAGATCACTTTTGTTGTGTAAATCTTTAAGGCCTGTTATGAGACTTATGTCGTTTTCCATTGGTTTCACTCTAGGATTCATTCATTATGATATCCAATGGAACAAGAAAACTGCTTCTGCTCGACTACACTCACGTATTGGTGAAACGTCAAAAATTACTGCATGGCAGCCATGCCAACTGGCTTGTATAAAATACATAAAATCCATTTGTGTAAGTGCTTCTCGAGTGGATTCTGGGGCCAGATTATGTAAGACGAAAATGATCAAACGCTTTCGTTTCGACTATAGCAGTCTCTGTCTATTGCCACAGATATGATAGAGACAGGTTTAGTGAAAACGAAAGCGGTTTTCGTTTCGTTTTTTACAGAATCCCACCCCTGACTTCAAATCGAGAAGCGAAATTCTCTCCTCAGAATCAACAGAAGAGTATTTTTTGCGCCAGTTTCAGAAGTGATTTTCTTGATTCCGGACGCTCCCGGACGCTTCTTTTTGCCCAATGGAAAACGACATTATTTTCCATTGGACACATCAGATTTTTATTTCAGATGAGTTATTTGACAGTACATCAGCTGTGCAAATTGTTTTCGTTTGTCGATGGAAGCATACGAACTTCATATGGATAATCATACCGACGAAGATGACAGCAATTGCTCCCAAATTAAGACCATGTCCATTATTTACCTTTTCGTTCTGAATAATTGCTTTTCAAGAGGCGTTTAGTAATTGTGTTTTGAAAACACATTCTGAATGACGTATAAAACAGCTGTGCAGGTTATATTGGTATTAGTGAGAGTATGTATGTGTAAATCTCGAAAAATATAGAGATCTGCAGAAAGTGATTCGGAACAAAACAAATATTGATTTTTTTCCCATGGAACATAAAAAGTGATCTAGATAAAAAAGTGTTCTTTTTGTTCCAATGGAAAACCACATTAAATATGTAGTGACATGTGAGCTTGAAATTATACACCTTATAAGTGCAAAAATTGTGCATTTACGGGTAAGTGCAAAAATGTGCACTTACGGATAAGTGCAAAGACCGTATAAGTGCACACAAAGTTGAGGTCCGGACGTTGTGCACTTATCCGTTCTCGACGTACTTCGTTTTGTCCTCATTTACAGCCAGACCGATCTTCGCCGACTCCATTTCAATACTTTCAAATTCGCCACTGACAGCTCGCTGCGATCTTCCGATAATGTCAATATCATCAGCATATACAAGCAGTTGAACTGACTTCTGAAAAATTGTACCTAACTAGAACTAGAACTACAAGTTCGAAATATGACATATGAGAGGCTATACAGAACTCAGAGGATAGTGTGATTAAGTTGATTGAAATATGTACCAAAAGTCACTCAAATAAAATGCACTTTGGCGGCAAATAACTAAGCAAAACTGGTGTATGAATATGGCCCAACATTGTAGAGTTCAATTACAAAACATTAGTCGGAATTGTCTTCTCGCACGTCATTATTCCCATACCCCAGATGCACACTCATGCATCAAGCAATTGACTTTAACAGCAAAATTTAGAAATGACATCAAAGATACATCTATCCGCCCTGCAGTATATGTATCTACTTAAAGACAACAACAGCGGTATATTCAATTTCTGTGACTTATGAACTCATTACTCCAATTAAACAGCAAGACACAAACTTTCTCAACTCATCATCGTTATCTCATCCGTCAGGCTTGAACTTAAACCTTTATTCAGCTTTAGATGCAAACTGCCTTCTAGGGTCTTGTCGCTCCCCCCCGGTAAGTACACAAACCCGTGACAATGTCTCAATAATAATTTAGCCGACAGCAAAAGATCCAGTGGAATACAGGCAGAAAACATCAAAACGCATGACAAACAAAGGCAATCGTCTGTTTATCTAAACAGAGATACGCAACGTGTCCATGAATAATGTGACTTCCCAGTAGCGGCCCCTTGGGCACACATAAAGTAACTTCTCCTCCACCCACCAGGCCGCCACTTGACATTGCATGGTATACATTATAGAACAAAGCAACTCTCCACCCAACTATGCGCCGGGAAATTAATAAATTCCCGCTTTTGCCACACAGAACAGAAACAGAACAATGTGCAACCAGCGAAGAACCAGAACACGGTCTCGATCCACTTCTAAAAGTAAAGATTCAAGTACCCTACACGCTATGTACGAGTCTATGTATTTAGAGTGTCATCACCACACATCTTGGAACTGTGAGGCATATTAATTATAAACTTTCGCGATACACATAGAATAACATTTTTCGGTGAAATTACTTTATTACTATTGTAGGTGTATAGGTATAGCAATTTGTTACCGGTGTTGAAATAGTATCTCGAACTTTAATGAAAAAAAACTATATCCAAGCGTAAAAGCTATTATTTCCGATTCGGTGAAGAACGTTTCATTTCCAAGTTAAGGTTCTGGTTTTGAGCACACGACACAGGAATCACGCCAAACCGTCGAATAGCTCATCGGACCATGAAGTTGATTGGTTGCTGTGTGGTAGGGTTATGCGGATTGCAGTAGACTGTATCTACGAACTAAAAAAAAAAAGACAAACAGACTGAATGTATAAATTGGAAAATAAAAATATTAAGCCGTAGGTATAGAGCAATTAGATATTGGATCTTTTTTTTTTTGGATGTCTGTAAAACACAAAATTGGAAAATGGTCAATGGCAAGATATTTTTTATTTAGACAAAGGTACGTATACATAATCCAGTTGATGTCTTATGTATCGTGTAATTATGGTCTGTTGACTTTGATTGTCGTAGTATATACACTTATGTGAGTATAGCCGGCAATTATAGAACGTTTAAAAAATGTCGCCATATATAATTATATTTAGAAAAAGACGTTGACTTGACATCTCAAAATGATGGAGAATTTTTCGAGACCTTACAGAAATATGCAAATCTACTCGACTACACACCAAACTTTAAACCTTTAAAAAAATCTAATCTTGCTCACAGAATTGAATATTATTCTAATTCCCTCGCTCTAGTCATTTGGCGTTTCAATGTCAACTGATTGGAGTAAACTCGCAGCGATCATTCAGTCAATAGTGCTGCAACAAATATCTAGACCAATTATTTGGTAAGTTTGCGAATTTTAATTTTTCGGCCATTTAAGTCATGTTCAATAAGCCAGGTCGTATTTCCCGACAATTTTATTCGCTTCGAGATTCCGATATATCGGACTTTAGCAAGGGCGGAAAATAAATTTAGCGATTCAAACTAAAAACATCTATTAAAATTTAAATTTCATTAAAAGATATTCATAATGGCTACAATTTTTTCCTCTACAAATAAATAGTATTTTTCAGAAAAAAAAAAATTGTAAACGTCGGCAAAAAACGAAAAAACGTCTGAAATTTAATACACTCAGAGGAAAAACGAGCTAAAATCAAGAATATCAGTGTCAGATCAAGCTCGTTCGTTGACGAAAGTATGGTAATCTCGGAAAATCTTATTTCAAGTACGAAAATCTTATTTTGAGCTCGTTTTTTCAAGACCAAACAATCTTACTTCAATCCTGTTTCGGGATTGATTTAAGCTCGAAAATTCTTAAAACAAGACCAAAAAATCTTACTTCAATCCTGTTTCGGGATTGATTTAAGCTCGAAAATTCTGAAATCAAGACCAAAAAATCGTACTTCAATCCTGTTTCGGGATTGATTTAAGAATGTGGTTCTTACATTATGCGATGTCTGAAAAAAATGTATTTTGGGTATTCAAGATGTTTCGGGATTGATTTAAGAATGTGGTTCTTACATTATGCGATGTCTGAAAAAAATGTATTTTGGGTATTCAAGATCTAAACCTAAGATCTTAATTACCTACCATCTTATAATATATCATCACATCATTCATTCACATTTCACATCAGTAGATATCATAGGTAATAATATTAAATGTTCAATGTTGCCTTATGAGAATTCACTCAGTAAGTGAGTGTGAATTTTAGGAACGAATAGAAATCAAAATAAAGTACATGCGCATGCAGTTTAAGTATTGTTGCGCTTGTTTCAATCATGAACAAGCTTGAAATAAGATTGTTTCGGCTTATTTCAAGAACAAAAAAACTAACTCAAGAGCTCATTTGTGTTTCATAATGTCCTCTTTTAAGATTGTTTCGGCTTATTTCAAGAACAATTGGTGTCATATTAAGATTTAGCACGTAAGAATGAAAAAATCTAAAATCAAGCTTGAGCATACTTGATTTTAGCTTGCGATTTTTCTCTGAGTGTAGAAATCGTCTGAAAATAAATAGAAATTATCAGAAAATCAGATATTGGAAACGCCTGAAACAATTTTTAAAACGTCTGAAAACAAATAGTAATCGTCTGAAAAATGTAAAAATCGTCTGAAAAAATAAAAATAGTAGGGGATGTGATCTTCGACTCTATATATTGAAAACATTATCATAAGTTTGAGTAAAAGCGAATATTCATAGATGAATTTTGAGAATCGGTGTTGCAGTCTTTAAATCTTTAAAATATAATATAGTTTAGTTGAAGGGGTATCGCGGGGTATTGAGAGGTGGCGAATATCGAACATCTTGTCTTTGACGAAATTAAAAAAAAAAAAAAAAATGTAGGTGCCAATTTAAACAGTTTTTCTGGCAAGATTATATTTTTTTTCTGACAAAAATAATGCTGTTGATTTATTTAGATTATCAGACGAAATTTCAAGTTTTTCAGTCGAATATTTAAAAAAAAGCTGACAAAAACTAGCAGATGAATATGAACAAATTAGAAGATGATAATAATTTCTTTTCAGACGAAAATGTTTTAACCTATTCATAATCTTAACATATCTCGAAAACCACCGAACCGATTGAGCTTAAATTTTCAGACAGTATTAAATTGGATTTCCACACTTCAATTGATTAACAAAGTTTGACAGCTCTCGTTTTTTTCATTGAACAACACCACTGTCAGTTCATTTCCACCTAAGTATGTCAATATTATTGGCAAAAAAACGTTTGTAAGTTCATTGACAGTCAAGAATCTAGTTTAGTAAATCTGACAGCTCTCTAACTTCATGTTGCTGAGTTTTCATTGGGTCGAACTCACGTGAACAGTTTTCTCAGTTGACGTTTATGTCCACAACACCGACAAATCAAGTCAAGAATTTCTCAACTTACTACTAAATTGACATCTTTTTGTGCCAAAATATAATCATAGAACTCAGTTTTGACATCATTGCCAAACATACTAAATATATTGTTGCTGATTTAGGTTTTCTCAGAGCATTTTGGGATAAATATTATCTTATTGCACTTGGAAATTTTTTATTCTCTGGATTGATACCTAATACCACGGAAGTCGGTGACTTAACTTAAGGGACTATTTAAGTGAAGTTTATCGTTAAACCTCCACTGTGAAAACCAAATTTGTGTTAATCCTAAGTTTATCCTTGGATCGGCACTTAAGCTCGCAGTGTGAAATCGAGTATAAAAGTTATTTCCACTTGCGCTGCCAATTTGCAATTGACATCTAATTGTCAATGTACATAAAAGAAATAAAATTTAATTTTTTTAAAACCAAATGAACAACTTTAAAAAAGAAAAGAATCATTTTCGCTTCTTGTATTTTGTTGATGGAATCTGCAGGCAGTTGACGAAAAAAGCCGAAAATTTGGAAAATATGCAAAATGCAAAATGTTTAGTGAATATTATGAAATCTATAAAACTGCATTTCAAAGTGTAAAATATTCATTCATAAAAAAAGGCACATTTATGCGAAAAGGGGTGGGACCTGTAAAAAGATTGGCCTACCTTATACCTATATCAAAATATGTCCTGTCCATTCATTGACAAACATGATGCCAATTCATTTTCACTGTCAATAATTAAAGACAAAGTGACATTTTGTCATTTTGTTTGACAATTCAGCTATTTTCACTTGTCCTGTGAATTATTTGTCAGTTATTGACAAGCACTATTTTGTGCTATTTCCACTTGCAAATTTTCTAATCAGCAAAAAATCAATTGTCAGTTTTAAAACGACAAGTTGAAAACCTAGCATTAGCTATTGGCCCTGCAGTTTTGCCAAAATTCCTCAAAGGGGCGTGGCACTTTTCCTCCATAGTTGGAAAGTAGTCCGTCGATTGAGTTGAAACGTAAACAAATTGTTTGGTATTAAGAAAGAAGTCCACGTAACTCTAAAGATTTCAAGTTTTAGACGGTCATTGACTGTTAAAAATGCCAAATGGGGCATTTCCAATAAAAAAAAAATACAAAACTTATTTCTCGACACTCATGGGAACTAAAGTTGTAAAAGTTGGAGCATTAAGTTATTGGCGATGACTCCTTTTAAGGGGGTCCTTTTCTTAACTCACGATTCCCGAACCGTTCGTCGTATCAATTTGAAACTTTGTAAAGCATCCCGACTTCTGTCGCCTTTGAATATGCTTATCGATTCATCCAACTCCACCGTACGTACTCCAAAGATATACAAACAAAATTCTGTAAGAATGGGGCATATGCGCATACTGCAGTAGTACACATCCTCACGATCTTTCTTGCTTACATAATTATGTTGCATAGTACCTATAGGAAGATCTGGACGGTACTGGATCATCATATTGGTGGATTTTTCAGATAATAAATATGTTTCGTAATGTAGATAATGACTCAGTCTTCTATAGTATGATCTGTGCAGCGCTTCACTTAAAAATATTGATCATATAATTTTTGACCTGTTTTCTCCAATACGGTGTTAGACATATTTTTCAGAGATACTAACTGCTCCGTAGTTAATTTCTTAGGTAGGTTTCCTGCGCGATATATAAATATAAGAGAGAGAGAGAGAACAAGCTGACTGTGAAGGAAGCTCTTTTTACCAAATCCTGAGGGCTGTGCGAGCGAAACCGCAGGCAAAAGCTAGTATTATATTTCTATGCATCGTTACCATGTTTTAATATGTATTTTTGAGAGAAAGAGCAAACCGTGATTCAAAAAGGAATGCAGTGAAATCATCTCAGCAGAGAATTCAAGGAATCTCAGCCACATAAAAGATCTAATTTTGAAAATCTCCAAAAAATAGAAAGGTAGAATCAGGCTATAGAGGCGGCAAAGACTTTTTGTAACGTACAATTCACTAACAAACATAATCTTTTCACGCCCCTTCTGGTAACTTCAGTTGCTCTTCCGTTTATGGTAAATGAAGACATATAGTTAGCATCAAAGAAGGTGAACACCAATGCTCCTAAAAGTTTTCTTGAGGGTCTTGAAACTAGTCCAAAAAACCAACAATCTGTAAAAAGTTTGATATGGAAATAATAATTAAAATAATTCGATATCGAGTCGCCGACTAAGAAGTTTCACTTCAAAAATAAAAAATAGTTAGCCCAACAGGTCCGTAAGGCACCCTAGGCCTAGTTCTTCAAAACCATTCGTTTCGACCGGAATCTTAAAGAGTTGGATTGTAAAAATGTATAACCGGACACAAAAACTGGTCACCAGAACTTGCACCTTTGTTAGGCTGTTCAAGATGTCGTGCCCACAGTTCACTATATTTTATAGAGCCGGAGGTTGCTCAAGCGTTTCCCACTTCGTTCGAGACACTTGGCATTCTTCTCTAAGGCAAGGCGCTCACTGACGTGGAGTGGCCGTAAAGTGGCCATGGAGTTGTGACCAAGTGACAGGTGGTGTTGGATTCGTGTAGCAATAAAATGGTTGCGAAGTGGTATTAAAGTGATTTAACGGCCATTGAAGTGTCAAACAACGTATGCTGCATCATTTCTTAAAAGGTTGTCCTATGTTAATTCTTGGTCGTCTCGCATGTTTTTAGTTTCTGGGTAAGCAAAAATATGCAGTTGTAGTGCCAAAATCTACAATATGATGCCTCTATAATGAATTATGCGATGCCTCTACAAATCCACGTCGCCCCCACCCACATGCCACTTGTCCATTAAATTAAACACTACCAATGATTCTACGGTCAGACAATGTCTGCTTAGATACTCCGACTTCCAAATCATTTTGCTCATGCCAGTGCTGTGCTGTAAGGATTCAGGATATTTCAACCGCTGCCAATTTATTAGCGTTTCCATGGCTTTATAGAAATAATGGATAAAAATCGATATTTTATATGCAATTAGTTTTAGTTTGATGGCATTTTTCTCCCCCGTCGGACGGTTCATTCGGACTGACTAACTTTTAAATTGTATTCTCTATCGACGAATGTAGGTATATGCCGCCCTAAAAAACCTTCATCAATCGACTAATAATTTATTTATTCAATCGAGAAATTAGGTCACATTCCTATTACTCTATCACTGTGGTCATTATTCATCGATAATGTTCCACTCATTGAACCTCGCCAAAGTTGAATTACTACGTAGTGAATTCTGAATCTCAATTTCCTAGAGAATTTTATTAATTTTCAATTTATCAGCACAATTTACACAGAGCACGCAATACTACCCAAACCCCCCCCCCCCCCCTCCGCTGTGTCGGCTCATTTCAAGTGTAAATTTTGAATATTAAATAATTTATTTAGAAGCATTCAACTGAAACCCAAAATATTCATCACTCCCTGTCTCTGGTGTAGTAGAATTACAAATATGAAACAGAAAATGATACCGCACCCTGTCCCCCTGTCATCAATTCAATTCCATTAATGTATACTCAATTTAGTAAAGACTATGACGGAACTGAAAGGTGTTGAAGTTCCGCATAACCCTCCACCAACTACATCCCCTATCTAAAAAAAAAAATGTATAGTCACTACGAATCCCATTCAGGAGTCAAGTGGTAAATTTAAGTAAATATTTGAGTAGAGGATGGAAAATGTTCCCACGAGGGGTTGGCGCGTGTTATAGATGGTAATGGTTTCAAAAGCTCGAACTCCGATTTAAATTACCGCACCCCAACCCGAAACCCTTTCGCCGATGTGAACACATTAAATTCGAGGAAATGGTTCCGTATTTCCCCCCAGCGGCTGTTGGTTGTTGTTGATGTAGTGCGGTCCGTCCCTAGGACATTGCGTTTACTTGTTTGCTTTCGAACATCGATACAGTTCCATTGCGCGCTCTGTGTGTATACACTCAACACTGTGTTATGTACGCGTATTTGTTTGTGAGAAAGTTCTGCCATTATTTCTACGGGAAAATAATAGAAAATCGATGATACTCGCATAATTTGCACTATATTGAGGATTTTCCCCCTGAGCCATCACGGGGAATGGCTACACAAAATGCCTGCTGGCCAAGACCCAAATCTCGCATTAATCCCAATTTCAATGAGGAATACCCAAGTGGATGTGTGTGAACGGATAACATGGGAAAGTACATGCTAAAGTAGCTTAACCCATAGAGAAGAAGTCAAAAAGTTTGAAAATGTCCTCCTATTCCTTATCCTTATGTCGAAGTGTAAAATCGTTTGACCACATATCGGTTTGGGATGGACTTTGGGTCGATATATTGTGGGGGGTGTATTTCAAGTGAAATTTTATCAAAATTGATTTTCAGTAACTAAGAATGAATGTGGAAAACTTTCTGACAGATAAAATTGGAACGTTTTGACAGCTTGCGGATTAGACTTTCATTATTGAATGTGGTTCGGTAGTGTGTTGGGTGGTTCATCAGTTAAAATACTCTCGAGAGGTGGGGTTTTGATTGATTGCGAGGAAAGTGATTGAACATGCAAGGAAGTGAGTGCAATATAAACTTTGAAACACTAAATTTCAAAACTGAAAGAAGGAAGATTTATGTCGTGTGAAGGAAGAGCCACACTGTCAGTTGGCTTGAAACTTGTTAACCATTAGCAAATATCATAGTTTAATTGAGTGCAATCTACGAATACTTATAGGGGTTTCAATGACGATGAATGACATCAACCAATACTGTATCTTTTTCCAGCACAACTGGTGGTATATCGCAAATAAAAAAAAAACAATTTTGGTCTCCAAGGAGTCATGTGTCACATAAACCAGTGACGTTGTGTAGCACCGCAGGATATATTACAATTTTCAGCAGGCGTCACACTTGCAAAAGCGTAAAGGCCAATTGACAGTTCAATTTCTAGAAATTACTTTTTCGCAAAATGTTAACGTATATGACGCGTGATACTGGAAAACACGCGGTGCAACATGCCGTTTGGAAGTAGTTCCTCCGAGCTATTTCAAGGTTAGGTTAGGTTGAAGTGGCTGCCGACAAAAGGCCGACACACTTAGACCAATTAGGTCCCTTGTGATACCACATGAATCTATTAAATTTCATCCTACTCGTTGAACCAGTTTGAGCTTCTGATGAAGCAAAGGAGACTACGAATGTCTAGGTTTGTTAGATCGTTTAGATCATTGTAGTAGGAGGCTCCCAAATGGAGTTTCCGTTTTCGGGAGAGTGCCGGACAAGTGCAGAGGAAGTGCTGAATGGTTTCCTCCTCCTCTTCGTCCAAGCAGCTTCTACAAAAATCGTTTGAGAGTACGCCAAGCCTTATTGCATGCCTACCTATAAGGCAGTGTCCCGTAATGACACCTATTGTAGCGCCGATATGCCTCCTGTCAAGAGAAATCAAATTCTTAGAACGTTTGAGATCTAGCTTTGGCCAGATCTGTTTTGTCACTAGACATGTCGTGCCACATGTCCACCTAAGGTTTGTTCTTTGGATGGCATCCTGCTTTATTATAAGTTTACACGTAGCGATTGAGATACCTAAAGTACCTTTGCTTGGTACTATAGGTAGTGTAGTTCCCAGCTTGGCAAGTTCGTCAGCCTTACAGTTACCCGGAATGTCTCTATGCCCCGGCACCCAGCAGAGGTGAATGTTGAACCGCTCCGACATCTCTCTGAGAGACGTGCGACAGTCTAGGGCTGTATTAGAGTTAATAGAGGCTGATTCCAGGCACTTAATTACAGCCTGACTATCCGAGAAGATGCGGATATCTTTAGCGGATATCACGTTTTCTTTTAGCCAGGATAAGACTTCCTTTATTGCCATTATTTCCGCCTGAAAAACGCTACATTGATCTGGGAGACGGAAGGAGAGACTGAGGTTTAGTCTATCAGAGAAAACACCACCTCCTACACCATCGGACGTTTTCGATCCATCTGTGAAGAATTGAACCGCATTATCATCAAAGAACGTCCCATCCTCCCAGAATGACCTATTGGGGATGGAGACTTGGAAGTTTTTATCAAACTGTAGTTGTGGTATGGTGTAGTCGATGTTTTTCGGGAGAGTCTTAAATGTATTTAAGATTGCAGCATGGCCAGTTGGTTTGCTGGTCCACTGTGAAATCGCTTTCAAACGAACTGCTGAAGATGCTGCCGTTTGTTTGCTGAGAGCTATTTCAAACATGTACCGGATTTCGGCAAGGAGACGCGCTATCATGCGACTTTTTCCATCTTGTACTGGAGCAGGTAGAGGTGTCAACAAGGAAGGCACTATCTTCAACATGTCCGTTCAGCTGCTGGGGTATGCGGACGATATTGACATCATCGGTCGCTCCCAACCTGCCGTGATGGAAGCGTTCACGGCGATTGAAGAACAGTCGAAATCCGTTGGTCTTGAAGTAAGTAAGGACAAGACTAAGTACATGCTATCAACAAGCAAACAGGGATCTTTACACCGCCTAGAACAAAACTTAAAAAACTATTAAGTGATAGTAACAATTTCGGGGTAGTTAGTTAAGGAGTTCACCTATGTATACCTCGGAATAAACATGAACTCCACGAATGTCACCCTAGTGGAAATCCGGTGAAGAATTACCCTAGGAAACCGTTGCTACTTCGGTTTGGCAAAACAACTGGGTTCAAAACTCCTAACTCGAATGACGAAAAATGTGCTCTACAAAACCCTTATCCTGCCAGTTCTGCTTAATGGCGCCGAGTGCTGGATGATAAGCAAGAAGGTAGAGCTGATACTGTGCTCCTTCGAAAGAAAAGTACTTGGGTGGATTTTCGGTCCTGTGCCTATGTACGAGGAGGGCGAATGGAGGAGAAGATACAGCCGCGAACTCTATGAGCTGTACCAAAATGTGGATGTAGTGGATAAAAGCCAAAACACGTCGACTACATTGGCTCGGCCACATCGAACAAATGGACAATAATGCTTCAGCTAAGAGGATCGATCTTCGAATCCCAGCCCCCAGGTTGGAGAAGACAAGGAAGACGGGTTGGGGTTGAAATACTGTATGGTCAAAATTCGTAAGAAAGTGTAAGAAAGTGCGCACTTTTTTACATTATCAAAACGATTTTTTTTAAATACAGAGTTTTATTCATACAGAATTTTGAAATGCAGAATTATGGCCCGCTCCCAAGGAAGACTGAACCTTCGTTTCAAAGACCAAGACATCGCGGATGCCTGAGCGCTTGGTCTGGACAAATGGAAGTAGCGTACCCGTGATCGTAGAGGATGGATGGCTGCAGTGTCTCAGGCAGGGACTTTTTACGGATCGGGAGCCCGATAAGTAAGTAAAGGTTTTCAGAATCATTTGTTGTTCCTCTGCTGCTTGTTTGTTGCGCTGCTAGACTATGAAATACTACGGTACACAAAAGCTTACAATATCGCAGTCTTCACATCTTTTATGTGAGTCAATAATTCGGGCCTAATTCTGGTGGTAATTCGTAATAGATAACTAGAAGCTTTATCTGATTCAAATCGAGAAAGGATGGGGCATTTACCATTCTCTCGGATGAAGCTTAGAACTATTACTGAATGTAATAGAAATTTAACTAATAAGTTATTACTACAATGTGGACCGAACCTGGAAGTAGGTATTGCTTTCCTATCCTGGGCCTCAATAAGCCATTTTAGTTTGCCAAGTTCTTAGATTAAATTGCCTGAGGTTTCATTTCATTTGTGCGCGCTTGGTCTTTTCCCTACGAGTGGGACTGGGAATCAAAATCTAAAATTCAAATCAAGGAAAACACCATTTAGTGTCACCCTTTAGAGTCAAAGAAGTAGTCATTCATAAACATCTTTTGGATTGTCTTAAATAGAGCAATGTGACCAGTAGTGATGTATAAACGTGTTTGCGTTTGATTGGCATTGAAAAAGCATCAGGAAGGCCTATACCAAATCGGGCTAAGCGATATGATTAACATAGATGTCAGAAATAGTCCAATGTAGCAATAGCTGCCTTCCTCCTCTGCCTCTCATTTGGTCGCACGCCCAAGAGTATACCAGAAAGCCACTGAGAACAATGGTGTACCACAAGGGTCGATAATATCAGCATTGCTTTTTGCGCCATGATGTCTTTTGTGCAACATTGACGTAATAGAGTCGTGAAATATTAAAGTCTGCCTTTTTCGCACTGTATAATTGACCTACTGACACTGACAGTAATAGAACCCAGAAGTTGAAGAAAAACCTTTGGAACAGAATATAAATAAGCGAAAACAAAATTGCTGAGCTTGCAGAGCTCTTCCTGTTCAAAGAGTTAATTTATCTAGAAAATATTGCCAATTTACGGGCCGTTCAATGAAAATACTCCTCAGTAAAGTGAAGCAAAGTAAAATCTTCAGCTCTGTGTTCTTCTTGACACTTTTAAGATTCAAACTAAAAGCATTTATCCCAAGAAGAATTGCCTTTAAAAATAAATAAATATGTGGCGCAACAGGCGGTAGACACCCTAGGCCTAGCTTGTCGCAATCATTCGTTTGTGTGAGTTCCTATTTTTGGGTTGAATGGAAGGGACCTACAATTTTATGCCGAGTCCGAACGGCTGAATTGAGAATCTTTTTCAGGACGGTCATAGTCATACTCTCGACTTGTCAGACGTTTTGTTTTTCCGGGGATCGAACCTGGGATCCCTCGCACAGTAGTCCAGCAACCTAACCACTGCGCTACTGCGCCCACAGAATTCCCTTTGGAGAAGGTAAACTCTGAGCACTAGAGCACTCTGAGGAAATTTATAGTTCCATGTTGATACCTTTTAGATTCTTCATGATCCTCGTAGTTAACTGCGTTCGGCATCATTCACTTTCAGCGATCGTTTATTACGCGAACTGAATTTAACACAAAGTCGAGACATACACCCAAAATAACCATTTGTCAGAACCTTATCACAAATCGTTGCATATTTGCAGGCTGATTTGGAGCAAATTCTTCTGTTTTGTATTTTTTACCATTCATTTACTTTATTCTCCTTTGTTTTGTTTAACTTTAACTGATATAAATGTTTAATGAATGCAGGTCTAAAGAACCAGCACAGTATAAGACACATCGCAATAAAATTGCTGATATTGACACTATGAATATGGCCTTAGTATAGTCAGAAGGGTATAGGAAAAAACTATTTTGCAGATGAACTTTAAAAAATGTATAAATATTTTTCTCACAAACAATTTGAAGGGCATAAAGAACCTTCATTGCATATTGACAGTAAAAAAAATATCCCAATTAAATGGCCACAGGGGCTTTTCATCCCCGAGGGTAATTTCAAGTGTATAGCACGTTTCCCCAGTCCCCGAGACATTTTGTTTTGCGGGCATTTTGCCCATAAAGATTTATGAAATGGGATTAGAGGAGTCACATGCCTAATCCTTGGTTACACACAAGCTAAAGAGTTGACATGTCGTCGTATATATCTATCGTTTTATTTCCAGCACATGCCAGTTATGTGTCATTGCGGTGTAATATTATCCCGCTGGTCACTGAGACTGTTATATCCTTATTTTATATGCTCCTCTACCCCCGCACCTATACTATCTTGTGTAATTCTGTTTGGTTATAACGTATATTTTTTTATGGTATCATCTGCACAATCCACTTAATAGATAATACCGCTGAACCATTCCAGCTGTACAACTACTACGTACTACCAACTATACTCAACTAATAATCCAATTTCGTGGTAATTGGGTCCACTCTGCACGATGGTATATTTTTGGCAAAAAAAAAAACAGTTCCTTGGAAAAATTGGCCATAATGCCAAATGATGTGCTGACCATCAATGGGATACTGACTCGCCTCTGCCATGCTGTGTGATCGAAAATATATCCTTTTACTATTCCATGCACACACAAAACCTATTCATTTCATAATCATTTCATTTTCGTGGGGGGGTGGTTCGTTCCTCTTTGCTAACGGCTTAATGAACCGTTCTGTTGTCGAAAAAGAAAAGAAGAAGAAGAAGATATAATAAGAAAACGAATTTCGATTGTGTGTGAGGGACTGAGGGCTATGTACACAAAGGTGGTAATGATGCCACCACCCCCAAAAGGACGACCGACTCAATAAGACGGAATAAAAATCATTACAATTCCTTTTCAGTTTTGTGATTTTCCTCGAAGCTGCTGCCAGCAGCCAAATAGCGGCGGGAGGGCTGTAGAATTTCCACAATCACAAGAGTAATCAAGGAGCGAGAAATTTCCTTCGCTTTGAATGCCAAAAATAGTGTCTCCTTGTGGCTCATTTCGCATCGATGCAACGGTACACGGAACGGGATGATGATGTTGATAATGCTGAAGTTGGGAGTAGTTGTTAAATCGGTGCTGCAACCCAATCCGGGTGCGAAGGCATGGGAGGGCAAAAGGATAATAACTGAGATTTTCTGCTTTTATCTTGTCTGCGTATTGTTCAACTTGGAGGAGGAAAGTAAATTCAAAAGGATCCAGTTGGTGGAAGAATGCCATGCAGCACAACTTAAGACAGAGCGTAAAAGAAAAACTCGAGTAATGTTTGTGAAGACAATCCTTACCCCTCGTGGAATATGAAACATTTATTTTAATTTCTTTGATGCATTTCTTCGGTTGCGGGAGTGGATGCCATGCAATCTTGTGCCAGGATCTGGAACTTGTTTTTTTCTTTGCTTGTCGCGAAAGATGAAATATCTTTAATGGTGCAACTGTGGCTTGCATTTTGAAAATGGTTTCCTTCTTGGAAGGGAATCCTGTTGTGCTTATAGTGCTCCTGGGTGCGAGTGATTGAGCATTTGTGCTTGTGTTTGCGGTCATGGTTATTATTGTGATTATAACTACTTTTTGTTGAAATGTAATCATTGTGAAACGTTTGAGTTGTGAAAAGGGATAACGAGGAATCGATGATAGAACTTAAAGGATGTCGTATACATAAAGTGGAAGTGTTCTATGGAATAATTGGATGGAAGCAGTTGGCAGTTTTCAAGAAAGCAAAGCAAAATCGTGTCTGACAGGAGGGACTATAAATACAATTGCAGTATGAATGCGGTAATAGAAGAAGCAGGAAAAGGGTGTCGCAACATTTCTTTTGAATTTTTTTTATTCTGAACGGATACACGGAATCATACTGCTTCTTTGTTGCAGCATCACTTGAAGCGCTCTGAATCATTTCGCAACTTTTCCAACCACGTCTACCTTAACTCCGCAGTACAGTCTGCAGTGGTCGCTTCGCTACATGCCGATGTACTGGGTTTAACAGGGGTTTGCTAAACCCCTGATTCGATAGCAAATGCAAATTAGCATACATATAGCCAAATAGCCAAAAGAACTCGGCCTATCAATCAATGCTGCCAAAGCCAGAGCTGCTGCGAGAGCTACCCGCGGTTGTGAAAGAACTTCTCTGAAGGGATAAGAAAAGGATATATTGGGAAATATTTATAAGCTCTACCAGAAATATTTCCCAAGTAGACAAGGTCCGAACGGAAGTCCGTGCGTCCATGGTCCATCTAAGTATATGTAATGTCACCCAACCTGTTGATAAACTATATTCTTTTGATTCTTTTCAGAGGAGTTAAAGATAGACTGATTAGTCCTAATTGCAGCAGTGACTTTTTTTTTAAAGTGGGCACAGTGGGTCAGTGGTTAGTGTGCTGGTTTTATCACCGGAAAAACACAAATTACATAAAGAGGCCACATCTCGCGAAGGTCTGAAAAAAATCCGAAATTATAATTGTCCTGAAAAAAGCTTCTCAATTCAGCCTTCCAGACTCGGCATTAAAATGCGGATTCCTCCCATTCGTCCAAAAAAAAAACTCACACAATCGAATGGTTGTGAGAATCTAGGCCTACATAGTGTGGCTTAAAGGACCTGTTGCTCCAACAACTTATTTATAGAGTTTGTTTAAAAGTACCTAGAGATGGTTTGCCATTTTGTTTCAATTATTTTTCGCTCAGAACCAAGAGGGCTAGTTTATGTTGGCGTAATTTTTTGGTAAAAATTTGTATGAACTGGATGTAGGCTAAACTTATTTGTTTGTCTTGCTTAGGCACCTTATCGCCTCAACCGATTTTCGTGAAACTATGCACAAGGTTAGCTTGCGATACGGAGACGGATATAGATTACATTTTATTACGATCGGAAAAGTAGTTTTCATGAAAAAAAATAATTTTCGACTTCGACTTCTATGTTAAGTCTATTCGAGTGAACGTTTTTCTTGGCTGTGATAAATATAAGGCCGGAGGAGAAGCGATTGAGTGGGAGAAAAGTGTTCACATGTACCTATTTTTGAAGCGACCAAATGCGAGTCTCTCGCAAGCATCTCGTATGGTTCTGGCACACAAACTCGAGTGAGTAGATGCGAGAAGTTTCAGAGTATGAAATAAAACAACAACAACAACTTCTGAAGAGGAGTCCATCTGGTCTCGTCAAGGAAAACCATATCGCAGTAAAGCTGGGGCCAGATTATGTAAGGCGAAAACGATCGAAAGCTATCGTTTCGACCATAGCAGTCTCTGTCTATTGCCACAGATGTGATAGAGACAGGTTTAGTGAAAACGAAAGCGGTTTTCGTTTCGTTTTTTACCAAATCCCACCCCTGCTGTCGCATCTTCCACTGCTTTACGTCCATCGCTTCTCGCCTCGCTTCCTGCCTCTATTCTTGTATCGCTTTCTCACGCCACTGTGCCCGCGGACCTAGTGTTCACATTCAAGAAAAAAATGTACGCATAAGAAAAAAATGGCGTTGAAGAAAACTTCTTCATTAAGCGCTCGAATGTCTAAGGCTGGCCCGGCACGGAATGTAAGCGCCATCGAAATAAAGGACAGAAAATACATCAATTTAGATATAAATATATTTCTCTTAAGCCCCTTCAACACCCTTTAATTGATTGGGTAGCGTTCATGTTCAGATGCCATACAATAGCTAACCTTTCTATGTAATGCAAAGTGTATCAAGTTTGTATGCAATCTTTTTAATTTTCCTTAAATCAAATAGCTGACCAAACAACGACCTTGTTAGCCACATGCAGCTTTAGCGAAAGATGTTCATATACAAATCTATTCCAAATTTTCTATACTTGTGAATTTCCAGGAAGTGTACCAACTTTTGGTGTACAACATCATTTGCAACATCATTCACTAAATAAAAAAAAAAAAAACAGTCCAAACAAACTTTTTAACAATCAGCGAAAATTAGTAGCACGAAACTCATCACAGTTACTTCACGCTCTGTCATCTTCACGGTCTGATATTTTTTTTTTATACATCCACCATCATGTTGGCAATATGTCTTTCTCTAATTTTCCATTCCAATCGCAGTTGAATCAAAGAAAACAGAGAGAAAAAAATCAAAAACAACGGACAACACCATGTGGATTAGAACTCACTTTCCCCAAAGTCCCCATGGTCGGCAACAAGTAAGCGCAATTAGTTCACCACCCCTTCCTCCCGTGTCCAGTCGGAGACCATTGTAACTCAAGTCCGACATTGTGCGGGTGGTTGGGGTTGCTGTGTGAATTAATCACTCTTCGGCCACTATATGAGTGCTTAGCGAGCCGGTTCATCCATATATAGGGGCATGTTATAAAGGGAATGATGTAGGTTAATCACCACCCCCGGTGGCTACTTACAGTTGTTGCATCCACCACAATAAGATACTCACGAGAGTAATAAACTTTCAATAATGTGTAGCGCTGGTATTTCTGGGGGAGGCCGATGAAATATTTTGGTCATAAAGTTCCCACTCCCATCGGTATTACGAAACCCGAAAAGTATAGACCCACGAAAGGGGGGAGTGATACCTCATTCGGCAAACTTTCTGCGTTTTCGAATGGCAACGATTCACTAATCGTCTCGGTTACACGCTCCACTTGAGATTATTGCTGCTAATGTTGCAAAATAGAATTTCTCCCAAGCAAATTACCCAGAGATACGAACGAGTACCAGCAAATGGATACTCTCCTTCTTCTTTTTTTATGGAATGAGGGAGGGTATATGTGTGTAAACATCTACGACTTCCTGTTTGCCATTTGACAACGGATACCGAACACATCGTTGTCGTTGGCAGTGGCAGTGAATCGATAGCAAAATTGGTTCATTTAGCAAGAGTCGCACATGAGTAAGCAGCAGAAGTAGCAGCAGTAGCAGCCCCCACCACCACCCACTAACACAGAAAAGTCCAAGTACGCTATAGAGATAGAGGGCTATACTGTAAGTATCTTTAGGGTTGACACCCGTCGTCATCGTTGGCTATGTCGTATGGAAGTGAAAATCGATAAAGATTTTCCGGTGCCTACACCTTTGGGTGGTACGTGGCACAGTAGTGCTGAAGAGTCTCGTCATCGATTCACATTACGACACCGATAATTCTTCGGCTCATTAAT
This sequence comes from Cheilosia scutellata, assembly GCA_955612985.1. Lineage (NCBI taxonomy): Eukaryota > Metazoa > Arthropoda > Insecta > Diptera > Syrphidae > Cheilosia > Cheilosia scutellata. The sequence goes on from OY015312.1 coordinate 118,652,294, forward strand.
CGAGAGCTTGTGTGTCGAAACGGTCTCCGAATCGAATCGAAGGTGGATAAATCTATATACAGAGGAAGCTATATCCAGGTCTCTATGGAAGGTTTTGCAATTTGGCACGGTAGAACGGGCAGGCGACTGTAGTTTCCGTTTGCAATACCAGGGACAAACGTAAATCATAGTGAGGTGTATGACCGATGGGATATAATAAAGCTTAGCATTCTATATATCGGCACATGGTTGTGTGGTGGAGGGTTTGAGACTTTCTAGGTTACATGAGGTAACAAATTGACTTACAAGCATTCGACTGACATACATTTGAGCCTATGGTGATTATCGGAAATTTTAGGAGTAGGTACTACCTACAACCATTTGCTCGGGAAGATGTTTCTTGGGGTAGATAACTGATGATATTGGATACACTAAAGGGCTGACATTTAGTTTGATTAAATCCAAGGATTTGATTGTTCTTTGGTGCTTGATTTTGTGATTTACGATTTACGAGCACAGAGTCGTAAAAGTATACCTGCAGTAGTCAATTTTTCATTTAATTCAATTAAGGATTTGGGTCCAAGGTTTCAAAAGGTAGGTACCTACTGTCTGTGACATGCAAGCTGGCGCTATTGTGATTTCTGTTTTGTTAAACAAGTCTTCAGAGGGGTGGGGGCGAATTTGCATTTCGTCATTTATTTTGTCCAGCATGTGGATTTTGGTTGTTGTACCTTTGTCAGAGGGTGAGGGGGATTTCGGCTTACTTACAACAAGAAGAGTCAACAAATTTAATTGGTTTCTCCCCAAGAGCAACAATGGGTAGATATTATAGAGATTATAAACAGCTGTGGAACTAATGAAAATGCGACTTTAAAGCGCACATTGGAAGCTTATTCAGAACATCAGTATTAGACTGTGTTATGGGATTACATTATGTGCAACACTTGTACTTTTAGGCCCTTGCAGTGCTCTCCATATCTGTTCCATATACCTATTCCCCAATGTCAGAAACGTATTGTGGAGAATGGATTATCCAGTCTTTAGGCATTCGCAGAGAAGAATTTCTCGATGTCTCGTCCTCGTCTGCGCAAAGCCGTCAAAAACCGTTTTTGGACAGTCACATATTTTTATTTATGATTTCAAAAGCCTTTTCCGCATATTTCACAAAAGATTAATCGCGGGAGGGGATTTTAATGCCAAGAATAAATATTGGAGATCTTTATCAACAAATACTAGATGCAGAGAACTATATGAAAGTATTCAAGAAGATGGCGCTTAATATCACTTAACGGGAAAACCAACCTACAGGAATAAGACCCCAAATCTTGTCGATTTCTTTATATCTAAAAACATATCTTCAAAAAAATAAATGTAGAAGAAGGGCCTGATCTTCAATTAGATAATACTTCTTACACTTGGCGATAAAATAATAATAAAAGAACAAAGCCCAACACTAGTTAATAGACTTCGACTGATTGGAACTACATCAGACAGAAGTTCAATCAGAATACCAACTAGAAGAAGCATTGCAAATATTTACATTGAATATACAAAAAGCTGCATAGGCTGCAACTCCCAAAACAACAAACAATGATTAAACAAAACCTTTATCCTTGAGAAGTCTGTGAAATTATAGCAAAAAAGAGGAAAGCTAGAAAACGTTGGCAACAGACAAGGGCGCCAAGCGACAAAACCATACTGAGCAATTTAAATAATAAACTCAACATAAGAGAAGAAGATATAGAGATAGACCATTGTTATTTGTTATGTTAAAAAAATAAAAAAAAGTAAGAATATCAGCAATATCAGAGCGCCAGGCAATATTTCATCTGAGGATCACACCAACATTCTTGTTATTAAATTGACTCGCCGACAAACGAAGGAAAACATAATGAGAGCAAAAAGAAACGTTAAACTCACTGCGAAGTATTTTGGTGAGCGTTGTGATAATACCAACATCTATATGAATGACAGTTTGACTCCGTATGTACGAGAACTATTCAATGCAACCAAGAAGATAAAAGTGACGAAGAACTACAAATATATCTCTGGTGCCAGGTAGAAAGGGGTTAAGTCAGAAATAGTAGTTTTCCGCAAAATGGGATTGAAGATTAAACATTTTTTTGGATATCCAGATATTCTTTTTTCAAAAAAGTAATGATGCAAAACAATTATGAAAATGGTCATCTGTAATAACGTTATAGGCTGTTGACCAAAAAATAAGTGCTTACCAGATTTTCTGATGACTTAACTCCTTAAAGCCATTCGATTTTTTGTTACCTGTTAAAATTAAGTTTTTTCTAAGGACTTAAGTCAAGAAAACAAATCTTTGTTTACATTAAGAATTCAATTTAATTCATTAAGGAAATTTGAAAACATTAAATTAATTAAAGTAAATAATAAATAATTAGGTATCATATTCAATTTTTATATTTGGTCATTTTCTTCTTCCAATAAATCGGGGTCGTTATCCGGTGCCTCCTCTGAAGTTGCCAAATTTTTATAAAAATCATGAAAAAGAGGTGGAACCAAGGTAAGTAGTGATAACAAATCCCGTTTTTTCTCAGCGGATATTGGATTCAACTGGTTGTATTTCCTTTTCAGCGAATCTTGCAGATTTCTAGATTTTCCCCGTCTCAGAAAGCTTAAAACTTTAAACTCGTCTGAATCCTTTAACGAATTTTTGTACTTGACTAAACCTTTCTCCTTATACTGTAGCCATTGTACATTGTGCCAGGAGAACAGTTCCCCAGCCTCATTTTTTTTTCGGGACACTAAAACTGTCTTAAGTAAAGCGGCAAAATCTAAAAATTCGTCCTGCTGCATTTCATGCACCCTAAATTGTTTTTTTATGCCTGTGATCCGTACTAATTGGTACCAATCATGCGGGTGGTATACAGGTGTTTGCATTTTTTTTTTTTGCTTCTCAATCATGGAGTGATCTATATCACACTCCATGTGAGTATGTCCTGGCACCAAAAATTTATGGTTTATTACCTAAAGAACAATAAAATAAATATATTATCTATCTATCTATCTATCTATCTATCTATCTTACCAAATGGGGGAATTCTATTTGGGCTATTACAAACATTGCAGCCACATGACTGTTTTTATTCTGCCCCCCACATGTGTCGGAATAGAACGTGACTTCAGAAACAGTGTCTGGTAAGCTTTTCAAATGCTGGTATAAGCATGAAGCAATTTCGTTGCCTCCTCTGGCAGCTTGACCTTCATGCCACATGTAGTTCATCGATTCTCCGCTAGCATTGTCGTGAACAGTCAAGTTGTAAGTCCACAGCTGTCTTTTATAGAAAGCTACCGAAGAACCTATGAATGGTGTTGGTAAACATTGCTGCAGGTCGAAGCTGAAGCATTTGGCTGAGGGATTGTTTTGAGCCTCTCGCTTGTCAATACTCTTTGCGTCATATGCTGCATTTGCTTGCTCCTGATGAAATTTTAGGTCATTTTCTGCACTTTGTTTTTCTTCCTGATCACCTGAGTTTGTAGCAACTTGCAGCCTCATTTGAAGAGTATCACATTTGAAGCAGGTGTCTATGTGCGGTTTTTTAAAAGCAAGTTTTAGCTCGTGGAACTCTCGTTCATAAAGAGTCCGGCCCACAGGATTGTCTCGTCCTTCTTTATACATATCGTACATTATACGCAAATTCAAATGAGATGGAAGATATTTTTTATCATTTGTTCGTCTTGTATAATGACTTTCGTATGAGGGAAACGATTTTATGTGAGCTCGGACTTCATTTATGTCTTCCTCACTTCTTTTGTTAGCGGTAGCATTCTTACCTCTTTTATCATCTAAAGTTATTCCGGATGTATTAAGTCCTTTATTTTTAATTGAGGTTGCAATAAATTTCGGAGTTTCGTCCAAAGTCTTACAAAAACAATCTTTGCAAACAGAAACTCTCTTTCCATTAACTTCCAAAAAATACTCATATGTTACCTGTCTGTCTTTCAAACTACCAGGTTTTCTCTTACGAGTAACCAATTTTCCTCTTGAATTTATGAGACTTGCAATAAATGCAACCCTTTTGTTGTGGGATCGCAGTGACCAGTACTCATCAAATATTTTTCTTCGTGTATCTTCACTAAGGAAAGACGAACATTTTTTCCTGCACTGTCTTAAGCTTTGTAATGCCCTCGCTTTTACCACCTTTCCGCTAACATTAATATAGCTCTGTCCACTATTTAACAGTTCTGTCCTTTTCTTCCTTACAGCCCTAGCCCATTTTTTTACGTTATTTTCTACCAAATTACCTCGATTTTCTGTATTTTCTAGTCCGGTATCTTCGTTTACTGTCACTGATCCAGTTGCAGCTTCCATTATATCTTCGTCACTACTAACTTCTCCTGCTTCTGGAACGAAATCTTTATCTTTGACGTTGTCATCGGAACTGAAGTCCATTTCCGTGTCGCTCTCATCAGAATCAAAAATACTTGGCATATCCGGAGGCAAAGATGGAGCTGGCGAAGATTGACGAGAACAAATCCTTCCTATCGCAGGAATACGCTGTGTCGTTTCTATGAAATTGTTATTAAAAATTGTATAGTAATAAAATGCTATTACATTATGCAAAATTAATAGGTACTTACCACTAACGACACGGTTTCCAGATCGCGCTAAAGCAAGTTGCAGTATATATTTACTTCTTGTACTCATTTTTGCACAAAAATCGCAGTTGTTTCAATGAGAACTTGTTGATAATAAACTGAATTCACACAACAAATGAAAACATAAAGCGCGAAAACATGCGGTTAAGATACCTACCGTTACATGTTTTCTATAGTAGTTGAAAGAGATAGTAAAAACTGTTCCAACTGTCTCAACTGCATATTGCTTACACACTTGCAATGTGTCACAGAAGTTAGTATACACTATTAACAGGTGTAAAACTTGGTAAAGTGTATACTTTCTTTTGCGATAGAGTGCATTTTATTATCATTTCAATAAATGCTGAAATGTCAAAAAGCTGCCTATGGCTGAAAGAGAGAGTAAGAATAATTCTTATGCTTAGGTAAACATTAACCCAATTTGATTTATGTAGTAGCACCGAGAGATTTATGTAAATCTCTTTTGACACGATTTTTCCAATTCTGTTTGGTACTAAAGGCATAAGATGACTTAAACCCTTAGGAGCAACTTAAATATTTCAAAATAAAAAAATAGTATAAATACAAAGGAGTTAAGTCAACTTACGCCCTTAATACCAAACAATTTTAAAAACTTCCTGACTTATACCCTTTGTATAAATTAATTTCTATATGAAGTAGTTACGCTAGACTTATGCCGATAGGACCAAACGAAAGAGAAAAAAAAATTGACTTATATCCAAAAAAAATCCAAAAACGGAATTTTTTGACTTAACCCCTTTCTACCTGACACCAGAGATATATGGGTTAGGAAAAATGTAATATTTTTGCGTAAGAAAGAAGGGGATGATGCAATTCAGGTTAGGTGTTTTGAAAATATTATTAACTTATAAGTTAACTCTTTATATTTATTTAAAATGAATTTTAACTCTTCTAGTAACGTAAAAATAGGTATATCAGAATCCTAATCCAATCTTATTAATACATCAAAATATTCGTAGTATGAGAAAAAATTTTAATTCTTTTGTTGCTCATATTGATTCGTTGAAATTGTTAGCTGATTTTATTATTTTGTCTGAAATCTGGTTGTACGACTGCGAACTATCCAATTACAATATTCCGGGTTATGAATTATATGGCAATTGTAATAACTCGTACAGTGCAGGTGGTGTAGCAGTATTCATAAAAGAACCGGTCAATTGTGAAGAAGTAGTAAAATATAGCCTTAGCAGTGCAGATATCGTTAAAATTACTTACAAACAAATTACTTACAAACAAAACGATGAACTTATTACAATTTTGTGTATCTATCGCTTGCATGAAAATGGCTTGAACAAAAGTGTATTTATTGAGCAGATGGATGAGCTTTTGAAGAATGTAAAATCAAAGAATTTAATTGTTGTAGGAGATATAAACATTGACGTTTTAAGTGATAGCAATGATTCTTACAAATATATGCTTTTAATGTCCTCATATGGTTTAAAATTACTTGTGAACGAACCTACTCGTATAACAGACGAATCTCAAACGTGCATTGATCACATTTTTGTAAGATTTCACAAAGGTTGGTCGCACAAGGTTTCAAGTGAAGTACTTGATTTGAGAATTACATTACTGACCACTGTATGCAAAGACTCGATATAGTTAAAGTTACAGATAATAAAGTAAATAGATACATTCCCTTTCCAGATAAACAGGAAATAAACTTTTTAGAACTAGTGAATGCCCTTAAGTTTGAGTTTTGGGAGCAGGTTTATATAGAAAGTAATCCTTTACTAGCTTATGACGCTTTTTTAAAAATATTAAAAGGACATAAATTACCAATTCAACCAAGATTCAGCCGCGTACAAATAATAAACTCAAACGAATGAAGCCTTGGATAAATGAGGTTTTGCTCAAAATGATAAACGAAAAAAATTCCCTTCGTAAAAAATGTAAAAATAACCCGCAAAACACAAATCTAAAGCGACACTACCATAAACTGAGCCTGTTAGTAAAAAGGAAAATTGCTATTTGTCGAGAAAAATTTTATTCACAAAAGTTCGAGAACTGCAGAGATAATGTAAAGGAGGAATGGAGAGTTGTCAATAGCATTTTAAGTAATGTTAAAAAATGTGAAAGCATTAGTGAAATTCAGGTTGATAATGTTTTAGTAGATAATCCTATGAATATTACAAACGTGTTTAATAGCTATTTTGCTTCTATTGCATCAAATTCCAAACCTGATCCTTCTCAAACCGACTGCAGTTGTGAATTATATTCGGACGTAATTGATTATGCTTTTCAGTTTAATAGCTTTGTTTTTCAACCTTTTTCATCACTAGAAATTTATAAATGCATAATGAATCTTAACAATAAAAACTCGTGTACCTCGGATGGAATAACTAATTGTCTCGTTAAACGTATTGCCTTCTTCATTGTTGATGTTCTATGTTATATCTTTAATATGAGTGTTAATTGTAGTATTTTCCCGTCTGCGTTAAAAGCTGCTGAAGTTATTCCTCTTCATAAAAAAGGTTGTCGAAAATCAATGAGTCACTATAGACCAATATCATTACTTTCAACGTTCTCTAAACTATTTGAAAAAGCAATGAAAAATCGTATTTTATCATTTTTAAACAAGAATAATTACTTATGCTATCAACAGTTTGGATTTCGCGAAGGTAAATCGACAGAAGATGCAATTTTAAAATTATGTAGTGAGATATGCAGTGGTTTAAATTGCAATGCTTGTCCTATCGCCTTATTTATTGACATGACAAAAGCCTTTGATATGGTTAATCATACCATTCTTCTGGACAAACTCTACAAAACTAGATTCAGGGACTCAGTATTAAATTGGTTTAAGTCCTATCTATCAGAAAGAACTCAAAGAGTAAAAATTGACAGAGTTTTTTAGTAATATGTTGCAGTTACGGATTGGTGTGCCTCAAGGTTCAGTTTTAGGCCCTACTTTATTTCTTATTTATATAAACTCTATATTCAAACAAAATTTCAGTAGTAATATAACAGCTTTTGCTGACGATATGGCATTTACATACGTAAACAGTTCAGTGTTCGAGTCGGTGATAAAATTAGAGACTGACGTGCAACTGTTAAGGCAATGGTTTGCAAAACACGAACTAATTGTAAGCGAAAAAACTAAGCTTATGGTTTTCAATTTAAGAAATCCAAGTCTGCTTGAAAGTAATGTCATTTTTCACTCTGCTATTTGTCCGAAACTCTCAATGTCCGCTCATAACTGTGGTAAAGTAAATTTTCATATGGATGTATCCTGTTGTTCTAACTGTTTTAAAATAGAATCTGTTGAATGTTTTAAATATCTGGGAGTATCAATAGGTAAGCATTTGAGTTGGAAAATCCATGCAGCTGACTTGAAAAAGTATATGATGTGTGCGACGCGTAAAATATTTCTGTTACAACCTCATTGTTCTAAAAAACTTCTCACAGCAATTTACTATGGTCTTGTTAACTCAAAACTACAATATGGTTTAACGAGTTGGGGTGGAGCTTACAATAATACAATTGAACCACTTCAAATAGCACAAAAGCATATTGTCAGAATTATTTCGCCTCCTCAAAATTTTACCAATAAAACATTTATATGTTTACAAGGTTCTTAAAGTGTTTTTTATGCGTAGCGGATACAGTTCAATCTTAAGAAATTCAAATGTTTACAGTTAAGAATAAACTGTCAGCAACTAGTTAAAATACCGGTGACAAACAAGACAATTTTTTCCAACTTTTATACTGTTTCAGCACCTACATTGTATAATCGATTACCATACGAAATTAGAATAATTAATATACAAAGCTTGTTTTTAAAAAAAAAAGTGAAACTATGGCTATTCAATATGGATATTTCTCAAGTCAAAAATTTGTTTATGAGCAATATTTAACATGTTTCTTGTATTTATCTTTTTATTTCCGTAAATATACGTTATAGTGTTAATATTTATTTAGTCTTAAATCAATTATGTTTGTTCTTTTTTCTTAGAATTGCTGTTTATAAAACAAATCACAACTATTTGTACTATTTTTTAAATCTTTTGTTTTATGTAAAATCTTAAATTAATTTATTTTGTTCGTTATACTTGTTATAGAAAAACCCCACAGCTATTGTATATTTATTTATCGAATGGGCCATTCGCCTCTAGTCTTTAAAAGGCTATAGAATGTCACCCTATCATTTTATTCCTCAACTTAGTCGAATTTATAATATGTATTAAAGCATCATCCCTGGAATAAAATATACAAATAAAAAAAAAAAAAAAGAATTGAATAATGACTCTTTGAAAACATATCTTACCAGTCTTACAAATGATGCTAGTACCGACTACTCGCTCTGCAAGGCAACGAAGAAACTGAACAGGCCAATAGTTCATATTCCACCAGTAAAAACCAAATAAGGTACCTAAGACACCCTAGGCCTAGCTTCTTACAACAAATTCAAATTCAAATTCAAATCTTTATTTAATAGCCTTTACACAGTAAGATACAATATCTTATTTAGGTGTGCAAGTTTCAGTGAAAAATTCTAGTTCAAAATTAAAAGTATAATGTTATGTATGAGTGGAAAAGTACTTGTTCAATTACAGAAATATAGATTAAATTCAAAAATGCATTTCAAAGAATTGCTAGATAAATAACTACTACATACATATTTATAAATTCCTAAAGATAGACAACAAAAAAATGAAAGAAAAGGAAAGGACTTAAACAACCAATCATCATCATCGAAGTGTTTGCAGGTATTGCTTGAGTTCCACTTTGAACAGCGTTATACAGCTTATCAACCTTATTATGTCGGGGAAGGGAATTCCATAGCCGAATCGCATGAATAAATAATTGTCTTTCAGATACCAAGAATTTGAACGCATAAAATGTATCTTGCTAAAAAGGTAAGGTGGTTGGCGCGTCTGTAGTATATTGTAAAGTAAGATCAACGTTCTCATCTTAAAAAGGTCTTCAAGAGTGATGCCATGAATCGATCTTGAAAAAGAGGAAATGTGGTCATATCTTCTTAGTCCATAAATACACTGCCGCTCAACTGAATAGGTTCAACATTTAAAAAAAAGTAAAACGACAATATCTCTTTAACCAACTTGCCGATTTTAATAAAATCATTTTTTTTATATAGAATAGGTAATCAATTGTTAATGAAACACGAAAGTTTGCGAAAGTTTTATTTATATTTTTATGATTATTTTTCCAAAAACATATCAAAAAAAAAATCCCATTTATTTTGGCTCAACTGAATAGGTTCAAAAACTTAAAATTAAAAAAAAAATTATATAAAGTATTTATTCACAGTTTTGGTTCTTTTGAACATTTAACTACATATTTAAGTATAATTTAGTATGTAGGACTACCTCCTTTGTTCAATATAACTTCATAGATACGATTTGGAAAATACTTATACTATTTTTCAATAATTCCAAGCGAAATTGTTGACCCGGCTTTTTTAATGGCGCCAATTAGGCTTGCAGAATCATCAAATTGTCTCCTGCTTTCATATACTTTATTGTGCAATAGTCCCCAAACGTTCTCAATGATAGTTATGTCCGGGGAGTATGGCAGCCACTCGAGCAATTTTACATTTTGGCCGTTTATCCACCGTTTAACGACCCTGGCAGTAGGTATGAATGGGGCCGTTGTCCATGGAATCCATTCAAAAATATTCGAAAAATTTGGATAAGCATTTTATAGTACAGTTTTGTATACATTCGCGTTCATTTTCGATGTAACAAACTGCAGCTCACAAGTCTCATAATATGATATGTGCGGAACACCGTTATGCCCCTTGCACAGGTGTGGTGGCTACCTAAAACACATTCATCCTTTCGCAGGGAGTGAGTGTAATAGTTGTAGCTATCCGGTCCATCCAGGTTGAACTTCTTTTCATCGGAAAACACGACAGTCTGGCACTCCTTGATCCACGTTATATGCTCTCGAGCAAACTGAAGTCGTGCAGCTGCGCGCACATCATTGAGATGTGTATTTTTTTACGTTCAGTCTCTCCAAATGCTTGGCAATCCGAATATTGCGTTTTCCAGATACCAGACTTGCATTAGCACCGCATTCTTCCCTGATTCTAGCAGCAGAACGTTGGAAATTTGAAGCAGTTCTGATGATAAGTCTTCTGGCTGCTGGTGTTGTCGCGTATTGAGCCCCTCCTTTGATAGTTATTATAGCTTAATTCATTCCGAATAAAGTTACCAACTACATTTTGGCTTCGGGCAATCTTCTAAGCGATTTGACGCTGCTTTAAACCAAATTCGAAGTATCCCTTTATTTGGCCTTTTTCAAAGTCGTTCAATTGCTTTCCGCGACCAGTTTTACAAAAAAAACGGCAGTAATTGATTTCAATTTAAAAAAGCAAAAGAATTGACGTCGTTACATAATCGTTGTAGATCACAAACTAAAGTCATTATCCTTGAACCTATTCTGATGAGCCAAAATAAATGGGAATTTTTTGATATGTTTTTCCAAAAATAATAATAAATATATATGTACGTGTGTTAGAAATCGCAAACTTTCTTATTTCATTAACAATTGATTATTCTATATAAAAAAATTTATTTCATTAAAATCGGAAAGTTGGTTAAAGAGATATTGTCGTTTTACTTTTTTTTTAATGTTGAACCTATTTAGTTGAGCGGCAGTGTATATCTTGCGATACTATTATAGGAGTTTCCGCTTGTGTTCATAATCACAGTTGCCAAAAAGCTCACAACCAAACATCAGAATTGGAATAAGAAGCGTTTTGGCAAGGATTTTTCTTGTCTTCAGAGGTGTGACTCTTTGTGTAGCCCATAGCATGCGAAGACCTCCATAAACCCTGCCCAAAGCAAGTCTAATGTGGTTGTTCCAAGTAAGCGACCGATTAAATGTTATACCAAGATTTTTGGCGGATTCAACATATTCAATAGGGCTACCATTGAGATATATTCTTGGGAAACATAGAGTATCAACCGGCTTCCTTGAAACAACCAAGCACTTTGACTTAGAAGGGTTTAAACGGAGGTGATTAGCACATGACCAGAATAAAATACTTTCCAGATCAGCATTTACTTCACACGCAGCATTTTCTACAAAACCCAACGGAAAACTCTTTCGCACCTGGACATCATTAGCATACATATCAATTGAGGAGTTTACACCACATTTAGGAAGGTCATTTACGTACATAGAGAAGAATAACGGACCCAAAATTGAGCCTTGGGGAACACCTGAACTAAGTGGAAGAAAATCCGATATTGAGTTATTAATCACTACTGCCTGGAATCTTAGACTTAAGTAAATTTGTGGATGCAACCGAAAAGTTAAATTGATTTCGTAGCTTATTACAAAGTACGTTGTGATTTACCATATGTCAAATGCTTTAGAGAAATCGAGCAAGATAAGAAATGAAATTTCATCATTATCTATGGCTTGCCTGATTTCTTCAGTTACGTTTATCATTGCAGTAGTGCAACTATGTTTAGGTCGAAAGCCAGACTGGATTATCGCATAGCAAATTATTATTTTGGAGAAATCTTCGTATCTGAACACTAACAATCCTTTCCAATACTTTAGAAAGAAAAGGTAAATGCACTATGGTTTTTAGGAACTTTTATTATTTTAGCCCGTTTCCAATTAGTGGGAAAAACAAGTCATAAGTATATAATTAAATAAGTATGTTATGTATTCCAATATATGTAGCTATACGGCAAAATGGCCTAAAAAAAAAAAACAAGTAAAAGTGTTATCATCGGCCTGGCCGATGCTTTGATACCCTCCACTGCATAAAAGTCATGCAAAATGTTCGCCATGCCATATTGGCTTGGTATAGGAGTAGGAGGTACCAGAACTACTTGACCGACATAGACAATTTTCAATACCAACCTGACGACGGTAAAAAGAAGTCCTCTCACAAGATTTCATTCGCCTAGATCGATTCGTTTGGACGCTATTGTGCTTTCAACAGACAGAGAGACACATGGGTCTAATAGTGGTTTTGTATGGGAGGTACCAGAACTACTTGACCGACATTGCCCATTTTCAAAACCAACCTGGCGACCATAAAAAGAAGTCCTCTCACAAAATTTCATTCGCCCAGATCGATTCGTTTGGATGCTATCGTGTTTTCAAGAGAGAGAGACACATGGGCCAAAGATTGTTTTTGTATGGGAGGTACCAGAACTACTTGACCGACATAGACCATTTTCAATACCAACCTGAGAACGGTAAAAAGAAGTCGTTTCACAAAATTTCATTTGCCTAGGTCGATTCGTTTAGACGCTATCGTGATTTTAACAGACAGAGAGACACATGGGTCTAATAGTGATTTTGTATGGGGGGTACCAGAACTACTTGACCGACATAGCCCATTTTCAATACCAACCTGACGACGGTAAAAATAAGTCCTCTCACAAAATTTCATTCCCCTAGGTCAATTCGTTTGGACGCTATCGTGCTTTCAACAGACGGACAGACAGACAGACAGACAGACAGACGGACAGACAGACAGACGGACATGGCTAAATCGATTTAGAATGTGATCCTGATTCAGAATATATATACTTTATAGGGTCTCCGGTGAATCCTTCTTGGCGTTACAAATGTAATGACAAAGTGAATATACCTTCCTGTGGAGGGTATAAAAACCATTCGTTTGTGTGAGTTTTTATTAGTGGAACGAATGGAAGGGCCCCCTACATTTTTTCGTCGAGTCCGAAGTCATACAAATAGATACTTTCTTATTTTCTTTTGCATTTAAGTCTTGAGAAAACAAAAGACTTCTAAGCTTCAAATTGCCTCCCAAAAATCCACCAGAATTTCCTCTACTGTAGGTACTCCGAAATATGATCAATCCATGTGAACAGAAAATGTGAAACTTTCACAATTATTAAAAGCCACATTCAATTTTCTGACAGAGTGGAGGCTTATTGGTAGAGCCAATGACATTATGACTTATAAGACAGAACTTTTTGGCCGCAGAACTCAGAGCTCAAGTAAAAAAAGCTTGTAAAATGTTACATATTTTACTTTAGGGATGAAATATCTATACCATTATGGTACTTAGGGTTATAGCAAAATGTTATTGTAAAATGTTACATATTTTACTTTAGGGATGAAATATCTATACCATTATGGTACTTAGGGTTATAGCTGTATGTATCACTGTTTAACCTGTCTGCAAGTCATCACAACTGTCCATACGGTACAATCTGACCTACTTTTCCGCGCAGTTGCTAATATATGTAGGTAATACAAAAAAAAACAAAACCGATAATAAACAACCATCAGCCAACGCCTTTGAATGGGCTGAAAATGTAGGCCGCCTTAATCTTCTCGCATCTTTGAGAATTATATTCTCATTCTTTACATAAAATGGCAGACATATAATCAGTCCACACATCTCTGTCACATTAAAACGAATTATTACAAATCCATAGACCTATATAAACCAGGAAAACAAACCCACATATGCACAGACACATCCTTTCACAATCTTAAATCCATTTTGCCATTATATCTTGTGAGTTTGTGACATCCATCACCAACCAACCCAACCATATTGCCATCCGATGAAATCTGCAAAAACAAAAGATTGGAAAACTCATGACTTAACACAAAACAAAAACAAAAGGCAAAAGCGAAAAACAAACAGACGAACAAAAAAAAAAACACATACAATGCTAAAGAAAATGTTGAAAACCCAATTTGCTCCCACAAAGGACTCAGATTCAGATCGAGAGCAGTAGGATGTACTATAGAACATATATCTTGCTCTTTCGGAAAACATCACGCACCACTCCCAAACCCAATCGCCAACCCAACCCATCAGCATAGTGCCAACAACAACAACAACGACGACATCGAAAGCAGCAACAAGAACAACAGACGTACATTACACTTTGACACAATTTTTCCTTCACACAGGATCTCTCTCCATATATGATGTTTCAACTCTGCTGGTTCTGATGTTATCATCTCTTATGGGAAGGTTACTCTGGCGGCAAGGACGAGCTCTGTTCCAATTTGCCAGTGGTCCTGAAGTTCTGTTTTTCATTTTCTCCTAATGCAACACAATCCCAACGGGAATTGGGGAACGGAAAACAGGCAAAGCAAAAAAAAAAAAAAAAAAAAAAACACAATACAACCGACTGACATAATCGACTGACCAATTTATTGGCAGGATTCGCAATAAAACAAACACACACACAGATAGCAGCCAAAAACTTTTAGTCAGTAGGGAAAAATGCATATATGCATAATACTCTTTCGGGGCACGGACCCATGCCAAAGGGATGCAATCTTAATATAAAAAAAAATCTAAATGAAAATCGAAACTCCATGGATACGCGCTTAGTGATCCTGGAAAATGGACGATTGATGATGACGTAGGGCAGTTTTTCATTATTTCAGTCGTCAACATTTTTGCATGACCAACCGTAGTAAGGCCACGGATCATGATGACTCATACGAAACACTTTTGCGTATATTCTGCCGAAGGATGAGCAACTTTTCCATTTCTATATTGGGTTGGCACTACACACACACTGCTATGAGTACTCGTACCTATGGGTAAATGTAAACTTTGGTTAAAAAAAATGCGAATATGAAAACTTTGTCCATATAACGCGAGGCAGCATTATTCTGCTGTCAGTTAGACGTATTTTTTTATGCTTCCTTTTGAGTTAGCGAAAGGACTCAGCGACCTTTGCTCTATTCAGTTTTAGGTTTTTTCAGATTTTCTATTCGCCATGTAGATAGTTTTACACGCCCCATGTGTGGTTAGGGTGTCAGTTGGCCTACATTAACTGACATCTGACGTTTGATGGTAAAGGGCGAAGGATTGGGCTTTTCTGTTGACGTGATGGCTTATATTTTTTTAAATGTCCCGTCCATTCTAAAGAGTTGCTGTAAAGGGATTTATTTAAGCCTGTACTTCATATGGTAAATTTAATAAAGTACTATGGACCGTTTGCGAAGGAGAATTGATGCTATACATACAGATTTCTGACTAAGTAACTATACGAGCAGTTTCAACTTTTTTCATTGTGTTCACAGCTCATAAGCATTGAAGGCTCTTAGTTTTTAGTTTACTCTGGATACAAGAAATAAATAAAAAGTAATTGTCTAAGGATTGTGAGGTCCACTTTAACTCGATCTAAATAAAACCTCCCGAGGGGCCTGACTTTCGTCATCCCAATTTAGATTGCACCTAGTCGTTCGATTAATCGGGAATTTATTTTTGATTCTTTTTAAAAAATCAGAAGATAAATCTGCCGTTTGTCTTATTTCTATACTTTTTTGATTGAAAATATTATCTACTTTCTTTTGTAAAAAAAATGAAAATTTTTCGCATTTTTCCGGAATTTTCTGATTTTTCCACTAATAATTTTTTAATTTTCCATTCGAAAATCCATTCTGGAACAATTGCACACAAAATTCCATACGAAAAATCAATTTTCGATTTTTCCAATTTCCCGACTTTTCCGGACGGTTTTTCCAAAATTTTCTTTCGTAAAAACCTTCTCCTAGCAATTACGAACAATTGAAAAAAATTTGAGCCAAATCGGTCCAGCCGTTCTCAATTGATGAATTACTATACATTTTTGCTACCATTTTTATATATACATATATAGATAGATATGCCCTCTTTAATTTCTTTGGCAAGTTTTTTAGCTATTACCGGCTGAATATAGGTCTATCTTCTTCACACCTTACTTCGATCACTTAATAGCCTTTATCTTCATAAGGCTTTCGACTTTAGAGTGTATATCGGATAAAACAGAATTAATTTCTCTGTTTATGTTATTGGTACAGGAAGAGTAATAAAACGGATTGGGGACACGATCCCGAAAACCAAAATCCCGAAAATCCAAAATCCCGAAAACCCACAATCCCGAAAAGCCAAAATCCTGCGCAAATTTGCGCAAATTTTTCATTTTATATAATTTTTCGGGATCTCGTTTTCGGGATTCTTTATTTTTTTTGAATCCCAAGTGTTTGTCCATTCCATTTACCGTAATAATGTTTCAGCGCTACACGCTGCAATTCGCAATATGCATTCAATTGTGCTGATCTCATATAGTGTGATAGTTGACCGACTAGTTTTTTATATGTTTTTGTTAATAAGACTTGAACTGTTTTCGTTGTGTTTTATTTATTTGAAGTTTGTTATTTTTATCATTTTGTTAAATAAATTTGGCTTATATTTTTGTTGCTACAATAAAATTTTTAGTTTCACTTTCGGGATTTTGGCCTTTCGGAATTTTAAATTTTCCGGATTATGGATTTTCGGGGTTGTGGGTTTTCGGGATTTTGGGTTTTCGGGATTTCGGGATTTTGGGCTTTCGGGATTCTGTCCGACTCCCTAATAAAACATTTTTCAAATACATTATCTCTGCCTGGACAGATTGTCTGACATAAAATATTTTAAAACAAAATTGATGTAAATAGTCACCAATCAGACGTCAAAAAACGTCATCTGATTATACTTTTAATAAAATTTAATGTGTAACACTACCTTATATATTCTCAGAAGAAACAAATTGTAGTATTATTTATCTTAAAATAAATTAACAAACCGTTCTCATTTTATTATTCCAAAGTGCTTACCTAAAAAGAAAAGAAAGAGAAGATTGATTTTAATATCAAGTTTAAAATGGGAATAAAATTAATTGTAATGAATAATAATATAAACAGTAGTGGTTGTAAAAAAATTACAACAAAACCCTGAAATGAAAAACAGTATTCAGCTTTTCTGACTCGAAGTTTTACTCCAACAGAAAATCAGTTTGTAAGAAAATCTTCTAGAAGGAATAAATGTTAACAATCTACAAAAAACAACCATGCTCAAGAAATGTGCCCATGCAACATCTCATATAATTTTTTGTTGGTTTCTGAATGAATGCATCATTCTTTTGACATTTAATAAAACTACACTCACCGGCACAATTAACCGCCCACCTATATTTAGTGCCACCATCTTTGTTTACGTGAAGTAACGGTTATCACAATGAATGTTTTTTGTCCGTTACCTAAGCAGTTTCTGCAATTTTCCTAGCTCTTATTTGTGTATTAAATGCATTTTCGTAATTCATCCCTAATTTGATGTTCTTAGCGATTTCATTAC
The DNA here is from genome assembly GCA_955612985.1 of Cheilosia scutellata. NCBI lineage: Eukaryota > Metazoa > Arthropoda > Insecta > Diptera > Syrphidae > Cheilosia > Cheilosia scutellata. The sequence continues at coordinate 118,670,010 of OY015312.1, forward strand.
TGTGATCTTAAATCCCTGTTTTCTTTATTTCTGAATATTGGAAAGTGTTTAATTAAAAAGTTTGTGACCCTCTAGGTATTACAAATCAGAAAGAAAAATGTCAGACGCGACTGGAGCAGCTAGGGCCGTAGCCTTAGTGGATCCTGGCTACTGCCAACGTCGGATTGCGGTGACACTTGGTCTGCCTCGAACCACTATAAGGGATGCCATCAGACTGGCATCTGGAGACTGGTTCTTACAAAAGGAGGCCAGGTCAAGGTAGACACCGGTGCACTTCCGCTCGGAACGACCACTTTGTTGTCAATAATGTGCTGAGGGATCGCTTTTGTACAGCTACTAAAGCTTGCACTCGTCCTTCGGAAGTGAGAGATGTTCCAGTTAGGGATCGAACAGTAAGCAGAAGACTGGCAGAGAAAAATCTAGGACCAATTTGCCCAGCTCGGGCCCCAGAACTACTCCCACAACACCGTAGAGCAGGCTTCAGTCTTCTCGAGAATATGCTGAATGGACGATGCATCAGTGGAAGAGCGTACTGTTTTCCAGGTCCAGATGGTAGTCTTTATACACGTTGACGACCATCTGGACCTCTTATGGGTATTTACTTTCGTCTGATAACTGTACGTTCTTCGACTGATGTACGTTTGTATTTTCGATTTCATTATTCCTGTACCTGCCAAATCTAATTTCATTACAATGAGGCCTTGTTTTTCTGTGTAGCCAAATCGTTCATGTGAATGAAAGTCATGCCCGTGACTTTCACACAGCCACGCATCCCTTCCCATAAAAGTCGTTTCGGGCGAGACAGGTCGATTTTAAGTGAGTAGAAAAGAGAAGGGATTTTCAATGTACGCTTCTTTTCTCAACTAACCGACATGTTTTTTTATAACCGACACGACTTTCATGGGAAAGCGTGTGTGGCCCAGCACATAGTGTATCCTTGCACTATGTCTAAATTCAAAATATTACGCGAATTTCTAGACAACGGGACCACAACTTAATGTGTACCTAAGTGAAAATAATTCTCATTTTATGTTGGATTTTGAAATGAAGGAAGAACCAACAAAAAAAAAATACATATAGCTATCTCAAGCAATTGGAAGCATTGCCAGAGTTCAAAAGCTGGTTATGCTAAGATTTTTTCTTAAAAAAAAGGGATTTTTTAGTTTTTTTGAAGGGGGAAAAAAAAATCATTTTGGTGTTAAAAAAATGGGATTTCTTTTCTTAAAACCTGGGAACCCTTGCGGACAAGGGATTTAAATTAAGGAGTTTTCTTCGGATGTTCTTGCGATGTTCGTGTCCATTTTAAGGCCAACGAATAGAAAAATGGGTCAAATTTGAATAAAAGGAGGAACGCCTATATAAACTGTCCGCCTAAGAGAACTGGGGCTCTACTCTGCATTTCGTTTCGAAAGTGACATTTTACGAAACCGAATATTTGGTATTTTATCTATTTCGAAAGCGGAATGAAATCTCCAAATGTCAAAATCATTGATATACGGAAAATCGAAGGGGTTAAAAGACTACGAATTCAAAAGCGAAATGAAAAACAATTTCGAATAGGATTGATGTTAACGAAGACCTCGCTGACATCGCCTGTTGGTCGCAGCAAAATGGTCTTATTTTAAACCCTTTAAAATCGAAGTGCCTTGTGATATCAAAGAAAAAAAGTCGACCTCTCATACTTTCCTCCTATTATCCTGCAGAACAGCCTAGTCACGTATGTCGAAACCGCAAAAAATCTCGGCATGGTGTTTAATCGCACCCTAACATGGAATAACCATATTAATATAGTCGTGGGTAGAACATATGGTATTCTTCAAACTCTCTGGGCAACACAATCCTACACTCCCATAAGAGTACGTACCTACGTTGCTTGCGAAAACGTTGGTTATACCCATCCTGATTTATGGTTGTGAAATATATTCACATTGTGACTCTGTAAGCAAAAGAAGGCTGAATGTAGCATTTAATAGCATAATACGCTATATTTTTGGACTACGTAGATATGACAGAGTATCCAATCTCACTAAAAGTCTGCTCAACATGACTTTTGATAACTTTCTTAAGTATCGGGCCCTAATCTTGCTTTCAAACATCCTCTTAAACCATCAACCACAATATTTATATGAAATGATCACCATGGCATCTTCGCTAAGATCGCGAATGCTAACTCACCCGCGTTATGCCTCCCTCACATCCGAACGTCAATTTTTTGTCTACTCAATCCGCCTTTGGAATTCTCTTCCGCGTTTTATAAGAGAAGTGGACGACTTATCGAGATTGAAGAATAAAATTAAACTTTTCTTTTCCCAGTAATGTAAAGATTCCTGCTACTTATAAAGTTTATGGACTTTTTCTAATTTTTTCTATTTTTTTCTAATCGATTCTCCGTTCTTTTTATTATTTTTTAGTTTATATAATGTAATATCAATTACTGAAATTTTTGTTTAAAGCACTTGAAATTAATTTTTTTTTCTTTTAATAAATAATAAATTTTATAATAAATCTGTGAAACCCTAGCTCTCATAATGTTAAATTTTAGCAAATCACTAAATTATAAGACAACATGTCTTAATGTGATTTTGCATTTCTTGAATAAATAAATAAATAAATAAAAAATATAAAAATTGTGTTTCGGAATAGAGAGTAGGGCCCCTGGTCCGCAAAGCAAAATTTCACTACATTGGCAAGTTAACCAGGAATGAAGTTTATTGTTTATAAGTTTTTATGTTTGAGACCAAATTAAATTCACCCCCATTTGTCTTCAAACATTTTATGCACGAAACGACTGCATTTTAATGCTCATTCTGTAAGCGATAACTACCGATTACATTGCGTTTATTTCCCAGCAGTATCTTATTTACTGCAATGGCGAATGGCCCCAATAAAAAAGGACACGATTCTTATTTAAATATAGCAAAATGCAAAAAGAATGCAACTTAAGCACCATAAAACCACCATTCTCCGCACTTAATCAAGCGGCGATAAAGAACTCTGACATCGCACCGATTCTCCTTGCAAAGGATTAACATAAATCCATAAAAATACGGAAACAGTTAATGAAACAAAAAAATAAATAAAACACTCGCACGAAATACAAATAAGGACCTTACAACATACACCACATAAAAACACGTAAAAGCGATTCACTGCAATGCAATTACAGAAGCACACTTTGCCGTCATATCTCCTTTCAACTATACGCAATATACAATACAATACCAACATTCTGTTGTCCACTTTGTCCAGGATAAAGATTTCTTTGGTAAAGTAAAAAAAATGTACAACATTTACGTCCTTATCCACGACACAACGAAATCCTTTTACATTCCCCAGCGCAGTGTTTAATCCATAAAAGTTTATTGCATCCTTGTGCGCGCTGTAGTACACAACATAGAAAATGCATTCGAATAAAAATGAGGAAATGTATCTCGTATCCTTGGAATTATCCAGATTTTTTTTATTTTTTTTACCACTGTCCCCAAGAAAGAGGATAGCAAACATTATAGGACTAATAAAAAATGTAACCATGCAAAAGGAATGGCAAATGTAATGTCTCTCGCACGTTTAAGGATATTGAGAGGAGGTACCTATAAGGAGTTATTAAATTTTTATTGAGGTCAACCTCCATTGGTCCTATTTGGCCCTCGTGTATAATATGAACAAACGATACAATTGTTAGGTGTTGTGTATATGGTCAGTCTGTGTGCAGTGCATCCTTTTGACCTCTCCGCGCACAGCAACAGCAACGATCAACATTCAACACTGGATTGTTGGTTAAGAGTCAACATCAACAAGCTTCGTATACGCCATAGATAAGCAAATCTCAGTGGAGGATAACCAACAATACAATTCGTCCTTGTGTGGTTGTTTTTTTTTTTTTTTGTCTGACTTTAAGAATTTCGAATCCCTTTGCTTTTCAAAGGAGAACTCTAGTATCCATTGTACAAGGACCAACGACAAAGTTAGGAAAATTCCTATAAAAACTAAACACAAGGATTTTCGTGTTATTTTAATGCAGTAACGTTCACAGTTCGCGCAAGTACATGTATATTGTATATACGTGAGGCCAGGCATCAGCCAAGGATCCATTTCGCACACAATCTGGTGCATTCCAATAAACCATGAATGTTTATGTGTGACCAAGTGCTGGTGGATGAGTTTCCAACTAGAAAGGATATCATTTTTATTTATTTAATTATGTACCAAGAGAAAAGAACAAAACAAAGGAAGACGCAGGAAAAAAACAAATCCAGCCAAATCAAACGACAGCCGGAGGAAGAGCAAGAGAGAGAGAGAAACTATTCTCCATGGTCTTGTTGGTGTTGTCGTCGCTGATGACGATGGAAAGGATTCTCATTATTTTTGTGTTCATTTCGTTTTTGGTCGAGAATGTTGCTTTCAAGTTCTGCCAGAGCTGGCGCTGAGTGTTTTTCGTTATGGTTAGAAAGGATAAATAGTTGAATGGAAATTGGGTTAAATTCTATTTGGAAAGTTTCGCTGTTTGTTTTGTTTATGTTGTTCTTTGTTTTTTTTTTTTTTAGTTTGGGGGTTTTTTTGTGAAGCAGGTCAAATTAATGTATTCTATGGACTTGGTTTCTATATATTTTTGGAGCGCCTTTTCAAAAGAGCAGATTTGTAGTTGAATTCAAAGGCACAAAAGGAGTGCATGGATAAGAAATCACAGTTCACTTTGTCAGCGCCATCAGAGAAGGACTATCTCGCTTAATTTAAAAGGACTTAAGTTTATTTAATTATAAAAAAGAGAAATAGATGAGTATAGTCGCGAGGCTTGTGGATGGATGATGGTGATTTGTCAAATAGAGTACCCAAGATACTACCATCCTTTGGAGTATGGTTTTTTTGAGACAATGTTTATTTTTTTTTGTTGGGTCTTCTCGATTGTGAGATTGTGAAATTATGTCTACTATACAATATGGTATGAGAGTTTTGGGTCATTAAACTTTCAATTTTAAAAATGGTGTCTGTGATAGAAAAAAATGACAGCATAATGCCAATAAAAATATTTCCAAATATGGCCAAAGTCAGTTGTTAAGATACTGAATTACCTTTTACTAATAAAGGGAAACAAGCCCACTTAAGGACCAAAATAGTAGTAGCCATGGCACAATTGCCGTAGATACATTCCATCAAGGAGAAAATATTATAAAGCTACTATTACATGTCAAAATGACGTCAGATTTTGTCTGCGCACACCCTAAGACCGAAATCTGACATCTTATTGACGTCAGCGTGTCCGAAAATGACACCATTTTTAACATGTGTAAAAGGTAGGTAGGTAGAAGCGGCGGTTCATGCTTTTAAACCCAATTAGCACTAAGATGTGCCATTTTGTTATCACGACTCGTGTGACCTACTTTGTAATGATTGTTAAGGATGTGATCCGGTCGATACCTACAACCAGCCTGGAGTTTAGAAAGCGGATAAATCCTGTATCCCTTTGCCCGAGATCTCGCTAAGGTTGCCAATGAGGGTTTTATGGGATACCTAGTTAGGCCAAATGGTCTCCAATTGGTCAATGCCCCGTGATTATTGCCGTGATTCCGGCGATATCTGGGCGGGTGCTGTTTAGTAGGTTCTTTGTTCTATTTTGATCGTAGGTAGGCCATAATCTTCCTTGATGTGACGCAGTTTGTCAATCCCGTCCATTGGACATTGATTTTCTACAGAAAATATGAGTGCATTTGTCCCTTAACCGCTCCTAGCAGAATGTGGAGCCTCGTCGGCCAGCTCATCCGGACACTTATTGCCTGTTATGCCACTGTGCCCTGGAACCCAGAGAAGTGAGACCCTGCAACGTTCGCTCAGACAGGTGAGCTCGTTCCGGCACTCCTGCACCAGTTTGGAGCATATGGTAGCCGAGTCGATGGCTTTGATGGCGGTTTGGCTATTTATAAGGATAGCAATGTTTTGCTTATCCGTTGTGTCACGCCTAGTTATGCATGCAGGTGGCTATACTCTGCATGCATAGCCCTCTCGGATATGGCCAGTAATTACTGATTGCCTCGTGGTGCCTATACTGGCTGTTCTTTGCAGTCTTTTCAGTTTCGTAAGGTTGTAGACTTTGCTCAACGCGGGCCACTTTACTAGTGATCCGTAGGTGAGGATTGGACGCACTTATGCATGTAATGTGTAGCTTAAAAAATCACATGTCAAAAGACAGCAATTAATATAGCATACATATTTATGAACTGTATGCAGAGAATGTCGAATTTTTGCATCCGCGCCAATCACGTCATGTGATATCTTTAACAATATAATTAAAAGAATTGTACGAAACTCACAAGACCAATGTAGCGGCAAATGACAGTCAAACAATATGTTGTCCACAGGGAAAGACACATGAGCACTTTGGATTAAATGCCACAATGGACAAATATAATTTTGGGATTCGTAAAGGCTTTATCTGCCTTGCCTCTGCGGTGAACTCCAGCATCAGCGGTGAGACCGATCGAAGAATAACTTTTGCTAAACGCCGGGATTGGAATTGGAAGGCAATTCAGTAACAAATCCCTCTCCGAGCTACTAGGCCTAGACCACGCACTGAGCGGCAAGCAGCAGAGCGGCAAAACTCTGAGCGGCAAAAAATATTTCAAACATATGAAATTGTATGGTTGTGGCTTGGGGTTGTGGGTGGCCACGCAGTCGCTGAGCGTCGTTTCTGAGCGGCAGAGCGCCGCGGTCGCTCAGCGTTCAATTCTGTTCTATTATTTTAGAGTAGTGCTGATGAGTGATGAGCGGCAAGAAATCATCATGTTTGCTTTTTGGAAATACAAAAATACCAATCCGCCATGAAAAGCGATCCGCCGCGCATTTGGGAATAAGCCCCCTGGTGAAACTGCCGTTGTTAAATATGGTGAAACGTCTTTGTACAAAAAAACAACTTTCAAACGGTCTATTGAGATTTTGGCTGTTCGGTTGGGTAGTTGGACTTTAAAACATTTGTCGCTTCTTTCCAGAACATCATAGGGATCATTTCATTTCGGACGTAAACATGTGTCGCTGAATTTATATTTGGTTGTATGAATCCTCTGATGTCATCATGTTCAGTCGGTGTTGTCGAAACTGTTTTTGCCATGGAACGTTTTAAGCCTTTTACGAAGTCTGATTCGATGTATGTTGCCTGTTGGCAACCAAAAAAACTCGCCTGGAAGTCTCAATGGTGTCCCATATATAGCATTTCGACGGGCGTTGACCTAAAATCTTCGCAGACCAAGCATTATACTGATGGCAAAACTTCGCACTATTCTTGCGTTTGATAGCAACGGATGGCAGCTTTGAGTGTACGATGCCATCGCTCTATCATTCCGTTCTCCTGGGGGTGGTAGGTGGTTGTCTTCAAATGTTTAATCCCAAGAAGATTGAACTTTCAAACTGGCGGCAAAAGTCTGCCGTAATTCGCAAAGGAACTCCAAACCGCGAAATCCATCCAGATACCAGAGCTCTTGACACGGTTTCGACTGTGATATCCGGCAAAGGGAAAGCCTCTGGCCAGGGAGAAAATCTGCCGATGCATCATGTAAGAAGACATCGATTACCTTGCGATGATGGCAGTGGAGTGGACTAACAAGACCAACGCTAATGTGTTCGAATCGACCTTCGGGATGCGCATATGTTGACAACGGTGTACGGTTATGTTTTTGTATTTTACTATATAGATACCTAGAGTTTATATAGGCATTCATGTTTCGGAGATGGCGGCGGCGTCCAGTTGGACGAGGACCTCAATGAAAGTAGTGTGTGCAAGTCCAGCTAGTGAGGGATCATCGAGCTTACTACCAGACGCATGTTGGATAAGTAAAATCCTTTTCATAGTATAGCCAGAATCCAGAAACCAGTAAAATTGTTATCATAGGCCTGGCCGATGCTATGATACCCTCCACTGCATACAAGTCCTGAAAAATGTTAGGCATGTGCGCTAGTACGTATATCTACACAGCACAAGGGTCTATAATGGGACATAGCCCATTTTCATTACCAACCTGACTACGGTAAAAAGAAGTCCTCTCACAAAATGTCATCCTCGTAGGTCGATTCGTTTGGACGCTATCGTGTTTTTATATCTGATGATCTGTCTGTTTCTTATAACAAAGCAAAGGACATTGCTAAATCGATTCAGAATTTGATCCTGATTCAAAATTAAATACTTTATGAGGTCTCCGGTGACTCCTTCTTGGCGTTACAAATGTAATGGCAAAGTGAATATATCTTCCTTTGGATGGTATATAAAAATATCAAGTCTTATCGCAGACCTTCTCGCCCTTATACTTGATCTACAAATTTTAGTAATGACTTGATTGATTAGTTAGTAAAACGGTTCTAACGATTTTGGTGAGCTTTGTTATAGGAAGTTCATCATCATCATTACCCATGTCCTGTCTATTCATTACACAAGAGTTGCGGTTGAAGTATGCCCGAGTACACCTCCAAAAAACTCTTCTCTTCCACTATCGTCTATAAATTATGAGCGGCAATCCCCGTATAGTTAGAGGGGATAAGTTGGACTTCATCTGATCACCTTGCAAAAAGCATTCCATGACACATCTGGAAAGGCGGATTGGAGACATATGTACGTCTGTCTGTTTAGACGAATTGCTTCTCATCACCGAGTACATTACGTACATATTGCCTCTACAGCCATTGAAAGTACCTTGTAAACAATCTTCGGCACGAAAAGTACCTTAAAACGTGCTTTATCACAAGTCCTCCTAAATAAAAGAAAAGCAATTAAAAGGTCCACTTAGGTATTATACAAAATGTAGATACAAAATGACTTCAATTTCATCATAAAAAAAATTGCCTAGGTATATAGCCCCAGACACAATTCCAATTAATTACCAAAATACGTGATTTAATCGATATCAACTATATATACATCCCACAGATTCATATAATTTTATGCAAAAGAAAGAAGAAAAAAAAAACATTCCAACTTGTCTCCATGGAAATTTTCACAGGACGTGACATTCTACAAAGAATCTGAGATTTAAATTCCTGCGACATTCATTGATAATTCCGAAAGCAAAATTGACAAACGCATATTGAAAGTATGCCCAAAGGAAATCTTACACAGAAATTCTCTTTTTCTCTCTATATCATCGTATAATCATCACTGTTCAGTCGGATCCTTTTCGAATTAAAACCACCAACGCAGTATAATTCTCCTTTGATTGAAAACTGATTGCACACAGGCGGTACCTATATCGGTCGTATTTCGTATCCGTATGCCTGGGCAAAGGTATTAAATTGAAGACAAAGGAATGGAATCCCTTTGGAAATCGGAATCTGTAAGGATACAGTTACAGGTAGGTATACTTGGAGATGACAATTTCCTGTTTAGATATCGAGTAGTTGTACTCAAATGTAAGGGGAAACACCGTCTGACAGTTTGTGGGTTTACATTTTTTTTAGTTTCGGGAAAAATGCACTTTTCTTTTTGGGAGAACGGCGGGGAACGGGCTAATTGGTTGTATAGGAGATGAATGAAAACTGTTGGACAAATGGACACCCCTGCTCCTGAATTATAAGATAACACTGAGAGAAAGCGACAGAATTGGAGCTGCATGTATAATAATGAATGCAATAAGAGGTGATTGCACTGACTGAGATGTCATTTCGGGGAGAAATGTCTGCTTCTTGACGGGAAAAAACATAGGCCAGCATGAGTCAGACGAGTTTCTGAATGACGCACAACACAAGCAATGCATTTACGAAGATGGAAGATGATGATGGGCTGTCTGAATGTTACGAATGTACTCATATGAATGATGCAAATACAATTGATAGTACTGTGATGTGACTCTTCCTGGACGTTTTCGAGGCAAGATCCTTCTGAAAGATGAAGAATTGAAGACCAATCCACAGAGTGATTTTTGTAGAGGTTTTTTTGAATTGCTGGGAACACTTTTTCCAGCGGTGATCAATTTGACAGCTGACAGCTGACCGCAGTTTTCTGCTCACTTTGGTGTGTCATGAGTACACTCAAAAAAAGATTAGTATAAAAATACAAATGAAATCTTTGTAGAAATACGAACAGCGGGTATTTGTGGAATATACAAATGTTTGGTACATTATATAAACATTCGTAGTATTGGCCGTTTTATGAAAATTATTAGATTCGTAGACTTTGTAGATTTTACGAACTCACGTTTGTAAAATTATTCAAACCCAGAATGCCGCCGCACTTAGTGAAAGTACAAACATCGTTCGTAGAACATACAAATGCTTGGTATATAGTACGAATGCTGCTCTTACATTAACAAACATTCGTAAAATATACAAAGGCTTCGTACATTGTACGAACACCGTTTGTCACACACAAAGTACCGACAAAACGGTTAAGACGATAAGTACAAAAACATATATAAAATATTCGTAGATATACGAATCTATAGCTGTTCGTAAAATGTACAAAGGCTTCGTACATAGTACGAACGTTGTTCGTACTTTCGCCATATGGCGTCGACATGGTTAAGACAGTTAGTATAAAAATACAAAATGAATTCTTTGTAAAAATACGAAACTACAGCCATTCGTAAAATGTACAAAGGCTTCGTACATTGTACGAACACCGTTTGTCACACACAAAGTACCGACAAAACGGTTAAGACGATAAGTACAAAAACATATATAAAATATTCGTAGATATACGAATCTATAGCTGTTCGTAAAATGTACAAAGGCTTCGTACATAGTACGAACGTTGTTCGTACTTTCGCCATATGGCGTCGACATGGTTAAGACAGTTAGTATAAAAATACAAATGAATTCTTTGTAAAAATACGAAACTACAGCCATTCGTAAAATGTACAAAGGCTTCGTACATTGTACGAACACCGTTTGTCACACACAAATTACCTACAAAACGGTTAAGACAGTAAGTAGGTACCTATATATAAATGTAAAAATATATATAAAATATTCGTTGAAATACGAAACTACATATATAGCCATTCGTAGAATGCACAAAGGCTTCGTGCATATTACTAACGCTATTTGTACTTTTGGAAATTGGTTAAACGATATTTAAGTATGAAATACAAATGAAACCTTTGTAGAAATAAGGAACTACAGCCATTCGTAGAATGTACAAAGCATTCGTACATAGTACGAACGTTGTTCGTACTTTCACCATAATGGTGAACATGGTTAAGACAGTTAGTATAAAAAAAAAAGAATTCTTTGAAAAAAATACGAAACTACAGCCATTCGTAGAATATACAAAGACTTGGACATTGTTCGTCCGTTCGTCAAACACAAAGTAGATATACCTCAATATAAAAACACATAGGTATACAATATTCGTTGAAATATTTCGTATCTACCTATTACTAACGCTATTTGGAAAATTGGCTGAAAATTGTTAAAAACAATTTTTATATAAAATAAGAGTTACCATACGTCCGGCTTTTTCGATATTCATCAAGAATTAAGATAAGGAAATTAGAAATGAAATAAGATTGAATGTTTCAATTTTATTCCTTTTTTCGGTAGTGATTTTGATTCTTAACTTCTTGCTTCTGTATTCTGAAACAAATAGGTTTTTTTATTTATATTGTTTATTTTATGTTGTGTTGTGGAATAACAAAATATTTGATTTTTTTTTTTCAAAGGTACATATGGTAATACCAACTTTAGTAATCGACAAATGAAGGGTTCGAAAACGCTGAATGAGAAAATAATTGGTGTTGTATGTCCACCACAGAGCTGAATAATGCGACTTTACCTCTGGATGGAAGTTGAAATAATAATTTTAAAAATATTAAATATTTTGCATTCAAAAACGAAACGGCTTTCCCTTCACCCGGTAGTGCAAATACATTTGCTTTTTAAAATTCTAATAAACTATTTTGAAGACGTCGAAAATTCACCGAAAATATACAAATTTTTTTCAAAAACGATTTAAGCGAGGCTTATCTGTTCATTGGTCATTTTTTCGTATGTGCTGTGCATTATAAACACAATATATATTAAAAAAAATTAAAACTTGTAAAAGTGTTATCATCGTCCTGGCCGATGCTTTGATACCCTCCACTGCATAAAACTCATGCAAAATGTTTGCCATGCGAGTTTGGATGTACTGTACATGTACACGCATGTGACTAATATTGGTCTTCAGAACTACTTGACCGACATAGACAATTTTCAATACAAACCTGACGACGGTAAACAATTTCATTCGCCTAAGTCAATTCGTTTGGACGCTATCGTGATTTCAACAGACATATGGACAGGCAGACAGAGAGACACACAGACAGACAGACAGACATAGCTAAATTCAGAATATATATACTTTATACGGTCTCCGGTGACTCCTTACAAATATAATGACAAAGTGAGTATACCTTCCTGTGGAGGGTATAAAAAGACAAATCTATTATTAAGACGATGGATATTTTAGAAAATGTTTTTAACCATATCATTGTCTTTTCTTGGCTCATAAGGCACACCCACAAGCAAATTTGACCTTGCTTCTTTTTTGCGCTTTTATTTTTATACCCTCGTCCAAATAAAACGACCAAAGTGAGTGCAATTTTTTGAGAGGACTTCTTTTTACCTATGTCAGGTTGGTATTGAAATGGGCTATATCGGTTAAGTAGTTTTGGTATACCTGCCATACAAAAAAATATTAGACCCATGAGCTGAGTTGTTTTCCAATATTTTGAAAATCCGTGAATGCCAAGTTTCAGTTTCCCGAGTACGTACACAAAGTTTGAAATCAATCGAACGTAATTTATAAGACAAGCTTTTAGTTTGTGTAATACGCAATATTTTTAGTCGCCAATAGCTCTGGTCCCATCAAGCTGAAATTAATCTTTTCACTCTTAGTCTCAACTGGCGGGTTCGAATAACCCCAAATTGCTTCTTAATGCTACTTATGCCCTAAAAGGAAATTTGTATCAAAATTCCAGCTTTCAGCTCCTAGCGTCAGTCAGTCCAGGACAAACTGTTTTATGCATGACGTATTCTTTTAAGTGGAGTATCTGGCTAAAATCAATTTTAATTTTTGGATCTTTTTTTTAACTTAGGTATAACTTAAATACATGAAAACGTACGTTATTAAGGCCGTATGTGAATAGCGCTAAATATAAAAGAATAAAGAATAAAAGTTCACCAAATTCCAATATTAAAACAGAGATTTATAAAATTTCACGATATTATTAATTGAAATTCTGTTTATATTTCCTCTTTAACATTTAAGCAAAAGAAAACATACAAAAATTAGGATATAAAATAATTTTAATACCTTGCTCTCGGAGCTGGATAGTTTTTTGACAGCTGAACATTCGTTCAGCGCAATTGATACACGGCTTCAAAACATGAAAAACCTATCCCAATAATAATGTATCTTTTTGTAATAAATAGTAGGTACGTGCATTTTTTCCCCAGTTTTTTACTCTTTTTTAGATGCTATTTTGTCCGGCATTTTCATGCGACAACTACTTTCTTAAACATTTTTCTGGCAACCCTATATGAAATACATATAAAACCTTTATAGTAGTAATAAGAAACTACAGCCATTCGTAGAATGTACAAAGCATTCGTACATAGTACGAACACTGTTCCTACTTTTGCAATATGGCGACAGCATGGTTAAGATAGTAAGTATAAAAATACAAATTAATTCTTGGTAAAAATACGAAAATACAGTAATTCGTAGAATATACAAAGGCTTCGTACATATTACAAACGCTATTTGTACTTTTGAAAATTGGTGTAAAATTGGTTAAAACAATTTTAGTATGAAATCCAAACGAAACCTTTGTAGAAATAAGGAACTAACAGCCATTCGTAGAATGTACAAAGCATTCGTACATAGTACGAACACTGTTCCTACTTTTGCAATATGGCGACAGCATGGTTAAAATAGTAAGTATAAAAATACAAATTAATTCTTGGTAAAAATACGAAAATACAGCAATTCGTAGAATATACAAAGGCTTCGTAAATATTACAAACGCTATTTGTACTTTTGAAAATTGGTGTAAACTTGGTTAAAACAATTTTAGTATGAAATCCAAACGAAACCTTTGTAGAAATAAGGAACTAACAGCCATTCGTAGAATGTACAAAGCATTCGTACATAGTACTAACACTGTTCGTACTTTCGCCATATGGCGGCGACATAGTTAAAATGATTAATATAAAAGCACTTGAAGAAATACAAATCTATAGGTAGGTAGCTATGTATTATAAATTATATCAAATATATATCAGCAAAATGACGGCATAAGTAAGCATTTGATTGAAGTTTGATTTTGAGGCATCACTTTGATTGAATATTTCAACAGATAAAGACGTGTTCGCAGTAAAAAGTTTTTTAAAAGTTTAAAACCGTGAAATTAATAACTAAATAAAATATATATAAATATATATCTAAAGGTAAACATTAAATCTGTTTGAATTGTGAATTGTGTTTGCAGTGCACGGATGCATTTTTGTGACTTTTTTCAATGCTTTTTAATGTACTTTTTGACGAGAATTTTATTTTCTTGACTGGCGTGATTTTTTTTTTTGCAGTGCTCACATAACGTATAGCCAATTTTAAAGCCTTTGAATATAATTGTGACTGTACCATTCGGTAAGTTTTTTTTGCTATGTGTACCTATATATTTTATTATTATTTCCGTAGTAGATACTATTTTTTGCTCCAATTTTCAAAAGTACAAATAGCGTTAGTAATATGTACGAAGCCTTTGTATATTCTACGAATTGCTGTATTTTCGTATTTTTACCAAGAATTAATTTGTATTTTTATACTTACTATCTTAACCATGCTGTCGCCATATTGCAAAAGTAGGAACAGTGTTCGTACTATGTACGAATGCTTTGTACATTCTACGAATGGCTGTTAGTTCCTTATTTCTACAAAGGTTTCGTTTGTATTTCATACTAAAATTGTTTTAACCAATTTTACACCAATTTTCAAAAGTACAAATAGCGTTTGTAATATGTACGAAGCCTTTGTATATTCTACGAATTACTGTATTTTCGTATTTTTACCAAGAATTAATTTGTATTTTTATACTTACTATCTTAACCATGCTGTCGCCATATTGCAAAAGTAGGAACAGTGTTCGTACTATGTACGAATGCTTTGTACATTCTACGAATGGCTGTTAGTTCCTTATTTCTACAAAGGTTTCGTTTGTATTTCATACTAAAATTGTTTTAACCAATTTTACACCAATTTTCAAAAGTACAAATAGCGTTTGTAATATGTACGAAGCCTTTGTATATTCTACGAATTACTGTATTTTCGTATTTTTACCAAGAATTAATTTGTATTTTTATACTTACTATCTTAACCATGCTGTCGCCATATTGCAAAAGTAGGAACAGTGTTCGTACTATGTACGAATGCTTTGTACATTCTACGAATGGCTGTTAGTTCCTTATTTCTACAAAGGTTTCGTTTGTATTTCATACTAAAATTGTTTTAACCAATTTTACACCAATTTTCAAAAGTACAAATAGCGTTTGTAATATGTACGAAGCCTTTGTATATTCTACGAATTACTGTATTTTCGTATTTTTACCAAGAATTAATTTGTATTTTTATACTTACTATCTTAACCATGCTGTCGCCATATTGCAAAAGTAGGAACAGTGTTCGTACTATGTACGAATGCTTTGTACATTCTACGAATGGCTGTTAGTTCCTTATTTCTACAAAGGTTTCGTTTGTATTTCATACTAAAATTGTTTTAACCAATTTTACACCAATTTTCAAAAGTACAAATAGCGTTTGTAATATGTACGAAGCCTTTGTATATTCTACGAATTACTGTATTTTCGTATTTTTACCAAGAATTAATTTGTATTTTTATACTTACTATCTTAACCATGCTGTCGCCATATTGCAAAAGTAGGAACAGTGTTCGTACTATGTACGAATGCTTTGTACATTCTACGAATGGCTGTTAGTTCCTTATTTCTACAAAGGTTTCGTTTGTATTTCATACTAAAATTGTTTTAACCAATTTTACACCAATTTTCAAAAGTACAAATAGCGTTTGTAATATGTACGAAGCCTTTGTATATTCTACGAATTACTGTATTTTCGTATTTTTACCAAGAATTAATTTGTATTTTTATACTTACTATCTTAACCATGCTGTCGCTATATTACAAAAGTAGGAACAGTGTTCGTACTATGTACGAATGCTTTGTACATTCTACGAATGGCTGTTAGTTCCTTATTTCTACAAAGGTTTCGTTTGTATTTCATACTAAAATTGTTTTAACCAATTTTACACCAATTTTCAAAAGTACAAATAGCGTTTGTAATATGTACGAAGCCTTTGTATATTCTACGAATTACTGTATTTTCGTATTTTTACCAAGAATTAATTTGTATTTTTATACTTACTATCTTAACCATGCTGTCGCCATATTGCAAAAGTAGGAACAGTGTTCGTACTATGTACGAATGCTTTGTACATTCTACGAATGGCTGTTAGTTCCTTATTTCTACAAAGGTTTCGTTTGTATTTCATACTAAAATTGTTTTAACCAATTTTACACCAATTTTCAAAAGTACAAATAGCGTTTGTAATATGTACGAAGCCTTTGTATATTCTACGAATTGCTGTATTTTCGTATTTTTACCTAGAATTAATTTTTATTTTTATACTAACTGTTTTAGCAATTCTTTCGGCATATTGCAAAAGTAGGAACAGTGTTTGTACTATGTACGAAGTCAACTGTGACCCCATAATTCTGAATCAGGATCAAATTCCGAATCGATATAGTCTAGTCATGTCCGCCTGTCTATCTGTTGAAAATATGATAGCGCCCAAATGAATCGACCAATACAAAACCAATATTAGACCCATGTGTAAATTCATTTTTCACGACTTGTTTGCGGTGGAGGGTATCAAAGCGACGGCCGATAACAACACCTCTTTTGTTTTTCTAATCACCTTACTATTCGATTTGCTAGTTTTTTGCAGTCAGTTCTTTTTTTGGTTTGTGTGCGTTAAATTTATTCTGCTTGCTGTAATTCACTTCGGTGATTCGGTGCTCATAATTTGGCGCCGGCTCCAGAGGACTAAAAATGTTTTGCGCTAATGGCATAGTTCCGCTGCCGATAAACATTACCTCAATGGATGCTGGTTAGCTAAGGTCAGTTATCTGACTGGTGAGATACGAGGGCCTTTGGCATGAATCTATTTGCAACGCATAAAACAAATCGAAGGACTGCAAAAAGCCCTAGTGAATCTGATAAATTCTACTTACTGGATTTAATTAAGATAACATGATAGCACGAGCCAAATGGCGGCAACATATTTCTTCTTTTTTCTACTTTTTTATGCGAATTTCAACAGTTTCTTTCTTTTTTGTGCATTTGACGTGCATGCTTATTTTGATTGCAGTACTTACTTATACCATACACCTACTCGTATCTAATATCTACTATCACTTCAAGACTTCATTTGTTTCTTTCCTACTAGTAAGTTTCTTTTGCTTTTATTATAATCTAATATTTTATTTTATTATATTAATTATGTCAACGATATTTATATTAAAGGTTTTAATATTTTTCCGCCAATAATTAAAATTATTTATTTGTTTTTAAATTTACATTCGGTTTTACTGGGGTTTTTTGCGGTCACTTCATCTTTTGGTTTCTGTGCGTTAAATTTATTCTGCTTGCTGTAATTCACTTCGGTGATTCGGTGCTCATAATTTGGCGCCGGCTCCAGAGGACTAAAAATGTTTTGCGCTAATGGCATAGTTCCGCTGCCGATAAACATTACCTCAATGGATGCTGGTTAGCTAAGGTCAGTTATCTGACTGGTGAGATACGAGGGCCTTTGGCATGAATCTATTTGCAACGCATAAAACAAATCGAAGGACTGCAAAAAGCCCTAGTGAATCTGATAAATTCTACTTACTGGATTTAATGAAGATAACATGATAGCACGAGCCAAATAGCGGCAACATATTTCTTCTTTTTTCTACTTTTTTATGCGAATTTCAACAGTTTCTTTCTTTTTTGTGCATTTGACGTGCATGCTTATTTTGATTGCAGTACTTACTTATACCATACACCTACTCGTATCTAATATCTACTATCACTTCAAGACTTCATTTGTTTCTTTCCTACTAGTAAGTTTCTTTTGCTTTTATTATAATCTAATATTTTATTTTATTATATTAATTATGTCAACGATATTTATATTAAAGGTTTTAATATTTTTCCGCCAATAATTAAAATTATTTATTTGTTTTTAAATTTACATTCGGTTTTACTGGGGTTTTTGCGGTCACTTCATCTTTGGTTTCTGTGCGTTAAATTTATTCTGCTTGCTGTAATTCACTTCGGTGATTCGGTGCTCATAATTTGGCGCCGGCTCCAGAGGACTAAAAATGTTTTGCGCTAATGGCATAGTTCCGCTGCCGATAAACATTACCTCAATGGATGCTGGTTAGCTAAGGTCAGTTATCTGACTGGTGAGATACGAGGGCCTTTGGCATGAATCTATTTGCAACGCATAAAACAAATCGAAGGACTGCAAAAAGCCCTAGTGAATCTGATAAATTCTACTTACTGGATTTAATTAAGATAACATGATAGCACGAGCCAAATGGCGGCAACATATTTCTTCTTTTTTCTACTATTTTATGCGAATTTCAACAGTTTCTTTCTTTTTTGTGCATGCTTATTTTGATTGCAGTACTTACTTATACCATACACCTACTCGTATCTAATATCTACTATCACTTCAAGACTTCATTTGTTTCTTTCCTACTAGTAAGTTTCTTTTGCTTTTATTATAATCTAATATTTTATTTTATTATATTAATTATGTCAACGATATTTATATTAAAGGTTTTAATATTTTTCCGCCAATAATTAAAATTATTTATTTGTTTTTAAATTTACATTCGGTTTTACTGGGGTTTTTTGCGGTCACTTCATCTTTTGGTTTCTGTGCGTTAAATTTATTCTGCTTGCTGTAATTCACTTCGGTGATTCGGTGCTCATAATTTGGCGCCGGCTCCAGAGGACTAAAAATGTTTTGCGCTAATGGCATAGTTCCGCTGCCGATAAACATTACCTCAATGGATGCTGGTTAGCTAAGGTCAGTTATCTGACTGGTGAGATACGAGGGCCTTTGGCATGAATCTATTTGCAACGCATAAAACAAATCGAAGGACTGCAAAAAGCCCTAGTGAATCTGATAAATTCTACTTACTGGATTTAATTAAGATAACATGATAGCACGAGCCAAATGGCGGCAACATATTTCTTCTTTTTTCTACTTTTTTATGCGAATTTCAACAGTTTCTTTCTTTTTTGTGCATGCTTATTTTGATTGCAGTACTTACTTATACCATACACCTACTCGTATCTAATATCTACTATCACTTCAAGACTTCATTTGTTTCTTTCCTACTAGTAAGTTTCTTTTGCTTTTATTATAATCTAATATTTTATTTTATTATATTAATTATGTCAACGATATTTATATTAAAGGTTTTAATATTTTTCCGCCAATAATTAAAATTATTTATTTGTTTTTAAATTTACATTCGGTTTTACTGGGGTTTTTTGCGGTCACTTCATCTTTTGGTTTCTGTGCGTTAAATTTATTCTGCTTGCTGTAATTCACTTCGGTGATTCGGTGCTCATAATTTGGCGCCGGCTCCAGAGGACTAAAAATGTTTTGCGCTAATGGCATAGTTCCGCTGCCGATAAACATTACCTCAATGGATGCTGGTTAGCTAAGGTCAGTTATCTGACTGGTGAGATACGAGGGCCTTTGGCATGAATCTATTTGCAACGCATAAAACAAATCGAAGGACTGCAAAAAGCCCTAGTGAATCTGATAAATTCTACTTACTGGATTTAATTAAGATAACATGATAGCACGAGCCAAATGGCGGCAACATATTTCTTCTTTTTTCTACTTTTTTATGCGAATTTCAACAGTTTCTTTCTTTTTTGTGCATGCTTATTTTGATTGCAGTACTTACTTATACCATACACCTACTCGTATCTAATATCTACTATCACTTCAAGACTTCATTTGTTTCTTTCCTACTAGTAAGTTTCTTTTGCTTTTATTATAATCTAATATTTTATTTTATTATATTAATTATGTCAACGATATTTATATTAAAGGTTTTAATATTTTTCCGCCAATAATTAAAATTATTTATTTGTTTTTAAATTTACATTCGGTTTTACTGGGGTTTTTTGCGGTCACTTCATCTTTTGGTTTCTGTGCGTTAAATTTATTCTGCTTGCTGTAATTCACTTCGGTGATTCGGTGCTCATAATTTGGCGCCGGCTCCAGAGGACTAAAAATGTTTTGCGCTAATGGCATAGTTCCGCTGCCGATAAACATTACCTCAATGGATGCTGGTTAGCTAAGGTCAGTTATCTGACTGGTGAGATACGAGGGCCTTTGGCATGAATCTATTTGCAACGCATAAAACAAATCGAAGGACTGCAAAAAGCCCTAGTGAATCTGATAAATTCTACTTACTGGATTTAATTAAGATAACATGATAGCACGAGCCAAATGGCGGCAACATATTTCTTCTTTTTTCTACTTTTTTATGCGAATTTCAACAGTTTCTTTCTTTTTTGTGCATGCTTATTTTGATTGCAGTACTTACTTATACCATACACCTACTCGTATCTAATATCTACTATCACTTCAAGACTTCATTTGTTTCTTTCCTACTAGTAAGTTTCTTTTGCTTTTATTATAATCTAATATTTTATTTTATTATATTAATTATGTCAACGATATTTATATTAAAGGTTTTAATATTTTTCCGCCAATAATTAAAATTATTTATTTGTTTTTAAATTTACATTCGGTTTTACTGGGGTTTTTTGCGGTCACTTCATCTTTTGGTTTCTGTGCGTTAAATTTATTCTGCTTGCTGTAATTCACTTCGGTGATTCGGTGCTCATAATTTGGCGCCGGCTCCAGAGGACTAAAAATGTTTTGCGCTAATGGCATAGTTCCGCTGCCGATAAACATTACCTCAATGGATGCTGGTTAGCTAAGGTCAGTTATCTGACTGGTGAGATACGAGGGCCTTTGGCATGAATCTATTTGCAACGCATAAAACAAATTGAAGGACTGCAAAAAGCCCTAGTGAATTTGATAAATTCTAATTACTGGATTTGATTAAGATAACATGATAGCACGAGCCAAATGGCGGCAAAATCGCATAAACATTAAAATAAACTCTTCGTGAAAATACGATTTAACAACTTATTCTAAAGTACATTCTATATTTTCTATACTTTTTTTTACTTTTAATTTCTCTTTTTCCAGCTTAATTTGAAATTCGCCAAAACATAGCAAGGTATTGCTGTTGATATTTCTTAATTTAGCTTCATTTAGATTTGTTTTTTTATACGCACATACATTACAATTTAATTATTAATACGGACGCAATGGATTGTTTCATTTGCCAAACGCCATTAACATTGAAATGTATATCAAAACATTTAAAGCTGGTTCATTCACTTAAAGAAAAGGATACCTACAGGTGTACTTTTGGTGGCAAGTGCACGCAATATTTATCTAGTTTTAGTAGCCTTATTAGGCATTTTAAAGGGCATTTGCAATTGCAGCTGACGACCGGAAATATCAATGTTGCTATTTCTGAGCAAGCACTTTATGCTGCCAGTAATCCTAGTAATTCCCAAGCAACTCTTGATCAATCATTGTTGTCATCTTCGCAGTTTTCAGTTTCCAACTCAGCCACGTCGAACCAAGCAGCCATGATTGAATCATCCAATGAATTATCGTCTCTTTTACCTATTTCTCAACATCATTGCCTTAATATTGGTGAGGCTGGAGTTGCATTTGCACTTCAACTTCACAACAATAATAATTTTAATAGAAAAGATGTAGTGAACATTCAAAAGAATGTGATGAAAAATTTAATGCAGCCAATTATCGCGCAAGTACGGTCCTTTATTCAAAATAATTTCCCACTTACAATCGAACAGACATTTCTTTTATCGTCAGTAATGCAAGAAATTGAAGATCCATTCCGAAACTGTGCGACTGATCATCAAATGCGTGAACACCTTCTCAGATATGATTATTTGAGCCATTTCGAAGAGTTCACTATAAATAATGAAATTGGCCAAGTCTATCGTCGCGGAGAAATGCGTTACGATGAAGTCGAAACTACTGGTGTTCTCCTTCCGATTTCTTTCCAATTTCGCAAAATTTTCGAACAAAATGACCAGCTTTTAAACACATTAAAAGATATGGACACCATTTCAAAGAACATTGAATTGAATTCGCATTTTATTCAAGGTTCGCTTTGGCACGAAAAAAAGAAGCCGTTTGTGGACTCGAACAAAATTGCAATTCCATTCTTTCTTTATATCGATGACGCTGAAGTAAACAATCCACTTGGATCACACTGCGATCCCGTTTCATTTGTATATTATTCATTTCCGGTAATAAATAATTGCGAAATTTATGCAGCTGCAATTATGAAAGGTAGAGATTATAAAGAATTTGGCAATGAAAAGTGCCTTGCCAGTTTAGTTCGCGAAATAATTAAGATGGAACGTGATGGAATAGCGATTGCCACTTCTGAGGGCACAAAAACCGTTCATTTTGTGTTGGGACTTATTCTAGGTGATAATTTAGGATTAAATACAGTTTTGGGTTTCGTTTCGTCATTTTCTGCACATTTCTTTTGTCGCTTCTGTAAAATGATAAAAGCAACAACCCACACAGCTTCTAACACAAATCCAAATTTATTGCGAAATGTGGTGAACTATGATGTAGATGTATCTGCCGACAACATTTCTTCGACTGGCATTAAGGAAAATTCGATTTTAAATTCAATTGATTCATTCCACGTTACCAGCAACTATGCCGTTGACGTGATGCATGACATATTTGAAGGTGTGTGCCATTACGATATGTGCCATATAATTCGCAAATTAATTGCTAAGCGTTATTTTGATTTAAATAAGCTTAATGATAGAAAAAAATCCTTCAACTTCGGTGAAATTGAAATTGGCAATATTTCGCCAGAAATAACTCAAGCTAATTTGGACAATTCGCACCTAAAAATGACAGCTCGTGAGATGATGAATTTTATTAATTTTTTTTCAATGATGATCGGCGACTATGTGGCCGATGATGACGAGGTGTGGTCTTTTTTTTTAAATCTTTTGGATATCATTGAAATTCTTCTAATTTCTGATATTTCAAGTGATTTGGGTGAGCATCTCAACTACCTCATCAAACGACACCATACAGAGTACATTCATCTCTTTAATGATAAGTTGAAACCGAAACACCATCTTATGTTGCATTACCATTTAGTAATTTTGAAATCAGGTCCTCCACGGAATTATTGGTGCTTTCGGTATGAAGCGAAGCATAAAGAGTTTAAGTCGTATGCACGAGCTATGTCAAGCAGAAGAAATATTTGTGTCAGTCTGGCGAAAAAATTCCAATTAAAATTCGCGCATTTATTGCTGCAACCACAAGAGACAAAATCATTTTTAGTTCAGAAATGTCATGAAATATCTGATACAGTGTACTCAAGTTTGATTAAGAATTTCTGCGACCATAATGCATTCAAATCGCCTTACTTATCTTATAGTGAGTGTAACTACAAAAGCAAAACATTTAAAAAGGGCTTTTTTATTTGCCAATATACCGATATTAATATTCAAAATGCTGTAATATTCCAAATTGACGAAATTTTGCTGTTCGCTGGCCAAGACACACCATATGTTATTTGTAAGGATGTGAAAATTATTAAGTATCGAAGGCATTATGCAGCCTACGAAATCGATACTTCGACTGAAGGAAGTAGATTTAAAATAATGCATATAAGCAACTTTGCTGGACCACCCACCAATTCACACAAAACTGCCCGGGGACTCCATTTGGTCCGCCCAAAACAATATTGTTAAACATTTTATTATGAGACAAAAATCTCAAAAAGATAAAATCCCGAAAAAAGTTTATAAAACTCGGCTTAAAATCATTTCCATTTGTTCCAAAAAAAATATAAATTCACACAAACGAATGGTTCTGAGAATATAGGGCTAGGGTGCCTCCACGGACCTGTTGCGCTAAATACATATTTATTTATTTATTACTAGGTTAGGTTAGGTTGTGTAGGGTGTGAATTTAACATCATCGGGCCCATCGCCATCTTTGAGGAACCTTCGCGATCTAAACCAATTTGCCCAAACACTTAATTTCTCTATTTAGAACCTAAAAATGATTTAAATTTAGTTTGAGAAGCCAACCTACTCTAAGTTGTCGAAGAAGTACCTTCCAAGGATCTTAAGTTTAAAAATCAAAAATGTTCTATCTATTACCGTGCCAAGATATCTTGCGCTATCCAAGAGGAAAGCTCTACTCCACCGAACCTGGGTAGTTTGAAGGGTAGTATCTTGTATTTCTTACTAAAGAGTACCAGTTCCGTCTTTAACGGTTTGACACGAAACCCTTCAACCCATCTGAGCTTATTAAGGGGCGATTCCATTTACTCTATGTGTTCAGGAATTTACCCTGAACTAGAATCGCCACATTATTTGTTGCGTTGCGTTGCTAAATTCTTTAAGTATGAAAAGAAACCAGAGGAGGGTCGAGATAACCCCTCCCTGAGGAGTTTTCTGATTGAACTATGTATGTCCGAGAGTGGAATTGATATTTCTTGTGACGACCATCTTGCTTTGATTTGGTATTTGATTTTTTGGTATACATTTTCTTTTTCGAGATAAATATTTTCCAGACTTTTGTTTTCCATATTATATTCTTCTATAGATATATTATCATCGTAGATTCTATGTAGTATATAATGCGTATAATAAATAAATAAAGGGATCTTTAATATAACCTATATTATATATAATGTTTAAATACCTAAGTCTAAAGTCACTTAAATGAAATTATTGTATATTCATTCTATTAAAAAAAGTAGATTTATGTATGTTTGCTTTTAATAATAATTCAAAATAATACTTTGGAAAAAAACTATTTCTTATAAAACTTTGTTTTACTTCACCCTAAAATTTGCGAACTTTTAGTATTTAGACTTATGTAAAAATGTTATTTACTATGTCGTTATTCCAAATACTGGACATCTACTTTTGTAAATGCACAATAATAATACAATTAATGTTTAAATATGAAGAAAGATGGAGTCACCGGCATCGGCAGTCAATGAAATCGTTCAACATTTCAGTGCAGACGACATTGCAAATATGCAACATTTAGTAGATTCGGAGCAGAGATTTTGTGAAGACATACAAACATCTGCTGAAATGCAGCGTTTGTATTATTCAAACTCCAACGATGTTGTTGAGCTGCAGAATCTTTTGGCGAGCTGGAATTTGTCGGATTTATTCGACTATTTCGAAAGTAGGCTATAAAACTTTTTTACTTATTTAGTTTTATACATAACTGTTTTATACATCAATTATTTACTGCTTTCCCATAATAAATTATTATACTTCATATGCACAATAGAACAACAACTTTATGTCGGTGTTTTGAAACACTTCCCGGATCAATTGGCCGGTAAATTGTTTGAGGGCACTAAATTTTCATTTGGAATGCAAGGTGAATTTATTCACCATTGGTCAAATTGGAAACGTCAGTCATTGGGACAGCCGGTATCAGCAATTGCTTTGCAATCAAGCGATACTACACCCAAAACAATAATGGCCGAGTACAAAAACAGCGTTCCGCAAATGGTCGTACAAAGCTTGAGGACCATAAATTTGCGCAACATTACTTCAAGCGGTAGTCCATACGGACAAATTATTTGCAGTCACCACGAAAAGCATGGCGAGCTCGATGAGAGAACGCGGAAATTGCTTGTTGAAGCATTTCTTCAATATTGCATTTCCAACAATATTGACAATGTTTCGAAGAGCGACTGCAAAAATCTCGCGCAAGAAATCGTAGCAACATTTCCTGGAGAAGCTATGGTAATAATGTATTCCATTTTCATTCATTTAAATTTCTCGTTATTTCTAAAATGAAATAAATCAACTCTTATTTGAAATGCATATATAGGGATATTACTATGTAGAGAGGCCTGGGGCTCCATTAGGCAAACTCTACAGCAAATATCACAATTGGAAGAGTTGCAAAATAGCAAAGTCCTCGGAGCCGAAAGCAAAGACTGCAAAAAAATCAGGCCAGCAAAGTCTATATCTTGAAACTGACGGCGAGCAAGAAAATATAAGATCGCTCTGCTTTGACAATTTGTCGTTCAACGATCGTATGGATCGTTGGAAAGGCTGCGTTGCGACACGTCTCAATGTGATAAACAATGTGTCATTGTTGAAGAAATCTATGTTCGAATCTTGGCCTCAGTACAAAGAACCATATGGCTACAAATTGGTAATTTCCTGTGGCTGTTATTAATATTGTTTATAATTCTACTTACTATGTTATTTCTAATACTATTCTGATTAGCTGGAATCTGATTTCAATTTTCTTTTCGGAGAAAAAAACGAATTTTTGGACCAAAATGAAGAGTTCATAAAAATTATGCTTTCGGACGTTTTGCCAAGGGGGTTAAAAAATGCGGCAGATGTTGACCTCCTCAGGGAAGTTACGGCAAAAAAAGAAAAGTTGCACCGAAGTATGTCCATTGCATGTGCAATTTTATTATTATTTATAGCTATTGCGATTTTATTTATTGCATTTTAATCTATTTGAACAGATGCAATTTGCGCCGCGGTATTTAGGCTGGTGCAATCGTTGTTGCCGAATGGGAAAGCTATTAAAATGCTTTCGGATTCTTCGAATTCCAATAGGAAAAGAAAATGCCAACAAAACTTTTCTATTGATGAATCGCGAGACGCGTTTATTGTGGTGTGCGCGACAGATGCTCTTTATAAAGAGTATTTCGACCTGAAAGTGTCAAAGGAATCCTCGGTGCCTCCATATATCACCATCATTGGCACACTTTTGACACCAGACGCCATCTTGGTCGACTTTGAAAACATAACGTACAAAATGGATAGCCTGCCGAAAGCGATTGATGTATGCTTTAAAGCGTACAATCTATTTCGGTGGGAGTACTCGCCCGCCGCGCGACTGATGTGGCAGTTCATTAACAAGCAGTTTTACGAACTGCCAGATGTATCGCCAAATCCAGTCGTGCATATTTTAGTAAAAAATATTAAAGGTAATTTAATCGCATTGGCGCAAATTTATAGCCAGATAAAGTAGTCTTTAACTAATGTGAGGTTAAGTACTTAAACACGTACTGACTATAATTTTGCGCTATAGCCAACAAATAACGATAAATATTATTATGTAATAATTTATTAAATTTATACAATACATAGACGCAAAGCAGAGAGCGGACGTAGCTCTATCAAAGCAATCAGCATCACAACAATAAGAAACATACTATGTATTTGTAAATCGGTACTAATGAAGCAACTGTCGTTTTAACAAGTGCTTTATTGTTCGCCTTTCTTTTTTTTCCTTTCAGTAAATAACAAAAGCAAGAAAAACAGTTCTTTTTAGAACTTGTCCACAGTTGGAACACATTTTTAAAGTCGCCCACACAATTTCTGTGGATTGTCACAAGCCAAACATAAGACTGAGTGGAAATGTATGAAAATGGAGAGTAGGTACCTACCTAAAATAAAAACGGTTGTCCAATAGGGACGTTTGATTTTGACAGTGCATGGCGGCCATGTGTTATTCTACGAATGTATTTGTTCTATATACCAATGAAAATTCATTAATACTACGAATGCGTTTATGCATTTTACAAACGCATTCGTAATATTTGCACATTTTCATTGGTGTATAGGACAAATACATTTGTACTATAAACTAAGGGATTCGTAAATATATCACGAACACATTTTTACATTTTACAAACGCATTCGTAATATTTACAAATTTTCATTGGTGTATAGAACAAAAACATTTGTACTATAAACTAAGGGATTCGTAAATATATCACGAACACGTTTTTACATTTTACAAACGCATTCGTAATATTTACAAATTTTCATTGGTGTATAGAACAAATACATTTGTACTATAAACTAAGGGATTCGTAAATATACATTTTTACAGTTTACAAACGCATTCGTAATATTTACAAATTTTCATTGGTGTATAGAACAAAAACATTTGTACTATAAACTAAGGGATTCGTAAATATATCACGAACACATTTTTACATTTTACAAACGCATTCGTAATATTTACAAATTTTCATTGGTGTATAGAACAAAAACATTTGTACTATAAACTAAGGGATTCGTAAATATATCACGAACGCATTTTTACATTTTACAAACGCATTCGTAATATTTACAAATTTTCATTGCTGTATAGAACAAATACATTTGTACTATAAACTAAGGGATTCGTAAATATACATTTTTACAGTTTACAAACGCATTCGTAATATTTACAAATTTTCATTGGTGTATAGAACAAAAACATTTGTACTATAAACTAAGGGATTCGTAAATATATCACGAACACATTTTTACATTTTACAAACGCATTCGTAATATTTACAAATTTTCATTGGTGTATAGAACAAAAACATTTGTACTATAAACTAAGGGATTCGTAAATATATCACGAACACATTTTTACATTTTACAAACGCATTCGTAATATTTACAAATTTTCATTGGTGTATAGAACAAAAACATTTGTACTATAAACTAAGGGATTCGAAAATATATCACGAACACATTTTTACATTTTACAAACGCATTCGTAATATTTACAAATTTTCATTGGTGTATAGAACAAAAACATTTGTACTATAAACTAAGGGATTCGTAAATATATCACGAACGTATTTGTACATTTTACAAATCCACTTAGTCGCATTTACCAATTCTCCTTAGTAAATGAAACGAATGTATTTGTAAAATATAATTTTTGTTCATTCGTAAATTGTACAAACTGTCACAAGTAATATTTACAAAGGCGTTCGTCGGCTGAAAAGAACAAACGATTTCGTAAAAAGTAATAACTATTTCGTACATATTACGAATATTTTTTTTGGGTGTAGGCTTACATTTTTGCCATTTCACTGTTCTATAGACTTACGATACACCGCTCGAAAATGTAGCCCAAAATTAGGCTTTCGCTTTTTCGACCCAGCCACTAGGATTTATTTTCAACATAATTTAATTAATAATTATTTATTTATTGATTTCTTTTACTAAATTATATAAAGTTTTATTTTGGCTTAAAAAATGTATTATTAATTTATATTGGACCTATGTACATTTTTGTGTGATTATTTATTTATTTAAAAAATAAATACATATATTGATTTATTTGCAGTAATTAATATTATTAATTAAAAAAATTTAGAAATAGAAATATTAATTAATATTGACTTAATTTTTGACAGCAGTTACGGTTAGATATACAAATAATATAAATGAATTTTTTTATTAATTTAAGTTAAATGCTTTATAACAAAAAAATATAAATTAATTTATTAGGTGTCATTTTTAATTTAATTAGGTATTAGTTTTGAAAATATTAATAATTTACGCTAAATAATTTTAATTAAGAACTAGCAGACGAGTAGGTAATGGAAGGAGCAATGCTGAATTTTCCTGTAGGATTGGTCAGGATGGGTCAATTTTGAGGCAGCTAAGTTCACATTCAACATTTAAGAAGACCCTCGAGCGATGCGAGGAAATAGTTTTTTTTTTTCACGATCAACACCTGTGAGTCTGACCGAGAGCATCTATACAACTATACACAATGGGCGAGCCACCCTCATTGGGAGTGACGATAGAACCTCCCATTTTGTGGGGATGCTAATTTTTACTTGGTGGCTAATTCAAGCGGTCTGACGCCCTAGGCGACCGTAAGTATTACTCCACCCTAAAGCCGGCACTTTTAAGACAGCTCGAAGATTTTGTAATCTACTTTTTTGATAGAAGCTATATGGTCTAGGAAGCTGGATCTACACATTTCGGCTCCATATGCTAAATACCACCTAAAAAGAAAGTGTGCACTGGTTTAGGTCTGTTCTGCTTTTAGTTTTAAGGCAACCATAAAAAATTCGCTAATAAATAAACAGCTTCCCATAGTCAACAAGGAATGGCAACAAACCCCTTGAAGTAAACGAATTTCCTAATTGAAACCCACAAACTCGGAATATCCTGTAAATCATTTCAAAGTACATATGTATATCTAAAGTAAACATTTCTAACCTCTCATTTGAGCAACTTATCTGAATATGCCTGCCATTTCCTAGACCACAAACATGCACGTTCCTGATGCCTGTAGATACACCTCAACTGAGACCATATTATGATGATTACGAAACGAATCAACATGAACAAAAGTGTCATTTACAACATATATACCAATCAAATCGGAAAATATCTCCTCATTCAGCAGCCTTCCGCCCCCCCACCCCATCATCATCATCATCAAGGACATTCATCTACTCTGGCGGAAACAAAAGATCTTAATCACTCAACCGATCCAGGATATATACATGCAAACAAACAAACAACCAAACGGAACACACAAATCTATTAATCAATTTCCAATCAGTGCGCTAATTAAATGGGAAATTCATTTTCTTTTGCTGCTCCAAGCAGTTTCTTCATTCATCCGACGATAAACAGGACCTGGGAGGAGACGCAATACATCAGAGATTCAGAATGTATGTACCACCACCCCCCGAAAAAAAAGAAGAGCTAAATCTTGCACATAATTTCGAAATCAATTACCCATGCTTTGGTATTTAGGTCAAGCTTTTAGCAGAAACTCTCTCTCACACACACACGTGTACAAAACAGGACAAAAGAACACATCAAGATAAGCAAATCCCTACAAAGCACTTTCGCAATAAAATCCAATTTAACACACTATCACCCCACCGCCACCCTAGAGCATCGTTTACCTCTTATATACGCTCAACGATACAATCGTTACAGTAGTATATATCCTTTCCCAAAAGTGGTCCCATAAATCCTTCGAAAAATGTACTTTCTGCTGTTTGTCCAGAGCATGTGCATGCATGTGCTTGGCTATTAATTTACAACGCACAGGTCACCAAAGGATATGTGTAACTTGTGCTTTGTGCACCATTTCATACACCTATACCATATTCGTACATTATCCTGACACGTTTAATTATCATAAAGAATAGCAATGTCTGTCGCAATTGTTTGTCAGCACATTTGGGATGACTGTTTGCCTACCGTAAAGGATCACTATACAGAGATGGATTTACTCTTCTTTTTTTTTTATAATAAAAAGAAACGACCGGCGGCGGAGTAAATGGTGAATGAAAGAATAAAAGGATAAACATGAGAATAAGTTACCAAAACCTAAATCGTAAAAATACCAAGTCACAGCAGGATAACCAAACCACAAACGGATGTGTACATCTACTTGGTTATAACAGGAAATTATAATACTGATTCATGGTGTCGTTGTCGCTGGAATGTGGAAAAAATCACCATCACCCTCTGGAAGGACATCACACAGGTCACAGACGTAGATACAAATAAAAGAACAACGAAGGACGAAGGCAGGACACCCACAAGTAATTAACTGAAATTTACATTCCCTCTGCACATTAGAAAACTTTTTACTATTTATCGTTCGTTAAGTGGTTGTTAAGATCATTGATACAGTGTTTTGGTATTTTTGGTGACTCAAAAGAGGTACAGGACGAAAAGGGGACTATCTTCTATGAAAATTGAAAGTCGATGAATAGTAAGTCTATGAATAGTCGCTCAGTAGTCTATCAAATTAACCAATGCGACCACAGAACTAATGTCAGTAAAACATGACATTTTTATTTT
Source organism: Cheilosia scutellata (assembly GCA_955612985.1). Classification (NCBI taxonomy): domain Eukaryota; kingdom Metazoa; phylum Arthropoda; class Insecta; order Diptera; family Syrphidae; genus Cheilosia; species Cheilosia scutellata. Next base: position 118,701,856 of record OY015312.1, read on the forward strand.
GAATTGGGTCGAACAAAATCGAAAAGGAATCTAACTGCAAAGGTTCTACTACAAGGAATTCTCATCTAATTGAGGACCATGCCAAATCAAGCGAAGCGAAAGAAGCAAACCACCCAAAAAATCATTCGATTCGCATTTCGTTCACTTCAAGTTCCCGGAAGAAGATTCCATTCGCCAACCAGTTCTTCTGCGAATTCCACGCGGTACATATTTCGTTGACATCGCGGCCACTATTAGTAAAAGAATCGACTACGATTCATCAAAATACACGCAGGCGGAAGAACAAAATAAGAACGTTTAGATTAATATTATAGGAAATGCGTAAGGGAAGATTTTGCAAGCTTCCGAGGGAACGATAAATGTGAACATTAAACGAGCTGACAGTTGAAGAATTATGCAAAAATGTTCATCATAGATTTAAATTTTTTTCTGTATAAGGATTTTAAATTTATGAAAAGGTTGTTCGTTTACAATAGCTCCTCCTCGGTCACACAAATGAGTCTCTGACATGGCAATCAGAATGCGCATTAAATAATAAAATTACCTTCATCATAATTATTTTGACATATTTCATTACTTATATTTTTTTGCCTGTCAAATGTCAGAGTATATTTTTTTTAAGTTCAAGCGAGATGGCTTGTGTAATAATGTTTCTTCGTATCGCACTTATTTGGAAAATGTAAAAACGGAGACGACAAATACAAATATAAAATTGTGACTCTTTTATTATTTTATTTTTATACTAGCGGGCCCCGGCAAACGTTGTTTTGCCTGCTCGTACATTTTCATTGTCCGTCAATATTGTTCTGCGGCCGTTTTTATTTGAATTTTTATTTATGATTTTTTTTTGAGTGTTTATCATTTGAAATTTTATTCATGAGCTTATTCTTGCTTCTTAATTTTTTTTATTGTTGAGGTTTTATTATTTGAAATTTTGTGGAATCGGACCGCAGCGCCACCTACCGTATCCAATTGTGAATCTAAACCATCCTTTGACCCATTCAAACACACACACAAAATGTCATTAAAATCGGTCCAGCCGTTTAGGAGAATTTCGGTTACAAACACGTACAGAAGAATTATATATACATGTAAGATGTAAATGCTTTTGCAGTAACATAGTCAAGATATATGTGTATTGCTGGCACCGAAATGTCACTGAGCGACAGATTAAGCGATTCCTCGCTTCTCACTAAAAGTCATGGAAGCCTGATGACTTCACGTTCACAGCATCTCATCGTTTGGTTGAAATCCAGATAGGATTTCTCCGGTCTGTTTCGCACTCAGCCAAACTTTCCAAACATAGAATTTTTTTTAAACTTGTAAAGATCGTAAGATCTCTTGTCATCGTTGACTGTAAGTGTGTATATGTACTTGCGCTTCCAGCAACCTTCCACCTCAAAGCACCCACCAGATGGAAAAATTCGTCTCGCTAATGTTCCGCTTACGATATCCTTCTCTTTAAATAATAGTTTATCGAGTGCATCATGAGAAGCTAGGCTTAGGGTGTCTATATGGAACTGTTTGGGAAACTATTTATTTTATTTTCGTCTGGCAACGAATTCAAGGCAAAAAATTTATAAAATTCGGCTAGGAAACCTTATGCACCTATTATGGAAGACAACTAAAGTGTGTTTTTTTTTAGAGGTATAGAACTTTGAAATGGAATAAAACAAGGATGATTTTTTTTAAATTGACAAAATTTACTTTATTCGAAAGATAATCTTTTGGCATTATAATTTAAATATGATTTCTGGCATATGACCGCCACGGCTGGCTCGGACGTAGTCTAATCTGGAGGTCAAATTTTCGATGACTTTTTCCAACATTTGTGGCCGTATATCGGCAATAACGCGATGTTATCCTCCAAGTTGTCAATCGTTTCGGGCTTATTGGCGTAGACTAGCGACTGCACATATCCCCACAGAAAATAGTCAAGCGGCGTTAAATCGCACGATCTTGGTGGCCAATTCACCAAGTCCGCAACGTGAAACTATGCGGTTACCAAAACGTTTCCTTCAATAAATCAATTGTGGCACGAGCTGTGTGACATGTTGCGCTGTCTTGTTCAAAACCACAGCTCCTGCACATCATGGTTGTTCAATTGATGAACGAAAAAGTCAGTAATCATGGCTCTATAGCGGTCACCATTGACTGTAACGTTCTGGTCAGCATCGTTTTTAAAGAAGTACGGACAAATTATTCCACCAACCCATAAAGCACACCAAACCGTCAGTTTTTGTGGATGTAACGGTGTCTCAACATACACTTGAGGATTATCATCACTCCAAATAAGGCAGTTTTGTTTATTGACGTATCCATTCAACCAAAAGTTGACGATTATGTTGAATGTTGTATTTCGAACAGAACCATGATTTTAAAAATAAATTCGCACAATTGGGAAGCGTTGTTCAGGCGTCAGTCTATTTATGTTGAAATGCCAAACCAAACTAAAAATAAATCACTTGACTTGACAGCTGACAGTTAAAATAGTGTTGCCAACTTAAACTTCTATACCTCTAAAAAAAAAAACACCCTTTAGTTGCATTTGAATGATTGCGGAAGAAATTAGCTATTTCACTAACTTCATCAAGGCAATTACAAAATGCCGGAGTTTATATTGCATTAGACAGTACCAGATGGTTCAAGAATTCAGTCCCTCAAGCACCGTCCCCCGGGCTACGAGCCTGCACAACGTACCTTATAAATATAAGTGTGCTGGCGTATGCTGACAGTTACTTCAACAACCTAACCTAAGCTATGAGTCGTCTAACTAATTTTGACTAAGTATTTGGGAAGATCGTCTTTGGTCAACCAGTCGCCCCGTTTAAACCCGTACACCCTAACACCTTTCAAATTTCGTTGCTAATTTGTAATAGTTGTCGCTATGTCGGTCAACATTGTTGCTGATGGGAGTCCTTTATCTGTCTGGTAGCCAATATAGAGAATTATTATTGATGGCGTCAGTTCCTAACCGTTCTTCATGAGTTACATGAAGTTTTGTCAAAATTTGACAAAGGGGCGTGGCACCGGCCATACAAAAAAGACATTCAAAATCGTATATCTGGAAAACCACCAAATCGATTGAGCTCATACTTACAGATAATCTTAGTTATTGGCCCTGGAGTTCTCCTGTGAAGATTGGTCAAAGTGGGACAAAGGGGCGTGGCACCGCCCATACAAAAATATATTCAAAATCTTATACCTGCAAAAAAAATCTTCTATGGGGTGAAATTCGATGACGTTTTAACTCGATAACCGCTGGGCCGATTTTCATTCTTCTTTTTTTGTTTTGTTGGTATTGCTGTATTTCAGGTTTAGGCAGAAAGAAAATTCCAGCAAATTCCAGCAAGACCTAAACAATACAATTCCTGTGCACGGACAAAGCCGGGCAGGTACAGTTTCTTCGACAGTCTTGGAATTGGAAACCAAAGTTTCTAAATATGTATCATTGATATGAATAATACATTTGTCCTGAAACTCAAGAATATTATCTAGGAGGCAATACGATTTCTGGCTAAAATCAAAAATGTTGTGTACCTACCACAGAGCATTACAATAAAAACTGTACTATTCAACTATTTTCCACTACGAAGTGTGCACGGGCTACGCTAGTACTTTATAGATATTTAAAAAAAAATTGCTTCTAATAGGGCCCATACACGACACAGACACGTCGCTGCAGACCAATATATTTTGTTGTTGTGCAAATGTTTGCGCAGATCGTCTGCGTCGTGTGTATCCATGTCGACTGTTTCCAGCGACCGTCTGCGTGAATTCAAAATTTTTTGTATTTTTCTTGGTCTGCAACGACCTGTCTGTGTTGTGTATGGTGAATTTTGCACAGACGAGCGAGAAGATTCACGGCGTAAACATAATTGAAAGCCTCTCGCTTGAAGAAATCGGTTCCCTCGTTAAAGTTTTTTGTTTATTTATTGATGGACATATTTTTTGTAGCAGCTTCATTAAATTTCATTTCCATTCGTCAAAATTTAAAGAATTCGGCAGGCAGTATTCGCAATTTTTTCGACCCGAGGACCACCACGAAACGATACAAACTAATGTCTGTGCAGATTGTCTGCACCGTGTGTGGCGAAGGCATGTTTGCACAGACTTAAGGTCTGCAGCGACGTGTCTGTGTCGTGTATGGGCCCTATAAAGCCCAGTATCCTGCTCGCGCTAAATTTAAGCGACCGCACTTCTCTCCACAGCACAGATAAATCCTCGCTAAATTCGTTGTACAGGATATAGATAGGACACAGACCCATATTTTATTGCCACATGAATTTTCTTTTTTGTTATTTTTTCACTTTTTTCCTATTCACTAACATCGATTTTCAAGTATTCCATGAAATAGTTGATTCAGAATTTGTTTTGTTTTGGAAAAGTCAATATTTATCGCCGATTTAATGTACCAGACAATTCTTTCGTGAGCTAAATCAGTGGAGACATTTTCTTGGCCGAGTATAACAAAATTGTACGTAGTACGTATAACACACAATATTGTTATACCCGACTGACATAGTGTGTGTCCCATCTATATGAAAATAAGAATTTAGCGTGCGGAACAGGATACTGCTTTGCTAAGCTGCCTCGCTAAATTTTATCTCTGTAGACATTTTTGTATGGGAGATAAAATTTAGCGCGAGCAGGATACTAGGCTTAAACTCCAAAGAAAAATGAAAACAGCATTAGTGTTGAGTCACTTTTGTCGCTCACTGTAGAAGGGTAAAAGTATTCTTATCTCCGTCGGTATTGAAATCGTCTCTAAATAATAACCCGTGTCAAACCTCGCACACAACCCTGGTGCTCATTGTCAGCGGCAATATTACACCTCCTCGTAGACTCTATAGTTCGAAAATCGTCTGCCAGTATTCCCCGTATCAGAGAGACCATTTTAGCCCGAATTTATGCCATCATTCTCAAATTCTCATAAATGCGTCTGTAGGTATAACAAAGGCCGTTCCTCTTGTGTCTGTTGAGCTACAATTTTAACTACAGACTTATAGTTCTCTTTGGAGAACTTTGCTTCTTTTATATTTCAAGTTGTGTTTTGTATAGATAGTTTCAGTTTATATGAAATCCCTTTCAAATTTTCCAGAAATCGTTTCAATTTTCTTTAGGTGATCACTTTGAAGTGTCTGCCAATGAAAGCCAAATTTTCAAATTCTCCCCAAATAGCCCATCGACACTATGTAATATCTTTTGTGTAAAATATTCATCGAATTGTTAATAAATATACAATAGATATCTGTTGTTGAACAAATTTCATAAATTTTAAACAATTTCGCCACAAGGCATACACTACCATAATCCGATCAAATGCACTTGCAGTGGAATAAATATTTCCTCGATTGGAAATGATTTTCCAATGTAATTCAAAAACGTTACCCAATCAGAACATCACAATTCAATTATTGCTTCAAAATTCATCTTCATTGCTTGTTTCTGATTTATCTGAGAATTTTGATTTCCCTCTGTACCGAGCTGGCTCCTTCTTAAGTTAGAGTGTTAAATGAAGATTAGTTTGCAAAACAATGAACTGGATACACCCAACTTTGAATATCTCTGGCTTTTGATTACGCAACAAAACGTTGCACGAACATAGGCCCATTTATTTAGCCAAGTGAAGCATTTAATCGGCTTTTCCCTTAATGCATTCTCATTCGCTACTGCATCCATTCGATGTGAGTTCAGATGGTCGTCTTAGATGGAATCAATAAAAATATGTATATTCATTTACTGGCAAAGTAAACGTTCTGCATTTTGAGAATGGAAATTTCAATTCATGTTCCGCAAGGATGGCCAGGCCATAGTTTTGCTTGTAATTACCTTCTATCTAGAAATAATTGAGAGGTTTGGCTTTTCGGATTATGTATTATGTTGTTTCTCTCTATGAGTTGTCTTAAGTTTATTGTTGCGGAAAATTATCAGAAAAACTATTTCTTTGAGTGGCACGAGATAAAAGTATCTTTGCATATTCGTATGGAAATTTTCAGAGAATTCAAATAAAATTGGAAATCGCACAATTGAATGGAGGGATAAAATTCCACGAAGAATTATAAAATTGAGTCAATAGAATCAGAAAAAGATCTCCTTTCTCGCTTCGGACGCAAAATTCTTCGAGTGATTTTCGGTCCCATTTGCGTTGACGGGCTTTGGAGGAGCAAATTTAACAGCAAACTCTACGAGCGACATCATCCTGGTCAGAAAAGTACGCATCAGTCGTCTAAGATGGCTAGGACAAAGTAAAGTCTTCGATTCCAACCTGGAGGGACAACGTAGAGGAAGATCTCGCCTTAGGTGGCGCGAACATGAGGAAGCGGTGGAGGCGGTAAGCCAAAGATCTTATGCTAACTGGAGAGGCCTGTTGGTTGAGACCCAGATCCGCCCCGGACTGTAGCGCCACCTAAGTAAGTAAGAAATCAATAGAAGCACATTGGGAGGAACATAAGTGACAGTGTGGTCGACAAGAGTACCTAAGTACCTAAGTTTGGATATCGAGGCTGGGAGTCTTTCTACAAATGATAAAACCTTTGTAACAAATTTAATCGTTTCTCCTCTTGTGCGAACAAGATGCGCGTTGCATCTACACTGAGTTACAAAAACAGTGGCGAAGTCACGCTGTTTGGTGTGTTGTTACCATTTTGATAAAATGCCGCTATGTTTTTGCAGTTATGATCAGGAAACCGGAGACGACGCTAAGTAGAGTCATTAAAAGGTGCAGAGAAACCAACTCCTACACCCGGCGTCAAGGCTCAGGCCACCCCAGAGCAACATCTGCAAGGGATGATCGATATTTGGTGATTCAAAGATCAAAGCCTTCAAGATGGTCACCAAACAGCGGTTGAGCTGTCTCACAGACTTAGATCCGTTAGAGGGACGGATATGAGTGCTCAAACGGTGCGAGGTGGCGATTAGTGGAGAGTGCCCTGAGAGCAAGAAGACCTGCTTGTGTACCGAGACTCACGGTACAGCACAAGATTGGACCGAGGTCGACTGGAGTAGAGTTATTTTTATTTATGATTCCAGGTTTTGTCTGCGCTTACCAGATGGACGTAGCAGAGTGTGGAGACGTTCTGGTGAGAGATGCTCTTTGGCGACATTTCTGGGGAGTATACGTCATGGTGTGGGAAGGAATTTTATGGACAAACCGAGCTATGCATCGTGGAAGGGTCGGTGAACTCCCAGGTATTATATCACCAACATTCTGGAGGAATATGTGGTTCCATTCGCCCCATTTATTTGAGAAAACTTCCTTCTGATGCATGACCAAGCTAGTGCGTTACAGACTATTTACAAGAAGTAGAAATAGACGTGATGGCTTGGCCTGCGATGAGCCCGGATATGAAGCCCATCGATAGCATTGCCATTGACATCCACGGAGAGTGCTACCGATCGATGATAACTAATTTATTTTTTATGGATGTGGACGACATGTGGTTTGGACCTGCTGAGAAGAATGATTAGGAAGCGACCTGCCCTTCCGCAGAGACACTCAGTGGGCTGAAATCTGCTCTGCTCAAAGAATGGGAGAATTTGGACGACAAAATCGTAAGGAACCTTATCCAAGGTATGCCCAGGCGGATTAGAACTTTGTTAGATGTTCGGGAAGCCAATATCCACTACTAAAGGAATGAGGATTTTTTTAGAAAAAAAAAAAAAATAAAAATAAAAATCTTAAATGTTATGTTCTGAAGCGAAATCTCCTTTTCCAAAATCCCCTGTGCTGAAATCCCTTACTCAAAAAGGCCCTAAGAGAAAATCCCCACGGTACAAAATCCCCATTTTTAGATTTGGTGTTATTAATTCTGTCGCCGCGACATCTAAAAATGGTGATAAAAAGTGAGATACGTATGGAGGGGCATGCTGCCCCCCTGCAACCCCCTGTTTGTTGTCACTGTAGGATTTGGATTAGGTACAAGGTTGGGTATGTCTATATGCAAACTTTAGTTTGCTTTTGGGAGATTTTGGCATAGGGGATTTCGTCCCTGAAGATTTCCGAAAAAGAGAAGAAAAAAATGACAGATTATGCCCATAAGGGATTTTGGAAAAGGGGATAACGTAGGGATTCCGTTGGAATATAGATCCCACAATCAGTGTCGCTTTTCAATCAATCAGAGGTTTAACGGATAACTCGAACTATGATTTGAAAGGCTCTACAGTCTTACACGGCTTATTGAGTGGTAGGTTAATATCAAAGTTCATTCAAAAACGCCTACATCCTGCAACCCTTTGTCATATTTCAAGAGGTCTCTACGGATGGAGCAAGTGGGCACTCTTTGGGTATTTTTTAGCACACTTTGGACAGTTGTAAACTAAGTAATCACTTAAGCATCCGACAAAAGTCTATATTGGTTTTCCCATTGTAGGCACATTGTCCTAAAGAAAATGCATAATTTTCCCCTACGGAAACCAAAGAGTGTAGCACAACAAGGACTTTAGTCATTCTTCCAGTAAACTACTTACAATGTCCCAGTTTGTAATCGGTTTCCAATCGATCTCACTCATAACATCGACAATTGTTTCGTGCACTTCATCTGCATTTCTTTACGACAACACTCCATCCGTAGAGCGTATCCCCATTCACCAACTATTAAAATCGATACTTTCCACCGTACCAACATTGGATATAGTTCATCGAATTTATTGCCAACATCAACCATGGCTAGCGTCAACAATAGCCCCTCTCACCGGGACAATGAATACCTTCAATAGCCCATAAAAGCGTCACAGATATATCTGCAGATAGCAACCAAACAAATCCTCCATCGAACATGATATGGATAACACAAGAGAAAGTTCAGCAAGGAAAGAAAAAAAAAATCTAACAAAAGAAGAATGTTTATACTTTTAAAGGACATAATCCTTGTCGTCCAGTATAGGCTGTTTCCACTGTTCGGTTAGGTTAGCCGGCTTGGTGATTGAAATAAATCTTAAAGAGGATCCCCACTCATCCGCATCAGATGGTAGCAGGACAAAACATAAAAAAATAAAAATAAAAAAAATAAAAACGAATAAAAAAAGATTCATCTTTCAAGAGCAATAGATCAGGACAACGATGGTGGTATATATACATAAAGGTCACCCCCATATATAGAGTGTATAGTTCCACACAAACAAACAAACAAACAAACAACGAGTGGGCTCTTCTATGCCTCGAGTCCTCGACGCTCGACCTCCTTGAAAGGATACTAAGCGGCACGACATGAGTGCAAACATGTTTGCACTTAATATCTCGCTCGAGCTTCTCTCTTTGACCACTACAGCCACCATTGCTGATGGTCTTTCGACTTTTATGCCCTGTTTTGGGGGGAGGCAGCAGCAGCAGCAGCACAAATGCATGCAAATTCAAAAGAAGAAAAATGATAGTCAAGGAAAACTTTATCCTTTCGATAGTAATAAATCTCTGAGAAGGGTCAAACTCTTCTCACTTAATCCCATTCAGGATGAGAGTGCATGAAAGATAGTCCTTTGGACATTTTCTTTTTTTATTTCTCTTTTCTTCCATCAACCTTATGCGTGTGTTTATATCCTTCGAACTGTTCCTGAGTGACATAATATGTTTATGTGCACAGGATATCTGTTTGTGCATCGTATTTCGGATGAAATTATGCGCTTAAAGTCTCTCCACCATCCATACAGGATGGAAAAGGATTAATCGTTAGTTACAGCCACAGACTGTGTGATTTTGTGCATTCATAGCTTTTACTTACATGCACGTAAAATTTACTTAATGGCTTTGTTGTTATCCCTTTGGCAAACATACCCCACACACACAAACACAAAAATCCTTAGTGATATAAAGTTTGCGTATATCCTTCGAAGTTCATCGGAAGATTTGCAATCTGTGGATGAGTTTGCAGTAAATTTCTTTGGCCCAGCAAGATTGATGGCGAAGTAGAGAAGATTCACACAGGACGCTCTATGCGAGAGGATAAACTTTTTAATTTCGTAAATTATGCAAAACGGTGCAATTTACATAAAAGGAAAAGAAACAAAAAAAAAAATCGCTTACACAAAGATCCTTTGGTCAAGTTGAATATGAAACCGACGATGACGATGCTGTGGATGATGATCACGATGACGAGTTAGAAACTCTGAAAGCAGATAAAAGATGATGACTATACCAGAGTGCTGCGACGGCTATATACCACCAGCATATCCTTATTCGCCCTTCTGAGTGAATTTCACAATTTAATTGATTCACCTTGTGATTTATATGCACATAATAAAGTTTACAACGAAATGTAGACGAAGACGAAGCGAAATGCTCAACTTGATAGAGGGATGAAGAAATAACATTAAAAGTAAGTCAAACGATGTATGGGGTGAGTCTCTAGCTATATGTATACGTGGATGTCTTGAAAGTTGAATTTCAATGAAGACATCATTTTTGGGGTTGTTTGATTTGATTTGTGGAAAGTTTTTAAGTTTTATCGTTGGTGTTAACATTTGTGTACACAATAAACCCAACATCTGTAACAATTTTCAAAACCCGACCTTATAGGTATATTTATGACCGATCAGTATAAGGGAGAAGGTAAGGGGTTAGACTACCGAACCAGCTATTGAAATTTTACACTCTTAAGTGCTCCGAACACAATTGTGTATGGCAGGGCTCTATACAGGAAGCGGGTATAGACTAAACGCATGCTCCCGAAAGTCAGTATAGGAAGTCTGCGGCATTTGTGCTGTCTCTCAGGAGAAATGACTGCAGCACTTCGCTTTTGCTAAGCAATTTAGTGTGCTAGGTTTAAGTGATGCCACTCTCTGCGACGCTTGTGGAGAAGGCGACGATACTTCCTTTGTTATTGTCAGGTGGTCGATTTTTGGCGATGATGTGGTGAGTGCTGATACCGTAAGCTCCGCATCGCTGAAGTGCATTTTCAGCTTTCTCTGATGAAAGTCGAAGAAATTCCAGTAAAATGGGTAGTACTGGATTTGCTTCCTGGTAGTACAATGGACCAGTTGCGTCTAAGTGCTCCAGTGAAGTGTTTCTTAACTCGACAAAAAAAAAGTGCTCCGGTTAATTGCTGACTTCATCATGATGTTTGTTGTTTTCGATGGTGATGCTCAAAATTAGGTGCCCTTTTAGACCAGGTTAAGTTCGCCAATCTGATACCACAAGAAGGAACTGAGGTTGAGATATCCTTTCTCCTTCTTTTAAGACTGTTTATATCTGCGCGTACAAATTTGTGTAGTTTGGAAAGCCAGCAATATTTGAACGATTTTTTAAAGAACAGAGGACCCAGTGAGGACAAGGATAGTCAAGCCACCAAGTGACAAAGAACAGAAACTGAAACAGAACAGGAAGCCTTTTCGTTCTGTTGTAGATTCTACACAAAACTGAAACAGATCCAGAAAATCATAGCTGCCATCTATTCTGTCAAATGCTATCATGAAATGATGTCCACTAAACACATTTTTTTTGTCTAATAGTCGAATTTGCAACTCAAACTACCTAAAGCAGACAGCCAGTTGACAGATGCAGAAAATGGCAAACAAAAAAAAACTCCCTCCCACTCCCACGATAAATTGTCATTTCTGTCACTGGCAGCAACAGAAACAATCAATATAGACTTGTTTGCGCTCTGTCGTCAAACAGCCATTTTTCTGTCGCTAAATTCTGTGAGCTGATAAAAAAAATTGTCTGTTCCTAATTCTGTTTCTGTTGTATATGTATGGGATTCTGTTTCTGCTCTTCAACACTTTGGTGCCTTATGTCCATAAGAAAGAGTGCTTCCCCTTTTAAAAGCATTTGAAAAAGTATCTTGAAGATTGCCTATAAGATCACATATTCCACATTCCTTAAACCGCAAAAGAACGATTATTAAGCACTTGTTCAATTGCTGCAAACGTAGATAGTGTCTTTAAAAAAAAAACATGACAATTCAGCTGTCATGTACTGCATCAAAGATCATAACTTTCAGCCTCATCTCAGAGCTTACGGCATGTCACGCTGCGGTACACAATAATTGACATAACTTGAATGTCAGGACCTATTGACTGATTTAAATTACTGTACTTAATCGCCTTGTGCTGTTGGGATGAAATGTCCGTCCTTTTTTTATAACAGATTGACAAGTTCCCAGGAGTGACACTGCACACGAATTTCTACAGTGACATGCTTGTCGCGATTGGCAATTTTTTTAATGTTCGTGCAAATGACCCCTCTTTCGATTTTACCACAGAACTCTGGATGTGGGAGAAATTCAGCGAGCAATTGGGCTAAGGGTAGCTGCGACTAACTTCCGTACAAATGTACCAGCAGTACCAATAAAGTACAAACTTGTCAATTGTGTCCACATATCACTCTGTGTGATCGAGTTCAATGGGCTCGTAACTTACCTCTGTCATTCAGCCCGTGACAGCATGACAAAGCGAACATGCATTTTGAGACACAATGTCACTCGCATGACCGCATGTGAGAGACATGTCAGAGTATCAATCGGCGCTGACACCTTGACGAATAACACTTACATGACGACCTTATGAGAAAAATTTTGCTACTTTAGAATTTTAAGAATTTACACCTTTCGGGACATATGACGAGTAGTCATAGTTTCCCTGCTTTGTCCAATAGAGCAAAGATGTGTGTAAGGTAATGAGCATTTTGTGTTTCCATTTATCTCTGCTGAAAATTTGTCTCCAGATACTTATAAGAATGCTTAAGTCTTGGAGGCTGCTCATATTTTGACGATCATACAAGTGTGAATGTGTGAATGTGTGAATGTGTATAATCGATCGTTCAACAAAAACTGAAGGTCTCTTCAAGCTTTGCCGTAGAAATGGAGTCGGGATTCTATAAAGGCAGTACCTACTTTAGTTGAGATACTTATGACCACGTCCCTTTTCACCAACCATGTAACTTTGGATTTTGCAATTTTTCAATTTATCTTTGCAAATTTCATTTCACCAAAAACAAATTTTCAAAGTGCACAGCATGTTTTTGCAAAATGCAAAGTCTTTCAAATTTGCAAAGAGTTCGTCCATTTCGAAGTTTCGAAAAAAAAATTATTTGTAGTTGAGATTTGGTTGAACAGATGGAAATAGTTAAAAATTATTTAATGAACCATTTCGAAGCACGCTTTAAAGACAAAGAGGATACTAATAGTTTACAATGAGTTGTAAAATTAAGGGCACATTTTGAAATCTATATCTTTACTAGCGGACCCGGCAAACGTTGTTTTGCCTCCTATTAGTGCACTCTCCTTGTACCTCGACCGATATTTCCTCTTCGAAGACGTGGCCGGGTCCAATTGTAAATATAAACCATCCCAAGACCCATTCAAACACACACACAAAATTGCATTAAAATCGGTCCAGTCGTTTAGGAGAAGTACGGTAACAAACATATAACGATATATTCAATTTGTCTGTACATATTTGTAACCGAACTCCTCCTAAACGACTGGACCGATTTTTATGAAATGTTGTGTGTGTGTTTGAATGTGTCTAAGGATGGTTTAGATTCACATTTGGACCCGGTAGGAGGCGCTGTGATTCGATTCCACAAATTTAACCACTCAAAAATAAAAAATAAATTAAAAAGCAAAAATCTCATGAATAAAATTTCAAATAAAAAAAATCATAAATAAAGTTTCAAATAATAAAACGTCCGCAGAACAATTGACGGACAATGAAAATGTACGAGCAGGCAAAACAACGATTTAGCAAACAAATTCTGAAAACCTCAAAAATCGGAAAATCGAAAATTTCACCACCAATATAATCGCAAAATTCGAAAACAACCGAACCGATTGAACTGATATTTTGAGAAAATATTTTTTATTGTCCCAAAGGCGATTCTGTTTGGTTAAAATTAGACATACAAAAAAAATTAAAATCGTGTATCTCGAAAAGCACCGAAACAATGCTCATTTTCTGGCATGTTGGTCGAAATTGAACAATGAGACGTTACCGTTACGAACGAGTTTCAATTAGTCACAAATCGAAACTTAATCTTACACAGTGCTGTTAATATTGCCGATCTCAAGGAACTGGAGTTGGAAGGTTGATTGGGACTCTTAGTCGCTTATGAAGAGTTACAATCAAATCAATTTTAGATGGTACGAAGTTCACCGGATCATCAGTTGCAAATCCTTTTTCAACCCTGGAAATCTTCCTTTTTACAAAGACAAATATTGAATGTGTTTTGTCAAGAATTGGTCATAAGCTAAGGTTCAACAGACAAAGAAGTAATTGCTTAAATGCCATGCAACAACTTTTATACGTTGGAATGGAAATGGAGGCCAATATCATGGAGTCTCTGCTATGTACCAAATAACTAAAGCCATAGTTTGCAAAGCAGTATACCGAGTTTCGAGTTTCGGACGCCAATAAATCGATGAATTTCTTGCAAACACCAGACATTAGCCGGCTAGAAAAGTTGTGAGAACTTTGCATTTTTAGTGAAATACATCGCACTTGTACTTTGCAGGAATTAATTTTTTTTAAAAATTGCAAAATGCAAAGTGAAAAGTTTGGTTGGTGAAATAGGGCCCAGATTGAAGTCAACCGACTACCAATTCAGTAAATGGTTAGATATAGCTCAAATATATTGAAACCCACAGATGGAAAGACGGACAGACGAAATTATGAAAACCCTTCTTGTTTATCTTATCATCATGATGCCAAGTTTGATTAGGATCTTAAGTTTGAATACTTTCCCAAGCCAATACACACTTGACCTCATAGAGAACGTTGTGATCTGTCTCAAAATATTTGGCAACACAATATCAATCCTGCGACCATACCGCACATATTTTGCATACAATTTTCCATTGCACAACAATTTCCATCTTCTGTTGTGAATACATCTTTCACTATCTCCAGAGTATTCCTCGTCGTTGAACTGTGAAAAAAGCACTCCATTGTAGGTATGACATAAATTATGCTCCTTTTCCGCATGCAAACAAACACACCCATATAAACTCAGCTGCTATATGACCAGCTTCATATAGTATATGACAAAAACAGGACTTTTCCATTTAAAATACAATCCAAATACAAGAAAGATACACGAGTACAAAACTCGTATCTGTACTTTTATTTGTGTTGTCTTCCAGAGATGAAAATATGCAAATCTTCCTTCGATGTACCGACAGAGTGCAGTACAGTACTATATGTTCACATGACTTGCAAAGATATAGTTTAACTATAAATTTTAATTCGAATATTTTAAAATGGGAAAATCCACAACACACAGGACTTATGAATTGAATAAGAGGAACAAGAAGGTACCTACAAGTAAAAAGTTATAACAAAACTTATTCCACATTTTTCCTATGGCTGCGCGTTTTGGGGTGTGGCGGGGTAGAAGGGCAAACCCCAACCGCACAACCGACAACGACTGAACTAGGCGAGAGAAAAATATGTGTGCTATTGTATCTGGAGTGATTTCGGATGAAGAATTCCATTTCAGAGTTCTAAAGTATTTTTCTAATAAAAAGTTCTGCGACATTCCATATAAGAGGTTTCAACGCGCGGCACGGGGCAAAAGTATTGAAGTTTTGTTTCGAGTTTATATTTCTTTTTATCTGACAAAAGGATATTTTCTTGATGGGATTTTTTTTTTCTTCTGTCTTTTGTATATATATTGGCAATATGATAATGCCGACTGCTGCTGTTTGGACGAGTATCCTATTTAGAAGCAAGAGGATATGAAATGTACAGCCCACTAATCATATTGTCACACAATTGTTCTCATATTTGTGTGTCCTCAGACCTCTGACGAGTGGATGTTTGTATCTTTTGGGGAAGTTTTTAAATTTAAAAAGTTTTAGTACTCGAATTGAGAAGGAATGTGATTTGAAATTGGATTTGTTTCATCTTTAAGGAGTCTGAAGATGTTTTGCAAGACAGCTTGACATCGATTTGATATTTTTCATGTCAATACAGTGGACAATGTGTCAGAGTTTTCAATTTGAGTGACACAAATACGAGTATACGGGAAAGGTTTTCAATAAAAATGGTTTTACCCATTCACGGATTAGATATCAAAATGGAGCCTCATAGAAAAGGGAGTGACATGGGATTGTTGCAAAAAAACCATGATCAGATCTGTAGCACCAGTAAAAGACTATGAAAATGAGGGCTGATTTTAAGGACCAATGAGAATGACAAAGTAACATAATGTACTCTGTAATATGAACTGAAGTAATGAGAACTTTATCCATTCATTTGAAAATACCAACCGCTTTAAAAAAAAAAACTGTTCGCCTCTGACTGGAAGCCCTATTCGATCAATGAACATGTCCTTCAATTCTGAACGTCTAAGAAATTTATTTGAGATCGGTAACCTGAATGTAGTCAATAACAACGAAGTGTTCAAGGTGAGTCAAGTACGGCCTCCACGTCTCCACGATCTCAATGAAAATGGCAAGCGGTCCTTGAACACAAGACTTGGGAAATAGTCAGCTAAGTATCAATTATTGACATCAGACTTGCAACTTGTTTAGCAGTTGTCTCTCAGAGGCCAGGAATAAAAAATGGGCCTAGGCTATAATTAGGGCGAAGGCTTTATAGAAAGAAGTGGAAGCAGTAAGCAGTTCTTATGCCTGACAAATATACCAGATCATCCGAGTGCTATGAAAAACATCTTCAGGGAATGTATCTTACCGAAGATATCTGGCGATAAAATGCAGCGAAGCGAGCGACGTGACAAGCGTGAGTACATAAGTGCCTTGAGCAAGAGAAACAGAGGAATCAGCCAGCTGGTGTGATAGCCAAATCGATCTGTAGGAGCACAAAGGAGCTGACAAGTAGCTCTAGTCAATAACCAACCCTGTGAATATTTTTGATGGTCCTCTGCTTGTTTGAGATGGGCACCAGCTCAGAGGATGGGAACAGAATTTCGAAACATGTCGGTAGGTTTGGTTTGTGGGTTGGAGGGAATTTCTCCGTGCCACACTTAGGTCATCAATACTGACCCATTGTGATGCCCGTAGGAGAAAGAGGTTGTCACTTATCCATTATAACCCTGTATTCAAATTAGTTAACTGATTTCTCATTGCCTTGAATGCCTTTATGTCCCGGAACCTAGCAGAGCGATACCTTGTGCTGTGTATAGCAAGAGCCTTGAGTTCCTCGCGACAACACTTTACAAGCTTCTATTTTATTTCTGATGCAGTTATGGCTTTTATTGCTATACCTGGCTGTCGATAAAGAAGGTAATACCTCCAGGTGGTATTGCCTTTACCACATACTCACGGACTGCTGTTGTCACTGCCAGGACCTCTGCTTGAAAGACGCTGCTATGGTCGGGGAGGCGTATCGATTTTGATATACCCAGCTATTCAGAGAACACACCTGACTCTACCCCGGTGTCAATTTTAGAACCGACTGTAAATATGGCTGTGGTTTGCATGTTAGGTACGAATCCGTCTCTCCAATCTTCCCTGCTGGGATAGGCGCTCGAGAAAGGCCTTGTAAACTCTAGATAAGACGTGCGATGTAGTCCGTGACAGGTAAACGGCCGTTTTGTTAAATTTCCAGTTTGCTGATTGGCTGATTCTCATTGCCCTAATTGCGGCCGCTAGTTTTATGTCAATGTCTAGCGGAAGCTGGTTGAGGATAGCCTCAAGTCCTATGCGGTTGGAGTTATCCTCATCGCAATAGTGGTGCCGATGCACGCTAGTCTTTAAATTTGAACCCTCGTTAACGCTTGTAGGTGGCTACATACTCATACATACTGCAAAGAGTTTGAACGATAAAACGTTTTTTTGTTAAGCCAAAAGGAGACTTTTTGTCATTCTTGTCATGTTCTTGGTTAAAAGTTCTTCTTGAGGAGGTGCATACTTTGACCAAGGTATGTGAGAAACTGAACTGGTCTCGTTGTCTGCTCCCCAAACCCCCTTCGTCGCATATGCATCACTCAGATTGTTAAGATCATAAGTAATGTAATGACCATCATTATTATGACCATGCTGACGAAGTGACGAGTGATGAATAGACGACATGTGCACCAAGGTACAATCGCTTTTGTCTCTCTCCGCATTGTGCGGAGGCATGTCTACCTATCCTACCAAGCAAACCAGGCGATCTATCCCATTCCTTTCGCTTCGATTACACAGGAGGAAGATTTCGTTCGCTGGCGAGTTCATCTGCGAATTCTAAGCGAAACATATTTCTTGTTAAATGGCGGCAATTTAGCGTAGAAGTCTCGACCAATTTGATTTTAATAATAATATTAAAGGACAGCTGTCCTTTTTTCCGGCTTTTTTGGTGGCAAGCCCCGGTAGAAAAAATGGCTGCGATTCGCCAAAGTCCACATGAGAGAATTTACTGCTAAATGAAGCTAATACGAATGAATACAGGACAATTTAAAGGCTACATTAAAATTACTAATTTGGATGGGAGATCAACCCTTTTCACTCATTTCACTATAGACAACTTTAATCAATTTTCACACCATCAGCTGCCGCCTACTAAGGACGACCGTTCTAATTGTCGATTTTCCCAAAATTCATTTTTAATGAAAGCTCAAATTTACAATAGAAAACAAACCCAAGTTGTCTGCCTATTACGAGTTCCCATATAGTCCTTCGGCCAATTTTTTGTTAACTAATTCATTTATGACCAATGCGACAGTCGCTTGATAAATTTTTAATAAAATATCCTTTCACTTGAAAGCGGTTAGCATTTAGACGTACCTATCATATTGTGACATTAGGACACGTTAAGTAGGTACCCGTGTTCTTACATTAAATACCCCTTAAGGACAATTAGGCGCAAAAAAAAGGTGAAAACTAAAAAGGCTCTTTTTGTCACCTTACAAAACGACCACTCGCACGTTTCAAGCGCTTCTGGGTTGCGGTTCATGTGGATAATCCTATGCGAGAAGGATTCCATCAGCATCTACCCTATATCGTATAAATTGAGCCCTAGTCGCACAGCTATTACAACACGGATGGACAAGGATTTGGCTTTATATCCTTTTCACGCCACTGCCGCTGGCACCGAAAAATAAAAGCGAAAAGGATTCAATAAACTGTGCGCACGTTTCATGTGTGTACGAGTTCGTATCCACTTAAATCCTCTTTAAAGTCATCACATGTCATTAACTTCTAATCAATCCCCAACATGAGGGAACCCAAATGAATGGGATTTATGTATTTTTTTTTTCTTTCTCTGTGTACATTTCGGGAATTTCAATGAGGAGAGGTTCACAGTTAAGCTGGGATTTTTGTGCCGCAACGAATAATCTAAATACGATTTTGCTTTTAATGATTTCAAAGGTTAAGGATGAAAAATTGGACAAAGTCTTTATGTTTATATTTTTGAGTGTGTTTTTTTTTTGCAATCAGGATTTCTTTTGCTGGGCATATGGCAATCAGTTGTCGATAGATTGATTGAAGACAGAGAGGGAGAAAGAATCGAAAAAGGATTGCTTGCCAGACTGAAGAGCATCAGGGGCACGCAAGCAGTTGATAGACCTGGGTATTCTTCTTTAAATTGTTATTTTCCATTTAATTTCTCATTGGGATTGGTATTTGCGCTCAAGGAGCTCTGTTTGCATGAGCAGAAGGTAGCGCAGCAGAAGGATGTTTCAATTGTATATATATTTTTTTTTTTTGTGTTTTTTCTTCTCTGCAGCTCTCAATTCCCCAAATTGAAATGAAGATTGTTTTCCCTGTTTTTCTTTTTTTTTCTGTCTGTCGGTTGGTGGTATTGGCAAAGCGATATCCTGGCGCAGATACAATTTTCTTGGCTATATTGCGCCAAGATGTTCGGTAGCTGAATATAAAAATAGAAACAGCCAAAGGCGGATGAGGTCGTAAAATTGATTCAAATCGGTCCGAGGAGAGATCATCAAGTCGAATGATTGCAAGTCGATACCAGTAAAAGGGAATACAGCATATAGTATATCAAGGCAAAAGGAAACGGTTTTTTTTTTAAACTAGGTACCTGGATGAATAAATCTTTAAGAATATCCAGGATATAGCAGCGATGTGTGGAACACAATTTAAGACTAGTTTGGGTATTGTGTTATGCAGTTTTCGGAGAGTCGTTGACCTGTAAAATGTTGAAAGGATACGTGCATAACATGAATACGTTGCTAACTTTAAGGATTATCATATGGTAGGTATCATTGTTTTACTTCTTCTCCCAACTACACATTTAATAAAACAATCCAACTACATCCCCTCGCTAGGGGCAAGGACCTTGACGTGACGTGTGTGCCTTTTTATAAAGCGCTGGCCGATGAGAGGGCTTAATGCTGCAATGACTCCATAGGCTATGCTGTCGTAGGCAGTAGTCATCTGAAGGGTCATCCATGGCAGACAGGCCGTTGAGGAGCAACTAACTAAGAACTGCCCATGGGGAGTAAGCCGCATTATTAATTCTCTAATCCAAGGTGGAACAGCATATGCTGAAGGATGAGTAAGAGAGTGCTTAGTCGCTATTATACAGACTCCGAATACCAGGCGACATTCGGTTTTAAACCAGCCTTCCTGTGCCGTACCGGGCTCAGGCATGGGCGATGTTTCTTTCCCGGATACTCGTGGGATCAATATTTCAAACCTAATTAATAAAAATGTACAGACTGATACCTCTGCAATCGCATCAACTTCTGGTTCTGCTGTTGGGCAACAAGGGGAACTACAATGTTGTGCAGCCTCTGGGCTCCCTATGGTCCACAACTTCTGTGCTGTTGTAGAGCATGACTCGACCTCAACTTCTTGGTCTGCTGTTAGCCAACCGAAACCCCCGCAATGTAAGGAAGGCAGTGTCAATTGGTGGACCCCATCCATACAAGACTGCGTCAGAAAGGGAGATGTGGAATCGTCCTGCTCTGACTCCGACACATCCACTCTAGTTGACAACTGTAATCTAGTATCTGAGAAATTGGGATGCTCTGCTTGGAAAGAGTCTCGCTGGGCTGCAGGGTGGGTTGGTGAAGCTCAGTGGTATGCTGCAAACAAACGCTTTAAAACTGCCCTGCGGAGTGGTTTGGACAGAGAGAGTGCTCTCAGCCAAAACCGCTCAAAAAGACAGGCCGAAGACCAAACGGGTCAGATCGGATGATCATACTCCACCTGCATCGGCTGCCAAGAAGGTTAAGAAAGGTCCTATACCTGAGGCCCCGACCTAGTTAGGTTAGGTATCGTTCCGACCGACTTGTAAAATCAACCTATTTCGCAGGACGCTGTCATTGACACCTCGATTGAGTTGAGTAACCGTGGCGTATGGCCCAAATTCTCAGGCTCAAGCCCTCTCTCGGACAGCTAAAGTGACCCTTAATAAGCCCCTAATCATATCAGTACTTCTCTATGGTGCAGAGGCATGTACTCTATCAAAAGCGGATGAGGTTATTCTTGGTTGTTTCGAGAGGAAAATTCTTCGAGTAATTTTCGGTCCCGTCTGCATAGACGGTGAATGGAGGAGGAGATAAAACGACGAACTGTGTCGTCCGTACAACGACATCGACCTAGCCAGAAGAGTGAAGGTCCAACGACTAAGGTGGCTGGATCATGTAGAGCGAATGGAGGCGAGTACTTCGGCCCGAAAGATATTCGAATCTAAACTCGATGGCGCAGTAGAGGAAGGAAGACCGCGTCTCAGTTGGCGCAGGCAAGGTTAGGTCCCCTTAACCAACTTAGCGTGCGAAACTGGAGACATTTGGGCAAAGATCATGCTGGCTGGAGAAGCTTGTTGATTGAGTCCCAGGTCCACTCCGGTCTGTAGTGCCATCTTAAGTAAGTAAGTAAGGTCTGCTGAGCAACCAGAAGCATTGCAAGAACTGCCATAATGCATCCACAAAAATGTACCGTTTGGTATGGATTATCGGACGGTGATATCATTGGGCCGCATTTCTTCAAATGGCAACAACGTTACGGTCAATGGTGGTCGCTATCGTTCGATGTTTTCGGACTTTTGTTTGCCCAAAATAGAAGAGCAGGGTTTGGTCGACATATGGTTTCAACAGGACGAAACGACATGGCACACAGCACGCGAATCCATGGACATATTGCAAGGCGAATTTGGTAAGCAATTCATCTCCCGCTTTTGGCCGCCTAGATTGTGCGATTTAACGCCGCTGGACTATTTTTTGTGTGGATATTCGAAGTCTCTCGTCTATATGGATAAGCAAGCAACTATTGCCGTCTTGGATGACAACATAAATCGTGTTATTGGTGAGATATCATTGTCGATATCTTGGAAAAGGATGCCACAATTGGACATTCCGGATGGACCACTTGAAGCGTTCATTCAAAAAGTAAATGGCAAGAATTAATTTATCGACCCTAATAAAAATTTCACTCAATTTTCAAATTTTCGTTGTTTTTTTTTTCAATTTTAAAAACCAACCGCTTAAAAAAATCACCCTTTATAAATGTTAAGATACATGTTGTGAGATTTGGGTATTGCACGCCATCTATAGGAAAATTTGAAAACTTTAGAGTTACGTATGGACATCGGACTTCATAGCAACGTATGTATTGTGAATGTTTCAGCTCAATCGACGGATTACTTTTCGAACTATCGAGCATAATCGTTTGCAATGTTTTCTTTATGTGGCTTGTGCCACGCCCCTTTGCCACTTTTAGCCCTCTTCTGCCCCAAGCTAACTAACCATTACTAACCTGAACGATTTTTTTTTAAATCAGCCGATGCTGAGTAGTTCAAGAGATAGCCGCTTGGGATCACTGTATTGAACCTACCTCTGAAGTTTTGGTAATAAGTCGTGTACGGGTTTATGTCACGCTTACGAATGTCAGAGAGGAGGCTTACTTGGTCCATGTGATCCATATAAATCACCTTTTGTGATCAGGATCTTGACCAATCTGCGAATTTCCTATTTGGTTTATAAAGATTTGGAAGTCCAATGAAAGCTTCTGTGGCAGCTTGATATTGGAGTCGTACGCACTTCATTTTGAAAACCTTCAAATTTTAAAAACTAAATCTTACTAAGCCAACAGATATGCCAACAGCCAGTGACCTAGTTACGTATGAAAGTCGATGGATGAGGGATTGAACTTGTGTCATTATTAACCGATCTATATACATCAGCCGTCTATACCAATAAGTTCTTTACTCAGAACTTATCACTCTCTCAATTTGTGGTATAGTTTACTTTCGTTTCATTCATCGTTTACTCCAACAAATCAGTACCCTGCTTCCTAATCTAAAGCCCCATGTAAACAGCATGACATGACATGCACCTATTATATATTTCGACTACTGGAACTTTATTGTGAGGCAATTTATCTCAAGGCTGCGTCAACATTATGAGTAATTTTTCCCCCAAAAATCTCCGCTTTACAACTCCCAATGTCATTCTCAGTGTCGAAGAAATGTTGTCGTACTATTAACTTTAAATGAAGATTTATGTTTGTTTCCTTAGAAGACAAACCCCCTCTGTTAACGAGGAGGACACTCCACTTATCAAACTTTACGACCTCCGTTGTTTGTATTTTTTTGTTTTTGCTTGTGAATTTATGACTAACGAGTGACAACCCAAACCAAGAACGGCACGTGGCAGATATTTTTTAGCTGGTCACCGCCAAAATCTTCCTTTTTCGCATGTCAAAATATTTACAGGAAGACGTGTTGCTCCATCAAATACTTCTTAGTGTATCCTCTTCACAAAAAAAAGGTACCTTAAGGATTCAAACATTTTATCGATGAGTCGCAAAAGAAAAAAAATTGTTTTGACTTTCGTCATAAATTATGTGTTTATTTTGTCAAAACAGGACGAACGGAGATATAATAAATTTTGTGATTTACTTACTTTTTGAATACCAAAAAAAAAAAAAAAATATAGAAGCAAACGTTCAACTTAATCAAAGGATACGAACTTTTCCGATTCCATCATATCGATTGATTAGGTTCTGTGTGTGTGTGCGGTGACAAACCGAAAATAGGTATACAACACACACAATCAGACAAGAGAAGAAGTGAAGCAACTTTTGCGGCTAAAGAAATGAAATCACTTGCGAACTTCCTCTGCCTATATACAGTCGGTTACCGTTACATTCAGCACGACAACATGATCAATAATTCAAAACTTCGATTTAATTATTATTTCAATATGGATGAAGTTTTGAAATTGAGACTAAGGGCTAAGGGTAGGCAAGGCAGCAGACTGGGTCTATAGTGGGTAGCCTGAAGAGCGATAAACACTCGACGCCCTGCCTCGTCCTTGGTAGTGAATGGTATGGGGTTGGGATTGTGGTGTTCAATTGAAGTACTGGAATGTGCAACACAAATTGAAAACGACAAAGTTCCTTGGTATCGGAATTCATCGAGTTGAGGAGGTGTTGATTGCCGCCCACCGCCTGCGGGTGATATCGAATTGAATTTGATTAGATATTGGGAAAGGTGTCAAGTTTTGCGATATCTCTCAGTGTTCTCAGTTCTCCAGACACCACTTGAGGCGGGGAAATTCGTGGGCAATTTGTGTTTGTATGTGTGGTGTGTCAGTTGTCAAAAGTTTCTCTCGAAGAAGAAAACTGCATTTAAAGTGGCCAATTGATTACTATCAATTTGAAATCGTATCGAAAGGAATGTTATTCACCGATAAGAGCTTTAAGGTTTGGGAGGGAGGTTTGGAGGGAAGTTCTGAAGAGGATTTCATTGTGGTGGCAATTAGTTAGAGAAAAGTTTGCGGATTTAAAAGATTCACGCGTCTTATGGTTAAGTGGATGCATTAAACTCACATGTTGGCCTGCACCTTTAAGTATATTCGCTACGTCATGCCTTAGGGAGGGTGGATGTCCCTAATGATTGAGGGTAGAAGCAAATAGAGAGCTGATAATATTCGGTGGACAATTTACACTGAGAAGCATGAAGAAGAAGATTTAGACAACATTTTAAAGTGGAGCAAAGAAGGTTAATTCCACAACAGATAAAGCTCACTACTTTTACAAGGTGCAACAGCGACCATCTTGGAGTCATACTTGGAAAACTTATCCCATATCGCATTATCAGCACCCTCAAAGTTAAGTTAGCTATTTAGAGTGAAGAGGTACCGAAGCAACTCCTTCTTTTGTATAAAGGTTATATGTATGTACCCACCAAGCTCCGAATATTGCTCCCAAATAGGTACATGGATGGTTTCTTGAAACGTTGTTCAAGTGGCTGCCTCGGCTGGCTTCGCAGTAGCGCATTCTGTCAATTCAATTTTCCAAGACCTTATTGATGGTTTGGAGCTGTAGTTCACAGACTGCTTGGATGATATTGGCCTTAAGTGCTTCAATCGTTTCCGGATTATTAGCATAATATCGGTCTTTCACGGTTTCCCACAAAAAAAAAGTAATCAAATCGCAGTGGCATGGGCTGTGTGCCATGGCGCGCCATCCTGTATGAACCAGAGGTCATCTAAATTCATGTCTTCAATTTCAATAAAAAAAAAGTCGGTTAACATGGCTCTGTAACGCCTACCGGTGACCGAAACGTTGTTCCCAGACTCATTTTCGAAGAAAAATGGTACAATGATGCCACCACTCCACAATCCGCATTCCGCACCAAACTGCCACTCTCTGTGGATGCATTGGCTTCTCGACAATAACATGTGGGTTTTCCGAGCCCCAGATGCGGCAATTTTGTTGGTTGACGTAGCCGCCGAGATGAAAATGCGCCTCTTCAGATAAGATGATTTTTCGCCCAAAATCGTTGTCCAATTCAAGCTGCTCTAAGGCCCAAAGAGCGAAGCGATAACAAAGTGGATGGTCGTGCGCCTTCAATTGCTCAATTGGACCTTGGAAGCGAATAAATCGAGATCTTTGTGCAGAATTCTCTTCAGGCAACAGGCGTGAAATGTTGAGCTGTTGAGATGGCGAGTTGATGTTCGTGAATTGTGTCTCACACTCTCGGCTACAGCAGCCTCATTATCGTCTGTGCGCAACGTACGACGACGGGGACCATGAGTGTTGTCCGCTACCATACCAGTCTCACGAACTTGCGTACAGCAGGCGCGGTGGGTGCTTCACTTCGACGAAAACTTCTTTCAAAAAACGCATTGTTTGGGCAGCGCTCACATTGGAAATAAGTTTTAAAGATTTCACAACGTTGTTCAAGCGTAAAGCGACTCATTTCGTTCAGCGGAGGTATGATACTGACTTTCTGTCAAGATTTCGAGCGGGAAACAGCTGTCAGTTTCAAAATAACCTATGATTTAAAAATAAACCACTAGATCGGACACCCTGTATACTGTATTATATGGAACTCGGCCCGAAAACATTCACTTGCCCTACTTTAAAAGGTTACAGAGACGAAGATCCTATACTACCATCATTTACAACCTCAGACGCTCAGAAGAGTAGCCGCTGACCTATGCCTATTCTAGAAGTTCCTATACTACAATGACAGATGTTCAGAGGATCATAATTAAAGTAGGTATTCCCCAAAATGCGAGTTTCCCAAATGCTATAGAGCTACAGGACAAGTAAACTAGACTTTATCTATACAATTTTCAAAGTGCACCCTATTCATTACTAGAGTCGTTGTTGTATGAAGCTACATCCCAGTGAACATTCAATAACTTTCTATCTTCCGCCACTGGCCTTGAATCTTCAGGCGCTGTCTATATTCAACCAGAAGACAGATGATGGACTTTCTGTTCATCATGGGACTACCCAGTGGACGTTATCTGAGAGCAGAGATTTCATGGCAAGTCTTTTAAGCTGGGTAGGAGACATTTACCTTTATTCCATACTTTCGAGACGGTCAAGTTCAGCAAGTATTTTATCAAGTCATCAGCGAAATCTTCTACCGATAGGTATCATCATCATTATCATTTTAAATGGTCCGCTTATCCATTAAGTGGGTCGCGGGTGTAGGTTGCTCAAGTGGACCCTCCATAGCTCTCGATTCTTCGCCATCGACTCTAAATCATCAAGGGCAATCCCTATACCGATAGAGGAGAAATTATGAACTTGATCTAACCACCTCATCCTGGGTCTACCTAGAGGACACCTGCCTGATGGTACGGATTCTAAAGCACGTCGTGGGATCCTGGTTGGGGACATGCGTTTAACATGACCAAACCACCGAAGCATGGACCGCTCTGTCCGGAGAAGTAGCTGCTCGATATTAAGTTCCTCACGTATTCTAATATGTATTTCTAATACGATCTCTACGAGTCACACCAGCAATACAACGGAGGAATCTCATTTCGGTAGCTTGTATACGAGATCTTATTCGTTCGATCATTACCCAAACCTTATGACCATAGGTAAGAGTTGGAACAAACACCGAATTAAAGACTGACAACTTAGCTTTGACACCAAGTTCTGTCCTCCTAATAATAGAATGACCAAGCTGTATCAAAATTGATCCAGCCTGACCAATCCTACAGGAAAACTCAGCATTGCTCCTTCCATCACTCGTGAATAAGACCCCGAGATACTTAAACTTCTCCACCTGTTTCAATGGGACTCCACTGACATGCAGAGTGCATTGAACAGACGTTCTGCAAACGACCATCACTTCAGATTTGTTCACGTTTATTTTCATCTCAGCTTCGACACAAACGGCTACAAACCGATCGAGTGCGCGTTGAAGTTCAGTCTGAGAGGACCCAAGGATGACCAAGTCATCAGCGAAGCGCAGATGGCTTATCCTCAGATCTCCAAATTCGAAAATTTCTTCGCCAAGACTGCGCTGTAACATCCAGTCCATATAAGTAATGAAAAGGAGAGGAGACAAGACGCACCCCTGGCGAAGTCCAACGCTCACGGTGAAAGTATTGATTTAACGCCGTTTACCCAAATACACCTTTTGCAGTTTGTGTATAAAGAGATTGAATGGCTCTCAAGAGTAATACACTCCAGAGGGACTCGGAAGTATGCTTTCTCCAAATCAACGAAGTATATGCGTAAACCGGTGTAGCATACTCCCAAGCCTTCTCATGTACCATTCTGAGAGTGAATAACTGGTCAGTTGTGCTTCTGCCGGGACGAAAACCGCACTAGTCATCTCCTAATCGTGACTCGACCACAGCTATGCAACGCGTTTCCAGCAAAAACTTTTCCGGGGAGACTTAAAATTGATATACCCCTGCAATTGGAGCAATCCCTTTTATCCCCTTTCTTGAAAAGGGTCACAATCACCCCAATTAGCCAATCACTGGGAGTTTCGCCGCATTCCCAGGCCACTTTAATGAGACGAGAGAGCCATTTAACTCCCTCTTCACCATAAGGGAACCGTCGTCAATCAAGAGAACTATTCGTAGGTATATCAGCCTTTTAAAAAGTCGGAAAACCTAAGTAGATAGGTGTTTCATACTTCCCAGCCAAGTACGATTTCGAGAGTGAATATAGCTTCTTGAGTTAACCACACTGATTTGCAGCTCAAAAGTGATATACTCCTATAATTGGGGCAATAGGGTCTATACCTTTTGTTAAGGGGAAACTTGTTTGCCTATAATCACCACATTCCCAGGCCACTTTATTGACACACTGATAGTCAATGAATTCCATCTTCATCTAGGGAATTTAGGGGAATATACAAACTTGTTTGGTCTGATGGTCAGCGATGGGACAAAAGATGCTTTTGTCAGCCCATAAACGCATCCCACGTTTGGTCCTGTAAATTGCCATTACAAATTATTTTTGTCCGATTAATTGAATTGAAATAGAAACCACCCTACAGGTGTACAGCTCCCTTAAATAATTTATCGTTCGCACAAATGTGGTCCACAACAACATTACACATATCGTATAACAGATTTGATTTTGAAATCCAAATAAGCATTCAAATCGCCACTGGAAGCCTGAATGCGGTTTACAATCAACTCAATAAATGCAGTTTAATAAATAATTTATTCCTTTATCGCTTTCTAACCTCAAAAGCTCGCCAGATTTAATTAAACTCGAAATATTACATTCCCCCAGTCAAATCATCAGCATAGCGGTTGTACGCCACACTATATTCAAACACACCAGCCAAAACCACTTCTAATGGAAAAATTTTCCAAAATCGGATAACAGCCCAACTTCCTCAGATTCACTATAGCTACTAATCCCCACAAACTACAAATAGTTTCGGAAATTTATTTGCGGTTATTAGGATGTGTGGTGGTTATGGTCACACACTCATCAACTCCATGAATAGATGTGAATTATTTTTTTGCCAAAATGTCAAAAAATCAATAAAGTAGCTAAGTATCTACGTCATTAGGTAGATATTAAATAATTCGATTAATTACGTGAAAAAGTGTGAAAAGAAATTACAAAAAAAAAAAAAAATAGAATTGGTATCCTTTTTGGTTCACCAGTCCCAACACCAGTCCATGCGATCACACAAAGCAAATCGCAGCGGATTGATGATAGATACTTTCAATTTCCAATTAAATTTATTTTATACCGCGGCAGCTTTAGTCGTTATTTAATTTATTTGTCGTCGACTTCAATTTGCCACTTTATTGTCGTCTTTGAATAATTGGATTCGGTGATTTGTCATTTTTGTTTGGGGATTTTCGCGATACCCATCTATGATTGAAAATGCTCTGCTCGCGCCATTCATTGATGATGATGATAGAGCATCGCATCAAATCGAATACCGTGAGAACGCTTTTGACAGCAGAAACTCCGATGGGGAGGGTGGTGGGTTGTTGAACAATTAAATCAAACGATTTGCGTTGAATTGTATGGAGATTTATTGGGCTTGTACGGAATTTGTCAAAACATTCTCTAAACTTGCATAGGATTGTTGTATTTCGAGATAGAATTGGGTGAGGTTGTTATTGGTAGCAGCGACCTTTCATTTTATTTCGCAAGCAAATGGAGAGGAGACTGCCTTTGTGTGGATAGTTGGCCTTCTAAAGATAGGGGTAGGCTGGGCAAGGTATAACGAGAGCTTGGAATATTGGCAAGCTCATCAAATTAGGGACCTAGATGGCAGTTTTCGAGGGTCTAGAGATCACCAGTTTGAACCGAAACGAGTACCAGCTGGGCAGTGAAGAGTCTTTGGTTCGATTCCCGGAAAAACGAAAAAATTACCTACATCTTAAAGTTTTTTGCACTGCTATCCCTACGAAAGCTTCACAATCCATTTTGGATTTGACAACAAATTTTAGGTCTCTACCATTCGTCTCAAAAATAAACGAATGGTCTAACTTCATACTTCGGACCCTAATCATTCGTCGTTGGAAATAATTCCTTAGTTTTGTCATATTTTTCCCTCGGTGGGGCATGACTTAAAAGCGTCGTTATGTTCTCAAATATGTCCCTGGGTTCCGGTACATCTATGTACCTCTTTTTGTATCTATGCTATGACCTCCGAAACCACCGAACTGATTGAACTTACATTTTCAAGCAATCTTCAGTATTGGAGAGTGTTTCTATGAAGTTTGTTCAAAATCGGTTCAGTGAACATAGGGGCGTGGCACCTCTTTTTGAATCATAGGCACTAAAGTTGTAAAGGAACATTGATGTGCATTGTCCTTATAAGACCATATTTACGCAATACAATTCCAAGGGCCAAGTGGGGTACGGCCTCGACTGGGGCCAGATTATGTAAGACGAAAACGATCGAACGCTATCGTTTCGACAATAACAGTCTCTGTTTATTGCCACAGATATGATAGAGACAGGTTTAGTGAAAACGAAAGCGGTTTTCGTTTCGTGTTTTACAGAATCCCACCCCTGACCTCTATAAGGCCATTCCTCCTTAAAAAAGAATACCTGACATTACTATATTGTATATTCTATAGTACAGGGATTCCCTAACAGCTCGTCGTGACGCCCTGCGGCATCGTAGGGCTATCCTAGGGGTATCGGAAGACGGTACGCACACGAAGTTCCATCAGCTTTGAGAATTTCGTGTTGGTTTGATGTTGGCAGATTGTGGCGGCCATTGTGTTTTGGTGACGTCTGTTTAATATGCGGGCACACCTACTATTAAGGCGAGTTGCAGCCTTTTTACGGTAGACGCGGTGGCTCTTCAAAGTCGACTCTCCAACATTTAGTGCGGTCAAAGTCGTGACAACCGCTTCGGTAAGCAATCAAGAACATTGCCGCAGTCCTGGAAAGAGTACAGGAGAACCCGAAGCAGTCACTTCCTTGCCGTGTACAAGAAGTCGGGCTGTTTGCAGACATCAATTTGGCGAATTTTGCTGGGCCTATACCCCTTCAAGATCCAACTGACCCAGGAGCTAAAAATTAATGATAATGATCGTAGTCAACACCGTTTGTTCGGTGACTGGGTTTCGAACCGTTTGGATGAAGACCTCGATTTTGACCGAAAAATCATCTTTAGGGAGAAGGCGCATTTTTGGATGAATGGCTATGTATGGGACGACGCCAACCCACACAAGGCAATTCATCCATTAAAAGCTATTTGGTGCGAATTTTTGACCGGCAGGAGGCGCCGGCGTCATTGCTCAGTACTTTTTCTTGAAAATGATTTTGGCGAGGTGATTATCAACGGCGAGCGCTATACAGAACGAAGCTAACCGTTTTTTTTTGCCCAAATTACACAATATGTAGGTAGACGACATGTGGTTCCAGCAAAACGTCGCTACGAATAAACTACTATCGTTCGATGCCCTTAAACCCAACATAACCAATGCCATCGCTCACATTCGGCGGCAGATTGGACCACTCGCATTCGTGCCACCATGAGAAGTTGCAGCGGACATTAGGACATGGTGTTATATTCCATACAATAATGGCATACATGGCCTTTCAAATAAAAAAAAAGGATTTTGTTAAAAGGATTTTTGTTTTATTCCACCTCAAAGTCGACGCATCCTTATTGAAAAACCCTATAGTGAATCTTCATTAAGCTCAGCTTCTATTCACATATCTGTGCTTTGTTCCGTTGTTTACTTTTATGAGGGGCGTCGCAAAAATATTGTAACCGGTAAAGGGAGTCGCTGCATAAAAAAGATTGGGAAATGGGAGCCCCTGCTATAGTACATAACGCTATCCCATTGCTTTGTTCCTCGACCTAGCACATCTCCTTCAGCGGAGCCTTTTCGTTGGTCTAAATCTCTGTGTATAATTGTACCCCAATCAGTGTTAGCGCATTTTTAGATAAAATCGTATTGAGCTTGCGAGGTTGCTTACGATTGGGTTTGTAGATGCTTTTGCCGAACTTCTTAGATTGAAGGGCCGGGAGTACCTGCACTTATCGGCCTGATGCTCCGAGCAGTTGACTATCTTAGACTTTACTTGAAATACTGCTTCCTCGCTGTAGGAATTACTTTTTTGGAGCAATATTTTGATAAAGGTTAATTAGAATAGTGACAACCAACTTAACCTTAAACTGTCGAACTTGCATGACCATACTTAGGAAAGAGTTCCGCTATCATATAGCTTCAGCCTAGTTTGCGTTCAATTTTAGACACTTTTTCTGTTAAATACACGTCATCACTCCCTCTGAATATAAAAACCATAACCCTTGCCTTACCATTTCTATCATCGTCCATCCTAATAAATCTGACTGACACCGGTTAACATTATTCTCTTTATATCTATACACGGGTATCCAATAAAAGATTAAAAAATGTATTTTTTTCCAATTTTCTCTCGGCCATAATACAAAGTATTTTACAGCTTGTCTGGCAGAACCTGCCCTTATTCCATTTCAGATAACGCTTTGCTTGCCTTTCGATCGACACCATCATCGACGAAAAGGCTTATAGCAATATCCTTTCGTATAGGTAAAAAAAAAATAGAACCATGCACATCGCTCTCTCCCAAATGTATATCCAATCTCATATATATTACCGTTTTTGACGCTACAGCTATTACCTGGCTTGTACTATTGCCAATGGCACTCTTGTGTGTTGCTGTAATATCCTTGCAGATATTCACGATGGACCGATGAATGTACCGAATATGATCATAAATATTCTCTCTGACTTCCTTGTCTATACTATATTTATATTGTGCTTTCAAAAAAAAAAATAAGGAAAAATATCCTTTTTCTACCAAAAGGAAGAAAGAACTGAAAACAACACTCGTAGGTACCTACATTGTAACTTTACACATGCAACCACACAACAGAAATAGCAACAAGGAGTACAAGGTACAACTGTGGCAATATTTGAAACAGACCCCCCCCTCGCCCCCACATAAAGGACTCCTGGGCATCATCGTTTGCTGTTGTGTGTTTTCCTTTTCCCATACGTATTTATATTCCTCCGAATGTGCATATACATATTTGTAATTTTAGTAAAGGATATGAAAATTGTGTTGTTTTCTTTTTTCACATTTGACTAAGTATATGCTAGTGTGTGCAAGTATGGCTTGAACGGTAAATCTACGGAAGCTGCCAGTTTTGATTGGATGAATACGAAACACAGAAGAGCGGATAACATTTTGTTATAGGTGGCAGGTATACTCCCTCCCCCCGAGGTAAGTGGTTCAATCAATTGGGCTCTTTGCTTGGGATTGTGTATATGTAGGTAAAGGTACCTATTTTAGTAAGGGTTGTCGGCAATACCCAGTTCCAAATGGATGAAGGCAGCGATATGTTGAAAATTCCGCTCTCAGGTGAATTGAGCGATACATATCTACTTATTGCTGTTCTAAGGAAAATTTATTTATTTCAAACATTAGATAAATTTTGAGGAGCGTAATGTGTGAGAGCGCCTTTTGCAGATCATGGGAGGTGCAGATGGCGAATGGGCCTTGAAGAACTTTGGGTGAAGAATGCAACTATTGTAGTAATTCAGGAAACGACCAAATGCTCCATTTACATAAACAAAACTGAATGGCAAAATTGTATATATCCGCAAGGATCTTACGAATTATTGTAGCGATTTACAAATTTCTTTTTTTACAATGTGTAAAATAAATATATGCAAGGAAAAATTCTTCGAGTGATTTTGGGTCCTGTTTTCGTTGACGTGCTTTAGAGGAGGAGATTTAACGGCGAACTATACGAGCTGTTCAACGACCTGGTTAGAAAAGTACGTATCAGTCGACTTAGACGGATTGGACATATGTAGAGCGAATGGACACCAACGCCCTAAGAGTCTTTGATTCCAACCCGGAGGAGCAACGCAGTAGAGGAAGACCTCGCATTAAGTGGCGCGCACAAGTGCAAGGGGACCCCAACCAAGTTGGAGTGCGCAACTGGAGGCGGTTAGCCAAAGATCGTGCTAACTGGAGAGGCTCAGGTCGACTCCAGACTGTAGCGCCACCTACATTTAAAAAATTATGTTTTCGCTCATATTTTTGAACGCATATAAAAACTAATTACTAATTGGTACATAATCTTTTCTGAGGTAAAACAATTAACCCAGCTTGTAAATAAGCCAACACGTGTATTAGATATTCACGGTCAAAATGCCAACCCCCTCGTGCTTTGTGCACTCAAAAGCTACGTGACCCTTTAGTGCCGCCCATATACGCTTCCCTTTTTCTACTCCGCATTTTTGTTCCACTTCAGCCCAAGCTGCTTTCCCCCGTTTCCTGTCGCTTTTCCGTTTTATTGGAGTTCTGAATTAAAACCCGACGATCTATAAACAAATCTTTGTTTCAGTGAAATATGGCTTAATAAGAATGTTTACTTAAAAAAAATGCCCCTTATTGCCAGGTTTGGGTGTAAAAAAAAATACCTTCCTTTTATGATATTTTGTTGTAGGTAGGTATACCTTGTATTAAGACTTGGGCCATGTGAAAGCGATTTTTTTAACTTTCTTGGACACTTTCGACTGGAAAAAGAATTGTTTAACCGTCAAAAAACTAGCTTTCTTTCGTTAATAAATCACTGAACTTCGGTTTATTTAAAGCATAAAGTTTTGAAAAATGTCTCGCTTAAGATTGGAGTTTGGTGAACTTCTCTTTTCAGAACTCACAGAATATTAAGGCCAGTATCATAATATTAGCCGAGGATAATTATTAAGTACAATTGACAGATGACTTTAGTTTAATATTTTAGATTTTTTAATTGATATCCCCTGCGATTTTTTGAGCCTGGTCGGTAGAACACCGTCTGGACTTAAATATTTGTGCGACTTATGGTAATAAATAGGGCTGGGCAAAAAACCTCTACTTTAGTCCTTCTCGTGGGCGCTCGAATGAAAATGGCTAAAAAGATGTACGCTGTGATTCTTTCCGACATCCGACTGATGTGAAAGCCTGAACCATTAAGTTTGAGGTGGGAGTAAACCCTAAAATAAGGCCGGGCTAAGGTGTCAAACGACCCGCCGACACGACAGTCAACCTGGCTTTTGGCCATAGCTCAGTCCCAAACGGAGTATCCGGACACCTATGGCGACCACCGGATTAAGTAGCCTTATCTGTGTATCTCTGCACAGACTGACAGACTCCGCCATGTAATTATGTAGAAAACGAAAATAACAAAACAACAAAAAACAATTGAGACTGGTTCTCATTTAAACCCGGGAGGTAGTACGGCGCTGGACAGTATTAAAACTGTGGCTTACATGGTCCAACCACTTCCAAAAGCCGCGTGGAGCCCAAAGGTAATAGGACCATCCCACGTTCCATTATGGAGTCTTCGGAAATGAGGCTTGCTCCCCCTAAACAAGCCTAAAAAGATCGTCGTACAGCCAGCTGTATTCTGGAGCACTTTAGTGATATACCGGCGTGTAAAAGAACCGGCAATGTGAATGCCCGGTTAGAGTGTGCCAAGAAGATCGTATGAGAAAGCTACAACGATCGTTTGAGCAATCCGTGTCGGATACCAAAAGAGCCAAGTTACATAACTCCAATACCTTTTCCAGGCCACAAATCACCATATCGAAGTCCTACAGCGATATGGTGGCGGGTCCTTAAAGACAAAATAGTGCTGGCGGTTATCGACAAAAGCGGTATGGGTGGATCCGTGGCTCCTACTATCTGGTTTCGGCGTATCTCGCCCATGAAAATCTGGACTCTCTTTTTGGGGATAACCTGGAAAGTAGGCAGGCTGTAACGCTAACGTTCACCATACTGTATGGGGCAGCTCTGACATCAACAAAAGAGGTGAGATACTGTTTGACTACATTTTAAGTACAAACTTTATTTTGTGCAATATAGGCAACGAACCCACATTTGTCACCAGAAACAGGCAAGAAGTGCTGAATATTACCCTTGCCTCCGAAAATATCGTGCAGCGAATAAGGAACTGGAATGTATCAAGCGAACCCTCTTCGTCAGATTACAGGTATCTCCAATTGTCTTTATATGTAGATTTTATAAGGCCTCCAGTTTTCAGAAATTACCGAAAAATTGATTGGCCTAAATACAGGGCAACTCTCTAAGAAATTGATTACTCTCAACAGATTTGCAATATCGGCGCCACAATAGGTGTCATTACTGGACACTGACTGATAGGCCATTTCGCAAACGACTTTTGCAGAAGCTGTATAGATGACGAAGAGGAGGAAACTATTCCACACTTTCTTTGTTCCTGCTCAGCTCTCTCCCGTAGAATGAAGCTTCACTTGGGAGCCATCCCTTATAACGACTTGGGTGATCTAACAAACACAGACATCAGAAGCCTCTTACGCTTTATAAAGAAGAGCTCAAAATGGTTCAACTAGTAGGGAGGTTTTATATAATCGGTTTTTTCGTGGTATCACAATGCGAATGGATCTATTCTGGTCTAAGTGTGTTGGCGTTTCCCAGCTAGGAGCCACTTTCAACCAACCAAAGTAATATACATCAGTGAGCGTCAAAAGTGAGTGAACACTTATCTTTGGAGTTTGGAAATTATTTATTTTAAGTACATATCTATAAAGTATTTTATACTGTCAAAATGAAATATCTACGTTTGGTTTTTTAAGAATTTTTTCAAGATTCTAAACAAAATTTAAAAGAGCGTTGGTGTTTACTCACATTGACGCTCACTGTACCTATTGTATACGAGATCAACTATTTCCAGGAGAACAGGAAAAAGGAACCTACTGACTGCCGCCAGTCCATGTTCTATTATATTTCTTTATTTAACTAGGAACGCGATCCTCTTTTAGGGGTATTTTACACAGTCTAGAAGACTCGCGAATTTCTGTGATAGATTTGCTGAATTTTGTTCAAAAGGCCCTTTAATACATATTGTATTAGATACCAAGAAAATTATTTTATTATAATCAGCCCTATCGAGGTATCCGATCGGAACGGAATTTTTTCCGCTACGCATACTCCTACGGATACTGAAATTACATTCGATTTATCAATACTTCACTGCAAATCGTAGTAAACAAATTCCGCAACCAATTCCTGTCGGAGCATATCGGAAGAAAATTCGTACGAAACTGTCAAAAATATCGGTAAAAACGCACTTGATCGCACTGAAATGCCAGTGACAGTGTGCCTTGCATATTTGTCGAAAAGAAGTTCCGAAAAGCTGTTCGGAAAAATACCTCAAACAAACAAAAATCCTCCGATTCGTATTCGTATGAAATCGGAGAATTTTCCGATCGGATACCTCGATAGGGCTGAATATTTCATAAAGCAACAACAAATATAAATTTGTCTTAAAAGTTATTTTACTCCACTTAAAATTTCCTATTTTCAAGATGAGTAGCCATGGCCACCGTAACTTTATTTACTGAATTTTATTTTATAGCGCGCTTAAATAAATAAAATATTTCTCAGAAATTCTTAATTAATACAAAAAATATTATAGCAAAAGCTCAACTTACCATTTCCAGTGAAAAATATCACCGCCAACAGGTATCCGAGTGTTCGCATCCTTTGCAATATTCTCTCCATCGTAGTGGTTGACACTCGCTTCTTGTTGCCCGTTTCAATTCCCAATTCTGAGTATTATTTCCTTTATAATTTTGATTATTATATTTTTTTTTTACCTCCGTTACTACTTTTAAATAATATTCTTTTTTTTTTCTTATTCGCGCACGCTTGCAAATATATATGAAAGAAAATATTTTCTTATATTTTTAAACAAAACTGATTTTCATGAGGCCCGACAACAACAGCAACTTATCACCACCGCCATATCCGATAAATCGCACAAGACACTTTTTTTTCTTTTAATAATCTCAATCACTCGTGTGGCAGAGACAAAAATAAAATCAAAATTATTACCATAAATGAAAATTAATTCGAAAAATAAATAAAAAAAAATTATTATCGCGAAATTTTCCACTTCCACTTGCACGCACTGTTGTTATTATATTTTTCTCGAGGAAAATTATTTCCTTCTAAGAAATGTTGATGAAAAAAAAAATCCTTTTGTCAGTTAACTGATGGTAGCGGCAAACATAGCTAGAGGCGGCGTCCTTGCTGATGTTTTTCATAGTCAAGAGTGCAATCTTTTGGAAGAAATTCTACAGAATCTGTTGGAAAAACAAGAAAAAATAAAACGAAATGTTAACAAAAATCATTTAAAATTCGTTTACAAAGAACTAAATATATATATAAATATAAATATAAAATATATATATATATATAAATGCCGCTATGTGGTAAAGGGTGATATTGCGCCCTCTAAAGATACTATTCCTCATGAAGGAGGAACTTTGTGGCAGTATTTTTCAAGCGAATAAATGTTATGCGCCCATGTGTGTGCATTCAAATGTATCTAGACCTACCTATGTATCTGTATCTGAAGAAATTCAGATTATGTCGATGGAATTGCTCTTTAAGCAGTTAAGTGTTGCGAAAACAAATCCATAAACTGAGAGTAGAATGGAAATGGAGAAAAATAAAATGTTGCAAAAACTATGTAGAAAGTATCTGATTGATGGGCATGTTTACGTAGCGAGTTACGCTCCAATTTCTTCTCACTGAAGAGCAAATTTCAATAGGGAAGGAGGAATAGTATACGCGGCAGTGATTTCAGTTTTCAGCGTTACTGGATAAAATGAATTGGAGGATCAGAGTCAGAGTCAGAGCTAGTGGTATATGAAGCGGGTAAATGGTGGATAAATGTGGGACGTTGTTTTGTGTTTCAGTTGTGGAAGGTGGAATGCTTTGACTTTTATTTATGTTTATGTAATCGGAGGACAACTTTTAAATTGGGTAGCCGGGCGGGTGTAAAATAAAAATATCATCAGAAGCCTTTAAATTGGACTCGCTTAATGCCCTCTATCGTGTCAAATTAATATAATTCATTGATTTTGTAATGAGGCATTCATTGCTCTTGGAATAACAGCCACAAGAAAATGCTAAGGTTAGCTTTTACAGAATTATGAGTGCTGCATAACGCTTGAGACACGTCCCATTCCCTTAGTTCCCCACAAATCCAAATTATGTCATCAATTTTCTTTAAAGATCCAACCTCCTATAAATTGCTGTGCTGAGAAATGTTCCGATATAATTTAATCTACTGGCTTGATATTCACAGAGAAGATGAGTAATAACCTCCACGAAATGTATTTCATGACAATCCGCCCTATCGAGTCGCCGCTCCGAACGGAATTTGTATCTTCATTTTAAACCTATGTTCGTTAAACCTATAATCTATAACCTATAATCTCATAGCCTAGTTGGGTTGAGTTCATTGGGTTGAATGGGGTTTGAATTCATCGCAGAAGACTAGGCATCATAATTGGACCCATCGTTATCCTTGGAAAACTACAAAATTGTTTAAATCTTGTTTGAGAGGCAAACATCCTCCAAATTGTCGAAAAAGTACTTTCCAAGGTGTTTCCTTGTTCCTTCTATTCCGAGCAATAGCTTGACATTCACAGAGAAGATGAGTAGCATCTGCGACATGTTGTAGGTCCTCACAATACCTGCACGTTTCTGTATTTGTTGAACCTAATTTCCTAGCGTGTGATTCTTAAGAAGGAGGTGCCCAGAGACAGAGAGTATCCCTATCGCCATTCGTATAGCTTTGATCTGGTGAGTTTTAATAGTTCTACAGATTCCTTCCGATCTACGGCCTTATAAATGTGACCATCTTATGTCTGCCCTATTTTTAGTTTTCTTATCTGGGTCAGCACTTCGTACGATGTATCGAAGTTAAGAGCACCTAAACTTTCATTCGCTTTATCGGGGATAATGGAGAACAATTCCTTTAGTATGGACCTATGTCCTACCTGTCCGGTTTTAAAGAACCCTCCGTTAGTTAGCCGAAGGGCACTATTAGCTGCTTATATTTTTATTTGTGGGTTCAGTGGTAAAAGATACATGAACGCCTCAAGTGCAGCTAGTGGGTATAGTGCGTAAAGCACCAGTGATGCCAGTGCAGGCTGTTCTATTTGTGGCTTTCCATCAAACAGGAACCCCATAAGTAAGGATGGGTCTGACTACCATGATGTATGTATCGAATCACTCATACATGGGCATATTGTCGTACTCGTGTATGAGTCTTTTTCTTAAATATGACATATGAGCCAGCTGGCGACCCTCTTCTTCGAACAAGAGGTCGTCAGGCAAGTTCAGTCAAAATCTGACAGTACAGAAGTACAGGCCAAATAATCGTAAAGACCAGTAATGTAGAGATTAATAAACGTATAGTTAATATCGTATAGTTAAAATAGTACAGAATAAAGATTTAACAATTTGTATATTTTCCCGACTTTAAACAAAAGTAGCCAATGCATCATTTTGTAGGTCGCCACTTTTTTCCGCTGTGCTCTTACTGTAAGTGCGGATAGATAAATGCTAGTCAATTATATAAGGTAACACGAATTCTGATGTCTGCAATTGATGCCACTGTCATCTACAAATATTGAAATCACTGTAGCTATAGTAAACAAGAGTTCAAACAAAGTCCCCATTATGTCCCCCAGTTGTAAAATCCGAATAAATTACATCCGCTCCGCACACATACCATCAACGGAACAAAAGGCCTTTAAAGGCAGCCGTCTTAAAGTGTCTTACTTAATATATGATGCACCATAATGATTGCTCATTTACTGTGGAGCACTGCAAATGAACAGAAAAAAAAAAACGTATTTCCTTCCGTCAACTTTTCAATCACCTACCATTTTAACAGCACAGTCTATGAAGAGTTACAACTTTGATCTCATCAAAGTAAGTGGCAAAGAGCGCATTTAAGGCAACAGAAAAAAAAGTATTTCCTGAGAAAACATTTTGATTTGAGAGAAATTTTCAAAGGACCACTACTCCTACCCCATACAGACGTTCAGCACACATCACTCATGAATACCACCGTCGATCACAAGTGCCTACATCAACACTTGGTGGCGTAGAGCTCGACCTCACCAACCCACACCCCACCCGAAAAAAGGCTTGACGAAACCTCGTTTTCTTTTACTTATACCCTCATCACATTTACTCCGCTCTCCAGTCATCCTGTCTAAGGACTTACTTACGTGCCATGAGCACGTTGTGTGCTGTGCAGGCTTATATGATTGTATGGTATGGCTGTTTAAAGGGCTTCTTTTACTGCAATCATCATAACGACTCAGAGAGCAGAAGAATGGATCCATATGTGTTTGAACGAAGGGCATACATTAAAATCCAATCCTCCAGGCATACTACAACTGTCAGGACAAGGCGCCTGAAACTTATGATGATGGCTCTTCGTGTGCTCTGTGTTCTGTGTGTTCCGTTCCTGCCTGCTTGCCTTCAACGAGAGTGAACCGCTAAATTTTGTGTTGACACGCTAGGCAATTTGCAGAGTGTAAACATTATGTTAACCGCGTAACGAAAAAGGAGTCGCGTGTGATGTTGATGTGGATCTGAATGGTGTGCATGGGTTCGAGGTTTTGCCCTTAGGGTAGGTACGTACGGTTCGATGGTTAAGGAGGGTGTGATATGCGAAATCAAAGTTTTTCCTTCATTTTTACTTTTAACCACCCGGGCGGGCGGTTGGGTATAGACTATATATACAAGTAAGAGCGCACCTACTTGTAAAACTCCTTAAAAGTTCAACATTAGCGCAGGCGTTTCATGGGCTCAGTGGTGATTTTGCTTTAAACTATGGGATGAGTTTTTATTTCAAGATGACTGCGGCTTCAAAGGATGCAAATTCTTTGTTGTTGCAGAAGTTCCCTCTGGCAGGCACTTCTTCTATCAGAGCACACAATTTGTGTTTTCGTTCGTTTTTGTGTTTGTTTGTTTGCAAAAGGAAAATATTATTCACTTGATGTGATTTACATTTTCTTTGCTTCGTCAGTGTTGTTGTTTGACAGTTTGAATAGAGAAGAGAGGTTGTAAGCAATCATCTTCAATGAGGGATTTTTTTTTTTCTTTTTTGATAAATTTACTAAGGAGTATGTGGGAGTGGGGGTGGTGGGTGTTATTTTTTTGCATACATTTATTTCTGTTTTGGGACAATTGTTTAGCAAAAGAATGGTAAACAGGTAAAACCAATAGAAGAAATGCTCACAGGACACAACGATGGAAATTTTTGTAGGACTAAGTATAATGTCGAGGTCATAAGAATACATGAGCAATTTTCTATGAGAGTCTAAATTTATGTGGGGATGTTGACAAAGCGTGAATCAAAAACGTGAATTAAGCATTGTCTTGAAAAATGGGCTGAAGAATGTGGGCTTCACTTTCGCTCGGGTAAACTGGTAGTCTATACCAGGAAATATAAAACACCATTGCCTTCAAATAACCTAAGCTTGCTGGAGTGGGGCTTTCTCTCTTAAAGAATCATTCCCCAACATCCCTAGCAAATCGGATACACTCGATTTGGACATAGATACCATAAATGAAATATGTGTAATGTATCCTGGTTGAGAGGATTGACAAAAGTGATATGGTTTGATCGAAAATGAAATTCAATGTATACCGATAGTTCTAAAACTAGTGAAGGTACAGAATATGGCATAAACTCTAGAGACATTGACCTACAATTGGATCTCGGAGGGAAATACTCCACTGATATAGACCTATACGTGTCACTAAGACTTCCAGATACATGCAGAACACTTCCATGGAGTGGTTCTGGCTGTGCTCAAAGCTGCGGATCCACTTGAAATGGCATCAATATCCAACAAAAATATCGGTATCTACGTTGATAGTCAGACTGCATTAAAGGCGCTAGAGTCCTACACCATCAAATCTGAATTAGTCAGATTGTGTTGGGTACCCGGACAATGTAATATTGAAGGTAACGAAATGGCCGACGTTCTGGCCAAAAACGTAGAAGACCTTCCACCAAATGAAACAATTGAGGGCATAAGACTATCAATAGCCATGGCCAGAAGAATTATATTGAAGAAAACACAAAATAGGGTAGTCGTAAGATGGTCACATATAGAAGGCATCGGGTCTCTATAGTTGCAATTACAGACACGTGCAGGTATTGTGAGGATCTACATGTCGCAGAGGTTACTAATCTTCTCTGTGAATGTCAAGCTATTGCTCGGAATAGAAGGAAACCCCTTGGAAGGTACGTCTTCGACAATTTGGAGGATGTTGGCCTCTCAAATAAAATAGAAACCATTTTTAGGTTATGT
This sequence comes from Cheilosia scutellata, assembly GCA_955612985.1. Classification (NCBI taxonomy): domain Eukaryota; kingdom Metazoa; phylum Arthropoda; class Insecta; order Diptera; family Syrphidae; genus Cheilosia; species Cheilosia scutellata. The sequence continues at coordinate 118,745,114 of OY015312.1, forward strand.
AGGGAAATTGTGTAAGTGTTTTGGCGAATTGGTTTAGGTTTTGCCCGGGAAGGTTTCCCAGAGATGGCGATGGGCCTAATATGGTGCTTAGTCTTCTGTGATGAAGTCTCGCACCCTATTGAACCTAGCTCTTACCGTTTGGACTGGGCGCTGGACACCAATCGTCGATTAGTCAGGACAAACTATTTTATGAGATCAAATTTAATTGCAATTGAAATTGAAATTGAAATTGAAATTGAAATTGAAATTGAAATTGAAATTGAAATTGAAATTGAAATTGAAATTGAAATTGAAATTGAAATTGAAATTGAAATTGAAATTGAAATTGAAATTGAAATTGAAATTGATAATGAAATTGAAATTGAAATTGAAATTGAAATTGATAATGAAATTGAAATTGAAATTGATAGTGAAATTTAAATCTATTTCGAATGATTTGGTTACGATTTCGATTATGAAAAATGTTTACGTAATTGGCAACTCAACAAAAATAGGATCCTATTTCTGCCTATTTCTGCTGAAACGAAAACTGAAATATTGCAACCAGTTGCACTATACATATCCATAGAACCCTAAATTGTAACTGATACAAAAAATTTCTAAATAATCCAACACCGCACTACAGACATTAATGTAAAGGCAACAATTAAATTCCTGAGTAAGATCCTTTCACTCAAATCATTAAGAGCTAACCACAGTCACCTCCGAAATACTAGGCCCATTCCATTGAAAAGCAAACATTTAATTAGCATCAAGTTACAGAGCAGAACAGAGCAACAAAAACAAAACTCGTTCAAATTGCCTCCTCCCACCGGCATAGCTTCATTCACCATCACCGCTTACCTCCTTAACCTCAAAACGTATCCCCAATTTTCTTAAATGCTACTCTGCTGGCCTGGTCTAATATTGATTTTCCTTTCGCCCACTCGTCTAAACTGTTCTCATTCTTTCGGCTAAAACTTGAGAAAAATACATAGAATATCCTCTCTCTTGGGATTTGTATTATTTAGTCCTCCTGTGGCTCGATTTAATTTTCATTTTTAAGCAGCAAGGACATTATCATTTTTTTGTTATTTTTTTTTCTGTTTCACTCTTTTGGAGTAATGAAAGCAGAAAAATAAAACAACATGGAGCCCACAAAATACGGGTCATTCCACTTGATTAAGATTCATGGCCCGTACCCTCAAGTAGAACTCGACTGCAATGTTTTTATTTAAAAAAAAAATGCTCCCTCATCATATCTACTTTTTGGGAATTGGGTAGGGTGTCCCTTTTGGCACCCCCAATATATATATGTCTGTGTATTTGTATTTTCATCCATTGATTAATTTTATGCGTAATCGGTTTAGGGGTAAATTTCACGTCCTTTCCGTATGTGTATCCTGTCAAATCGGTCGAACCAAAATCGAGCTGAATATTTGTACAAGCAATTTACTCTTGTGCAAACTTATTTAAGATGTACCTATTTATAACCTTGAACTTCGAAGAAAAAAATTAAATAAAATTGTTTTGCTGGGATATATGGGTGTAAGTTGTGGGGGTTGATTTTGCAAGGGAGTAGACGTTGAATAATGCTGGGTAAATTGTGTCCGACAAGTGTTGCATTTCAATGAGAATGAAAGGTAGGTATCTACCTACATAATGATTTCAACTTCGGTAGAGGTGTTCCTAAATGATTTAAGAAGGGTATAGTTGCTTTAAAATGTAACTTGTAAATAATATAAGAGAGATTTAAATCTATCGAACCAAAGGCGTCGAAATTGGTTTGTATGGGTGGACAGATTTAGTATTAACATGTACAAGGCGGATCGGATTCGGTATTTGGAAAATTTTCATTATCAAAGCATAACACTCACTACCTTTGACCGGATACGACCTAGAATATAAGTGAACGAGGACAAAGGAAAGTGCTCACTCAATAGCAGGAGCGAAAATGAGAGACTCGCCTAAGGATACGAAGGAAATTATTCGAAAAAAGTGGAAATATCTACTCCGGCAGATACGACTTGGATAGACAACTTAATAATTTATTCCCAGGAAGCCACAGAACGTAACATGCCATAGAAGGAAATGAAGCAGAGCCTGTCAAAGAGATTGTGATTTTTCGAATTTCCAACAACCAGGTAGAAACCATACAGTCAATGGATTGGTTGCTATGTACAACGTTAAGGAAGAACTATTACTAGATTACATTTTTGTAATCTAGATTAAGCCAAATTCCGAATGTATAGCAGCATTAGATGAATTTTATAAGTTACAGCACTAAAGTCCTCGATTATAAACCGGAGGGACAATGCAATAGAGGAAGACCTTGCCTAAGATAAGATTGGTTTATAAATCGGGAGAGCCTTTTTGGGGCTCTGGCTCTACCGCCTCTTTAAAGGAGCCTATTGCGCCTTCCCTGGTGAGGTCATAGAACCATCTTTTTACTCCGGAGACATTCAGGGCGAAAAGGCTCTTCTCTATGTCAGCTAGAAGTAACAATTTCTTCGCTAAAGATATTCTTTTTGAGAAGACAGAGACCCGGACATTCAATGAGTATAGGTATTGTAGGTCCCTTCCATTCGTTCCGAAAATAAAAACTCACACAAACGAATGGAAGCTACATCTAGGGTGTCTAGGTCTACTGTCTACACGCCTGTTGCGCCAACTTTTTATTTATTTTTATTTTTTTTTTTATTCTCAGGTTATTTTTTCAAGATCAATGAGAAAATAAGAAAATCTAGAGGAGAAATTTGGGATGTATTCTTTGGTGCAGTTCTGCTCAGGTGTTTTAAGCTAGACTTCATTAGGATTCAATTTTAGCCAAGCTTCTGATATGATTTCTGAAACATCCCTTACTGAAACCACAGACGGGTTCCGGTCCGACAAGTGGCATTGTCGCGCCGACTTTATCCAGTCAGTCAGCTGTTTCGTTGCCAGCAAAGCCTCTGTGGGCTGAAATCTAGTGAAGAATGAGTAGGTTTTTTTTTTAGATAATTCTTCTGTACGTGTTTTGTAATCGACCTCTTCCTAAACGGCTGGACAGATTTTGAATGATGATTGTGTGTGGGTTTAAGTGTGTTCAAGGATGGTTTAGATTCACATTTGGTGAAAATTGGACAAAAGGGCGTGGCACCTCCCATACGAAAAAACACCAACAAAATCTATATATATAAAAGAAAGTGTCCGAACCCATGTAATCCCATAACTCGAGATTGGCCGAACCGATTTTGATGATTTATACTTTGTTGGAAAGGTATTTTCTCAGTACGGGTTTAAAAAAAAAGTTGACAAAGGGGCGTGGCACCCCCCATACAAAAAAAAAACATTCAAAATCTTATATCTCGAAAGCCACTGAATCGATTGAGTTGAAACTTACAGATAATCCTAGGTATTGGCCCAGGAGTGTTGCTGTGAAGATTGGTCAAAATTGGACAAAGGGGCATGGCACCGCCCTACAAAAAACATCTTCCGTGGGGTGAAACTCGATGACGTTAGGTATAACTCGATAACCGTTGGGCCGATTTTCATGATTCTTTGTTTGTTCAGATAGGCAATTCCAGAAAATCGATGCATTCTCATTTTTCGCATTTTACGAAAGAACTTTATTATCTAAGATCTATAAGCAATACAATTTCTGTGCACGGGCAAAGCCGGGCGGGTAAAGCTAATCTTATATATAGAAAACTACCGAACTGATTGAACTGAAATATTAAGAAGATATTTGTTATTGGCCCAAAGGTGTTTCCGTGAAAGTTTGATCAAAATTGGACAAAGGGGCGTTATATATACCTCTCATAACAAAAAAATACATTTCACACGCTATTCTGCGACAGTCATGGGAAAAAATATATCTAGATAATACATCAGGCAAAACAACGTTTGGCGGGTCCGCTAGTTAGAATTTAAATTTATTCTAGCGCAAGGATTTCAGCCTGGAATATGAACGATTTTTTGCCATGGCTGACTGAATAGTTCGCTTGAGGCGATTCTCTATAAATGCCAGAGCCAGTCCCAGACTCCATCTTAGAGCCGTCAAGTCGCGATGGATTAGGTTTGTGTTTTTCACAGTCTTCCCTGTGAATGGGAATATGGTAGAGAACGAATGCTGAATTAGCTTTCAGGCTCCATAACGTCAAGCAAAGACAGGTGACCTCCATGGTAGGAATAGGGGTGAATATGTTGTTCGAATGGAACAGACTATGAATACTCAGTCTTGCCTCCATTTGAATGTGTACTTGTAATAGTTAATAGACCTAGGATGACATTCAGTGCAGTGTTTTGGGTGGAGCGTAGACAGCCGTCATAAAGTTTCCAATTATACGTTGGACCCGTTCTAGCTTTTGGACTGTAGTGACTTCGTTAGTCTTTGTAAACCAGACCACGGCAGCATAGGTGATCGCTCAACAAGCGAATAAAGCCAATATATCATCCAAGACCCCAATTGTTACCCTAAAATCGACGGTATCTGGTGGCCCTGTTTACGATACGTTCTATTTGTGAGTTTCATTATAGTTTACTAGTAAGAATGATACCCATAAATTGTTCTTCCCGTGAAAATTCAATGGTTTCGGCATAGGGCGAATGAGGAGATCTGGTTTCCTCCGTCTGGTAAAAGGGACGATAGTCATCTTTTTTGGATTTACAGAAAGTCGTTTGTTGCATCACCTCTGAACTACCGATAGTGAATTTTGCAGTATTTCTGTAACCTTGCGCTTTCGAATTTACCACTAACAACGATTGACAACGATATCCTATGGCATCGATTCCTTGATTTGACAGGGATTGAAGTAGGTCACACTTTGCCTTGGGGTGGAAAAATAATTTTTAATTATAAGAATATAATTTGCACTGTTTATACCCGGTACCACACTGTGGTGAGGGTATATTCACTTTGTCATTCCATTTGTAACGCCCATAAGGAGGCGTTGTAGGTATGACAAACTATATATATTATTGATCAGCATCACTTTCTTAGTCGATCTAGCGATGTCCGTCTGTCTGTCCGTCTGTCTGTCCGTCTGTCCGTCTGTCTGTCTGTCCGCACGATTACGGCCGTAATTTAAGAGCTATCGACTTGAAATTTGGTACGTAAGCTTTTATCTACCAAACTGAGGCTAAGTTCGAAGATGAGCAAGATCGGATGAAAACTACTACTAGCTCCCATACAAAAATATCAGATTTATATAGCTTTTTATGTTAAAAATTAAATTTAAATAGCTACAGTAAAGATAGCAAGTTTAAACTTTGCACATATTGTTTTAATAATATTTAAAAAATGTTGACAAAAAATGAGCTTGGTCGAATAAAAAGTACCCATACCTCCCATACAAATATATAATTTTTTAATATTAAAATATTTTTTTTATTTTACAATAATATAGTACCGGGTATTTGAGCTTCAGCATAGTCGAAGATAATTGTCTTACTGGTTTTGTTTACCTTGATGGAAAAATAAACTACCTCACATCCTTAACAGGGATTTTACCCCGAAGCATACAGATTTTTTTTTTTTTTAAGGCTTCTTTTCCAAGTGGCAAGACAATGAAAGGGATTTCCCACTTAAACAACATTTCTTTTGATTTTTCTCCATTATTATTTAGCTGAATTGAACAAGGCTATGCGATTATAATTTCCTATATAAGCCTTAGTAGGTATCAATTCAGCAGAACCCTTAGAATACCACGTAATAGTCCTTTGGTCATGGAAAGTAATACCCTTCAAGCGAAATTTACCCCACCCAGTCACCCAGTGTCGTCTCGATTTATCTTCCACATTGCCAGAGAAACCCTATTTCCAGGAATTGTTTGATGCTAAGCATTTTTCTTCCAGGCCAAGGCAAAAAAAAGGTGAGACATGTATATACATATACCTACAGTCCTACATATATAATGGCCTAGACATTGCTTCGATATAACCGCCACTTAAAGTTGACTTTGGTTTTCCTACTATACGTCTTGTGGTGATGTTAGACCGATGTTTACATAAGGAATAAATGTTGGAAATTCTGTTTCAAGTGAGAAAGCTTCCCTCCGAAGGTATAGACTCCCTAAGGGTTGCTCTTGTTGTGGTGTATGTGGTGGCGGAGAGAGAAATCAAACTCAGTGTGTAATGACTTAGGTGTAGTGGCTCTTTGTGGTAACTATATACGCTCACATGCTTTAAGACCTTTCTTCTAATGCGCCTACGGGTGAATTTTGTATTTCTTATTTAAATCTCTTGAATAGGAAATTCTTTTGAGTGGCTCGAGGGTTGGGCGTTGGTGCGCGTTAGCCTTTCAATTTTTCCGCAATAGGTTGTTGTTTGTGTTGACATATTGTTTATCAAAACTAAGGGAGGTTTTTATTATTTTGTTTTGCCTTTGGGGGTTTTGTATTATTTTGTATTTTTTTTTTTTGTGAAGGAAATATGTTTTGCATAATTTTTACGACTTTGTTTGCTGTCCATTAAATTTGATGTAATATCAAGTCTTGTGTTGGGACTGGATGGAGTACCATATCGTATAGCATAACCCTAAGATACACGTCATGAATGTTGTTCATTTTTTATTCATGTCCTTTGTCATAATTTAATTGATGGCAAAGCGAAGAAAATCTGATATCTTAAGCTACTTACTCATGTTTTGACAATAAAATATTACAGAGGGCCAAAAAATATTATTTGCGTTTTTGAAGTCTTGAAGAAAGTGAATTTTCTTTGTTATGGTGAGCACAACTTTAAAAGCGGGTCCTAAACTTGTCCGAAGGCACATAATCCAAGTTAGAAATAGGCGTTTATCCTGACCAAACCACTGAGCTCCGTTTGAAGAAGTATAGCTACTCGACATTGTGTACCTCACGTATTCTGATATTCCTTTTATGATCAGTGCGAGTCACCCCAGCAACACAACTGAAAAAAAAAATCTCAGTTCGGCAACTTGTGTGCTCCTAGGTGTGGAAAAAATCGAGAACTTCACTTTGAGGCCAAGTTCATATCATCTGGTAACAGATTAAGCTAGTTCTCTCAGCCTTACTAATACTACAGATAGAGTAACTCAGTTTTGCTCCTTCCACGCTCGTAAGGCCACCAAATGTAAACATGCGACCATGAGCATAGGTAATATATACAGGGTGCGGCATCTGGTGGTTTATTTTTAAATCATAGGTCATTTTGACACTGACAGCTGATTCCCGCTGGAAATCTTGACAGAAAGTAAGTATTATACCTCCGCGGAAAGAAATGAGTCGCTTTACGCTTGAACAACGTTGGAAAATATTGAAAACTTATTTTCAAAATAATTGCTGTGTAGCCCAAACGGGCGGGTTTTGAAAAGAAGTTTTGGCCGAAAAGAAGGACCCACCGCGCGCTGCTGTACGCAAGTTTGTGCAAAAAGTTCATGCGTCTGGTTTGGTCATGGACCCCGTCATCGAACGGTGCGCACAGACGGGAATGTGGCTACTGTAGCCGAGAGTCGGACTCAATTCACGAACATCTACTCGCCAACGATCTCATAACAGCTCAACATTTCACGCACTATAGCCTGGAGGAGAATTCTGCACAAAGATCTGGGATTATTCGCTTTCAAGGTCCAATTGACTCAGGAATTGAAGGCGCACGACCATCCGCTTCGTTATCGCTTCGCTGTTTGGGCCTTAGAGCAGCTTGAATTGGACAACGATTTTGGTCGAAAATTCATCTTTTCTGACGAGGCCCATTTTCATCTCGGCGGCTACGTTAACAAACAAAATCGCCGCATCTGGGGCTCGGAAAACCCGCACTTTATTATCGAGAACCCAATGCATCCACAGAGAGTGACAGTTTGGTGCGGATTGTGGAGTGGTGGCATCATTGGACCATTTTCCTTCTTCGGTCACCGGTGGGCGTTACAGAGCCATGTTAACTGATTTTTTTTTTCGTCGTTGGGCCGCAAATCGGAGCCACGCTTGTCGTTGGGCCGCAGATCGGAGCCACGTTCGTCGTTGGGCCACAAATCGGAGCCACGCTTGTCATTGGGCCGCAGATCGGAGCCACGCTTGTCGTTGGGCCGCGCAACGGAGCCACGCTTGTCGCTGGGCCGCAACGGAGCCACGTTTATCGCTGGGCCGCAACGGAGCCACTCTTGTCGCTGGGCCGCAACGGAGCCACGCTTGTCGTTGGGCCGCACACGGAGCCACGCTTGTCGTTGGGCCGCAACGGAGCCACGCTTGTCGCTGGGCCGAATCTTGTAAACACGGAGCCACGCTTATCGTTGGGCCGCATATTGTATTTGTATAGTGTATACTCAATCTAGGAAGTTAATCAATGTTAAGGTAATCATAAGATAGTAGTTTATACGTTGGTTAATAAAATAAAGAATATCTCTTAACCAAAGTTTGGTGTTTCTTTGGCGAATCCTGGATCCGGCGAGCAAAACCTCGGGCTTAGAAAAAGCACATCACAACGATGTCAATTGGCCGCCTCAGAGATGCGATTTGACCCCTTTATAATTTTTTTTTGTAGAGAGCCCTGAAGGACCGATGTTATGCCAACAATCCGGAAACGATTCAAGTACTTAAGGCCAATATCATCCAAGAAATCCGTGAGCTACAGCCTGAAACCATCAAAAAGGTCTTGGAAAATTGGAATGTCAGAATGCGCTACTGCGAAGCCCAGCCTAGGCAGTAATTGGCTTGTATTTGGCCCACCCTTTAGTTGGAACAAACAGCAAATTAAAAACTGACAACGTTCAGTCCTCCTGATAACAGAATGACCAAGCTGTCTCAATAATTCCGCAGCCTGACCATTCCTACAGGAAACCTGTATCCGCATGTCCATGTCCACGTCCATGTGCATGATCATCGAATGGAATACAAACGTTTTAAGGACGGTACATTTCATTAGCTTCGCTTAAGCACTTTCGATTCCATGGGAGTGGTTCGAAGTCATCGAAGACTATTACTGGATCAATCATCAGCAATCATCAAGTTGGGGTTTCAAAATCGGAATTGAATGAGTTGAGTTCCTAGCCTAATTGACTTTCCTTGTTTTTCATTACAGCATCATTGAAGTGTGCTCTATATTGTAAAAACAGTTTCCATGGTTCTAACAAGTTTTAAAATAAACTTTCCTTTCAAACAACACAAAGGGCCTAAATGGTACTGGGTGAAATGTGCACATGTTGTAAACTGTTCCCCTTTTCAAATTATATTTACTTCAACTTATATTTACGATTCACCCCCTTAAGGTTGAATTCATTTCAATTGCTCCCCCTCCCTCCCCCCACAAATAAAATTCCAAGAGTATATTAACACTCATCCGATTTTCACTTGCGCATCCCTTAACAAATACCCCAAAGAAAACCTTCACCCCTATCATCATCATCGTCTACACTCAAAAAGTCTTCAAAAATAAAGAGTATCTATTCTAATACAAATTGCTAAAAGCGATCCCTTTACCCCCTGCCAGCACTACATACTCTTATATCTACCTGAAGGATTCATCATCTTTTATCCAATATCCTGTACAACAACATGCCAAAGTACACACATAAAAACGGGTGCCGGCTCTCTAGTCAGAATGTACCTACTCTACACTGTATATCAGTTAGAAACAACAAAAACTTCTGCTTACATTCGAAGTAAACAAAGAAGAATGAGGTAAAAAAAAAAAAAAAAAATAACGAAATCCTTACAACTTCAATTTCTTGTGAATTGACGCTTAAAATTCCACAACACCCTCGTTTTGTCTTCTATACTCTCGTACATGGTACACCCACAATACCAAGAGTATACGAAGACAGAGAGAATGTTCGTTTTAAAATCCTTATACGATTTTTTCACGCTTTGCTGGAATTCCAATTCTGACGATTACCTGGATCAAGGAATCTCCAAACGCTAACCCCCTTCTTTTCGGTTCGTTCGCCATTTTAGCGAAACAAACGAGTGCAAATAGTCGAATGGTTCAAAAAGTAGACAATGCGAGTGGGGTAGAGACTTCAACGGTATACACAAATGCCAAAGGGACATGATAGGTTATGTGAATGAATGCAATCCTTCGGTTTTTATTTTTCTTTCGTTTGGAAAAAAAAAAAACCATCTCAAATGGCTTTTAAGGGATTTTTCTCCCTTTTCATGGGAAAAGTCACCGAAGGTGCTGCGTTCTCAAACTGTATCAACACCCATTCTCACCTTCCATATAAATATATATGGTAACTAAAAGATAGCAACAAAAAAAGGACGAAATGTGCAGCACGCTATGTGTATTATAAGAATCCATTTTAGCTTCTTCTTTGTTGGCCTGAAATTGAATCGCAAAAGCAGCAGCACCTGCAAACATCAAAATTACAACACGAACTAGCACAACTGGAATTTCTATCTTTGGCACTGTAGTAAGTCCTTGAGAAAAAAAAAATTAACCATAAGGACACGAATTATATACCACACCCCAACAAGCTATTGGCGGATGTGTTTCGTTTCGGGAGTGGAAACATTCTTTTGGCCCGCCTTCTACCAAAGGCAAGATATTTAATTTTGTTAATTAATGTGACGACAGTGCCGCATCCCTGCTGTCTAATGCGTTGCTGCTATCTAATGACAGGATAATTGGATTCCTTTTTCAGCAAATTATAGGACGACGAACAAAGAAAACAGACAACAAAAAAAACAAAAAAAAAAAACATCCAAAAAGCATGGAATGCAAATGTATAATGACCGGGTGGCAATAAAGGATATTTTTCGTGTTAAATTCCATTTTGTGCTCGAGAAAACAAGGACAACCATCCTTTGAGAATACCTTTGTGACAATTTTTTGCTGAAAACAAAATTCACGAGATACGTTAACGTTTACGTGCGCCAGCTGGAAGGACATTGGTGTCATAATGAAATTCCACGAACGGGTTGGAGTATTTAACTGCGAAGACTTGGTAAGAGATGTTGTACTGATAAGTACTTCAACGACAACAACGGTTTTCTTGTGAGGAAGCGTTGACAGCATCAAAGTGGCGGAAGATATTCGTATCACGGATAAGAAAAGCAAGCGACTTGGATTAAGGAAATACAAATTGGACTATAACAAACTTGTTTGTAAATGGAAAACCAACCCGACTTCCTGGCTGTAGGAACTGCACTAACAAGGAAGTTGTACTTAGAGGGGTTGTAGGATCAGATTTTGTGATCGATCATGAGTTGGCAGAATGTCATAGAAAAGCTGATCTAACTCTTCTGAAAGTTTACAATTTTACTCATTAATTTGTGTGCATATAAGCGCATATTTAAAGCAAACCGTCCGCAATAGTGCGGCCCATCCTAACATATGGTACAATCGTGTGTGGAAGGCCACGGAGAAAAAATACCATATCTCAAGCTTCACTAAAGCCCAAAGGGCTTCCCTACGAACAACACCCATCGCAGCAATGGAGGTAATGCTAAACCTCACCCGTCTGGATATTTACTGCAGCAGTAGAGCGGTCAAAACCGTTATCAGACTAAGAGAGTCTGGAATATGGTCATCCAAATCCTATGGGCACGTCTGCCTCTATCGAAACACAATGGAGCGCGGGAAAGTAGAAGATAACTACAGACTATCTACCCCCACCCTCGTTTTTGAAAGGATATACACAACCAGAATTCCAGACAGAAGCGAATGGAAGCACACAGCAGTTACAGAGGAAGGGGAGATAACCCTCTATACCGATGGTTCCAAGATGGATGTCGGTACAGGCGCGGATATCTGCGAGAATCATTCCGATTGAACGACGACTGTAGTGTGTTTCATGCGGAAATTGCTGCTATAACCCTAGCGGCTAAGGACGTAAAAAGACGACACATTGCCGACAAAAAAAATCACTATATACCTACTCTGACAGTCAGTCGTGGTGAAGTCGAGGGCAGTAAGTCATTGCAAAAAATACCTGGACGAACTATCGCAAGCCAACACGGTGACCCTATGTTGGGTACCGGGGCATGTGGATATTCCGGGCTATGAAACAGTCGGATGAGATTGCAAGAAATGGGTCGAAGATGCACGCATCAATGGCCCTAAAATCTGTAAGAACTCCGCTAAGCACACTTGCTAGGAAGATTGACATTGAATCCTTGAGTAGAAAAAATCTACGCTGGAAAAATCTCAACAGCTGTAGGCATGCAAAATAATAATTATGGCCAGAAGTGAGCAAAACGAGATCCAAATTCATGATCGGATTTAGCCGCAAGGATATGCGCATACTCACGGGGGTCATTACTGGACACTGTGCGATAGAGGTACACGCGGAAAGGCTGGGCATACTGCATAATGACTTTTGCAGAAGCTGCAGAGACGTTGAAGAACTATAATCTGTTCGTCATCTGCTTTGTGATTGCCCAGCCCTTAAAAAACAGTAGATAAAGGATTCTCAACAGCTTCTTCTTCGATGAACTCGAAGATATGGAGAATGTTGATCTTAAGGAACTCCTGAGATTCATACACAACTCGGGGTGGATCCAGTAGGCCAACAAACTCCACATCCCTTCGGTTACTCTTAGGACAAGCTGGAAATCTAGATACAAGAGCTTGTGAATGCCTGTGATTAATACCAAATCTAGATGACTCAAATAAAAGCGGGATATTCTTTGTCTCCAACTGGTATGAAATGGAAGGTTCCCGTGACTGGACACAATGGACCCAACTGATGGTCTACGTGAAGCTGTGGCAGCTGCCACAAGAGCACCCAATTACCTACCTACCTACTTAAAGCAAACCGTAAGCGCACACATTTTTTATCATCCAAATGTGAATATGAAGACATTATTCGAGAAAAGCCTAAAAATAACAGAGACAGGAAGTTTTTTTTTATATTAATTCTTATGTGCGAATAGTTTAAAGCTAAGCGCACATTAGATGCGACATCGTAGGAATAGCAATTTCTTCTTGAAAAATAACAAAACTGTAATCGCACATTGCATTTGATTGAGTGCGCAATGCAATCTAATGATGGAGAATGTGCGAATTAATCAAGTGTGCGCAAACAACAGAATACGTGTGCAAAAGGCTACGATTTTTTCAAATAAGATCAAACAGGCACATTTATTTTTGGTAACAATGGTGAAATATTTTTCAATTGTAACAGAGCTTTAACAACTACATACTTTAGGTTTTCTTCACAACTTCAGGCAGCATTCACATACTATTTCAGTGATTCACTAAAGTAAATACTGAAACGCACACTTATGTGCGTAATCGCACCACTTCAGGATTCACTAAAAAATGCTATTCTAGTAAAATAGCTAAAAACTTAAAAATCTTTGCATAATTATAAGCAAGAAAATCGTCAACAAAATTAGTGCGCGATCTACCAATTTGTGTGCGCACATGTTCAATTCAAGGGATAATGTTTTTTTTTTTGGCAAAACTGACCTCTCTGAATTAACTCTGTAGTAAAGGTAGTCCGCATTGCCAAATGAGTTACTACTATATCACTTTAAATGAGGACGAAATATTGTGTTGGACAACGCACACACATGTGCGTAAGGGCACTACTTCTGGGAAATGGCAAATCGGGCGAGATGTAGTGCAGGAAATCTCAAATACTCAAATGTGCTAAGCAGCAAATTTACCAAAAAAGTGAAAGGGAAAACGAGTCCGCACATACCTGAACATAGCTGAAGAAACAAAAAAAGGAAACTTTTCCTGTAGGTAGCAACTGGTTCATAATTTGTTATTATGTATAGTGTGATTTTTTTACTGTTTGGGTTTTCAGCCTGATTTTTTTGACAATTCACGCGTGATTCGTGCCACTTGTCAAAGTAAAAAATGCTCAGTTAGCATTCACCATGGATAGACGTACGCCCGAACAACGTTTGCAAATCTATTGAATTTTATTACCAAAAATCGTGCTCAGTAATAAAAATGTTTTAAGAGCCTATTTTATGGTCGTCGTAACAGAATTAAGGCTTCATAATTTTTTTTACCAAAGAGACCATCAATTTTGATGTACATTCACATATTTGTTAATGCGCACATTATATGTGCGATATATAAATAAACCCATTTAAGCGTGTGCGCTTACCAATTACTTTACCTTTTCTTGTTCGTTACTGAAGGTATGAACTATGACCTATGAGTCGTACATTTCTTTTTTATAATGTCTACCATTTTCTCCCAGAAAGCAAGTACCCTTATTCTGTATTTTCGTCTAACTCAAGTAGATACTCTTATAGACATTATACGATATTGGGCACTTTATCGATTGAGCTATTTTGATTTTCGTCTCCTTCCACACTTAGTTTGATTAAAGCTAGGCAACACAACCCACTCAAGTACGACATCCTCAACCTATCCCAATATTCAACTCCAAAAGTATCGATCGTTTAACCCAAGTCCCAGCCGTTTGGAGAAAAATTCAATTACAATATATCCCATCAATCATTCTTAAATCGTCCTCATTTCCAGAACAGATGCATCCTTCGCCAATTTCTCAAAATGTAATCTAAGAACATTACCTCCTCTACAACTCCACTCCTCCACACGGACCGAAGCTGAACAAGATCCACATTAAGCAATATGTATCCGCAAAGTATGTCTGTTACTTCATCTCGGTATTTGTCTTTTTTTTTTTTTTTTTAATAAACCCAGACGAGCTTCTATAAGGACACTCGCTTATTCCTTATGACATTTGGACCATCTTCTACTTGAATGCAATCCAAAACCAATAATTCAAAGTCGACTTATGTCCAACGCCAACATAGATACAGAGTAATTCCACCATATAGTAAAGGACATTGTTCCAAAGTCGTCTTTTTTTTTTGTCCTTGCAAGTCAGTGGGAGAGAAGATATATTACACTTGTTAAGGAAGTTAAAATGAAGAAAGGATATATTATTCCAACATACGTTCACGAAATTCATTCTCTATTAGAGACGACACGAAAAAGGATTCAAAAATGAAATTATTAGAAAAGAAGAAGCCTTCCAATGAGCTAAAGAAAAAAAAAAAAACCTCAGACAAACTACATATGAGAAATATGACTTCACGAATCAGGTGTACTGCGCTCGGTCTCAATCTACATTTTCAAAAGGACCAAACAAAGCCAAAAGACAACGTGCCTACGTCTTTATGTGAGCACTTTTATTTTTGCAGTAATTTTCCTGTTCAGAGTCAGAGTATCCTGCTTTTTAATGAGTTTTTGTGGCTTACTTTTCATTCTTCCCTGCCGCAGAAGACAATTTCTTTTCCTCGAGTCCTTTACACGAGGTGGGAGTGAGAGTCGGTGCGGTATGAAATGCGTGTTATCTTCGTTACTAACAAAGCGTAGCTTAATTTATATCTCCAGAGTCTTGGAGTCTCTGCGTATAGCCTACCACAATGTGTGTAGCGGTACAATAAAAAAAGGATAACGATAGAATTCCTTCAGAGCTGTGTGCTAGGAAGGCAATTCTTTTTACCATTTCACTGTGTAACGATGAATTTAAGTCTCGAGCACTAAGATAGATATTCCTTTGAGGTAAAATCTTAATACACACACAGACACACACACATGCAGGGCGAACTACATCCATGGAGTATTAAAAAAGTCCAAAAGTTTCGTTCAACCTCTTTTCTCGCAGCTCTATTCTTCTTGAGCCAGAAGAAATCCTTTTTTTTGGCATAAGAATTACGGTAAAACTTAGTATAAACGGAAATCCGTGCTTTTTTTTTTTCTGAGCAGCAATAAGGATATCAAGGTTGAGTCTGGTGAAAACGTGAATTATGTTAGCAGAGAAATAAAAAAAAAAGTGGTTTTCATATACACTAAAAGCGCGCGCCATGCTGACGCGTCCTGTGAAGTCGAAGTGAGAAACCAAAATAATAAAATGAATGTAAAAGGACGAGATGAGATTCTGCCACTTCTTTCCTTTTTCGGTTGTAGCTACATTGATGCGTGAAGGTATTTAAGGATAAAAGTTACACCCACAGGAAGACACAGAGAAAAAGATAATGTAGCAGGTATAAAATGACGTAAAGACTTTTCGTATTAACGCTCACAAAAAGGATATTAATCGTAACTGCGACTGTAAACATATGCCATTCCAAGGCATACTTCCTTCTGAAGTTTGTTAATCAGATTTATCCGCATATCGTTTCTTCATAATGCTTGCAAAGGTGTTTGACAAGGAATGGCCACTATGATTGGGGTAATTGGGAAGAAAGAGTTACCGACTTGTGCGGAGGAATTTTAAGGATATACCCGCAACTATTTATGGACATTAAGATTAGCTTTTGTTTTGGTTATGTTGTGCGTGTCGGTCGGTTGGAATTAATTCGAAAAGAAAGAATTCCTTCAACCTTCGTAATGAGTATAAGGATAATGAGTATTTGATGGTTGGGTATATAGTGCGGCAAGGTGGGAGTGAAGCATGAACGAAGGGTAAGGTAATTTGCAAAATTAGTTAGCGGCTGTGAGGTATAACAAATGAGGAAACGAAACAGGATATACTAAGTTATGTAACTTGCTTAAGAAGTTGACTAAGGATCTGTTGTTACTCAAGTTGATGGTAATTTAGGGGTAGTCTAGCGTAAACTAATGTCCATGGATTAATTAAGTTCGGACAGCGGGAAGGACAAAAGATAAAATACATCCTAGGGTCAGATAAATGAAGTAAGTTGAGATTTCTTTAGCAATCCTATTTAAGGTGGGCTGAATTTGTGTTGTGAATCGGAATTGTTTGGGGGGTTCATTTAAAGAAGACCATATACCTACTGTTGTCCTGACTATGGGGTTGTTAATCACCTATGAAGTTTTGTGCTGAGTTGTTACATTTTTTTTGATAAGGCATCCATTGTGTGTTCGGTGAGTGGTATATACTGCCTGTGGTAAGAGAGAGGCTCTGTCATTTGTACGTGGAATATCAGTATTGCTCTTGGTAATAAATAATAGCCCCCAACCAGAATATTGGGAACCCCAGGAATTAAGCTATTTTCGTGTACATACGTTGCCTTCAATTAAGGGCTATACTTTGCACAACTCTTTGTTTGTCAATGACAGCTTGCACAAGTAATTTATGTCCGGCTGTCAAATATATGTGAACCGTCTAATCAGCGCTCTTTTCTTGGTACTCTACCTACCAATTTTGACTCCATTTTTAATGGCGGTGGATCGTTCTAGTCGTAATCTTACTGTCATTCCGTCATTTAAAGAAGTTCTTCCTTTGAGAAAAATTTTGCGACTTCTGTCACTGGTAGGACATTCATTTTGACAAATGCGGAAGAGTGGATGAATGTTTTTTCACCACCCACTACGATGACCTCCCAAAGCAACAATTTTGCTTCGGTACCTAAGGGTGAAATTAGCTTGAACTGTTCTGAACTAAATGAACTAAGTGAACGAACTAGTTTAACAGAACTTATTTGAGTCCTATCAAGCGCACTTTAGATGTGTAATCATAGTTAGTTAGTTCGTTTAAAGTGGCTCTCGGTGAGAGAAACACTTAGGCCGTTATTGGGCCCATTGTGCATTATACCACTGGGATTTGGGGAGCTATTCCTTTACTGGCTACTCATGGAAATTATATGCTGCCGGTTATAAAGCTATAAGAATGTTACCGGCGCTGGTATTACCTAGATCACGGAGATCATGAAGAAAGTAGGTACCGAAGTGAGCCTTTCTTAAATTGACTAGGGTAGGGCAACTGCAAAGAAAGTGAGTGATTGACTCATTCTCCTCCTCATCTCTAAAGATTCTGCAGAAGTCATTGTATGGCAGACCGAGCCAAACCTAACCTACCTTTCTATTTAACATGCACTGCCCGAAGATAACATTAACGACTATCGAGATGCTGGATCTTTTAAGTCGAAGAAGCTCCTTGGATCTCTTTGTATCCAGAGCTGGCCAGGTGAGCCATAGCAGTATCACAGTATCCTATATGTATCCAATTGAAATTTACTCTGCTTGCTGCATCCGCGTGAAAGTGGCGCATACACATTGCGTTGTACAGACTTATGCTATCAACGCCAGACGAAACTAGCCTTGCTTTGCTAGTTCGTCAGCTGCACAATTCTCTGGGATGTCACAGTGACCAGGAACCCAGCAGAGGAAGAGGTTGTACTGTCCAGATATCTCGTTAAGAGATACGCGTCAATCTTCCACCGCTTTAGATCTTATTTCACTGGATGTGTAATCATAAGTACCTACTCCTCCGTTTTGCACCACTCTGCCGTCATTAGAAAAAAGGATGCAACACCAAAATTCAAAAATTGGGTTAGCGACATATTATAGGAACCGTTATACACTACTGCCTTATTTATTTTTCTGTGAAGTCTTAAAGGCACATTTCCAACTGCAAATAAAGGCGTATCTGTCATTTACTATGTTAAGAAGGCCCATTTTCCCAAATTGTCTGCTTACGTGACAGTTTTTGTTGGTCAATCCGCTTTTTGCTATTTAACTATCATGTACAAGAGCTGTGTACGAAGAGCCATGTTTGAATAGGATCTCACGCTATGAAGGGATTTTGTATTGCGCTGCTGCGTGAAATATGTATAGCCCGTCCCAACTTAAGTGAAAATTTCTTGCGCAGGTCTCTTCACATTAGGGATTTTATTCTCTTACCTACAACAAAACAACTTTTCCAACCAGAACTACAGCTAAAAAAAATATGTGCGTATTTCAAACAAAAAGCATACCCCTGCTTGCGAAGATATCTCACTCGATCGACGAGCGAGCGAGACTAACTGTCATCCTTTCAACGTCAAACTGAGGAGACGAGAGGAAACTATACTCCGAATACCCTTCTTTGGTTCTGTACCATCAGCTACCCTCCTTACAAACGGAAAGTCAGAAGCTTCAAACGGGTTAGACTGTTTTGGTCATTCCTTCACCTTGCCTGACTACCATGGGGATTCGACTTTTTCGGTTAGCCTCCATCTTTTTCCCCTGAAGGCAAATCGCGACCCCTTTCCGTTGCCAAAGCAGTAGGTAGGATTGCTTTAATGAAGCTTTTTTGCTTCGCACCGCAATCTCTCTCTTATGGACGTTTTTCTCAAAGGAAATTATCAGGAGCTGACTGCTATGGTTACCCTTCGTCTTTTTCTAGAAGACATAGACGTCATACACAGACTTTCAGTGACAAGCAGCAAAGTGGATTGATTCAATCACCCGCTTCTGCTACGCACCAGTCTCTTTCCTTGGGGATTGACTGTCAGAGGCAAAATGCATGGGGCAGGTTGTTACGATCACCCTCCGTCCATCCCTAAAGACAAGCCGCCATCGCCAACAGGAAGTGCTAACTTAATTTTAAGCTAATGAGTTAACTGCTTCAGTCCACCACCAATACCTCTTAACGAGGTAAGAATGTAAGATACACAGATCTCTTTCAAGAGAAATTCTCAGGTAGCAATAGAGTTCCCACCTACAATGTCCAGCCCATACATTTTTCTGGTGACTTCCCCCTTCCCCATTATAGGCCCCTTTCATTTGGTATCACAACGCTTGCTGGTTACCGGAAAGTCGTAGGCGTAGCTAAGATTAATGGCGGGACTTATTTCAGAGCACATCAATAACATGCAACGACCTGGCTTTTAGAATAATTGATCTTTCCAAACGATATGGCAGAAGGTAAAGGAAGATGTGGAGTAGGACATTCCCTTTGCCACTGTCCAGCTACATCAGCGAACCTACGAAATAAATTGTTGGGAACACACTTGATAGCAGACCTAAAAAGTCTCAACAAAATGGAATTCGGCGACATCGTAGAGTTCGCAAAAAGTTCAAACCAACTCCCCCTTACCCGGCCGTTGGACCCAGAAGTACGTTTAGGCCAGTTTCGGTCCCGACTATAATATAAGCAGCGCAGAAGTGTTTGTGGGGCCTCAACCAACTTAGTGTGCGCGCAACTGAACTAAATCAGCTAAATACCACTCAGTAGAGGGTGTCGCGTAAACAATGACCTCAGGCAACTTGGAGTGCCGAACTGGATGCATTCAGTCCTATTGGTTGCGGCTTGACTTTTCCTCATACTGCAGACGTAGCGCCACTTATGTTGCTAACAAGAAAAAAAAGTTGACTTTTAAAGTAGCAGAAGCTTAAGGTATAAAACAATGTGAAAGGATTTAAGTTCGTTCAGCGTTTTTTTAAGTGGAGTGAGTTTAATAAACATGTTTGTTTGTTATATGCTACCGTACTTAAGGCATGCAGATGCTGCACGTACCTACTTTGCAAACTACACTCATTATTTACCCAAGTCCTACAAATTTGCATACTCAAATGTAATGTAAAACGAGTACGCACATCGAAACACTTCTCACGTATCTACAACTACCCTCATATAATTTAGTACCGCTTTTCATTTGCGCAATTCAAATACTAAGTCAAGCAAGGTTCATTAATTTTTGAAGATTTATTTAACATTCTTCATTAGTATACGCACCGCACAGCTGAAGTTTAAGTTTTATCTTAAAATGTCCCTTCCCCCATCTGCCGAGAAACCGAATGCATCCTTCTTAGAATTATTATCATTCATAAAACATATCCTCTCTCAACTGAAACTCAT
Organism: Cheilosia scutellata; assembly: GCA_955612985.1. Classification (NCBI taxonomy): domain Eukaryota; kingdom Metazoa; phylum Arthropoda; class Insecta; order Diptera; family Syrphidae; genus Cheilosia; species Cheilosia scutellata. The sequence goes on from OY015312.1 coordinate 118,765,551, forward strand.
TTTAACAAATATGACAGTTTTTTCTTTATTCTCTTCGACGTCATTTAATTTCCAGAAAATCTTCTCCTCGTATTCGTATATCTGTTCAGCCTGTAGTAGGACTCGCTTCAAAACACCCTATGGCGCGGAGAAATTTGCATTTTCTTCGAATTTAATTACCATCAACCAACAGCATACACAAAGAGAAAGTACACATTGGCGTTCATAATTTATTTTATTTGAATAGCCCAGGACGAGAACGAGGAGCAGCATCAAAAATTGTATCTAAAATGTCGATTCTTCCCTCAAGTCAAGCCCTCCTCACGCTCCACTTTATCAAATGGTCGCGTACGCAGAGAATAAAAAAAAAAAAACATATAAAGCGTTTCCTTCGTTTCTTTTTGGCGCGGCAAACATCTCATCCAAAGGTTAATTGGCAATAATAAAGTACAATATAAGATAAACAATTGTTCTTGTTTGAAAATTTATTCACCATATTATGGTGGAGTGCGAGTGGGGAGGGAATCCACGTCCTGATAAGGAGCATAGTAGCACACAGAACTGAAACTGTGAATGGATGAAGAGCGAGGGACTGTATTATTCTTGTGGCATATCAATGAATACTTGTACATTTACATGAAAACCAACAAACGACGACGACGACACGCTCCTTGAACAAATGACCAAGGGAAATCACAGTTGGGAGAGTGTTTTTTTTTCTGTTGCCTCTCGATGGTTTTCTTTGTTTTGTTGAGTTTTCCTATATTGTACAAGAATGGCGCCCAACGATGCCGATGAGGGAATTTTAATTTTTTGTCTTTCATGTGGATCGTCCTTTTCGGAATTACATGGTTAGAATATGTCTTTTTTTTTTAAATGGCAAAACCTTTGAATTACAAATGATAAATAAATAAATTGAAATCCGAAAAGAAAATGAACTCTTGGGCGGTTAATAAGATTCGACAATCTTTAAAGAAATTATTTCAATAAGCCAGACAACAGAAAAAAAGGGGGACCAACTGAATGGCCGCATTCTAATTGAAATTCCTTTTTACGTGGCATTAGCGAGAAGATAAAAGGACCCATAGTATATCCATTTTGTTGTGCTACATTAATTTTATGAATTTAGCGGAGAGAACAATAAGGATCAGCCCAGAGAGTAGACAAAATCCATTGGTTGATATTAAAAGTAGGATATTTCAAATGGGAATATATATTTCAGCGAAGGATAACATTTTTATTGACTTTAATGTTGTCCATCGGGAGATTAGTCGAGCATAATGGAAATGCCCGACACGGTCGGTATGGTGTAATAGGCGAGAGGGCAGTTTTCATAGAGCTAACAAAGCACGAGTAATTCGTTTAGGGAAGGGATCGCATAGATATTAAATTTTTGGAAATATATTGAAACGATTTATTAGAAACGGCACGTTTTTTGATTGAAGGTAATTTTTCATTTCGAAAAATCCCTGGGGAGGGTCAGTGGCGTTTTTGTGGATGGGGATGCGGATATTTTTGGTGAAAAATGTTGCGAAGCAAATTTGGAATGTAATCATTTTGTATGAATTATTATATCAAGGCTATTGATTAAATGTAAGCGTGCGGAATTGTATAGGCATTAATATACATATCGTATTATAAAGGAATTTCTTCTCCACGGAAACTGTTACTGGTTACTGCCATTGAGAATAAAACAACAACCTGCTGACTTCAACTTTTGATTTTCTCCCCAGCAGAGGGAGCTGCTGGCTGGCAGCTGGATAGGAATTCATAAACAGGTGGCGCCAGGGCCGGATTTAGAGTTCTGCTGGAGGCAACAAATGAGTGGAGGCCCCCTATTTTCCAAATAAAATGAAAAGTATTTCAATAATTTATTGCGAAACCAAGTAAATTAGATATCTTAAAAAACATACATATATAAATATAGAAAAAAACAAGAAGTATATGAAATTAAATTAAAGCGCTAACAAATGGAACCTTGCGAGCTTTTTTCGACGAATAATCCTTGATTATTTCGCTGAAATCCAGTTCCCGGAGTAAATCGCTTTCAATGCTAAGTAGGGATAGCTTTGATAGACGGTTTTGTCCCATCGTAGTTCGAAGTCAATTTTTTATAATTTTCATTTTCGAAAATGAGCGCTCTCCAGTGCAATTAGACACCATCAAAACCAAATACATTCTGAGTGCAATTTCAATGTTTGGGAATGTAGCTCTAAAATGTTGATCTTCAAGAATGTGATAGTAAAATAGCTCGGTATATAGGTCTTTTCTGTAATCCTTTTTGTACAAGTCGATCAAAGATAGAAATTGAACCAACTCATTACCAAGACTATAGGCTCTATCTTTGTACAGTTCCACCAATGTCTCTGCTGCAGCATCCATCTTCTCTAAGTGATTGAGAAATCCAAATCTCGAACGTACAGCTTCGTATGCATGCAATCTTTCAGTAAGAGAAACACATAACTGATCGATAACTCGGATAAAACCGGATACTTTGAATTTCTCTTTTGGTGACAGATTTGCGTCTTGTGCTTTCATGTAGTCGAGTGGATTCAACCTCACATTTCTTGTTGATAAATGCAACTTTTATGACACTTTTCCCTAAAGTGTCGCGAGCATAATAACTTGCTCTGGGTCCGGTAATGCATTTGTTGTTGCTTAACGGTCGATCCCAAATGCAGGTGGTTGTTGATTTGAAATGTATTTCTCGCGCCTCTGCAATTTGCCGCTATTTAGGACCGAGAATATTGAAGTTCTAGTTCGAAGATATTGAAGAGGATGTTCATCGTCGTCGGTCCTGTGTTTGATAATGATGGCGCTTTGGTTTTTTTTTTTGTCTGGTGTTTACTCATCGGAATTTGAAATATTGGGCCCTGTTTTGTGGGGGCCCCTATTTTGTGGAGACTCGGGGCTGTAGTCACTGTCAGCTAATAAATAAATAAATAGGTGGCGCAACAGGCGGTAGACACCCTAGGCCTAGCTTCTCGCAACCATTCGTTTGTGTGAGTTTCTATTTTTGGGACGAATGGAAGGGACCTACAATTTTATGCCGATTCCGAACGGCTGAATTGAGAAGCTTTTTCATGACAGTTATACTCTCGGATGTTTGTCAGACGTTCGCGAGAGGTGGCGCAGTAGAAAAAAACACTAAGATGTAATTTGTGTTTTTCCGGGGATCGAACCTGGGATCCCTCGCACAGCAGTCCAGCACACTAACCACTGCGCTACTGCGCCCCGAGTCACTGTCAGCTGCCCTCCCCTAAATCCGGCCCTGGGTGGCGCAGAAGGCAACAAGTGGGTTAGAAAGCAGTTAGTGTCACTGCGAAATTTCACTGACACCTACAAAATCGAGAAGAACGCATAAAGCGCATGGACTGGACACGCTGTCATGGGCATGACTTTCATTCTAATGAATGAATTTGAAAATAAACGAAATTTTATACAAAAAAAAGCGATTTTTTTTATAAATTTTGCAATGTTTTCAATTTGTATTTCGCACTTTATTATAAACTTTTCACCAATAAACTATAAGTGAAACCAACAGCCATATAAAATTTCGTTTGTTTTCCTACAAGTTTTTTAGTTGTAATTTTTTTTTTTTCTGATTTGAGACTGACGTTGTCGCAAGAAATACCATTTGGAAAGTAAAAGAATAGTGAATGTGAAAACAAGAACAAATCTATGGTAAGGCCAAAGCGGACGATTTTCGTTGCATTTTATGTGCCATCTACCACATCTTTCTACTCACTCAAAATCTACCTGTCTCATTGGACACAACAGTCATGGGAAGGCACATAGTGCAAAAAGTTCACTATTCCTGTAGCTGCCAAATTTTATTTCATTGCAATGACGCGTTGTTTTTTGTGTAGCCAAATCGTTCATGTGAATTAGAGTCATGCCCATGATCGTGTGACCATGCACAAGGAAATCATGAGTACCAACTTGGTGATATAAAAGTTCGGTTGGCTTCAGCGCTGGCGAGGTTTAAAAAAAAAAATACTCCTATTACAATTAATTTTTGTAGTAGATAGGCTTATAGAGAAGTTAGATAGAACTACTGGTAGAAGCACACCTCCACCTCCCTTTTCCTGAATTTTATTTGTTTTTCGGAGAAACTGCAAAATGGAATGTTATTAGCATTCAGTACCTACGTCAAAAATGAAGATCCCCCGTGCCCCGTCTGCAATTGCAAAGAGCATGCTATCGAAGAAGAGTTATAGGCGCTTTCTTCGCAGGATTAAGTAATTGGCAAAAGTAAATTGACGAGTGAGGACATATGTCAGTCAATTACAGTTTTTGGCCTTTGAACAGATTTATTTCAGACATCCAAGCATTGGCATTAGCCTTGTTTATCTACATCTAGACGAGTCGTGCTATAGAAGAGGATTGTGGCGACAGGAAACCCACTCGTCAATGAAACTTTTAGCCATATAGATCAAAAAATCATTTCATATTTTTAGACGAAAATTATTGGCAGAGGAGAAATCATCTTTAAGTCATCATTGGTATAAACAGCACTTTTACAAATCGGCTGGGTAGTCCGGTAGGTGTGTACCTAAGGTGGTAAAACTAACAGTGAGTTTGAAGCATTTGCTCAATATATTTGTTGATATACTCCATCAGTTGCAGCGCGACATGCAATATACCTACCATCACACCGCGTTGCAGATCGCTATCCACAGTTAGATGCAGTTAGATTTGTGTCCAAAAATGACACCGTGGTTATATGATTTCAGGAAAAATGAGCTGCCAGCAGAAACTCAAAGGGTTAAAGCTGAAAGTGCCACCGAGGCAACCGAATCTACTTAGGGATTCTACCGTCTAACGTTTCCAAAAGTTCCTATAGGATGTAATTTTTGTCTTTTATGTCTATAAAGTCACTCTGCTTCGAACTGTCAAGGTTCAAATCGCCTTCGGTTTCTTCTTGAAAGAACTGTTTAGCAGCTTTCGGATGTCTAAGAGGGCTGGCTGTTTTCAACTCAGGGAACTGGTTTTTATGCGGCAGTTTGCGTGTTGGTCTCATCACCACAAAATTTATTTCTTTAATAATCTTGGCGGGAAAACATGGCCAATTAGTCATCATCCTGCAGGGTAAAAACCTCCCATTCGAAAAGTTATACGACGTTCTATATAGATACATCATTCTGTTATCTGATATGACTATACCACAAGCTGTACTCTCTGTCCTAAAATATCTTTTGCATAGAGTTAGCTGAGGTCAGGTAACTGAGTTCTATGTGTTGCAAGTTGACGCAACGGAACGATATGTTTGACCGTAAAACTTTAGCCCGTATTCACAGAAGCTCGTAAATGCAAATACTTCATTTCGAAGTTGACCGTAAGATAGAAGCCTGTAAATGAACATTTTCAAAAAGCCCGTATATTTTTACTCCCTCCGTTTCGTATCTTATTGAAACCTGAAACTGGTTTTATGCATACAAAACCTTTCACATTTCAGAGCCTCCATATTTTCGGGTAGTATATGACAAATTTCTGGTCTTTTCGGTATAGTTCGTCATATAAAGCATCTAAATGCCACAAAACCCATCAGAGGCAAATACACATTTCATTTTTGTCTCGACCATTCCTAAATGGAAATTTAAAAGAGACTTCGATTAGACGCGTGGGCACAGTTGCTCAGTGATTAGTGTAATGGACTACTGTGCGAGGTGCTCAGGTTCAATCCCCGGAAAAACACAAATTAGATCTTAAGGCTTTTTTCCACTGTGCTACCTCTCGCGAACGTCTAACAAACATCGGACAGTATAAATTTCCCGAAAAGCTTCTTCTCGCCGTTCGGACTCGGCATAAAAATTGTAGCTGCCTTCCATTCATCTCGAAAATAAAAACTCACACAAACGAATGGTTGTGAGAAGCTAGGCCTAGGGTGTCTACACGCCAGTTGCGCCAACTATTTTTTTTATTTTTTTTAGGAGACTTCGAGAACTGAACTTGATTTTTCGCAAACATTTTTGGACAGCGAATAGTACGATAGTACGAATCCCCATAGCTCGATAATTTCGTCTAGGGTCCAATTTGTACTCAATAAAAGTTGAACAATCCCATAAGACTTCTCTTTTGAAATGGTTTCTTCAACTTGAAGCATGAAGGAAGTAGAATCATCTTTCTTATTTAAGGAAACGATTATTGCTTTGGTATGTGCACATATTTCAATATGTGTCTTCACACGTATCTATATAAGAACATTCCCTCCCCATCAATGATCAAGAAAAAGGAAACCTTATTACAAGTAAAAGAAAAAAAAGAAAAATAAAACCAATACTATTATGACCCACTAAATCCGAATCATCTACTCACAAAACCTCTAAAAGTATCTGCCGTACGAAAAATGCGAATTTTATTAGCAATTTCACTTTGAAACAACTAAAGCTCTCTTTTACAAGCAAAACCTCATGTTATGCCCACTTCAAGTTGACTAAAGTCAGATTCACGACCATAAAAGGAAAACACAAACAAAATCATAGTACAAAGTTTATGGCCCAAATCTAAGAAAACTGACATTATGTCCGTATATTCCTTTAGGGGCTGCCAAGCAACATTCCACACTTTTTTTTTTTGTCGCATTCATCCACTGGGACTCAACCCATTCACATCCATTTACCGCCTATCTAAGCCAATGTAATGACAAATGCCTCATCATCCATCAGAAACAAGCAACAAAAAACAAATCCTTTTGCCTTGCTTCACTCCTATTACATACTATACGACAGTCGTTTAAATCCCGTGCCTATCTCTCCCAAAGGAGTAACCATACAAAAAAAAAAGAGAAGAACATAATCCACCCCAACAACAGGCGTTTTTTTTACGAGCTATGTAAGTCAAGGGTTTCCAAAAAAGTAGGACGAAATTTTAACTTCCGCTGGCACCGTAAAAGTTGAAAACTCACTATTTGGCAGCTGCTATCCCCACGACATGACAATGTCAAATCAGAACCTTTGGATACAGCTGAACTTTTTTTTTTTTTTTTTCGTCAACAAAATAAGTTGCACATCCCATCCCATTCGCTTGTATGAGAGTAATATCCAACGCAGCTGCATCTACATCCTTTTTAACAAAAAAAAGCAAGCTGAAAAAAGCAATGTCGCGAAAAGACATTGTTTTGCTATCCACCAACTTTCGTCATCGCTCTCCTTGGCCTACCTATACCTAGTCAAAAGAGCCGCAAGCACTGAGTTGTGAATTGAGTTAGGTGGGGGCAGCACAGTATAATATATACCATCACTAGGGTAACCAACCCGCCGCCGCAAGCCACCTAGAGCGCGCATATACGAATATCTACACCGAAAAGCCTGACATTGACAAATTAGTTTTTAGAAAAGCATACCAGAGTCGAGAGTCTGCTAGCTATGTCTGCCAAGATTGGAAAAGTTATTTGTTTTTCCCCATGTTTGGGTTGCTCTCCTGTTAGTGTGTGCTTTGCACATCAGGAGGGAAAAATATAAAAGTAAGCCCTAGAGCTGTGTAAAAGTTGTTGAGGTCATGCACTGAAAAAAAAAAAAAAGGTTTCCCTGTAGCCTTACATTTGATTACCCTACATAATGGCGGAGGGAAAATAAAATTATTTACTCATAACTGTGTACGGGCCATATAAACAGGATCATGGGGAAGACTGCTGACTATATGGACAATGGTGGAATTGGCTAAATAGAGCAATTCCATGTTTTCATTTTTCCAGGTTAAATAGTTGATGAAGTGTGCCAAGCGCTAAGTTATTTATGACAGTTGTACCACTACAAAGAGGGAGTTGGCATGGGGGAAGATTGTTCTACATTGTAAACTTGAAATAATGGCAAAGTCCTTGATTTGGATGGGGCCCCAAAATCAATTGGTACACCCCCCCCCCCCTCCAATATTGGGGTTGGTTTTTGTAAATCTGGATTGCCCCTTTTTTGGGGAGAAATTTTGTTTAAACAATGTTTTTTTTCTGTTTTGGTGGTTTAACTGGTTCTTCGGTACTCAAAGCCTCAGAACCTCAAGTTTATACCCATCGTTTCGGTTTTAGTTAAATTCCACTCATTCCAGCCTTTGGGAACTATTTCGACGTTGTCTTCCCATCACCGCGCCTCCAAGCTCCAACCGTCGCGGTTTTCTTATGGCAATCTTGCCAACAAATGTGGGAGAGTTCCACATATTTGTATTATGTTTTCCCATTGCTCTACCTCCATAACAGTAGAGTTCGTTCGTTTTCTACTTAATTCGTTTTCAGAACTAGACCCCCCTTTTAAGGGGACTTTCACCTAAACCTTCTTCTATATATATAAAAATGGTGTGAAAAATGTATAGGTAGTAATTCATCAATTGAGAACGGCTGGGCCGATTTGGCTAAATAATTTTGTTAGCTGTTCGTAATTGCCAGGAGAAGGTTCTTCCGAAAGAATATTTTGGGAAAACCCACCGGAAAAGTCGGGAAATTGGACAAATAGAAATTTTTTTATTTTTTTTGTATGGAATTTTTGGAAAATTGAAAAATTCCGGAAATACGCGAAAAATTTGATTTTTTTTTTTGAGGAAATTTTGCATTTGTTGATTTTACACAATGGTGCAAAATTTGTTGTGAAGTTTTGAAAATTTGGGATAATTGTGAAATTCATTGTGAAAAAATACGTTTTGCGTGCATTTTGGGTGGAGAAGTTATATAATAATAAATAATAGATGGCGTTGTGCTGCGATCAATGTCACAACCCATGGCGTTATACTTTGAGTTAGGCTTTGCGCAATTTGACAGGTCTTTTCGCATTTTCATTTTCCATAAAGCAAATGTGCTATTTACTATCTGTTTTATTATCGCTCTGGAATTTATCTGAAGGCGTTAAATTGGGGCGAGACGAAGTTCGACAGGCCCGCTAGTATTTTTTATTTTCTGATGAGAATGCTAGAGCATGCTATTGGCCATAGAAGATTTTTAAATAACTGCTACCGCCTTTGACAAGTTGAATTTTTTTCAGATGAAACTAGCTAGATTCTATAGTGAAGGGATAAGCATTGAAATATACAGCAGTCGATTCAAAGACAGTGCTGAGGACTAGGAAACCGTAGAACCGGGCAAACCGTAGTCTCTTTTTTTTGCCAATAGCTGTATCTTCAGCGCAGGAAAGCCGCGTTTTATAGAACCTACAGGAGATATTTTTAAAAATTTTTAGAAAATGGCACTAGCCCGCCGAGTTTTTGAGGAACAAGGGTATTTTCTTCGCTCAAATGGGGACATATTTAAATTGGGTTTACCACGATATCTCGAAAAAAAATCTCAAATTTAAAAAATCTCGAAAAAAAAATCTAGAAAGCATAATCTCGAATAACAAAAATCTCGAAAAAAAAATCTCGAATTAATATTATTAAAAAGCAACCCCCCTGCTTGGGTTTACTGTTTGGCTATGGGATGGGTGCAAAAAAAAATCTCGAATTTACTTTTTGTTTTCGAGATTTTTTCGAGATATAGTCTTTCGAGATTTTTGCTTTCGAGATTAAAAAAAAAACTTTTCGAGATTTCTGTCATTTGAAATTACGTTATGATCCCATTTAAATTCACTTCTTTATTAAATAGTTGCTCAGTGTTCTATATATGATCCTTAGAATCTTTTGACCTAAACGAGCTTAAACTACGATTGGTATATAGACTTAGAGGTTTAGTTTAGAAGAGGTAAGACAGACGGTTAGACTATTACCACGAAATTGGCAAATTTCGGCACGCAAGCAGTTCCGAATTTATATAGATATCAGACAAGAATATTGGACATAACTAGAATCTGAAGTAGGAGCTGTCGCACAATGCGTAGAGCTTTATGCGTGCAGAACCTTGTCAGATTCAGTTGGGTTCTCGGACATTGTAATATTGAGGGCAATGAAAGGACCGACATTCTGGCCAAAAACGGAACAGAACTTCCACAAAACGAAACTATTGAAGGCATAAGACCACCAATAGCCATGGACAAGAGAATCATTCTCGAGAAAACTAGAAATAGGGCAGACATAAGATGGTATAATATCCAAGCTGACCTATGCTTGTTCTATAGGTAGATTTTCTGAGGAACTCGAAGACATTATCCCTCGAAATGCAACTTTTGGGCTCCCCACAAGACAGACAGCTAATGCTCATGACCATACAGTACACCTGACGACCGCGAGGACATCAATTTTCCAAAACTCCTTCTGTTACAGGACAAGCAAACTTTGGAACTCGCTTCCTGGGGATATATTTCCTGAAGACTGCAATTTGCAGCAATTTAAGTGCAAACATACATCTGCAACCATCTCGGGGCAATGTTGAAGCGTTATAGGTTCGCCTTTCCCGAGAGAAGTATTTAAAAAAAAAGCGTCTCAAAAGCCTTGTGGCCTAAGTTAGATCGGGAAAAATCTCTAGAACTATTAAAACTCAGCAGATCAAAACTACGAATGGCAATAGGGATACTCTCCGGGCACTCTCTGGGCACTGTCTTCTCTGTGAATGTCAAGCCATTGCTTGGTACAGGAGGAAACACCTTGGAAGGTACTTCTTCGACAATTTGGTGGAGGTTGGTTAGGTTTAGGTTTTGACCGTTATGGTTCCCCAGCCTAGTCCACTGTTATGAACTCACACCCTATACAACCTAACCTAACTAAGCCTTCAACTAGGCCCCTAACGTTCCCATTAGTGAATCTCTTTATTATTTTTCTTTTCAAAGGCTATTCAGAGTCGTGTATCCTAGCAGCTAAGTACCAGGCAGAAACTTCATTGTCAGGTGCCATATTTCCGAACCGACTTCTGGGAGAACTGCTCAGAAGCAATGAGATCAATCTCGACCGAATATCTAAACGAGCTACTACATATTTTACCACTCGACTTAAACTCGGGAACATCGTAAGGCTCAGTAAAATTCGAAGCACTTGAGTCCGCTGTCAAAACCCTTCTTACAAAGTCCGTCGTAAATTGTCAATCTACACATAGACAGCTTCGAGATGGACCGCAGTCACATTATGTGGCACTGTCTGAAGTTTGCAAGATGTGTGATGCACGTACAATAATTTCAGAACCAGTCAAAGTATTGGTCCATACCTAACTTCTAGTTACCTGTAACACGGGTGGCGATCTGTGATCAGTGAGCCTTCGAAGTTTCCGGTGTAGGAAATCTCTCCGCAACCAGCTCGACGAGTCTTTGAGTCCAGCCCTGAGGAACAACGAAGCAGAGGAAGACCCAGCTCCAGCTGACGAGAGCGCCCTCAACCAACTTAGTGTGCGTAACTGGAGGCAGTTAGCTAGGGAACCATGTTAGCTGGAGGGTCTTGTGGGTTGAGGCCGTGGTCCACGTCGGACTGTGTGCGCCATCAAAAGTCAAGTAAAGTAAGTAACCATTGTCTTTCATGTACCAGTCTATGTGTAGAAAGGTAAGAAATTTCCCACGAATTTCGAATCGCACAAGCTTCATGCTCCACCTTAACTAAAAAATTAAGGAATTAAGGACGTGTTGTATGGTTTTTCGAATTTTTTAGATGGCGCGGCAGGAACATTTTAGATGTACGTGATGAAGAGAATTTTTCGACAACACTCGTCGTTAATACCTACATTAACCTTTACCTATAATACCCATTGTTTAAGAATGTTTTGTTTCATTTTATTTTTCTTTATAATTTATCAGTTGTTCTTATTATAAATATTCTTTTGTTGGTCAAATGTGCCAAACATAACCTAATTTATCCTACATATTTGATAGTTGCCTTAATTGTTAATTGTTTCTTGTTTTTCAACCTGTTTAACGTAACGTAAATTCTCTTTGTCACTCTCTTAAATGTCATTCAGCTATGAGCTATGTATAATCTAATTACTGTTGTTATGTTAGAGAAAAATGTATTATACCAATTGATGTCATATGCTCATGCATGAACGAAAATGATTTCTCGGTCACTTGGATCGTAGACACACAAAGGGTAACATCTAGGAATAAATCGTTAATCGTTGACTTTTCGTTTCTTCAATTTTCATCGCTGGATTTCCCTCTGAAATTTCTTCGCTCGTGTGATCTGCGTATTATCAAACATTTTTGGTCCAATTCGAGCCGGATTTCTGGCAAAAATTCGTCTGATCTCTCGCTATTAAACCAATCGAACTGTGAATTAACAATTTTCGCAATATTATACTTTATCGACTTATATGATAGCATTCAACAACCGTATAGAACAGTAAAATTTGTCGTTGGAAATCATCTCATTCGATCGCGATAACGCTATTCATTAGTGATTAGACAGTTATTACTTCTCTGCGTAGACAAATTTATCATTGCACGTGCCAATAGTTGGTCTTTCTTAAAGGCAGTCATTTCATTCGATTAAGAACACCCGTTTAATTAAAAATGACGGACACTGTTTCGCTTTCCGCACTTCGCTTGGCTCGTGGTCATATGAAAGGTGCATTAACCAAGCTAGCAACATACACTGAGTCCATTAACGACAAAACTTCGATAGTAGAGTTGGAGGTTAAATTCAATCGAGCTGAGGATTTGTGGAGCGAATTTAATGCTTCTCAAAGTAAATTCTATGAATTCGCTAATAAAGAAGGCTACACTGACCCCGTTCCCGAATTCGAGGAATTCGATGCAAAGTTTTTGTGTAGATTTAACTATCTGCGATTAGGGAACGCCAGCGCGAGGAAAGGAAAAATGATGTCGTCTGCCGTTTAGCCGATCAACAACAGGTTTTAATTGAAACGTTCAATAAAACAAATTCGTCAATAAATTCGGAGTCGTTTCTTCCGTCGATTCGCATTGAGCCTTTTAGTGGTAATTACCAGGAATGGGCCGCCTTTCGCGATATGTATGAAGGCGCAGTTCACAACAAACCTAATCTAACTCCCATTCAGAAATTCCACTTTCTTAAATCCTGTCTTCGAAATGAAGCCCTCAGTCTGCTAAACCATTTGCCAATCTGCGATGCAACATATGAGCAGGCGTGGGAAAGGTTGGAAAAGCGTTACGATAGGCCGCGATATGTAATAAACAGTTATATAAAGACATTTATGGAACTTCCATCAGCTCATAATTCGAATGTTAGTCATCTTCGGAAAATAACAGACGGAGCGGATGAAATTGTTAGAGGCTTAACTGCAATAAATTCGCTCAATAGGGATCCGTGGCTAATTTATATTCTTTTAAACAAGGTGGACCCCGAAACACGTCAGGCATGGTCAGCAGAAAGTGTTTTAGAAGATTATCCTTCTATAAACGACTTTATCGAGTTTTTGGAACGTAGGTGTGAGGCGTTAGAAAGCTGCAAAGTAAATATTCGCGAAACGAAATCTAGGACCCCAGTTGCCAGGAGTATGCATGTGTCGTCGTCGGTAGTCTGTCCAAAGTGCAATTCTGCTCACGGGTTATCCCAGTGCCCAGATTTCATTCGAATGCCTGTTCAGTCAAGAAGAGATTACGTCAAATCGAACAAAATCTGCTTCAATTGTTTGCGTACTGGCCATTCATCTGCTCGTTGTCAATGCAAATTTCGTTGCAGAACATGTAACAGTCGTCACCACACCTTGGTTCATGATAATTTAGTTAACAGCAGTCTTAATCCTGCGGCTACTAATTTTGTTAGTAATTCGAGTAACCATCAGGCACAACCCACTGAATCTGCTCTCCAAAATTCTTCGATTGACTCCAGCCTCCCTTCGACATCAGCAGCAGCATTAGGAAGAATTATTAATAATCATTCAATCAATATCGCTCAGTACATACCCCAAACTTTACTTCCAACAGCAATTGGAAAGGTTTTGGATATCAATGGAAAATACCAACTAGTTCGAATTTTAATCGATTCAGGCTCACAAGTATCCTTCGTCACTGAGTCTTGTGTCCAAAGGCTTGGGCTTCAACGACGAAATGCTCGTATACCAATAAGTGGAATTGGGTCTACCAGCGCAGGTAAATCCAGAGGCCTTATTTCGTTGACGATTACATCGCGCTGTGATCTATTTAGTATATCGGTCGATACATACATATTATCAAGCGTGACCTCAAATCTGCCAACCAACTCGTTCACCATCGAGGATTGGGATCATTTGCAGCGATTAAATTTAGCTGATCCCTCCTTCAACCAATCGAACTCTGTTGATATTCTGTTAGGAGCCGATAAAGTTTGGGACATCTTGCAAGGAAATGTAGTTCGTAGTAAGCAAGGGCTTCCGATAGCACAGCAAACCATATTTGGTTGGGTAATAGCTGGAAAATTACCTTCCCATACAAAATCAGGTATACTTTCCCACCACACCACCCTTGATATCGATGCCATTTTGCAAGCGTTTTGGACGATTGAAGAAGTAGACTCTAAATCTAATATGTCCATGGAAAATAAGCAAATTGAGGAACATTTTTGCCTTACACATCGTCGTGATGAGAACGGCAGGTATGTGGTCGATCTCCCATTTAAATCCTCGCCTCAATTTGCCAATACCTTAAACGGAGCTGTTTCGCGGTTAAAATCGATGGAGTCGAAGTTCTCAAGGGACAAAAATCTGTTCGAAGGCTACTCTAAGTTCCTCGAAGAATATTTAACATTGGGACATATGTCTAGGATTCCTTCTTCGGAGATTGCAAAGCCCAATGTATTCTACCTTCCTCATCACGCTGTCCTGAAACCGGACAGCGCAACCACGAAACTACGAGTTGTGTTCGACGGTTCGTTCAAAGATACAAACGGCAATTCTCTAAACGACTCATTGATGGTTGGGCCACCAATACAACGCAATTTGTTTTCGGTATGCCTAAGGTTTCGTCGCCATCAGTATGTGTTCACAGCAGATATCATTAAGATGTTTCGCCAAATCATTGTGTCAGAAAAGGATTCCGACTTCCAACGTATAGTTTGGCGAAATTCACCTTTGGAGCCGTTACAGCATTTTCGACTACGTACTGTAACTTACGGAACATCATGCGCACCATTTCTGTCTGTACGGGCTTTGGAACAACTTGCCAAAGATCATGTTGAAGAATCTCCAATCGCATCGGAAATTATATTGAACGATTTTTACGTCGACGACGTCGTCTCGGGCGGTAACACGTTATCGGAAGCGATTATGAAACGAAATTCTCTAATCGAACTCCTATCGAAAGGTGGCATGAAATTGAGTAAATGGCGAAGCAATTGCGTACAGCTTCTTGAAGGTTCTGATACTCTTTCGGGTAAAAACATTTCGTTAGATACTGACGCGGACACATGGACTAAAGTGCTCGGTCTTTACTGGAACCCTCAGTGCGATATGTTCAGTTTTAATCTAAACTATACCACTCATGAACCCATTACGAAACGGCAGATTCTGAAAGATGTGGCGCGAATCTTTGATCCCCTCGGGTTTCTTGCTCCTTCGGTCGTGCAGTTGAAAATCCTTCTCCAAGAGTTGTGGCACTTGAAATTAGGATGGGATGATGAAATTCCTTCTTCAGTCAGTTCCAAATGGACTAAATTTCGTGACGAGCTTTCTGTACTTACTCAGATCAAAATACCAAGATCCATAGGTTTGTCGCATGCTTCGTTTCAGTTGCACGGTTTCTCGGATGCATCTGCATCTGCATACTCCGCGGTCATCTACGCTCGTTATGAACTACCAGATGGGTCTTTCGAAACAACCATTATAGCAGCGAAGTCCCGCGTCGCTCCTCTAAAACAGCTAAGTATCCCTCGTTTAGAGCTTTGTGCCGCTCTCTTACTCGCTAGGCTACTCGATGCAGTTCAGAAATCCCTCGGCATTACTTTCGAAAATATTTTTGCTTGGTCGGATTCCAAGGTTGTTTTATCATGGCTCTCGTCCCCACCCCGACGCTGGAACATTTTCATCGGAAACCGTACTGCTGAGATCCTTACCACGATACCGAGAAACCGATGGTTTCATGTTAGATCGGAATGCAATCCAGCAGACTGTGCTTCTCGTGGTATACCACCGTCGCAGCTTCTTGCGCATCCTATTTGGTGGACAGGCCCTACTTGGCTGCAACAAGGTATGGACAGTTGGCCAATCGAACATCACAGTGAAGAAGATCCCAGGTGCTCCGAAGAAGCTAGGAAGGTTCTTCATCAATCGTATTTCGTAGCTCATGCAGAACATCCCTTCGATATACTTGCAAGAAGAATTTCCTCTTGGAACATATTACTCAGGACAGTCGCACGGATTTATCGTTTTATTAGCAGATGTCGGAAGCATTCACAAACTTCTTCAAGTTACCTGCAACCACAGGAGATCTACCACGCCAAAACACAGGTCATCAAATGGCTTCAGGGAAAATATTTTGGTGAATATATCAAATCGCTTAAAAACACTAATAATATCTCGGCTAAAAACAGTACAATATTTAACCTATCTGCCTTCCTAGACAACGAAAATATCCTACGAGTAGGAGGACGAATTGAAGAAGCTAATGTCGCCTATAATGCGAAACATCCTATTATAATCCCAAAGGGCCATGCCATAACAAAGTTAATAATTCTCGACGCACACGTTCGGTTCTTACATCCGGGTATATCAACTTTGTTCGCGCTTATTCGCCAGGAATACTGGATAATTGGTTGTCGCAATTTAATTCGCAAAATCGTACATGATTGTGTTCCCTGCTTTCGCCAACGTAAAGCGACAATAACGCAACTTATGGGAAACCTTCCACCCCCTCGCGTCCAACCAAATAGACCTTTCGCGTACTGTGGCTGTGATTACGCTGGACCAATATCACTAAAGGTGAAAACTGGTCGCAAATCCACATGTTCAAAGGGTTACATATCGCTTTTCGTGTGTTTAGTGTCTAAAGCGATACATCTGGAACTTGTGAGTGATTTAACCACGGACGCGTTTCTCGCCGCGATTCGACGATTTGTTGCACGCCGCGGTAAACCTTCACACCTTTATTCCGATAACGCTACAAATTTTCGTGGAGCGGCCAACCTGATATCGAAAATGCATGAACTTGTTTTGTCCGAAAATCACAACGCCATCGTGGCCGAATCATTAGCTCGTGATGGCATTTCGTGGCACTTCATCCCCCCTTCGGCACCACATTTCGGCGGTTTGTGGGAGGCGGGAGTGAAGTCTGTTAAACAGCACCTTCGCCGTGTTATAGGCACAGACATTTTAACATTCGAACAGCTTTATACGTTGCTAACTCAAATCGAAGCCATCCTTAATTCCCGACCTTTGTGCCAAATCTCTGATCAAGATTTAAACCCATTAACACCTGCGCATTTCTTTCTAGGTGAATCATATGCCGCTATCCCAGAGCCAATGTTGTTAGAATTACCAACTAATCGTTTGTCCTGCTGGCAACTACTCCAATCCAAGGTCCAAGGTTATTGGAAGCGGTGGCAGATGGAATATATCACGTCTTTACAACATCGGCCTCGTTGGCAACAGAGCCAGCCAAACATAAAGGTCAATGATATGGTGGTACTCAAGGATGCTGATCTACCTCCAGGAAAATGGGCAATGGGACGAATCATTGAAGTCCATCCAGGAAAAGACGGTCACATTCGGGTTGTAACACTGCAGACAGCTACCGGGAATTTAGTCCGACCAATCCACAAATTGGCAGTTCTACCAATATGCTGAAACTTCGTTCAGGGGCGGCGGAATGTTTAAGAATGTTTTGTTTCATTTTATTTTTCTTTATAATTTATCAGTTGTTCTTATTATAAATATTCTTTTGTTGGTCAAATGTGCCAAACATAACCTAATTTATCCTACATATTTGATAGTTGCCTTAATTGTTAATTGTTTCTTGTTTTTCAACCTGTTTAACGTAACGTAAATTCTCTTTGTCACTCTCTTAAATGTCATTCAGCTATGAGCTATGTATAATCTAATTACTGTTGTTATGTTAGAGAAAAATGTATTATACCAATTGATGTCATATGCTCATGCATGAACGAAAATGATTTCTCGGTCACTTGGATCGTAGACACACAAAGGGTAACATCTAGGAATAAATCGTTAATCGTTGACTTTTCGTTTCTTCAATTTTCATCGCTGGATTTCCCTCTGAAATTTCTTCGCTCGTGTGATCTGCGTATTATTAAACACCCATACCTGTAATTTTATTCGTTTGTCCTGGTGCTGATTTTCACAGCCGCCGCTACTGCTACGACTTTCTTTCCAGAGGTTATACTGTTACTTCACCCAAACACCACAAATCTATGTAAATTTTGTAACTTCTTCGTCTCCGCATTCTTCGGCATAATCCCACTGAATAACATTATCAACACTTCACTGCCGAAATACACATATTTATAGAAGCTTAGCCCCTCAAGGCCGTATGGAATATTTTTGTCGGCAGTCATTAGAATTACATGAGCCAAGAGCTCGCACAGTATATATTTGCCTCTTTAAAGTAGATTCACCTCCAACCACATTGATCCTGATGAAAGCCACTGAAATAAACATGAGCGGTGTATATGTGTGCTGTATCGTTTTATTCCTTTCAAATAAAATTCATAAATTTTCACGCCGACTACACTTTTATTGTGTGCGTGTGTGTTTGTGTGTCATGCGAAAGCTTTAATCAGTCTTACAGCCTTTCACAGATCCTGTCGGCAGATTTATTCCATGGATCCGACCCACCTTCGTCAGAAAGGTGTTTAGACTCCTTCAAGCGTAAATGATTGATAAAATTCAAAAGAGCGACGACGACGGTTGTTTCTCTATCGAGAAGGTGTGGGCTAGTATCCTTTCGTTGTTATTTTTTTTTTTTATAAAATTTACGATGTTGGTTGCTTTATTTGTATTATTCATATCCTCGTGAGCCTTGTGTTTGCTTTTCACCACTTTTCACAGGGATTTTACGTGTCGTTAGATACAGAAAATATGTACAAAATTCAGATGCTTTGAGCTGCCAGGACCCTGTTTGTCTATCAATTTCATATCGTTACACACTCAGTTTCACATTTACGCCTTATCCTATACTCAGATTCAGTGTCTAATGATTTAATGAAAATCAGAGCACCCTTCGTAACCCAATCTATATAGGTAAAAGGATTCATTTTTGGGGATGTTCACCTGAGAGTATAGGTATTTTTGGGCTTTCCATGGTATAATTATTTAACAGAGAGTTAGAAAAGGCAGGCAGATGGAGCAGCAGCAGTAGAGAGGGAGAGTACATTTTTAGTTACATCATTGGAGTTGAGAGACATTTTTTTTAGCAATTATGGTATGAATTGTGAAAGGAATAAGGGAATTCCATAAAATCAATACCTCTTTTACCTTATGGGCGTTGAACAGCGTCAGGGGTGTCCTGTCATTTTTAATACTTATATGGAGGGCATCTTACCAGTAAAGCCTTGGTGAAGAAAGTTGGGATGAGAGACGTTAGTATTAGTTTCGCCAAACTGATGACTTTTGGACATCGATGAGCCCTTTCAAAACTTCTGTGCGCACTCGAAAGGTTTGCAGCTGATTGGTTTGAAGTTGGGATGAACTTCCACCCGGTCAGCGCCAAGTCTCTGAATGAGATACTTTCGCCTTTCATCCTTTCCGATAACGGGCAGGTTATTCGCAGGCCAAACACTTCTTTGTGATTTCAAAACTTGAGGGTAGGATTCAAAGATGCTCTAGGCAGGAGTAAATTTTCTATATTTGCTCGATGAGGATATGCAAATGTAGTTAAGACTACACCAATGACCAATCCTCACATACGGGTCGATAGTTTGGTGGCCGGGTCTTAAAAATCCTAACATAACCAAGCTCAACAGAGTCCAAAAAACGGCATGCATAGGCACTTCAGGCGCTCTGCGGTCAACGCGTCAGACGCCCTCACAGTCCTTCTGCATCTTTTACATTTAGACCTTCACATCACAAATATCACATCGCGTGGGTGGATCCGACTCAGAAAGTTGGGGTGCTGGTATACGAGACCCTATGGACATAGAAACATACTGCTTTCTCTAGCAAGAGAATTAGTACCACCCTCGCATCGGATTACATCACCCCTCCAAAACGTTTTTCACAAAATACTTTGAAGTAGAATTTATTTCAAGATTTAGAGTGGCAAGATGGACGTCTGAACGGGAACTCGAATTTAACAATCTACACGGAGGGTTCAAAAATGGTCTGTGGAGTAGGAGCGAGTGTATTTTCTGAGTCTCTGAGCTTCTCAAAATCCTTTAGGCTTCCGGATACAGCCAGTGTATGTTCCAGGCCGAAATACATACTTGCCTAATCAAACCTCACACGGACATGGTTCCGTGACAGTCGTGCTGCGATCAAGGCTATCGCCTCAGTCAAATATAACCTCAAAATTAGTTTTAGATTGCCGAGAGGAGCTGGCCTCGCTGAATCAGTTCAGGATTACGCTGATATTGCCCTTGATGATTTGGAGTCGATGGCGGAGGATCGGGAGCTATGGAGGGTCCACTTGACACTTGAGCAACCTACACCCGCGACCCACTTACATGCGGACTATTGAAAATGAATGAATGAATGAATGGGTTCCAAGTCATAGCAACGTTTATGAAATCGAACAGTCTGAAGAGCTGGCCAGGCAAGGTTCAATCCTCCACTGCTCACTTGCGAATCCGCTCAACATTCCAATAGGAGCAGTTAAAGCAAACATTTCCTCAAAATTCCTATCGATAGCCAATCTCAGGTGGAGGAGGCTAACAAAATGTACCATATCAAGAAAGATGTGGCCAAATTATAGTAGGGAAAAAACAGCCCACCTTCTGAGTAAAACACGAAAAAGATATAGCCAGAATAACAGCGATCACCACTGGCCTATAGGGGACCATGCAATCAGATTAGGCATCTCACATAAGACACACTGTCGCAGTTGTAACTACGCAACCGAAAAAGAAACCATCACTCACTACCTATGCGCTTGTCCGGCACTATCTAGGACTAGATAGCGATCTCTGGGAAAACCCTCTTTCGCATCCCTCGAGGAAGTCTGGAAGTATTAAAGAACTGATAACCTTTTTGAACTCCACATGCTGGATCTAAACTCTTCACTTCGATAAACCCTAACAACCAGGTCAAATGAGTTGTGGTAACAAAACGGCACTTTGTGCTACTTGGGTTTTTTTATAAACCGCCATCGCCACACCTACCTACTTACCTACACCAACATTTTTATGGAGCTCTTAGAGTTAGCGATTTTAGCGTCTCCCTCCATTCGCCCTTCTCAAGGGTTTTCCAATAGGCAGGCACTGGTCAATTTTGAAAGTTCATGGCAGCCATGTTGCTCTGCAGAAGGTCACTGTTTGGTGTGGATTGTGGGCCGGTGGCATTATCGGTCCGTTGAAGGAATTGCCATCGCTATCAGCGCAAAGCGCTACCAAGGAAATAGCTCCCATATCGATTTGGAAATATAGCTCAAAAAAATGCACAGCGCCCAAAAATAAAAAACAAGATGGAAATAAAGCACCTAAATAATTTGTAGTTTAATACGTATGGGGGTGGGGGGTCATGCTGCCTCCTGAAACCCCTGCTTGGGGTTACTGTCAGATTTGAAGTATGTTCGAAATTGGATTTATTGAAGGATTTTTTTTTGCAGTACAAACTCCCACCTACTCCAAAATCAAACAGAAAGCTCAAGCAAGGGAGGGTTGCGGGGGCCCAGCAAGGCGCCCATGCTTATTCCACTGTTTATGCAATTCCACTTACTATTTTGGGCTTTACTGCTTGTAAAAAAAAACGAAGCCTGGAAAGGAAATAACACCCAAAAATGACGAACAACGACGACGACACCACACTGTGGTGAGGGTAGATATATTCACTTTGACATTCAATTTGTAACGCACATAAGGAGGCGTTGTAGGTATGACAAACTATATATATTATTGATCAGCATCACTTTCTTAGTCGATCTAGCGATGTCTGTCTGCCTGACCGCACGATTACGGCCGTAATTTAAGAGCTCTCGACTTGAAATTTGGTACGTAAGCTTTTATCCACTAAACTGAGGCTAAGTTCGAAGATGAGCAATATCGGATGAAATCTACTACTACCTCCCATACAAAATATATAGCTATTTGATGTTAACAATTTAATTTAAATATCTACAGTAAATATAGCAAGTTTAAACTTTGCACATATTGTTTAAATAATATTTAAATTTTTTTGACAAAAATTGAGCTTGGTCGAATGAAATCTGCCCATACCTCCGATACAAATATATAATTTTTTAATACTAAAATATTTTTTTATTTTTACAATAATATAGTACCGGATATTTGAGCTTCGGCATACCTAGTCGAAGATAATTGTCTTACTGGTTTTTAGTTTTTTTATGTCGTTATTTCCTTGGGCGTTATTGCCTAACGCCACCGATTGATGCTAAATAGTATTTTTGTTTGCCCAATTTAAATGATATGAATGCGAACAACATGTGGTCTCATGGAGCTCCCTGCGATCTTCACGCTTCAGTGCGTTAAAATGAAACCCCAGACTCAAATCCACATCACTGATTAGCGATAAGCTGACTTCGTGCCTAAATCAAGAAGTGAAGTTAAGAGAAGTGAAGTGAAATAAAAAAAAAAGGCCAATCGGACCATCTTGCAAGAACCCCATTTCCTCAAATGCAATCAGTAACTTGAGTTGGCATTTAAATATACTATAAGCACATGTACACACCCTCCTTGCAACCAGCTTAAGAAGCTATCAAATTTCATTCACAATGCTCAATTGCAGTACACATCTCAATCTGCACTCCAGACAACTCCACTAATAGCTACTTAATCCGTGGAACATAGGAAACCAAACATTTCCACTCACTCAACGCCACTAAGTGGCCCTATAAGTGCCCATTACATTCCGGCAATTACACTCTCTCCATAACATGCCGCCGCCGCCGCCGCCGCCGCCAACGCTGCCGCTGGCTGTCTGCCGCTTATTGGGTACTTCAAATCAACCGCAATACGATGTGTAGCGCAAGAACACTCCTTTTGGCACGGGACGCATATTGTTCTACTCCACTTTGAAATTTAGGTAAGTGGAAATTGATATCTTTTTCGAAACCCGACAGAATTTTGATTCGCCACTTAGATTAGGAAGGACCCCATTGTCCCATAAATTTTTATGATGAAAGGTCATCGTGCGTATCCATTGTGACACCCGAAAATAAATATTAACATTCAGTAGTGCACTCTTGGCTCAACAAAAGGCTGTTATAAGTACCCAACCAAATGCACACACTCGTGTAGTTGTGTACTCAACACAGGTATCAACAAATGTGGTTTATTTGTTGCAAGTGTAGGTATAGGTACTCATTAAACTTGTTTTCTGGTTTCGAAAACACGAATTACCTGCGGCGACTGGTCTCTAAATACATACATATACAGAAAAATATTCGGGCGTGACATTGGAAAATATTAAAGTTCGCCATAAACACGAGTACTAGGACTACCCTCGTATCTAACTAATTTGGGAAATGTTTGGTCGCCTCACTTCCGCAGTGGGAATGTATCTAACAGATAGCAGATACATAATATACCATACATAGATAGAACAACACACAATAATAATGCAATTTGGTGGACATTGTAAAATTTCCGGACAACAAATTAAATTGAAAATTTATTTCATAAGGAGCAGAGGGAGAAACTGTCGCCTCTATAATGGACGACAGGGAATGGTGTATTGTATTTGTATATGTAGTTAGATGGACGAACGGAAGGAAGTGTAATTGTTCAACAAGATAACAACTAATTGGCTGCTTTATCGCCGTGTAATAGTAATGGGACGTGTTTTGTGTCGTGTCGTGTGTCGGCCTCAACTAGAATATGCATTCACAATTGAATATGTGACCTGGTGTATATGGGGAACACCGAACACAACGATATCAGCAAAGTGACAGGTGATACAGATACATACCTGCGGGTAATTCAACTCTGGTTGGGTTTGAATATGGATGAGAATTAATGGAATGCTTTTTAAATGGGCCTAACAGAGAATGCTTATCGGCGGGTGAACTGTCGTAAATAATTCAGTACCATTTGAAAATTAATATCCGTATAGTCTCAATTATGCAGTAGGTAGGTACTTGGTATTTTTCTTCGAGGTTGATTGGTAGTTAGGCTGATAGTGGCTAATTGACTTGGGATGGTGCACTTAAGTACATACAATTGACCGAAAGTCCGTGAATAATAAGACAAAGCAAAGGCCGTAATGAGTGTCGTGTATAGTATGGAATTATTGAAGACATATTAATGGGAACCAATAGACTGCTCCTTTATACAGAAGACAACAACTTACAAGAATTTAACACCTCTCTGAAAGTTTATCAGGCCAAGATTGAAGCGTTTATAGGCTGGCTAAGGCTATAAGAAAAAAATCCTGGCTTTTGCCTTTTCAATTTGTTGTAGTACTTTTTGGTTGCGTCCTTTTTTTTTTTAAATACTTCTCCCGGGAAAGGCGAACCTATAACGCTTCAACAGCGCCCCGAGATGCTTGCAGATGTATGTTAGTTCTGCACTTAAATTGCTGCATATTGTAGTCTTCTGGGAAAAATATCCCCAGGAAGCGAGTTCCAAAGTTTGCTTGTCCTGTAACAGAAGGAGTTTTGGAAAGTTGATGTCCTCATATCAGGATGAGGTTGTATATTGCGATTTTCGTAATCCACATTCACGATCTCACAGACATCCTGTCCATCGATCGTACGTAACCTCAAATCAGTCGCTCTTGAGTAGTTTACTCACAGTTTTTAACATAAAATTTCCATTTACTAGAAGTGCCTTTGTCTCTTTGGCCGTTTGTGGCAATACTTCTTCTTTAACTTAGGTACTCACTTACTTAGGTGGCGCTACAGTCCGGTGTGGACCTGCGCCTCAACCAACACACCTCTCCAGTTAACTCGATATTTAGCTTACCGCCTACAGTTGCGCACTCCAACTTGGTTGAGGTCCCCTTGTTCGAGGCAGCTAAGGCGAGGTCTTCCTCTACTGCGTTGTCCCTCCGGGTTAGACTCGAAGACTCTTTGGGCCGGAGCATTGATGTCCATTCGCTCTACATGCCCTAGCCATCTTAGTCGACTGATACGTAATAGGACAATGTTGCTGTTCAGCTCGTAGAATTCGCTATTAAATCTCCTCATCCAAAGACCGTCAATGTAAATGGGACCGAAAATCACTCGAAGAATTTTGAGTTCGAAGCGACCAAGGAGCTATATTAATCCGCCTTCTTCTTTAAGGCAAGCGCTTTTTTTTTTGTACATCCTAGGCGTCTAATTGTGTCCCAAAATCCCCAACATGCTCATGGCATTAAATCGCAAGATTTGGATGGAAAATAACCTCCATCACTGAAGATGACTTGGTCAAAAAATCAGCATCCACTTGTTGTTGTTCCAAAATCCATTCAACGAACTCTCTGCGGCCTGCATGGTCAGTAGTCTTCCAGTTCTTGAGTCAATTGAAATTTGTAAGCATGAAGTTTCAAGTCTTTCGTAGGAATTCGCTGTAGAGAGCTTCTCGAATTGCCAAATTCTTGAGTACGGTGCCGAATTGATGTTTCTGGACTGTCAGCAATACTCTCGCGAACTGCTTCGATATTTTCTGTTAAACGACTTGTGACAGGACACCCACAGTAGGTATTTAAGATCACTAATTGATCCAATCTCGCTGAACTTTTCAATTATTCTCTTCACTGTTGATGGTTTTAAATCACTATGACGGCCATATTTTCTTCGAAAATTTGCGGACTGTAGCTGACAAATCTTCATTATTTTTAAAATATTGCTCAACAATGCAAAATGCCTTATTCTTGCGTATAGCGCTCCATTTTTACTAACCCCAAACTGTCAGCTGTCACATTGTTATCTTTTTTTCCGTTGGCATCACTGTATATCTACTATTAAATGGCGCAAAATTCAAATTTTGCGTGAATTATGGGACACCCTTTAGCTAGGTATTGAATATAGGCACGGAAATTGATCGCAGCCTTTGAGCCTTAGCTTTATCGCTTGCTAGGTTTTTCCACATCTAGACTTTCGTTGACAGTTGTAATGAAATGAGAATGGGGTATGAATTTCTGACACTTTAATTAAGGTCGTCGTCTGCTTAGAATTGTGCGCAGATATTTCTTTTGCTATTATTTTAGCAATGAATTTTAGCTCAGTCGTAAGTCAGAGATCTGTTCCATGCTGTTTTAAAATGGAAACAGCTCATTCACATAAGCAACAGCAACAAGAAGGAAAAAACGTGTCAATCGTGACATCCATGACATTGTAAAAAATCATGCAGTGTAAAGCGTGGGAGATTGTTAATCTTCGGTCTCATTAGTTCCCCTTATGTCCCAACAACATTGACAGGGCGATCATGAAGACATTCAATTCAATAGTATTTATCACGTGTCATTACACAGAATGACCACTTTAGTTGTCCTAAATCTCCCAATGCGCACGTCAGCATGTCCCGGAATGACACAATCCGTGATACGTGTAATCGTTGCTTAAGTATAACATAAGTACGTCCCAATAGAAAATAGAATTTATTTTTCAGCTGGCGGCTAAAAAACATTGTAAAATCTTTAACTGGCCGCAAAAATATGCAAACTTTGATATTTTTTCTTATACTCTTTCGGCATTAACGTAACATAAAGTGAAACTGAATACAATATACGCAACCGAATTAATCTGCCACCCTCCCATACAACATCCTGTCCAACTCAGCCCATATACACTACACAGTTGCCAAGCTAATTCAGCTGGAAAAAAATAACTCAGGACCCTCTCTTTCCATCGGAGAACACACTCATAATCATTTCCAAGAAGTAACAAACAATTGCGCTATTTAAATCGCCCCCACATCCTATTCTGCAACTCAACAATAGCATTCTTGTTCTCGTCTCCGATTGCCTCCATCCGTTCACAAAGCCATACTCATAAACGTGATACAATCAACTCCACTCTATACCACCGCATTTTGATTGAGAATGTAAAACCCATTATGTCCATCTTTAGACAATGGCCATTCATTCAAACTCATATATCGCACACTCTCCATCGCGTCGTTGGTTTGGTTGTTCTCCCGGCAATTCACTTAGCAGAAAAACAAAAAGTAACAAGACGCCTCGCTCATTTTATTGACACAAACGTTCCGTCCGATGGGCGATGGCGACGTTGGAGTTGGAGCTTGCCCGCCCCCCCACAAACCCCCAACCATCAACAGTGAAACAAAAGACCACTCAAAGTATAGCTGCACCCAGAAATTAAATTGCGCGCGGATATGGAATCTGATACTCGGTCTTGGCGGGATATAGCTACTTTGCGTTGTAATGGACCTCAAGTGCGTGCCTTATTGTCCACTCACGTTCCCCCCCCGGTCACCCCCCAAGACCAAGAAGGAAATTCCACAGAACAACTACTACTACTGCTGCTGAGCTGACGAGGCAAATTGAAATCGATCTGTCCAAACATCATCCATCCATCCATCCATGCGATGTGTCATAAATGCACATGGGCAATGTCGATAGCGAAAGCCGCCCACCACTCCACTGTCAAACTATAAATGCGAAGAATATGCGGCTTAAATAGGAGCCGCTGTCTAGTGTCTACTGCCAGTGTGGGAATATTGAAACCACGTTCTTGTGTTTTTTTTTTTGTTTGGACATTGGAGGCGACTCTGTTTACATCGCGTTGAACAAATCGGATTTAATGGATTTTCTGTTCGCTTTTTCATTACTCGAGGCGGGAGCAGGAGTACGAACAAGGCGGTTCGAGTTTAGACCGTGTAATGTGTCATGAACTATGAATTTGTTTTGACAGTTGCGCCGAACGAAATGGACCATAATTCAATATAGCTACAGTCTTGTGAAGGTGGTAGAGGTAGTTGTGGTAGATACACCAACTGTAGGTAATGAATGAACTCCATTGTTGGTAGATAGGTAGCTCGGAAATGAGTGATGTGGGTACAGATGTTTTTTGTTGTTCTCATGACAATATTGATTCTTTTTTTTTTTTTTTTTTATTAGGAGGGTAATGAACTAAACGACGGATTTGTGGTTCTGGTACACACTGAGGATTAGAACAACTGTTTTCCTTTGTCGGACATTCCGCGTTCTTTATAAGTAGGCATGCAGTGATTAAATGAAGCCCTACTTAAACTCACATAATGCTGATCGAGTTTCGTTCGCTATACAACTTTTTAAAGGGTATGAAGAATGATTTTGAGAAAATTTTAAGTAGCATTGAAGCTTTACATTTTAACGGACCTCGGCCCCAAAACATTCACTTTACCTACTTGACAGCATACAGAGACGAGCAGTTCGACCCTACACTCACATCGAATCTACAACCGTTGGTGCACAGAAGACAAGACGCTGACCTTTGCTTGTTCTATAGGTACTGTTCGAAGGAACTTAAAGACATTATCCCTAGAAATGCAACTTTTTAGCGCCCCATAAGACAGGCTGCTAATGCTCATGACCATACAGTTCACTTGACAAACGCGAGGACATCAATTTTCCAAAACTCCTTCTGTTACAGGACAAGCAAACTTTGGAACTCGCTTCCTGGGGATATATTTCCAGAAGACTACAATTTGCAGCAATTTAAGTGCAGAACTAACATACATCTGCAAGCATCTCGGGGCGCTGTTGAAGCGTTATGGTTATAGATTCGCCTTTCCCGGGAGAAGAATATAAAATAAAAATAAAAATTAGTTTGAAGTCCCGCTTTACTATGAGCGAAGTTTAATGGATTTTCGAAAGATATGAGCTGATGGTATGCGAAAGTCTCATAATGTGAGTTATATTTTTTGGGGCATCGCATAGACCTTGCAAATAGACCTCTCGTTCAGTTTTACAGGACACTAACCAAAGAGATTTAGGCTGGTTATAATCCACAATCTAAGCACATCATGCTGAGCTTCGCACACGTCTCATAGAGAAGAAGGATGAAGCAGTCAAGGTAGAGTTCTACGATCATCTCGAGAAGACGTACGACAAGTGCCCGAAGTTCAAGATTGTTTTTGAGATCTTTGACGACAGCCGCGAGATCTAAGGGCAAAAAAAAAAAAATAAAAACAGAACGATCGAACATCGACTTCTCAGAAGGAAAAACGAAATAGCATGAGAAATGGCCGGTCGAATCTATATATACTGAGGGAGGGACGCCATTTCAGAGATATTATTCTCGGAAGTTCTACTACAACTTATTTGAAACGTGTAAGGCCCGACCAGTAGAGTTTCGAGATGAGCATGGGAAGTATAAGTGCTATAAGGATATTAAAAAAATACGTCTGCAGACTGCCAAACGGCAGAGACACCCAACAGTCTGCTCTCCGGCAGTATAACCCGTTCAACCTGGATGATGGAAATGGCCGGTTAAAAGACGATAAACGGAGGTATGAAAGAAATCGTAGTATTGCAACTTGGCATAACAACAATGGAAAGAATATAGTTGAAGGGAAGATGGACACATCGTCTCATACCATTGGTCGATGCATGGATTAAACGAAGTCATATGCCAAACAAATTTCTATCTGACCCAGTTCTTGCGGGTCATGGCTGTTACAGAGAATATCTCTTTAAACGCGGACATGAAACCATTCCAAACTGTTCACATTACGAAACAGTTGCTGAAAATGCAGAATACGTATTCTTTCCATTGTCCACGTTACGCAACCGAGAGGATTGCTTTAAATACATAAATAAACCAACCAACCGCAACCATTTGTTTGTGTGAGTTTCTATTTTCGGGACGAATGGAAGGGACCTACAATTTTTATGCCGAGTCCGAACGGCTGAATTGAGAAGCTTTTCAGGACAGTCATACTCTCGGATGTTTGTCAGAGAGGTGGCGCAGTAGAAAAAACCTTAAGATGTAATTTGTGATCCCTCGCACAGTAGTCCAGCACACTAACCACTGCCCTACTGCGCCCGCACAGAGGATTGCCTTACGAGATCAATTTGGCAAATGGCCCACTCCTGATAACATAGTATACATGTTGCAACGAAAAGTGAATAACTCAAATAATATAGGTAATGATCTAATATAGCTTTATACCGACCCCCGCGAAGTAACGCCTTACGGCAGTTCCGCTTTGGACATACTATCGGTCTGTTCGGGAAGGGAGGTGGTTTTAGCCGGTATGAATTTGGCACTACCAATTATCGTCGGATCATTGGTGCCTCATGCGAGGTTTCCACCTTCCATCGCAAAAAAAAAACCTGGATGATGGTAAACAAATTTCAGTTAACCCAACCAAAGCAAAGTGACATCGATAATTAAGTCCAGGTTAGGTTAGGTTAGGATAGGAGTATGAGAGAGAGGTCTCATATGGCAGTAGAAACCATCAGGGCCGGGCCCATCGCGATCCCTACGGGGAACCAATTGCAGTGACAATGGAAAAACACCTAAAGATTGCCCTTGAGAAAGCCCCAATTTCCCTGCAAAAACCAAGTGGCCCTTTATAGTTGGTACTGTGTATCTCCTCAAAATGTATGAAGAAGTACTTGCCAAAAATTTCCTTCTACTGCGAGCCTGCGACCAGGGTTGTCAGGTTTTAAAAACTGGAATCGCCAAACGTAAAATATAAAACGCCAAAAAATTGTACAGTCTCCAAATCCAAAAATCATAGAAATCAAATGAACTCGTAATTTTTACGTAAAAAAACTAAATGCAAATGCTTAATGCTCGTGGAACTTTAGCTGTCCTAAGGTATTTGTCATTTTGTACAACTTGTTCCAAAACTTCAAAACGTCTTCTTCGGGTACTCTTTCTAAATAAAATTCATTTGACTAATTGACAGAAATTAATTTTTTCCACTGAGCCTCAGTAAGTTGGAAGATTTTGGGTGGAATCAAGCTTACAAGCAGACAAAACAGGGTCGCAGTTGGCTTAAACAGATGCCTGGTGAACAATATCCAAAAGAAACAAAAGGTGTGTTGCAGTCAGACAATCTTTTTCGAATTGCCCTTAGTAAAACAAGAATTAAATCGTTAACTTGCTTCTTAACTTCATTCACATGCTCTGTGCTACCACTGTTTTCTAGCGATTCTTTAAATCCGACCCTAAATCAATATCTTTCCAAGCTTTAAAGTTGTCTTCATTCGTTAAAAATTTTAATATTTCGTCACAGTCATCGCAGATGTAAGGTTTGAGTGAAAATTATAGAAAAAGAAAAAATATGAGGATTTTGGTTAAAAAAATGTAAATCGCCAAAATCTAAAAATATCGCCTTTTTTAGGGGGTGTCGCCAAACCGATTTTCGTGTCGCCAAATGAAATTTGAAATCGCCCGTTTGGCGATAAATCGCCACATCTGACAACCCTGCCTGCGACATAATACTTCGGTGGTTTAATATCCACCTCCTCTCTATCTAACAATTCTCCGCCTCTTCTCTCAAGATCATTAGCTTGCTCATTTCCAGCTATACCGCAGTGTGCTGGTACGCAGCACAGTCTTACTCTGTTCTGACTGCATAATGCCTTAAGTATTGTGCGACAGTTCCTGACTATTTCAGAACTGATGTTCGTAGATTCCAGGCTTAAGTCCAACAAGGCTGCATTTCTGACAAACTCGTTCGTCTGCGCAAGATGATGATAGATAAATCTCGCTGAAAGAACACTAGTGAACCCTTCGATATAGATATTAAATTGATGTAAGCACAAGGTAACCTGCTATCATGCAGCATCCTTACCTTAGTCTGAAAGTAAGAGTTTGCGCGATCCTGAAAATTCGCTATCAATTAGCTAAGAAAAAAATGTCCAGCAAAACAAATTCTGTTATCGGCCCCACACTGCTTTTGAGAACGACGTGGCCCACACTCTCTGCGACCACAGCAACATTATGATGACTTTGACAGACCACAAATGACACATGTCTATCCACGACATTTCATTTTAAATAATTCTTAATGAATATATACATTTCGCCAGAAAGGAAATCTCCATACAAGAGACAATCAAAACGCTTAATTAACTCAGTGACATCTTACTCACTTAAGATACAGCTATTCCGTAATTTTTTTCTAAAACGTTTTTAATTAGATACCATCTATATTAAGATTAACCATCTCATTGCATTAAAGATACTTTGGTTAAGTAAGCATTTCACAAACTTTCTATATGCATCCATTTTTATTCGACATAGATACATTGTTTGGCGAAATTTATTATAATAACGTTGGTACCATTCAACAAGTTCACTCACATATTTTAACGCGGTTAATTAAAAGTAACGAAAGGCCTAAAGTTGCCGGCACTCGTTACGGGTAGTCATCAACCAACTCCCCCATGTGGAGTGTGGCGGAGTATCATCGCAATCAAGCGGTTAACCCATCATTAACAAACAAAACAATTTTATTCACTTTCACTTAATTACGTTCTTGAAAAGGTGA
Organism: Cheilosia scutellata; assembly: GCA_955612985.1. Lineage (NCBI taxonomy): Eukaryota > Metazoa > Arthropoda > Insecta > Diptera > Syrphidae > Cheilosia > Cheilosia scutellata. The sequence continues at coordinate 118,797,810 of OY015312.1, forward strand.
GAACTAAATTATTATCTGACCTTTCACAAAATCAAATAGATAAAAGGAACAAGAATGGAAGTAGGTACATGTGGGTGGTTACTTATTCAAACACTGAGTAGGTGTTGTTCAGAGGAAAATACTGTATAGGAACAAATTAATTGGAGTAACTACCATCAATTGATTTGGAATCACAAACGTATCCTGAATCATACTTATATAAACTTATTGTTCTTCAAAATGTCACCTACTCGTCACATTTTTTATAACTATTACTTTTTGACATGTCAATTTAACCGCACTTCTTACAAAAACAGTGAATCATAATCTAAGGACAGGTGACTTTGATAAAAGCCGTCAATAGGAATCATTGACTCATATACCTAACCATTTGACAGCAACAATTTTGAATGTCTTTAATTTTTGATTCCGTTTGAAAGCTCATATTAATTTGCAATCATAACATCACGGGATGATGCATTCAAATGGTATTTACCTCAATTTTTATTCGATTTATTGACAGTACGTGCGGTGGTTATGTAATTCAATAAGAGTCATATTCGGTTGAACCCAAGACTTCACCTGGAAACACCATTCAGCAGTTTTTTTTTTTGAAACGTGATTGTATAATTTATTCAATAATTCTACGTTGCCATTCCGAAATACCTGCTCATCACACCGGCATCAGTATGTGATAAGCTGATGTCTTAGGTAGGGTACCATTGGACATTAGATTGGTTGATATTTATTTTATAGGAATTCCCTCTTGCATACAAACACACTTAATTGTAGATTTTACACCGTTATTTGATTTTTCCTGGTGGCTCCTTAAGCGGTATTTTGAAAGCAGAAAAGCAATCCACTGTCAAAAAATATTACCAATGGATGAAGAATGATTGATCTTGAAATGAAATGAAAAAAAAAAATTAAAACACACTGACTACTACACTATGGCCGCTAAATAAAATCTAAATGCATCATCACCATCCTTTGTTGAAAAGGGATATAATAAGGACCAAGTACTTTAGATGCAATGCATTGGTAATAGCCTATAGAGGGTTTGAAAGGGTTTTTTCATAACTAACAGAAATGATGGGAATATAGACACGAACAACTTTTTTTTGGTAAAAATCTTTATTAAATGCCTTGTACAACCTTCGCTTTTCAGGGGTTAAACCTGAGACCGCTCGATCCTCGTTAGCAGTTCAGCAGACTAACATCTATGCCAGAATTAGAAAAACAAAAAATTTAAAAGTGAGATTTGAAAAGAAATTCCTAATGAACTTGTCAATCCTTTGATAAGTTTCCACCTGTCTAAGATACGTGCAGGGACCACTAAGTGTCTAATATTGGGCGCTAACGTTTTATAATCATAAACGTCTTTATGTACCTACTCATTATGAAGAGTACTGCAAGTTGCCTTTAGCGAAGCGGTTCAATATTTTGGTGCCTTTAGTACCTATAGAAGCAATCGCTTCTTTCGCTTACTCTTGGAGGCTACTGTAGTTGCGCTCTGTAAGATTACACCAACAAGGCCAATTTCATCATAAAAAAAATCTAGAGGTTATTCTTTTTGAATTGGCAACACTTTTTCCAGCGACAAGTATTTTACCGGGCAATAGCTTATTTGTGCTCAGTTGCTCAGTTGGTCAGTTGCTCAGTTGGTGGTTTGCAATTTTAACTCCACCATGAGTGTACGAATGTACAAGTTGTCCACGAATGTACAAGTTGGCCTGCGAAAGCTGGTGGCGAGAAAATGAAACCTCTCAGATACACTGGAATCTGTCATCGGTAAGCGGTAGGTAGTACGTGTATTTTTGTACATGTTATTTAATTATTTTATAAAATAAAAACAATTTTAATTGATGTAAACGCCTTGTTGGTTTAAAATTTAAGTATTGTTTATGAAAAATAAAAAAAAACCCGGGTCCGTAAAATATTTTTAAATCGTTTAAAAGTGGAATGAAAAACTTGTGTTGGTTTTGTGTAAACAATTTTGTTTTTTCTTTTTGGATTGGACTCTTTTTTAACTGTTTAAAGTTCTTTAAATTAATGTTATTATTTCATTTATTGTGCAGCATTATCCCAAATACCGCAATAGCGGACCCAACTAACCGAAATTTATTTCAGACTTTGTAGATAACCATCTTTGTTATAGCAGAATATTTTATCGGTACACCTTCCATTTCTCAATAGACTTCTCATAGATTATAGGCTTCTGATATAGATAGGCCGCAGTTTTTCGAGAAACTGTAGAAAATTTTACTTCCAGATTTCTCATTACATTATCTTTCTATCTTATCTTTCCCTTGTCATTACCATGATTTGTACCTAGCTATTTTTTGTATAAGAGGTGCCACGCCCCTTTTTTTTAAATGTTTACCAATCTTCTCAGCAATTTCACAGTTACTAATCGAAGATTGTCTAAATATTTGAGCTAAATCTGTTTACCTAATTGTTTTTTAGATATACGATTTTTTGTATGAAAGGTGCCACGTCCATTTGTCAAATTTTGATCAAATGTAAATCTAAACCATTCTTGGACCCACTCGATCACACAAAAAAAAATTCATCAAAATCGGTCCAGCCTTTTACGAGGAGTTCAGTAACAACACACGTACGGAATAATCTTTAGATTAATTCTTCTGTCCGTGTTTGTTACCGTACTCCTCCCAAACGCCTGGACCGATTTTAATGAAATTTTGTGTGTTTGTGTTTGAATGGGTCTTGGGATGGTTTATATTCACAATTGGACCCGGTAGGTGGCGTTGCCATCATATTCCAAAAAATTTCAAATAATAAACACTCAACAATTTAAAATTTAAAAAGCAAGAATAAGCTTATGAAAAGTTATACACTCAACAAAAAAAAATCATGAATAAATTTTCAAATAATAAACACTAAAAAAAAATCAGAAATAAAATTTCAAGTAATAAAACGGCAGAAGAACAATTGTTGGACAATGAAAATGTACGAGCAGGCAAAACAACGTTTGCCGGGGTCGCTAGTTATATCTATTATAATTACATATAAAGATTATCACTTGTAACCTGGCAAACATTTAAGGTGAAGATTAAAATGATTATTATTAAGGCCTAATGCACGCGGAGCAACTGGAAAAAACTAAACTAGTTGGCAACTCGCGTTACAGACCAGTTATGGACTCAGCGGTGACTTGACTCCATATACGAGGAAACTCATCACATCAATCAAAATCTATAGTTCGTTCAGTGTCGTCATGTTTTTCAACCTCCCCCACTAGCAACAGATTGGTCCGTTGTTCGCTCATTTTCGACAATCTACAAAACTGAAATCAATAGGCAACCCGACATGCAAATCAACAGACGACTGGTTACAAACTGGTTTTTGTGAATCGCAAACGGGTTTTCAAGCAGTAGCTTCGTGTGCGTCGCGTCGTCCCATTTGATTACACAGGGTGTATGACTCAAAGCAAACTAGTTGCCGATTCGCATCGCTTTTCAGTTTTTTTCCAGTTGCTCCGTGTGCATTGGGTCTAAAGAGCATTCTGTTTAAAAATCTTAGTTTTGTTCGTTCTCCTAGAATTATGAATACTATCCCTCTTCGACAGACGCAAATGAATTCCTCTCACCTATTCCACATTTATCCCGTTAAATAAAGGAAGTTTTTACTCACGCCGATAAAAAGGATCTCAAATTCCACAACTTTAAAAATGGTAGGTAAATAGTCCTTTTTATTTTTCATCGATTACTTCTCAGAGTAAATACCTCTCACTATATTTTGTCCTTTCTTTCCATTCTACATTCCTCAAATCTATCTCAACCATTCCTTCCTCGAATCCCCTACATTTTATACCGAATGTCATTTTATTTAAAGGTATTTGAATTGGAATTTTAAAACCGTCTATAAAAGACATTTTCTTATAAACACAAAAAAATTGGATAAAAAATTCCCATTAGAAATTTTGGTATATTCCTTGTAGTCTTGTATGGTAAATTGAAACTCCCAGGACCTATATTCATACCATTTCCCGGAAGTGATAACTAATTTTATTTAGACAATAAGACCTCTTATCGGTGGTCAATCAACAAGTTCCTTTCCTATTGCTGCAGCTAGTTAGCCTTACACATGTCGGTATACAAATAAAAATCAGTGAACCCAAACACCCTCTTTTAAAACAAAGAACTCCCCCTCAGCGGACATTCAAAAAAATAGTAGAATAAGTTTATACCATAAAACACTTAATATATAGATATATAAAATGAAGAAAAGGTAAAAAAATTTAGTCATATAGTTCACTCAACCTGTTTATTGCCATCAGACCATGAAGCTCATTATGCAAGATCCAAAGCGAAAACACCTCCGTTTAGATACAATACTGTTTGGCGCAACACGATCACTATACAATGTTGTAAACAATTCCGTTAGTTAGTGCGCTCCTGGTAGGTATGTTTTACTATTTTCTTTTTTCTAACACATTCACATCTATTAACACTCAATTTTAAACACGAAGTTATTTTCTAATTATTTCACAAAAAAATTAGGAATTTTTGCAATCCTTGCAATGTTTCACTTTTACACTTTTCTTTGGGCTGTTGCTTGTTACATCTAACGATTCATATGCAAATATTTGTTTTCACCGAATAGGGGAAACAACATAAATTGAAATCACTCAACTGTGATGCACTCAATTTGCATTATTTTTTTTTTTTTGCTTCTTTTGTTATAGGCAGCTACCCTCGTTTTTTTATTTAGGAAGGTATTTATTTATTTATTTAACACAATTTTCTCACATTGCTGGAATAATATTTTTTTTCCGGCAATTTCACTTTTATTATTTAAATTTAAATAAAGAAGAAAATATTTATTTAATGTGCAACAATTTGTATTTAATTTACATCACTGTTGTGGCATAAAAATGTAATCGCGGCGTTAGTATACGAGTATGGACACAAATTGCTTTAATTTTCTTTTTCACAATTTTGATGGAGAATATTTATTGCCACACGCACACACATACAGACGGAGAATTAATGGGTCAATCAATTTAATATAATCCACAAAAATCCCACGAACACGAACGATAAAATTCCAATGACGTATGAATGAACAAGCAAAATATGTCCGATATTTTTATACTGTTGCAAGATACTACTGAAGGGATGTTTTCACTGTTGAATGAAAGGATTTTATTTTTTATTTTTATTTTGCTTTGAAATGAGGGTTATAATTTAAAAAAAAAAATAAATGGATAAGTAGAAATATTTAAATAAAATAAATTATTAATTTTTGGGGAGTTAATTTTTGATGAAGTGTTATTGAGTTGTGTTAAGGGTGGATATTTGCGGCACTATTAATATTTAAAAAAATTGGCCCTTAGTGGAGAGCTATAGGACTTGGAAAAATGTGGACCGCACACAATCATGAGTGATGTAAGCTAATAAGACATAATAACCGAGCGCGGAACTATTAATCATTTTTAGTCCGCTGGTTAAATTGTACCAACTCACAAAATTAGCTATTGTGAACTACATTAAATAGAAACTGAAGGTTCGAAATCATTATTAGTAAGGTGTACAGTGCTTAAAAATTAAATCATTTATGTAGGTATGCAGATGATATTACTTTACAAACTCCAGTGATCAATTTTAAGACAAACAAAATTTCTATTGTGAACTACAATAAATTTAAAATGAGTTGGTAATGGTAATCTCCACAGTTCCTAACTAATTTTTGTCTCCTTTTAAGTCTCCAGTTAATATTGTCTTACGAGCTCACAATGGCGAATTTTTTCATTAAAAATATTCTATTGTGACCTGTAATAAAGGTTTGCAGAAGAGTACCTACAAACGCTAATTTAGTAAGAAAGTCTTTTAATTTTATCGATTATTTTCAGTCTTTCTATCAGATGCCTAAATTGAGCTCTTTTCCACCAACGAAACCAATACCACTGGCAGCGTTCAATGTACTAAAAATGTCCACCTTAATATTCATGTGACAGTTTATCATAGAACTTAGGTAGAAAATCTTGCCTAACACAGGAAACTTGCGTAGATTTGAAGGCAAATCGACCAATCAGAGGCTGTTGACTAGCTAGGCAAAAGTGTAGGTATTGAACGCGTAATTTGGGCCTTATCTAGGCCTAGAAAAATTCTGTTGTTATTAAAACATGAAACGGTGGTAAGTTAGGCCTGTAGGTATCTTTAGGTCAAACAAATTGTATATAAGTTAAGTTTGTGTCCAGACAGAACTCTCTAAAGCCAATACCATTTAAACTTGTAAACCCTGTGATTTGGTTATACTTATTGGGCCTTACCAATAATCATTTTTAGTCTTCAACTTAAATATTTTTACGGTCACAATGGATAATTTTATATGGGAATGTTCGCCATTGTAACTTCCCAAAAGTTAGCCTGGACACTGAAAATGATTATTAGTACCGCGGATTAAGATTGAGTGATTCTGTTACCCAGCACACTTAAATGTGGCTTTGGAACGTGAACGGGTAATAAGCTAAGTTTGTATAAGTACGAAATTTCGATCTTAAGGTTAAAAATGTATAGAAATTTATTATTTTTTTTCGACCACAGAGCGGAGCAGAGAAAATATCACTGAAAAATACAGCTCCTAAAATGTTGCCTAGTAAATGTTTTAGCTATTTCCCTTTTTTATATTTAAAATAGCCTATCTATCAGAAAAGGTCCAAAATGTTGCCCGGAAATAAATTTTGCTAGTGCATAAAGCTGGTGCTAATGAGATCTCTAAATTTAATGAACGAAACCGATTTTAAGTAAGTTTCCATAGGAAAAATATGTCAAAAATTAATGCCAATTTTCCAAACAAGGTAATGCATATCAAGGCTTATGACATAATCTGTCAGAATTCTCTAAATAAAACCAACAGCGTGGCATCTACAATTTTAGTCGGGCTTAAATACTGAGTGATACACCTATATGAGTTGGCTCAAAATATTTTAATCATATGTCTATTGGGTTCTCAACCTAATGAACCTAAAATAGCCTAAATAATTGAGCCTAAAATGTATTGCTTAGTGACCTTAGAGCTGAGGTATGCTCTATTGTCTATTAATACAGTTCTGGTGGAGAAATTAAATGTAATTTAATTCTGACAAATGCCCAAAGGCTTAAAATATTTGGTATGGTCTGGATTTGTCTCCAGAAAATTGATCAAAAAGTTCAAGCAATAATTGGACGAAAACTAATGTGAATGCATTCATAGGAAGGTTTGAAACGTTTTAAATAAAATGTAACCTGTTACCAGAGGGGTTCGAAAACATGAAACGACACAATTTAGTACGACAATCACAATGGTCCGGGATCCGGGAATGTCACAGTAATTCAATGTTTATTATATTATGACATTTGAGTCTCAAAGAAATCAAAGAAATGTTTCGAAAATATTAAGTACCTACTTAGTAAGATGTATCTTATTGTAGGTATTCGAAAACATATAGGTATTACAAAGAGCTCCTATACTGGGAATCTTCGAAGTCGCTGTTCAGTGAAACTTACCTACTCGTAGGTAGCTATTCAAAAACTTATAGGTGTACAAAGAGAACTCAATTCCTAGACTGGCAATCTTCGAAATCGCTGTTCACAATAGCAAGATAGTGGCATGGCTTGAAATAGATTTTTAGATTTTCCCTTGCACGTTGCACCAAACAATTATGGCGAATACCTATTGCGTTTAACAGCCCAAATTTTTGAGTGGTACTAAAAAGTGTTTTTAGTGTCCACCTTACATTTTGTGATCTCACAATGACTATCTATCGATACAAAATTATTAAAGAAGAAACTATCTCAAAAGTTCCCAACTTTATTTGGGCCTCTTTGAGCTTTGTCAGAAGCTCTAAAGTGTGAAAAAAGTATCCAATGAATTTTTTAGGCATACTAAGGGAGAACTTTTTTTGACGATAGTCCCTTGAGGTATAGAGCGAAATATCATTTTATGCACCCCTGGGGTTCATAACCGTCAAGGTAAGTGCATGGAAAATTTTGTTTGTTTTTAAGGTCCACTAACCAGAATAGTTCTATAAGCCTAAATTGTTTTAGTGAGCTTTTCTAAGAATTATCAAGTCATAAAAGCCATCACTATAACCTGACAAAATCTGAAATGTGACGACTAACAAAAAAAAAAATTATTTGGGCCTCGATTAATGGACAAGTTAGAAGGTCGAAATATTTTAGCAGATAGATATTTTTTACCAGACTTTGGAACCATTAATGCGCGCTAAGACGATAGTTCAGACTCGAGGTCTCGGATATGTTGGAAAACTAAATTGGTATTGTTATGAAGCTCTATATTCTAAAAGCTCCTGCAGCATTCAAGTACATACATATATGAGCATTTTTAGCATCTAACTGATTATTAGCCTACATGACAGCTTACAAACACTTTAAACCAACGGAAGATCAAAAAGTTCCATACCACAGTACTAAAAAAATTATAACATCCACAAAACACATTATCTGTTATTTCAAAGTGTCCCTGTCACATTGCAGAGTGCCCCTTCATAGGCCTGAAAAATATTAAGATAATATTTTTTAAAGAGCATTGTTGGTTTTTTAATACTGAGGTGTCATTCGTGGGTGACATTTTTGTGAATATTTTGAAATAAATGTTTCATCAAAAGTTGGATTTTCAGAAATATTTTCATTTATTGATAAGAAGCCGTCTTTGGGATAGTTTTTGAGCAAAGAATAAACTTCTTGTGTAGCTGTGTAATGGCTTCCGGAATTGGGTAAATTGATTTCAAAAACTGTCGAACCTCTTCAGGCATTCGGCCAATTACCTAAAGTTGAACATAACACAACAAAAAGTTCGTTATTTGAACTGTTGCTAAAAAATTAGTTCCAAAAAGGTGCGAATGGCCTCTCAAGCCTTCCAAATTGACAACATTTTGTTCGAATTAGCACTTTTTGCGTAACATCCATCAGCAGGAGCACGTTTCCATCATCAGCATTAGCCTAGGGCAAAAATTATGTTGTAGCAATTTCGAGCGCAATACTACGAGCACCAGGCTTTTTAGAAAAATATCCCAATTTTGACACGCTCGTGGCTTCTTTTTTCTATTTCCTTGTTTGTGCAGAAAAAAAAAACCTCGTCAAATATTTAGACCTACTTTTCACTACCCACATCTTGCCAATGCATTAGTTTCCTCGTCACACATTTTCACAAATCTCGACAAAATCCTTCACTCCACGTTACACCGTCCTTAATATTCGCCCACATCGCCCCCAAAGTGCTCTTAAGACACCACGGAGCTTGCAAGAAAAATTTAATGAAAAAGCACTACATCCCTGATAATCGCCCAGAAGTGGGATGAGAACAAAAACATTTTTTTCTGCTGTAGCTACACCATGAATATAACGAGGTTATGGGTCGATTACACTTATGTACTCAAGACCTAAAATAGCGTCAGGAATTTCTCACATCGCAGGCTAATGAGTGTCATTCAAAAGTACTGCACTCTTGCTAAGGACTCATAAGTATTAAATTAGGTTGATGAGAGATAGGCTCACATTAATGGGACAATGATAGAAATCAAGTCTATCAAATGCTTTAAGAATGCAAATCTAAATTTAAAGGGCCGCTTACACTGGTTATGAAATCCACAACAAGAATCACAAAAATGTAAAAACTAAATTCACTGTCATGGTATTATTTTTTTTTTTTTTTTTTTACACCCATTAAGGCATATGTTACACTGTCGTATGTAAGATTTGAGCAAGTCGCTCTATGCTGTTGCACACTTAACCACCGATTACACTACTCATCAGCACTTCAAACAAAAAAAAAAATAAATTTGCAACAAAATCCAACCTCAGTCCGATTATTTTTTTTTTTTTAATTTCGCCAATTTCTTTTTTCGTAAAATTTTCTTCCTTAATTTCAAAGAAAAATTAAAAAATAAGAATTAAATATTTATTTATTTCTTCTTATTGAAGGGAACACAGAAAAAAACCGTTGAAGTAGATACTCTTTAGCTAAGCACGTCTCACGCGTGTTACCAATCAGCACGATAACCGAATGTGAACTGGAAAACTCTGTCAGAGTCTCTATCAAGCGAGATTCTAGGTCGTTTGGTAATATTGGGTAGAAACGGTTTTTCCTTTACCCTATATCCCATGGCCCAACATTATTTCTATTTCCCCCATTGCCATCAGAGTGTGGAGAGAAAGACTATTCGTTGGTGAAATGGTGAATGGTGAAGTGAATGCTTCGGAAAAACTCTCTTCTCTACTATTGGGAAAAGTATCTTTTATGCTGTTATCTATGTTGGCAGTGGTTCTCTTCGAAGCAGACTCTTCACGTTGGAAAAATCTTGGAACACCGTTGTTCTGTGTGGTGTTGTGTGTGTGGTGTGGTGAGTTGTGGTCCTACCGCAATCGAGCGATTCTTGTCAAATGCACTGTCGTGCCGCAGTGGTTTCTTGGTGGTGTTGTTGTTATTGTGTCTCTTAGTTTACTTGAGACCAAGTGCAAGCTGTTGATGTAACTTGAGTTGTTGTTGTTTGTGGAAATTGTTGTTGTTTGCTATTGGAATATGAATGTTGCGCTGCGCTGTTTCTCACGCAGCAGAAAGTGTGTTGTGTTGTATTTGTACATGAGACAATGGGGGAGTTTTAAAGGAATTCTCTTTACCGTTTTAAATTCTCTCTTTCTGATGGTAATTCACCAACGGTACATTTATGTCGTTTTCCATTGGGCAAAAAGAAGCGTCCGGGAGCGTCCGGAATCAAGAAAATCACTTCTGAAACCGTTCCATTGGCGCAAAAAATACTCTTCTGTTGATTCTGAGGAGAGAATTTCGCTTCTCGATTTGAAGTCAGAATCCACTCGAGGAGCACTTACACAAGTGCATTTTATGCATTTTATACAAGCCAGCTGGCAGCAGCCATACAGTAATTTTTGACGTTTCACCAATACGTGAGTGTGGTCAGCCAGAAGCAGTTTTGTTGTTCCATTGGATTACGGAATGAGTGAATCCCCGAGTGAAACCAATGGAAAACGACATTAGAGTGTGGGTGAGATGTGTACGTTTTATCAGTTTATACTCAATTTACTGAAGAACGAGTGAAATTATAGTTGGAAATGTTGCCAAGGTGTGTTTTTACGATATAACAATGTTGATGGTTTTAGATGCACAGGTACAGTTGAGAACGAGAACCTTGAAGATTTTTGAAGAAGAAGCAACAAACGGGTAGGTACACTTATGTTTTTATAGTACATACATACATACATGCAGGTAGGTACTAACTAGGTGTGTATAGTTGTGCGAAGATTTTAAAAATCGTATCTAGCACACGAGAATGAAAACTCTTATGCCATGTTTCCACCAAACTGAAATCATCAGGTTTCGATGAACTTTTACCGAAACCTTGTGAAACGTTCCCTTCGAGTTAAAGTGGGTTTTAAAAGTCATAAACTGTCAATTAACACTTCCTTAACACTTCCTTGAAGTCCTCCTGCGTCTTGCACAACTTATTAAATGTGCACAATAAATAAATAAATAATCATTGGCTGCTCCAAGAAGAGGGAGCTTTAATTCCCGAGCAACGCGAGTATGTTTCACGCGTAACCGACAACTCTTCGGCTGAAAGTATTAGATAAGCTATCAGCAACTACGTATCAGGTAAGAAGACACAATTTTTTCCTTTTTTTATTTTTAAAATATTTATTAATGTCTTTAAATGATCGTTTCTTTCTTTTTTAATTTCTATAAATTGGCCATTCCGCCTGTTCCCACAAAGCTCGCCAATTTTGTCCTCCCAAAGTTCCACGAGAACCTCTCCCTCCGCTTGCGTCCACAATTTCCTTTTCTTATACCGCTTTGCCATAATCTTTAATAAAAACAAGTTACATTTAAAAAAAATTATAAATATTTCTCTTGAAAATATTACTTACCTCTTTTTTTGATTCAAATTAAAAATGAAGTTTCTTTTCTTCTTTTCGTTTGTCTTATCAGATTGTCATGTTTGTTGTGGCGCTTAATATTTTGACATCCACAAATTAATACAAATTAAACCAAAGTTCACGCTGTAGGCTTGCGCTCAACCAAGAAAAAATACAAATGGCAGGAATACCTTATAGAAAATGTGGCACCACCATGATGTACCTATTGCAAGAAGTAATTTTGGGGATGGTTCGTCCAAAGATGGAAAGGGATTTTGCCTTGTAAGGGACACGGACCTGCATGAACGCATTAAGAAGGCCGCTACTGCACTTTACTCCTGCAAAAGGATCCTGGGCCTCAGATGGGGCATCAGCCCGAAAATAATGCACTGGCTGTATAGGTACAGCAGTGCATCGTCTGGTGTCCAGCACTAAAGATAAAATAAGCTACCTCTCTCTACTTAATAGAATCCAAAGAGTGGCGTGGGTCTGTGTGACTATTGGCCTGCGGACAACTCCAACCGCAGGACTGGAAACATTCTGCCCTTGGACATATAAATCGGCACTGCGTCTGAAAGAATCATTGCAATGGAGAAGCAGTGACACAGGGCATGCCAATATTCTAAAAACTAATAATGTTAAAGCAGAAGTTACAGACTACGTAACCACGGTCCTGGACTTCAATATTTAATACAAGATCAGTATTCCCGACCGACAGCAATGGAAAGAGAATACGGTTATAGATGAAAGTATACACAGATGGGTCTAAGACGGAGGATGGAGTAAGAGCCGGAATTTTCTCAGTTCCATTCTCCCTAAACCAGTCTTTTAGACTACCAAATAACTGTAGTGTCTTCCAAGCAGAAGTTATGGGTATTCGCGAAGCCGCTGAACTGCTGAAGGTGAAATCGATATCGAACTCAGCCATCGTCATCTATACACCGACAGTCAAGGAGCTATTAAAGCACTCGAATCACCAATATTAAGATCCGAATTGGTCAGGCACTGCCGCAAATCTTTAAATGAGATCTCGGATATGTGCACGTTAACGCTGTGCTGGGTCCCTGGTCATAGAGATATACCAGGTAACTGTAAAGCAGACGAGCTAGCAAGGGACGGCACGAAAATGGAACTCTCTACTGGTAAAGGAGAGCCCCATGTGCCAATTGAAACGGTAAGATACAACATCTCCACACTAGCACTGCAACAGGCTACCGAGAGATGGAGGGATATTGACACCTGCAACCACGCAAAACAGACATGGCCACGAATAAACTGGCGCAGGACAAAGGTCCTGTTAAACGTCAGTAGAACACATATAGGAACTCTTGTCGGAGTACTAACAACAGGCCACTGTGCACTAGGAAGACATGCCGTAAGGCTTGGAGTTACCTACCGCTTAGAAAGCAAACTCTAGGAGAGTACTTCTTCGGGGAGCTTGCTGACATTAGGTCTGTTTTTTTCCTCACCTATCTCAGTGAAGTAAGGTAAAGTAAGAAAATGTGCAAAAAAAACAGTCCCCAACTGGTCCCCAACCACTTTGCTGAACAGTCGGTTTTACCCCTGAAAAATAAACAGCTGGCATTGCTGTCAAAATGGCCACCAATGAAAAATTCAATTTCGAAATCAAATTCCTTCTAGAAAACTGAATAATTAACCTTTTAGCGCAAAAAAAATATTGATTATCAATTTCTACAGAATATTTATTTTTTCTGCTTACTTTTTTTCTCTTGTATGGTCAAAATAAAATCACGAATTATTGCCAAAGAAAAAAAAAAGCAAAAACACACGCGGGTGTGTTTGTTAGGTGAGTCCAAAAGTGTATTCACGCAAATTCAGAGATTCGATCGTATTGAGTATTCCTCGAATTTAAAACTTTTACTCTAATGAAGTTCTCACAATCTAAATTTTGGGGGAAAGAAGTTCAATACCAAATGATTTCATTGTATGATTTTTATTTCGAAATCGGCTGTATAAATATTTTAACTGTCAGACTGCCAGTTGGTTTTGACTTAATTTGAGAAAAGATGGCCTTAAATATATATTCTTGGAGGAAGAAACAATAAAATTGAACAGAAAAATGCAATAAAAATTAAATAAATGAGCATTTTAAATTGTCCTTGGTTTGTTCATTTTGATTGCGACATGCGATTATTTACATTTGAAATTTTTTGTCCATAAGACGAATAAATTTTGCTTCCAATTTTATATTTTTTATGTAAATTTGACTGTAAACATTTTTTAAATAAAAATTTAGACCACAAATTTTCAGTCGAAAAAACATATGAGAATGTGCGGAGGAATTAACAAATAAATCGAATCTCCATCGAAATCAAAAGTTGGAATGTCAGTTGGCTGAAATCGAATGATTTTCATTAAAAAAAAGAGTATGTAAATAATGCCTTCATTACATATCTACTTCAGTTAAAAAATCAACAGGGAATACAAAATGGGAGGATGTACTATTACAAAAAATGTATCCCATAATTACATAACATCAAAGATAACATACTTATTTTCAATTATTATAAGTCTAGGTGTATATAATATATACCTATATATTTTGTTACCAAAGTACAACTTAAATAAAAACAGAAAATATTTAGTATTTTATTACTTTCCGTAATATTCAGTTGCTATTTTGAAATTTGTTTAAAATATTATGCACTTTATGCATTTTACACCCACCACAGCCGACACATATTATGTATCATAAATGGAGGCACTCTGTGAACACATCCAAATGGCAACATCAAATGTGTTCCCCTGGTGTTCAGAATTGAAGAATGCTCCAAAGTTGGTCTTGCTGGAAATGAATATCTTGTGTGAATCTCAGTGGTGTCAAATTGGGTGCAGTTGTTGTAATTGCGTGCTGAAAATCCTACTTTACTTTACTACACTGAGATCAATGAGGAAAAAAACAGACCTATTGCCGAAACGGATATCAGTAAAATACGGAAATTTCTCCAAAATTCGAAATGATTCCAAGAGTAACGGAAATAACCGACTCTGCTTGTGGTATCACAATGGACCTTACTTGGTCTAAGTTAAGGGACACGGACGAATTTTCCCCACGACGACGGGGCATCCCGTCTGGAAACAGGCTTAGACTAATTGAATTTGCTGTTAGACGTAATATTACTGCAGCCAGTAAACGGTCTTCTCACCTCACTATTTGGCTTCGTCGGGAAAAATAAAAAGCGCGTGTTCCAGGAAAAAGATACTTGCTACTTCAAGCACTAAGTTCCCAAACTTTACCAAAAAGTAACAGTAACGCGTCGGGACAATAAGACGTAAACAGGGATCTATAGAAGATGACTCGCCTAAAACGGGACCAAATCAAACTTGGATTGCCCACTTGAGGGCAGTTAGTCAAAGGCCGCACTAACCGGAGAAGAGTGTATAAATTGGTAGAGGTCCAGGACCACCACAGAATGTAGCGCCAACTAAAAAATTCAGATAATTTATGCCGTATCTAAATATCTAACCTCTCTGATATTTTTTAGATGTCCTAGAGAGTTGTAAAGGAAAATCCACTTATTAAAGTTTCTCTATTAGCAATCAACCAGCTTATGAACGTAGTAGGTACTCTCCTCTCATAGAATATCTATGAGGTTTCATTTATTAATAGTTTCGAAGATAGGTAGATAGCACTATCAAAATAAGCTGTCCAATAGTTTTGTTCTTTAAATTTGTGCTCCTCCAGTTACCCTCTTTAGTTCAACTTAAAAGGCCAGTCTCATTAAAACACTGTCTCTCTCAAGCAGGACCACTTACATAGATTACTTTTTGAGCACCTAAATTATTAAATCCTACACAAAAGACAATATTTCTATTATACACTTGTCCAACAAAGGAACACTTCTCAACAATCACCCCATGTAAGCCAAAAAAAAAAAAAAAAAAAATAATGTCCTCCCAATGTCCGTTATGTCCACATATTGATTGATATTAGTTTCGAAAGATAGCAAACAAAATTGAAATCTGTCTCATCCAACGACATAGCACGTACCAGTAGATATGTATGCGAATATGTATCTAGACCAATACTGACCACATCAATATGAAAAGCCAGCATAGTCTGGCATTTGTGGGAGACATTCTGCATTGTTTCTCTACAATAGATGCATATATAGCTACATCAACCACAAAATAAAGTAATATTTCGAAATATCACAAACCAACGTCTTTGACTCCTGGAGTCCCGAGTCCCGAGCACAGATGTGCGCTGGCAACATGTATTCCACAAGCATCCTATCCCATCCTTGACAAATCAATTCCTGTGTTGTATACCTTTGTGCAACCAAAGGACATGATAACTTTTCAATTTCAACTCCATCGTGTGCGGCTTTGCGTTTTGTATTTCTATCCCCACAGCGAATGCGGTATATACGGATACGAAGCCGGTGCAGGCATCGTCACCGGCTGTCTCTGGTGGCGCGTACCCTTAATCAAAACTTTTCTTTGGCAAAATCTCATGGAAATTCATTTATTTTAATATCCTTCTTCATCGACTTCGACGCTAAATAACGTCAAACCATGAAAACAAGTAACAACAACTGCGATACAAAAGTTAGATAGGTATACCAAAACCTACCCATACCAACACCATTGGCAATTCCAATGAAACGCATCACGAAGGAGTATGGAGAAATAAAAGAAAAATCATCCCAATTGCAGGAGCAGAACTTTTTAATAACTTTGCGCCCAAATAAGACCATACAATACTGCCTGCATCGCATCAACAACCGCATCTACCTCTGCCGAAAGCGTGTAAACAGAAAATTCATCATATAAGCAAGATACAGCTGAATGAGATTGAATGTGAGCTGCAGCAGAAGCCTGGCATCTGCTGATTGCCTTCCTGGAGCCACAGTTTGAAATTTTAATTTTCGTGGAAGCCTCATATACCTACGTCAGACTTTCATTGACACCTGCCATATACACGGTGCGTTGATGAAAAATTCATCCAGGATGTGCAAGTCACAAAAGGAGTATCTTTCATATCCAAATATGCGGTATTTCGGTATAGAAGAGCGAATGACTTGCGACTGTGCATTTATCATTATCCACAGAATGATGAGGTATTTAAAAGTTTTTCAAGCAAGCAGCCGCAGCATCACAAGGATACAATCATTAGCGCTAAAGCGGTTTGAAATTCATTAAACAGAACCGATGCTATGCGGTGATAACGTCTGCATGGTGCAGATGGTGTATGCGGTTTAAGATGCACCATTGTCGCAGTGCTGATTGTTTTAGATAAATATTTTGTCTCAAGCTAAGGAATGAAAGTGGTTTAGAGACGGTCTTTCCACTTTTGCAGTTAAATATAGAGCAAGGAGGTGGCGAGATGGGTGTAGGTATGGTCACATGATTAAGATGGAATTGACAATTCTGTTAAATGGTCTTCAACAGGTATAAGGAGCTACCACAACACCCCTAAAGATTTATAAAAATATTTATTAACTTCTTTTTCGAATTGGTTGGCATTTCCTAGAAAATTTGATCACCTCCTTAATAAATTCATTCAGCTCACACAAGTGTTTCTAATAAATTCCCATAAAATTCGTAACCAGTTATGTGAACTATTTTCATTCGAATTTTAACGAGGAAATATTTCAGTTTGCCACAAAAATATTTTACCCCCACCTAGGTTATGTATGCGTCGCCTTATGTGTGTATTTTTCCCTTCATGCAGATTCACATTAATTGCATTCTGTTTGCGTGATCAAATTGATTATGTCTTGTCCAGTGTCCACCCTCCGCCATAAAATATACTTACAAACATTTACTTTTCATATTGTGTGTACTAGATTAGGGTGCCAGAGGGTAGCCTATTTACCTACATAAGCAGCGGCGAACTTGAGCAATTTTCATTTAGCAGTTCGTTGGCGGGGATTTGATCAGCTATGGGTAAGTTAAGCAGGTTCACAAAAGGGGAATATGCGTTCATTGGCAAAGAACGAATTCGTTTCGTGGTCGGTTTTAGAGATGTTGCTTCTCGCGTCAACATTTTTCGGTCTACTGGGTTCAGTTTAGTTGTAGGCACAGAGTTTTACAACGCTTGAGTGATTCATTATGGGGGAGTTTGGACTCGGAGTTGTACAACAGAGTGGCATGTTGAGTGATTCATTTGTGCGAGCTAAATTGTTTTCTTTTGATTGCAGGGAAGCTTAGGAGAAATAGTGGAAAATCGCTAGAGGTATGATTACGAAAGCAAAAATTGGGAACATTAGGTTAAACAAGGTATTTTTTGCCAATGTCTTTTGTCGTGGTCTACAGTATTCCTAACCAAACAAAATTTAAAGCAACTCAGATATGACTGTGGCCGCCCCGCCAACCAGCAATTGATTAGATAAAAAAAAATAAATAAATAGGCGGCGCAACAGGCGGTAGACACCTAAGGCCTAGCTTCTCGCAACCATTCGTTTTGTGTGAGTTTCTATTTTTGGAACGAATGGAAGGGTCCTACAATTTTATGCCGAGTCCGAACGGCCGAATTGAGAAGCTTTTTCATGACAGTTATTCTCTCGGATGTTTGTCAGACGTTCGCGAGAGGTGGCGCAGTAGAAAAAACCTTAAGATGTAATTTGTGTTTTTCCGGGGATCGAACCTGGGATCCCTCGCACAGTAGTTTGTATATCCACTGTTTGTATATTGACTGATCTCGAAGTATTTTGCACGTAACCCCTTATACCCCTGGTAAATGTGAGGGAGATGATGAGAAGCAGAAGAAGGGTTTTACACCCACTAGAGGTTTCCTTGGAGGTTTCATTGAAGGTTTCCGTTCTATCTTTTGTATTCGATTTGCTGGTTAATGGCTTTTCGAAAGACATCTTTAATTCAGTTTAAATCAAAGAAAAGGAAGAAGCCAATAGAAAGCAAACCCTTTTGCAGAGTATCTTGAAGACGTCTTCAAACCTTATGAAGATAAAGGCTATCAAGAGATCGAAGACAGGTGTGAAGAAGATACCCCTATTCAGCTTAGATAATAACTTGGCAAGGAAATGAAAGAAAGCATATATATAAAAAAGGCCCCAGGGTTCGATTTAATCACAGGTGAAGTTTTAAAACAATTTTCTCGAAAAGCTTTGAAAAAAATAGCACAGATTAATTTCTTGATATAGCACCAGCTTTTGATAAAGTCAGCCACCGAGTTCTGATTCGCAAACTACAAAGGCAACTCCCAAAGCAGTACTCGAAAATTCTGGAGGCATTATATCAGATCGATTCTTCAGAATTAAACAAGACACAGATTATTCAACATTAAGAGAAAGTAAAGCTGATGTACCACTAGGCAGTGTGCTAGGTCCAGTTTTATACTTTCTATTCACTAGCGATCTGCCTGAAAGTGGGGAAACCGCCATAGTTACTTTTGCAGATGACACAGCTGTACTTGCTGTGAGAGCAACTGTCGAAGTAGCAACAAAAAAGCTTCAAAGGGCAATAGAAAATATCTCAGATTGGACAAAAAAAATGGCAAATTAGATTAAATGACCTTAAGTCAGTCCATAACCACACATTCCAGTCTACATTAACAACAATGCAGTGGAATACTCAAATACAGCCAAATATGACTCTAGAAGATGCTAAAATGCGTTGGAAAGCGCATGTACCTAAAGAAAAAAAAAAGAGTTGAGTTGAACATGCGATACTCGATACAGTAAAATGTATTGGCTTATTGGGAGATATTCAATTCATCCATGTCCAATTACAATGAGTTATTGCTATACAAGCAAGTTCTAAAACCAGTATGGACCTTCGGGCTTCAGTTGTGGGTGGGATACCTATATAATACACAAGTGCAAAATCCTCAAATTCAAATTCCACCAAATCAAAAATCCCCAAAGTGTTAATCATATCTGTATGTATTTACCCTTACTGACTCTGTAACGCTCCTTACTTTTTTCATATACATATTTTTATTATATTAAATAAAAGTAGGCGGTGGGTATTTGAATAAATTTTAAAATTTTCAAAATTTGAGTTTTCTCATTATTCAAATTCCGACCGCCTACTTTTCATATATTTAAATTTTCTTCATGGTTCAAACGTTCAAACTTAATGAAACTGATGCTCGGCAAGGAAATTGGCAAATAAGCCCAAACCCTTTGTCCTCGAAAGCTGAAATTTTGCACAGAGGTTACCTTTAAATTTTGGAAATTTTGCTTTGCGCCGAGTTATTGACAATGATTTTGTACATTGATAAAGCTTAGTACGCTGCTCGAGCTAAATTTTAACCATACAAAATGCTCCCCAAAATTTTGCTGAGCTATATTTAAGCGAAAATTCATTTCAGACTGTAGGTACTGCATGTATCTGTCACAATTTAGCTCGCCCATTAACTGTTCGGCACATTTTTTCACGCTAAATTTTAACAGATCATATCGGTTTTTTACCTTTTGTGTTTTTGTGTTGCGGAAAATTAATAAGGATTCAATGAATACTTAGATGAGAAATCCTTTGAAAGTGATACATTTGAGATCAAGGAATGGCAGACAAAGAAAAACGAAAGTACAGCGAAAATATAACACTTTTCGCGTCTATTAATTTTTGAAGGAAGTTATTTTCAACGAACAGCTGTTTTTTGTGACACTTAAAGTCCACAGCGCACTATATGTCAAAATTTAGCTAAGATTCTAGCTAATGTTTGGAGAGAAAAATTGGAGAGCACCTAAAATTTAGTTTCGTTCGAGCAGAGTATTTAGCAAAGAAGTAAAAAATATGTAGGTATGTAGTCTTAAATCTAAATCAATACTTAAAAAATGTAAGCCATTTTAGGCAATACTTCGCTACGTATTTTTAGATAACTCTTAGGTACTTTCATAGGACGGTTTCCTTCGTGATATTTAAAATCCTGAGGGCTGCGCGAGCGAAGCCGCGGTGAGAAACTAGTTCAAATCCAAATCGCGCCTATTCCAAATCCAACAGTGACCCAAAGCGGGAGGGTTGCAGGGGGACAGCATGCCCCAGTAATATTCTCAATCAAAAAGGTATAGAAATCCGATGAACGGCGGATTTGTCTTCTCAAATTTTTAAATTTAATGAAAAATAAATTGCCGATTAGTCGAACGACTATAGGTGCAATCTAATTCGGGATGACAACAGTACAAATTAATTCTGTAACAGAACGGTGGACAAAAAAAATGTTATTTAAATAAAAATAAGAGAGGGAAAAGATATCGTTTTTGGTACTTTCTATGACCTCCTGACAAAAGAAAATAAATGTGCAAAATGGAAGGAAATACACAGCCTGGCAAAAAGCCTAAATTTTGTTCCGCAAAATAAGAATTGGTCTTATATAAGGGACGTGTATTTTAATTATATATTATGTATTATTTTATTTCTGTATTTATATTCTGTTTTTCCAAAGGTGTTACATTAAAAATGCACTTGTCAGCTCTTGACAATATTCAAATCACCTATCATAATTGAACCACAGTTCTACAAGTGTTTCTTGACACTTGTCGAGTTCTGTTACAGAAAGAGGGAAATTATTTAATTTCCCACTTGTCATCTTTCATCGCGACAATTGTCGAAGTGTTCACGGACTTGTCGTTTTGTGTTACACAATTTTTTACAAGTTGTCGAAATTCACTTCTCATACAACTACTTGTCGCGTTGTGTTACATGCCCCAGGAGTCCTTATAGATTTTCTAGAGTATATAGCCGCATTCAAGATTCTAGTCATCATAAGTCGACTTGAATTGTCTGGACTCAAATTTACCTGAATGCGAAAACTAACTTGAACTGTCGGTATGTCTTCTGATTGGTGCTCTACACGTCATGGCAATCGAAATGACAAACTGCGCTCGCCAATGCTCTCCGATGACCCAATAGAAATGTCAAAACTGAGTTCTTCGGACACTCGTTGGCACAAATAGATGTCAACTTAGTAGTAAGTTGAGAAATTCTTGACTTAATTTGTCGGTGTTGTGGACATAAACGTCAACTGAGAAAACTGTTCACATGACAAGTTCGGCCCAATGAAAACTTAGCAACATGAAGTTAGAGAGCTGTCAGACTAGACAGAGTCTCCCTGTTGCTTGAATCTAGGCGCTCCTTTTTTATCCGGCAAGTTCTTTGAATGGTTTGTTAAGAAGCGAACGATATTTCATCACTATTCAACAGAATTCACGCGGAATACTTATGTGAGCTTTATGGGAATATACTAAGCTGAGTATTATGGAATTTTCCTGAAAGCCATCAGAAGTCCACGAGTATCCCCTAAAAAAACATGGGAGTGCTTATCGCATAAATAATACGCAAACAGCTGATTTCCTGACAGCCATATATGCTGGGAGCATATCTGCATTCCGGGCTTATGTTCCACCGTAGCTCTGGTTTGACGAGTAGATCTTCTACGACCAGTTTAGCATTTAATACTAAATCCAGTCGATAAAAAGTCGGTTGCGATAAGGAATGTACTTGAATGTTAAAGTGACACAATGTTTGAACAAAAAAACTGGGAGTCTCTTGTATATTCGGTCAGTAGTAGTCGATCTTACTATGTTATGACAGTTTGAAAATCTGACACAACAACGTAGAACAGGTCTCGCAAGTGGAATCTATCAGAATTCCACTTCAAAAACGATAGTTAATCTATAACTTGCATTGCGAATTCAAGCGGCGAAATGAGATTTCTTCGAGGGACTCTCTACTCTACTTCTACTACTTCAAATGCAGAGGTTCATAAATCGATGGCTAAATCAGGCTAAACTCGTGTCCCAAATCGGCTTTCAAACGAAACGGATTTCACCCGCTAGGCTTCCTCCACGTGGGCCCAGAATGAGACTCTTCAGAATGGGATCGAGTCGAAAATTGGTCCTTCACCAGTATGGGAAAAGGTTTCAACCTAATATAGAGTAGTTTGCGAAGATTGATAACTATAAAAGGTCCACTTGGGCATCCTGCACCCTTCTTCTAGACTAAAAATGGCACAATACCATTTTGAACCAAGTTTTCTTATCTCCATCAAAGCCTACCTCTGCCGTCGTTGCATCATTAGTATCTAATGTCATAAGAATCCTCATCCTCAATTGCATTTCTTCTATAGAAATATACAAAATTAGAATTAACTTCAAAGGGACAGGGAAAGAAATAAACAAAAAAAAAAATCCTCCCAAATGACCCAATTAAAAACAAACTGCATAACACCCTCGTCCATGACTTGTTTCCTTATGCCTTCAGCGAAAAGACACTCTCCGGCCCATGTTAGACATTGACTAGGGAATGAGTTTCATTTGTGTTATGAAATCACTTCTTCAATGATGATGATGACGACGGCGATAGAAATGGCCCCTCCTGCCATAACCTATACAATGACCCTCTTTGCTCCATCATCACCAAAAGGAAGTTATTAGAATGCAAATGAGTAACAGCAATTAAATTGCGATTACGAGTGTAATTAAGTGAATGAAGCCTGGTGCGCGATGGATGTCATGATGTCCTGATTTCTCGTCCTCCTGTCTATCTATCTATTTTTTTTTTTTTTTTTAAATTGAACTGCGGACCTCTGTGCTATAGATAGTCCCATCTTGGACCTAAACCATCTCATGTAGCGAAAATTCTTCGACGTTACGTGATACTGTTTTATTGAACGTTTTCTCCTTGTGCCATTCGAGGCCGTCATTGACACGACAACAAACTTTGTTGACAAGATGTTTTTTTTTCTTGTTGTAAACTATAGAGGCCAAACACCCACCACTTCTTTAAGGACCAGCAGCATTGACATTGATTAATTTATTAAATTGAACAGAGAACATTTCGCATCACGGCTCCGCTTCAAGGGCGGCCGCGATACTCTTTGTCTCTGTGATAATGAGACTGCGACGACAACGATGAGGACATCGAGTGGTACGATATCAAGGAGGCATCAAACTTAATGGTGGGTCACGACAAAATAAATTAAATTTGCAAAATGTCTTCCTTTGCCGCCGTTTTTCGAATGCTGCGGGTGGTAGTGTAAATGTCGACGGCCGTCGCGTAAAAGGCGAGGTAATTAAACACAAACGGGATTTTGTTAAATTTTCGCCAATTCGTTTGACAGGAGCGCCCAGCTACTTATGGACGCCGACTCGGCCTTTTGTATTTAATTTGTGATTAGAACTGGAAAGAGATGAAGGCTCGAGTAATGACTCGTTCATGAATAGAAGAGCACCAGAGTGAGTGGGTCCATTAAAATTTAATTTACAATCAAGGCAACACCGATATTTGTTTGTGTTTATTTATGAATCGAAGACAAATGTTGACGGCGCACATTAGAAAGGTTGAACCATTTCATGAATAGGTCAATCCGTGTCGAATTAATTATTAAATGTTTAATTATGGCTTCACTTGCTCGCACTGGGGGAGGTGGATTTTTGTAAGAAGTTCATTAGGCCTATGCGGTATGTGGTTGGTATTTATTGAATGAATTTCAGTTGCAAAGAATGGTGGAAGGTGGTTTATGTGGATACAAGGGGTGTGAATTAAGCCACCCTCAAGTAAAGTCATTGTAGGGAAGATTTAATTAAAGTGGTGCTCAATTATTTGTGGAATTACGTTGGGAAAATATTTCACTCAGTCTTTTAAGTATAGTCATGGATAAAGCTATGCACCCTTTCATACCAATTTAATGCGCGTTTGATATTACAATTAAGATGGTAATTATAGTGAAAAAATATCACTGATTCATAAAGCGAAAGAACTATTTAACTAGGGACATTTATCCCTATACTATCGACTGACTGTCAATATAGGAAAGGATACGCATTTCTAAGTGCGTATTTATAGAATCAAATTTATTCGAAATTTAACAGGTGTACTGACAGGCCACTGTACCATTGGTACCATACTGCAGGAGCTGTCAAGACACAGAAGAGACGGAGACCATCAAACACCTGCTCTGCGAATGCCCAAACCTCCAAACTAGTCGACTAGTCCGATACATGGGAGACAGACTTTTCGGAGACCTAGAGGACATAGTGCAGGTACCACTGACGGACACAATCAGGTTTGTTAAAAGTACGGGATGGTTTACTTAGTAGACCAACTCCGTCAAGGAACAACTCCAAGAAATCAAGTAAAGTGTTTATGCATGTTTTTTGTGTTGTCCAATAAAATGTAAATTTTATCCACGACCAAAAACCAAGGGATCACAATGGACCAAAAGGCCCCGTGGTAGCACATCACTATTAAAGCTGTGCACTTCCCTCAAACCTAACCTAGCCTAACCTAAGTATATACATATATTCCTCTGAATGTATACTTTTCACCGTTCTGCAACACACTAATCGGCATGTACCAGTGTGGTTTCCGGCCAGGCAGATGGACTATAGACCAAATTTTCAGACTGAAGAAAATCCTGGAAAAGACAAACGAATTTCAAGTCGAAACTTTCCACCACTATTGATCGACTTCAAAGCCGCCTATGATAGCATACATTGTCAGGAGCTCTATATGGCGATGGAGCGTATTGGAGCAGATAGTGCGCAGGGCTGGTGTCATCACGGAAGGCACTATCTTCAACATGCCGTTCAGCTGCTGGGGTATGCGGACGATATTGATATCATCGGTCATTCCCAACGTACCGTGATAGAAACTTTCACGGCAATTGGAGAACAGACGAAGTCCGTTGGCCTTGAAGTAAATGAGGACAAGACTAAGTATATGCTATTAACAAACAAACATCTGTCTACCGCCTAGGACAAAACGTCACTATTGATAGCAAAAATTTCGATGTAGTTAAGGCGTTCACCTACCTCGGAGTAAACATGAACTCCACGAAAGACACACTAGTGGAAATCCGGCGAAGAATTACCCTAGGAAACCGTTGCTACTTCGAAGGACGAAATGTATGCTCTTCAAAGCCCTTATCGTGCCAGGTCTGCTCTATCGCGCCGAGTGCTGAACGATAAGTAAGAAGGAAGAGCTGATACTGGGCTCCTTCGAAAGAAATATATACTTACCTACGCGGATTTTTGGTTCTGTGTTCGAGGAGAGCGAATGGAGGAGAAGATATAACCGCGAATCTATAAGCTGTACCAAGATATGTATGTCGTCCAAAAAGTCAAAACGCCTTGACTATATTGGCTTGGTCACATCGAGCGATGGGAAAATAATGCTCCAGCTAAGAGGATCTTCGAATCCCAGCTTCAAGGTTCGAGGATACAAGAAAGGCCGAACCTCCGTTTCAAAGACCAAGCCATTGCGGATGCCTGAGCGCTTGGTCTCGACAACTGAAAGCAGCGTGCCCCGGATCATAGGGGATGGAAGGCTGCACTGTTTCAGGCAGAGACTTTTCACAGGTCGGAAGCCCGATAAGTAAGTAAATACTTTTCATACAATTCTTTCAAGTGTGATGTTAACAAATTCAAATGACTACGCTCGCGTCATAGAGACAAGCCCTTCGACATAAAAAATTTCGATTACGTTCTTTTCAATTTTTAAGGAGCAGCGATATTCTCAAAATTCATTATGCAGAAATGGACGAGCTTGGCGGGAATGTCAAAATCTGTCTTAGTATGCAGCTTGTACAATCTTCTATTCGATTAATACGTAACGTGTGTTGGATGTCATTTATAAATTTCGAGGTGTTTCCAAGAAGTGTCGCAATATGATTATTATTTGGTCGACAGTGGACTTTCCCGGCCTAAAACCACAAGCCGTATGTATACTACACATTTGACAATGTACCGAAAAACACTCAAAGACACACAAAAAAAAAACCCCAAAAACCGTATCAAAACTTACTTACTTAGGCGGCTCTACAGTTCGGGGTGAACTGAGGTCTCAGCTAACAAGTCTCTCCAGTTAGCCCGGTCCTTAGCTAACTGCCTCCAGTTGCGCACTCTTAGTCGGTTGAGGTCGCCTTCGACATGCGCGCGCAACTTAAGGTGAGGTCTCCCTCTACTGCATTGTCCCTCCGGGTTAGACTCGAAGACTCTACGAGCTGAAGCACTTGTTTCCATCCGCTCTAGCCATCTTAAACGATTTACTCGCAGCTTTTTGAACAGGTCGATGTCACTGTACAGCTCGTATAGTTCATCGTTGAATCTCCTTCTCCAAAGCCCATCAACGCAAATGGGACCGAACATTTTACGAAGAATCTTTCTCTCACAGCGAACGAGGATATCTTCATCCACTTTAGATAGATACCAAGCTTCAGCGCCATAAAGCAGGACTGGAAGGATCTACTCTACTCTCTACTTACTCATTTGCCTCCTTAGCCCAAACAAACAGCGGTTGGCAAGAGTTATTCTTCGTTTAATTTCTTCTGAGAAGTTGTTGTCAGAATTTATAGCAGAATCGAGGTAGACAAAGACCCTCACTACCTCAAAGTTATAGCTAGCTGTCGATCGTGATGTTTAATCCGGTTCTATGATGTTGGGTTCTAAGGGACTTCTTGTTGACAGCATTTATACTTGGTTTTGCCTTCGTTGACCGCTAGAGACCCATTTTAGCCGCTTCCATTTCTATACTAACAAACGTACCAGTGACAGCTCGCTGTGTTCCACCAATTATGTCAATATCATCGGCGTATGCAAGTAATTCGTACCAAAAGTTCACCCAAAAAACGCACAAAATATTCCAAAAAGAAGCGGCTTAGTTTTTTTTTGATTCCGATGGATTCACAGAAAAAAAATCATATAACCATTGTTCCTCGCAAAATTCGAAAACAGCGGGGATAGCTTCTGTCATTTCCGACACGCTTTTAGGAGGTAGAAGCGAACAGCCTATTCGGCCCTAAAACTCGCACTAAGTCTTGCAAATTCCAATGATCCTTAGTACATAATTTAGTTAAGAGTTCTGGCAACCCCAAATTTCTTAAAAAATATACAGAGTTTATATATTAGCAAGAGGAACTAAGTTTGAATCAAAATTTAGGAAACAAAATGAGTGCCACGATCTCTGTGGTCAATTCACTGGTTTATTTCGTTCTCCCGTTGAATTAAGTCCTGATGGAACTACATGTAGTTCGGAATAATGCCATCCATATTTGGAAAGAAATAATTTCTGATCTTTCTCCGATAGCATTTGTCCTAGTTGTTAAACTATGAGCTCTGTCTCTGACCCCGTTAGGTCGAAAGGACCAATGATTGCGGTTGCATCTTCTGATCAAAATTGAATTACAAGGATAAAAAAAAACATCGAAACGACGCACGTTTAAAATCATACGATTTATCAGTATCAATATAAGAAACAATCTCGGCAATCTTCTGTCTTCAGTAAACGACTCTCGGTAAACAAAATCATACCATACCCGCCTCCCTTCCCGCCAAAACTCGTTTCGATGTAATCTAATTGAATCGCAGAATGTAACAAAAATTAATACACACTATACACTCTTGCAATTAAATACGAAAATAACTTTCTTCCTATACTGGTGTCACTGGCCCATGCATCGTCTTAAAAGGGGGGGAAAAATTCCCAAAGGAACATGAGAAAAAAATGATAAATTAAACCAAAGTGACATGACAAATCGCCATTCATTTGTTACACTACACCCCGTGGGCCAGCCAGCAGGTTGGCTAACTTCCTCCCATAAACTCACACACAGACCCATAAGACGACCGAACAAAATGTAATATCCTGTGGAGTACCGCCTTGCCCATGCCCACCCCCAATGTGTACAAAAACCAACTTCATGTCCGGCAATTTGCGGTAGCAACTTTTACTCTCAATAGTATACAGCTTTGGCATATTTTTACGAGGTGCTGCCTTAAATTTTCGACTCGTGTGTTGGGACCGAAATTGTATGCTAAACTTCTACGACTTTATTTAGCTTTGCCATAGAGCTGAACACAACACAGCTCCACAACTCTTAAGGATTTGGCAATAGAGTGCGACAAATAGAGCACCATTGAAGCGGGAAAATAAAACGCCCCTCGCCTTAGCTCTCGGTCAAACACACACACACGCAGCAAGACGACAGACCAACTGTAGGAATTAATTATGAAAACAGTGTAATTAATTAAATCCAGCATTTTCAGGGTTGCACGTGTTGGATGGTGGAAAGCGTGCGGAGACTGCGGTCAAAATATTTTTGATGCAGTTTTGCTTGCTTGTGACAGAATTACTTCTGCAGAAAGGATTCATGGATGCGGAAGCGTGCTTTGCTTTTGTTTTTTGGACAAGTGGAAGGGGATTTCGATTAAATTCGGTTGACCATGTGTCTGGAGTTTTGTGATGGATATACCTACACACAAACATGAGGGAATGGTTTTTAGAGAAACCTTATATGACCTTTGAAAATTTGAAAAAAAGTACCCACGATTGGAGTAATGTCCTCCGCCATATTGGTTGCCCAACTGCAAGAAAACTCACAATGAAGTGCATATAAAACAATCTCACATATGTCCAACATACATCAAGCTGTCAAGCAAACCCGTATAAACAAAACGGTTCCCTTTACAATATTTCGTGGTGCCTTCCCTAACCAAAAAAACAATTAAACTCAAATCCTGCCCCACTGGAAGGCAACTATCCACAAACAAATATCCTTTCAGAGCGAACTGATACATGACCATATCGAGCAAGGAGCGCGCGCGAGTGGTAATTCGTACGTCAACTGCTCATTTGCACCGCAACCTTGCCTCTACTACTCTTATCAGTGTGTTACGCTTTAGCGCCTCGCGCTAGTGTTATCCTCCCTGCCATATCTTACAATCGCAGCGCCAACAGCCCGCAAGTGAAATATTGCTATTGCATGTGTGAGTGGTGTTTGCCATGGCTTCCGGAACACGCCAGAAGCCATTTTGGGGCCAGACCTCTACAAATCGTAAATTATATTTGAATCCCATTACTCACATGTACACAAACATAAAGCTTTCATAAGGATTTTCTAGAGCTTCTTCGTTGCCTGCTCCTCGCCTGATATTTGTACGAAGAATGTGCGAGTTGCTGCACTCGTATACATTGCACTCCATCTAGACGATTTGTGTGCTATGGCTATGTCCTGCGAATCCAGACAGACCTACTCTATATGAGGAGAGTGTGCAAGCAGCCATTTTATGCTGACGTCTTCGTAAAATTTTTCTCACTAACTTAGCACAAAACGTTCCAGAGCGTACCGACTCGTCGGACTCGATTTCGCTGCATGAATTTCTGCTGATGACGGATGCTGCCGCTGCTGCTGCTGCAGTTGTCCTTTACGATTGTCTCTGGGATGGTATGGGTATATTGCGTTTGAACCCAGAGCAAAGGATATTGGTAATTTTCCACTGATAGTGTGAATGTCTATATGTTTGTGTGTAATCTTCAAATTTATTTCCCAAAAATTGCAGTTTTTCCCTTCGAAACATTTTTATTAGCCGCAGACAGACAGAAACATGGATGCTCGCTTATATGGATACGGATGAGGAACATGCAAACATACATGAAGCAAAACGAATGGCAAACGAAATGAATACTTGTTCAGAAAAGAAACAAAAAAAAAATGTCCCTGTGGATGGAGAGGAATTGATGAAGTTGCAGCAATAATAAAATTTTTGACGATAATTTGAGCTAGGAAATCACTCACTTTGGTTATTCACATGATTGATAGGGACAGTTATTGTGTGGGGAAATGTAGAATGAATAGTCGCTTGTAGTCGCAAAATGTTTGAAGAGAAACTCCTTCCTTTATGGCTCAGATGGGCAGTAATTCCGATCTCCGATGAAACGTAAAAACAACAGGTTGAAATGGAACTCTTTTTGGCTTGCCTTGGGCAGTGATTCCGCTTTCCGCTGAAAGCAACAGGTTTGACTCGTTGGGCAGTAATTCCAATATCCGGTGAAACGAAAAAACAACAGGTTGAAATGGAACTCTTTTTGGCTTCTATTGGGCAGTGATTCCGCTTTCCGATGAAAGCATCAGGTTTGACTCGTTGGGCAGTAATGCCGATTGCCGAACTATAATGAAACGATATCAGAGGAAACGAATGAGCGACAGGTTGAAGTAAAACCTCTTATGACTCGTTGGGCAGTAATTCCGAACTCCGATGAAGCGAAAAAGCGACAGGTTGAAGTAGAACTCCTTTTGGCTTCTTTGGCAGTAATTCCGATCTCCGATGAAAGCGACGGATCTGGCTCATTGGGTAGTAATGCCGAGCTCCGATGAAACGAAAAAGCGAGGTTGAAGTGAAACTTCTTATGACTTGTTGAGTAGTAATTCCGAACTCCGTTGAATCAAAAAAGCGACAGGTTGAAGTGGAACTTCTTATGGCTTCTTGGACATTAATGCCGAACTCCGTTGAAACAAAAAAGAATGGAACTCTTTTTGGCTTCTTGGGCAGTAATTCTGATCTTCTATGAAAGCAACCGATTCGGCTGGAACCTGTGGAACCAGTTGAACTGTTGAACCTGTGGAACTCGTTGGGTAGTAATTTCGAACTCCAATGAAACGAAAAAGCGACAGGTTGAAGAAAATCTTCTTATGTCTCGTTGGGCATAAGTCTAATGTCATTTTCACAGTTTGAAAGCACATTCAAGTCCAATTTAATAGACGCATACAATTTTAAATATTTTTCACAAATATTCGTTATTTTAAAAACCTACCAATCTACGCATTCCCGTCATTATCCTTTCCCCTTTCACATTTCCTCTAATATCTTACCTCCAAGCGCACATGGCACATTAATTAGAATTGTCATCATCTCACATGCCAAACAAACTGAGGCCAACATAAGCGCAGAACTTTCTCATTTTGTTTGAAAATATCCCCACATCCACTCAGTTATCCGCGATTTTAATTAAAAAAAAAGAACACACACTCTCCTCGAAACAAATTGCTCCCCAAAAACTCTTATCCTTTGCACTTTTATCCAGCGGGGTCTGCTCCAGGCTCCCAAGAGAAACCTTGGCAAAAAAGCGCAACAATTGTGCAACAATACAGAGCGAGAAGCAAACGACTGTTAACAGTTAGTGGAACACAAAAACCAGGATAACACTCTCGGCGGTGTCGACAACGAGTACGACGACGACGACTGGTATAGCGTCCTATGACTAGGACCAGGACTATGACGATTATATGCACCGAGCAAGGCTTCATAGAAATTCAACTGAAGTGGGTCCTTTATGTTACGGGCTTTGTATGTTGGAGGACTTGGTATAGTTTTTTTTTTTCCTTTCCTTTTGTAGCCTTTTTGTGTTTATATGCTCTCTCGAGGACCGGGTTTTTGTTTTGCTTTTATTCTCTATATATGTGGCAATAGCGCGCTCACCTCTTTGATGGCGGGAGAATTCACATTTAAGTGCTCTCAATACGCATCAGCGCTTAACCGTAATGAATAGAAGTGAATAGGCGGTGTTAAGAAAAAAAAAAAACAATCAACTTCTAACCTTAGACGAGTATACAGATGCAAAAAGATGTATGCAATTTACGCGCGTAGTTCATTTTTTGGTTAACACCTCTTTGAAGGTTCGAAGAAGGTGCAAAACGGTTTGCATATAGGGTTGCCAGGAATCTTTGGCAAATTGGAAAAGATTTTTAAGATCTCCATTTTGAAGATCTCTGATTTTTTGTTGTATGAATAACTGGTAGTTCTAGCCCTAGTTTAATGTTTTTGGGGAAGGAATTAAATCCCAGGTCACTTGAAGCCGGGGGCTAATGTCGTAAACACTACCATATATAATGCCAAAATGTTCATCCTCTGTTCCACCTTCCTTCCTTCTTGATTGACAGTAGTTGGATACTTTGATCGCTTGACTCGCTGGTCAACTTTCCCGAGTCTTATCAGATCTTAAAAGGCTCAAACTTTTAGCTCCATATAATTAAAAAATACCCTAGCACTTAATGACACCTGCTGCACTGAGCTCTGCGATTAGCTCTGGCAGTGAAATCTGCAAGTGACAAATTTTTCTACAAAATCAAAAGTTGATGCGAATGCCAGGTTTCCAGTGTTTCAAAATATTTTTGAATCGCTACTGTGTTTAGTGTGCTTGACTACTGCGCGAGAAGTCCCAGGTTCGATCCCCGGAAAAACACAAATTACACTTTAAGGTTTTTTCCACTGCGCCACCTCTCGCGAAGGTCTGACAAACATCCGAGAGTACAACTGTCCCGAAAAAGCTTCCAAATTCAGCCGTTCGAACTTTTTTCCACTGCGCCACCTCTCGCGAAGGTCTGACAAACATCCGAAAGTACAACTGTCCCGAAAAAGCTTCCAAATTCAGCCGTTCGAACTCGGCATAAAATTGTAGGTCCCTTCTATTCGAAGCTAGGCCTGGGGTGTCTATACGCATGCTGTGCCAACTATTTAATAATCATTTATTTATTTATTTTTTTTTTTTTCATAATCATAAAATTTAATT
The DNA here is from genome assembly GCA_955612985.1 of Cheilosia scutellata. Lineage (NCBI taxonomy): Eukaryota > Metazoa > Arthropoda > Insecta > Diptera > Syrphidae > Cheilosia > Cheilosia scutellata. Next base: position 118,830,956 of record OY015312.1, read on the forward strand.
ATTATCAATGGCAACCCTATCCATTCCACGGTCGCGTCGTCACCAGTCAAAGAGCCAACGTATCTGAAAAAAAAAAAAATCAAATCAAATGCCATTTGCCGGTTCACATGCACTCTTACAGGGTTGACTGCAAAATATGTAGGATTCTCAAGTGCGTCTGAATGGGAAAATCCCCAGAGTACGAGGCGGAGGCGAGCTATGCCTCCAAAGTGCATTTGCCCCGTTGAGGGCACTTGTGGTGTTTTGATTATGATGATGATGTCGACGGGGGTTGCTGGGATTCAGGTGAGTCGCCGAGGATGAACAACATCCAGTGCGGGATGCGATGTGAGGGTGACATCGTTGATGATTATGGTAACAATTAATGAGGATGCGTTTACACTCCAAGTGGATGGTAAAAGATGACGACAACCAAAAGGACGACGACGACTATGATGATGATGATGATGATGTTGATGAAGATGACGCTCAGTATGGTAATGAATATGATGAAGTTGATAATGACGAGTAGGTATACGCGGTAATTCAAGTCAAACCAACCAACAATCAACCCCACTCTCTGAAGGTTTTTCAAAAAAAAAAAAGAACAACCCTAGCGTGTGATGAATGAGTTGGCGGAAGGAATTAAAAGTGAACATCAAGCAACGTCGTCGTATTGCTGTACCTTTCATTTTTTTTCTTAAATTTATGTATTATACAGTAAGTGAGTGCAATTTGCTAAGTAAATTAATGAGTAGACTCAAGGAGACGAGCTAGAAGGCATATATGCGCAGGCAGAATGGAGTTTTAATTATTTCAATCGAATCTCGGTGGTAAAAACAGGAAAATAAATTAAATTTATGTGAATATGAATGCCTGGATAAACATTAAACAACCGACGGGAATTATACGAGGAAGCAATTAATTTAATTGATGTGGAACGCCAGGCTGTAAAGTCTACTAGTAAACCTACTCTAGTTCAAAGGGACCTTATGTTTGGAACTCGAGAGATAAGTGTTGTATAGGTATCTACTTACCAAAATGGAAAAAAAATATTATTTTAGCGATTTGATAATACTGAAGGATATAGTTCTTCTCAAGTATCAGAATCAGTTAAGTTATGTTTACAGGTTGGTAAAGCAGACTCTGGCCTTGTGGTTACTCGACTCTGTCCAACCATTTTTTACAAAGCTGTCATTCTGGCCATGTCTAACTAGATTTTAACTAAACATAAATTGTAAAAACTGTTGGAACCTAAAGAACATTGAAATAAATCTATTATCTATCTATCTATCTGTCCAACTATTCCAAGGCCTTAAAAAACCTGTGAGTCATCAGAAAATTATTGATTGTCAGTTTGTCATATTAATGCGCAAAGCCTTTGGCCAAAAATTGATGAATTTCGTGATGTGTTTGTGGGATCGAAGGTTGACATAGTGTGTGTATCAGAAACTTGGTTTCGGCCCAACGGTCAGGTTTCAGGGAAAAGGCATACTCCTAGACTTCTCAAAGGCATTCGATACAGTAAATCACGGAAAATTTTTTTCAAAATTGAAACGGAATTTTCAGTTCAGCAACTCTGCTGCTAACTTAATACTCTCGTATCTAAGTGGAAGAAGTCAAGCCGTATCGGTTGGGGAAAAAAACCTCTCGACACTTAGAGCTAAAATCTGGAGTACCGCAAGGCTCAATTCTTGGACCATTACTTTTTGTAATGTTCATCAATGATCTCCCACAAGTAGTCCGACACTCATCAATACATTTATATGCTGATGATGTCCAGATACAGTTGAGCTGCAAGCTGGGAATGTTAGATGATGGAATAGACAAACTTAATAGCGATCTAAAGGAAATCTCACAATGGTCTGCAAGAAATCACCTAAAACTAAATCCGGCTAAGTCAAAGTGCTTGATAGTCTACAAAAACAAGCTTGACAGTAGCTATTTCCCAGCTTTATATTTAGGTGACACTGTTTTAGAATATGTTGAAAAAGCGAAAAACCTAGGCATTTGGCTCAATTCTATGCTTACATGGGACCAACATATTCAAATAGTTATTGGCAAAATATACGGATGTTTACGGACCCTGTCATTAACAAAGCACTTTGTTCCTCAGCATATAAGGTTTTAGCTTAGCAAAAAGCTTAATATTGCCAATCGCTACCTATGGATGTCCGATATTCTGTTGTCATAACTCAGAAACACGAAGAAATCTTACAGTAGCCTTCAACAATATTACGCGGTACGTTTACAACCTAAAACGCTTTGATCATATTTCGGTATACACTAACAGGATACTGGGCTGTTTCACACCTATTTCAAGTTTTGTGCCCTAAAAACACTAAACCACATTTTGATTTGCAAGGAACCTCATTATCTGTTCGAAAAACTTCAGTTCCCAACTTCAACTCGTTCTTTTGTTTTTATTCAACCAAAGTTTACATGCAGAAACTCCGAGAACCAATATCTTGTTTATGTTGTCAGAGAATGGAAGACTCTTTACTTGGACATCAGAAAACTTCGCGGAACTAAGTCATTTGATAAAGTTTTATTTAGATATTTGACCTTAGGCACCTAAATGAATTTTTATTTTTTTTTGTATCTTTTACTTTTCTATTATCTTTCTTTTCGTGTTTATATTCTTCTTACTTTCTCTATTTCTTTTTCTAAAACATGCTTCATTGTTAACTTGCATAGTTTACTTTATTTTAATTTATAATTACAATTAGCAAAGCCAATAAATAAATTATTGTTTAAACTTAAATTATTTAACTTTTACTTATATATAGACTTTAACTTCACTTAAGTCCAATGTAAAAGATTCCATGTACAAATAAATGAAATGAAATGAAATGAAAAAAAAAAAAAAAATAGTTGCATCCAAATGCCTTAAAAACCTCTGTTACTTAGTGACAAAGAAAGTGAGGTGTATACTTGTGCGTCTCTTAATAACCGCAGCCTTTATATTTACCATACTCTTATGATGTGAGTGTTTATTTTAGGGACGAAGTGAAGGAACGAGTGTAATCATATACACAACATTGCGCTTATAAGAAACCCAAAAAATGCAAAATTTTTGTTTCTTGTATCCAAGATTTTATTATATATCGGGAGAACGGATATAAGAAACAAGTTTCTTATACAAAAAAACAACGGATATATTAGAAAAAATTTCAATTTATAAAAAAAATAAGATGAAACTAAAACAAAATTCACAGCATCTTAACTAAAAATAAATAAATGAAAAAAAAAAAAATAAATATGTAGAAACGTTGCACCAGCAACTTCTTTTGCACTTCAGTTTACATTATTAGGTACAAGTACAAGTTCATCGTATAATAATTTATGAATCTACTACTGTACTTTATTTAAAATATTCACCAATTGTTCTTTGGTCGCGTTCTTTGAAAAGAATATCCTCAATGTTATGAAGGGAGTCATCATCGCTACCCAAATACTCTTTTAAAACAAAAAAAAAAAAAGCGCGCAAAGCCTCAGCTCTTGTTGGCTTTATCGATAACGTTTGCTCATTTCCCTGTTCATCTTTCGGCCTGGGGGTCGATTCTCGTTCGGCGAAAAAGTGAAACGAAAATATTTTCACTCTTTCACCGCAAATTCGATTCTCGTTCTATGAAAAGGTGAAACCAAACGTCAAAATTTTTCATATGAATAATTTCTTTTCACGGCCCCATTCGCAAGTAGTGAGCTTCTTGGAAATTAATTTGGAAATTGCTCATGACAGGTATAAGAAACAAATTTAAACACTTATTTCAACGATTTTAAATTTTTTTTTTCTAGATTTGTTTCAGCAGACGGAGCCCATGCAAGAAATAATGCGTGGAAAAGCCTTGCAAAGGACCTCAATGCCTTGGGAGGGGCTTGTAAGAGTGATGAGCAGTGGAGGAAGACGTGGGGCGACTTAAATTAATTATTAAAATAAGATAATATTCGTTAAAATTTATAAGTTTTGTGCTTTCAGACGAAATAGCAAGAAAAAATATGCTGAGATAAAAGAAGCCGAAAACCGCAGTGGCATCAACGGCTTAGTCAAAATTGAACAGCTAAACGAACTCGAGCAGAGTTGTCCAAGTAATGTCCGAAAGGAATGTTGAGGTGGATGAGCCAGTATTTGAAATAGGCATTGACAATACGGACATTGTAAGTACAGACGATAGTTGATAGTTGCATATAGTAAACATTTTCTTTGTTTTATATCATAGGATAGTGAAATGTTGGTGAATTTACTTCAGGAGGAAAACGATGATGTGTTCCATGATGAAGCTCAACCATCAACCTCAGCAGCCGCGCGACAAGCGGAAAACCAAATGGCTTCAACAACTCCGGGAACTAGAACTAGACGTCCAAATAAAAGACGGGCGCCTTTGTTGCAGAGATGATAATTTACTTCATATGTAGTAGATCCACTTCATTTTCTAAATATTGTTCATCTGCTACGTAGCAAATTATTTCTACTTCGTTTATTTATGGTTCAAAATATCATTTAAAATAGACAATATTGACCAATTTGACTCTAAATACATCAACAACGACGAAAAAATCAACGAAATAGGTATAAATATCAGGAAAAAAATGTATCATTTAATGCACTATAGAATATCATTTATGTGCATCTGTCACACTACACATCCATCTATAGATCCCATTATCCCATTGAAGACCTAACTTTATCATTTTGAGCATTTCGCCAAATGTCTGCTTCGTTTTTTGTAAATCTACTTCGTTTTTTCGGACAATTTACTACCTTTTTTGGGTTCAGCATTATCATCTCTGCTTTGTTGCCCATAAATCATGAAAATAAATTACTACAGTTGGAGCAAAAAAACATGGAAATTAAGTCTGAGCGCCTAAAATTGAAAGAGAGGAAGGTGGTAGCTCTAGATGGAATTGAAAAAACTTTGTCCGAGCTATTAGGTTTAATAAAAAAAAAAAAAATTGATCTTTGCGTTTATTTTCTTTGATACAAATTAATTACTAGAGAAATGATTTCTTACAATTTGCTGTCGAACATTTCGCCCTTCAGCTAAAACATTGGGCTCATTATAGTTATAATTTCCACTTGCAGCAACATCCGCCTCACCAGCTCCAATGCCAGTTTCAGTTGATACGTCTTCGAGCAAAGGAATTCTAGCTCTTATTAACATGTTATGCAAAACAATAGACGCATTAATAATAACTCCTGAATTACCAGGAGCATAAAACAAAACCCTTTCTGCTGACAAGCAACGAAACCTACTTTTTAAAACGCCTATATCTACACCTTTCGACATGGCTCCTAGTTATCTTGTGTGCCCTGTTAAATGCTTCTTCTGCCTCCGAGCTTGTTTCTGTAAAGGGCGTCATTATCCACGGCTGCAATGGATAACCACTATCGCCGAGTAAATACAAATACCTTTCACCTGAAGAATGTAAAGATTCCAATGTAGATTTTGTCTTGGAACATCTCCAAATATAAGAATCATGAGCCGTTCCACCGAATCGCGCATTAGCACTAAAAATTAAATAATCTGCTCCACATATTATTTGCACATTTACATCTACTCTCTCACCACATTGCACTTCGCTTATAATTTCATTATCACCGGAACTGGATACATCAGGTTCGTCATATTCAATGATATCTGAAACAGCAAAATCATAAATTAGGATCATAAATGTACCTAAATATGCATAGGCATACATACCTTGCTCCTCTTCTATTCGTTTGAAAACACCTGCCTTTCTGAAGCCGCTGTATGGTTTGCGGAGTCGGACCAGCCACCAAGACTGTTTTACTATCTTTATAGCATTTTGCAAATTCATTTCTCGCATAAAAATTTTCATATCACGGTCACCGACTTCCAGAGCTAAGACTTGCTTTCGCACTAAACACTTTCTGTAGTGTGCTTTGAACGAGTGGATAATGCCTTAAAAAGAATGCAGATAAATAAAAGAACGTGTAGTTTTGTTTTATGTATGATACCTACCTTGGTCTAGGGGTTGGATAAGACTTGTTGTGTTAGCCGGTAAAAAGTTTATTTCAATATTGCTTGGTTTGAAATCAACCTTGTGGCATGAGGCGTTATCAACCAAAAGTAAAATTCGTTTGTTTCTTTTCCTCATGGTATCATCAATCTCTTTAATTATTTCACTCCAAAGAGCACTTGTCATCCAACCCTTATTATTACATTTGTAAGCAATTGGATTGGAATTTGTTTATTCCGAAAACATCTTGGCTGCTTATATTTGCCAATTGAGAAAACAAATTTATCTGTTCCGGAAGCATTACACATGAAGAGCAATGTTACTCTATCCTTTGGAATTTTTTGTGCTTGCATTTCTTGACCAGTTCTAACGTGGTTACCAGCAGGAAGGGCTTTAAAGACAAGCCCAGTCCCAGTCTCATCTGCGTTATAGATATTTTCTATGTCGTACATTTCCAATAACTCGGGCACAACGAATTCAAAGAAATTATTCGTATCTTCAGCGTCGGCTGATCCGGCTTTCCCGTGAAGTCTTTTAAAAGATATTATGTTTGGTCTTTTTTTCCAACGGTGAAGTCACCCACTGTTGCCATTGAAATCCGGAATATCCAATTGAATTGCGAATTGCTGCGAATTTTCCAATAAGATTGTACCTGTTATTTTTGCGTTTTTCTCAATCATCTTTTCGAACCATTTGTCCGTACTTTTGTCTAGAATTTCGTACTTTCCATTTCTGTTGAAGTTTTTGCATTTTTGTACTTTTCCTCTTCAAGATTGGTTTAATTATACCCGGTACCACACTGTGGTGAGGGTATATTCACTTTGTCATTCCATTTGTAACGCCCATAAGGAGGCGTTGTAGGTATGACAAACTATATATATTATTGATCAGCATCACTTTCTTAGTCGATCTAGCGATGTCCGTCTGTCTGTCCGTCTGTCTGTCTGTCCGCACGATTACGGCCGTAATTTAAGAGCTATCGATTTGAAATTTGGTACGTAAGCTTTTATCCACCAGACTGAGGCTAAGTTCGAAGATGAGCAAGATCGGATGAAAACTACTACTACCTCCCATACAAAAGTATCAGATTTATATAGCTTTTTATGTTAAAAATTAAATTTAAATAGCTACAGTAAAGATAGCAAGTTTAAACTCTGCACATATTGTTTTAATAATATTTAAAATTTTTTGACAAAAAAGGAGCTTGATCGAATAAAAACTACCCATACCTCCCATACAAATATATAATTTTTTAATACTAAAATATTTTTTTATTTTACAATAATAGGCGTATTTTTTGGAAATCTATAGCTAGATCACTTTTACTTTTACATGCAAAACTGGTATACTCACTTTTGGTTTTGTTATACCCACTTTTGGTTTTACATGCAAAACGGTTATACTCACTTTTGATTTTGTTATACTCACTTCCCAAAAAATACGCCTAATATAGTACCGGGTATTTGAGCTTCGGCATAGTCGAAGATAATTGTCTTACTGGTTTTTTATTATTTTAGACAAAGTGCTCTTTGCAATTTTATACTTTTCACAAATTTCTTTTCGATTTTTCCCACTTTTAATTTCTTCTAATAATTATTAACTTTGTTTTTAGTATTATATTATTCCGCACTCCCGGCCGCGACATTTTCCAAACCAAAACAAGCGCAAATTCAATTTCAAATTAAACCAGTAAGACAATTATCTTCGACTATGCCGAAGCTCAAATACCCGGTACTATATTATTCTAAAATAAAAAAAATATTTTAGTATTAAAAAATTATATATTTGTATGGGAGGTATGGGTACTTTTTATTCGACCAAGCTCATTTTTTGTCAAAAATTTTAAAATATTATTAAAACAATATGTGCAAAGTCTAAACTTGCTATCTTTACTGTAGCTATTTAAATTTAATTTTTAACATAAAAAGCTATATAAATCTGATATTTTTGTATGGGAGGTAGTAGTAGTTTTCATCCGATCTTGCTCATCTTCGAACTTAGCCTCAGTTTGGTGGATAAAAGCTTACATACCAAATTTCAAGTCGATAGCTCTTAAATTACGGCCGTAATCGTGCGGACAGACAGACAGACGGACAGACGGACAAACAGACGGACAGACGGACAGACAGACGGACATCGCTAGATCGACTAAGAAAGTGATGCTGATCAATAATATATATAGTTTGTCATACCTACAACGCCTCCTTATGGGCGTTACAAATGGAATGACAAAGTGAATATACCCTCACCACAGTGTGGTACCGGGTATAAAAATAAACACTGAACTGAACTCAATTCCTCGATATTTATGTCAAACTGACATCAACGTGACATTTGCTTTTATTGTGCCTACTATTTTCTTAGGATCTGTTTGCATTTCATGAATTTCTCGATGTTTCTTGTATCCCACCAACTTTATATGGAAATAGGAATTGAGTGTCACAAGAAATGTTTCTTTTATCCGTGTCTTTCTTATAAACGTGTTTCTTATAAGGCATACATTTAACATTGCTATATATATGGACGAGGACACGGTGCTTTTGTTCGGGTTTCTTTAAATAGGGGTTTTCTTATAAACGTGTTTCTTATAAGCGTAAAATACTGTAAATCATTTCATGACAGCTATAGTCTTTGCAGACTTTCGTGACCTGTGGAGCAGAAGATAGAACCTTAAGGTGTGACTCTTTGGTTAGTAGTCCATCACAATAACGACTAATAGATAGATAGATAGCGATTCCCGACAGCATGTAAAGAGCCGCGCTATGAATACGATCCTTGTCTTTTCTAGCATAATTCGATATATCCCTTCGTTCCAGGAGATTTGAAGGAAAAATATGAATAGTCAATGAAGCAGAAATACATAGATAACCATCTTCATCTTCTATTAAAGGGTTTTCCAATATTATGGCTACATTTTGACAGTTCATAGCGGCCATGTTGTTTTATCTGTTGTAAAGTTTTCCGGATTTTCAGCAACATGTGCAAATAAATTAACTTGTCATCGGTCCGTATTTTTTATTTTAATTTTTTTTTTTTTTTTCGAAAACGACGATGGCATTGCTATATCAACGGAGGATGCTACTGATCGCTGATAACAAATTAGCGATCTTTTAGAAAAGCCTTTACATGTAAAAGAGAATGCAACAAGTTTGTCTGTTGTCTCTCTGGATTTCTCCAGATCTGATATTTATATAGACCGTCGGATATCGCGGGTATTCCTACGGCTAGGCTTTCGGATTAGGGGGTGTGAGTTTTAGAGCTTTTTATATAACAGATCACCTTTCTTCAGCTGATTTTTGCAATCCACTGAGCTCTGTAGAAGGAACTATAAGAACCATCAGTGGCTCCAAGATTGAGCCAACAATTTATTTGTGTAAGCTTTTATATTTTTGGGCGAATGCAAAGGACTTGATGGATGAAAGGATGCCTCCCATATTAATATACAGATCCATTTTATAATGCCTCTGGGTTTAGATAATAACATTCTTGCATCAGTACGGTCTTGAAACTTAATTATCAGAAGACATCTTTTCACATTTTAAGATCAAGATTAAGCAACGTTGTTTTTGCATATCTATAGTGTACACCTGTTCTATATCTCAATTTCCACCACCTATCTACATGTTTGTAAATTTTATCAAAATGCAATAAATCTAAATGAAATCCCTGCCGGGACATATAACAAACGAATGAATTTACCTTGTGCACCTATATTAGATCGAACTGAAATCACAGAACTACTTTCAACACTACCAACAGTAGGAAGGTCCTTTAAAAGGCTATTTCTTCATGCCATAAACTTCATATGCAGATGCAGCAACAGCAAATGCAACGCATGCATCCCATCCCATCTCAATGATATGGATGTGCCTCTGCTTTTCCAAATCCTTTTCAATAGCCAGATTGTGTGTATAGGCGTGTTCGTCGACAGGATACGAGTATCCTCCATACATATATATACGATGCAAACAACATTACCACTTTTATGGCACGACCAAAGGAGGATCAATAATTATTTTATAATCAACCTAATGGAGGGAAATGTGTAGAAAGACATGCTTAGTTGGAGTTAAAGTGGGTGTGTGAGTCTCTTTCTTTGAATGTGTTTTCCGGTCAGCCACCCACCTGAAATCGAATATGGAATTTCAAAGATGTCAAATGAATATTAATGGGACACAGAAGGAATAAAGGTATTTCGAGCTCATAAATTGATATGGCAATTAGGTTTGGGGAGGTTTTTTTTTTTTTTTTTTTTGTGTTTGCCCGTCGGTGAAGTAGCATGAATTTATGGACTTCGAGATGGAAGAGCGAGTGCATTAGGATGTGTGTGTATGTAGGACTCTACCGCAAATAGAAATGGAATGCTTAAATTAGGTTAAGAAATGACAGTTTATTTGGTATGTGGTTTAGTCATTTCATGGACTTGGAATGTGTAACTTACGGTATCGTCGCAAATCTATAGATATAACATTTTTGGTGAGGTAAATTTCTGTTGAATGTTTCAGGTAGGCAGCGATATGCAAAAGGATGTGCTAGCCAATAAATGTGAACGTTTAGAGTGCCTTATGAAATTGAAGGAGATACGAGAGTTCCTCACAAAATAGGATGGTGGTTTTTCATCAAATTTAGGAAATAAATATTTGGAAAAATGGGAGCTTGAATGATTGAGTACTGTATAATAAAATATGTTATAGACTAGCTGACCCGTGATCGCCTTGCTTTGCATGTCCGGCCCTTCGATAGCAAACAAGGCAGTATGATATGAAATTATAGATAATTTATGAAGAAATTGTAAATTTTTGTCAACTCAAAATATCAACAGTTCCTACTAGAGAGCAGAAAATTTAAAACATTCGTTTTCACAATTTTCAGCAGTTGATATTTTTTTTTCAAAAATTTTAAAATCATATCTCTTATGACTGAGTCGGCCGATTGAAATGAAGTTAAGACTAATGTTGCTCCATTAAACATTATATTATGCCTGTGAAATCCATATCGATTCAATGAGGAGTTTCAACGTGATTCCATAAGGCGTTAATGCCACATACAAACAGAAAAGCAATGTTATTATTGTGTAGAACAGCTGCCGTTTTACTTTAAACTAGAGTTCCGTAAGTGCAATCGTGCAATATGCAGAGTTCTAGAAAGGCTGTAGTCTGTAAGAATCTGTAAGAATCTATGGGACGTTTCTTGAGCCTTTTTGAGCGGTTTTTTTGGGGCGCTTTTCGGAGCGTTTTTAAGTTGTGTTTTCATGGCATTTTTCGAGCATTTCTGGACGATTTGGTAATTTTGGGGCGGGTTTCCATTATGAACACTAAGCAACATTTTTTTTTATTTTTTTTTATATATTAATTATATTTACTCTGGGGTTTTTGTTAGCCTATCCTTTCAGGGCATCCGGTTTTAAATCATTGGGGACCATTTTTGGGGCGGTTTTTCATCCGATTTTCGTGGCGTTTTAATTGGCGGTATATATTTTGAAAATTTTTTGGGCCGTTTTTCCGATCGTTTTTTTTTTTTTTGTTTATATGCCATTTTTGGAGCTTATTTTCGAGGTTTTGTCTCTGTACATTGGGGCGTTTTTAAATAAATAATCGGAATTTTTTCGTATTAGCTTTTAATAGCATTTTTTTCCTATTTTCGAGCACTTTTCGTGCGCTTTTTAAGAGGTTTAAACTGCCAACGTGTTGGAGGACTTCGAGAATGATTGTGTTTGAACGAAGGATTGGGTGGCCTGTCATCCAGCAAGATGGATTCGATTCCAAATTGCTCGTGGAATTGAGAGCTGAGGGACCGCAACAGTATCGCAATTTTTTGCGAATGAACTCGAAATAATTAGATGATCTTCATGCATTGGTGACACAACCAATATGCGAGCGAGCATTTTAGCGGTTGAGCGGTATGCGATGACTCTACGATACCTAGCGTTTTAAGGACGCTTTTCTTTTATTTTTAGGCCTTTTTTTCAGCCATTTTTGTGGCGTATTTTCAAGCATTTTATGGAGCGTTTTGTTGTCAATCTTTTTCGTTTTTCCGTACGTGCCAAGACGAAGAATTGAACCTTTTTTTTGGGACGTTTTTTTGTGTGTTTTAGTAGCATTTTTCGGGACTTATTGTTTTGCTCTATTGGGCGTTTTTTTGTTTTTTTGCGTTTTTGATGATAATTCTCCAGAAATTTTCGTATCGTTTTAAGGTTTTTAGTGGTGGTTTTGTTTCTCTTCTGGATTTTTTCGGCTACATTATGGCTTTGTTGATAAATTTAGATGCCCTGTCTTGACTCTTTATCTTTCGGTTGTTTGTCAAACGTTCGTAAAAGGTCATGCAGTGGAAAAAAAAAATAATTATTTGTATTTTTCGGGGTTTTAATCTGAGGCTTAGTAGTGATTTAGAACGTAGATTGATATAGAAAAAAATTCTGGTCGTGAATGCCAAAGAAACGTTTCGCCAAAAAATACTAGAAGACGACGCGAGAGGCCAACAAAATGCTACATATTAAAAATGCATTGCTGTTATGTGATCATCATTATATTCAACTAGCGGACCCGGCGAACTTCGTTTCGCCCCTTCAGATAAACTCCAGACTCCAGAATGATAATAAAACACAGATAGTTCAAAATTCAATGTGATTTATTTGAATGGAATCAAAATCGGTAGAGAGCAATGTGATTAACAATGTTTTTCGATTTGTTATCCGGCGCAAAAACAAACAACGAAGACGGGTTGCCAACACGCGAACAGACAACGCACAGCTGACCGTGCGAAAAACAGGGAAATTCGAGATTAATCCCACAGACTTCCAAACTTCCAAAGTCTTGCGATTATTATTGATTGTTATCGCAAAAGCCAATCGAACGGGGAACTGAATCCGCTTGAATTGGAATGGAAGATAAGTTGCAATAATCGGAATTCGTGGGATAAAGGACTTCCTCTCTTTTGAATTTGCCCTTGATGATCGTCGCTTCAATCACACTGTTCATCAGTTTCTTGACGGACAACCGCGTACCGTTGCACAATTTCGGATGATTCAGATTCCGCAACATGTAATCTATGCGGTTCCTGGCACATCAAGCGAGTTCAAAAATTCCGTTGGGTAGTTCGTAGTTGGTCGCTTCATACTCGTCGGTCACACTGTCAACGGATTTCTACGAATGTAGTTCTCCAGCGATTTGACTTTGAATAATGAAATTCAAGCTATCGACGCGACGTCCTTATTCTTCGCTGCTAGTATTGACCGTTCACTAATCCAATCGAGATTTTTATAATTTTGCGCAATGCCGGGGAACACTTTCGACGATGTGAACTCGCAAAAATTTGCCGGGAACGATATCAATCCAGTCGAAACATCAACGGGAATTTGGCCATTGCCAAGCGCCAACAGTTTTCTCTAGAATTCAGCACCAGATTTGTCGTTCTGCAATGTGACTCTCATGTTCGTGGTCAATTTCAACTTCTTGACATGCCGCCACAAAGACGACGATTTCAGGCATGCATCGGCAGCAGTTGATTTCGGGATGACGGGAAGCGTTTGATGAAAATCTCCGGAGAGCAATATCATAGCCCCACCAAATCGTCTCGAATCACCTCGTTAATGCTTCATCGTTCGGTCAATTGCCTCAGAAGCTCGTTTATGCGCCATCATGCATTCATCCCAAATGATGATTTTGCATTCTCGCATCAATATCGCTGTCGCCGAATTCTTGGTCATTGTGCACGTTGGCTTGTCAACCGTAAGAAGATTCAGAAAATGCAGTTCGTCGAAAAAATATTCAAATTTTTCGCGTTTTTCCTGAATTTTCCACTAAGAATTTTCTATTTTTCCATTCGAAAAGCCGTTCTCAATTAATGAATTACTATACATTTTGCCAAATATAGATTGTGGAATTGCTGACCTAGTTCTCGTCTATCAATTGGAACAAGTAGTTATTCTCTTAGACATCCCCGTCGCACTTATTAAGTCGTACCATCCGCTGAAAATATATTCCAGTCTGCTCAATACCATGTACCTGATTCTTTATATGTCTCTTTTGTCAGTTTTGGCATATGAAAGTGCACAATATATAATCTGTCCCGGCATTGTTACCCAAGCATAGTATGCATCTGTTTTGTTTGGCCTTTTAAGTGCCAATACATTTTGGACTATTGTTCATCGGTTTAATGTGCACTAGCCCACCAAAACATTTCCAAAACCTTGTCAACGCTTTGTCAACCATTTTTCCTACCATTACCTCAATTTGTCATCACATACATTATTTCCATTAAGATGTCATCGATATCACCAAATTTTGACAGTTCGCCGCACTCCATACCAAAACGATAGTATCCACATCATCCAATTGACACTCGAACTCTTCGAAAACCCGTGTCACATTGACTGCCCCACCTTATAATGGGCTCTCTTATATAAGAAATCAAGATTAACGTCAGCTAATTGCCCCTAAGCTCTGACCACCAACGGAACTCGTCCATCAATCCGTCAAACAGCCGAAATGTAATTTCTTAATCTCAGTCCACCCAGCTCTGCTAAACCTTCTCTTGTTACGTTCTTGTTGGTCGAGCGTTTTTGTTTTTTGTTTGCCTGTCACATATGTATCAACAAATAGAAATCACCAAACCGCAAAATAAATTCATAACGTCCATCGTTCATCCGTCACCATCTCCCTCGAGGCGTCCAAGCCACCATCACCAACACCACAAAAACCACCACTACCAAAATATTACCCGTCGTTGCCTCAGGTCGCGTTTGGCTTTGGTTCCCGGATCGGATCGAAATGTCATCAATCACGTTTGACGACCGACGAGGCCGAGATAGCGAAATGGTAATAACGAGGGGTGTCGGGTCGGTGTCGGTGTGTTCGTGTGTTGGTGTTCAGCCACCCGCAAGAAATGTCAACTGATAACTTTTGTGTTGTTTTTTGTTTTGTTCGATTCCTGCCTCCTCCACCTCCAGGCAGAGACAAAGGCCATTTCGGGATTAGATTTTGATTTTGTTGACTCTGGTGTGCGCTCTGTATTCTCAGTATTGCATTCGACTGTCAGAAATTCAATTGGGAAATGGTTAAACGCTGAACGCTGGTGGAAAGCAATTTCCTTTTCTCATTTCTTGAAATGTCAAAGGAATTAATATTTTCGTGTCCCTCCCATAGGGACCTGAGTGAGGGAGGGCGGCTGGTGTACGCTGCAGGGCTTTGCGAATAAATCCATATTTCTGACCATGGAGAAATGTGAATTCCGGCAGAGTGCGGTGGAGACAAATGGCCGCACCAATGTGAATGTCACGTCTGCCGAAAGATGATGGGCATGTCAAAGTCAAGTTCATAATTTTGTCAAAGTTGTTTGCGGTTGAGTGTATGTGTGTGCTTGTCGTGGTCTTCCTTGGGGGTGGTAATGGCTCATTTCCAAGTGACTGAAGTTAGACAATTTTCACTTTGGTCTCGCTCGTGTCGGGGGGCAGGAGATTGAGTCCATCGTCGTTAAGTGAGTGATAGAGCGAGAGGGCTATGGTATAAAGCTGTCAAATTCAAGAGAAACTCGTTGAAATGATAATGGCATTTGGCTTTGTACAGTTTTTGTTTGCTTTTGATTACATCGGGAAATTGTGAGTTTGCCAACTTGTTTTATATATTTTTATTTGTGTGCGTTTATATCGACAAAGATAAACGGGAAAGTTTTCCTTTCTTTTTTTTTTTGTATCTGGATCTGTTTATTGTTTGCAGTCAGACCCCTGTGAAGAGATATTAAATTCTTGTTTACCAGTCTTATTGACAGTTAATGGTTGGGATCAAATGGGATGATGTGGGTACATATACTCATGGTGGAGCTACATTTATTTGCACTTTATCTCTAAGCAGGTGGTGAGTTTGCTTTAAGCAAATGTCGGGAGTAGCCTAAGGTCTACTAATGTGGGAAACAAATTTTTCGTTGAATGACAGCTTTTGGGGGCGCAATTGTATAATGTAAATGCTATCTTGCATTTCCGCCATTGAACCATAATCTGGTGGGTGACCTTTCTTTCTTTCTTTCTTTCTTTCTTGGTTCCAAATCTTACGAGGAATTCTTTAAACAAAAAACTTTATACAGGGTGTCCCAGTTAAGCAGTATAATCCTTTAAGGGAAGATTCGTGAAGTTCCGCCGAACAGAAAATTGTATGGCAGAGGGGGTCAATTTTCACCATATAAGCATGTGACCTCTAATTTGGAGGTGTTACTACTTAAAACACTATAACTTCTAAACTATTAGAGATACAAAAATTGTTTTGTGCATTTTGGAAAGACAATTTAGAAGCGCATACAAGTCTTAAGCACTTCGGGTACTGCTATGTGCAGCTATAAAAAAGTTATGGCTCCTTAAACTCAACATTTTGAAAATTTGTTGTTACATTTTTTTTACTTAAAATGTTTTTTTCTCAAAATGTTTACTTAATAAATTTTTATTTTTTTTCTGAAATTTTTATCCTTGAGAAATTTTCTAAAAATTAATTAAATTAAAAAATGCAAGCAACTTTTTTACGTACGATCAACAGAAGTTGTTGTAAAAGCCATTTTTTTGTCAAAAAAAAAAAAAAAAAAACAGGTCCGAGGACTAGCTGTGCAATTGGAACTTTAGGTACACCCTTTCCTCAAGAACATTCTGTTTACTGACGAAGCGCAATTCACAAACAAAGTTATAAAGCTACAAACCTCCACAATTTCAACATTGGTCAGACCCCAATCCCTATTTAATACACACAACATCCTTTCAAAGGTAAGAATCTAGTTAAAGAGAAGTTGACAACCGTAGTGCATTTTATGATTGTTTACATAGTTGTGGCATTCTTTATGTTAGGTTAGGTTTACTGGTTGATAGAGAAGGGTGAACCATACTATACAACATTTAGGTCCTTGTGGATGACCTTTTATGGGGAATTAATCGTTGCTGTTGGGTTAGGTATAAATAAATAAATAAATAGGCGGCGCAACAGGCGGTAGACACCCTAGGCCTAGCTTCTCGCAACCATTCGTTTTGTGTGAGTTTCTATTTTTGCGACGAATGGAAGGGACCTACAATTTTATGCCGAGTCCGAACGGCTGAATTGAGAAGCTTTTTCAGGACAGTCATACTCTCGGATGTTTGTCAGACGTTCGCGAGAGGTGGCGCAGTAGAAAAAACCTTAAGATGTAATTTGTGTTTTTCCGGGGATCGAACCTGGGATCCCTCGCACAGTAGTCCAGCATACTAACCACTGCGCTACTGCGCCCACACATGGTTAGGTTAGGTTAGGTTAAAAAGGGGTATGAGAGAGATGTCCCATCGCGATCTCTGGGGGGAACCAATTGCAGTGACCTACAATGGAAAAACACCTAAGCACTTGCCCTTGATAAAGCCCCAATTTCCCTGCAAAAACCAAGTAGCCCCTTATAGTTGGTATTGTCTATCTCCTCTAGATGTTGGAAGAAGTACCTGCCCAGAAATTTCCTTCTACGGCGACATATTGCCTCACATTCACATAGTATATGTGTTATGTCCTCTTCGGCTTGCAGGTCATCGCAGAATCTACAATTGTCCGAGTCTGCCAGACCGAGCCTTTTGGCATGTTTTCTAAGAAGACAGTGCCCTGATAATATGGCGATCAGTGTCCTGAGCTGTTCCCTGCCCAGTTTGAGGATTTGCCTAGATCCCAAGTGCCTTAGATACTGCGTGACCGGTGAGGCCCTCCCATCTCCGGTCGGCTTCCTTAGTTATTTTATTCCTAAATCCTAATATCGCTTTTTATGATGCAAGGATGTGGTTTAATATCCACATCTCCTCCATCTAACATACCCCCGAATCTTCTCGCAAGCTCATCAGCTTGCTCATTTCCAGCTATACCGTAGTAATAAGTCCCCGGGAACTAAGTCCACTGAGGGACCAAGTTCCACCTAGTGGGAAATTAAACCACTTTCGTGAAGTGGACTTAGTTCCCAGTCTCAATTGGTTCTGACTGACTGATTTTCCCATTTGCTGAGAGTGCTGGAATCGAAACCCTCATATTTGGCCACCTTGCGCCTAGCGCCTCGCCTTTGCCTTCTGGTGCTCGCATTATGCTTCGCACCCTTGCTGTTTATATCGGAGGGAGCACCGGTCACATCGGACGAGCCAGCTGTTCCCGATTTTCCCCCCTTTAAAGCGTTACCCTGACTATCCTTGACGTCGGATCTAGCTTCATTGGTAGCGGAAGTTCCAGCTACCTCAGCCTTTTCCTCAGCCATTTTATTTCACTGTCCTTTTACGGTTTCGGATAAAGCCTCTTTGACAGCGTATGTTCCAGCTGTCTCAGCTTTTTCCTCTACCGCGTTACCCTTCACCTGTGAGAGTCCCAGCCTGCTCACAAGTGAAAACGCTAACGTTAGTGAGAGTGTCGTCAGACTCCCCACTATCGCTAGCCAACAACCCCCCTTCCTCCCATTCCAACGTGAGGAGGGAGATGCTTGAAGAAGAAGATAACTCTCCCTCACTCAACACCGACTCCCCCTTAGCATGAATTGCTTTTTGTTTTTTTGTTTTGTCCATTATTTGTTTTTGTTTTAGCCGGTTTTAACCCCGGTCGATTGCAACCAGAAGCACGGTTTGCTATACGCTCTCTCCACTTCTGGTATCAGGTACGATTTTTAGGGTTTTCTCCCACCCCAACTAATGGATCACGACATACGATTAAAGCGTAAGCATAAATCCTTGGCTGACACCAGCCAGACAAGCTGATTGGCCATTTTTAGAGGGGCGCCCACGGGAAGGAACAACAAGTTGAGGATTTTGTCCAAGTCCACAATCGTTGCTGTTAGAGATGGTTAGCTTCATGACACTCCTTCCTTTGATTACCCGAAGCCATCCTCAAAAACCTGTACCTAAACGTGTGGGCTTCCTTTACTTTTCCAATACCGTCATTGGTGTATGAACATGAACAAACATATTTGAAAATGATTATAAAGGAATTCGAAATAATTCGCAAGATGAGCACGCTTTCGTAAATTGAGAGCTATTATTTTGTGATGTGCTTTTTATCTGTACAGAGGGTCTTGCAAAAGAAACACAGTCTTTAGAACAGAGTTACAATTTTACTCCATAAACACTTATAACTATGACTTAAGACTACATTAACAATCGCTTAATCTCTATACTTATTCTAGACTGCAGACAGGACCACAAAATGTATGTAGGTACCGCCAAAATGTCTTCATAAATTTATTACAAGCAAGTAGACGGTGACATGGGAACTTTTATCGGTGCACGATTTCTCTATGGTATTGGATAATTGAAAAAGAGGATAATGATGGCCCTAAAAGTCTTAAATTTTCATATTGCGCAGCAGAGCCACGAATTTTGATTTATTTTTCGAATGTAAATAGACTGCACGAATCATCCTTTAAATCATGCTCTGCGAGTGCGGATAAAGTTTTCCACTCATTCTCTTCAGGATCATACTCTAGAACTGAGTTATGCATTACATTATAATCATCTAGTCCTCTGCAAGCTATAAGTCGATCATTCCAAGAAACACAACTCAAAGTATCTAGCGCTAGCTCCAAACCTGGGTTTATCACAGTCCATTTCTTTGTTGAAGGATCATACCGCTCAACCGTTTTAAATGAATACTGATCTCGAAGACCTCCCACTGCATACAAATATCCATCAACTCCAGCCAGTCCATAATCTTCTAATCTTTCCTTTTTATGTGGTATTTCAGTCCATTTATTTTCAGCGGGATTAAAGCATTCAATAGGAGAGGTGTCATCACCCACGGCGTACAATAATCCGCCGAGAACTGTTACCTTCACATCTTCGTGTGCTGAGTTCATAGAAGCCAATGGATGCCATTTGCAAGTGCGAAAATCATACCTTTCCACCGAACGTAAAAAACTGGTATCCGATTCTCCACCAACAACGTATAAATCACCATTCAGTTCAGCCATTCCTGGAAGTAGGCGTGCTTGACTCATTGGAGGTAATTTAGTCCATTTTTTTGTTTGGAGGTCCAGATACTCAACGACGTTTGTGCTACAATCACTTACCGAACCCCCAGCGATGATTAATTTCTTATCTACAACCATCGCCCTATAATCGCACCTCTTTGTTGGTGGAGGTGGTAAATCTTCGCAGGACCAAATGTTTGATTCTGGATCAAAAGTCTGGAATTTCAAATTGTCGGTAGATTTTCCACTCACAAAACCCAGTGTCCTATTTGCCTTTTTCCGTTGAGAGTGACGTTTCGACAATTTTGTCCGTGACAAGTGCGATTCCAGCCAACTGAATAGCAACTCGAGGCACTCATAAGTCTTGCTAATTGAATGTCGGTTGTCGATGATAAAGTCGGCCGTCAAAAACGAGAAACGCACATGCGACAATAGGTCGATCATTAATTTCTCCCGATGTCCTTTGTCGTATTTCACCCAGGACACCACACTGTGGAACACCGTTTCCTCCGAGTTCACGTACAGATCGTCACTCGAAATAAGTTCGCTCAATTGTTCCGCGGTGAGTTGCAGAAACTCGTCCTTTTTGCGCACCTCCTCAAAATGTTGTAACGCAAACTCCAAAGCCTTCTTATGGAGTTCAGCGGATTGTTGTTCCTTGGCCATTGACGCAATACTCAACCAGTTAGTGGCATCGATAGTTTCTCCAATAAATTCAGAGCAGGCAGCTTTCAGTGTGCTCATTTTCAAGACATCCGCTGCTGTTAATATACTGGCGACGTTTTCACAGCGAAGCTCAATTGTACCACTGTACATGAAGTCAACGACCAATTTGAGGGTTGCCCCATCGATACCCAATTCAATGACGTTCGATCTGGCTTCCTTCAACGTACTACATAGCATGCCCAGGAAATAGTCACTCGATGCGGACAGGACCGTACGATGAGCGTGCACCTTAATGCTGTCGGTCTTGGTTACCAAGGCAATGTCGAAAAACAGTTGATCCCGGTAAAAGGTCTGCAACTTTTTTGAGATATTAGTGGCATGTTGGTCACACACGAAGGTCTTGGACTTTGGCGGCATCGTACAAATTGCTAGATATGTAGTTGTGCAAAGAATATGGCTGTTTGATATGCTCCTCTTCAGTTTTGAAGTTGCGTTGCTTAGGTTTTTCAGGTTTTCTTTATTTCAAATGCTTTATAGACACCGCGTGTAAGAGAAGTTATATTAATGTAAATTAGTAATAAGTTAGTTTTAAGAGAAAATAAGCTTTCTCTCTCTTATGTATATACATAGAACGATATTTGGATTTGCTGTCAAACTAGATCAGCGAGGAGCTGAGTTGGAGTCGAGCCTCTGTAATAGAAAGACCATTAATAATATACTTGTCTGAATAACGAACCATAGTCTTTTATTGTACTCGTACATATATGTACGAGCAATCGTATCAACACGGATATAACATGGCGACGAGGATGGTGCATATTATGTGAAGCAAAGTGTGGATTTTTCCAAACTGGGAGTAAACTAATATGATACTTACTAAACGTAAAAGAAAAATGGAATAAGTTGAAAAAGAGAAATAAATGGGTGTTAGTAAGAAACAGAAGAAAATACTTCCTGAATCAAAATTACCACGTGGGAGACCACCTAAAACACGCATTATCACAAAAACGCAAAACATGGAATTCTTAAAAAAAGTTGAACCATTGACTGTGGATGGCAATATAGCAGAGCATTGGAAAAAATTCAAGCAACATTTTGAAATCTTCTTCATTGCGGCAGAACTCGACAAAAAACCTGACCCGGTCCAAGCAGCGGTTTTTCTCAATGCTGTTGGATCAGATGCAATCGAAATATTTAATACGTTTTTACTAACGGATGAGCAGCGGAAATCGTACAAAGAAGTGGTGAAGGCATTCGAGAATTTTTGTCAGCCAAAAATCAACGAAGCATATGCAAGTTTCAAGTTTCATAGCAGAAATCAATTGCCATCAGAACCATTCGACAACTTCCTAATGGAAATAAAAAAACTGATTAGGGAGTGCAACTTTGGAACACAGGAGTCGAGGATGCTACGGGATCGCATTATACTTGGTGTGGCAGATAAAAGCCTCCAAAAACGGCTATTGGAAAATGAGAATTTGGATGCTGATAAAGCCATCAGTATGAGTAGAACTGCGGAAGTATCTAAGCAGCAATCAATATCAATTCAAGGAAGGAGCACGGAGATGGGAGTAAATGTGGATGCAGTAGGTGAAAGTGGAGGACAAACAGACACAGGCGGGAATAATCGGAGGGTGGAGAGCATGAGTATAAGAAGGGATGGTCATAATTTTGCAAATAAAAATAATCATTTCACTAATTTTGTTCCAAATAATTTTAGACAAAGTGAGGTTAGAGACACGTGGAATATCCCGTGTAAATTTTGTGGTGGACGGCATCAGAAAGGAAAGTGTCCCGCTTGGAAAAAGAGATGCATGAATTGTGGCCAAGTTAATCATTTCGCGGCAGTGTGTTTTAAAAAGAAGGTACGTGATGTTAAAATTGCAGATAATCTTGAGTGTGTCTTTATTGATTCGGTAACTAATAGAAATCATTCAAAAGATGAGAGTGCATGGTTTAAGGAGATAAAGGTCAATAATACGGTTATTTTATATAAGTTGGATACGGGGGCAGAAATTAATATCGTTCCATTCACACATTTCAAGAAAATAGAGGGTGCTACTTTAAAAGAGACGAATGTTATATTAGAGGTATACGGAGGAATGAAATTAAAGCCAATAGGAGCTACAATATTAACATGCGAAGTTAACAACAAGAGTAGTCAACAGAACTTTATTGTGGTGGATAGAAAAACAGTTCCAATACTAGGGTTAAAGGCATGCGTTGAATTAGGATTAATTAAGAAAGTGGATGAAATAGGTTTAGATAGGGAACTCATTATTAAAAAGCATGCAAAAGCATTTGAAGGATTAGGAAAATTTAGAAAAGAGTGCAAAATAAAACTAAAAAGGGATGCAAAACCAGTAATTAGACCCGCCAGAAGAGTGCCCCTTGCATTGATGGAGCCTCTAAAAAAAGAATTGAAGAAATTGTGTGAACAAGATGTTATCGAGCCAGTTTGTGAGGCAGTAGAATGGATTTCAAATTTAGTAATAGTAGAGAAAAAAACGTACGATTCCGAGATAAATTGTAAACTGACAAATACCGGTGAGAATGCCTATTTTATGTATGTAGCGCGGTCTTGATTCTGGTTGCTGTTTTCACATAATATACAAGGCTAAGTATGGCACCGACACGCCCATATTTAGGTAGAAGAATAGTGGATAATTACTTTCCCGGAAATGTATGTATGTATAATTGACGAGTCTGAAAAGACCTGAGTAAAATGTAAGTTGTAAATAGAATGGTACAAGTGCAGGTATAGATCCTGCTCATGATTGAGCTACCTAGTTACCGAAAATAAAAAAAAAAAAAAAATTGAGACCCCATCCATAAAGGACTCTTATTTGTCTTTAAGAATGCCAAACCTCAGCTGCACATCAGCAAAATTTTGAAAAATGTTTACTCAGATGTTTAAGTACTTTTCGTAATCGACAAAAATTAATGTCCTTCTCCCGGAGCCTGACAGTCAATCATTTTTCCACTCATCAGGAAAGTAGTCTGTCTTACTTGTCAACTATATACTAGAACTATTAAAATGTTATAAATTTGGTTTAGTTGATTGCGTAGCTCTGTCAAATCGAGGTCTTTAATTTACAACCGATTTTGACAAGCAGTGGTTTTCTTAAGTCCCTTCACTTTATCAGATGATTAGTCCGCTATTAATACACCAACGCGAGGGTTACTACAGTCAGCTATTAATAAACTTTGAACCCCGACAGGTAACAATTCACTTCACAGACATACTAAAACTTTCTACCTAATCGACGTTGAAGGTTGACATGAGCCTTAGCAGCCCATTCGGCAAATGCGTAATAAAAGAACATGACAAAGAATTAAAAGCCAAATTTATACCTGAACGTACACATGCAGATTACTCACTGTCGCAATCATACGATACGTTCATACGTTCCCAATATATAAACTGAGAATCCTCACAGGTAGTTAGTTCGCAGTTAATCTCGGAATCCCACGTTGCCCATTGTTGAAAATTATTTCATAAAGGAAACCTGAAACGGCTGAGCAACACTAGATCTAAACTGAAGGAGAACACTTCAATAGCCGAGAATATGTAAGTTATCCTGGTAACTAGCCAAATATTTACTGATTCATATTGCGTTTCCAGAATTTCCATGATGCCGCCAAAGTCCAAGACCTTCGTGTGTGACCAACATGCAAGTAATATCTCAAAAAAGTTGCAGACCTTTTACCGGGATCAACTGTTTTTCGACATTGCCTTGGTAACCAAGACCGACAGCATTAAGGTGCACGCTCATCGTACGGTCCTGTCCTCATCGAGTGACTATTTCCTGGCCATGCTATGTAGTACGTTGAAGGAAGCCAGATCGAACGTCATTGAATTGGGTATCGATGGGGCAACTCTCAAATTGGTTGTCGACTTCATTTACAGTGGTACAGTTGAGCTTCGCTGTGAAAAAGTCGCCCGTATATTAACAGCAGCAGATGTCTTGAAAATGAGCACACTGAAAGCTGCCTGCTCTGATTTTATTGGAGAAACTATCGATGCCACTAACTGGCTGAGTATTGCGTCAATGGCCAAGGAACAACAATCCGCTGAACTCCAAAAGAAGGCATTGGAGTTTGCGCTACAGCACTTTGAGGATGTGTGCTAAAGGGACGAGTTTCTGCAACTCACCGAGGAACAATTGAGCGAACTTATTTCGATTGACGATCTGTACGTGAACTCGGAGGAAACCGTGTTCCACAGTCTTGGGGGAAATACGACAAAGGACATCGGGAGAAATTAATGATCGACCTATTGTCGCATGTGCGTTTCTCGTTTTTGACGGCCGACTTTATCATCACCAACAAGACTTATGAGTGTCTCGAGTTGCTATTCACTTGGCTGGAATCGCACTTGTCACCGAAAAAATTGATAAAACGCCAATCCGAACGGAAGAAGGAAAAGGGTGCGTTCACACTGAAAGTTTGAAGTTGTCAAGTCGCTTTAATGAAACACCCTTTACTATCCTATGATGTGATTCTAGTTAATGCATATGGGCAACATTACCTATACCATGGTAGGGACGATGTACGAGTACGAGTTTGTCTTAATCGCCCCAAGCCCACATCAAGAACCAATAAAGAATTGTCGACTTTGAAACTCTTGTTACTTAGTCCTGGTTTGCCATCGTACATTAGTTTCCTTACTAGCAGTAGCAGACCTAACAATCAGCCTTGAGGAACTCCCTAAGATATGCAGAACACTGACGGTCGCATCGCAGCCTCCAATCAATCGCTCAGCCCTTGCAACATATTTTATAAGGTAATCCTAACCTAACCTCCTTCTAGTCAATATTATGGAAGAAGAACAGCGACTTCGAAGTCGAAGAACAGTTGAGAAAGAGTCACATCAATTTGTGAGTAGTTTTATGGACCAACAAGGGGAAACCATGACATAAACTATGCATCGATAGTCCTTGACTATAAGCTTTAATTTGCACCACATTCTCTTATTTTGCAGCAAAATAAATTATTGCAAGAAATACAACTGTGATGTGACTCACTAATCGCATTAAGAGTTTCCCTATTTTCCGCATGAATTTCCATATCAACTCGCATGCAATAATATAATGAAAACTTTTTCCGAGTTGATATTATTCTGAATTTAATTGTTTATTGTTTTCCATTGGCTGGTGGTATATCGTCCTGCAACACAAAAGCACGAAGCATTGTAAATTTACCCGGCGGCGCGTTGCTAAATGTGAAGGCCTTTAAGTAAGCACCATCATTATGAACATCAATCTGGTTAATTGCATTTTTAATTGCATTAATGAGTTGCAGCAGTTGCAACATTGTACACGGACAGTGATACATACCTACCTAGCGTTATGTTGGCATACATTCAATTCATTTAAGGACTTGCACTCATTTAAAATGATTTTGAATCCGTCCTAATCCAATCATTTCCAATGCTTATACCAATTACCGATGAATGCCCGTGTCGTCGACGCAATTGTCTAATCCGGAGGGAGAATGAAATCCTTGCCGTTGATGTTGCATCCGGAACAGGATGAAACCAATAAAAGTCCACTTAAAGGATATCACCCTCAACAACAGAAGGAAAAGACAAAGAAACTAAAATGGAACACGAAAACAAGACGGCTATAGATAGGATAGCACTTCTGAGCGAAACAATTACCAATATAACAAACTCGATGTACAACTTCTCGCCGTTGCGTCCAGGAGAATCCTTTTGCCGGTGAGATTCGTTTGCCGAGCTACATCTTGATTGAGGTTAATCCTCAAGAATATCTATATAACAGTCTCCGACGAATCAGAGATACTCTTTGTGGATGTATATATCTAGCTGAATGCGACGCATTTGTCACACAGCAGAACAAGGATTCACTTTGGAACTTCATCTCTCTGTGGACTGTGTGATGATCCTTTCTGGTTGGCGGAAGAATGCAAAGCACTTTGACACAATGCCATTAGGTATCATATCTGCAGTTGTGCTATGCCGTCTAGTGGTGTATAATAAAATGCACATAACAATTGTTCGAAAGGACATTGTTTAGACATTTTAAGTGTCCACACCCCCCATTGTCGCTTTGCGGAAGTGAATATCAAACTGATGACTCTGCCACCACATCAGCAGCAGTATAGTGTAGCAGTATACCACAACGATCTATGTGCTTACGGACTGAATACGACAGAATACATGCATTTGGTGCCAAAACACACGTCCGAAAGGATTATCATGCAACACACACTCTTGGAAGTGACATGACCGCTTATGTTAACTCCTTGCCTTTACCCCAAAGGTAGGTGGGTGAGAGACAGAAATGCTTCATCGAGGAATCCAATTGTTTCAAGTGCAGGACAATTTGTTATCCTTAATGTTCATGAGGACAATTATTGGTGTCACTTGTAACCTGAATTTGCGAAACGTATGTGTTTGGTCAGCGGCTGCAGTGCCAGCGCTACGTTTGAGATGTGGCAATGAGAAATGCTTTCTCGACCGGCAAATTAAGAGGATTTATGGGCGAAGTGAGTAGGAGTTCTTGATGGGTTTAGCTTCCAGCAGATAATGCACCGGTGATGTGTGTTTCAAGCTACGGCCTTCATATAGCAGCATTATAAACTGATAGGCTGATTGTGGACAGATTACAGGTTATAGTTGCGGGCTTACATTGACTTGAAGATTTGGTTAAATTGTTACGTATGTGAGTCCTTAGAGAGATTCATTTCGGCTCATCGCAACTATAATATTGGGAATAACTCGTCGCATTGCCATGTATCTTTCGTATGTGATGTGATGACCAATTGTGCATGACTTCTATGTCGCTTACAGTTCGGCGTAAATAAATAAGACCTATACCGATCTCTGGCAATGAGAGGGACTACGAAGCACCACAAATGATGGACTGTTGGGCTGCCGCTACATTTGAATTCCTTAAATCATTATGGAATCAGTGATCAGGCAGTTGGCAGCAACAATATTCAGACAAAAAATGGTATGGGCACAACAAGTAAATGCAGGACCCTAGGCCTAGGTTCTTAAAACCGTTCGTTTTAGGGAGTTTTATTTTTGAGATAAATGGATGAGACCTATACAATTTTATGCTAAATCCGAACGGCTGCATTGAGAACTGTCTTAGGGCCTTTGTACTTTCAGATGTTTGTCAGACGATGTGATTTGTGTTTGACGGGCGTTATAAATTGCAACCGCTAGCTCAGTATATATTTCGCTGAGCCAATGCGTCCTCGAAGATGCAGCGCAAGGGGAGGGACAACGGAATGCAATGGCGATGTATAGACACATAAGCGAAAGCGACCCATCACGACATACCGCTAAAGTTTGTCCCGCGAGTGTTTGTATCCGTAGTATCTCTTGCAGCATCTCAGTACAAAACATATTCAAATTTTCTTGAAATTTAAGACCCTTGATTGACCACCTGCTAAGGCATGTTCAACTTCTTTGACTAGCCATCAATTGGGTACCATAAATTCAGAAAGTAGCTAATCGTAAAGGGTGTTTTTTTTTAGAGGTATACAAATTCAATATGAAATAAAACACTTGAAACTAATGTAAATGTCTATGATATTAGCTTTGGCTCCACAAAAATTAGGCCCCAATGAAAAATTGCCAAAAACTAAAATTAAAAAAAGGCCCCAAAAATTTATATAGTAAGCAACAACAACTTTTTGTAGTAGGATTGGGGTGATTTTTAATTTTTTTTTGGCCCTTCTTTCATTCATAATTTGGGGCAATTTTTCATTTTTTTTTTTGTGTAATTATGCGTCAATTTAAAATCGATTCTAAATATTAAGGCCTTTATAAGAAATATCACAAAAAAAAAAAAATTAAAAATTGCCCCAAAAGAATGAAAAATGGCCCCAAAGTCAATGAAAACGCGAAAAATATGTTAAAATTGATTCTAAATATTGGGATCTTCTTAAGAAATATCACCCCAAAAGATTGATATATCACCCGAAACATAATGACCCTTAGTAATATAAACGAATTTAAACTCGAGTTTTACGTAAACTCGAATTTAATACGAAATCCGTAGTAATAAACGATCGATCTACTTCTAAAATCGACAAATACTTAGTTGTGGTCGAAGTCGTATCTAAGTAGAATTATTTAAAAGTGACAGTTAAACATTTCAAAATGAGTTTCGAACGAATTTTACAAGATTTGGATATTATTATGATACGGAAAATAATAGAACACGAAAAATATATAAAACACGATTCAATGCACTATATTACAAGTGATGTAGAATTTAAGAAATACTATAGGTAAGTTCAAAAGTTTGGAAGCATACACTTTATAAAAATAAGTCTGTCTATAAGATTTGACAAGGAAACCGTACGTTGGATAACGTATTTAATTGAAGACGACATTAAACCCACCAGTAACAAAGGATCACCCGTTCCACCTCTTATTATGGTCTTGCTTACTTTGCGACACCTTGCAAAAGGAACCTATCAACTCGATTCAGGTACCTTTGGTTTAACTGGTGATATATTATATTGCAGAATACCCGCTTCACAGCTGATATTCACGGAGTAAGTCAAACAAGTAAAAGTGTTATCATCGGCCTGGCCGATGCTTTGATACCCTCCACTGTATGTACTGTACAGGTACAGGCCTGTGTCTAATATTGTTTTTGTATGGGAGGTACCAGAACTACTTGACCGACATAGACAATTTTTAATACCAACCTGACAACCGTAAAAAGAAGTCCTCCCAAAAAATTGTATTCATTTAAGTCGGTTCGTTTGGACGCTATGGTGTTTTCAACAGCTAGAGAGATAAATTGGTCGAATATTGACTTTGTATGGAAAGTAACGGAACTACTTTACCGACATGGACCATTTTTATTACAAACCTGACAACCGTAAAATTAAAATCTCTCACAAATCGCTAAATCGATTCAGAATGTGATCCTGATTCAGAATATATATACTTTATAGGGTCTCCGGTGACTCCTTCTTGGCGTTACAAATGTAATGACAAAGTGAATATACCTTCCTGTGGAGGGTATAAAAACAGTCATCACGGTGATCCGCAAAGTCAATGCACTGGCTGGAAAACTCCCAAAATTTATTAATTTCCCGGAAACAAATTAGGGCATCAGGGAAGTTAAAAGAGGATTTATGCAAAAATTTGGGTTTCCTCAATGCATGGGTGCTATAGACTGCACTCAGATTAAGATAAAAAATCCGGGCGGGGAATTGGGAGCACGTCACCGGTGTCGGAAGGGATTTTACTCGCTAAATGTTCAAGTTTTAGTTGATTCCAATGGAAAAATATTGGATATTGTTGCACGTTGGACAGGAAGTGCACATGATTCACGAATTTATAATTCGTCAAGCATTAAAAGAAGACTTGAGGAGATGAATCGCATGGGAGGAATCATACTCGGCGATGGCGGATATAAACAAGGCAGAATAATGATGACTCCGTTTAGACTAGGGACCAACTTAACTGCATCTGAACAATCTTACCAACGACATCATATTGTGGCAAGGGGAGTAGTTGAAAGAACTTTTGGACAGATTAAAAACTGCTTTAGATACTGCTTTAATGGATTCCAATGCAATTTACAGTAAATAATTCAATAGCTGTGTTTCAATGTATTAAATCCACTTATGATGCTATATTTTTATTTCCCTAGATCTTGAGGACGACAATGTTCTGCATTAAACCTGCCGGAAGAAAATCACAGAGGAGGAAGACAATTTAGAGCAAGTTTTATCGCCACACATTTCTCCAACAATAACTGAACAAAATATGCAATGTTACTAATAAATATTATATTTTAAAATTATCAGACTTTTTAAGTTACATTTTCACAATTCACTTCATATCACTTATTCAAGAATGCTTATATTAATTTTTTTTTTCATTCTTAATCTGCAAACTGATCAGCTCCATTTGTTTTAAATTGATTTGTTTTTGCATTTCGAACAACTCCTTTTGCTGTGCCATTTCCATTTCGATTTGCTCAAACCTTTTCTGCAAAACATCTTGTCCAGTTTTTGCTACACTTTTCTTCGATGCTGTTGATGTTGTCGGTTTCGTATTTGGCGTCAAATCAGCTGGCGGAATTTGCTGTTCTTTAAAATGAGCATCGCTGTCGAAAACTGCAATGTCATCCTCAAAATCTTGTGGCAACAATTCTTCAATGGCATATAGTCGAGGCAATCTGGTTCCCTAGGCTCGACTCCGCCACCAGTTGCATGCGTTTCCCTTTGATAACTGGATATATTGTGCCTTTAATTTCGGAATTGGCAAATTGACACCAATACTAGTTATTTCTTGGGCAATTATTTTCCACGAATTTTTTTTTTTTTTGTTATCGTTGTGGTGTTGTTGCTTTTGGAATCCACGATGTCCACATACGGAGAGATTATATCTTTGAGAAATTCTTTTTCCTCAATCGTCCAATTACGCTCCCTTTCACGTTTTTAAATTATGTAGGTATGTATAAAATAGAAAATAGGTAAAATAAATTAATGAAAATGGAATTTATTAATGAACTTACCACATTCGAATTTGCCATTTCAAATGAAAAATCAAATTTGCAGTTTGTTGTTCTGTCAAAATCAGATGTGCTAGCTCACAATAGCGAATGGGTAAATTTGAGTCACAATGATTACGTTAAATTCGACTTTTGTTAAAACTAATTTATTACTACGAAAACCTAGCTACACCTAACAAAATTCGACTTTAGGAATTTCTATTACTAAGGGCTAATGAAAATAAATGTTCAATATTCGCGCCAAAAAAAGTTAAAAGTTATTTCAAAAACTGAGCTGGCTTTTCTATAGCATAAATTAAAAGCTATTTCCAAATCTGAACAGGTTTTAGGCTTTAACAAATTTAAGAAAATACAAGTTAAGAATTCGCGCGCACTTTCGTCAATAAATTGATAGATGTATAGTGTATACTCTCAAATTCAATTGTCAGTAAGTTATTTACTCCTTGAAACCTGTAACGTGCTGGCCTTGTAACAACGGTATAATTCTCGTTTCTTCTAGTCGATTTTTGTTTTGATACCAAAATAAGAAAATGAAAAATGCCCCAAATGATCTTCAAACAATTTCCATTAAATGAAAAATCACCCTAATAAAATGCAAAAAGGCCCCCAAAAAAATTAAAAAAGCCCCAAAACAATGAAAATTTCATAATAATTTTTGTTGTTGTTTGACAATTATTATTTTTGGGGCAATTTTTCATTTGTTTGGGGCAATTTTTCATAAATGGAATGGGGCCATTTTTTCTTATGAAATATTGCCCCAATTTTTGGGGCCTAATTTCATGGAGCCATTAGCTTTACTTAATAGATAATTTTATGTCATTACTGTTTAAAAATGATCTCTGGCATATGCGCGCAACGGCTAGTGCGAATGAAGCGCAATCCTGAAGTAAAATTTTCGAAAACTTTATTGAGCAACTGGGGCCGTATATCAGCAATAACACTTGGAATGTTGACTTCTAAATCGTCAAACGTCTCTGATTTATTGCCATAGACTAGCGACTTAACATAGCAAAGTAATCTAAAGGTCTCTAAACACAGGATCGTGGAGGCCAGTTCCCAGGTCCATTACACACCGTGTGGCATGTTGCGCCATCTTGTTGAAACCAAAGCTCTGTCACGTCAATGCCATTCAACTGAGGAACGAATAAGTCAGAAATCATGTTTCTATAGCGCTCTCCATTCATGGTAACATTATTCTGGCCAGCATCAATATGGGCCGATGATTCCTCCAGTCCTAAAAGCACATTAAACAGTGAGATTTATTGGATGTAAAGGCGGCTCGACAAAGGCTTTCGGGTTCTCACCACTCGAAATTCGGCAATTTTACTTTTTTACATATCCATTTAAACAAAAATTGTTTGCGTTGAAAATGAGGATCAACCTACGACGCGCATAATGGTCATGCGGTTTCAACTCTTGCTGGATCTTATAACCTTTTAAGCCAAGAACTTGCCGTAAAATCTTCCACAAGATGGGCATAGCTTCAATTGCTGTGCACGATGGGAAATCGACTCATTCAGATTCTACTCAACGCACCGCGCTCCACAACGGCAATAACTTCTTCTGTTCGCACTGTTTGTCATCTTTGGGCCTTTGGGGATGCGTATTATCCATTAGAGTGTACGTGGTGCGAAAACGATTCATCGTGTTCCAAATAATTTGCTCAGATGGACGATTATGTCGACCGTAAAATGGACGTAGCGCACGATAAGTTTGGCGAACCGAATCATGGTTTTCAAAATAAATTTGCACAATTTACACTCGTTGTTCTGGCGTTAATCTATTCATCGGCAAATCTTACTGACCACAAATCAATTTTCAACTGTCAAATTGACAATCTGTAGAAACAGTGTGGCCAGTTTAAAAACAAAACCTCTAAAAAAGCATCCTTTATAACATCTAAACTTAGAGAACATTCCAATCCAAGAAAGCCTTTAAACATTTACAGGGCTCTTTGGCACATATAACTAATTATTTCGTAGGTACTCTGTATACCTCTAATTACCTTCTACTTAATTCACTTAATTCATTTAATTACCTACTCACTTGCTCATAATATATATCAGCCCCCGATGTGAGGGAAGGCAGCCTGCTTTCATTAATGTCACTCGCATTCCATGTGTAACAACAGCGATGTCGTAGTTCATTCTTGCCATTGATGTCTGGGCTAGAGCAGGATTCCCTCTAGCGCACTATCTGATGCACTGCACACCGTATATATAGCACGGCATTCATTAAAAACGAATCAAACTGCAAATTGAGTATACACATACACACCGCCATCCGCACATAAAGCCGTAACCCGCAAACAAGTTTCAATTATCTATCCTATCCCTGGGTGCTGCAGCAGACCTTCTGTCTTCTTTAGTTATCGCCCACTCCCACATATCCTTACCCGTCATTTGACTTGAAAATTATACAAAACTTAGCACTTCCACCCAATTTGCATTCACGAACAACACCACCAGCGCACATATCAGTATAGTATACCACCGTCAACAACCTCTCCCTATACTGGTGCAAAAACTTGTAACAAGCTCCATGACAACAAACATCGGTGCATTGGCGCATTCCTTGCTCTTGTTTCCTGCCACACGAAGAAGACACAAAAAGACGCGAATTAACGCGCTAAAATCTACAATGGAATGCAGCTGCAGTCAGGATCTGCACATCATTCGGCTGCCACAAAACCAAATCGGATGCGATGCTGGTATTATCCTTGCATGTCACACACATGGAGA
The DNA here is from genome assembly GCA_955612985.1 of Cheilosia scutellata. NCBI lineage: Eukaryota > Metazoa > Arthropoda > Insecta > Diptera > Syrphidae > Cheilosia > Cheilosia scutellata. The sequence continues at coordinate 118,864,767 of OY015312.1, forward strand.
GGATGGATTTTGCAAATGGATACAATGTTCCGCTTCCGAAAATTTTGTAAGACATTCAAAGAAGGCGCTTCTTATCATGGAGATTATAGTTGCAAAAGCTGATGTATATTTTGTTGTGGAAAGGAAAGAATATCCTTAAAAAAATATGAGTTCTCATGCTTATGGGCATTTTTCTATCACTAATGTTAGAAAAGAACAGACCAATTTTGAATCCGGATGTCCATTGATGTAGGGTAGACGTAGAGTACACCTCATTTCAAAATTCAAATGAATTCAAAACATATGAAATCTGAACTTAGGATGGATAATGAATCAAAAAATCATTGAAAAATGACATCCATGCAATAATCTCTATCATCATCCATCCCTATTAAAATGACACATATTGTCATTACTACGGCCTTCCTTAAAGGTGTTTTTCAAGATTTCAACCAACCACCTTCGAGAAATGAAAATATATGTTTCTTGTGTGTTGTTCTGTTCCATTCTGTTATTAATTCGAAAGAGAAACAACAACAAAAGAGAATAACTATGTCAATCACGACATAAATGACACTGTAGAAAATCGTGCTGAGTCTTATGCTTGGGTCGTGTTCAATCTGTGACATGCCGTCAAAAAAGTCGACCATTTATTGCCAAGGAAATCACACAGTCATGCAAATCAGTCATTTGGTCGTGTCATTCAAGTCGTGGCAAACGTGATACGCCCCATGACACGCCGCATAATAGGCAATCATATGAAGAATGACCTTACTTATGTACTTACTTAGGTGTCGCTACAGTCTGGGGTGGACCTGGGCCTCAACCAATAGGCCTCTCCAGTTAGTACAATCTTTGGGTAACCGCCTCCAGATGCGCGGACGCAATAGTGACATCAGCATGTCACGGATTGACACGATTCGTGATATGTGTAATCGTGGCTTTTGAAAAATTAAAGTTTGTTTCTACAGATGAGCAGAAAATATAAAATAATAACTGGTTTCCGAGAGCTTTTTGATGTTTTCAAAATATGTAATGTAATGTAAGTCATAAACCATTTTTTGTAAAGCCACAGCAACATTGACAGGGCCACACCGCAGACCTGCGAAACATAGTTGCAAATTACTTTACCGATAGAAAGTTAAGGTATGTACCAGACTGACAAAGGAATTAAGTACTACAACGTTACCGCGGGAGTACCACAAGGCTCTGTTCTTGGACCTCTCCTAAGGGACATAATGTATGACGGAGTCCTGCGACTAATGCTGCCTCAAGGAGTTAAGGTGATAGGTTTTGCTGACGATATTGCCGTAGTAACGGTGGTCAAACACATCTACGAGATAGAGTCTGCTACAGATGAAGCAGTTGCCAGTATCAAAAAATGGCTGGAGTCCGCCGGCTTAGAACTAGCTGACCACAAAACCGAGGCTGTCTTGATAACCAGCCGAAAGTTTGTGGAGTTTGCAAATTTCCGTGTTGGGAATCATACCATTAGGTCTAAGGAGTACATTGGAGTAATGCTCGAAAACAGGCTAAACTTTAAAACGCACATCCAGTACGCCGGCAGGAAGGCATCACAGATACAAGCAGCTCTTTACCGAATGCTGCCAGCTCAATACTTCTATACGCTGCACCGGTCTGGGCGGGGGCTCTAAAAACAAACGATACAAGGAGAAAGCTCTTTGAATGGAATGATCTCCATCGACATTCTTGCCAGCAAGATGCAAAGGCAAACCTTAGGCAAACAGCCAACCGGCAAGAGGTCCTTAATAGAAGGGTCAAAGTAGAAGAGGGGGAAACATCGATGGCACTTTGGCAAGCCAGGTGGGTGCGGGATAACACGGCAAAAGGCAGATTGACCCACAATCTGATCCCCACCATCGAGGTCTGGACAAAAAGATCAAACGGGGACTGCAACTATACCACCTTACGCAGATTTGATCACTATAGCTCGCCTTTCTGTCCCGAATGCCCAGGTGAAGAAGAAGATACGGAGCACGCATTGTTCCATTGTAGGCGCTTTGCAGGGGGTAGAGCAAACTTACCAAACCCCCAAAGTCTAATAAGCCACATGTTAAGGTCAGAAGATGACTGGCTGGGGGAATGATCCTTTATAACGAGTGTACACGAAGAGGTAAGGAGACTTGAAAGACTTAGAAGAGCCGAAATAGCGGACCAAAGGATTTAGTAATGAGTTGCTAACCAGCCCCGCGAAGTAATACCTAACGGGAGTCCTGCGGGGAGAGTGATTGAAGGAAATATGGTGTGGATTGGTAAGTCAGGCGCACTCCTGGCATCGATTATTCGGGTTTGCGAATCGTGCATGTTGGTAGCACGGGCTACCGCATCTTTAGAAGATTACCACATCCATTGGCGCAACCAAAAAAACGCTGCTATACTTACTTACTTAGACGGCGGTACTGTCCGGGTGGACCTCAACCAACACGTTTCTCCAGCTAGCCCAATAGTTGGTTTCCAAGTTGCTTGAGGTCCGCTTAAACTTGTCCGCACCACCAAAAGCGAGCTCTTCCTCTACTGCATTGTCCCTCTGGGTTGGAATCGAAAACTCTTTGGACCAGAGCGTTAATGTCCATATTCGTTCTACATGTCCTAGCCATCTTAGTCGAGTAATACGTACTTCTCTGACCAGGTCGAAGTCGCTAAACAGCTCGTAAAGTTCGCTGTTAAATCTCCTCCTTCAAACCTCGTCAACGCAAATGGGCCGAAAAATCACTCGAAGGATTTTGCATTTGAAACGACCAAGAAGATTTTCATCCGCCTTTGATAACGTCCATACTTCTGCGCCATAAAGCAGGACTGGTATGATGAGGGTCGTATGTAGATCTCTCAGTTTCTTAGGTGTCAGTTGCCTTCTTAAGGCAAAGACCACAGCTATATGGGTAATAATTATTGACAAGGCAAACGCACACATACCGTCATAACAACTCCTTGGAGATGGACTAGAACCATCAAGCACGATGAAAATATAGAAAATTAAGCTCTCGCCATCAAACAGATGAACGCGGTTTTTGGTGAGATCATGCATGAATACATCATCCCCCCACACACACACATCACACGTTTGGATAGGCAGGTGGTATGAATGTGACTTTAATATTCACATCCCGCTTCCCCGCCACCAAATTCTATTTATACCGTCAAAGTGAATATTAACTTTTCCAGTTGACAGGATATCTTTTACTTGTGTATCCTTTTGGGAAATTTCGATTTTCTTCTCACTCCAGCTCACATCATTTCATCTTGAAAGCAAGTGCACGCTCACTTTTCAATAAAACTTATGAATAAATCCCTGACTATGCGCAGTCCTTGTGCGTGCGTTTGTGTTAGTGTGTAAACCAGTGATGCATTTGTTACGCTTACAGAAAAAAAAATCGTTTCTTTATTTTCCAGCGAAAGGATATGCATCCTAAATATGAGTAAATAACTACGAACCACTCATACATAATCCTGCTCTGGGTCGGGCACGTATGATCTTCCTTTCGTACTCGTTGTGAAACAAAAGGCTCAAACCCGATGGCAGAAGAGAGAAAAAAACTGGAGATTTGCTACAAGAAACATGATTCGCATGAATTAATTTCTACGTTCAACATCATGTTTCATCACTTCAGTCAGTCTTGGGAGCAGTGTATACCCCCCAACCTCCGTTCACGTCACTTTCTTAGCCTACGTGCGAGTGTCAGAAGTAGAATGAACTGGATGTGCTTCCATCTGTGCGGTTGCGGTGCTGAAATGAGCCCACTATTCCTGACGCTACAACACTGTATCAAATGTGATGTAGGAACGTGCGGGCTCAAAGGCGCACATACACAGAGCTATGGATATCCGCCAAAGGATGTTGCAAAAGGATGTGAATCCAGAATTGTGTAGAAATCTTTTCTGTAGCCGAAGAATATGCAATGAACTAACTCGTTTATGTGCGTGTGTGCATGAGCCAGTGTCGATGGATGAAAGTTACTTATATATGTTGTTACGTGCGTCAGTGCGGTGTTGATGAAAGTATGTTAATTAGCTTTGCAAGATGATGGAAAGATGATGACCTGTAAGAGATGGAGAACTTAATTATTCCATAAAAAGAATCATTTATGTGGTAAGAGCAACTTCAGACAGCTTTGAATTTTTCGCCTCTTTTAGTGTGGTGCTTTGAGTCTGAAAAGGACTAAATTTGTATTATGAAGGCAGACCCTAAAGGAGGCCTTATAAACGTAAAGTGAATAGGATAGGTGGCTTCCACCTGTTGGTAAATGTATTGCAGAAAAATTCAATACAACAAGGGGTTGCTTTCCTACATATCTTTATATCCATATATAATTCTTCTGTACGTGTTTGTAACCGAACTCCTCCTAAACGGCTGGACCGATTTTAATGAAATATTGTGTGTGTGTTTGAATGGGTCTAAGGATGGTTTAGTTTCACAATTGGACCCGGTAGATGGCGCTGCAATGCGATTCCACAAAAGTTCAAATAGTAACCACTCAACAATAAAAAAAAAATTAAAAAGAAAGAATAAGCTCATGAATAAATTTTGAAATAATATACACTCAACAAAAAAAAATCATTTTTGACTCCAATGCCTATTTTCAAATAGTATTTTAATGCTTTGTTGCAGGCCCATCTTATTTCAAATACCTACTCAACTACTCCATTGGGCCCCTCCCTCTCTCAAACTTTTGAACCTACTGTAATTGAAAATAAATTACAACAACTTAGTGATGAATATTCACCTGGCCCTTGTTCTCTCCTATCCCCTTTCGCACCTCTTTCAGCTCTCGCTTTCCCAAGGCGACTTTCCTCAGATATGGAAGTCCTCCTTCGTAAAACCGATTCATAAAAAGGGATCAAAGAGCGAAGTGACTAATTATCTCCCGATAGCCAAAGTCAAGTCTTTAAATTTCCCCAAACCAACATGCCTTTCTTAAAGGTAGATCAACTACCACTGACCTCGTTGAATTCGTGTCCTCTATCGGCCATAGAAAGTGGTAAAGAAGTTGATGTTATTGCAACCGATTTCAGTAAAGCTTTTGATAAGATATCGCATAAATTAATTCTTTTTAAATTGTCTGCCCTCGGCTACGAAGCAATACTGCTGAAATGGTTCGTATCATCTTATTTGGAAAGACTTTTTTTAGTGTTCGCTTCAGGTCCATCCTATCCGCCCCTTTCCTGGCAACCTCTGGTGTACCACAAGGCAGTCGCCTAGGTCCCCTTCTCTTTACCTTAACCACTCCTCTAGCTCTCTCTATGCCAACGATACCAACATTTTTCAAACACATATCTTCATCGCAAGACCCCTGTTTTTGCAATAAGATCTAGAACTAGATAGTTTTTCTATCTGGTGTCTCAAAAACTGCCTAAAGCTCAATATTCCTAAATGTCAATCTATCATCTTTATCACGTAGGCACAACAAATCCCCTCCCCGTCTATACCGTCTTCGTAACCTTGGCATATTGTACGACCACGAGCTTAATTTCCGCTCGCATATCGAAGAGATAATACCTAAAGCCAATTCATCCCTTGGATTGGATTCATTATCCCTTTCTCTCTCAAACTATTGACCATACTCTCATCGAAAATAAGTTACAAAAGCTAAACGATGAATTCTCACCCGGCCCAGATGGTCTCCCCGCAATTTTTCTTAAGAAGTGTTCTTCCAATCTGTCGGTCCCTCTTTCTTACCTCTTTCGTCTATCTCTTTCCCAAGGAGTATTTCCCCAGATTTGGAAGACCGCTTTCATAACCCCTATTCACAAAAAAGGATTAAAAAGTGAAGTCACTAATTTTCGTCCTATTGCCAAACTCTCACATATACCCAAAATCTTCGAAAGTATAATATACGAAGCCTGCAGCTTTCGATGCAAGTCTCTTATTTCCCCTAACCAACACGAATTTCTGAAAGGTAGATCAACCATAGTGGGCGCAGTAGCGCAGTGGTTAGTGTGCTGGACTGCTGTGCGAGGGATCCCAAGTTCGATCCCCGGAAAAACACAAATTACATCTTAGTGTTTTTTTCTACTGCGCCACCTCTCGCGAACGTCTGACAAACATCCGAGAGTATAACTGTCCTGAAAAAGCTTCTCAATTCAGCCGTTCGGAATCGGCGTAAAATTGTAGGTCCCTTCCATTCGTCCCAAAAATAGAAACTCACACAAACGAATGGTTGCGAGAAGCTAGGCCTAGGGTGTCTACCGCCTGTTGCGCCACCTATTTATTTTTTTTTTTTTTAGATCAACCACTACAAATCTCGTCGAATTCCTGTCAGTCTTAGAGAACGGCAACGAAGTCCCGTTGGGCCCTTCTCTTTATCCTTATACTATAAACGATCTTGAAAATGGCATGTGCCTTAAAAATTGCTTAGAGCTTAACATTCCCAAATGCCAAACTATTACCCTTTCGCGCAAGCGCCACAAATCCCCTTCCCGGCTCTACATTCTCCATGGTCAACCAATCTCTCCCGTTCAATCTCTCCGTGACCTGGGCATATTGTACGACAGGGAGTTAAATTTTCGTTTACTCATACTGATGAAATTATTCGTAAAGCCAACTCATCACTCGGTTTTGTTAAGCGTTGGTCTAAAGAATTCTGCAACCCCTACGTGACTAAATCACTCTACACCACTTTTGTTCGCCCCCTCCTTGAATACGCCAGTCAAGCGTGGTCTCCCTTTCATCGAATTCATGTGCTCAGAATCGAGAACATCCAACGTCGTTTCCTTCGATTTGTTCTTCGAGGTCTGCCTTGGAATGATCCTTTTACGTTGCCTCCATACTCAGATCGCCTAAATCTCATTAACATGAACTCCCTTGAGGAACGTAGGGACGCCGCAGACATTCTTTTCATTCATCGTCTTCTTTCAGGTTCCGTCGATTGCGCCCCTCTTAACTCTATTTTCTTTAACACAAACCCCTGTAATTTACGCTGCCCTCATCTCTTTTACCTTCCAACCCACCGAACCTCATATGGCTCCAACGAACCAATCTTCCGTATGCTGCGGAAGGTTAACTCAAACAGTTCCGTTTTCGATTTCAACCGCAGCTCTGCCCGCCTTAAAATCGATCTGTTTCACCATTCCCCTTATCCTTAAGGTTTAGTTTAAGCCTTTTTATGTATTAGTTTTAAGTTTTAGTTTTTAAGTTATTTATCAGATGATAGTTTTAGCTTGTAACAAGCCAAGGGGGCTATATTTGCCCTCACCAAAATCAAAACCAAACTGCTATATTTTGAGAAAATATAGCTGTAACCCGACTTTATCTGCATATTCTTAGGCTAAGAAACATCCTGCAATATATACATATCCACTCAGAAAATTATCCACCTCAGCCTATCCGCAGTAATTATTATTTGTCGACCCACAAAATATTGCACACATTTTAATCACGACAATTGCCACCCACATTCTCGTTATTTCCATGAACTCCAACATGGCCTCACATAGCGGAAACACATTCACACTTTAATTACAGCAAAAAGTTGCACAATTTGTGGGTCTTGCACCTGCTACACTGCACTTCATCAAGTTTAATTTTCTTTCCCTTGCCGGTGCTTCGCCAGAGTCGCTGAATATCTTCCAAAAATTGACTGCAAGTTGCGTCCGTAAAAATGGGGAAAACAATGTAAAAAGTCAATCCACCAGCACCGCGCGATAAACAAAGAATCCATAACTATACTCATCCTCATCCCCTATACATCCACCCTCAGTATGGCTATAGGTGCCACGCAAGGAACTTAACAAAACTTTTGTTGCCATTTTCTTTGTGTTCGCTTTGCATGGTTATTGCGCTTAAATGAGCTTAATAAAGTGTTGTTGTGTTCTGTTTTACTTTTATGGTGTGACTCCTTTGCCAGGAACTAAAACAGCGCGTGGTCCAACCCCTTTTGCGAGTGCTCCAAATCGTTGATGGTTGTCCGCAGCTTTTCATTATTGCACTCATACCCTCGATTTTAAGGCTCACCGCATTTTTCTCCTTGAACAGTCAAGGATAATGAATGCTAAAGATTCAAAAGGATGTTTTTATGTACTAAAACTTATCCTTCTTCTTCTTAGCGCTTGCCGTTGGTAGGTATTCTTGTTCCTTGGGGTTGGGGTGTGAGTAGAATGGTCGTCGAAATGGAGAAAGTTTTCATCTTGAGAGTGCAATTCTATGTCCTGTATATGTGCCCGAAAAGCTGTTGCATTGCTTCTTGCTGGCGTCTAATACCCCCAGGACCTCCGTCACCCAGACATAATGCTAGTATACACAAATGGTACTAGTAGTCGTGTCGTTGTTTTTTTTTTGTTTACGTTCTCATTGTAATGAGAGCCATTCTCAAAAAAGTTTTTATACCAAAGTTGTGTACGTGTGTGTGTGTTTTTGTGTCTCCTTTATTTATGGAGCAGACGAAGATGAAGGACATTTTCGCTGTAAGTGGGATTTGTAAAACAAAAGGCCAAGAACCACATTAAAAGTTTTCAAACAACATTCGGCGAGTGCTGGGGTGTATCTGGCGACCTTCATGGTAATACATACATATATCAGTTAGAGCGATGTAAGAGAAGTCCTCGCCTTTTGTATAGATCTAGAGATCCTTAATCAGTTCGAGGGATCTCCATTTAAAATTCCATGAATGCGAAGCGAAAAAGTGCAGTTTTTCTTGTTTTCTCAAATGCTACGAACGACGAACTTACTTCCTGGGTAATTCGCTTAATGTCCTTGAGTGTATACACCACCTGGGTATGTATGTTTTTATTATACAGGAGGAGGGGATGGATAATTTGTTGGTTGCTCCCTAACAGGTAAAAGCCACGAAACGAATATGTGGGTGTTATAATCAAAAGCGAATGGGAGTGTGAGGATTTCCTAATCCCGCGCACACAGGAGCAGAGTGAGGAGCGTGAGAGAGGAGAGAAATGAATAAAAGAAGGCACATCGAATAATGACTTCCTTCTGAGCGGTGCGATGGTTTCGTATAGAACTGGAGGTGCAGAACATAATTAAGGGATGTAACTTTGGGGTCCTTATGGGATGAATGTTCGCTAACAAGTCACTGCATGGAATTTCAATTTTTTGCCGCTCACTTGAAGTAAAATTGTGGACTACCAGGGCATTAGGGATTTCCTTATGTAAGGAGTCCTTTTTAACACTAATGAAGGAGGATTACTCCGGATGGCCTTGGGGATATGTTGCTGATTAGCACTCGATGAGTGCGAGCTAATTTCCTTTCTCGATGAGAGAAGTGTTTGCATGAAAGACATAAATTTACTATTGTAGCTGTAGCGTTTTCAAAATGGTCCCACTGCCTTATGAGGAAGACGCGTCGTGTATAGGGAAGGTGGTATAAGAACCGATCAATCTGGAGAGACTATAGGGAGAAGATTCTAATTCTACTAAACCCATTTTAATGGACTTTCAGTGAATCCTCTTAAAACTACGGTTGTTCTCTTCACGAGAAGGAGGAAGGTCATTGGTCTGACTCAACTTGGCCTCAGGTGTCATTATTCCGATCTCTGATGAAGTCAAATATCTGGGACTAATCCTCGATAGAATACTTCTTTGGTCCAAGCATGTTGAATCGAAAACCGATAAAGCGCTGTCAACTTACTGGCAGTGCAAAGGCGATCTCCTAAACAGGTCCCTTGCATCTATACGGCGATGGTAAGACCACTTCTCTCATATGCATCGGTTGTATGGTGGAACAGGCTTTCGCGGAAACGTGTTACTGCCTCTTTTGCCAAATTTCAAAGAAAGGTTTGTCTTAGATGGAGAGGGGCCTCCCTAGCACTCCGGGCTCTGCTCTAGATGCTATGATGAACCACCTCTCGGTTAAAGAGAAGTGGCTTTTGGTACCACGCGCATTGGAATTTTGAAGAATTATCCTTTGACCCTGTCTTATGGATATGCCGTCTGACGCAATGAAACCAGAAATCCTACTGCGGCAAATCTACCACGTCAACTTTCCTCAGGCAACGGAATGGCTTCGGCCAGATGTCTGTTTGGCAGTACAATGGACCAGTAGTTGTGTCTGAGTGCTCCACCGGATAGTAGCAACCTCCGACAAAGAAAAAAAAAAACATTTCGATTGTTACACACTTGGTATCACCATCAATATCAGTATCAGTATCAGTATCAGTATCAATATCAATATCAATATCAATATCAGTATCAGTATCAGTATCAGTATCAGTATCAGTATCAGTATCAGTATCAGTATCAGTATCAGTATCAGTATCAGTATCAGTATCAGTATCAGTATCAGTATCAGTATCAGTATCAGTATCAGTATCAGTATCAGTATCAGTATCAGTATCAGTATCAGTATCAGTATCAGTATCAGTATCAGTATCAGTATCAGTATCAGTATCAGTATCAGTATCAGTATCAGTATCAGTATCAGTATCAGTATCAGTATCAGTATCAGTATCAGTATCAGTATCAGTATCAGTATCAGTATCAGTATCAGTATCAGTATCAGTATCAGTATCAGTATCAGTATGAGTATCAGTATCAGTATCAGTATCAGTATCAGTATCAGTATCAGTATCAGTATCAGTATCAGTATCAGTATCAGTATCAGTATCAGTATCAGTATCAGTATCAGTATCAGTATCAGTATCAGTATCAGTATCAGTATCAGTATCAGTATCAGTATCAGTATCAGTATCAGTATCAGTATCAGTATCAGTATAATTCTTTACATGACAGAACATTCAATGTTCTTCAAAATGACTGTTAATCACATTAATGCATTCTGGAACTATGTATTTACAAGCGGAACCTCACCAAAAACATAACCCACAAGAAGGCAACAACATCTCTCCTGCGATTTGTCCCACCAGCAAAACGCAATTAGTGAAAAATCTTCCTCACTTCGTCAACTTAGAAGGACAACTCCACACTCAACCAGCGACAACATCCTTGTTCGTCACCATAAGTCATATTAAAAAATTACATTTTCCGGTTAGAGGTATTCCGCCCAGCATAAAATGTAACAAAATTTCCACCTCAAGCACCTTTCAGTATAGTTCGTTCCAACACAGACTTCACACACACACGTATTTGTATATAGTACACGTTGATGATAGCTATCTAGACAAACTGCTATATAGTTCGGTGGCCAAAAGATAGAATTTCTCAAAATGGGTTTTAATGTTCTATGAAGAAGCACTAAGGAACAGAATTGTGATGGCAAAAACAAAAACGCTCTTCCGGTGTATAAATAATTACTCAAGGCGACCACAAAACGGGGAGCGGACCATGAAAATGAAATTTTCAAGAATATAATTTGTAGAAGAAAATTCCATAATGGAATATCCGTTCGCTTAAAGAAAGAACCACCGCGGCGTCGACCTGTAAACGGATTTTCACCCAACACTCGTGGTTATCCTTGCCATTGGTATTAGCAACACCAGTGAGCCGACACACCGTAATCTTCACCTCGTCGTCGTCGTTATGGTTGCTTCAGGTTAACGAGAACTATTTTTGAAGTCGTTCAGTGGTTGTTGACGGTGAAAATAATATTTAAAGGATAAGGAAATGCGGTGGTTTTTGGGTACCCTTTTTTTCAAAGGTTCTTTGGTGAGCTGAGGAACACACAAGAAAGAAATGTGGGTTTTATTTAAGGGAGAAGGGGTTTGAAGGTATCCCAAGAACATTGGTTGTATAGAAAATTGACGTTCGTAAGTTGTTCCAAAAGCTTGCAAAGCTGACTATAAGAGAATCACACGTGGACTGAGAATAGGGAAAGAGCAATTCACCTCCATTTCGGTGATTTTAGGTCCGAAAATTTCAGCTCTTCGCAGTCGCTTTGAAAAAGGCTTCGCCAGAAACCCCTGAACAAATTGCGTTAACAATTTTTTGGACAGTTTTCATAGTTTCCGTCAGTAAAGTCGAAATTTTTCAGATGAGTTGCAACAGTTCATCGAACTTTTAATGTCGACATCGCAAACCAGCAATAGCAACAATATGGACGAAAGAATCCAACCTTGCGGGAACCCACTTTGTAGCTTCAATTTAATTCTGGGTCGTTCATGTAGAACATGTCATTTAAATTCATTTTATGTGTTTTTTTTGTTGTCGAAAGATGTGGATGTGTATGGATCATTTACAATTACTTTTTTGTAATTTTCGTGACTTAAAAAAAAAGGCGCTTAAGCGATAAATCTATATAATAAAAATGGTGTTAAAATTATAGTAATTCATCAATTGAGAACGGCTGGGCCGATTTGGCTCAAATTTTTTTTCAGTTGTTCGTAATTACCAGGAGAAGATTCTTCCGAAAGAACATTTTCGGAAAACCCTCCGGAAAAGTTGGAAAATTTGAAAAATCAAAAATAGATTTTTTGTATGGAATTTTGTGTGCAATTGTTCGGAATGGAATGGAATGGAAAAATAGAACATTCTTAGTGGAAAACTTGGAAAATTCCGGAAAAACGCGAAAAATGTGAACTTTTTTTCAACGAAATTTTTAATTTTCTTTGATTCTGGCAACAATTTGGGGAAGATCTCAAGTTCCTTTGGCTGTTGCATCCTCTGGCATTGGAAGGCGGTCGAACTGCACATTCCGCTTTGAAGCTGCCGATGAATCTTCTCACCGTTGACAAGCCAACGTGCACAATGACCAAGAATTCGGCGACAGCTAAATTGATGCGAGAATCCAAAATCATCATTTGGGATGAATGCACGATGGCGTATAAACGAGCTTTGGAGGCAGTTGACCGAAGGATGAAGGATTTACCAGGTGATTCGAATGGTGATTTGTGATTTGGTGGTGTTATGATATTACTCTCCGGAGATTTTCGTCAAACCCTTCCCGTCATCCTGAAATAAACTGCTGCCGATGAACTTAATGCATGCCTGAAATCGTCGTCTTTGTGGTGGCATGTCAAGAAGTTGAAATTGACCACGAACATGAGAGTCGCATTGCAGAATGACCCATCTGCTGCTGAATTCCGATTATTCCAACTGATCTTCCATTCCAATTCAAGCGGATTCAGTTCGCCTTGATCGCTAGTATAGCATATAGATGTTCAACACTCCACACATCGCCGTGAATAATGGCAAAGTTAGGACCCACAAAGAACTGCTCTAATGTGTCATCGCCTATAAATTAAGGCAAACCCATACGACTACTTTAGTCGATTTGTAGAGTGACAAACTATACTAAAGGAATAATTAAATGATTGGATTAAGAAACGGATCTAATTTTGTAGAGAAAATGCATCCAAAAACTGGACATAAAAACCCCATCTCACGTCAAAAATATACAGTCAGTTCAAATGAAGCATATTATTCTCCTTGAGTTACCCCAGGCTTTCCAAGTTAATTGCTGCAAAAGCTCATCCGATTTTCTCCAAAGCCTCAATTAGGATCCATACCCCCTTTTACTTTCGAGTCAAAACAAAATCCTGAATTTGCACTTTTCATTTTGTTTCCGACACACAGCCCGAACACTACACCCTTAACTGCGTATACATAAGGGCGATGTTATCTCAGATTTATATGAACGTGTAGATACAACCCAACCCCATCAGCATATCCCTCTGAGAGGACGAAACCAACTGACTGAGCAGGGTCTAAAACTAAACCAATTTGTATAACGGCCATTCATCTTTGAAGATAAGCTGCAGTCTCGAAAATACACACACCTACCCCATCGAAAATATATTTTGTGCTCGAAACGAAAGTCCAAATAGTACACGCAGGGATACAAAAAGGATATCAGAAATACTATGCCATTTGGGGTAAAATAACAGCAGACGAACAAACACAAGAAGGACTATTGTTTTATGCTTTCGATTGCAGTTTAATTACACCGCGCAACAATATAAATTAAAGATACATCAAGTGGATAGATTCGCCCTGGCCATATACAGTCGGAGAATAAGTCAGAAAGTTGTAGTTTGTTTGTTTAGGATTTTTGGAATGAGGAACGCTTTAAGCAGGTACTTTGCAAGAAACATTGTATCCATATAAGCTCCAACTTTGAGGGTATTTTCCAGAATATTTTAGTTTTGTGTTGGTCCTTGGATCGGCTTTGCTTTCGAATTTTGTTTAACTAAACGCGAGCCCTCCTGATCCATTTGCACAGAAATCCACCCCCTGATTCGTAAATCGTAATTCGTAATCCATTTCGAGAAATGATAAGTTCCATAAATTCCAATTACTTACACGTTGCCGCATCACAGGCAAAGTATTGAAAAATGCGCGCGACATCTTCATTAGAGCGAAAATTTGCGCGATGCAATGGACGCTCGCTAGATCTTCGCCGGATGGTTCCACATCCACATGCAGAAATAATATTTCGAAGTTCGCAGGTTCAAAAGCATTATTCACCCTCCAGTTATCAGGGTCACCCACCTACCCACATCCATACAAGCACGCGACGTGTAATCTATGTTAAATCTCACGAATTCCGACGAGTCCTTCGTGGCAGGAAAAAAAAAAATTATTTTGCAATTTCTCTCAGTGTGCACTTAATGTTAATAATGTTCAAATAGTTTTAAAGTCCAGCAGCTACACGAGACTGCATGCATGCACTTATGCGTCCCTATATATGTACGTGCGTATCCGTGCATGAAGAACAAAAGCACGTTCCATACGAAGAAACGAACACAAAAAAAAAAAAAAAAAAGGACTCCCAGAGTGCTAGGGCTAGCTAAGTGCGGCGTAGGGCATGTGTATAGTGAATGCAAGTTTCTGGAAATTTAATTTCCCCACAAGTGCCCCCAAGGAAATGCAAGGAGGATTTCCTTTTGCGGCTGAGTGCGGGCTGGTGCAGTAGCTCCTCACACTCGAAAGAATTTGCTATTCACTTGCGAAACGCATTGTAGGATGGAGGACAAAATGATTGTTCCTTCCATTTTCATATGGGATTTTTGGGGAGAGTGCAAAAAAAAAACGGATTCTCAGCTCTCAGGATTCTTCGTCAATGTCGTTCGTTTTTTTTTTCCTTATTTTGGGTGTGGTGCATTTTGTCGTCCTTGTCGTGTGGTGCTGCTCGAAGCTCAGCATGATATGGTGAAGGAATGAAAGGATTTTTCTTCTCGTGTGGTTTGCACTCTGTCAACAGTGTTGATGTACTCGTTGGACACTGGATGATGGATGGTAATGGTTGGGTCCTAGAAAAGTACTCCGATTTTTTTTTTGTTCTAATTCGGCGTTATTTACAGTTTGGGTATAGATATGGTCGGGCGGTATGGATCTGATGAGCACACAGTCAGGCATGGGTAATTGGTTTTTAGGAATAGGTATTTCGCAACTCCGACTTGGTGCCTTTGGAGAACGTCCAGATAAACAATGTAATCGTAATCGACTCAAGATGATCTACATTTTCAGGCAGCGTGTAGGAAGTCGTTTGACTGATCCATGGTTATAGGGAAGTTTACTCTTGGTATTTTCTTGTAGGTATCTTTTGAGAGGCGTTTAAATTTGTTTGTGGTAAGGAACCCTGCCCCCTGAGTGGAAAATAATCACATGGTGGCGAAAGTCATTTTGGCTATCAACAGTCAACACGGTATAAGTTTTCTGCATAGGGGCATAAACGACCAGCTATTCACTTTTATGATGGTACTAAAGACTTACTTATTTAACGGCCTCCCGACTACCGACTTTGTGCGCAGTAGCGCAGTGGTTAGTGTGCTGGACTACTGTGCGGGGGATCCCACTATCCAAGGTTCGATCCCCGGAAAAACCCAAATTACATCTTAAGGTTTTTTTCTACTGCGAACGTCTGACAAACATCCGAGAGTATAACTGTCATGAAAAAGCTTCTCAATTCAGCCGTTCGGACTCGGCATAAAATTGTAGGTCCCTTCCATTCGTCCCAAAAATAGAAACTCACACAAACGAATGGTTGCGAGAAGCTAGGCCTAGGGTGTCTACCGCCTGTTGCGCCACCTATTTATTTATTTATTTATTTGACTACCGACTTTCTACGCTCTGCGATTCGAGGCATTTTGGTGACAGTTATCCCGACCGGCTGCTCTTGCACCAACTTTGCCTTGGTCTCTTATAAGGAGGTTCGGTCCTCTTTGTGTCGACTCGAACCTGGTAGACTACTATTTGAAAATGCTCCTGTAAAATTGTTTCAAGTTCAACCAGTTTGGGGTAATCTTTAATCGCCGTGAAAGCCTCTATTACGGACCACCTAGAGCATTCAATGATGTCAATATTGTCCACATATACAAGCAGCTGAAAGGATTTACAAACTTACTTAAGGTGGAGCTACAGTCCGGGGTAGACCTGGGCCTCAACCAACAAGCGTCTTCAGTTGGTTAAACAAGCTAAGTTAAGTTGCGGTCTTCCTCTGCTGCGCCGTCCTTCGGGAGGTGTGGATTTGAAGACCTTTCAGGCCGGAGCATTCGCGTCTATTCGCTCTACATAACCCAGCTACCTCAGTCATTTGACCTTCATTCTTCTGGCAGCGTAGGGCGATGTTGCTGTTCAGCCCAGACGTTGCAAATACTACAGTTGCAAATGATGCAAATAGGACCTAAATTAAGTTATCTACCTTCGTAGAGCATAGAGGAACTTCCACTTCCACCGAAGCAGCTCCATGTGTACCTATAAAGCACAGGTAAGACTTAGCCACGAATATTACTCTCATATGTGTAGCTCGGCCTCAAAACTTCCCCTGCTATTACATATTTAACAACAAAAACTAAGGTTGAAAGAGGTTAAAGGTTTTCTACATCTTCCTGAAGAGTACTGTATAATAGTAGACTGTAAAATTCATCCAATAATTAAAACACAAGATTTTTTTGGATGGGAAAAAGAGCAAGCTCAGAAAAAACCCATATTAGTTGTTTATTGACTGAAGGTCCGAAGTCGAGTGAATACTCAGAGAGAAGTACAGTCGTACGCGCAGTAGTACGACCACACTCTCTCTTTGTATTCGTTTACAATTACATACAAAGTTTCTTATTTATAAAACTTGTATGCCAATACGATACAAGAACTGAGTAAAATCGCACAAGCGGTGGATAATTTAAGGCAAATTCTTCATAAAAGATAGTATTATCCTTGTGGTATATTTTCTGACCAATTCAGTATTCTTAGTCACATAAATACAGCACATTACGTTTAATCACTTTAGTTGCCAATATTGTGTTTATCCTTGCTTGCCCACGGGCCAACCTTCCCATTGGTAGATCCTTCGAAAAGCCAACACAATTTCAACCGCAGTTACAGTACCGCAAAACCATTATAACCACGGGTTTCCCGAGGTGTTTTGTTCAACCGCACGCACACACATTGTCTGCCTTTTAGGGAATTGCCATCTGAGTGATATTAATTGCATCAACACCATTAGCGCTGTACAGTACACATACGTAAGCACTTCAGTATAATCACAATTCCGTCAGCAATCCTCAAGGCATTCTTGTTTTATTTTTTCACTTTACTTGTACCCACGGCCTCCTTTACTTAATCAAATTGCATCCAGAAGACCTTTAATCCTGTCCGCCGGCCGGCCTAAAAGCCGTGGCGTAGATGCACTTCAATGTTATACGCCGCTGTTGATTTAATAACGTTCACATGCTGTTGCTGTGCATCCGTGCGGGCGTATAGAACTCAATCCGGAAGAATTGACTTTAATAATTGGCAATTACGTTGCATAAACACTAAAAAGCGTCCTTACTCTGGTCCTTGCATTGCCAGGGCATATAGTATAAACAACCGGAACTTGCAAGCAACACACATCGAATCGGAAAGGACTACATACCCAGCATCTGGTTGTCGGCGCTGTTAGCACTCGAATTTTCGCCGGAAAGTGTTTCATGTTTGGCTGGTGTCGTTTCATAGTTTCGTACATTTATATGTGTATACTCGGTGTATGGTGGCGAATTGAAATCCATACAGGATCGGCTACATCATGGGGTGGGAAAAGTTTTGTCAACGGAATGCCAAATAGCGAGGGGGCTTATAGAGACACTTTTGGGCGTAATATTGTCTGGCGGATATTTTTCACATATACTGATGGACTAGTTTTGTTGGATTAAACTGGCTGCCAGCAGTTAAGGATATAGCTTTCAATTATGTTAGAGCCTGTGATGCGTTTTTAATGGAACGGAAATTGCATTTTGGAAAGTAATTGATGTAAATTTGTTCCAATAGCCCACTGGCAATTGCGGTAGAATTTGTTGTTATGCCATAGCATGAGGTTAGTTGCATATTTCCAAAGGATCTGGTTGAGAGGTATATAAGAAGCGCTTTTGATTACAGCCAGAGGGTAATGAAATGGCAAATTTGAAGTTTTGCGGTAGACAATTTGAAGAGGAAGAGGAAGAGGAAGTCCTTAAATGGTTAAATGGTGAATGGTTTTCCAGATACTTACTATAAAACTGACAAGTAATACTCCGACTACTGGATTTATCATTGCCGACCTGCAGTGCATACGATGAAGTTCCTATACTATACAGGAACATTCTCATCCGAACGATTTTCTATACCATTTTTGCTTCTATAAAACAACAGGAATCTACCCTCGAATCTGGTCTTTGTTTCAGCGTCACTAGGTTGTAAGTGGTCGTATTTTTAAGGGCTGTAAAAAGTATGCTGGCTCTACTGGCTTCTTTTTAATGGACATATTTTAGAATCCATTAACTGGCTTAACCTCTAAGAAAGATATGACAATCTACGCAACTTTATGAAACCAGACCAGGGGCCTGTAACACAACGCGACAAGTAGTTGTAGGACAAGTGAATTTCGACAACTTGTAAAAAATTGTGTAACACAAAACGACAAGTCCGTGAATACTTCGACAATTGTCGCGATGAAAGATGACAAGTGGGAAATTATATAATTTCCCTCTTTCTGTAACAGAACACGACAAGTGTCAAGAAACACTTGTAGAACTGTGGTTCAATTAGGACAGGTGATTTGAATATTGTCAAGAGCTGACAAGTGCATTTTTAATGTAATACCTTTGGAAAAGAAGAATATAAATACAGAAATAAAATAATATATAGTATATAATTAAAATATACGTCCCTTATATAAGTCCTATTCTTATTTTGCAGAACAATATTTAAGCTTTTTCCTGGCTGTGTAATTCCTTCCATTTTGCACATTTATTTTCTTTTGTTAGGACATCACAGAAAGCACCAAAAAGGATATCTTTTTGCTCTCTTATTTTTGTTTAAATAACATTTTTTTGTCCGTCATCCGATTTTTGCCATTTTCACATGTTAAACACTTCGAAGAATACCGACAAGTCGAGGGAATTTCATTCTTTTGACAAGTGCAACGGTTTACGTTTTGTTACAGAATTAATGTGTACTTGTCGGACAAGCATAGTTGGACAAGTGAATTTAGACTTGTCGACTTGTCACGTTATGTTATAGGCCCCAGATGATGAACCACTTACCTTACAGATTGCTATAGTAGCAGATATTGTAGTTGAGTAGCCAATCCATTAGTAAGACACTTGATGTCTGCAGACAAACGTGAGGGGTATTGCTTGACCCCTAGATTTGCAAGCTCTGAGAGCTGTAAGTTCTGGTTTATTACCTATGGTAAACCTAGTGGTAAACCCAGCAAAAGACTATAAACCAGCAATGGCAAATTGGACGCAATTACAAAACAAGTTGCTCCGATGGACCCAGAGGGGGTGCCTTACAAAATACTCCTCTTTAGTCATTTTTCAGACGAATGGAAGGGACCTACAATCTTATGCCGAGTCCGAACGGCTGAATTGAGAAGCTTTTTCAGGACTGTTATACTCTCGGATGTTTATCAGACGTTCGCGAGATGTGGCGCAGTTAAAAAAAACCTTAAGATGTTAATTGTGTTTTCCGGAGATCGAACCTGGGAACCCTCGCACAATAGTCTTGCACACTAACCACAGAGCCACTTAGATAATAGTTAGCCAGACAGAAATATTACCACAAATTTAATACCCATCGTTCTTCGCCTAAGGGCGATTCACTGCATATCTTAACCCGCCAATGGTGACGCAAATTTGACTTTGATCAATGGTGACGCCGCGCCGGTCTCACAGACCGGGTTTTTCAAGTGAAGATTTTTCGAAACGTGTTACTAATAGTTCATGTTTTTTTTTTTATTTATGCTCTTTGACAATAAAACGAAGATATTTAATCAATTTAAGCTCTTTTGTTTCAATATTACAATTCAAAAAACATTTTTAATTAGAGCATTAAAAATAACAATGTTTTTAGTAATACATTTTTTAAAATTGAGAAAACAATAAAAAATCACATGTTCATAAAGGAAAATAACGTTTTTTAGTCTTTCGACATATGGAACTTTTACAAAATGAACAAAATACACAATAAAACAATAAAAAAATAATAATCAAGGTAAAATAATATCTACGAATAATAAAAAATTATTTTACTTACATAAACGGTGACGCACGGTCTGACGGTCGGTAAAAAAAATACACAACGTGTGCTCACTACGCAGTTTCGACGTCAACTCATGGTGGGGGACGTGCAATACAGCAGCTACTCGAAATTGCAACAAAAAACAATGACGGAGAATAAAGTTATTCGCATTTTTTAACACACTCGGTCTCACAGACCAGTACATCACCATTGGCGGGTTAAGGAGGTGCACTCGTATCAGGCCACCTTTTTTTTTTTTTTTTTTCATTTCATTTCATTTATTTGTACATAGAATCTTTTACATTGGACTTAAGTGAAGTTAAAGTCTATATATAAGTAAAAGTTAAATAATTTAAGTTTAAACAATAATTTATTTATTGGCTTTGCTAATTGTAATTATAAATTAAAATAAAGTAAACTATGCGTTAACAATGAAGCATGTTTTAGAAAAAGAAATAGAGAAAGTAAGAAGAATATAAACACGAAAAGAAGGATAATAGAAAAGTAAAAGATACAAAAAAAAAAATTTAAAATAAAAAAATTCATTTAGGTGCCTAAGGTCAAATATTTAAATAAATCTTTATCAAATGACTTAGTTCCGCGAAGTTTTCTGATGTCCAAGGGAAGAGTGTTGCATTCTCTGACAACATAAACAAGATATTGGTTCTCGGAGTTTCTGCATGTAAACTTTGGTTGAATAAAAACAAAAGAACGAGTTGAAGTTGGGAACTGAAGTTTTTCGAACAGATAATGAGGTTCCTTGCAAATCAAAATGTGGTTTAGTGTTTTTAGGGCACAAAACTTGAAATAGGTGTGTAGGCCACAGCCCAGTATCCTGTTAGTGTATACCGAAATATGATCAAAGCGTTTTAGGTTGTAAACGTACCGCGTAATGTTGTTGAAGGCTACTGTAAGATTTCTTCGTGTTTCTGAGTTACGACAACAGAATATCGGACATCCATAGGTAGCGATTGGCAATATTAAGCTTTTTGCTAAGCTAAGCCTTATATGCTGAGGAACAAAGTGCTTTGTTAATGACAGGGTCCGTAAACATCCGTATATTTTGCCAATAACTATTTGAATACCTTGTTGGGTCTGTTTTTGCCTCTCTTCTGTTTTTAGTTTGGGATACTCCGACTGTACTGCAATGTGATTGCCCAATTTATTAAAAGCATTTGTTCAATGGCTACATAGATACCTACATGATTCAGTGTTTGATAGTCCAACCATTATGAATGAGCAAAGGCCAACCAACCAACATGTGTTGCCGAGGCGTGCGTCGTCTTCTAAAAGACGCGTCTTATTCAGTTCGTTGCGACTCCGTGTTTTCCTGTTGTAAAAGGAGAAGTGTAGGTATATAGGTACATCAAAAAATGATGGGACAAAAAAATGTTTAAATTTTGATTCGATCTTCGTAAATGTTGTATGGCGCAAATTTAATTGTCCTTGTGCTATAAATATCGCTACCACCAGTTTAACTGTTGCTCGCTTCATGCTATAGATGTCATCACTTGGAAGATCACACTGGCATTTTTACTGCCATGTTGGCTTGTACACTTTTTCCACTTCTGAAAAATTTTCGATCAAACAATAAATGCCTCCGGACCAACAAAAATGTCAAGATCCGTGTTTGGTTGGAGAATGTGCTCCGCGATGAATATCCAAGTCCTCCATTAATTAATTTTGTGCTTCTGAAACTTCATGAAACTTTGTCATTAGCAACCGAATAATGTATATTGATTACATTGTACAAAAATGGGTAAAAATAAATCGTGTATTTATACCTACTCCAAAGCTTCAAATAGCTTTCAAAATGGAAACGAATCAATGACGTTGACAGCGAAAAGATGTAGTTGTTCCACGAAGCAAGTTTTCAGCACAATGCATGTTTCTAAGAAAATTGAAAGTTTTAAGAACCTCGAAAGAAAGGAGATTGAACGCAAAACTACTCCAAAGGAAGACACTCAGATTTGCCGCACAAGTAGGTAAAGCCAACCCATTCTTGAAGTCCATATAAAAATGCTCTTAAAATCCATCAAGAACTTTCGGCCAGGACTATTAAGCGCTGTCTTTTAAAATGAAATTTTCATACATTACGTCAACAAAGGACCTAAGTCTGAGGCGCGTTTTCTCAAAACTGCACTAACAAAACCAAGTTGAATTTTATAAAAAATCGCTTTGTGAGCCAACGTTGAAGAGCTTAAAAACCTTAAAAATTAAGAAATGCTGAAGGGCTTTTTGAAAACATTAACCCTAGAATGCATAAGGGTTTTTGAATAACGTTAACACTTATGGGGTTCCTGAGTACCCCAGCACTTTGGGTTGAAAATACCAGCAACTTATAATACAATCTTATAAAATTTATTTATTTTATTTTAAAGTAATGTATTTATTGACTAAATTAACAAAAAAAAAATTACATTTCATTCACAGCCTTAGTAATTAAAAAAAAATAATGACGGTGGTTATTAAGTGGTGTGACTATATAGTGTTTTAAAAAATGCAAGAAAATGTAGATTTTTGGGCTTGAATCTTTCAATTTTTTTTTTGTTTCTGAAAAGAGACATATGGCGACATTAGCATATGTAAAAAGTTTTGATTTTGTAAGTCCTACCCACATATTTTTAATCCTCTTTTTCAAAATAATAAAGACAGCTATGTATGTACAGTATGATGCCATACTTCGCACCGCTTCGCAGCGGCGGACTGGGCAATAATGTGCCTTTGGCAAGTACTGCACGCCATTTTTGTCTTTTTATACCCGGTACCACACTGTGGTGAGGGTATATTCACTTTGTCATTCCATTTGTAACGCCCATAAGGAGGCGTTGTAGGTATGACAAACTATATATATTATTGATCAGCATCACTTTCTTAGTCGATCTAGCGATGTCCGTCTGTCTGTCCGTCTGTCTGTCTGTCTGTCCGCACGATTACGTAATTTAAGAGCTATCGACTTGAAATTTGGTACGTAAGCTTTTATCCACCAAACTGAGGCTAAGTTCGAAGATGAGCAAGATCGGATGAAAACTACTACTACCTCCCATACAAAAATATCAGATTTATATAGCTTTTTATGTTAAAAATTAAATTTAAATAGCTACAGTAAAGATAGCAAGTTTAAACTTTGCACGTATTGTTTTAATAATATTTAAAATTTTAAATTAATTAATAAAAATTAATTAAATTAATAAAATTAATAAAATATTTTTTTATTTTACAATAATATAGTACCGGGTATTTGAGCTTCGGCATAGTCGAAGATAATTGTCTTACTGGTTTTCACGTATCCTAGGATATAAAAAGCACCTTCTCTGCTTTGGAATCTTCTTTTGAGTTTCTCTTAATAAAATATCCTCGCAATGCTGTGGATCGACTTCCATTGATTCTCGAAGCAATTTTTCGATGGTACTGCAGTGGTGGTAGCACCATACGTTGTTTGCCTCTTCAGTGTGCATTAAATCACTTTCAAACCACTTCGCCGCTTATTCATCGGCACACCACTCATATGCCACCTGCCAATGGTCACCACGCCACCTCCAAGTCACTGCCATTCCACTTCGGTGCGCGCCTTGTCTTAGAAATGTTAGAAATGTAATTTGAATAGTGAAAAAAAAAACATATAATTCGCTGTTAAAATGGTACAGTTTTTATATAGTTTTTCGGTCTCGGTTTTACAGCGCTGACCTGTCAAAGAGTTGGTCACGTTAATTATGTCCATTGACATTATGTCTGTTTGTTAATAAGACAAAATGTCCATTGACATTGGATATGTCCGTTTGGGACAGAAATAACGTCCACGGCGTTTATGTCCATGTGGATATATTTTTTACTTGATGATGTCCCTAGATATGGACGAAACGAATAGTGAACAAAGTAAACAGGTTCCTTTTGACCTAAAGCCCACTACAACCTAACGATTTCTAAACTAAGAGGACACATATCATACTTGTTGCTAATTTCTTCAATTTAATAAGATTTAAAAAAAAAAAGGAAAATAATTACCTATTCTATTGCGTTTTCTATAACTGCAAAAAATGGCATACATTCGACAACGAAGTGCTCCGTGAACCGCGACCAAAAAAAGATTGAGAACTACTGGTCTAAATTGAATAAATCCGAAAACATTTGCGCAGTCTGACAGTACTGAAATAAATTATCCTATAGGCTAATTTTTCACATTTATTTTTGCTCGAGTTTTGATAGAATATTCAAGAATAAATAAAACACTTGTCAGGTCTTGTTTCTCTTTCCGGAATTTTTCTCGAACAGTCCTTATTTCCTTTCAAAGATTCGGTAGTGTTCATCAATTCCATTCGCAGTTCCATTAAATCCAGGATGCTTTTACATCATATCCTACCCTTATATAATACTGCGTCCGTTCCATCCACTATTCCCACACTATTCCGATTTAACTGAACTGCTGCCAATTGTACCATTCTCGTAATAATTATACCCAAATCGAAATGTTACCTGCAACGATGGAACACATTTCAATGTTACATGCACCAGATGCTAAATACACCAATGCTTGGAATTTTGTGCAATTTTTTCGGAATGGAACATTAGCTGGAATAGAAAAATAGAAATTTCCAGAAAAACGCAAAAAATTTGAATTTTTTTCGACGAAATTTTCCATTTTATCGCCTGATTGGATGATTTTTGACGATGTAAAGTTGAAAAATTCGTTTTGAAGCTTGTAAAATTTCGGATAATTGTGAAATTCATTGTGATAAAAGACGTTTTGCGTGCATTTTGGGTTGAGAAGTTAATGAGATAAATAATAGATGGGGCTGAGCTGCGATCACTGCCACAACCCGATAGATGGCGTTATACGTTTACTTAGGCTGTGAACAATTTAACAGGTGTCCTTTTCGTATTGTCATTTTCTATTGAGCAAATGAGATATTTACTATCTGTGTTTTATTATATCAGTCTGGAGTTTATCTGACGGCGTTAAATTGGGGCGAGACGAAATTCCCCGAGTCCGCTAGTGTTTTATTAAATGTTCTGCATAAGTGGCACACATGTGCAACAATTGGCGATGAATGTTTCATTATTTGTTACTGGTATAGTTACAATTCAATTGAAGTGTCTACACTTTACCTACCTATTTTCTCTCAGGTTCTCTTTGTAAACCTCACAGAATTGTTAAGAAAATAAACATTTTATGGACTCAATTCAACAGCATTTACAACTCTGTCGCGCACAAACATTTATATGACGATAATATCGAGTGGTCTCCCCCCCAAAGAAGAACAATGAAACGCATAGCCACCCCTCGCATGCTCTGTGTAATTTCATTATTTAAATGCGCATACAAAGCGTCGAATTTTCGCGTCCTTATCCTCACACTTCAGTAATAAAATCCAAATAATATATTATCAAATTAAGATGCACTGCTTGTTAGATCCTGTTTACTTCCTTTTTCTCTGCGCTACTACCCAAGTAGAAATTTGTGACTTTGATTCCCATTTATTTTGAATTGCAGTCACCGTATGGTATGTTTGACTTTGTTTTGAGTAGATAAAGGTATTACTATGAATATGGAAACATTTTGACAATTTTGTAACCAGTACGTGCCTTCAAGAGACAAATGTCGTTTAACGTAACATTTTAGTAAATTTTGTGTCTATTAAAATACTGAAAAGCGACAGAACTAAAGTCACAAAAACTGATGAGTTGCTATTTATTGTTACCACTACACAACTACACGAATAGACTACGCACATTCTGAATTGTGACCATGGAATGTCACCATAGAGTGCATTAGTCGCTTTTGGTTTTTATTTGCACACAATCTCCAAACATATTGTCTAAATAAATACTAGAAAATTTTACGCATTAGTATCTACACAAAGTAGTTGGATGTCATTTCCACCATTACTATATATTGTACCAGGTATTGTATCAACACAAAGTACGATCTGAGGAGGATTTTTACGCACGTATTATGCAACTTGTGTATGGTTAATGTATCTTCATCATGACATTATGGTATTGCTCATTACATAATATTATATAAGATTTAGACCTTAGGCGTAGAGTCTAAAGGGGGTACAGAATAAAAGAAAAAAATTTCGTACATCGTTAAGTTAAAGAAACCGATTAAAATATGGAAATTATCTCATATTATGGTACTGGTAATTCTTTTATTGACTCTATCTTCGTATAGCTACGAAATTATTGTTTCCAATAAACTATGAATTATGGTTTTAAAAATTCAATTGAAAAATATTGCGAACATGTGTTAAATGAACCTGCAATTCGCCTTTACTATCTAAACATAATTGTGCAGCTTTAGTAGTAGCATGCAGCGCATTTAAAGTAAAAAAAGTACAAGCTAATTGTCGCTGTAGCACAAGTTAAGTCAATTTCTATTGTACTTTTATTATTTCCAAAGCGCTTCTTTGCAAGGAAGAATGAAGTATGTTTTCATTAAATAAAATTTTATTTTTCATAATGTTAAAATAAATATACGAGTTTTGTTTTTATTCTTAATAAAGACAATAATGTATTAATAAAGCTGCTCTATTATAAAGTAACCAACCTTGTATGTTAAAAAAGCGAGAGCAATTACATATTTTTAAGATCCATTTTATATTCTTATTTTAATAAAACTATTATTCCTCTCCTTCCTTCCTTTCTTTTCCTACCTATTAAATATTAATTAATTGATTCAAATAATTACTGTCTAAGTCGAACTTAATAAACGCAAAAAACAACTTCATCAATATATTGGGTAACCCATACACCCTTTGCCCCTACCAAATGAAACGCACAGGCACAAATACGCAAACTAAGCTAATAGCCATTTTCGATCTGAAAAATTGGGCATCCATTTCCAAAAAAATTATTTCACAATTGGGATTCGAAAATGCTTTATTTTTTATAACTACATATATAATATAATAACCTTGCAATATATCTGATAATTCCTTAAACTAATTTTGAAAGCTATTGCGATCATTTTCGATGTACCTGGAAAAAATAGAATTTATAAAAATAAAATTGAATATCTAATTATTCAATATTTCTGGAGCGCGTGAGTTTTTACCACTACAACTTATTAATATTCGTGGTAAAACTGCCCTTCGTTTTAAAATTTGCGCTACAGATACGAAGAAATGCAATTTATATTCGTTTAATATCGCATTACCATTTTCCCATTATGTTTGTTTAGGTATGCCAATTCATTCCATGTGTATACATTTTATTTGTATCTGGTTGTATTTGTGTACGCGGTTTAATATATTTTATTTGTGTGAATGAACTTACAAACACATAAAGACAGATTTGACAGTTCACTTTGTGTTACATGCAACACTTTGTGACTGTAATGTGTGGTTGCTGTACTGTAAATATTTTCCAAGTTGTGACCGATTAAGCACTGCAAAAATCGGTTATGTGCCGGTTGCAAATCATAGCCGATTATACAATAATGTGTATTTCACAGAATAGTCATATAAGTAAGTCAAACTAATTCCCCACTTGATCACGGTTCCCTCCTATACGAGACACGGTTTGTACCTTTGATAAATTAAACACACTTTGACCATAATGGAAAACTTTCTGAATTGTGGTAACAGCGCTAGAACTTTAACCAACCATTTCTACTTGGGTACTTAATGATGTATAACATTGTTTATCTTAAGCGCTTTCGTATTGAATGTTAATGTCATTCGAAGCAAATTTGTTCACAAGGACGAAAATAGAATAAAATTTCAGTGTGATTGCACCTAAAAAAAAAAATAGAACCTTACCCATCGATGAATAGGGACGTTTACCTAGCCTCTATCGATTTATTTGAAAAAGTTTTCTTTTTCGATCTTCTAGGACTTTTCAGAAGGATGAAATTAATATGGTCGATAATGTTTAATGTTTCATTTGCGAGAAGAAAAGAAACAACAATTTATTGCATCAAAGAACTGCACAGCACACATTAAGAAGAAGGATGAAAAATTCATCTTTTCAGTCGTCAGAACAAATAAAGGACATCAGTAAAATGAAAGCTTGCAACCACAAGTTGTCGATGTTTTTAAAATGGGAAATCTTATAAATAATTTCAATTGTTCAACAGCAAAAAAAATTGGTTGCGTCAACGTCAATGTTTTCCTTTAGGTATTTATTTTCATTTTTTTTTTCTAAATTGAAAGCATTTTCCTTAATTAAAATTGTTGCCTCACCACGATTCCTGCATACATACACAATAAACTCGTATCTACAAAAAAAAAAGAAAAGTTTCCGTGCTTTAAACAATTCGCGAAAAACAAAAAAGAGTCACCCCTCTTATCGGCTTTATTATCCCTTTTATCATATCCATAACACAGTCTATAACTTCATAACGAGCACGCAAACATTATCCTGCGGTGAAAAATACTAACAAGTTTGTGTGTCTCTCTCATTTCGTATCCTGTCACCTCTAACTGACACTCGAAGAATTAACAGCGAATAACAAAGTCCTGCATCCCCAGCAAGGACAACCAGCTCTTAGAACTAGAACTACACTGTTCTCAGTGCTGATGTGTATACTATACAGACAATGACAGTGAAGTTGGTATAGTAGTCATCGTAATAACTACTCTTCGAGGACATGCCAGAAATAATTACACCAAGTTAAGGATATTTTGCGTCTGTCTCCCTCGCTCGCTCTTTCTGGGTGATGAAATATGCAAAATGCGCTAGCTGTGGTTTCGGCTCGAAGGACCAGTTACCATTTACCCTCCTATACCCAGCATCTATACAAATTTACACTGCAAAAACCAGGATATACAGAGAGCAACGAAAATATCTATAAATGTTCAGCGAGCATTCACAAGGACAACACGTTTTAAGATTAATTGTTTTTATCGTTACCACTGTTAGTTGTCATCCGTCGTCAGCGCAAAACGTCAGAAATATTATACAAAATGCCCTTCTGACAATTGTATCCTTTCACTTTGTGTAATTTTCGCTGTAAATATGCTCCTTGGTTGGCAATCAAAGCAAAAATGACAACGGATATTATTATAGAAATAAAAAAAAACAAGTGAAAGACAAACAGGATATGACAGCGGATTATGTGTCATGATTTAATTCCCAACACACGGGGGCCAAACACACAACGGAAAAGGATTAATGCGGTGCAAAAGTAGAGACATACATTGGAGGCAACAAACGGACAGTCCTTTTTATATAATATCCTGACAAGATGATGGCTTGTCACACAATCGGATCGGACCCGGGCTAAATTATGACCTATATGACATATCTGTATGGCATCTACACAAGTTTGTGTGTTACAGTGTGGGTGACAGTGACACTCCTTGTGTTTAGTGTCTTGTTGACCAAGAAGGCGTACGATATAAATGGGCAAAGGACATTGTTTGCTTTGATGTTTTTGTCTTTATTTTATTTGTGTAGGCGACAGGACATTTTCAGGACAGCCAGTCATTGTATTGTCGTGTGGATTGTGGTCGAATGTTTGCTACTGGAAGAGGGTGATAACGCGATAATTAAAAACGGAAATGAACTAACAAGGCGTCAGAAGTCAACACAGTGAAACAAAATGATGTTTGATGTTCAGCAAAAAAAAAAAACAAAGAATTAATGACTTGTTAATGTTATGAGGACATGACGACAGATATTAGGTTAGTTTTTGATACCGTAATATGCCTGTGGCGACAATTTGTCGGGGTCAAGTTAAAGAAGGTTAAATCATCAGCTGCGTCATTCCCAATGCATGCAACGGAATGCATCTGCAATGGGGTGTGGCACATATTTTTATTGGTTCTTATGATTCACATTGCCCTTCAGCAAAACATCAAATAGGCGTTTTTGAATTCTTTTTTCCTTGAAAATGTGTCCTGAAAATGTTGGGCCAGTTCTATATGTGCTACCATTTCGAAAGGATCACCAACAGATTGTGCCGTACAAGAAGGGTTAAAGTTAAAGGCCGACTTAATAAAATGAAACCTGTTTACAGAAGATTGAAGAATAGGAGGTCGACCAAGAAATACAATGTCCATAAGGAATCTAATTTTGTTTTTATATACAAAGCTCCCAAGCCCAGGCATCAGCTACCAGGCCTATGCCGACGACATAGCTTAGAAGGTAAACTGTGGGGATGCAGCCCAAGTATCCTGCGATGGATGTACATTGCAATTGTGAGACCCATGATCATATACATAGCTGTAGCATGGGCAAAACGAGCAAGCTTAGTCACAGCAAGAGATATCCTCAGCAAAGTGCAAAGTGTAATGCCCAACTGCAGACATTGAGGTACTCTTAGAGCTAACTCCTCTACACCTCATGGTTGAAGATACGGCAGAAAAAGCTATCCTATGGCAAAAGAAGGAATCGGAAGGGAGAAATGCATTGTTTCAAAGGAGTACGATGTACTACTCGCAAAACTTCCACTCCTAGCTATACCCAGGATTGATAGCATTGCAGGACAATCAATTTTGAGAAGAACTTCATAAAGAAGTTCGCAGCAATAAGAAAAACTGAAGCAATAAATCCACGATCTATGGACAGAGCAACCACACTGTAATATAGTATACACACGGATCGAAAACGGATGAAGGAACTCGTGAAGGAGTATTTGGGCCAGGAACTAAGGACTACGAATCCATGGGCAAATGTACCAGCATCTTCCAAGCTGAAATATGCGCTATAGATAGGTGCGTTCGGATCATTCTCAAGAAAAACTGAAGGAACTGTAATAAAGCAGTGATGTGAGATAGTCAAGCCGCCATTAAGGCACTTGATGGCTACACCATAAAATCCAAGCTTGTATAGGAATGCCTGCACATGCTTAAGGAATTAGGTAAGAACAACAGAACAACCATCTGCTGGATACCTGATCACGCAGGCATCATGGGGAACGAGGCTGCGGACTCTCTGGCAAGACAGGGAGCAGCGGAGCCCTTCATAACACCTGAACCTTTCTGCGGCATAGGGGAATACACCATACGAAAAGAGTTTAGGAGGGTTGAAAAGGAGAAAAGAACTGCAGCTTTTAAAAACCTACAGGGCTTGTGGCAAGCTAAGAAACTTCTAGGGAACTATATAACCTGAAAAGATTCAAAGCATGTATTGGTCTAAGCAAAAACAACTTAAAAATCCTCACAGGACACTGTACACTATGGGAACACCTGAGGAAAATGGGTTTATCAGAAGAAGGTCTCTGCAGATTCTGTGATGCGACCGCAGATAGCCCAGATCACTTTCTGGTCAGTGCCCCACAGGAGGATTAAACCTCTGGACAAGTAACAGATAACAGATAAGGATATAGAAACCATGGACCCGCTACTTATTCTCAGATTCATAAAAGAAACTGGACTGGATGAAGTGCTCTAAATGTGATATTCTTGACAAGGCTAAAGACAGAGCTAAAGCCCACAAACACGGTTCTTAATATAGAACTGTAATGCGATAGGGCTCTGGAGAAGGGCATGAACCTTTCCATGGTATGAGCAGCGGCTATAATAGACCACACGGTCGCAGTGAACAAAACCGTCTTACTTACTTTACTTTACTTTTGGTGGCGCCTACAGTCCGGGGTGGACCTCGGCCTCAACCAACAAGCCCCTCCAGCCAGCTCGGTCCCTCGCTAGCTGCCTCCAGTTGCGTTTGAGGTCGTTCTCCAATTGTGCGCGCCACCTAAGGTACAAAACCGTCTCCATTATTATTATTATTATTATTACCAAGCCCCTGGAAGATGGCTTCATAGGAGAATGCCCAAGCAATGCTCTGCCAGAAACTGTGCCAAGATCTATACGCTGCCGTTTTCCTATACCTCTGTTTTAAGCAGAGTCAAGCTCTCTTTGCAGTTCTTCTTGTCCTTGGGTAGCCTCCGCCTCGTTGACTTGGTTCAATTAAAGTTCTTTCTACTTTTGCATCCACTGTTGCTAAGCTCCAAATTCCACAGGTTGGACGCTGGCTTAACCTTTATCTTGCCGCTATACAGGATTAAGACCGGGGATAATACATTGCTTAACTTATCAAACTTCAGTTGCGTTTCCAATATTGACTTGCAGAGAGCTTGAGCGGATTTCTAAATTTAATTTCTGATAGCCTGCCCTCCTTAACCGGCACAAAACTGAAAGTCTGTTGTATAGAGTTGTCTGAAACAGTATGAAAAGTTTTGACTCAGCGTCCAAGTGGGCCCCCACGCTTTTAAGAGTCGGCAAATCAAGGAAGCTACAGCAGCTAAAAGTAAATATTCAAAAACGAGCAATTTTGAAAAACCTACCTCGGAACAAAATGTAAGGAGTAAGTTTGAAATTTCATATAGGTATAGTTTTTCAAACTTGTAAATGTATATCTGCAAGTCGGCATTTGCAAAGGTTCCACCTTTCGGAAATGTCAATTTATATTTGTATATCGTTGTGTTCCTTCTCCGAGTTTCGATTTTAAAAAAGGACCGTCGCCATCGGTGAATTTGTCGACTGAACACATTAAAATTTAGTGAGTTTCAATTCGATTTTAAAAAGGACCGTCAGCATCGGATTACATCCTTCTGCGGGTTTGTTCCTAATTGCTACGCGAAGGTTTAGGAAAAAAAAACGTGGTCTTAGGTATTGGACCAGAAGTGTTTCTGTAAAGATTGGTCAAAATTGGATGAAGGGGCGTGGCACTTCCCATACAAAAAAAAACATCTTATATGGGGAGAAACTCGATATCGTTTTAACTGGATAACCACTGGGCCGATTTTCATGATTTTTATACAGTCGGCAAGCTCCTAAAATAAGGCGGTATATTTCCATGAAAGTCACCCCCCACGGCTCGAACCCTCACTACGCCCTTGATAATAATACCATCAGATAAAAGTGCCTCATAGATAATCACCCCTATCGTGGAATCCGTCGGGGGGAATTATTCACGGAAAAGAATATTTTGGTATCGTCAAAATCGCAAAGTGAACAGTTCCCCGTGTGGGTAATGTGTAGGAGTTTCACTGTATCGTTAAAAACGTTCAAATTGAATTTTTCTCGAACGGGAAACTGTTCATTTTGCGATTTTGACGATACCAAAATATTCTTTTCCGTGAATAGTTCCCCCCGGCGGATTCCACGATAGGGGTGAATATTCACGCCTTGGCTTGAGTAAAATTGTATCTTAAACTGCAACACTTCAATATAGCACCCTTGCACTTGCACATATCTAGGTATAGGTACCAGAAGTCCTTTTTAGGAAGCAATTTCCAAATTTTGCTCGTTCTGTAGCCAAATATAAAAGTATAGTACAAAATTCTATCCAATCAAATAATAAACTCGACAATATTGTCAATCGATAAATTCTTCCCATATCCTGTAGGCATATGTAGATACTTTTTCCCCGCATCAAAAATTCATTATTTCACACATCACACCTCCGGCGCACATCGCTCTAAATAAACAACGTAATTACACCACGATACACATGACCACTCCAGGGTGTAGGAGGTGCAGGCGGCTCCTGTTCCTGATGGCCGGCAACGAGCCGGAACTTTGAATACTCGCCAAAGCAATTAAACAATTTGTGTCGGAAAATTATTATGAAGACCACTTCACTTCACTCGGGCGCGCACATTGGCAAATAATTAAAACCGAAACTACAAACCGATCCCGTTCAGGATGCACATCCTGTACACACAACCT
Source organism: Cheilosia scutellata (assembly GCA_955612985.1). Lineage (NCBI taxonomy): Eukaryota > Metazoa > Arthropoda > Insecta > Diptera > Syrphidae > Cheilosia > Cheilosia scutellata. The sequence continues at coordinate 118,898,706 of OY015312.1, forward strand.
GACAAACATCGAACCGAAAATAGTTAAATAACCCTGTTTACCCTGTTTACTAATTGATTTGTTAAGCATTCACTATATCTGGCACGGCCTTATGCCCGAGTGACACCGTGTACGAGTCTATTTGTTTGTCCGGTCTAGGAACCAGCACGTGGCTGTTGTATTTGTGGCCAAGACCCCAGCAACGTCCTCGATTTGGGGGTGGCATTAACTTAGTAGGACGATTAATTGAAATCCATTGCTATATCTCATCCATGTTCATGTGGGCATTTGGGATGAGCGAGTGAATCAATTTGGTCGGGTAAGTGACAAAAAAGGTGTGACAAGGACTCTTTTTGTTTTTATTGTCAAATTCATTTCCCTGTTAAGTGGTGTAATTTATACCGGCGAATTGGATTCAGAGGACGACGTCTGGTTGTCCCGTTTTATTGATTCGGCAGTAAATTAGAATGGAAATTACTGTACACAATGGGTACCGGTTTTGATCAAATAGATTGGCCCGGAATTAGTTCGAAAAGCAAATGCAGGTAGGTAGTCCATCCGCATTTGTACCTACGCCACATGCTGATGGCATTAATTGCGTTTGAAATCTCCCTCCCACAGCACTTGGCGTTGGCAGTCTTTAATACTGTTTATTGTGTCAGACCCCCTCTGTTCGCCTACCTTTCGTCATCTGATTGACCTCATTCGGTAAAAAGCAAAACACGATCCTTATAGCAGAAGGGAAAATCTCAAGTGGCAGTTTTACTCCTTCATCATCATTCCGATTGGCCTGAAGGAAGAATCCATTAAAATGTTTCTCGGTTGATGGTTTATGGATTTTTCCCTGAGCCCTTTTAGTAGGTAACGTAGTCATTGTGGGCCACCTCCACCGCCTACCGCATGTCATCTCACGTAAGCAACTTCGTCAGTGTTGTTTCTACTTTCGAACTCAATAACTTGCACAACTCTGTCAGAAGAAACTATGCCGAGGAATATGCAACAGCCAGAAATATCTTAAAAACCATCGGTAGGGAACTGAGTTTCTATTCCTCCTTTTTTTACTCTATCCCACCACTCGCACTCATGTCGAGTTCTTAATGGCAAAATGTATCCTTGAAGCAGTTTATCAGCCTCGCGAATTCTCTATCACGAGGAAGTGGCCAACTTTTCATAGGGAACTATGTTCCTGGAGCGCTAAAAAAAAATAAAGAGAATCTGTTTTCCGGCTTAAAATGAAGTCGTTGTCAAAATTGTTGTGTGTATATGTGAGTGCGGGTGGCATGCTGTATATACATATTGCAACACGAGCGATAACGACACAAGATTAAGTATCACAATTTTGACATTATCCTTTGGAAAATGTGTCAAGGAATTTGAGAAGATTAATTTGGGTTACGAAACGATGCACACAAGTCAGTATAGGTGTGTCAAAACTTTACCTTTTGCCATTGACCGTAACGATTATACGGAGAATGTCGAAGGACGTATACGTATATGGTGTATCTATCCGTATTTAATTAGAAAATTGGTTAAACCATTTCGAGAATATTATGTATCGGTGCGGTGTTTCATGCAATAATTCTATTTGCAACTGAATTTCTATGCCTCTTTTCACAACCAGTTGCTTTCCTCAGGGAATGCTATACACACACATAAAAGCGGCTTACGGTGGGGAGCGCGAGCGATGTATTATTTGCAAAAGCGAAACATATCAAATGTTTGAGTAAATTCAATGTGATATATTGCTGAAGGTATAGATAAATTACACACTCGGTGGGTAGGCGATTGACGGAGCTGTACAGGGTGTTTCATACATTTTATAGGGTTCATGAGTTATCGGCTTTTTTTTAAATATGAAAAAGACCGTCAAACCTGCATATCTCTAAAATTAGGTCAGTGCGTTGTCTGTCAGTTAGTCATGGAACTTTTTGTGGTTTAAGTTTAAGTCAAAACTTTGTGTAATTCATATATCTAGATATGACGCACCTACTCATACCCAATATGGCCCAGATCATGCGTTTCCTCATGAACTTCATCTCAACCACAGTGCCTTCAAATTTCAAAAACTATAAAAAGTATGAAGTAAATATATAAGATTAAGGGCCAGTTTCAAGACTAGCTGATAAAGTCTCGACTATCTAAGACTATTCGGAACTTATCTGTCAGCTAAACTTTCACTTTTGGTTTCAAAGGTTTCGGATAGTGATATCTGGCAGATATAGTCTCGGAGTATCAGCTGGTTCAAGTGGCTGTTAAATCCTTTATCCGAAAGAACAAAATATTTTTTTGAAGGGACTGGAAAAATATATAGTTTCAGAGCATTCGTTCGTTGACGAGCGTAGACAGCAGTCACCGGTGTCCTAAAACGGGTTTGTTTGAATTTTTAGAAGACGAATTTGAAGAATATTGCGATCATATTACACGAAGGAGCGGTCCGGTCGTTGGACGTTGGTTATGTGGAGGCTTCAATTGTAATGATTCAACAGACTATGCTGTCGGCGGCTTTAGTCTCCCATGTCACCCATGACAGAAAGGCTGTTTTGATTGTACAGGCGGAGCTTTTTCTGCCTGCTCCTTGGGAAAATTGTCTTGATTTTCACGATCGTACAATTAAATTCCCGTGGAAAACGATTGGTAAGCGAATTAACAATTAAAGTTAAAAAATGCAACCGAGAACTTTTTTTGACTATAAAGAGCGAATGCAGACGACGAGGAAGCGAAGTAAAACAAACGACCGGTACAATGGTTGAACAAAGAATGATATTTTATTGCAGCTGTTGCTGTAAGTTAAGTTTTAGTACAATGGTTTTAGTACAAATTTTAATTAAAAAAGATGGAGAACATTATTTGGCGGCAAATTTGAAATCATGTTTAAATGGTATAAAGTTATACAATACAATTTTCATATATTAATTGAATTGAAATTGAATTGAATGTAAACGGTAATTTAAACTAGTTAAAATTTGAATTATGTGATGTCTTCTTGAGCTCCAACATTGATGAACAACGAGCTAATAACTACCTATACAAACACTCTTAGTTAACTCTCTGGAGAGCTTATCTACTTCCCTCCTCTTCTCCTAGTCCTATCCTCAAATTACCCTTCTCGCTATTTCTTATCCTATACCCCTTTCCCCTGGGCTGGACGAAGGTGTCATAGGACCCGTGCCGATAGTCAGCCTGGTTGGCGGCCTAGTTTAAAGAATATCTCAGCCACAAACGGGGTATCCGGATACCTGTTCCAGCTCCTCTGTTAGAATCCTTTTTTGGATTTGTGCTGCTTAATTTTTTTCTTCCGTAAATTATTCAAAGGTCTTTTTTCTTTTGGCTTACCTAAAATAATAAAAAATATAACAAAACACTACACAAAAAAATACAAAACAAATGACATGTGTATTTGAAAAATTTAGTGGCTGGTAAATTTGTCCGCAAGTTAGTTTATCAGATACTTTGACGATAAAACAGAAAAAAAAATATCAGCAGCTTTTATCTGGTGGATATAGCGTTATGTGTCGGCTAACTATCCGAAACTTTATCCGGTACCTTTGAAACTGGCCCTAAGACTTTTCAAGACGCGTCCAAAATCCCATATAACAGCAAGCTAATATGAGAACAATGGGTGCGGAAAAAAAAGCATCAATGGCTTGGAAGGTGTTAAGGGTACTGATTGTACCTACCTTCCCCTCAGCGAGAAGATTCTCTTGCCAAGATTTGGTTGCTGCAGCTATAAGTTATAAATCGAACGAAGAATGGAAAACCTTCGTCGTTGCGTTAGCTTACTTCCCTATGATTCGCTACTGCCTCCGCCATCGAAGACTGTTGTCGAACTCATAGAGGATTGCGATTCTCAGGAAATGGGATTACTCATATGCGTTCGGATGTCAATGCTCACAATACCGTCTGGGGCAGCAGCAAATGTGGAAACGGGGAAACGGGAAACCTCTTAGACTTTTTACTCTCGTCTGACATGGTCATTAACAATGTTGGTCGGAAGTGTCCTTGTCGGATCATAGATACATCGCTTTCCATTGCTTTGCTGGAGAGAAGGAACTCGCCAAAAACTAACTGGATACGCTTTAGAGCAACAAGCTAGGCAAGTTCGGCTTTCTCCGAAAGTCAAGGAAATTCCAGTAAAATGGGTAAATCTAGATTTGCTTCCTGGTACAGTACAATGGACAAATTTTCATCTAAGTGCTCCAGTGGAGTGTTCCTAACCCGCCACAAAAGTGTATAAGCATTGTTTTGAATTAATCCCGTTGCACTGTTGCAGTCAATGACCTTCCATAATCGTAAATATTGCACTCGCACAGTTTGTGTGAACTCCTTAACTACCTCGAAGTAGATACTACTCTGATTTCGTGCTAATAGACATAAGTAAATGCCTTTGTGTCACTGCCTATTTCAACCAAGGCCTCCAAATTATGTTGTGAAAGTTTCATTGGCTTATATAACAGCAGCTGAATGGAAGTGTTCAAAATAGATATATTTTACTACGATCCACAGTCGGTGCTAAGGATTTGGAAAGACAACTTCTGCAGATTGTTTAACAGGCGAAGACGACAAAAATTCCTCTGTCAGGCAAAACGATGCAGTCATTCCGGACGATGATAGTCAACATTTCCGTCCAATCGATCAAAATGAGGTAAGGATAGTGCGATATCCAAACTTAAGTCCAACAAGGCTGCTGGAGCAGATGGCCTACCGGTCGATCTAAAGGGCTGCAGGAAATAAGGCCCCAAAAGAGAAATAAGGTCCCAAATTTGGGGTAAAAAAAACTCCAATTTTCATTAGGAAATAAGGCCCCGAAAAAGGAAATAACACCCCAAATTTTATTAAAAATCGTTGTTGTTTCCTGTATAATTTTTTGGGACCTTATTTAATTGTTTTTTGGGCCTTATTTCATTGGTGCCTTATTTCACAGAGCCGTTTAAAGTGGCGAGAGATGACTTGGTAATGGAGCATGTACCAACTTATCTACAAAATTTGTTCGGAAGAAAATATGCCCGATGAATGGAACTTCAGCATCATCCACAAGAAGGGAGTCACTCTGAACTGCGCCAGTTACAGAGGAATAAGCCTCCTGAATGTTGCGTATGAGATCCTGAACGCCTAAAACCTTTTGCAAATAATCTGATCGGCCCATATCAGTGTGGTTTTAGGCCCGAAAAGTCAACCCTCGACCAAATCCTCACACTCCGGCAGATTTTAGAAAAAACGCAGGAATTCCAGATCGATACACACCACCTCTTTATCGACTTCAAGGTCGCCTATGATAGCGTATGTAAGACGCATTATACAAAGCCATGTGAAATTTCGGAACAACTCATCAATATAAGTTTTACAAGCTTCGGCATCGGCAAACCCGCCTGTGGACTTAAAACTATGTAGTTACTATATTCAGATGATATACTAGCCCCTCACAGATCTCCAACCTAGTAATAAACTCCTAGTTCGATTTGCACGCGTGCATTCATCCACATTAGATGCAATTTCAACTCCATTTTGAAGCAGCTATATATAGCTTGAACCTTCTAAGAACGTTTCGATTAAATTTGACTTCCAAACATATTATTAAAGAGTATCATTAGGTTAGGTATCCTGTCACATCTGAAAGCATAACATCTATAAATACCATCCAAAACAATATCCACCGCATTATCCATATCCATATTTTGGTTGTGTGCATGACGTCCAATACGATTCAGCTAATAATATAGCCTATCATAAATGGCAAACTTCCGTTCCACCCTGTCTGCCATGTACACACATATTATATCGACTCAATTAGTTCGACAAAATAGCTCGCCCAAAGCTGTCTAATATAATTTCCGACGAGAGTGGTGACTTTAATTGAATTCGCAAGGAGCTGCTGCAGGATAACACATCGCCGCACATATCCGCCTGTCCCACCCAGAATCGTTCACCATAACCACCCATACATACCTACATAGAAAACCCATTTATACGCCCTAAAGGTATGTGATGGCTTCCAATGATGGCCATAACATTGGTCGCTTATTGTGTCCACACATATCGTCCAAAATATCAGAGTTGCTATACAGAGATATAGCCACCAGTATTCGATTTTCAAATACAGGACGATATGATGCCTATATTCTTTGTTACTGTTATATGCGGAGGCGAATTCATGCATGCGTGCATTCGGGTGTATAGTTGCCGTGGAAAAACAAAAACCAAAATGAGAAGGATAATTGTAACCATTACGAGATCCCTGAATTCGTTTGCTAAATATGTGCTGCTGTTTTCGAATTCAAGGATGGCAGACCCCGTAAACGCAAAACGCCATGTACACACAGAACACAGCTCCCCCGAGAGCGAGCTAATGAAATGAAACCGAAAAATCAATCGACAACATACGAGACTGTGTGAGTGTGCGGACGATTGTATCCTTATGGCATTTTTGTGGGTCACAGATTCGTCGGTTTATTCTCAGCCATCGTGCATGACCAGAATTTTGAGCAAAGGCAAACTCTATTCCTACCGGTAGCTGGGGACAAAACAAAAAAGGATTGAAAATCGATTAGAAGGGTATATAATCGTCGCCGGACCACCGACCTCCACTTCACATACCTTCATTCATGCGGAAGGGATTACTGATGTGATACGTGGGAGCAAGGGCTTTTATAAAGCCATATCGGAGCTCCTACCGTCTACCTATAAATATGCAGGGTTTTCAAGGGTTCAATAGTCTATATTCCTTTTCATTTCTATTGGCGTGATATTATTGAAAGTTTGCTAAATCTTTCCTATTCCTGACCATGCATGGAGTTTTGCTAACCTCCGTCAACTTGGCAGAGCACATATGTCAAAAATTAATTTTGAATAGCCCTGAATTATGTGCTAATTATGTGCTAATTTTGTGCTAAGTTTTTGATTTTTGTGCTCCAACGGTTTCCGAGAAAATCGGCCTTGAAAAGTGCTCTGCCAAGTTGACGTCAAGCTGGCAGAGCACATCTTTAAATCGGTCGAAAATTGAAAAAATTAATGTGCCATATTGAAGCCTGATTTATGTGCTTTTTTTGTGCTAAGTCTATAACTTTATAGCTCAAGCCGTTTAGCTAGAAATCGCATTTAAAGCTTCCATTCTGTAAAGTTAACAGAAATCTGCTAAGTCAAATCCTATAAACGAATGGAAATCAAAAAACTAAAAAGCGCATATGAATGTCTAATTTATGTGCTTTTGATTTGCTTAGTCGTTAATTTTTGTGCTGGCCTAATTTAGCCTCTAATGCAACTTTTAAGTTTGGCTCTGTAGGTAAAAGGTCTTTTAAAATTCTGCTAAAAACGCCAGTTGCAAAGAATGCAAACCGCAATGCACGGCGTCGGCATTATGGCGCCATGATAAAATAACATTCACAAATATATATATATGTAGCCAGGGATACGCACGCATACGGCAAGCAGAATCCATTATACCAGGCCCTAAGAAACTTATAGGGAGTTTTAGTAGGGATGGGTAGAATAAGCATTGCAAAATAAATTCCAATAGGTAGGCAAGATGCATATGTGACACAATACATACACAATACCCAGCCCAATATTATTATGCGCAGGGTATGGGTAGCCATGCAGCAATAAAAGTAAATCGTGTAAATGTGTATATGTGTACCTATCCGAACTTCATTGGAAATCAATTTAGTAGCCTGCGAAAATTCTTTCTGCCTGATGATAATGAAATGAGGATCGATATTGTGCCTCACATAAAAAACAACCGCGGTTTGCATACAGAAGAACCATATTTCAACAGAAATGTAATATGCATACAAATTATAGAAAATAAACGAAATAGGCTCTAAAAGTACAAGATCTTTTACAGCTCTGCTAAAATGTCATCAGCTGCACTGCAATGAAGAAAGTTTCCTCCATCCAGAAAGTGGTATGTCATAATGGCGCCGCCATGCGCAAATAATACGCGTTTATTAGGCAAGCAAAATCCATATCACCAGGCCCACAGAAACTATAGTAGGGAATTTGGGATGATCATTCTAAAAAAAGTTTCAATAGCAAGCGCACTGGTAGGTGCATGTATGTGTAAGCAATCAACACACATGACCCCAGCCCATATTGTTACGGTTGGTTGGGTTGGGGAAACTATACATGGCTATCCATGCATTGACAAAATGAATCTGTAAGGGTGTCCTGTCCATGAGTCCATAATGTTAATTGGAAATCAAATTACTTTAGCTTGTGGAAATTATGTTGGCCTAGTATTGCAGGAAAGGTGATGCAATATTATGAGCAAATAAATAAAGAAAGTATGGGGGGGTAGGGTAGGTGGATGATTTGTTCGTTAGGAGAGGAGGGGGGGACGATACAAGGGGTGATCAGTTGGGACTTGGGAGAGACAAATTGTATAAAAACCTGACTTTGGCTTTCTTTCTGTCATTACATTTTTGTAATTAATTCAAAAATATTATATCTCGCAAACCACCAAACCGATTGAGTTAAAATTTCCAGGCAATCTTGGGTATTGTGACCCGGGAATGCTCAATTGACCCGGGATTGAACAATGGGACGTGGACGTGGCAGCTCCCATAAAAAAAACCTTAAGTATATACATTATCTCGAAAACCACCGACCCGATTAAGCTCAAATGTTGACAAAATATTTGTTAATGGCCCAAAGGTAAACAAAAGTTCAAGCGCTATTCTTCAACAGTCACGGGAGGCAAAGTTTTTAAAATATGGAACATGCATTGTGCTGATAGACAAAAATATATATGGACAATACAATTCCTAGGCATGAGCGAAGCCGGCCGGGTAGGTACAGTAGCTAGTACAGAGAACTCTCTCATAACCGGACACTGATGGTAGATACCACACAATTTGTCCGGTTATAAGAGATGTCCGTTTATGAAGAAAAAAGCTAAATTGACAACATTTAAAAAATACATAAACAGACATTATAATTCATGTTTAAAAGTACACACACATATTCCTATACAAATTCTGAATCGATTTAACCATGTCCGATTGTCGGACATGATTGTCTGTAGGTTGAAAACACGATAGTGTCCAAACAAATCGACCTAGCCGAATATGAAATTTTGGGAAAGGACTTATTTTTATCGTCGTCAAGTTGGTATAGAAAATGGACTATATCGTTCGAGTAGCTGTGGTAACCTCCCACACAAAACCAATATTAGACCCATGTGTTGCGTATACCTATGTACTAACTCGCATGAATAACATTTTGCATGACTTATATGCAGTGCAGGGTATCAAAGCATCGGCCAGGCCGATGATAACACATTTACTTGTTTTTTTTTAATTTTTTGTTGAGCAGGTTCATATTATGTTATTTCGTCCGTTTAAGAGAGAAAGAAATTCTATTGCCGTTATGAAAATTGGTGTCCGTGTCCGGTTATAAGAGAGTCCGATTATGAGAGGTGTCCGTAAGGAGAGAGTACACTGTAAAGGTATCTATATAGTGCAATTGTTCCTTTCAAATAACCACTAATAATCATTTCGATAAAACGACTAGCGAATACAATCCCGCAATTTGTGGATCCATGCCTGTTTTTTGGTTCCGAAAATACCGGAATTTATAACTACATATTAGATAGATACATACATACATACCTACATACATAAATTCGCGGGACTTATGCGGAACTATAAATGAAATGAAAATGAAATACCTACATATGTATTTCTAACTATGTATTTAGAAAAGGACGTTCCTTAAAGTGCTAAGTTTGATTTCATATACATACTAGATATTACTAGCAGCCGTGATGGTCTTTCTTGCGTTATTTGGGGTTACCCGCGTGATGCTGCCATTTCTGGTCTCGAGATAATTATGAGCAATTCGCTTTTCCTTGAGTTAGCTTAATAACCTTCTGTAAGGATGTATAAGAAATCCCGAACCAGCTATTTACTATAGTACCTATACTGTTTGACAATTCTCTATTCTCCCTTATAGGAATTACCAAATGATTGTTTTGTGCGTCAGTGTTAATGTTGTTAACAAATTCTCTTACATATCTTATTCCTATTCGATTTTCATTTTCACTCACTTTCGTGTGATCATTGATGAGGAGTTAGAAAACGGACTTAGATTATCCGTTTTGGGATGTGCGTTGGTGACTTAGTTATTTAAAACAAACACCAGCTTACTTAATTTCGTAGCAAGAATCTAATCTAAACTGCAAAGTTTCTAAATATTCCTACATACTACTATAATCCATATTTAAAATTTATAGGGATGAGTTGGTTGACTGCGACCTGCGTATAGTTGTTCCTAAAATAATTGTAGGTATGTAAATACAAAAGGTTAATTTTGGGTTTAAAATGAAAATAGACAAATGAACTCGAACTGTCAGCCTATACAAACCGCATACTTATGCACAGTTTGAAACAGACTCCGCATACTTGGTACAAACAAATCCGTCCTGTCGTTTGCAGCTACCTACCACCATGCAGACAGACAGACAGAACTGCGAAACTCACTTTTTGAGCTCTTTTATGATCTCAATATCATAATTAATTGATCTAAAGTTGTACTTAAAACAATATCTTTCTCATACTGTGTACAGTACATACCTACATTGAGAACATTTAAAAATGGGATCGATCTATAGGTATAACGTGATATTATTTTCTAAGATCCAACCAGACTACCATGCACCTCACATGCTCATTGCTCAGGCTCACCCACCCCATAACTTTCAAATCATCATAACCTACCCTTGACACCTAAGTCCAAAAGCCACCACCATGACACCACTGCTGCCCATTAACCGAAGAAATACAAAATATGTATTGTAAAGAATCCGATCTGTGATTTCATATTTCTCCTTTCCACATTGTTATCTATCTTCTTATAATATCAATTCCAATCGTTTTCAAATTCACACTTGTCGTTCTAAAAGTACCCTACCCCACACACCACCACTATATGCGAAAAGTATATCTAACCGACCTATCATTTCCTATTCCTTACTTCCACACAATATACCCCATCAGTCTCCTCATCGTCATGCTTCGCCTACCCTACACACCACCACTAACTAACTACGAGTGTATGCGAAAAGTACCCGATCATTGATTACCAGTGTTGCCACTAAAAAAAAGTGAATCCGGTCAAATCTGACCGAATGACCGGATTTTGATTTTCTAAATCCGGTCAAAAATTCCGGTCAAAAGTTAAAATGAGAATTTTTGACCTGAAACCCGGTCAAAAAGAGAAAATGACTATACCTACCTATACAATTTACGAATTTTTATGTTATGTTATGTTTAGAAAACGTTTTTATAATATGTGAATCTTGAGTTTGTGAACTTGTTTTTTATTTCGTTTGTTTAAAATTTACTGAAACTAATTTTTCATTTTATATGACATGTTTTAAGTTCTGAAATACACTTTTAGTGCATGGCCAAACACGCCTTCCAATGAACGAGGTGTCCAGCGACACAGGTAGATTTTGAGTGAGTAAAGGAGAAAGGTATATAGCATAGAAAATCTACTTTCAGAAATAATTCTGGCACGTTCTTTTTCGCACCATTGTGCTTTCGATACAAATCTTCATGATATTTGCGTTGATAGAGTGAGGACGTCAGAAACGGGCGTCCGCTTCGGCTTAACCATAGAAATTGTTTGTGTTTTCAATTTCACTATTCTTTTACCAGCCAAATTTTATTTCATTGCAATGACGCCTGGTTTTTGTGTGTAGCCAAATTGTTAATGGAAATGAAAGTCATGGGAGGACGTGTATGGTCTCGAATATTCTCGAATAATTTTCTGACACTTGAAAAGAGTAGTTCACCAATCTGAGATTTATCGAATTTCACACTTTAATTAATTGAAATTCAATATTTAATTTCCTCTTCAAAATTCTAGCAAAAGAAAACGTCAAAAAATTAGCCTAAGATAATTTAATATCCTGCTCCCTGAGCAGAATTTGTTTGAACTTGGGAGCATGTTCGTAATGTATGGCAAAGTTATATTTAAATTATAGAAATCTATCTTTATTTATAGTCAGTAGGGAAATTTTATTTTTCCGGTCAAAAAAGGGTTTTCCGGTTAAAAACATTTTTCGTTCCGGTCAAAAAACGGTTAGGCCGGATTTCAAAATTTTCTCCGGTCAGAGTAAACAGATTCCGGTCAGATATGACCGGAATCCGGTCAGAATGGCATCACTGTTGATTACATTTTCCTTTGCATATTACACTTCCACTCTCGCTTCCACTCCACGTCCACAATCCTTATTATGCAATCGGTGGAGAATAAAAGCAACAAAAATGATTATTGTTCTTTCTCTTTCGTCTGCATGGTGTGAATGAGACGAATAAGATAAAAAGAATTTAACTTCGGTTTCAAATATTCAAATACAACTGACATGTTCGTAGTGTGCATAGTTTGTCATGGAAGCGGTTGGTGGCGCAAGTGCATAATATAGTACTATAAGAGTCTATACATCGCAAAATCCATATTACCAGGCCCACAGAAACTTATAGGGAACTTTAGTAGGGAACTTGGGATGATCATTCTAAAACAAGTTTCAATAACAATCGCACTGGTAGGTGCATGTATGTGTCAGCAATCAACATACAAGACCCCAGCCAATATTGTTACGGTTGGTTGGGTTGGGGAAACTTGTCCATGGCTATGTATGCATTGACAAAAAACAAATCTGTAAGGGTGTACTGTCCATGAGTCCATAATATTTATTGGAAATCAAATTATGTACTTCAGCTTGTGAAAATTATGTTTTCCTAGTATACCCAGCATGTGATCGAGACATTGTGGTCCAAAAATGCGGTTTGGTTTGTTTGCACACAGACCGGATGACAGGTTAATTTGTACCAACAGAAAGGTGCAAATGGATCATAAAAATGTGTATTACAGGTACAAGTACAAGTACTGGGGACCGAATTTTTCCCAAAAATGTGCAATCAGAACCACAAGAGCTCTTCGACTGATTGCATCCTCGAGATCAATCAATGGGGTGAAAAAGAGAAAGCGATGGTGCTTTGGATACAGTGCTGTCGTTTTAGAAAATACCAAAGCAGTACATTCAAAAATTGTTTGCATAATTTTTAAGCAAAAGCAATACGCATATAATTTTTTTTAAATAGGGACATACTGGGTGATCACAGAATCCGTCGTATTCGGAATTTTGCTACGAACACCGAAAGAACTATATTACAGAATTCGTTGTAGTAAACATTTTTGTTAGGAATTAAATTCGCTTTAAGTATTAATAAAAATTTGTTAATTAAAAACCGGCAAAATATGGGGTCCTAATTTAGCGCCACATAAACGAAAAAATCATTTTAAAGAATTCTGCCTCTTTTTAACACAAACGTTACTTAAATGTAAGGTAATTTGGAGTAGGTATTTTAGATTTAAACAAAATTGTTCAATTGTGTTTTGAGCCACCTTTCTGCTCCAAAGTTCACACATTTTGTTTGGAAGGGATGCATATACAAATTGGCCAAATAATTTAGCGAAATCGAGCTCCAAGCTAATTCGATGGCTTGGGCTAGTTTAGATACAGTCGAATATTGTTGTTCCGGTCCATAAAGTTGACGTGTCACCAATCCCCAAACTTTTTAGATGATATTTAAATCCGGAGTAGGCCGGTCAGCTCCACATTTTGGCTCTATATATATACGTTTTAACAATCCGTGCTGTATGTATTGGCGTATTATCATGTTAATGAATCCAAGCCAGAAGTCTAAAAAGGTTATGAAAGTATGGAAAGGCCTGTTTCAATATGCCTTGTAAGACAATGCATTCATTGTGGTTAACAAAAATTGTAATTTGCAGGTGCCATAACATGAAAAGGCCCCCATACCATATCACACCTTCAACTCTGCTATGCAGCCGGTCCAAATGATGAGTTTCTTTGCAAAAGTTATAGAAATAGTAGATCGGGGCCTGCCAAACTAATTTGTTTTCCTCGGAGAAGACGGTGCGACTACGAAGTCAAGACCACATGTGCGCGACAAAAACGGAGGCGTTGCGCATTTCGAACCGGGTTAAGGGGTGACTTTTTTTGTTCTTTTTATATCCTTGGCATTCGAAATAATACGACGCATAGTTGTGAAACTTGCTTTGATGCCACATTTTTTCCTGATTTTTGGAAAAGAGTCGTGAAAATTTGACGCCGTTTTTAATAAAAGTCGCCTTTCCGCATTAGTAAGCACACTGTGTACGCGGCAATTCATGTTTTTGTGCATAGTTAGACTCATTACTTAAAAATATGGATATAACGTTTCGGCTCCTCTCGATTTTCTTAGCCAATTTGGCAATAAATAGGCTAGCGTCCGGTCTCCGGTCCTTTAAGCTTTGATTTGTCCTTTTTCCGCCTTGTTTAAGGCTTTTTAGAAAAGGCAATACATAAGGGCAATATAAAAAGAAAATTGCAGTACAAAACAAAAGTACGGCAGTACGCACCGAGCAAAAGCAATACAAATACTGCTTTTGCAGTACGTTCGACAGCACTGTTTGGATATCGGATGTACAGGGTGTCCCAGTTAAGAAGTATAATCCTTTAAGCGAAGATTCCTGAAGTTCTTCCGAACAAAAAATTGTATGGGAGGGGGGTCTATTTTCATCGTATTTCTAGTTATAGCCCATCAAAGTATTTAGGAGGTGTCAGCACTTAAAACGCTATAACTTCTAAACTATGTATTATAGCTACAAAAAGAGTTTTGTACATTTTGAAAAGACAATTTAGTAGCGCATACAAGTTATACATACGGCTACATCTGGGAAGCTACAAAAAAGTTATGGCTCCTTAAAATCAAAATTTTGAAAATTTTATGTTACAATTTTTTACTTATAGCCGGTTTTACAGTGCAAGTTTAAACTCCGTTTAACCAGATATCAAGTTTAAACCGACGTTTGACACGAAAAGGTGTATTACAGTGCTCGTTTAAACTTTATCGAGCGTTTGAACGGAGTTTAACTTAACCGGCCATGGATGGGGGTTTAAACTGAGTTTAAATATGTCTGAGGCCAAATCATTTTGTAAAATGGGTTGATGCAGATTTCGTAAAACGATTTCGGCTGACCAAACTAACTGCTCAAATGGTTTTTAATCAAATAGAGCACAGAATAGAACACAAAACGAAATGGTAACAAATATAATTCTTCAGATGAAGTTAGTGATATCTTTTATGTATCTTATTGCAGGAATAGTGCACTGTCTATGAGGCGTCTATGTTTCTGCTGATGTTTGTGCACGGAAGTGCATAGAATTGAGGCGAATTAAAAACCTTTCGCTCCACTTAACTACAATTTATTTGTTCTGGTGTTTCGGTTAATTTACTTTGTATATAATAGGCGTATTTTTTTGAGAATCTATAGCTAGCTCACTTTTACTTTTACATGCAAAACTGTTATACTCACTTTTGGTTTTGTTATACTCACTTTTGGTTTTACATGCAAAACTGGTATACTCACTTTTGGTTTTGTTATACTCACTTCCCAAAAAAATACGCCTAATATAATTCAATTCTAATAAGTTAGGAAATTATAGGGACTTGTCTTATTTCTTCGCTTGTGGTTACCGAAATGAACTTGACCGTAGGTTGTCTTCTGATTCATGCCCGTTCTCTTATATTTGTTGTAATTTGAGGATGCTTGTTGTTACCATACGGAGATTTCTGCGCTGTAATAAAAAAGGCATCAGTAGCGATTTGCATGCTACGGCACCAATATTTTAAATTTCCACAAACCGAAGAGGAACTCAATGCCGCAGTAATGAATTTTATTTATTTTATTTTTCGTTTATTTCGCACTATTTTTAATTGCCAAACTGACACAATAAACAAAACTGACGGAAATTTCAAATACAGTGGCGTACAAAACGTTTAACTAAACGTTCGTTCAAATTCCACTGTAATACACACACGGTTTAAGTACTTGGTTTAAACTTGCTTGCGAGTTTAACTAAACCTGAGTTTAAACTCGTACTGTAAAACCGGCTATTAAAATGCCTTTTTCTCTAAATTTTTACTTAATAATTTTTTTTATGAAATGTTTATCCTTGAGAAATTTCCTAAAAATTATGTTAAGCAACTTTTTTACGTACGCAACGAACAGAAGTTGTAGTAAAAGCCGTTTTTTTGTCAAAAATGTTCAAATAAAATTAAGTGCGAATAATAAACTAACGTACCTCTGTAAGCATACCCCATTACCCCATTGATTGACACAAGAGCTCTTGTGATTGCACATTATTGGGAAAAATTCGGTCCCCAGTACTTGTACTTGTACCTGTAATACACATTTTT
Source organism: Cheilosia scutellata (assembly GCA_955612985.1). Classification (NCBI taxonomy): domain Eukaryota; kingdom Metazoa; phylum Arthropoda; class Insecta; order Diptera; family Syrphidae; genus Cheilosia; species Cheilosia scutellata. Next base: position 118,914,950 of record OY015312.1, read on the forward strand.
ATGATCCATTTGCACCTTTCTGTTGGTACAAATTAACCTGTCATCCGGTCTGTGTGCAAACAAACCAAACCGCATTTTTGGACCACAATGTCTCGATCACATGCTGGGTATACTAGGAAAACATAATTTTCACAAGCTGAAGTACATAATTTGATTTCCAATAAATATTATGGACTCATGGACAGTACACCCTTACAGATTTGTTTTTTGTCAATGCATACATAGCCATGGACAAGTTTCCCCAACCCAACCAACCGTAACAATATTGGCTGGGGTCTTGTATGTTGATTGCTGACACATACATGCACCTACCAGTGCGATTGTTATTGAAACTTGTTTTAGAATGATCATCCCAAGTTCCCTACAAAAGTTCCCTATAAGTTTCTGTGGGCCTGGTAATATGGATTTTGCGATGTATAGACTCTTATAGTACTATATTATGCACTTGCGCCACCAACCGCTTCCATGACAAACTATGCACACTACGAACATGTCAGTTGTATTTGAATATTTGAAACCGAAGTTAAATTCTTTTTATCTTATTCGTCTCATTCACACCATGCAGACGAAAGAGAAAGAACAATAATCATTTTTGTTGCTTTTATTCTCCACCGATTGCATAATAAGGATTGTGGACGTGGAGTGGAAGCGAGAGTGGAAGTGTAATATGCAAAGGAAAATGTAATCAATGATCGGGTACTTTTCGCATACACTCGTAGTTAGTTAGTGGTGGTGTGTAGGGTAGGCGAAGCATGACGATGAGGAGACTGATGGGGTATATTGTGTGGAAGTAAGGAATAGGAAATGATAGGTCGGTTAGATATACTTTTCGCATATAGTGGTGGTGTGTGGGGTAGGGTACTTTTAGAACGACAAGTGTGAATTTGAAAACGATTGGAATTGATATTATAAGAAGATAGATAACAATGTGGAAAGGAGAAATATGAAATCACAGATCGGATTCTTTACAATACATATTTTGTATTTCTTCGGTTAATGGGCAGCAGTGGTGTCATGGTGGTGGCTTTTGGACTTAGGTGTCAAGGGTAGGTTATGATGATTTGAAAGTTATGGGGTGGGTGAGCCTGAGCAATGAGCATGTGAGGTGCATGGTAGTCTGGTTGGATCTTAGAAAATAATATCACGTTATACCTATAGATCGATCCCATTTTTAAATGTTCTCAATGTAGGTATGTACTGTACACAGTATGAGAAAGATATTGTTTTAAGTACAACTTTAGATCAATTAATTATGATATTGAGATCATAAAAGAGCTCAAAAAGTGAGTTTCGCAGTTCTGTCTGTCTGTCTGCATGGTGGTAGGTAGCTGCAAACGACAGGACGGATTTGTTTGTACCAAGTATGCGGAGTCTGTTTCAAACTGTGCATAAGTATGCGGTTTGTATAGGCTGACAGTTCGAGTTCATTTGTCTATTTTCATTTTAAACCCAAAATTAACCTTTTGTATTTACATACCTACAATTATTTTAGGAACAACTATACGCAGGTCGCAGTCAACCAACTCATCCCTATAAATTTTAAATATGGATTATAGTAGTATGTAGGAATATTTAGAAACTTTGCAGTTTAGATTAGATTCTTGCTACGAAATTAAGTAAGCTGGTGTTTGTTTTAAATAACTAAGTCACCAACGCACATCCCAAAACGGATAATCTAAGTCCGTTTTCTAACTCCTCATCAATGATCACACGAAAGTGAGTGAAAATGAAAATCGAATAGGAATAAGATATGTAAGAGAATTTGTTAACAACATTAACACTGACGCACAAAACAATCATTTGGTAATTCCTATAAGGGAGAATAGAGAATTGTCAAACAGTATAGGTATAGTAAATAGCTGGTTCGGGATTTCTTATACATCCTTACAGAAGGTTATTAAGCTAACTCAAGGAAAAGCGAATTGCTCATAATTATCTCGAGACCAGAAATGGCAGCATCACGCGGGTAACCCCAAATAACGCAAGCAAGACCATCACGGCTGCTAGTAATATCTAGTATGTATATGAAATCAAACTTAGCACTTTAAGGAACGTCCTTTTCTAAATACATAGTTAGAAATACATATGTAGGTATTTCATTTTCATTTCATTTATAGTTCCGCATAAGTCCCGCGAATTTATGTATGTAGGTATGTATGTATGTATCTATCTAATATGTAGTTATAAATTCCGGTATTTTCGGAACCAAAAAACAGGCATGGATCCACAAATTGCGGGATTGTATTCGCTAGTCGTTTTATCGAAATGATTATTAGTGGTTATTTGAAAGGAACAATTGCACTATATAGATACCTTTACAGTGTACTCTCTCCTTACGGACACCTCTCATAATCGGACTCTCTTATAACCGGACACGGACACCAATTTTCATAACGGCAATAGAATTTCTTTCTCTCTTAAACGGACGAAATAACATAATATGAACCTGCTCAACAAAAAATTAAAAAAAAACAAGTAAATGTGTTATCATCGGCCTGGCCGATGCTTTGATACCCTGCACTGCATATAAGTCATGCAAAATGTTATTCATGCGAGTTAGTACATAGGTATACGCAACACATGGGTCTAATATTGGTTTTGTGTGGGAGGTTACCACAGCTACTCGAACGATATAGTCCATTTTCTATACCAACTTGACGACGATAAAAATAAGTCCTTTCCCAAAATTTCATATTCGGCTAGGTCGATTTGTTTGGACACTATCGTGTTTTCAACCTACAGACAATCATGTCCGACAATCGGACATGGTTAAATCGATTCAGAATTTGTATAGGAATATGTGTGTGTACTTTTAAACATGAATTATAATGTCTGTTTATGTATTTTTTAAATGTTGTCAATTTAGCTTTTTTCTTCATAAACGGACATCTCTTATAACCGGACAAATTGTGTGGTATCTACCATCAGTGTCCGGTTATGAGAGAGTTCTCTGTACTAGCTACTGTACCTACCCGGCCGGCTTCGCTCATGCCTAGGAATTGTATTGTCCATATATATTTTTGTCTATCAGCACAATGCATGTTCCATATTTTAAAAACTTTGCCTCCCGTGACTGTTGAAGAATAGCGCTTGAACTTTTGTTTACCTTTGGGCCATTAACAAATATTTTGTCAACATTTGAGCTTAATCGGGTCGGTGGTTTTCGAGATAATGTATATACTTAAGGTTTTTTTTATGGGAGCTGCCACGTCCACGTCCCATTGTTCAATCCCGGGTCAATTGAGCATTCCCGGGTCACAATACCCAAGATTGCCTGGAAATTTTAACTCAATCGGTTTGGTGGTTTGCGAGATATAATATTTTTGAATTAATTACAAAAATGTAATGACAGAAAGAAAGCCAAAGTCAGGTTTTTATACAATTTGTCTCTCCCAAGTCCCAACTGATCACCCCTTGTATCGTCCCCCCCTCCTCTCCTAACGAACAAATCATCCACCTACCCTACCCCCCCATACTTTCTTTATTTATTTGCTCATAATATTGCATCACCTTTCCTGCAATACTAGGCCAACATAATTTCCACAAGCTAAAGTAATTTGATTTCCAATTAACATTATGGACTCATGGACAGGACACCCTTACAGATTCATTTTGTCAATGCATGGATAGCCATGTATAGTTTCCCCAACCCAACCAACCGTAACAATATGGGCTGGGGTCATGTGTGTTGATTGCTTACACATACATGCACCTACCAGTGCGCTTGCTATTGAAACTTTTTTTAGAATGATCATCCCAAATTCCCTACTATAGTTTCTGTGGGCCTGGTGATATGGATTTTGCTTGCCTAATAAACGCGTATTATTTGCGCATGGCGGCGCCATTATGACATACCACTTTCTGGATGGAGGAAACTTTCTTCATTGCAGTGCAGCTGATGACATTTTAGCAGAGCTGTAAAAGATCTTGTACTTTTAGAGCCTATTTCGTTTATTTTCTATAATTTGTATGCATATTACATTTCTGTTGAAATATGGTTCTTCTGTATGCAAACCGCGGTTGTTTTTTATGTGAGGCACAATATCGATCCTCATTTCATTATCATCAGGCAGAAAGAATTTTCGCAGGCTACTAAATTGATTTCCAATGAAGTTCGGATAGGTACACATATACACATTTACACGATTTACTTTTATTGCTGCATGGCTACCCATACCCTGCGCATAATAATATTGGGCTGGGTATTGTGTATGTATTGTGTCACATATGCATCTTGCCTACCTATTGGAATTTATTTTGCAATGCTTATTCTACCCATCCCTACTAAAACTCCCTATAAGTTTCTTAGGGCCTGGTATAATGGATTCTGCTTGCCGTATGCGTGCGTATCCCTGGCTACATATATATATATTTGTGAATGTTATTTTATCATGGCGCCATAATGCCGACGCCGTGCATTGCGGTTTGCATTCTTTGCAACTGGCGTTTTTAGCAGAATTTTAAAAGACCTTTTACCTACAGAGCCAAACTTAAAAGTTGCATTAGAGGCTAAATTAGGCCAGCACAAAAATTAACGACTAAGCAAATCAAAAGCACATAAATTAGACATTCATATGCGCTTTTTAGTTTTTTGATTTCCATTCGTTTATAGGATTTGACTTAGCAGATTTCTGTTAACTTTACAGAATGGAAGCTTTAAATGCGATTTCTAGCTAAACGGCTTGAGCTATAAAGTTATAGACTTAGCACAAAAAAAGCACATAAATCAGGCTTCAATATGGCACATTAATTTTTTCAATTTTCGACCGATTTAAAGATGTGCTCTGCCAGCTTGACGTCAACTTGGCAGAGCACTTTTCAAGGCCGATTTTCTCGGAAACCGTTGGAGCACAAAAATCAAAAACTTAGCACAAAATTAGCACATAATTAGCACATAATTCAGGGCTATTCAAAATTAATTTTTGACATATGTGCTCTGCCAAGTTGACGGAGGTGTTTTGCTATCTGTGCGTGGACAAATAGTGAAGTCATCATATTCGGTGATGGAAAAAAATATCGCATCAGTGAGTCAATTAGAGTTTTGGGCACATTTTTCACTTATCAAATTGTTCGTTCGTTTTTCTATGGCTTGATTATTAAGGATCGCAAAACTCGTAATCTCTTTAAAAATGCCAACATTTTTTGTGAAAATATTCGCAGAGTTCATTTGCGTGAAATAAATGTGGTTGGTGTACCTGCTAAGGTGACATTTTTAATACAATTTTCTGTCAAAAGATAGCAGACTATGTTTATTGGCGATGATGGCTCAGAAACTATAGAACAGCTACGAATATATTGGAATGACAGTAAGGATCCGTCGATAAGCTGAATATAAGCCACAAATAGATAAATTGCGTAGATATCTATATTTTTTTTATAATAGACATGCGCTAAAGAGATTATTACTACTCTTTTAATGTAGGGTGAACTACACATCGCGGGCGTTAAGGAAATTAGGATAGGTACCCACTTTAGTGTAGACCTGACACAAATTTTTATCAAACAGGCTCACAAATTCACAGTTTGAGAAACTAAACTCCGTTTGGGGGATTCTGTTTCAACAAATTACCTATCATAAACTGACAATAGCGAAAGGACACCATATTGAAATTAATAAAAAATATCAAATTAATTTTATTTTGTAATGGCTGTGATGGATCAAGAGAAGAATTGGGATGGTGGTGAGAAGAAAATGCTCCGACAATTGGTGGAGCAACATCAAGTCAAGTCATCAAGTCGAATAATTCGAAAGTAGCCCAAGAATGCCGCTTGTCTCTCCTAGAGATGGCAGAACAGTTCGATATTCACCTGTTCTGGGTGCATGCCAGGGCATAGAGATATTCCAGGGTATTGTTGGACGAATGAACTCGCCAGACGTGGAACAATTTTACCTCTGCTTCCTGACAAAGCTAACTTATAGGTATACCAATGGATACATGTAAACTTAGATTAAAGCTAGACGCCTTTTTGATGAACAAACGGTACAGCATGTCAAGCGACGAAGCAGATTTGGCCAAAGCTCTAAGTGTTTGATATCTCTAGAAAGAAGCCATATTAGCTCTACGATAGGTGTCATCACTGGACACTCTGTCTGATAGGTAGGCAGGCAACCAGACTTGAAGCTCCCTCAAATGATTTCTGTAGAAGCTGTTGAGATGAGGAGGAGGAAACTGTCCCCCACATTCTCTGCTCCTGTCCTGCTCTTTCTCGGTGTTGGAGACTATGACGTCACCAAGGCTTTCGACGGTGAACACGTCCATCTACTAATGGAATAAATGAAGCTTAATTTGATGGATATCCACTGTCATTTTTAATGTAATTTTTTTTATATTAGAAAGCCCGGTGTTGCTGTGGATAATTGACACAAACATGTCTCGGAACGATCGCCATGTCTCGTACTTGCCGCCGAAAATTGGCAGCTTAACACTAGGCAGGTTAATGTCAGCATTATTAGAAGTATCCGCTACTGGTTCTACCTTCTTATCTATCGTTTTTCCTTCGGTAAACTTAACCTGGTCTAGTGCATCTAGTATACCACACCGATAGTCGAAGTAGACTTCGCGAATCTTATCGAACTGCTCATCAACCCGTTCCAGTTTTTCGTTTTCATCTTCCCCAATAGTACTCAGTAGTTCCTTATAGTTCGCAGTTGCCGATGTCAATTGCAAAGACGCAAACACTCGGAATAGGAAAATCCACTTCGGAGCTTTCTTATTCAACGACCCTGGAGTTTATTACGCTTCATTAAAAGTTTAAAATGGTTCCAACTATTCGGCGAGGAGTAATATAGGATCCGGATGGTATCACAATGGACCTAACATTGGTCTAAGTGTGCTGGCGTATACTGGCAGCCACTTCAAGTTAACATCAAATCAACATCGTCATCAAGTTCTTTAAAAGGATTTGACCGGGTTTTATATATTTTAGGTTTTCTTAATAGCTCGAAGTCTTCAAATATATTATCATCTTCATCCTTGGAAAACATTTTGTTCCATTTCGAGTTAAAATTCTCTAAAAAAATATTGTTAATTTTGCCTTCAAATTGACGAATGACAGATTATTTAGTGCGTACTAAGAGATAATAGGTACTTTTTATAGTTTTAAATTTATTACGAGGTAACAACGATAAAGTGGGCTTTATGTTGACTATACCTAACGTAACCATTTATTTTTTGGCAAAAAGCGGCGGGTTTTTTGAAGCTAAAAGTGGGCGTGTTTTGGCGGGTTTAGCGGGTTTCCCAAAAGTAGATTCTGACCTGAAAATTTTCTTGCAAAATAGTAGAAAACAGTTTATTTCACGTATTGTCACGTAAAATCTAATATAATTCTTTAAAAATAAACGTAATCAGTTTTTTTTAATATACGGAAAAACGGCTTCCAAATCTTGCGTAAGCGTTACATATTTTTTTAATTTTTGGATTTTTTGCCATCTCGGAGTTGGTGTGTCTCTCTTTATCTTTATAAATTTTACCGTCGTATTTACAGAGAATGTCAATGAATTACATTGATTGTTTCTTTGACTCATGACATTATTGCAATATTCGCGCACTTATGCCAACTCTGAAGTTGTCTACGGCAGCTTAGATCTGCCATCAGGGTTGTTATATGTTTTTTAATTAAAAAAATCTTCAAATGTAGTGAAAAAAAGGACTAAAAAAATTTTTAAGAGAATTAAATTCCGATTTTTTATCAAAAAGCGGGAAAATGGTTGTGGTGGCGGGTGGAGGGTTTTTAGGTAAAAAAGAGGGTATAACCCGCCAAAAGCGGGTGAAATGGTCACATTAACTATACCTAATTAACAAAATACTAGTACTGACTTTGTCACGTACTAAAATAACTTAAAGTGTACTTTATCTGACTATAATTTTGCGCCATTGGTTTTAAATGTCTGTAAATAAATTGTAACAAGGAGGAAAAAAGGAGTTTAGTAAAGCATTCAACATTCGTGCTGTATGAATGAATATCTATATTTCATACTACGTCCAAAAATAGGCTGAATGGTAAACTGATGAAGTGATGAGCATTCCTAGCATGGCGAGTATTGCGGTTGAATTGTTGAAAGGGTTGAATGCAGCTGCCAATTTCGTTTTAGTACTGTTTGTTAAAAAAGCGATAAAACAGCGAGAGACTTGTAACATTTCTGAGATGTTCAAGGGAATTACAGTACAATCCCGATAAATCGTAATACCAAGGGACCGAGAGTTTATTACGAATTATAGAGGTTTTCGAAATAGCGAGATTACGAATTATTAGGTTCGTTCGTGTACTTTCAGCATAGAAAAATGAAAAATGTCAAATCTCAAAAATCGAGAGAGAAATCTCTCAATTTACAGAGAAGTACCTGAACGGTTTTCTTACAAAAAGTTTAAGAAATGTCATTTCGGCATTCGAAAAATAAACGTTAACGCCAGAATCTACAACATAAGTCGGATTTGAATTTTTTATAAGCTAAAATAGCTATTAAACCTACCATTTTGAGTGCGCTGATAAGTTCTAGGAGAACATTCAATTACAACTTCTTCCTCCGACATCGTTGAAGACGAAAAAATAGAGTTTTATTTGTCAAACTATTGAGCTGTCACTTAGATGACAGTTTTCATTTTTCAGTAAGTCGAAATTCGGCGAGTAGAAAATTACGAAAAAATGAAAAGAGGGGAAATGGATTTCTCTCTCATTTTTTTCAATTTACTCAGTACGTGGTCGCATTCGCACAGTTTCTTAGCAAAGTTTTAATAATTTTACGTTTGCAAAAAAGTACCCGAACGAACCTATTGAAGACTTAAAAAATAAAAATTCGATTTACCGGGATAATAAGTTTTAACAGTTAGTTTGTGAATACATGTGTAAAAATGACTAACATTTCAGCAGAAACAGCACCCAATTGTAGTAGTGGTCCCATTTTAAACACATTCTCAAGTGTGAAAGTTTTCCATCTCGCTCTCTCTTGCTTTTCCAAGAACCAAATTCTTATTCTGTCTTTCCAATTAAACATACATGTACCTACCTAACAAACGTATTTCAGAGGATTGAAGAGAGAGAAGGAGGTTTTTTTTCGGATAAACGGGGTTTTCAACACAGACTTACAAATTATAAGACGTTTAATGGCAAAGTCATACGGAAATTATTGTGAATTACCGAGGGGACCAAAAGGCACTGGTTTTTTACGAATAACCGGGATTTTTTCAAGGGACCAGCAGTTTATTTCGAATAAGCGGGGTTTACGAATTAACGGGGTACGAATTATCGAGATTATACTGTAATAGAATTCGCGATATTTGTGTCTCCGATAAGCTTTAACGCACGATTTTGAATCCTATCCAATAGGCGCAATATGGTTTTTATTTATTTATTTAGATTTATTTATTTGGAAAGTCTTTCGGTTTCGGTGATGCAAGTGCCATTCATGGATAATGGCTGTAGGTTCGGGTCTCGCTTTAGAGACAGCAGACAGCATTGTGTTTTCGAAGCATTAAATTCCACTCTATTGGCTGAACCCCATTTGAAAATGCTGCCAAGGTCGGAATTTAATGAGCTTAACATACGTTGCAGTTCCAGTGAGCGACCAGAAAGGTAGTTTCTAATCCATTGAATAAGAGACACATTGATTCCATAAGCATGCATTTTCGACAAAATAGCTTGGTGCCAAACTCTGTCAAATGCCTTTGAAATACCAAGCGCAACAATCTTTGATTCACCGAAGTGATGGAGAGATTGGTTCCACTTCTCGGTGAGATAAGTCATCAAATGACCAGTGGACCTGTTGCCACGAAAACCGTACTGCCGGTCATTGAGGAGTTTCCGAGATTCAAGATATTTCATAAGCTTACGATTTATCAGCGTTTCCATGTCCTTAGAAAGAATTTACGAAAGTGCTATGGGTCGGTAATTGGTGGAAGAAGAAGATTCGCAGTTTTTAGGGACGGGCTGGAGAAATGCTGTTTTCCAACTACTCGGAAAGAGTCCAGAAGAATAGGACAGATGAAAAAGCTTACGCAGTGTTTTGCCAGTGTAGAAGAACACCTCTTCAGAACGATGGGGGAGATACAGTCTGGACCAGTGGATTTTTTTATATTTAGATCATTAAGTACTCTATTGTTTATAGCTATAAGACGACATTTGAAAGGTAAGACCTTTAGGTCTCTTCGTACAGGAATATGTCTGCAAATACTGTCATCGACTATAAGAATAAACTAGAAGCTGCAAACACAGTCTGACGGATCATATGCAAATCCTTAATAAACACATGGGTAATAATAAATGCGCAGACTACACAAGTCCCCATCTAGGTTTCGTAAGACCATTCGTTAGTTGTTTCCTCATTATTGATATTGACGAATGACAAGAAGACAACCAGAACCCATTTGCACGGCGGATGGATCAAATATGGACCTTAGAATTGGCGCGGGTTTTCACATCGATACTCTTGGCATCCCCGCCAAACTTTTCAGATTGTGCAGAATGACGATGGAAAACGCTGCTCCATAAAGGTCGGAAACAATCTCACCGAGACCTTTGAGTCAAAAAAGGTCTTAGACAAAGTAATGCGCTGCCATGTGACTTTTTCAACATCATTCTTGAGAAAATTATGCGAAACTCGCAAGTCAACACCAGTGGCACACTTTTCCAAAAAGTCTGTGCAACTACTTGCATACGTTGACGAAATTGACATTAATGGCAGAACGCAGCAAGCTGTCACTGGTGCCTTTTCAAGTATTAGCACAGACGCGGCAAAAATGGGTTATGTGGTGACGATAGCCAAGGCGGATGAAGATCTCCTTGGTCGCTTCGAATGCAAAATTCTTTGAGTGATTTTCTGTCCCGTTTGCGTTGACGGGCTTTGGAGGAGGAGATTTAATGGCGAACTCTACGAGCTGTACAGCGACATCGACCTGGTCAACAAAGTACGTATCAGTTGACTAAAATTGCTGGGAGCGAATGGACACCAACGCTCTGGCCCGAAGAGTCTTCGATTCCAACCCAGAGGGCCAACGCAGTAGAGGAAGACCTCGCCTTAGGTGACGCGCACAAGTTCAAGAGGACCTTAACAAACCGGAGCGGGTTAGCCAAAGATCGTGCTAACTGGAGAGGCGTGTTTGTTGAAGCCCATGTCCACCCCGGACTGTAGCGCCTCGTAAGTAAGTACGTAAGTAAGTCTTGGACTATACAGTTCAATCACAGTACTGTCAGTGACAACAGCTGCTAAATCTATGGTAATGATGGCATGCAGATACCTTCTATATAAATAAAAATGAAATGATGTTCGTTGGTCATCGTATCACTTGAAAACGGCTGGACCGATTTGGCTCAATGTTTACCGGGTATAAGCATACAAAAAATACATCAAAATCGTATATCTCAAAAACCACCGAACTGATTGAGCTCAAATATACAGACAATCTTAGGTATTGTCCCGGGAGTATTTCTATGGTAGATAGGTAAAAAAAAGAGGCGTGGCGCCTCCCACACAAAACAGTCATGGTAGCCGAAGTTTGTAAAATATTGCTATGCATTGTCCTGATAGACAAAAATATTATCTATATTCAATACAATTCCTGGGGACGAGCAAAGCCGGGTAGAGAGCGGCTAGAGCTAGTTAGTTATATTTTCATAGACAGCCACACGGTAATAAAAGCGAACCCTACCGTAGAGATAAAATCGAAGCTTGTATGCCGCTCCTGCGAAGAGCTACGGGTTTCTAGCGCCCATTATACTTTTTTTATACTATAAACGTAAAAAAAAGTTCCTACACCTTGCTGGCCGCACTGTCATTTATTTTCCACATTTATCGACCTTGGCTAAGTTTGCCCCCCACTGTTCTAGCCGTCATCATTGCAACACCAATATTTTGCAATTAAAAAAAACTGTGAAAACCCTTTTTAAAAACGCTCCTTGTTGTATTAAAATAAACGAAAAGGATTTTCCGATCTGATTGTTTGAAACCACCCGAACATGATGAAGTGTAGGCCTGAAATTCAGCTCGCCCACTAAGCCAACCAGTATCATTATGAGTGGCGGAAAAATATGGTACTCGCAGGATACGATGCGAAAGCGAATGGCTTATGGTTTTCTGTTTGACGAGCAGAAAAAGGGATTTTCTGTATACCGCAGCTCACTGTTCGAGGTCTTTTTGTTTTTTTTTTTTTTATGGTGTGTGGCGCGAGTCAAAGAATGATGAAGCATGTTACCACTCAACTGCTAATGTCGTGTGCGTATATGTACATCCAGAAAGGGATGTAATTTCCCGGCTATAATATTATCTTGACATATCGTTAGCCAAAAGGAAAAGAATGACTGAGCTGTGTGCGGTCTTCTTACCAGTAACATGCTAAAAGTGTGTGCGTGTGTGTTTGTGTGCGACATGAATGGCAAGATTATTTGTAATTAATGTCACGGACACTGCCGGAATGTGCTGGTAATCCTTTAATTATGATTATTTGCGCAAATTGAAGTTAATCCCTGCAAATGATGAATTGGGATACAAGCGTCGTCGTGGTTCCTGGTCCTTAAAGGAGTGCAAAATGAATAACTGCGGTGGATCATCTTAGCCCTTGTTAACTACGCGAAAGGGATTTGCACACAAGACAAAGTGTTTGAGATTAAAATCTGAATGTATGTAGGTACATGATTTACAAGGTTGGCAATAGGGCTACAAATTTCCATATTAAATGATTCCAAGCAAATGGCCTTTTAAATCAGAACTTTACAAATCAACTGGCAGAGATATCTTTGCCATCAGCACCTTTTCCGAGGCTTTTGCCAGAAATAGTTTCCTTTTCCTTCCTTGCTACGATGACGGTTCTGGTAAATTAAACGATAAATCGGAAAGCGATAGCGTGGGGGTGAATGCATGTAAACCTTCTCACATATGCCACTGGATATCCGGTGAGCAATCGAAACAGGCTTGTCCGGAAAAACACAATCCCAGAGAGCGTATGCTACACACAGATTATATCCATGTAAGTTCAGTTTGCCAAGAAAAAGGACTTCCGGTTGCTTGGGTTTCCTGTGGAGAGTATATGCGGTGTAACACAACACAAACTTGCCCTCTAATAAAAATGCGTGATATTCCATTTTTTTCCTGTGTGTGTGTGTAGGCATTTTGCCTATTTAACATTCATTCAGGAAATTGCCAGTCATCAAGGATTTAAAGTGTGGATTTTGTGTTTTGTTTTACTTGTGCTGTTTCGTGCACGGATGTGTGTGTTTTTATTGAATGGGATGGCGGTAAGGGATGACGTGGTTTATGACTTGTTTAATATTAAAATGAAACCACAAAGTATCGTGTAAAAAGCTTTATTATGGGATTACGATTTTTAAACGATAAAAATATCATTAACAAGATATGGTGAAATTTTATTGCTTTGACAAGCCAAGGACGTGCGAAGGATTTAATGATTTCTAACCAAAGTGACAAGAGTCTGTCTAAATTTGGTGCTAATATTAAGAAATTTATTTAATGATTGCACTTGTCACAAGCTCAGATATACATACACATATTCTGTTAAATGGGAAGCTTTGGGGAATGTCTCTCTTATTCATAAAAAATCGCACAAGGACGAGATAGACTTAATTGAGAAATGGTGAAGCTTTTTAACTCTAAGTAGAACTTATTGCGATGCCCTTTTCTATACAAGTAGAGTGGTAAGTTTTGAGTTTCACAAAAAAACATCATAGCTTGTTTCAAAGTCTGTTCAAATGATTGCATAATTGTTCTAAATAAGTTCTAAGGGAAGCTCTCTCCGCAGATGCATTTTTTACCAAAAGAATTGTTATAATACAATGCTTATCCTTATTGTTACTGCCTATAGCCAATACTGTCTTCCTTCGTCTCATGCATCAATTTCTCTGCCAATAGGCGCAAAAGATCCGTATAGGTACCCTAGGTCTAGCTTCTCACAACCGTTCATTTGTGCGAGTTTTTATTTCGAGGACGAATGGAAGTGATCTACAATTTTATGCCTATTCCAAACGGCTGAATTGACTAGATTTTTCAGGACAGTTATACTTTCGAAAGTTTGTCGGACGTTCGGGAGACGTGGCGCAGTGGAAAAAAAACCTTAATATTCAAGATCGCTATAAAGACTAGCTCAACTCTCAACATCATAGAAAGACTTCATAACTTTGTCTAATTCCCGAAGGCTAAATCGTATGAATATTTTAAGAAATAATAGCCGGTAGCTAATTGGCGCCCAACAGAAAACCTTCTCGCATATCTGTGGCGACTTGAAAGGAAGCAGAAATACTTTAATCAGAAACTGCACCAGGGGCAATTTGACTTCGTCCTGAGAACGGCTTTCAATTCTTCCTTGTGGATTTGAAGTCAAAAATAAAAACTCAATTCTCTAAATTTTGCTGCTTAATACATACATATGTCCTTTTAGAAATTTACCATATTCTTTGGAATACCGTTGGCAAATATGACCTGCCACAGGAACCTGGCTAAAGAAAGATGGAACAGCACTTCTGGTTGTGCTTTCATTCGCACCTTGTGCCCTGCAATTGACACTAAAAGTTCGAATATCCTATTTTTATTCTTTTAGCGTTCTAAAGGTGATACTATATGTTACTTAATGGTGGTTCAAGGGAGGGCTAGAGGTGACAAATGGGAGGGACACCTACCATACCAACAAATTTCATAATATTATATTTCGAAAACCATCGACCAGATTCAGATCATCAGAGAATTGGCCCGAGAGTGTCCCTGTTAAGGTTGAGTTAAAATTCGAGAACGGGATGTGGCTCCTCCCATACAAAGAAAACATTGCAAACGGTTTTCCTCGACCGACAGTTCGAAAAGTAGTCCGTCGATTGAACTGAATTTTACATAATGTATTATGTGCTATGAAGTGAGAAGATCACGTAAATCTAAAGTTTTCAAGTTTTCCCATAGATGGCGCGGAAGACCTATACCGATAACTACGACTACACTATATCTCGACATTTATAGCAGCTATAGTATAGAAATTTAGCAGCATTGGAAGCATTTAATAAAAAGTTGGCTGTATCGGACAAGGGAGCTTGACACTTCCCATTAAAAAAAAAAAACCTCCGAAGTCCGAACGCTATCTCGACACTCATGCGAAATAAATTTGTAAAATTTGTAATATTAATGTTGGATAATAAAACGAGGTGGTGTAAAAATATACAAATTCAAGTTTTATTTAAGAATAATGTTTAAAGTGGAAAGTGACGACTACGACTGATTCTCTTCCGCCAATCGCCAAAAATTATGAAAAGAATTAACTGCATTAACATATACATAGCTTTAGCGTAAAAAAAAACTTCGGATAGCCGCAAGCTACGGTTGGTATGTACAATACATTGCACATACGATGACGAAAAGGGATTAACTGGATGTCGGTGA
The DNA here is from genome assembly GCA_955612985.1 of Cheilosia scutellata. NCBI lineage: Eukaryota > Metazoa > Arthropoda > Insecta > Diptera > Syrphidae > Cheilosia > Cheilosia scutellata. Next base: position 118,930,314 of record OY015312.1, read on the forward strand.
TCTTTATTTGACTTCAGGGTAAAAGAATATTTCTTCTCGGTGCGGTGATCTTCATTGGAATTCAGGGGGATATAATCTCTAGTCGTCGTCCAACATTAATATGCATTATTCTGATAGACAAGAAGCAAAACAATGGTAGATATTCGATAAAATATAGTTTGTTGGCTCAATGCTTTTTATATTAATAATTGTTAATTATTGAAGTAAATCATGACGTTTAAAATATCAAATGAAATCTGCTTAATAAAATATAAAAATTATTTATTAAAAAAAATAGGCGGCCGCGTTCCATTGAGTTTGAGCGTTAGACGTCTAGCACATTATCCCTGATGGAGGAACGCTACCGACAGATCTCCAGCTCCCGCCGGCGGCAGAGTGACATTAGAACCAATTTCAGCATCAAAAATATATTTTGATACATTTTTTTTGGCAGAGGTTGTTATTTTTTTTTTTTTTTTTTTTCTTTTATTTAGCAGTTAATTTTGAGCTACATTGAACAAATTTCCCAGAAATTTAATTTTTACAGCATGTGCTAGAGGCTCATAGCGTAAATGCTGAAATGACAGTTTTTTTTATATGGAGTTTGACATGACCGCTACACGATGGAACGCGGCCAATAAATCAGTAAATGCGAAAATAACACAAAATGTCTGAAACAATCAATGCCCGCTACCCCATTTTGGCAATGAAAATTCAGTTAAAAAGTAGAATTTCATAACTTTTCATGCACAATTATTATTGTTCTTGTTTTTGTAATCGTATCTTTGGTATAGAATAGATTCTTAGATTAAATTAAATTTGTCAACAGATCATGTTTACAAAAGTATTGAACTTTTTTGAAATGTTATCAGCCAATGCTAGGTTTCAACTTATTGTTGATTTTAAATTTAAATTGACAATTTTTCTTGATGAATGATGATTTAAACCTTTTCAAAATAGATTTGAAGTCAGTTCTATTCATTTCATGTGAATTTTGCATTTTGCAAATTTTTGGCTTTCTTCGTCTTCTGCCTGCAGCTTCAACTAGCTAGTCGCTAGTTCAAGCCGATAAGCCCGAATTGATTGACCACTTGGAGGACAACATTCGCCGCATTATTGCCGATATATACGGCCACAAATGTTGGAAAAAGTCATCGAAAATTGGACCTCCAGACGCACACGCAAATATGTATGTCTTTTTTCAAAATTGTTGGGTGTTATTTGAGAAATAAATTGAAGCTTTGAAAATGCGTCCTCATGTCGCCTGTAGTTGCGAAAGGAGTCCAAAAATCGCTTATGTACTTCGAATTGTGGTCGCCACGCGTCCCGACAGTAGAAAAGTCGCCCATATCGGTAACACTGTTCCAAATAGGCAGCGCAAGTAGAAATAGCTTTTAGTGAATTCATTGTCAATGAACTGACAAATGATTTTTTGCCAATAATTGACACAAGTGGAAATGAACTGACGGTGGTGTCGTTCAATGACATAAACGAGAGCTGTCAAACTTTGTCAATCAACCGACATGTGGAAACCCACCTTAATAGGTTTACAGTCCCCGCAACTGAATCAAATTTAAGCTTGATTGTTGAAGCCAACGTAATTCAAAAATATTATTTAATCTACCTGGTGGACATAAGTATTTTGACAAAACTAAAGTTAATTCTACTCATAATTTGAACTTACTTCCTGTAAATGTTGGCATCATTGGAAAAGTCATTTAAATTCCGTTTGAATGATACAAAACTTTCCTTAACTCATTAAGTAGCTACCCATTGAAAATTTAGAACTTTTGTAAAAGTCTACTTTTTTGACTTTTTTCGTCGGTCTCAAAAAAAATGTTTTGATGCAAAAAGTTTCCTCAAACAATTCTAATAGTGACTGCGAAAAAAAATTTTCAAAAATCTCTTCGCTAATATTTTTTATGGTTTTTTGAAAATTGCTAAAAATGACTATTTAACCACTTTTTTCTCCTTTTCATACAAAATTTTTCTGAGATCATCCCATTCAAAAAATCATAAAACTTTTTGAATCAAAACATTTTTTTTTTAGACCGAGCTTCAATTTGATAAAAAACTAACATTTATTAACATTAAGTAGATATAATATTGTGTACCACAAGAAATAGCATCAGCGATTAATACATAGATATAATTTAGAATTTCATCAAATCCATCTTAAGGAACAAATTACTTTATTGGGCAAAAATTGCCAAGAAACCGGAATATTATCTCTTGCAGTCAATTTCCAATAATACCACCTTACCGTCCTTTGATGTTATATTAAATTCCTCGCTCACACAGCATTCGCAGAACTCAGTCAAAGCCTGAGTCCTGTTAATATTGTGAAACAATATTTTCATATTTGCCGTACAAACAAGAGCTATATCCTTTACATATTATGTGTATGTGTGTAACTTGTGTCTACATATTATACACATGCAGTAGATGCATGTCGTTCAATGAAGAATGTAATAAAGCATTGTAATCCTCAGACCCTCTTTGCAAAAGCCTAGTCACAGGGTATTGATGAAATGTTACATGGGAATTGAATAGGGACGAGTGATTTGCTATGACTGTATAGCATCATCCCTGTAGTGAATCCTATGTCTGTTCTGTGGAGGAATTTCGTAGAATGGCTGCGATGATGTACACTGAATCAACATTATATGATCTGATCAGCATGCAAGAACACGTGATTTGAGATTGACTACTAATCCCTTTCTAATATCGCAAAAATGTGACTTGGAAACACTATAAATAAAAGTTTATGTGAGGGCCCAACTTTAAGCAACTTCTCTTGATATCAAAACAACCTTTAAAGCAGTGGGCCTGGGCTGGGTATACTCCTTGCTTTCATTCATTGACAGACAACTACTCGCACCCACAAGCAAACTGTTCAAATTGCGTTTTAAAATTCAAATCCATTGTCTGTCATTCCTTGCATCCTGCATACAAAAAAAAAAAACTACCACCTACACAAACACGACACAAAAATGTAAATCAAACCTTGAATATTCATCAACAAATTTTATATTTGTCAAACAGGAAACTGATTCGTCCTACCTTTGGTCACACAGACGCCGTGAGCGAATTCGTATATTTTTTTTTCTGTGTTCTTTAATAATTTAGCACAAAGTGTCCTGCTTCTGACTTGACAGCTTGCTTATCTAAAACACAGAACCCCTCCCACATAGAGATGCATAAATAAATTTAATTAAAATCAACTTGAGGTAGGTATACGGTCATGTCAAACAATAGAGCCGATGCAGCATTTGCCAACCTGAATCACGCGTGGGAGTCAGAATCATACCTAGTTGCGGCAAAGGAGTTACCTCCAGGATGCCTTCCTTAATAAAATTGACAGATTGCTTCGACCGGACAGTGTGTCAGCCAGAACAAATATTCAAGTGCACCAGCGAAAACATTTTTTAATTTAAATGCAAAACAAAAGTCATTTTGGATTCCTTTTGCCGATCGGGTTCACCTTTGCAGATGCATATGCAGCCGGTGTCTCTGTATATTCAAAATTGTATAGATAACGGATGTATTTGCAATTGAATTTCATGCATATGCATGGCAGAGATCTACCCAAATTAAATTGCTTTAGAACAGTGTGGTTGTGAAAAACGATATTTTGAACGGGTCCTGTACAGATTGCACTAAAGAATCACTCGAAGTCATAATTTGCAGATGTTGCGCACATGAACGCAAATAAAATTTAATGAACTGGGTCAATTTTTGGAAATTGTAACACGGCAAATGAAAACTGTAATACTAATATTATTATTAGCTTTATTATTCGCAAATCTTATAAATAAATAAATATTAATTTAATCATAAACTATTGTTGATCTCATTTCTTTTCTTTATTTTCAGCGAAAAAAGCCTCCCCTAAAAAAAGTTCCGCCTAAAGTTTCCCACTGTTCTCTATCTTTTGAGACATGAACTAAATCTGGGCAAAATGATTTTATTTCATCTCTCCATCGCTTCTCTTGTCTTCCTACTTTTCTGTAATTACCATATGGTGTCCACTCCGTATTCAGTTTTGTCCATCTGTCGTCCTTTAACCTGCAGACATGACCGGTCCAGTTCCATTTTAGTGTTTTTGCTCTGACTATTACATCTTCAAAGTTTTGTAAGACTTCTTATTTCACTTGAGCGTGTATGGCTCAGCCTTGATATTTTTAACAACGTCCTTTCCATCGACCTTTGACAAACAAGCAGCTTTTGAAATTATGTTTTCCGATTTCGCCATGTCTGGCATCCGTATGTGAGGACAGCTGATATAATTATTTTCTCGTGCTATTTGAAATGTTTAGGTTGAATAGTTCTTTCAAAGACCAACATTTTTTCCACGCGTTTGTTATTCTTCGGTTGATTTCTTCGTCGATGTTTTTGAATGAGAGAGTTTGTCCAAGGTGTCGAAAGCCTTTTGAAAGTCAATGAATCCTAGATAAACAGGTATTTGGAATTCATTACACTTTTCAATTAGTTGTGTCAGACTTTGTAGATGGTCAGATGTTGAAAACCCACTTCTAAACGATGCTTGCTCTTTTGACTGGTGGAAAGAGAAAGTGTTTTTGAGTTTCTGTAGAATACATTTAGAGAATATCTTGTATTATTTGAGATGAGACTAATAGGTCTGTAGTTATTCATATCTTTTTTGGAACCTTTCTTGTGGATTAGAGTGATGTTTGAGTGTAGCCATTGTGTTGGGATGACTTTGCTTATTAGAATTTCATTGAATATTGATGTGAGCCAAACAGCGAGAACATCAATACCGGATTTGAGTATAGTTCAGCTTTTATTCCATCGCTCCCACCACTTTTTTCAGTAGCCACTGAGTTTATAGCATGGGTGACTTCTGATAATAGAAATTCTGGGACCTCATCATCGTTGTTCTGGGTTTTTGGTGTCCAGTTTTTGGAATGGTTTGAGTTGAAAATACCTTCATAGTATGCAGTAGCTACTTCATTTATTGAGATTCGGTTGTTAGTTTCCTTTGAGTTGTTTTTTTTTTTTTTTTCAATTCAATTCAAAGTTTCCTAATGAAAGTATCCAGTTATTCTGTTTATTTGTGGCCATTTCATTAGCTTTAGTTATAGATTTGTTGTTGTCCATTATATCCTTTACATAGTTATTGTTAAATTCCTGAATGTCTTGTTGACTGTTTTAATTTTATTTGAGTGTTCAGCCTTTTCAATTCCGATTTCTCATGTTCTAATCTTGATGGTTTTTTCATCAGTACGACTCGTCTTGTTATTAACGCTTCTGTTGATGTTGATAATTTTCACCCTTTACTTGTTTGCTTTTGGAGGATATAAGTAGTTGCAGCCTGTTTGATTGCCATTTCTGCATGGTCATACTTTTTTTGAAGATTTCCTTCAAGGTTATGTGTTATGTCAAATCTTTGTCTTAGATTTACAACATACTTTTCTTTGACTTCTTGTGTAACTGATGGTGTTAGATAGGTCTTGTTTCTGTGGATCTGACGTGTTTTATGGTTTATTGCGAATGTTCCTCTCACTAGTCTGTGGTCTGAATCGAAACTGAATTGATTCAAGGCCTCAACATCTTTAACAGTGTGGCTATTGTTGCACATGATGTAATCAATTTCGAATTTATTGTTTTCTATGTCATCATTGGGAAGTTTCCAAGTCCGCTTTCGATTTTTCCTTTTTTTGAAAAGAGTATTGCATGCGACTAATTTATGTTGCCATAACCATTGAACAAGCCTATTACCACTTTCATTTCGTATGCCATATCCATATCTTCCCATAATAGTTTCTTCTCCATCCGATTGTTGGCCTAGGCGTTCATTGAAGTCTCCTATTACTATTTTGATTTCAGTTTTACAGTACATCATTCCTGAATCTAGATCATACTAATATGTATAATGTAATAATATAAAATAAAAATCTTCTATCTATATTTTATTTTAATAGTTTTTTTATACATTTTTTAATGAATTCACTTTAATTTGCTATTAATTGTAACTTGGTAACCCTAAAAACAAAACAAAACAAAAGCATAAGCAAAAGTTTTCGTTAAAAGTTCGATGAACAGCTTTTGCTGAAAAGCTCAACTACGATCTTTGAAAAGTTTTTCTATTGAAAACCTCAAAGCTGTGCCCAGCGGAAATGTATATAAACCGAGCTTATTTCATTTGCAACTCACTCGAGTTTGGTATTTCATAGGCGACGGTCGGGGTTTCCACTATCTCTAAGCGCTCACGATCGACGATTTTTTTTTTTTTGCTTCTTTTTTTCATAATTTGCATACTTTTATTTTGTTTCACATTTGTTATTATTATTAATTTTGTATTATTATAATAAAGATAAGAACTTTAACTTTAAACATTCAAAAACGCTTACTGCCTTTTTAGCGTCTGCTGCAGTTTTCGAACAGTACAGAAAGCGGCAGAGAGTGCAACAAAGCTGCGTTGTTTTTTTTTTTTTTTGTATCATCGGATTGGGTGTTGCTGCGAGGATTTGCGACTCAACGATCCTGAGGACGTATGGGTCACGTTACAAAATGCTTTAGAACTAGAACTAGAGTCCACAAAAGTATTAATAATTGGGTAGAGTAGAAATCCATCGCCAGTCTAAAACAAATCCTTGGCACGTGTCGGTGTTATATTAACAACCTCAACCCAAATATTAATATTGGTTCATCCGATGTTTAGGTATTCAAACAGTTGCTCGATATCAGGATTTTCTGTCTCATTAGATCCATCATATTGCCGCTGCTGCCTCATTCAAAACCCAATACCTTTCAAAATCTCTGCGATGCTCTGCTCTGCTCTGCTCTCCTCAAACCTGCTGCTCATATATCCAGCAGTTCTCCTTATTAGCTGAGTCGTTCAGTATTATATCCATCAACATCTCTATTGTCGAAACAACCATACACATTTTCATGCGTGCCTTTAGGCACACTTGCACGCAAATACCTACCGCTACCTGTGTGCTAAATGTATCTATATTATCTCCCTATTCTAAATACCAATTAACCAAATGTAACTTCCCCATAAATGACGACTTAATCCGCCTTCGCCTCCCGGTGTGTGTTCAGGTGCTGTTTGTTTCGTTCCAGTGTCCTATATACACGAGCATTCAATGTTAATCCTTGCTGCCCATCATCATCATCGTCATCCCCACCGGGATGAATTAATTGCGTTCTACCGTAAAAGTAATCAATTTCATTAATCAACAAAAGCGCCGAATACTCGTATCCGTTTGGAGCTGCAATTGCTCCAAACCATTTTGTTTTGTATCCGATTTCGTCCTTACTTTGTGGGTCATTACCTGGCTTGATGTGTTCCAATTAGGGTTTTGCTGGGAAAATTTATCCATAGTGTTTCGGGCTCAGCATCAAAGGTCAGGGGCGCAGAGAAATCAAGAAATGGGAAGCAGGATACACATAATATTTTACTATGCATGCGATGGAAAATTAATATATCCATCATGCGCCTAATCCCGCGCAATGGTTTTCCCATGTGAGTTGAGTATGGTTGTGTGAGTATTGCTGTTGTTTTAATTTGAATTGCAAAAGATGCTGAAATAAAGGATTTTTTTTTCTTTGTGTAGTTTGGTAAATGACAGTAAATGATGAGTTGCTGCTGATGATGGCATAAATACCTACCTCTTGCTGTGAATTTGTAACAAAAGGATGAAAGTCCATGCGTAAGCGCACGTGACTGATGTAGCCAGTGATGGGTTGTAATGATTAATTTTGTAATTAAATAGTTAATTAATTACTTCGACGAGTAATTGCCATGTAATTTAATTACTTCGCAATTACTCAGTAATTGTAATTGGAATTTATAATTATAATTACAAGTAATTGTAATTAGTAATTGAATTACAAACTTTCAATAAGTAATTGCAATTACACGAATGTAATTAGAATGAAGTAATTAATCACGTAATTAAGATATTCTTTGTCCATTTATTTAGTTTAGACAAAAGTTGACAGCTGAAGTGTCATTGTAAATGAGCGTTGGGATCGCTGACGAGGTCGAATTCTTAATATTTTTTTACAAATGACCAAAAGTACTACCCTTGGTCACATTAAAAATGTAATTAAAATGATCGGAACAAACTATCAGACGCAAATTTTGAAAGCTAACTCTAAATATAAATACGAGTAGCTAGTTAGAGCAATAAAATATCTAATGCTCTTTTTTATAAACTAAATAAATTGACAAAAAATAGCTTAATTACGTGATTAATTACTTCATTCTAATTACATCCCTAATTACATTCGTGTAATTGCAATTACTTATTGAAAGTTTGTAATTCAATTACTAATTACAATTACTTGTAATTGTAATTAGAAATTCCAATTACAATTACTGAGTAATTGCGAAGTAATTAAATTACATGGCAATTACTTCTGCAAGTAATTGTAATTTAATTAAAATTTCAATTACCCATCACTGGATGTAGCTATATGTATGTGGATGTGGGAGAAATAAAAGTAAGCGATTTCATATCAATTATGGAAAATGTTGCCCAGGTAATCACTTAGAATTATGATGACAAGACATTTTTATATTAATTTCAGAATTTGTCTTGGATATTCGATGACGGGGGAAGGGGGTTGCCGCCAGGAACAATGTGATATCCTTGCTTGTTTTTGACATGCCGTTATGCGAATGTACGGAATGTGTGTGATTAAGCTATTGTTTTGTAATGAAATTTGAAATATTGCTGAGATATCTTTTGCTACTGTGTGTATTCAGCGGAGGACTCGCATGTAAGAGATGGCGAGGAATCGCAAAGTAATTGGTCTCAAGGTAGCTGATGGAAAGATTGTTTGTTTTTAAGCCATAATAGACTTAGGAATTTGAGAATGATTCTGGGAAGCCGTAGCTTGTCAGAAGAAGATTGCATTTTTTAAACATTTTTTAGTAGGTAGCGCGAGGGGCGGTCACCTTGTCGTTTCGTCAAATTGACGTTGGTGCGTAAGCTTAAGTTGCAAGGATTCAACAGGCTATGCTGTCGGAGGCGGTAGTCGTCTGAAGGGTGACAGACAGGCTTCTTTGAAGAGCAACGAACTAAGAACTGCCAAACCCCCCTAATCCAGGTTGTTATGCGTCACCCATTGGAAGATTTGCAGCCCCGGCGTATATCGGCTGTATTCTATAACGGTGCGCGCCTCCCTGAAACCAGGCCGCATCAGGGTGGAAGTAGTGGCCTTACCATGTTATGCGGGGCTCCGATTCTTTCCCTAGCTACTCGTACGACCACAATTAGAAACAAAAATGACACCAACAAAAAATAACAAAAACAAACAAACAACATCTTCGGGAAGTACTTTCCAGACAGGACCGACCAAACAAACTGACAAGACAGGACATGGAACAAAAACAGACAAAGTTGAGAGGAAGATGAGTGATGAGGAGGCTGCAAATCGTCAATGAACGGCGCGCGCTCTCTCTTCTCTCTATCTAACTGATGATACCGACGGTAGCGCGTCAAATGCCCCAGCGATGCTTCCTCCTAGGAAACACGTTAGTGCGAGTACAATAGCTTATAAAAAAAGTAGGTATGAATTCCTATGTCTTGGCCGACTTGAAGAAAAGGGCAAGGACAAATGGGATGACAAAGATAAAGCTACCTATGAATGGGCAACTAAAGTGGCGGAGGAAAGCAAGAGTCGACCTATTAAGGGACCCTCCACAAACAGTGAAACAAAGACGGAATTTGCATCTAAGAGGCAGCGGTTTCAAGATGATGCTCCAACTACCTCAATGCAAATTAAGGACACCGCTTTGGAACCCAGAATCCTAACTGAGGTCGTGAGGGATTATCTGATCATGGCGATCATAGACCGCGGCCATGACGAGTGGAAAAGCAGCCGCGAAAACTGGGAGAAGGTGGAGACGAAGATAAATCTTTATCTCCCCTCTCAGTGCAAGACTGACCCCTCCCCTATAGGGATAGGGGCTGGCATCATGGAGGCTATAGGCTGATTGCCTGCGGTGATGAAAATGCGGTTACTTTTATCAGGCGGCCGGCCGCGAGAAAGGATGAAATTCCGCTTAGGCCAAGAGCTCGGGCTTGGGTCCCTATATGGTGCCAAGCGACCCACAAAACATTTTGCTTCTGACACAGAGCCATCACACCCAACACAAAAGTGGAAAGTGGTGAAATCAGAGATTGTGAAAGACTCAGGAAGGTCTATCACCATTCTCTTCGGCAAAGAATCCATTCCGCTACTTAAATCCCGAAATTATGAGGTCAGCTACTGCTAAGCGAATAAAACTGCAAGTATATCAGATATCCATATATCCTGCTGTGCATGTCATGATCGATAGGTCGAATGAAAAGGCTATCGTCCTAGTATAAGTGCTCCATGATAAGCGTTATGTTGAAGATTTGCTCGTCTTGAAGAACTTTTTAGGGGAGAGAGGGACTAGAAGTAACAGGGGTAATATTTAAATATAGATTTCGAGAGATATTCGAAACAGACCACCATTGTCGGGTTTCTTTTCGTCTCTCTACCACTATAAATCTTACCCAGAGAGATTCTCTGAACTTCTCCAGTGATTTTCTCTGGGTTCGATTCCTAGTGTTAACTGCTTATGTGAGATCTATTTCATTCAATGGATCTCGACCCAATGTTGTCCCAAGATTCTCATTCTTCTGCCAGCCAAAGGTGGACAGGCACTGACACAGTATATTTGCCATTGTCTCAGATTCCTCCAGGCACAGTTTACAGTTATCATCCTCTCTAAGGCCCATCTTCCTTAAATGGTACCCGAAATCACCATATCCTGTAGTTAATGCCACCACCCATTTCAATGTTCCTCGACTCATGCTTAGAAATCTTCTTTTAGTGCAGCAGGTCGGCCATTTAATTGCCATTTTAGCCTGTCTATATTGTTCCACGGTTCGGATGACCACCTTGTCAGGTGTTCTTCCGTGATCCATTTGGTGAATCAGCTGTTCTACCATTCCTCTAGCAATTGAAGAGGATGGTTTTGGTCCCAGCAACTTTTCAGTTGACCCCAGTTTTGCAGGGGAGTCCGCCTTTTGGTTGCCGTCGATCCCTATGTGTCCTGGTAGTGTTACTTGATTTTTAGATGAACACTTATTAAGCTTGAATACACATTCCAGTGCCAATGATGTTGTGATGTTTGTCTGTTCCATGCATCTGATCACCGCCTGATTGTCCAGTTCTATAAGGATATTTCTTCCCTCCACCTGACTCTCAAGCAAGTAATCCAACGCATGCAGCAATTTTCAATGGAAGTAATCCGTTCTCAATACGAGTTTTGTGATTCCTTTCCATCCATAACACGCACCTTTGTTATCCCATCCATAGGCATGTTCAGTTCCCTAATATCGTTTTTGACAAGTTCCAGGATCATCCTGTATCCATAGATGGTGACATAAACGTTTGCACTGATGTAAGAAGTGACAGCTAAGAAAACAGGGTTCCTCATATAGAATTAAGAATCGTGTAAAAAAAAAAATGTTCGTCTTCTCCATAGGTATAGATATCCGCGTATCTACTTCAGTGGCAGACTGGTCCTTAGCGAAGGAATTTATACGGTGGGTGCCAAAAAAACAGTTTTGTGACATTTTTTTTGTATTTTGTAATGGGAAAAAGAGGCGTGGCACCTCTTGTACAAAAAAACATTTAAAGCCGTATATTTCGGGAGGGAACCAGCAAACCAATTGAGCTAAAATTTACGGAAAATTGTAGGTACTAGACCAGGATTTCTCCTGTAAAGATTGGTCAAAATTGGACAAAGGGGCGTGGCGCCTCACATACAAAACAAAACAAAAAAAAAAATTGCACATTCCGAACAGTCTGTAGTTGATCATTTTTTATTTTGTAGTTAAAACATGGCTTTTTAATTAAAAAAAGGTTTGGCTGACTTTATTTCCAAAGTTGTAGAAGGTTCATCGGTTTTAGTAAAAAGTGTTACTACCTATTAGCCCCGCTTTCCCCTACCTTCTTTCGTCATTCCACGGATGAACTATATTTATTTCAATGCCGAATTTTGAAGTCTTTTCGATGTGGGTTGTACATATGAGTGCATTCCCCCAAGCAAGTCTACTAGATGTTCACATAGCAATCAATCGACCTCTTTCCTTCACAACAGCTTTGTGACAATACCAGCCGATTAAAGGTCTCCTCTTTGGGGTTACGATTATTTCCATCAGACTGACGACGCACGGTACCTATACATTCTCGACTGTCATTGTAATTTTCAACACCAACTGCGTGTCTATTGCTTCAATGTAAACCAAGCAAATTGGACGGACGCAGTCACATTTTGAGAACATCAGCCCTCCATTCCTATAATACAGCGACAAGTCCGGTTGTTATCTAATTAAATCAACCGCCTCCTTGTCAGTCAAATACATGATTTTCCAATTCCATCGAAACAGGATAAACCCATCTGCGTCTATCAATGAAATTCCGCTCCTGTTTATTTCATATTAAACGATTTCCCAGAACATTAACCCCAAACTGCGCCCTAGAGATGTGCACACTGTTCAACTACTCCCCAACTGGCCATCATTCCCATCGCCATAACTACCATATTGATAACCAAGCTTCAATTTTTATACTGTCACTTCAATGCGGTCCACTCACCCTTCCATTCCTTCATTGCCGTCGTTGTCATATCTTGGTCGGTCTGGTGTTTGTTTATTTATATTCCATTGGGGTTCGTTTTCTCTCTTCTTATTCTTAGAGTTTGCCCGCCATCCTTCGCATCTTATCGATACAAAATTGGTTTGCCACTGGTTTTCAATTCGGATTCATTCACGGTCGAATGGCTGGGTAATCAATGTGGAAATCTCACATCTACAAACACACACGCAAGTATGAAACATCACATCCTGTGTATGTTCTCGCTATATGAAGTTGGGTGCGTTTCCCATCCATAGCTCGGAAAAGACGATGGCAAGAAAAGTATAGAAAATTTCATGCCAACGTAAAGAAAAAAGGACTTTCTTTCCTTCCAGTTCCACCGTCATCATCATCATCTTCGTATCCTTTGTGCATAAAGTATGCTGAACTGTGTCGACGACGTCGTCTCCCGCCCATGTCCTTTCTCTTTTATGCTGGAGGAAAAATATTGAATTTCAATATGTTACATGTCCGGCGGCCGACGCGGCGTTAGAGGTACTCGTACTCGTACTCTACTCCAACAAGGATATAATCGCTTCTCTGATTAAAGGGGCTGACGGAGTGTCGGCCACGCCCATTGAATAAACACATTCTCGTCCGCATATGATCAACATTCAAAGGGGTTCAACAGATTGCTCTCGGCAGCCATTTATTATTGATTCCCTTCCATATCGGTTTGGCTTGGTTTATGAGTATTTCATTTTTTTTGTGTCCCCTTCATTTTGTTTGCTTTAAGTGAATGGATAAGGATGAAAGATTTCTTGAGAAAACTGTAAAATATAATTTTTGGGCAAAAAAGTGCCTACAGAATGAAGTCAAGATACAAGGATGAGTTACAAGTTAAAGTTAATAGCAATTAAAATGTTTTCGAAGATATTAAGTATGAAAAGTTTGCCAGGACATTCGATTTTTACTTTGTTTTTATAACGCTTTTGGAATTTGAGTCTATTACAAAAGTGTGAACACATGTTAAGGCAGTAGCCTCAAAGGAAGTTCATTTGTGGCATGGTAGAAAGCTCTCGTTAACATCAGCCACTCAAAAAATTATTGATATAAATGTATTGCTTCAGGTACAGTCACAAATTAATTTCTGAAGACGCAAATGACTCACTGATTTACCAAGCACTACGCTTTGAAGTGTTTTTCGATTTCTGGGTTCTTCTTCTCTCTCCAGGCCTGACTGGCCTAACTAGGAAAGAAAGTAAACACTTTGGAGTCCAGCGAGGAAAGTGGAATACTCCTTTGCCATTAATGTCTTTGAAATACCAGAACTAGCACAGAATTGGATGCTGCTAGACATTCTTAGTCGCAGCATGTTTTTTTTTCGGGTTAGGAAACACTTCACAGGAGCAGTCAGACGCAACTGGTCCATTGTACATACTACCAAGAATGCGCTTCAGCGATGAGGAGCTTACAGTATCAGCTTTCACCGCATCAGCGCCAAACATCTGCCACCTGATCCGAGCAAAGGCAGGACAATAGCAAAGGAAATTATCCAAGTATCGTCGCCCTCTCCACAAGCATCGCAGATAGTGGTATCACTAAAGCCTAGCACACTAAGATGCTTAGCAAAAGCGAAGTGTCCCGTAAGAACGCAAATAAGTTTTCAGCAGTCTATTCTGCTGAGACTTCTTTCTGACTTTCGGGAGCATGCGTTTAGTCTGCCCACATCCTGGAGAGCCTTGCCATATAAACAATTGTGTTCGTTGAAAACCCAATCTTCAATGGAGTCCCTGAACGAGGACGCAGGAAGACCCAGCACAGGTTTTGATCCCGATTAATTTTTCTCTGAGCCTAGCTTAGCAATCTCATCAGATATTTCATTTCCAGCAATCCCAGTATGACCTGGGACCCAGACAAGAGTCAAAGAGTTCAGCCTTAACACCGAGTTCAAAGAGTTCTTGCAATTCCGAACTATTTTGGAACGGACAACAGGGTTGAGCAAGGCCTTAAGCGAAGCTTGACTGTCTGAAACGCATATCCTCCGACCCCGCCACCTATTCCTAACAATATATTCGGCAGCCATTAGGATAGCATATCTTCGTTTAAAAAAGAGAGGCATGCTCACCCAACGAGTAGTGAAGTCTAATGTTGTCGATCCCCACGAAGAAACCATCACCGTGCACCCTTGACTAGTTTTGGAACCATCCGTAAAAATTCGACTACATCCCAAACCAGCCTCAGACTCTGGCTGAAGCCACTCCTAAACGTAAGGAAAATTGACTTTAAATTTGCACAACAGCCGAGATTCCGGTGTCATTGCATAAGACGGCATATTCATGGAACTAGGGTCGTCGTAGGATAAGAGTCGCGCTTTGATATTAGAACCCATGATATAGGTATCAAAGGGAGGTAAATCAAGCAGAACATCTAGACCAGCCGGCATACTCGGGAAAGTATACCCGTGCAGCCATAACAGACTGTTCTTTGGAGTTTTGTGCAGAAGGCAATCACATAGCCTTATCATAGCCGTATAGATCCATATGACATTTTTAGGCGAGATATAGTTTTCTACAGCTGAAAAGGCTGGGCACGTGCATAGGAGGTGAAGAATTGTCTCTTCCTCCTCCTCGTTCATGTCGCTTCTACAGAAATCATTGAAAGGGAGGCCCAGCCTGAGAGCATGTCTCCCAATAATGCAGTGTCCCGTGATGCCACCTATTAATGTGTTTATATTGGATCTTTTTTGTTTCACAAGATCGTTGGAGCGCTTAAAATCCATCTGCATGGGTCTGATCTGTTTCGTGATGGAGCACGTGGTGCAGTTTGACCACCTTCGATTAGTGGCGCTTATCACATTTTGTTTAATTAAAAGTTAACACGTAGCGAGAGACATATAGAGATTCTCCTTTTCCGGTAGAATTGACAAAGTTGTGCCATATGCCTAGCGAGTTCGTCGGCCTTGCAATTCCCCGGAATGTCCCTGTGGCCCGGCACCCATATAAGGTGAATGTTGAATTGTTCCGCCATCTCGTTAAGAGATAAGCGGCAATTGAGGGCGGTTTTGGACTTGAAGATGACCGAATCCAGGGATTTAGTCGCCGCTTGACTAATTATACCGTATCGACAGGGCCTCCTTGATCGCCATGATTTCCACCTGGAACACGCTACAGTGATTAGGAAGACGGAATGAGATCGTACAATCTAAATCTTGGGAGAAAATACCCCCCCCCCATACTCACTCCTGTTTCCGTTTTGGACCCATCTGTATAACATCAGACGTATCTCCTGTGAGACACTATATCACTCTCCCAGTCAGTCCTGGAGGGTATGCACTATGCAGGTTTCAAAATTCTTACTGAATTGGAACTGCGGGAGGGTGTAATCAGTATCTCTTGGGAACACTGCCAGAAAACTGAGAGCGTCTTGGATGTCTTCGACTTGACTCTTGTTTCTTATCCAGGATCACTCCCAGATATTTCGCTTCATCGGAGATCTGCAGTGATCTCTTACTCAGCACATTTAGTAAAGGATCACTGCAATAAACTTACTTGCTTTCAGAGATACTTTCAGAGCGAAGACTTTGTCGTAGATTTCAACGCTGTGTGATGTCCTCTTTATATAACTTACAGATTTATTTCAGTTTATTTTCTAGCCTTAAATGAGCAACTAAACCCCTTGAACACTGTTAAACTATGTAACAAGTCACTGAACTTGTGGGTATATCCTTTCGCAAAGGGCAATACCGTGTATCTAATAAACAATGTCTTATTTTTTGACTTTAGAGTGCCTGACTTAAAGATTTTTCTATCGGCCTTTTAAGGGACTCAAAACTATATTTAGCCTGAACTAAAAAATCAATGAGGTGTTAATTACTCATAGTAAGCTACCTTGGAACGAATTACCCAAAGGTCCTTGCAAGTCGACTAATGATCACAAATAATGTGTTTTATTTCTCGTAACTACTACTAAAACATTAAAGACCCTATTAGTTCGCCACCACTGTCAAAATATCCAAAAAAATATCTTTCGATTTCGTCTATATTAGGCGCGTTTTTTTTGCAATCCTATATGGGCTTAGCAAGTTTCCCATACAAATCATTAGCCCGGATAATCATCGGGGCTTATTACTTAGCCCAGATAAAAACTGTGCTACCAATCTACGATTGTCGCCATCCACAAACAAGCGAATAAAATATTCGTTTGAACTTAATCTCAAATTAGACATTGCGGGTAGAAAGTGATGGCTGAAATTCGCGAACTGCCTAGACCTAGAAAAGTGTTCATGTGAACGGACTGTCAAAACTTGCGAATATTCGTTCGTTCGTAGGTAGTTTGTCGCTCTCATGTGAATGGTCATAATTACATAAAACGATTTTATGGTGAGTTTTTCTTTTTGTTTAAAATATATCTTTAAGGCACAGCTTCATTTGGAACCGTATAAAGGCATGTTTTTTGGCACATTTTTCTGTCGCTTGGTCTATCGGGGCACGTTTGAACAAGTGGCCTGTAAGTGGCATTGAAATAAAAGCTAAGCTACCACCAGGAACATCGAGAACACCTAAATTCCTGAACATGTAACTCATTTTTGGTTTTATAAAATTTCTTCAGTCATTTGTAAAATATTTCGTAATTTGTGAATTTCAGTTTGCTTCTGTTAAGCCGTTTCTGATTTTTTTTTATTTAAAAAATAAGGTTAATTTATTTTATTAAAAAATTACAAAGCTTGTAGTAGCTTATTAGCTGCCAAAAGCAATTACAAATATTGCCGTTCAAAAGTGACCCAGCCTAGTTCAAAACTGCTCAGCAAGTAAACCACGGTGCCCCAGTCTCCCCTAAAAAAAAAGAGAGAAAAAAAACATCAACAATCAAAATATGGACAAGAAAGAATGTAACTCAAAATTTGGATTTAGGAAGAGACACTGGGACAATACTAGGACTGCTGAAATGATACAGTGCACGTAAGGAGTTGTGCAGTGCACTGCCACTGATTCGCCGCTGGAACTTGAATCGTCCTGAATCATCCACTAAAAGTGCAAGCAAATCCATTACAACCTGCAAATCGCTCTTACGGCTGGAACTTGCTGTTACAACTCAAAGCTTGCCAACAATAAACAAAGCATCTGAAACTAAAATGTATTTCTTATCACTTGTGATCTATTTTATTATGCATATAACTAACTTTGTCTCGTCTTTTATCAATTTAAAAACTAATTGACTGCCTGCAAATTTTTTTGGTGTAAACAAAAAGAGAACAGCTGAAAATTCAAATGTCAACTAGAATATTGCTGCCAAGTCACAGTAAGTAGTTTTTTTTTTTGTAATTTATCTAAGCCCATATAGGATTGCAGAAAAAAAACGCACCTATTGTCTCACACTAAACACTCCGATTTAAAATAATTATTTCTCGCAATATCTAGATATATTTTTCCTTCCATGTTAAGAACAGATTATTGCCAATATTTATGAAACACGATTGGCTGACACAATAAAATCAAAGTCGACTCCACCCCCAAGGTACACCTCGTTTGTTAGCCTCTTGACATTTTTATTAGCGCTCCATACGAGCTCCATATCACTTAGCTTGCCACCTTCGTTCTTCGTTCGTGATTCTATCCCGTTAACAAGAATAATTTAGCAAATAAGTTCCATTCCCTATAAGGACCACCATATGTATGCGTGCTCACAATCTATGCACTTATAGCCGGCAAATTTTATTGCTTTATTTCCAAACTGTTTGTAATTAGTTGAATATTTTACAACGAAAGCCCCCATAGTGAAGCCTAATTTGCAATTACATGGCACTTTGTCACTTTCAGTTGATTAATCGTCAATTCAAAGTCCTCGCGAGTTTACATTTTATCTCGTAAAGCGTGGACTTCCCCCCATATACTCCTATTCAATTAGACACAATACAGCAGCAGGATACTTTCGCTTTTTAAGAGATGTATAGCTGTATCCTTGCTAATTTTGTGAAGAGTGACATAATTTAACCACTTGTCCGCATGAGAGTATAGTACTCTTTTCAAAGCACCGCCGGCCGCCGCATCGTAACAAAGTGCCACAATTAGCCCTTTATCACATTGTCACCGCAGTATCGCACATTTAGTATCCTGTGTATGAGCCTGCGATTCGATGGAAAGTTGTTGAACCCGATCTTTGTTCGGTCGCCACTCGACAACACTGACCGCAAATGAAGTGAATAATCGCCTGTTTAACAAAAACGGTGGATAAAAAAAAATAAAATAAAACCCGTCCTAATAATATGGAGACGAACCGGAGAAACCACAGAAACCAGCAAAACAGCAGGCAGTCGGGCAGGCCGGAAAGTTCACGCTACTGAATGCCCACATAAATCAGGAAGCAGATAAAAAGGGATAACCGCTACCACCCTATACCATCCGATACATATGCTAAAGGCTTGACAGCACTAGGGGCAGCGAGTGGAAGAGAAAAAGGAACAAAAAAAGAACAATAGACCCGTTCAAATCCTGGTGGCGCGATATAGCCACCTAGTTGCCGCACGAATTTGGCCGCAAACTTGGTGACACTTTTATGAACCCGATTGTTGTGTGCCCGTGCATTGAGTTAGCTGCTGGGCAAATTCTCTATCTGTGAAATAGAATAATCGGAGTGGATTTTTTTCCATGTCCATTATAGCCTATATCTTGTCGTAACAGTCAGCGACGCGGTGTTTGTGTCAGTCGATAAAATAGAGATAGGGCGAGTAGCTACTTTTTTTTATACACATTAAATGTATCCTACGCCCGCTACCCTCGTAATCGATGAAACATTCGAAAATGAATAAATGAATGATGAATTCCGTTTGCTGGTTTCATGTCTTAGTTTACTTCGTTTATTCAATAATTATACTCATTCAATTTCGTGCATTCAATTATTTTATTCACTTTCATTTCATTATTTCGTACACAGTTTGTTCGTACATTGAGTACATTTTCATTTATTATTTTCACTCAGTTTGTTCATTTATTTCGTTAAAGTTCGTCTGATTCATTTATCACGTTCATTTGCTTTGTATGTTTTATTCACTTCGAAGATTTGTGCCATTAACTTCGTTCATTTTTCAGTTTATTCATGTAATTTTATTTCACACGTAGATTTATCGTATTCTCTTTGCACACTTATTTTATTCTTTTAATGAAATCTAGTCGCTTACTAGTTCCATTCACTTTGTTCATTAATTTCATTATTTTGTTCATTTAGTTCATTCATGTTTTCATCAAATGAATTAAACTAACGTAAATGAATGCAAAAACCAACAAGTAATGAACAAATAATAATTCAACTTATTTTTATCAATAATAAATTACACGAGAAGAAGGATTTTTCTAGATTACAATTCTTTATTAAATAAATCACAACCAACACATGTGTGTAAAAAACAATTGACAGAATGACAGAAGGCCGGAAGTTCTTCATCTTCTTCTTTTTTCTTTATATATCCGAAGTTGGGTACAGTCTTCTGCACTCATTGGATGCGTTCAGCCGATACTGCAACACTCCAACCAATTAACGCCACTAACAATAGATGGCGCTCTACAATAAAGGTTTACATTATAATCAAAGTAACCCATTTTATTCACTCTTTATTAGTTCACTATTTTCATTCACTTCATTCCCATTTTAAGCAATATTATTATTCAAAAAGTGTCTAGTGTATTTACTCACTTGTCGCTGACTGTTTCATTTACCAATGGAACCTTTTTTTCCTCGTCGCTTCAATCTGTGGTATTAGGAGATATGTTTCCCACTTCTTACTTCGTCCTTGCTCATTATCTGATTTATATTGTATAGGCCACAGGTTCCGTGGAGTCGGATGTAACCGCACACATGGTGTTGTTGCAAGGACAGGCTACGGCAAGGGTTTACAAAAAAAAAATCTGAATTTGTAAAAAGAGGAAATGTATACCGGTAGGACATACCATGGTAGAGCTCTTTGGTATAGTATGCGGCGCACCTCTATCGGCATATTGTATCACCGAGTGTCATAAGCTTTAATTCAATAACCGGCTTCTGTTACATAAGAGCCGGGGATTATGGCGGAAATCTGTTACCAAGCATGGTAGATACTTTACATTGGGTTGGGTTGAAAGATAGGATTGTATAAAATGTTGCAGCTAATTTCAGTTAGCGAGGTTACATCAGTGTTTTTACTTAAGCTATTGCCAAAGGAAGTAGTATTTGCCTATAGGTTTAGGTTTAGAGGAAGGTAATTGAAATAGATGCAGTGCCAGCGATATTGGAAGATTCAGTTTGATAGCGGTTATATTGAGTTTTCATGTCGGCATTAAGAATTAAATAAGCATTACGAATTGGGGATACACTGAATCCTTTTCATTAAAATTTTCAGCAGAAAGTAGGTACGTTGCGAAGATGCGCCTGTTGAACATTTCAAAATTTGTAAAATTTTAGCTCACGAATGATTTTGCAAGATTGCAAAGCAATATCCGAACTTTTTAGACACAGTAATGTGGGAAAATCAGCTCATCATTGTTTCACATTTTTTGTAGATACTCGATAAAACTCTGTACAATGTGTTCGACGGCAATATTTTTTGCTGCCGGCAAGCTACCTTCGGTCGTTGCGCTCGTCGACTAGCGCAGGTACTTGCACGAAGAATGTGTTGCCGAAAGTGCCACCCAATGGTGTTTCGTTGCTGCTAACCAAACGTCGCGAATGTGTTAGCTCGAGCTGGGAAATAAGCCGTTGTTATCGTGCGGTGCCCACAAGACCGCACCGAGAAAGCCGAAAAGCGAGACGACGACGACGATGAAAGAAAACTGCTTTCCTCGCTCGAAAGCTCGTCCAACAGCTGAAAGTGGACAGTAGAATAAAGAGACTGACTCGGGTGGCGATGATTAGCAACTAACTTTATTTTTCATTTTTGCTAGTTTATATACATTACATTGATCGTTATTTATGCTTTGTGCTTCTATTCGTTTTTCGTTAACAAAAAAAGATGGATGTGAGCGCCGAATTTAAATTCTTGGAGAGTTTTTTACTTTAAGATTAGTTCACAATATCAATAATTCAAATTATATAATTTTTGTATAATTTTTGTATGTACATAAAGGAGAATTTTCTCCACGATGGAAAATGGAAAAATGCAATAAATGTTGAAATAATCAAATATCTAGAAGGCCACCGATTAATAAGCGACAGGCAATACGGATTTCGGAGCCGTCGTCGTTCCACTGGAGACCTGTTAAGCTACGTAACGCACTTATGGACGCAAGCAATTGAACAACACGGCGAATCCAGAGCCGTAGTCTTGGACAATGGACATACCTATCAAAGGCATTTGACCGAGTCTGGCATAGAGCCCTATTAAGCAAGTTAGTGTCTTATGGATTACCACAACAACTCTGCGGATGGATGCAAAATTTTCTTCTGGGAAGATCGATCCAAGTTGTTGTAGATGGTGTATCATCTAATTCGTTTGCTATAAATGCAGGAGTGGATATATTCTTTCTCCAACTCTATTTCTTCTCCACATCAACGTCTACAGCTTTGCAGATGACAGCACTCTTATATCCTCCATCCCGAACAGTGGGCCTGTGAATGTACATCACACAGTCAGAGATGTGAATAAATTAGTTCTCTAAATGATGATCTGGACAAAATCTTGAAGTGGGGAAAATACAACTTGGTTGTATTTAATGCAAACAAGACACAGCTCACAACATTTTCTAGGAAAAATGCATCAACAGTTCCTCAGATCCAAATGGATGACCATCCAATCCATCCCAAGGACTCAAATGTGCAGGAGTCACAGTCAATTCAGGAATCACATGGCAGGACCACATTTCCTATATCGCAAGATCGGCGTCCGCTAAGTTGAGCAACCTATTTAGAGCAAAGAGGTACTTTAGCCCTTAGCAACTTCTCCTTCTCTAAAAAGCACAGGATAGACCAGGCCTGGAATATTGTTCCCATATATGGAGCTCGGCCCCAAAACATTGACAGCATACAAAGACGAGCATTTCGACTTCTTGGAGACCCTACACTCACATCGAATCTACAACCGTTGGTGCACAGAAGGCAAGTCGCTGACCTAAGCTTATGTTCTATAGCTACTTCCATGGTAGATGTTCCGAGGATCTCAAAGACATTATCCCTCGAAATGCAACTTTTGGGCGCCCCACAAGACAGGCTGCTAATGCTCATGACCATACAGTACACCTGACAACCGCGAGGACATCAATTTTTCAAAACTCCTTCTGGTACAGGACAAGCAAACTCTGGAACTCGGAATATATTTCCTGAAGACTACAATTTGCAGCAATTTAAGTGCAAAACTAACATATATCTACAAGCATCTCGGGGCACTGTTGAAGCGTTATAAGTAAAAAAAAACAGGATTACATTTTCTTATAGAAAAACCAATTCAAATGAACCGCGTTTGAAATCGTACGAGTTGTTCATTCATTCATTCATTTTCAATGGCCCACTTATCCATTAAGTTGCTCAAGTGGACCCTCCATAGCTCTCGATTCTCTGCCATCGACTCTAAATCATCAAGGGCAATCCTCATCATATACGGGTAGAGGAGACATTATCAACTTGATCTCATCCTGAGTCTACCTAGAGCAGGACGCCTGCCTGATAGTATGGAGTTGTTTTACGGATTAAACCAGAAATGCAAAAAACCATAACATTAAATTTTCTTAAATACAAAACCTCAAAACAAATAAACACAAAACTCGTTCGAAAACAATTTGCGTCATTCAACTCCTCCCAAGGGTTATTTCCACTTTAGCTATACGGAGATAATTATTATCGTCTCTCTATCCTTAAATCTCTTATGAAATATTAAAGACACCCAGGGCAACTTACCTTCAACGTCCTGTGAACCATCGCATCGCATGACACAACTTAGACAAGTTTAACATGACTTTTCGAGAATTTTCTGTTTGTATACATACAAAAACACACAAAAACTCTAACGCACACCCACATGAAAGTAAAGCAAAACTCATTTGCTTCAAAATAAATCATTCATTTATAATCTCTTCATTAAATCGAGGGAACGAAGGGAAACCCCATCGCATATGGCTGATGATGACTTTTCAATCCTTGAGACAAGTTTAGAATTTTTTTTTTTTGCCCGCCAACCTTTGTCGTCGCATCTCGCATCCTAGAAAATGAACTCATTCGTTGCTGTTGTCACAAATTTTAATTCATGTCAACTTGTTCAATGTTCACTCGTTGCGAGGCACTCGAAGATGGATTCTGCATATAATCAGCCTGTCTTCGTTGGGCTTGTCCTTCAACATCTTTCCTGTCACCGCAGAAGCATAATTTTCACTTAATCCTGCCCTTCGTATGGAGCAATTTTTTTTTCTCCTCTCTGATTTTGATGTCGTTTTAATGAAAATGCCAAAAGCTGAAGACAAATAGGAGGAAAGGGGGCATCCTGGTGTTCCGTTACAGTCTGGTGCGTGTATGTTCTATTGCAACAGACAGTGAGTGGGAATATGTGGTTCTTGTTGAATTTGGCGCCCATCAACCGGGCAACACTGGATGGTGCCAGGAAGTCATCTCTATATGGCAAATATGCTTATGAGGACTTGTTTGAAGGGTTTCTTGAATTTCAATTTCATGCAACGTCTTATAGGACATGGTTGGTTCACTGGCTCATCTTTGAATATTCAAAGTGGGGGGTCGTTGCATATGACAGGGGTGTGAGTGTAATAACACTGTTCACAGTAGGAAGCCATATGCAATTAAACTTTGCATTCCTAGGCATGGGCAATCTGCTAGCGATGACTAAACGAAGTCATTTTCGATGTTCAAGGATGATAGAAAATACCGCCGTATGTTGGTGGATAAAATTCTATAATATGTTTATATGGAGTTCGAGGGAAGATTGCTAATTGTTCAATAACCGCAGTGTTCTGCGATCTCCTGAAGCCTTTCCTCAACAACCTGATTGCTATCAGTATGGCTTCAGGCCAGAAAAGTCCGCAGTCGATCAAATATTCACACTGCGGCAGATCTTGGACCATAAACCCAAGAAATTCAATCGACCGCCTTTTTATCGATTATAAGGCCGCCTATGACAGCATTTATTGAAACGAGCTAGTATTGGGATCCCTGCCAAACTCGTCCCTGCTCCATCAAGGTCGATAAAGAACCTACCGAGACCTTCGATGTCAACAAAGGATTTAGACAAGGCGATGCGCTGTCATGTGACTTCTACAACAACAACATCGTTCTTGAAAGAATAGTGCAAAACACCAGAGGCAATATCTTTCAAGAGTTCGTCCATCTACTCGGCTACGCCGTCGAAATCGATCGACATAATCGGCATAATGCAGCGGGTTGTCACTGGCGCTTTCGTGAGTTTTGAGACTGAAGCGGCGAATATGGGTTTGACAGTCAATGAAGGCAAGACAAAGTATATGCTGTCTTCAAGAAAGGACACCCAACACCAACTCGGACAAAAAATCACTATAGACATATACAACATTGTGAAGGTTAAGGACCTTGGCTACCTAGGCCCCGCTATAAACTCAGACAATAGGTTAGGTTAGGTTAGGTTTGAGGGAAGTGCACAGTTTTAATAGTGCTCTGCTACCACGGGGACCTTTTGATCCATTGTGATCCCTTAGTTTTGGTCGTGGATAAAATTTACATTTTATTGGACAACACAAAAACATGCATAAACACTTTACTTGATTTCTTGGAGTTGTTCCTTGGCGGAGTTGGTCTACTAAGTAAATCATCCCGTACTTTTAACAAACCTGATTGTGTCCGTCAATGGTACCTGCACTATGTCCTCTAGGTCTCCGAAAAGTATGTCTCCCAGATATCGGACTAATCGACTAGTTTGGAGGTTTGGACATTCGCAGAGCAGGCGTTTGATGGTCTCTGTTTCTTCTATGTCTTGACAGCTCCTGCTGTTGGTAGTCTGGTGAGTTAATGCCCAGTCTTGTGGCCATGGTACAGTTAAGATTCGAATATCTCGTTTATTCATTTTCAGAATACATCTTCTTCTTTTTTCGTCGATTCTTGGCCAAAGGCTAAGGGATATAACACAGTCGTGTCTGTTAGACTAGGTGGTGTTAATTTTTTCCCTTGATTTTTGGTCAATATTTATTTTTGCTACACTAATTGGGATGTCTATTGATGTAATGATATTTACTGTATCAAGTACCGACACAGTTCTTGCTAGTTTATCTGCTTTTTTATTACCATCAATGTCAATATGTCCGGGAACCCAGCAGAGAGTGACAACTCAGACAATAACATAAGCGCTGAAATTAACTTACTTAATACTTACTTACTTATCGGGCTTCTGACCCGTGTAGAGTCTCTGCCTGAGATACTGCAGCCTTCTATCCTCTACGATCCCGGGCACGCTGCTTCCATTCGTCCAGACCAAGCGCTCTGGCTTTTGGCATCCGCGATGGCTTGGTCTTTTAAACGCAGGTTCCGTCTTCCTTGTCTTCTCGGACCTGGGGGCTGGGATTCAAAGATCCTATTAGCTGGAGCATTATTGTCAATTCACTCGATGTGACTGAGCCAATGTAGTCGACGTGCTTTGGCTTTTCGGAGTACATCCACATATTGGTACAGCTCCATTCGCCCTCCTCGCACACAGGACCAAAAATCCGCCGAAGTATATTTCTTTCGAAGGAGCCCAGTATCCAGCTCCCCGGTCTTGCTTATCGTCCAGTACTCGGTGCCATAAAGTAGAACTGGCAGGATAAGGATTTTGTAGATCACACATTTCGTCCTTCGAGTTAGAAGTTTTGAACCCAATTGTTTTGCCAAACCGAAGTAGCAACGGTATCCTATGACAATTCTTCGCCGGATCTCCACTAGGGTGTCATTCGTGGAGTTCATGTTTATTCCGAGGTAGGTGGACTCCTTAACTACTTCGAAAGTGTGGCTATCAATAGTGACGTTTTGTCCTAGGCGATGGGCAGATGCTTGTTTGTTTCTTGATAGCATGTAATTAGTCTTGTCCTCATTTATGCTGAGGTTAAACGAAGAATAATTCTTGCCAATCGCTGTTTGGGCTAAGAAAAAGCTCAGTAGCAAAGTCCTCTTTCGAACAAATAAAGTGACCCCTAATAAGACCCTAATCATCCCATATAGTCCTTCTCTATGGTGAAGAGGCATGGACTCTATCAAAAGCGGATGAGGTTACTCTGATGAAAATTCTTCGAGTAATTTTTGGTGAAGTCTGCATAGACGTTGAATGGAGGAGGATATACAATGACGAACTGTACGGGCTGTACAGCGACATTGACCTACCGTCGAGCATTTACTGTATAATCCTTAAGAGTTCCTTAGCCTATATCATTTCTTTTCCATGATTCCGAAAACCTATAGCTAGGCTTTTTTTTTTTTGTTTTTTAATGAATCGTTCATCAAATTCACCCTTCATCTCCATGACTTTCATCCATTCACGAGGAACTAATCTAAATCTCAATATGATTTTTATCAAAAATGTATCTGTAAACAATTTATTCTCTCCTTCTCATAAAAAAAATATAACAAAAAAAAAAAACTGAAGAACTAAAAACCAACATTCATTCATTCATTCAAATTTGTCAATTTCCTTTTTTGATTTATGTTAAACGTCCACTTTATCCCCATTTGGCCAAAGGTCACCCATTTGTTTTTTTTTTTTTGATTCTTATCGATTTTCGAATCAACGAAATGTTTATGAAAACACAAAATATATACAAGGGGAAAGTAAAAATAGACCGAAAGGACTAAACTGCTTTAGAAAGAAAGTTTCGTGACCCATCTTGATAGTCTCTTGTAAAGTAGGCACTAAATCACTCAAGTGAAAAAGATGCTTTAGCCGATTTGGATCTAG
Organism: Cheilosia scutellata; assembly: GCA_955612985.1. Classification (NCBI taxonomy): domain Eukaryota; kingdom Metazoa; phylum Arthropoda; class Insecta; order Diptera; family Syrphidae; genus Cheilosia; species Cheilosia scutellata. The sequence goes on from OY015312.1 coordinate 118,957,744, forward strand.
GGTCATGTATAGGCCAGTGTGATAATAAATGGAAGTTATTCGCAGAAGACATTCCATCGTTGGGTTAGAGGTTAGGCTGCCATTGGCATTCAATTAAAAAATCGATTTTATTTATTTTTCTCAGCTTAGCACTTTGCATATTGAGGGTTGTTTTTCAAAATAAAAATAAAAATTTTATGTCGAGTTATATAAGAAGATTGTCAAGATAATTGATGAATGCTTTTATATTCGATTTTAATTTTAGTATGTTTTGTATTAACTCGTTGGTATAATATTACCTCCTTCATGAAGTGCCAGATCTTGGTTGTCAGTTGTTGTCCCTGAGAGGCGGGTTAGTGAAAGGAACGTTTCGTAATAGGTTAAATGCCAACTTTAAAAAAGAATATAAGACTTTCCTTATGAATCTTAATACACTCTTATGCCCAAAACACATGTGCAGATATTCTGAACGCTTCACTGCAAGCAGTGTTGCAGATGAAACAGATGTGCAGAATTCAATTTGCATCGGTTGCTGTCAATGCGGGGTAAAATACGAGAGTGCAACACAGACGACAAATAATTTCCGTCTCTCTTTTCCTGGTATGCATTAGTAGCTGAATTTAAAAATTCGATGCTGCCAAGTCTATTTAATTTAATTCACTGCGTTGCTATGCAGTGGATTTAGAAGTAGAGACAACTTGCAGTTGCAGTTCTGCGGTGGGTGCAGAATTTACATTTGTATTAAAGGTGGATTATTTCTAAAGAAAAACAACAACATCATAATTGTAGCAGCTGATAAGGGCAATGTCACTGTTGCCATGAGCAGGAGAGAATATGATGAAAAAATGATGGAGCTGTTGTCGGAAGGTTCGACGTATATAGGCATGTGAGAAACAACCCAACAACAACTCTGCAGAACAAAAACAACGAGTTGGTCAAATGGCTTAACCGTAATATTGTTATCTCCGATAGAGAAAAGACAAAAAGCACAACATACACGGCTGAACTCCCTTCCCTTCCATTTACGGTTTGCTAAAAGTACACAAGCCGAATACACCTCTTAGGCCTATTACGTCATCGTTCAGAGTACCTTGCTATGAACTGGCATTAAATTCAACATACTCTGTTAAAAATTCATTTCAATTTGTGGAGAAAGCGAGGAATGTTGTACTTCGAGAAAATGACGCCCTGGTTTCATATATGATGTAGTGTCTCTATTCACCAACATACCAGTTCAACTTGCTATTGAAGTGGTGAAAAAGAAATGGGAGTCCATTAGTGAGCATACAAAACATAACCAAAACAAGTTCCTAGAGGCTTTGGATTTCTGCCTGAAAGAAAACAATTTTCTTCAGTTCAAGAGTGATATTTATAAAAAAATTCATGGAATGCCTATGGGTAATCCGTTGTCTCCGACCATCGCAGATTTAGTTTTGGATTATCTTCTTGATGAATGTTTCAAAACTATGGAGAGACCTAAATTCATTGTCAAGTATGTGGATGACATATTTGCTGTCATTGACAATACGAAAATTGACATCATGCTCCGGTGCCTCGATGGATTCAATTCCAAAATCCAATTTACTGTCGAGACGGAAAGAAATAGGGCGATAGCGTTTTTGGATGTCAAAATCCATCGCGAAAATGATCGCCTCTCGTTCAACTGGCACCAAAAAGAGACAGATCTGGAAGGCTTATCAAACATATTATAATGAATACGGCGTCAAACCTGGTAAGCAAAGTTTTCGGATTGAGTGATGAGAAATTCCACTCTGCCAATGAAGAAAAGATCACTATCGGATCCTCACCAACAACAGCTATCCCATCCATGTCGTAAGGAGCCTAATTACGCGTCAAAAACACAAGATTCCTATAGACAAGAATGCTGAAGAAGCGAAGGGGATATACAAAAGCATCGTCTACGTCCCAAAACTGGCTGAGAACTTCAAGGAAGTAATTTCCAACCGTGCCACGGATGTTAACTTGGCATATACATCTAACAGAACCCTGGCACCGCAATTTTCCCAACTGAAAAATAAAGCGGACAAATTGAAGCGCACGGACGTCGTCTACAAAATTGACTGTCTGGGTACCGAGGGTTCAAATTGTAAACTGTGCTATATTGGTACCACCAAAGAATTCTTGGGGCAAAGAATATCCAACCACAGGTCAGATATACGGACAAATAACTCTGCGAAGACAGCACTTGCCCAAGGTATATAGAAATACATGGTATGATATTGCGCATGTTTGTTTGCATCTCTCTCTTCGAAGTGACGTCATCAGACGACAAAACATAGGGAACAGATAATAATTTATTCAATTTGTTAACTATTCTATTACACTGAAAACAGCACACAAAACATTATTCTTATTAAAAATGACTTGGGGCACAGAAAACTACCCGTATTTCAATATATTTTCACAGAAACGTTAAAATCGTTGTCGTCAAGTGACGTACATGCGCAGAAAAAACGACAAATTAATCGCGGAATATCATACCTTGTAGTTCTATATACCTTGGCACTTGCCAGTCACACAGTTGAGAGTGGCCACCAGCCAGACTTTGATAACGTCAAAATCCTGCAAACGGAGAAACACATGTCAAAGAGGTACACCATCGAAACCCTGCACATCATTAACAACAAGAACAATATGAACAGAAAGTAGGACACCCAAAACATCTCGGCGATATATAACTCTCTCGTTTCTGCAAAGAAATTCTGTCTGTTAGATTCATGTTCGTTTTAGTAGACTAAACTTCGAAAGAAGTGGTTCAGTTTAAGCTATGTAAATTTTTTTTAAATTACATTCAAATCCTTTGAATTCTGTGATTACATTTACTTTTAATGTAAATTTACGTCAACATTGTTCCTTTATGTAAGTTCAGTTTATTTAATGTAAGTTTGTTCTAATTATGTACATGATGTTCTTTTGTAATAAAGATCCCCTGAAGAAGACAGAAACCCCTGTCGAAACGTCGGGAAAGTTAATAAAATAACAGTGTTTCATTGCATCACCAATTTGACCAAAAAAAGCCGAAGAGGAATAATTCTTCTCAAAACAGAATTTGTATCACCACATAAGAACATGTGTATTCTAATCTTGCTGCATAGTGAATTCTGCACGTGTGTTTTGGGCATTAGCCCCACTCTTCCGTCAGGGAGGAGAATCAGACTGACTCGCTGATTGACATCCCTTTTCGCTTAATGCAATGATGCAAAGCATCTGCTGCAGCATTCGTAGTACTATTTATGTGACGCTTCAGTGCGTGCATCCTCAGTTAGGTCCACCTGCACCTACTAAATTTGTGACTCCAGTTTTTCTTTTATTTAAAGACCGGCCATGTTACAATACTAATATCAGCTCATATACGATACCTACATTTAACCCCTCAAAAGGGTAATAAAGGGGTCATTCTGAAAAATGGCTCTAAGCACTAAGGCTCCGTGGACTTTATGATTTTTTACCAGCAGTTCAGCCCATCATTGCACTAAAAATTTGTGCAAACTTCGTATACATCAAAATATTGCCCCAACTTATTTTACAGTAATCGCCACGCCCGGTCCTAGTCCTAGTCCTAGATCTAAGTCCAAAAATAACCATACCCCGCTTATACCTGTTTGTGCGTCGCTTCATTGACGTTAGTGCGTTCCTTCGACTGATTTATTGGCACTAATTACCTCTGTTTTGTTACACAAATTCACAAAAATATACCCAAACGTGTCACATTGTCAATACGAAGGACTAATAAATGACGCAGCCAACCAGCATTACATCCCCAAATGGAATTCCCAAAGTATTCCCATGACCCCGCTGTCACAGTTGTTATAAGGGCTTTGATTGCCTTTTTTTTTTGTTTGCGTTGCTTTAATTACATCGCGTCAAACTTCTCGTCTAGTGCCCATCCCGAAACAAAGCTCCTTGGTCCCAAATCTAATAACAAAACTGTCAAAGTATATCCTCTCTAGGCGGGCGCACACCCAAACAAAAAAGTTTATTGGTCCCGCCATCGTCCGTTTTTGTTATTAATTAAGCCCGGCAAAGATGACGTGACCTATAATAAAACTTCTGACACTAGCGCACACCATCGTCTATGATAAATGGCCATGGCCACCATCGCGTTACTCCATTGTTCTTATAGCATTCCTCAACATTTTTTGGCTGCAACCTGTATTATTAATCCCCTGCGACGACTACTCTGGGAAAGGAGAAGGTGTTTTGCATCTGCAGTAAGAATGTTTCAGTGTTGATGGCAACGAATTTTCTAATTTACCCTCGGGGGAGCTTCTTCTTTTGCAACAGAGAAAAGCGGGATTCCGGATCATTAGTAGTCTATTAGTGGAAAGCTTTGCAAACGGGAATGGTTGCGGGAGTCAAAAGAATTAAGAGTTGGCTGCAAAGTTTCGTTGGGCGCCATTTTATTCATTGCTGTCATTATTTATGATAGATTTTTATACACACAGCTATGTGCTGTGCTGTATCCTCTAGTGACCAACGAGGGGCTATAGAGGTTGTCTGACTTAAGACACGAATACAGTTTTCACTTACTTGGCCAAGTTTTGCTGTATAGCGCAAAGGGTGAAGTTTTCCAAATCTTGTTCTACTTCGGTGAGACGTGGGTAGCACTTTTGCGCGTATCTGTGGAGTTAAACTTTCTCACTGAGGTAGGGATAAGGAAAATTCCGTAAATGCTTCTATTTTTTTTTCCTGTTGCGACAGGGAAGTGATTTAAAATTCGTTTTCGTGATTCGATAAAAGCGTAGTTATAAAAGTATGAATATAATTTAAATTAAATTTAGGAGCGTTAAACATGGCGCATGATTTTGTCGCAGCATCCTTGAAGGATATGCATATCTGCATATATTTAGAGAATGTATTCTTACTGGAGGTACAGCTCATGGCATAGTTCCTACTTGTACTCTGAGTCCTTTACAAAAGATATAAAAATTGATCGAGGATAATGCTTGACTTGATAGAGACCGATTCAAGAGCGGAGCTACTACTACGCTATAACAAGCGTTACCTACTTGACGTTTAATTACTTTCCTTGGAACCCCTAAAAATACATGCACCCACTTTTAAACAAATTAATAGTTTTTTTGTTATTTGCTGACACCTTCCTTCAACCGTCAATTTAACACCCAAGTGGATTAAAATTCGTGCTGGCCCACTTCCAGCACCATCACTAAATTTATAATCCCAATCGCTTGGAATAAGTGACTTACAACAAAGACTCGGATGATTTAGCACTTCCGTCGTAAATCTCGAATCGGTCTTCGAAAACTTTGAAAAACACTATAAATCCTTGATTTCCATTCAGTGGATCTATCTTTTAATGCTATACCATTTAACTGCTTTCCTTTGCAGGACAGACACCATTCGGTCTCTCCCTCCTTCTTGAAAATGGCGACATTCGTCTAAAACAAACATTTTCCACGAAGAAAACGATTTCCGCCACACAAAAGGATATACCCAGTCGTCGCTCCCATGCACTAACCAAAAAGTGATTATAAAATGAACTGATTCCATTATTTTCTTGCCGTCCATTCAGTCGGGCAGGATCCACTCATTCACTTTTAATCTGTGCGCCAGTGGCCATATAACCCATCCACAACAACTTGGCCATGGATCAAAAGAATCGCGTAGAAAATGTAAAAAAAAAAATTGAAAAAAAAAAAACACCGTCAAATGAAAAGCAGAGAAATCCTCTTGCAAATCCTTTTTTTGGAGTTATGCCAAAATAAGTAATGAAATGAAAATATCCTGGATAACCAATCCACTAACCATTGTACGCCAAAGCGCATCAGCATCATAGCAGTCTCGTCATATGGTAGGCTGTCTGTCGACGGGCATAATGTTCCCCATGTATATCCTTGCAAATGAATTTCATTACATTTGCAGAGGTCCCTTTAATAGAATTGAAATGGATATCCATATCACCAATGCGGGAAGGATTTTCTTCGATGATTAGCTCGCAATATGGAAGAAGAATCGATTTGTTCCGGTGGCGGTGTCCTATTCCTCTTCGGCCAATAAACATGGCATAAACGACTTGGGGGAATTCAATGAAGAAACACAAGGAAAACTCTCTCTTTCTTCAAGTCATTAGGGAATTTCTGAGGATGAATATAGGAATTTCTGGTGTGCCTTCCTTTTACTATACCTGGCGCAGCAAAATTCGACCGCTGCTCTGGGTATAGTATCCTCCATCCAAGCAGATCTCTCTCTGTAGGTACATCTCCATCAAAAAGGAAGGAAATAAAAAAAAAAATTGCTATTTGTCGGCGGACTTATCCTTTCCGCAACCTTTGGATGTTGACTTCAAATCAGCTATCTCTGTATAGTCCTATATGATGCAAGGCGAGAAGTTTCCTGTTTCCTGTTGGTTGTGTGCCTGCTCCTTAAAGCAATTTGCGAGTGCAAATTGGAAATTTATCGAGTTACAACGTTGGATGGTAAACTTTTGTGTTGCAAGAAAGATCCTTTGAGATTGGAGTCTATGTGTGACTGAGCGAGCGAGAGAGTGCGAGCGAGTGGAGCAGTAAACTTTTTCAATGAACTTAATTTACAATGAGAAGTTTGGGGTTTTTTCGGGTATACTATTTTCATTCTCATCCATTTATTCTGAGAGGGATGGGATGGAAGTCGGTATCATACTGCCTTAAGGACTAACATAAGTGGAGCATTGAGACTAATCGAAGGTCGAAACTGGATGAGAGACTCTTTGATGTGTTATAATATTCGTGCGGTCCACTTTAAGTTGGGTAGGCGTTTGGGCTCACAGTCACAAGGGTTGGCTTATTATTAAAGCAGATCCGTTTTGAATTTCCACTGTCTGCGGTAAATTATGGCACAAAGTTTAGCCAAAGTGAATAATTTGCGGGATGTATCTTATTTCCTAAGGATCTTTAATGCGGGGGTGCCCGAAATGAAAGTAAATTAGAATGAAAGGGAAAAGTTTTTACACTGTAGCTATATTTACTCGTAAAGAAGTATTGGTGGGATTTTTTTGTAGTTTAGAGGTTCATTAGAATCGGATTAAGTAAATTACGCATTTACCCATACCCAAAATTTGTAAAAGAAAAGAAATTCACAATTTATCGCAGTGGTGAAGTGTTAAGTAGAAGTATTAAGTACAATATTACGCCCCAAAAAACGTTACAAAAACACATTAAAAACACTCAAAAACCGCCTAAAAAAACTCTCCAAAAACACTCTCGACATAACAACTCGTTTAAAAAAGTTATAAAAGTATGAATATAATTTAATGCCCCTAAAAAACCACAGAAAAGTGTCTCTAAAAACGTATCAAAAACACCTCTAAAAGCGCCCCAAAACCCCTCCAACTAACCCAAAAAACGACAAAAAACGAGTCTAAAACACCACAAACAACCCCACAAAGAATGCCCCAAAAATGGCAAAAAAAAAAATGGGTACAAAACACCACAAAAAACGCTTGTAAAAGTGCCTCTAAAAACGCCACAAAAACGCGTCTAAAACACCAGAAAAAAACTTTATAAAAGCGCTTCAAAAATGGCACAAAAGACGTGTATAAAATGGACCCACAAAAACGCCTTTAAAAATTTCACCAAAAAGCTTCTAACAACGCCTCGAAAATGATACAAAAACGCTTCTAAAACACACAAAAAAAAACACCACGGAAAATCCTCCAAAAAACGTTTTAAAAATCGCCCCAAAAAAGTGTTTAAAAACGTATCAAAAACTCTCTCAAATAACGCCACAAAAACGCTCCAACAAAACCAAAAAAACGACAAAAAAATCTTGAAAACCACAAAAAATACCCCAAAATGCTCCACAAAAATTGGGTATAAAACACCACAAAAAACGCCTGAAAAAATACGTCTAAAAAAACACAAAAAAAAAACGCCCCAAAAATCCTTCAAAAACCGCTTTAAAAATCGCCCCATAAACGAGTCTCAAACGCCTCAAAAACGCGGCTACAAACGTTACAAAAAGCGACAAAAACCCCGTCTATAAACGCCTCTAGAAACGCAAAAAAAAAAAAAACGCTTCTTAAAACTCCTATAATTACGACCATAAAAACGATCAAAAAACTGCGAAAAAACGCGACAAAAACGCCTCTAAAATTGTATAAAAACGACACAAAAAAGCGTCTTAAAACGCCCTAAAAAACAACTCCAAAAACGCATCTAAAAGCGCCACAAAAACGCTTTTAAAAGCGCCTCAAAAATGACACAAAAACCAGTATCTACTTAAAATCGTAAAAAAAAACACCCCTAAAAACCCCACAAAAACGCCTCTATAAACGCCCCAAAAATTTCTTAAAAACCAAAAATGTCACAAAAAATGCGTCTAAAAACCCCTGAAAAACCGCTCCAAAAAAACACTCAAATAACGCCACAAAAAACGACTGTTTTACGCCTCTTTAAATGCCGCAAAAATCGACACAAAAAACACCATTAAAACGCCTCAAAAACGTCTCAAAAAACGCTTCCAAAATCGCTAGAAAAAACAAGTAAAAGTGTTATCATCGGCCTGGCCGATGCTTTGATACCCTCCACTGCATAAAAGTCATGCAAAATGTTCGCCATGCCATATTGGCTTGGTATAGGAGGTACCAGAACTACTTGACCGACATAGACAATTTTCAGTACCAACTTGACGACGGTAAAAAAAAGTCCTCTCACAAAATTTCATTCGCCTAGATCGATTCGTTTGGACGCTATCGTGCTTTCAACAGACAGAGAGACACATGGGTCTAATAGTGGTTTTGTATGGGAGGTACCAGAACTACTTGACCGACATAGCCCATTTTCAAAACCAACCTGTCGACCATAAAAACAAGTCCTCTCACAAAATTTCATTCGCTTAGATCGATTCGTTTGGACGCTATCGTGTTTTCAAGAGAGAGAGACACATGGGCCAAAGATTGTTTTTGTATGGGAGGTACCAGAACTACTTGACCGACATAGACCATTTTCAATACCAACCTGAGGACCGTAAAAATAAGATCTCTCACAAAATTTCAGTTGACTAAGTCGATTCGTTTGGACGCTATCGTGATTTCAACAGACGTAGATACTCATGGGTCTAATAGTGGTTTTGTATGGGAGGTACCAGAACTACTTGACCGACATAGCCCATTTTCAATACCAACCTGACGACGGTAAAAATAAGTCCTCTCACAAAATTTCATTCCCCTAGGTCAATTCGTTTGGACGCTATCGTGCTTTCAACAGACGGACAGACAGACAGACGGACATGGCTAAATCGAGATCGAGATCGATCAAGACCCCTGCATATTTGCCTTAAAACAAAAGTCGTAATACGCCTCTAAAACGTTAAAAAAAATAAACCCGTCTGAATGCCTCAAAAACGCGTCTAAAAACCCCTCGAAAAACGCCTCCACTGTCTCCTACATAAGTAGTAGGAGTACTTAAAAAAATCTATAGCCCGTCTATAGCGAACGTATCATTAACATTTGCGGGCGGAGCTGCGAGCTCACAGATACTATATAAGCTCATAAACAAGTTTAAGTTCGTATCTTTTTCGTGATCCCTTGAAAGGACCCTTAAATATCGTAAATTTTGCAAACTTTAAATTGTTTCTATGGAAAATAAATGTTTTGCGCACACATGTGTCGGTCTAATTGTCCGACAGTGTCAACAATATGTCGGCAGAAGCATAAAATGAAAAAAAAATGAAGAAAATACCCATCACTAGAATAAGGATAACAAATAACGACGTCAGAGAATGATAAACTTTGTGTTTGCAGCATCATATGAGTAGCAAATTTATAGTGCGCGACATCCTGACTTGCAGACTAACTGCCATGCCATTGTCGTTGTCGTTCGTCTGACCCGTGTACGCTCTGGTTGAGGAAAATTTATGGACCCGCATGCAAAATTCCTTTCATCAAAATGCCACCGGAAAATTCCGTTTTCTTCGCTGCCCTCCTGATCGGTGTGTGTGTGCACTTTTTTTCCCTCCCTGTTGCAGAATATTTTGCGTCAGAGTTGGCAAACTTTGACACAGACAGGCTGAACTGCTGCTCCTAGCTGTGGCTCGCGTGTATGCAGTTTCGCACCACCTCCACAATACGCTTGTGTACGAATTGTGGTATGTGACGGAGTCTTTGCATATCATCGGCTGCGATGATAATCGTCATCAAGGAGCGGTTATGTGGTATCGGTGCCATGGTGGCGGCAACCCGATTGCGAATAAAATGTCAAAATTATCATTCACCATTTGGTAGTCATCTTCGCTGTTGTCGAAGTCGCAGGGGCTACCCCACTTTGGCATAAATTTCTGAAATTTCCTACACCGAGTGACAAATTTGACACGAACATGGCATCGCATTTGTTTCACCACGCCGTTCTTGTCGTGCCGTCATTGTCCGTTTGGAGCTGCTAGGATGCATCTCATGCACATTTCCAGCGTTTATGTTTACATTAATGCAACATGCTGTTCTGTTGACGCCATCCACCCTCCCTTGGTTGTTGTAAGAACATCATGCGATGAGGACAACGGCAAACGACGACGACGCGCTATGGCGTCGTAGTGTCTTCGCAGGAGCTCGAAAGGATTCCAGGGAAAAAGATTGCAAATGCGAAAGCTTTAAGGGATGAAGAAAAATTGCAACGGAATTGTCTTGTTGTTACATGTCACTATGTGGTTGCTATAAATAGTAGTGCCCCATCCTCTCTGGATGGAAGGATCTGTAAAAAGGAGCAATTGCTGTGGTTTGTTTAGCGTGTATGCCTGAAGAAGGATACACATGTGTGCTGGTGGGGGTGGAGAGGTGGTATGCAATTTTAAATTTGAAGGAAATAAATTTATTTCGCTTTGCGGGCTACCGAATATCTGAGTGAGGGTTAAATTGTTTTCTTTGCGGAGCACTTGCTTGAGCATACATGTTTGTTATGCACATTGGTATCAAGTGGACAGGAAGTGGAATCGTTTCAGACACGGGACATGCGTTTGTGATAAATTGTGGTCTTTGAACATTTCTTATTTTGGAAGGGACAATTTTTGATTTGGGTCGTTGACATAGACCAGCCGACCAGCGATATTGGATCTATCCGCAAGGAATACTCCAGTGGCGTTAAATCGTATGATATTGGTTGCCAATTGACACTCAATTCCTACACCCATGGAGGCTTGCCCAGCGACATAATCCTGCAAATGGGTAGGTACTACATTTCGAGACAATTAACACTATCAGTCCGGTCTGAAGAGTCTGCGACGAGGAAGACCGCGCCTAAGGTGGCGCGCGCCGATAAGTGAAAGGCAACATCAACCAACTCGCAATTAGCAACCGGGGGCATTGTTGGAAAACCGCGTGGCGTATTTAGATCCGCACGCACCCCAAAGTGTAGTCCCACCTAAGTAAGTAAGTAATCCTAAACGCCGGGCGCTTAAGCATGAAGCCGGGAAGCAGCAACTGGACCTACCTATCCAAAGGTGATAGGAACTATCGGAGCCGTAAGTAACTCGGTAGTTACTAGTAGATATAGGACGTAGTTCATTGTGGACAAGGTAAGACTTCCATGCACAGAAATATTGACTCTAGATGACAGATGAACGGGGGCGCAGTTAGTGTGCTGGACTACTGTGCGAGGGATCCCAGGTTCGATCCCCGGAAAAACACAAATTACATCTTAAGGTTTTATTCTACTGCGCCACCTCTCGCGAAAGTCTGACAAACATCCGAGTCCTGAAAAAGCTTCTCAATTCACCCGTTCTTACTCGGCATAAAATTGTAGGTCCCTTCCATTCGTCCCAAAAATAGAAACTCACAAACGAATGGTTGCGAGAAGCTAGGCCTTGGGTGTCTACCGCCTGTTGCGCCACCTATTTATTGTTTTTTTTTTTTTGGATGACATTTTGAATTAGGGTGGCTAAATTACGTCCGTAATTGGCAGAGTCAAGTGATTGTTAGCATCCCCGAACTCATTCTGTTGAGCCGTTTACCTTATTCCCTTTTAGCTTTCCGGAATCGCTTTGGTAAGTCAAATTGTCAACATCCACACATATGAACTGTCAAGTAGGGCTTCACGGAACAATATGGGCCCCTGTTTGTGTGCTTTCTATTTCTATCACCCAGGATCTAAATGGTTAGTCGAAGGGCCTCATGAAACGACGACTATCTTTTAGTGACCAAGTTCAGTTACAGCGCCTCACGGAATCAGGCTTGTCGTGTGGTAGATTTTTGAAAGGAATCCAATAATTGTTAAGGTAATTTCCAGCCGTTAATCTACAAGTGGCTTCTTGAATAAACCTCGAGCACCTCATCAAAAGTTAGGGGTTCTCTGTCGAACGCATAAGTTTGTGTCATCTAATATACCAGCAACGTTAATGATGTCAATGACTTTCAAGTCTAAATATCCTACATCCAGACGGCAGACAACATATGAGGATGTGTGTATTTCCATAACGATGCATAACCGACGAGAAATTACGAGTACATGCGAACAACATCCATGCCCAACCCACACCCTCTTCGACTGAGAATTTACAAAGTAAAAGTTACCAAAATCATTTCAGCGATTCGAATTAAGCGATGCCTTTGTGGTAGTCCTCCTTCTTCTGTTTACAACTTATACACGTTTGCAATTAAAACTTTTTAGACACATCGCTAACGACCCTTCTTCATCATTGAAAAGTTCCCCACTTGCAGAAAGATTCATCTAACTTCTGGGTTAGTAACCTCCTGGATGGCATCATATCGTATCGCATGAGAGGATCCACCTCTGGAGTCATTCGTTGGCCCGCGGATTCATTACCGTCTCTCAATACAATTCTATTTCATCCTCTATGCTGTACATAACATGTGTATGTGTTTGTGTGAGGGTGAAGTTGATAAAAAAAAAAACACTAAAATCCACATCACTCATCTGGACAAAAAGGGGCGGTAGTGGCTGGCTTTAATTAAACGTCACCTGAACGCTAGTCGGTTAGTGTCCTGGTGGTTCTCTTCATTTTTGCCCACTTCTCCTTTAAGTGCAACGACACTTAATTGCGCAATGTAAAGCCAACAATTCGTGAAATGTCCCTTTTGCCGCCATCGTCGCCGCCAACTATACAACACCAGCTAGCTGCTGGTGTGTGACTGAATTCTACCGAGAGTCGCCGTGTTCCAGCTTTTAAGCAGGATTAAAAACGGAAATAACTACCCATCGGTGGTAGGCAGGCAGCCATGTGAGCGCTTCGCACAAATGTAGGTTTTTTTTTGTTTTTTACTTCTCTTGAGGAGGTCAGGATGCAGCTGGAGTGGAGTCCTACGGGTTTTTTTTTTAATCGCCTAGCCCAAAACTTAATTGCACTTAGTTAAATGGAAACGAACAAATGAGTGAAATGTTTCGCTAGGAGGATTTTTTTTCCTAGCTCCCTCGGCTTGTCTCCGCTGGTTTTGTTTGTTTTCTCCCCCCCACTGTGTATGTGGGGATGAAAGATGAATTGAGGGTGTGCGATGCAAAGTGGATGAAAAAAAAGGAGTTGTCATCCCGAGAGAAACTCGTAAATTGCAGGTAAATGAACAGCCTTTTGCTTTTCTTGTGTGTGCAACTTTGTGAAGTTTTTACATTTAAAGCAGCTAAAAACCTTCAAATCGGTTTTAGTACAATTTTTTTTTTCTAGTCACAAATTGGACTTTTGTTATCCCATGGACTGCGTTATTCCTTAACACTTTGCTAAGTTGAGTTGCGAAGTTGAAGTGCGAACAGATGGACATTGTTTATATCCATGCAGATTAGGTAGTAAATTTTTTTCGATTTTTTAAATACCAATTTTGCTACACCGACACAGTACAAACGAGAGTTGAAGCAGTGACCATTTAAAAGATGTAGAGGACATCAGTATCACAAAGTATAAATACGTTTTAAAGGATAAAAATTTGATGACGACAAAGAACGGGTTCGTTTTTTTTTTCGGCGCGGTCACTATCTGTATTTAGCTGGCGCGCACAAATGAACAGCAACTTGGTCGAGGAGCTGTAAGCCTTCTAGATATGGCGATTCTCATCGAGTCACTCTCAAGCAGCGTCTGGACAATGCATCCTAGAATGTAGCTGAACTTACTAATGCAAAGAAAACCAAACGTGAAAGGATAACGAAATGATTTGACTAATCCACGTGGAATGCACGCAAGCGAAAATAAAATCGTCTCTTTGGAAGCGGCAGGGCCCTCCTCTTATGGACGATCACACTGTTAGTCAAAGGTTTGAAGGCAGCTCGCTACTTGAGAGACCAACATTAAATCTGCAGGACATCCTGGAAGTTACCACTCGGTCGGAGATTTCTTGGCCAGACATGACTGCACTGGGGGAAATGTTCTTCTATCAGTCTAGTTACGTTCTATCCATAGACTTCCGAGACAGAGACCAAACTTCTGGAGGACACTCTCTTTCCCACCTATCTAAAGAAGACTCTAAGTACCTCCGAACAGAAAACCAAACACGGTTTAAAATGCTCGTTGAGGCTTCTAAAGAAGCACTTAAAGCGATTAACTCCAATCTGGTATGCTCCAAATTCGTCAATCAGTGCCCCTCGACATTGAGGGACATTAAACCATCAGACGGTGTGGTTCCTTGTGCTGTGCTGGGCTCCTGGACTTGTTGGTGTGGAAGGGAACGAGGCAGCAGATAAACCGACCAGATGCGGCTCTGAAATGGACATAATGTACTATTAGCTGACCGACAAGTATTACCTACCAGCTTTTAACGCAGCTAAGGGCATCATTGACAATGTCACATTAAACTTGGCTAAAGTACGATGGAACTACACTTAAGGTTGTACTATAACTCGCATCTTGTGGCTCGCAATATGACACCAAAAAATCAAAGTCCTGCATCTTCTGATAGAAATCAAATTCGAGTGCTCGTCGGGATAATAACCGGACAATGCATCATTGGAAATATGCTCAAAAGACTAGGTATCTATACAAATGACTTCTGCATAAGTTTCAGCTAGATGAAGAGGAAATAGAATCTGTGGAACATCTCCTGTGTCACTACCCAGCCCTCCAAGATCACTTCTACTCTTTTATGGAAGCACGGTTCTTCGACGGCTTGGAAGATCTAGCAACGATACATCTATCAGTTGTATTAGTTGCATGTCCTATCAATCATGCACTATAAACGGGTAAGCACCATTTATAGTACTCAATGGTGGGCCTCAAAGTCTTCTGGGTAAAAATTTCATATATTGCAAACTGCCCCTCTAACCCAACCTAACCTAACCTACTGTGCATAACTGAAGATAGCTAACTATGGACCGAGCTGGCTAGAGGATTGGTTAAGGCTTTGGCCGCGTTAGTGTAAAGTAAGGCAGGAAAACATCGGAAGCCGAATTATGACTTCAGCTTCCTGATATTCTCTGTTACCTATCCCAATTTTCTTTACGCCTGCGATGTATGCAGCATTGGGCCTTAGAATTAACATGGGCTGAAATGGATATGTATATGAAACGTGCTGCATACATCGCAGGCGTAAAGAAAATTGGGAGCACCGGGAGCAACTGGAAAAAAACTAAACCGTTTGGCAACTCGGGTTATAGACAAGTCACGGACTCAGCGGTGACTTGACTCCACACACGAGGAAACTCATCACTAATCAAAATCTGTAGCTCGCTCAGTGTCGTCATGTTTTTCAACCTCCCCCACCATCAACAGGTTGGTTTGTTTTTCACTCCTCTTCGACAAACTAGAACCTGAAATCAATAGGCAACTCGACATGCAAATCAACAGATGACTGGTTAGAAACTGGTTTTTGTGAATCGCAAACGAGTTTTCAATCAGTAGCGTCAGAGTATGACTCAAAGCAAACTAGTTGTCAATTTGCATCGCTGATTAGTTTTTTTCCAGTCGCTCCATCTGCATTGGGCCTAAGAATTAAGTACCTACATACAACTGCATCCATTAAGATTGGTAACAAATCCCATTCAAGTTCTGTAAAACCACTAGTTCCACTCCACCGAAGTATATGCACGCTTAACACCACCAAAATAAATTAATATAGCGTGCATTTGTTATACCATTTTTGGATTATTTTGTTAACATTATGTCATCCGAGATCAATTATTATTATCGTTGTTCAAATTATATAAAACACATCCACACATCCCTCATATACAAATTGGTTCATCGTCAATAATTGTATTTACTACACTACTCCACCATCCCAATTCAACAGGATATTATCTGGCCATAAACTAGTTTCAATCTCCGGAGTGTCAGGCCTACAACACACCAACGCTGAAATACTAATTTGCAATCTAATAGAATTTATTTGATCGAATTTCTCCACACAGGCCTATTTAAATACACAATCAAATTTTATGCCCAAAATTCAAATAATGTGTCGTCATTAAAAGCTCGCTTGTCACTCTACCGTACACAGAGATAAGCTCTCAGTGCAAATAATATGATGCAAAAAGGATGTTTTCCTATATACCTAATTTTATGAAAACTCAAACACAAAGGGGTGATATGGAAATTTGATTTAAATTTTTAGCCCCAGCCTAGATATAGACAATTGAAAATTTCTAACATAAGCTTAATATTAAGTTGGGAGCGTGTGTGGGTAATAAAGTCGAAATTTGATATTGTTTAGATAGAATGTCATTATTGTATGAATATTGATAAGTTTCCATAGCCCAACACTGCGTGTACGTTTTGCAAAATTATTCCCAGCAATTCAAATGTACATAAATCGATATAATTTGGTACAACTACCAACTGTACTGTGTGCTTTATAACAAGTCAAATTGAGCAGAACGGGGTTACTATTGATAGTTTTGCCTATTCGAAAATGCATTTCGAGAATATTTCAATTGAAAACTGAGACCTCGAAACGGTGATACTTTATAGAAGATATGTCCACAAATATACTGGAGACATTAAGACCCTGGACGAGTTTTGCGATCTTGAATAAAATCATTTAAATAGGCAAGGATACTATAGTGAGGTACAACTACGATATCCCTAATTTTGCGACTATTAAAACCATAAAACAACACTGTAATAATGCCAGTAATATGGCTGCCGCATATTAATCAAAGTTACGGGAACCAAACCATTAGCAGGGGCCTGGCACTATGTTCTAACGAAACGTCCCCGTGCGTCACACTTTTATTGTCCCCACTGTAGACAATTTGTATGCCCACTACTGTGCACTGTCAACCGCAGACACATCACACACCACCGGCTGCAAACAACATAGACTGACCAACCAACCATCATTTGTGACAAGAAATTTTCATTCGTTATTTATAAGTCACACTGACTAAGTGGACGAATTTGCATGAGTACCCGAATGAAATTGCTTAGGAGAGACTTGTCTACGCGTTGATCGTACCAATCTAGTTTACCTATACCAGATAAGGCTCCCGAACAGAAGTTGACCTCGGTCAGTGTTCTGAATTTTTGGTGGCTAAGTTTCCGTTGGTCTTGAACCAGCAGTGTCATGTCATGTCAGCAACTCACCACCTTTGGCTGTTCTGCTGTATATCGGAGCCACGTTTGCTGTTGGGCCGCATTCTGTAGTACGGAGCCACGTTTGTCGCTGGGCCGCTTCATGTAGTACGGAGCCACGCTTTTCGTTGGGCCGCATACTAGGGGCTTATTCCCAAATGCGCGGCGGATCGCTTTTCACTGCGCGCGGTTTGGTATTTTTGTATTTCCAAAAGCGATTCGATCCAATCAAAAGCGATAGCTTTTTAGGTGACGGATTGCTGGCGGATTTATTGCGGATAAAAATAAATTAAATTCTTGTGACGGGAAAAAGCTGTCAAACTTTTGGGAAAATAAATGGAAATTTGGAAGTCTAATTGGAAAATAAAACTGGAAAGCACAGTTCGCATTTGAGAATAAGCAAAAGTTAAGATGGTCGAAATCGACGTATCGCTTTCAATACGATCCGCCGCGCATTTGGGAATAATCCCCCTGTATACTATACTCATCGGTAGCCTCAACTTGGGAATATAATCATTGTTAAGTTAATCATAAGACATTAGTTTATAAGTTGGTTACTGAAGTAAAGAGTATACCTCTTAATTAAAGTTTGGTGTTTCTTTCGGCAAATCCTGGATCAGGCGAACAAAATATCGGCCTTACAAAAAGCACATCACAATGTGCAGTGCAGTGGCTGTCCCGTGGGGACATACAACAAAGACTGTCAATATACTCCCTCTACCTAAATAAAGAACGGGAATCTGTTTTTATCGTAAAGTGGAATAGATCACGTCAGCCAAGAACTTCTTGCACTTAATCCATCTCACTAATTGTTCATTTGTCAAGCTTTTTGACTTTTTCCATATTTTTTAGAATTTCGAGTCGAACTTGAGAAGCTTTCACAAGACAGTTATACTCTCGGACAAAATGTTTCTAAAATGGACGCATTAAAAAAGCCTCAAGTTGTAATATGTCTTTTCTGGGGGTTAAACCTGAGACTACTGGCTAACTGAGCCCCAGCGACCGGAATACTTTAAAATCTGTCTCCGATTTTACTTGTACCACTCTTGAAGACGCCCTTAATAAATTGAAAAGTAGGGTTAATAAAAACAAGTAAAAGTGTTATCATCGGCCTGTCCGATGCTTTGATACCCTCCACTGTATGTACTGTACAGGTACACGCCTGTGTCTAATATTGTTTTTGTATGGGAGGTACCAGAACTACTTGACCGACATAGACAATTTTTAATACCAACCTGACAACGGTAAAAAGAAGTCCTCCCACAAAATGTTATTCATTTAAGTCGGTTCGTTTGGACGCTATGGTGTTTCCAACAGCTAGAGAGATAAATTGGTCGAATATTGACTTTGTATGGAAAGTAACGGAACTACTTTACCGACGTGGACCATTTTTATTACAAACCTGACAACTGCAAAATTAAAATCTCTCACAAAATTTCAGTCGCCTTAGTCGATTCGTTTGGACTCTATCGTGATTTAAATAGATAGAGAGACACATGGGTCTAAGAGTGGTTTTGTATGGGAGGTACCAGAACTACTTGACCGACATAGCCCATTTTCAACACCAACCTGACGACGGTAAAAAGAAGTCCTCCCACAAAATTTCATACACCTAGGTCAATTCGTTTGGACGCTATCGTGTTTTCAACAGACAGACGGACAGACAGACAGACGAACATGGATAAATCGATTCAGAATGTGATCCTGATTCAGAATATATATATACTTTATAGGGTCTCCGGTGAATCCTTCTTGGCGTTACAAATGTAATGACAAAGTGAATATACCTTCCTGTGGAGGGTATAAAAACAGGTCAAATTGAGGTATCTTCCAAATACCGGGTCAAAATCACAGTGTCACTCGATTTATTATATGTAGTCAACCTATAAGTGAAAACCTATATCTAAGTGTTGGTAAGGTTTGGGTCTTTTCGCATTGAACATACATACTGACTGGACGTTAACTTGGCTATGGCCAGAGCTGTAATTTTCTCTTACATACGAATAGTGTTTATTTTACCAACCCAAGTGGTGGCCTGGTTACTGGTCTTGATTAAGGACCTACAGGTTGGTGACAAAATGAAACAATTATAGAGATACTCAGACGGCAACTACTCTCAGATAGGAAGTCGACTATAAGATCCGATCCGATAAGTGATCTATTATCCGTTTAAAAGCAACATTTCAAAACATATGCCTTGTTGTGCACATAATGCTCGTATATCGCAGAGTTTTATGACATTCTGGTCTGCGAAGCCTGCCGGAAATCTGATGTATAAGTTATCCTCGGTGTCGGTTGCTACAATTCTAAGCTCGGAAAGAATCTCCAGACTGAACTCGGTCAGCAAACCTTACAATAAGATCCCAATCCAAGGCTAAGAGTTCACATATGAAATTGGTACTCTCCATAGGCTGTCGAATAGGCAACCAAATTAGCCAAGTAATCCGTTCAATGCAACCTTTCAATATCTTCAACTTGAACTTATTTTGAGAAGCACAGCTCACAATCCAACGAGAGAAGCTTTAAATAGATAAGAACAATAGTTCCATCCAACGTTCGATGCCTAAGCACAAGCTAGAAACCACGGACTTTTACCTATCTCAGATGCCAATAATCAGTAGTCTTACAGTATCACGCCTTCATAAACGATGTAGCCGAAACCACTCTAAATTATCAGCAGTCCTGAAGAAAGAGCCCATGGAAGGCTCCCAAGTGAAGCTTCCTTCTACGGGAGAGAGCTGGGCGGGAACAAAGATGGTAAGGAATAGTTTCCTCCTCTTCCTCATCCATACAGCTTCTGCAAAAGTCGTTTGCGAAAAGACCTAGCCTTACGGCATGCTTTCCTATCAGGCAGTGTCCAGTAATGAAACTTACTGTGGTGCCGAAATGCAATCTGTTGAGAGAAATCAATTTCTTAGAGCGTTTCAAATCCAGCTTAGGCCAAATTTGTTTTATCGCTGGACAAGTAGCGCCACTTGTCCATCTAAGATTTGCACTCTAGATGGCATCCAGCTTCATAAGACGCTGCAATAAAAAGCATGAGCATCGAAGGAAAAGTTTCGACTGTAGATACTGAAGAAGAGAGGAAGGAGAGTCCAATATGTACAGAAAAACGACGGCCCAAGTCGAAAGAGATGAAAGCTTGATAGAACCCACGTTCTGTTAAAAACACAATTTTTACCAATTTAGAAGATGTTGGCAAGGCTAGGTAAAGGCTTAAGAATGACAAGGCCGACAGCTCTAATACCTTGCCAGCTCTTCAAATATACGGAGATGTTGGGCCCCATGCGCAAATCATCAACCAAATCATTTAATCCTTTGTGGGTTTTTTGTTACACTTTCGAAAGGCTTTCAGTGACAATCAAAATGACATTAAAAACCACACTGACGTCAGATAGCAGAAGCTTCGTTACCTCGCCAATAAATTTTTAATACAATATACAAAGTCCCAAGGAAATTTATAGTGAATTTCCTCTCAACCACGTGAATATGCGTCCCAGATATAGATTCAACAAATGGCGGATTTAATCTGCCCTCCAGCCATTAGGTCCCTTTCTCAAGAAACTTGTCAACTCCTTTTGATCGTCATTCCTATACTGAAGCATCACCCAAAGGCATAGAAACGGGGTGACCATTATATTTAAATACCACAAAGGCTCACCCAAAAGCCGCGCGCAATAAGTGTCTCCTCCAGCAACAGGGAAAGAACAGCACAAAGAAAAAAAAATATGTAAGTATCCCTACTCCCAAGTCGTCCTCAAAGTAATCGCTTCAATAAACAGATGATAAATACAAAAACGAGATAATTCATCTCAAAGTTGCCTTTGGCATTTTATCGCATTAAATGTCCACAATCAATCGACCTCAAAAGTTCTATATAAGCGCTCCCACCCCTTTGCCACTGGAATAATCGGCTTGAAATTTGACCATAAGTAAGCAGATTATAAAAGTTCTAGAATTTTGTGCGCGTGTGTATCATTCATAAACCAGTGCGGACACAACACTTCGATGGAATTCTATGATTAGCAATTTTCTGGACACCCCCATCTCCCTTCCTGGCCATCAAAGAAGACTTAAACAACAAACTGCCAAACTAAGTTCACTTTCACCAGATTTAGTCTGGCAGTTGTTGTCCGGAGTCGATGTCCAATCGCTTCGAGCTGAGTAACTGAGACCGACAACAAAAAAAAAAAGGAAATTTAGAAAATTTCCAGCAAATTCCAATGCAAGCGAACTTTGTCGTCCTTAATGTAGGCAATTGGGGGACTTGGTCGAGAGGTGGAAAACTAAATTCTTCGATCCTATTTGCAGGAAAATGCTTTCAACTTTTGTCTATTGTAAATATAGAAATGCCGACTGCCATGACCATCAAATCATCGGGAATAATCGTTTGCTTGTTTTTCCTATCGTCTCTGTCTCGGTTTTATCTTGGTTGTCATCGTCTTAAAGGACGTAATACGCTTTAAAAAAAAAAGAAAATATTCTTGTGGGGAAGGCGAATTCGTCTTTGGGATTTATTTTTATCATCAAAAAAAATACATGCTCCCATCATTTGATACCCGTAGGGATAGTTACGCAGCTATGCCCTCTGTAACACCAGACGCAGGCACAGTAGATGGATGAACTTTGGTTTTAAAGTACCAGAAAAATAAGAAAGTTCCTCTGCATGGTCCAACAAATTTCGAGTATTTAACGATTTGGAAACTTTTGAACGAAATTGTTTCAGGAGGTTACAGGCGGCGCGCGGTATAGTAAGTAGCGTAATCGAAGGCATTTACATCTTGTAATAGTTTTGGTGGTGGGCGGTTTTTAAGAGCCCTCAATGAATGGTTGAATATAAAATGAAATGGGTGGTGAAGAATTTGAAGTTTAAACGGGGAGGCGGAGATGGACGAAGGACGATAGAGTTCGAATTGTTTTAGTTTTTTGTAATAATTTTAGAATAATGGTCTGCGATTATTTACAGCTTTGTATCCTATACAATGGCCAGTAGTGTGCCCACGCTTGGGTGTGTGTAAAATATGCTGCATGCAACTGGGGCGATGGGAAGTATGACGAAGGGATAAAAGGGAAGCATTTGGTTATAAGCTCGTCTCGGCCTTAAGTCAATAGTAAGATGGTAAGTATCGAAATGGTGTTCTTGATTCTGTACTTCTCTGTAGTAGTGGGGAAATTTGCTCGCTCTTAGACTTACCGTGTGCCAAATTCGTTTGCTGCCTGTACCGCTCTCCAAACGATAACGATCCATCTAAATTATTTCGTCATTTATCCGATAAGGTAGACTGGATACAAATTCATCACCCAACCGCTGAAGTTATTATACTAGGTGACTTCAATGCCCATAACATGGATTGGCTACGATATTCTAACCGAACGGACGAGGCATGGAAACAAGCTGAAGACTTCGCAATTTGCTGCAATCTCACTCAGCTCGTTGATGAGCCCACACGAATTCCAGACAATCCATCAAATTACGGGAATACTTTCGATCTGTTTCTCACAACAGAGCCAGACAATTATGAAATAAAAGTGTCTGCTCCCTTAGGGAATTCGGATCATGCTCTAATATCTGCTATCCTCTCTATACCGATACCAATAGGAGCGAACCAGGATCGTTATCGTTCGATTTGGAATTATAGCAAATCTAACTGGGACGAGCTGCGTAATTTCTTCGCTTCGTTGCCATGGGCTGATATGTGTTTTAGAGATACCGATGTCAATATGCGCAGAAGCCGTAACCGAAATGATTTCACTCGGTATGGAACTTTATATTCCACATTGCATCAAAAAATTTGCTTCAAATAAACCCTGGTTTAACAATGAATGCAAGCGAGTTGCCGCAGCGAAAAACAAGGCTTTCCGTGAATGGCGGTCAAACTCTTCGGAGAAAAAAAGATCTGAATTTATAATTCTTCGAAATAGATGCAATCAAATTATTGAATCGGCGAAGACAACTTACAGCGAAAGAGTCACTAACAAAGTGATTGGATGTCCTAACGGCTCACGTGCATTCTGGTCCATGGCAAAGGCAATCAGTAATAACTTTAGTTGCTCTTCTTTTCAACCTCTAGGAAATGAAGACGGCACGCTAGCAACAACACCTAAAGAAAAGGCAGATCTTTTCGCTAGCATGTTTTCAGAGAATTCCACCCTAGATTCTGCACAACTAGAGCCACCAAATATCCCGAGGGTGCAATCATCGATGGCAGAAGTGAAATTTCGGCCTCGAATAATTCAACGCATCCTTAAAGAACTAGATTGCAATAAGGCAACGGGACCCGACGGAATCCCGGCTATAGTACTCAAGAGCTGTGCACCAGAACTTGCACCTGTACTTTGTAAGCTGTTTAGCATGTCGTACTCACAGAAGACGTTTCCTTCTTGCTGGAAGACCGCTCGCATTCAACCTATTTCAAAGAAAGGGAGGAAATGTCCGCCACAAAACTATCGTCCAATAGCGTTACTTTTAATGCTCTCAAAAGTAATGGAAAAGGCAATAAATGTCGAAATAATCAAATATCTAGAAGGCCACCGATTAATAAGCGACAGGCAATACGGATTTCGGAGCCGTCGTCGTTCCACTGGAGACCTGTTAAGCTACGTAACGCAGTTATGGACGCAAGCAATTGAACAACACGGCGAATCCAGAGCCGTAGCCTTGGACATATCAAAGGCATTTGACCGAGTCTGGCATAGAGCCCTATTAAGCAAGTTAGTGTCTTATGGATTACCTGGATTACCACAACAACTCTGCGGATGGATGCAAAATTTTCTTCTGGGAAGATCGATCCAAGTTGTTGTAGATGGTGTAGGTATCAACTAATTCGTTTGCTATAAATGCAGGAGTGCCCCAAGGAT
Source organism: Cheilosia scutellata (assembly GCA_955612985.1). Lineage (NCBI taxonomy): Eukaryota > Metazoa > Arthropoda > Insecta > Diptera > Syrphidae > Cheilosia > Cheilosia scutellata. Next base: position 118,982,035 of record OY015312.1, read on the forward strand.
CTATTCTTTCTCCAACTCTATTTCTTCTCCACATCAACGATTTGCTTGGATCGACAAATAATAATATCTACAGCTTTTGTTACAGGACAGGCAAACTTTGGAACTCACTTCCTGGGGATATATTTCCAGAAGTACCTATACAATTTGCAGCAATTTAAGTGCAGAACTAACATATATCTGCAAGCATCTCGGGGCGCTGTTGAAGCGTTATAGGTTCGCCTTTCCCGAGAGAAGTATTTAAAAAAAAAAAAGTCAATATAACCTCAAAATTAGTACTAGAATGCCGTGAGGAGCTGGCCTCGCTTGATCAGTTCAGTATTACCCTGATCTGGGTTCCAGGCCACAGCAACCTTTATGGAAACGAACAGGCTTACGAGCTGGCCAGGCGAGGTACACTTGCGGAATCGGTCCACATCCCAATAGGAGCAGTCAAAGCAAAAATTTCCGAAGAATATCTATCGAAAGTCAATCTCAGATGGAATAGGCTAACAAATTGCATCATATCCAGAAGGATGTGGCCAAATTATAGCCGGGAAAAAACAACCCACCTTCTGAGTAAAACACGTAAAGATATAGCCAGGATAATCGTGATAACCACAGGCCACTGACCTATAAGGGACCATGCATTCAGATTAGGCATCCCACATAATAGATACCCACTGTCGTAGTTGTAACGACGCAACCGAAAAAGTAACCATCAGTCACTACCTCTGCTCTTGTCCGGCACTAGCTAGGACTAGGACAGCTAGGACAGCGATCTCTGGGAAAACCCTTTTCGCATTCCTCGAGGACGTCTCGAAGAGTAGTATTATAAAGAACTGATATACTTCACATGCTGGATCTAAACTCTCCACTTCGATAAACCTTAACAACCAGGTCAAATGAGTTGTGGTAACAAAACGGCACTTAGTGCTACTTGGGTTTTCTAATAAACCGCCACACCTACCTACCTACCTAGTATCGTTTTATTCTTGTATAGCTGATGTTAGCAAATTTAACCTTAGTGAGATTGTCATAAGACACTCACTTGTGTGTAGAAATCTCAAGATTTCCTTACTTACTTACTTATCGGGCTCCCGACCCGTAAAGAGCCTCTACCTAAGACACTGCAGCCTTCCATTCTCTACGATCCCGGGCACGATGACTCCAGTGGTCCAGAAAAAGCGCTGTGGCATTCGCGATGGCTTTGAAACGGAGGTTCGGTCTTCTTCGTCTTCTTGAACAGTCCACAACTGGGATTCGTAGATCCTCTTATACCTGGAGCATTATTGTCCATTCGCTTGATGTGGGCGAGCAAATGTAAAAGTTTTGAATTTTTGGACTACATCCGCATCTTGGTACAGCTCATATAATTCGCGGTTGTATCTTCTTCACCATTCGTCATCCTCGCACACACGACCAAAAATCCGCCGAAGTATTTTTCTTTCGAAGGGGCCCAGTATCAGCTCTCCCTTCTTGCTTATCGTTCAGCACTCGACGCCATAAAACAGAACTGGCAGGATAAGGGTTTTGGAACAACGGATTTCGCTTGTTCCTCAATCCCCGTGAAAGCTTCTATCACGGCACGATGGGAACGACGATGCTATCAATATCGCCCGCATCGCCCAACAGCTGGACCGAACTGTTGAAGATAGTGGCTTTCGTGTTGACACCTGCCCTGCGAACTATCTGCTCCAGTACGAGATTGAAGAAGTCGCATGATAGCTCGTCTCCTTGCCGAAATCCGGTGCATGTTTGAAATACCTCGGAGGAACTAGGTTCTTCCAAACTGCACGTTGCAACGCATGTTTTCCAGTGTCACGCGACACAGATGAATCAGTTTTGCCGGGATTCTGAATTCGGCCATCGTCATATAGAGCTCCTGACGATGTATGCTATCATACGCGGCTTTAAAGTCGATGAATAAGTGGTGAGTTTCGATTTGAAATTCGTTGGTCTTTTCCAGGATATGCCTCAGTGTGAAAATTTTGTCTATAGTCGATCTGCCAGGCCGGAAGCGATAGTGGTTACCTGCCGATTAGCGTGTTGCAGAACGGTTTAAAATGTTCACACAGTACGTTGGTAAACCATCAGAGACTGCGACCTTGTTGTCGCTTTAACCTTAAGCTTTTTTTAGCTAAGGTAGAAATGGTTCCTCAATGACTAGACGTGGGTTCTCTTCTTGCCCCATCACTCTCTCTACATGATGACCATTAACCAGGTGCTGGAAATTCTGCTTAAACACATTTACTCCTTTTTCTCCTAGTTGCAAGATTTCTTTAGTCTAACACGAACCTAAATAGACCCTGCAGAGTACCTATACTCATTTAGAGGAAAGATACCGGATATACCAGATCCCCTAAACTGAGAGCTGTAGCCGACCTTTTAAGTGCTCTTTCACATTGACCTCAACTAAAAATATGTCGAATTAACTTGCTGCTGATTTGTATGGTTCATGTTAAATTTCTGGAAATTCGTACAGATTCAGTCAGTCATTTCCGACAGTCTCAACATTCACCATTAACGGCATACACACAAATTAAAGTCAATAGATGACAAGGGTACTTTCCGAAAGTTTCTTAATATACAAGGTCCCAATTTATGACCTGTCTGCAAACATCTTCACCCATTGCGTCTAGACATTATTCATTCGAAGAGAAAGAGATTGGATTAGGATGTAAATGCCCTAATGTCTCCCCGCGCTCCGCTTGCAATCGAAAAAAAATATCCCAAATATGCCATTAAGACGTTAATCCCAAGAATCGCCCAACCCTCCTTAACCTTCGTTATAAGTCCTTTGCAAACTTGCCCAGAAAATCTCTTTTATACATACACTCCCACACACTGTGTCCCTATTAAAATTTCTAACTGGCGAAATTCCACAAGTGACCCAATCGTACCCATGGGTCACGTTTAACTAAATTTGCCTACAAAAGAACGACTCAACTCATTTAACGAAAACATTCACAGGCTCTCGACGACGACATCAGCAGCAAACAATTCCGCCACACAATTGGACTTCATTTTGTGCTAGAGGTCGGTCGGTTAGATATACCGAATGGATAAGGAGCAAAACAAAAAAAAAGGGTTCAATGGTTTTCCAAACGGTATTTTACAATGCCCCCAGTCAAAAGGCGGTATCTATACAAGTAAGAGTGTATCTGCGTTCGAAACCAATAAAATAAACTGGCCCCCTAAGTGTCCTTCATGTATCATCGCATCGAATCAGGACCAAGATTGAGCTTTCAATTGACATTTAACCATGACACTATACTTGGATACATCAGGCAGCCGGGCAGGTTTATTGTCAGCAACAAAAGGAAACCTCACAATGTATCTTCAATGATCCACTAAATGAATTCCTTAGGACGACTGAATGCGTGTGTATCCTATTTGTCTATATCCTTTGAGGTTTCACTTTGTATGGAGGTGATATGGGGAACTGTGTTTGCGTGTGTTTCCCCTTCTGGCGCTTCTTGAATATTTCACATGACGAAAGTGACAGATAAAAAGTGATTTTACGAGCAAAATAAGATTACCACTTTGTTTAGTCGGTATACAGGATTTTATTGCTTTCATATGTTTAACAATTGGTGGGTGGTGTATAGGTGGATATAGTAGTTTATTGTATCCCAAAGGGGATGATGGCAGATCGATCCCGTTAAAAACGCGCAGTAAATAAATTGACGAATGGATAGTAAAATGGATTCGAAAGGCAATGAAACTGATAGTGCAGAGACAAAACACTCAGTCCCCGTGTTAGTGTGGCTGAGGGTGAGGGGGGTATGGCAGGATTTTGGGACATTTTGGCGCCCAAATGCAATTTCATTTGAGGAAACATTTTGCTGATTTGTCACGCAAAAAATTTTATAAAATCGATAAATAGATGGTGGGTATTGATACAGAACTGTGGTGGGTCTTCCGTATTTGGTTGATTTTTGAGAGTTTTCGGGATTATGACCACATTACAAATGTCTGCGACGCTTATGTGAGTCTTAGCAATTGACGCCGTCTCTATAATTATTATGAATCGGGAATAGTCTTAAAGTCTTCATCGGACATTTTTCAGTCAAACGCTTGGGTTGGTACACAACACTTAGAAGAAATAATCTTTTCGCATATTTTTAATACCAACTGCTTCTTTAAAATATGTTGGTCCTTGCTAGCTTCGATTTGAGAACCTAAACTATTGTTGCCTTCTTTAGAATTTCAAAGAATTTTTTTTTTTTCTTCAATATCACTGCATCCACTCGATCCAACTTTTCGAATTCTGGCCGACCCGATAATACATATATAGGTAGTTCCTTTCTTATTTGCGGCCCATGTACCCGCCCCTTCTTGGTGTAGAGCTGGCAGTTTTGGCAGTAGTAGGAATAAATTTAAAAGTTGAAGTTGCATTCAAGTACTAGATCAAAAGGGAACGAGGGTTCCTCTCCGCACTCTAATCCGAAATCTGGCCGATATTATGGTTGCCAAGAAATTAGGCCTTTTTATTCTGTTGGTGTCAGAATCAGACCAACTTGTAACGAAACGTCCCAGTTCGTCACACTTTTATGTGACATAAGAGATTTTCATTCGTCACTTATAAGTCACACTGACTAAGTGGACGAAATTGCATGAGTACCCGAATGAAATTGCCATTCGGGGGAAACTGGTCTACTTGTTGATCGTACCAATCTCGTGTACCAGATAAGGCTCCCATATAGAAATTGACTTCGGTCAGTGTTCTACATTTTTTTGGTGACTAAGTTTCGTTTGGGAATCTGGCCTTGAATCAGCAGTGTCAGCACTTTTGGCTGTCCTGCTTTATATCAGAGCCACGCTTGTTGGTGGGCCGATTCTTGTATTACGAAGCCACGCTTGTCGGTAGGCCGCTTCCTGTAGTACCGAGCCACGCTTGCCGCTGGGCCGCATATCGGAGCCACGCTTTGCCGGTGGGCCGCTTCATTTATTACGGAGCCACGCTTGCCGCTGGGCCATATATCGGAGCCACGCTTGTCGGTGGGCCACATATCGGAGCCACGCTTGTCGCTCGGTCGCATATCGGAGCCACGCTTGTCGGTGGACCGCGTATCGGAGTCACGCTTTGTCGGTGAGCCGCTTCCTTTATTATTAAATACGGAGCCATGCTTGTCGCTGGGCTGCGGATCGGAGTCACGCTTTGCCATTGGGACGCATTCTGTATTACGGAGCCACGCTTTTTGTTGGGCCGCATATTGTATATTCAACGTTAGCCTCAACTTAGGAATTTAATCATTGTTAAGTTTATCATAAGACATTAGTTGATAGGTTGGATACTGAAGTGAAAAGTACCTCATAACCAAAGTTTGGTGTTTCTATGGGCAAATCGTGGATCCGGCGAGCAAAACCTCGGCCTCAGAAAAAGCACATCACAAACTTCGTACCATAATGATTTAAGTATGAATTTTGAGTTCCTCTCTTGATCCTCTAGTTCATCAAAGAAGTAGCTATTAAGAATCCTCCCAACTAATATTTCAACTTCCTTAAGGCACAAATGTTTCAGAGTCGACAGGTCAGGGCTTCTTTAAAGCTTCTAGCAGAAGAAAACTCTTTACCGAAGTCTTGGCTTCTATTACAACTTCATTAAAGCCTTTTAGAAAAATAAGATGAAGCTTTAAAGACAAATTAAATGCATACCTTCGTTTATTGTAGTTATCAAAAGAAGAGGAAATTACAGTTTCTATAAATATTCGATTAAATACTATTATACAAGCTTCTATAAGTAAACTTGTATAAAACTTCCAAGAGTCATTAATCGAAACTTTATGGAAGACTTGTTTGTGGCTTGCATTATTTTACTAGCGAAACTTTATAGATATGAAGGGAGGAAGAATAAAACACTGTAGGCGAACATATCCTCAGTTTGGTTAAAGAAGCCTTTCCGAAGGTAAATAATGCTAATGGAACTCTTAACGAAGCTTGTTTTGGTATAGAGAAAAGTTGCAACTGGTTAAGTTTTAACTTTGCAACATGCATATTACAGATAGTGCAGATGATGAGTAAGGTACTGGGTTCTCGAACCCCGCGGGAGTTTGGGTTTTTTCTTCCATACCACAGATTTGTTACCTGTTTTCACGTTTCATTCCAGGCCTAAAAGAACCCGAATCAGAAACATTTTTTTTTTTTTACAAATTCGTATTTTCATAAAGCTTCGATTATTGAGCTAATAGAGTCCTAATAGAAGTCTTTTCAGAGGCTTTATACATAAAATACTTTCGATAAGTGTTCGCTCTTTCGGGCCTTACCGAAATTTTATAGGATTATTTTGAAAACTAAAAGCTTATCTATTGAAGCTTATGGAAGCTGAAATGTTAGTTGGGCTCTGTCTGCTGTTGATGATTGTGTTATGTATGTTTGTGTTATGTATAATGCCCAGCCATTGATCATGAACGAATATCGCAAATGACCTCCGTGAGTATGCTAATAACTTAGCGGCTCAGTCCGATCATCCATTTGAATCTCCTGTTTCTCCGATGAATTGGACTGTATCTTTATTTTATATTATAATAGTTTTATTTAGCTTGACATTAATTTAAATACATAACAAACAAATAAACACAGCGAGTGTCGATGCGATGACTGACTTGGTTGACTGGGTCGAAACTTATAGTTTTTCGTGGTCATCGATGGTTCCTTATTGCCTCGCATTTGCATCTCCACCGTTGCCCGAATTTGTGGATGCTGCTATGACCACCGTTGGTGTTGCGGATGGTGACTGGGTAATTGGCCATGGCCATCCTCAAGGTTAATTTCTTCGTGGGCGCCTTGGGTTGTGCACCGATACTGTGAGTGCATGTCATCGTGCACGGATCCTCAAAGTATGCTGCATATATCAGCAGCATCTCCTTTTGTCCACTTCTGGCCATAATTCTTTTGTGTGACCGCAGGTATTGAGATTGGTCCAGCGTAGGTTTGTTCTACTCCAAGATTCAATGTCAAGCGATCGTAACGGAGTTCTTACAGATTTTAGGGCCAATAATGCGTGTATTTTCGACCCGTTTTTTGTAAGGTAATCCGCCTGTTCATTACCCGGAATATCCATATACCCTGGTATCCCAGGGGCCTGTGATATTGCACCCAAGTATATCTTGCAATGCCTTACTGCCCTCGACTTCACCACTTCTGACTCCACTTCTATATAGTGATTTGTTTATAGGCAATATGCCCTCCCTTTAGGTTCCTTGCCGCTAGGGTTACAGTAGCTAGAAAGACTCTACAGTCATCACTGATTCGAAATGATTCTTGGTCATGTGTTATACTGAAGATATCCGCGCCTGTATTGATATCCATTTTAGAGAAGTATAGAGGCTATCTCCCCTATTTTTTAACGGTATAGGTACTGCCTCGAACTAACAGCAGTAAATATTTTTTCTCGAATATGTAATCCACAATCCAGAAACCCCTACCTAAGCGTCCCCCTTTTCCATTTATGATTGGCTCATTAAAGCTATTCTCTTTTGTACTTCAAAAATGTTTTCGCACTTGTTAGACATAAACTTCTGCAATTATTTTTTCTTGTTTAATCCATAAATGCATCCCCATCGATAAACACTTAGTTCTATAACCATTCAGCTCGGCGCATACCAATTAGCCTCACATTTAAACGCTGACCTCTTCAATTTGCACGATTTTCATTCACCGCACAACGGCGCGCGGCTGGCCGGCGGCGGCGGGAGCCTGCAATGAATTTTCATAGCCTAACCGACATTTTCAATTGCCTATTTGCGATTTTCCATTTCCCCGGCATAATCGGTTGGCTCATTGATTGAAAAATTGTGGAAATCGGTGAAAATCGCGGGAAAATCATTGAAAATCATCGTCTAAACGTTGCGTTCAACCAACCTAACCTAACAATTACTGGAAATGCTAAAATGGGCTTGAGCTTCGGCACCCTTCCTCATATCGTTGGTTGGGGGAAATTCTAATCAAAGAAGGGTGAGTTTGAGTTTTATTTCCAGCCAAGCGCAACCATCGAAGTCATCATATCTGGATCATTGTCATTCAAAGCCCAAGGATGCCGTGGGATTAAAATTGGCCCCTTTCGGAGCACAGTTATATGTATAAAGAAATTCAACGGACATGCGGAATGCCCATTCAAATTTTAAGCACAAAAACCATTATTGAACCACGCAAAGTCCACGCTCTAAGCATACCCATTATAGACAGCTACCCCCAACATTATAGTTTGGGGGATGATGCTGAGTCGAAGGCCACCACTCCACACAGCATCGCACCACAATGACAGCAATTCAAAAGTCATTACGGGATTAATTCCATTTTGATACTCAATTTTTGGAATATTTGACATTTTGAGGAAATTTCTGTTTGCCTCCGGGGTATGTGTGGGTGAAATGCGGCTAGTTGGGCGGTCGGGGGTGGTGGTTGAATTCAATTCGATTTTCGGTAATGCCGGGGAATCATTTGCCGCGTTGCTTTTGTGCTATTGTGCGTGAGCTCGTGCTCTGTATCATCATATTGTGTGATGATGAGGGAGTTGTTGGCAAAGGCTTGCAATTTAACGTTTGTAACATGTAGCCGATGTACAATGGACGACCATCACAGTGTGTGTGTGTGTGTGTGTATGGAGAACAATAAGGCGCGAAAGTGTACGCACTTAGCTCTTGAAATCCGCGCGCCTATTGTGCTGCCTTTATTCGCGGAATTGGTAAGTAGAACTTTAATTTGAATATTTTGGCGATTCCGATGGCGGGTATTATTTCGCGTTTGCCAACGGCTTTGACACAATGTCCCATCATCATCGTCATCATCATCAAAGCGAGGCAATGAGAAAGGCTTTGCGTGTGCTTTGAAGCGCGAGCCCTCGAGAGATTTTCTGTTCGACTGAAGATAAATGTTTGATTAGAATGTTTTGGCCCGTTGGATGGATGGCATGGGGATGCTGGGGATTGGGGTTGCCTGCCACTTGGGGGCTGTGGAAAATTTAATTTGAAATTTTAAATGGGACTCTGCGGAGAAGCATGTATTGAACTAGCGCTACGTTGGGGGTAGGCGACGTATTTGTTTTAATTAGAAAGCGCAGTTGAGTGAATACAAAGGCAGGCGTTTTTATCAGTGATTATGGCGAAAATGCACTTCGCATTTGTCATGGTTGACATGAGATGAGGGCTTTATGGGATTCACTTTGAATTAACGATATCAACGAGAAATAATTGAAAAGTTGAACGGATCGACTTTAGTTGTGTCAGGAAAAGTGGACTATTGCCATCAGATCCTTAGAACAATAGACCAATAACGAATCATATACATTTAGATGTAAACGTAGCTGAAAGAACATCAAAACCAGAGATGCCAACATAGACATAGAGAAAGACGAGGTAAATGTCGTTACAGATGATTCGAATATGAAGCAAGCGCGGATATGGCTCAATAGTTCATGAAAGACATTTATGTATATGCCTTATGATAGAAGATAAAATGCAATAACCAGGGACGCAAAATGCAAAATTCTAGAAACCTTACCAAGTTGCTCATTTTTATAAATTTTTCCTTCGCATTTAGGTACATATTATGTACCTACTAGGAATACTCGATCGACCTACAACTCTGTCAACTTATATCGCCCAGTCACCAAAGACTCGTTTTGTACATATTATAATTTCGAACTGGACACGGAAATTGTTTCTTATATTTTTGTACACTGCGTTTGCAAGTATTAGTACAGAAGCGGCAAAAATGGTTTTAGTGGTGAATGAGGGCAAAACAAAATATATGCTGTCAACAAGAAGGGACACAAAATATCGATGAATCGGACAGAACGTCATGATAGACAGGTATAACTTTGAGGTGGTTACGGACTTTATCTACCTCGGCTCCGCTATAAACTCTGATAATGACACCACAGCAGAAATCAAATGCCAACCACTGTTTCGTTGGCCTAAGAAGGCAACTGACAAGTAAAGGCCTTGTCAAGAAACACTAATGCCCAGTTGCACAGTCAGAGTTTAAACTCTCGTTTTGGTTTAAACCTTCGTTCAACAAATTTTCGGTTTCACTGTGTTCGTTTAAACCCAAAGTGGAGTTCAACTCTCGGTTTAAGTTAAACCCCTGCATTCTGCCGTTTAAACTTTCGTTTAGCATTTTGAGGTTTATTTTGACAGCTGCTATTTCATACAGAGAGATGAGAGAGAGAATAAAAAAGAGAAATTGTCTGGCTGCTACACTTCTTGAATTTGTATGAGTAAAAACTAGAGTTATGATTAGTTTCAGCATTACTGCGGTATCTAAACCCACTGTTAAAAAATGTCATCAGAAAATTTCAATAGATTTCCAACCAATATACGTTTCAAGGAAAAACCCTTTTTTTTCAAGTGAACATCAGGTAGATCTTATCCCAAACATAATGTAGACATGCGTAAATTGTATTGAGGTTTTTTCAATACAAATTAATTATTCTTGGCGATCAAAATATATCTCTACATAGGTACTTATATCTTTCACATTTTGTTTTGGCTGAAACAAGACACTACCTATACCTACTTTATGCTTTATACAATGCAATTTGTTTGTCCGATTTCAAACACACTTCTCGGGACAATGCCTGTAAATTTGAGCTGGTTCAGTTAAATGGTTTCGGAGTTCATACCATTTTTGTATACAGATCTAGATTACATTTTTGTATAACAGGAACAAGATAGCGCTGATTTTCGGAGAAACACCAGCAAAAAACTTTGCGCGTACCTATCACCAGACAATGACCCTAATTAGAGGCTCATAAAATCCTTTCAATTTTCATTATCATTACTAGTGACGGGTGATCGAATGTGGTAAAAACCTAGCGAGTGACAAGAAGCAGTACCTGTGATGAATGCCCACTACATTTCATTTCAACAACTAGCTACATATTATTATTATTTAAAACAAAACAAAAATCAATTACATACTGCAATAATTAATTGGTGAAAGTAGATGACAGTTCAAACATGTGTCAAAAATAAATCAATTCACCTCGTTAATACCAAAATCCATAATGTAATAATATTGCACACATTTTCTTTTATTTACAAATGGTAAAATATATAAAGTAGAGAAAAGCAATAACCATTTATTTGATCAAAAGTGCGCTGGTAGAAAAATATCCCCTTAAGGGAAATTGTTCTGCGCTTCCACAACTGCGTTTAGTTAACTGGCAGATTATTTTGAACTGTGAAACTGAACCAGTTAAACCAAAAGTTTAAACTCTCGGTCAGGTTTAGTTAAACTTCAGTTTAAACTCTGACTGTGCAACTGGGCATAAGGGACCCTCATCATCCCAATCCCTTTTCTATGGCGCAGAACCATGGATGCTGGCAAAGATGGATGAAAATCTCCTTGGTCGCTTCGAACACAAAATTCACAAACCAGAGAGAATAGACCACCAGCTTCGGGCAAAAAAGAGAATTCCATAGAGCCAGTTTTGAAATTATTAGCGCCGGCTCTTTTTCTATCTGTGAATACGTGTTGTACCACAGAAATAACTGTTAATGTTATTACGTGCCAGTGTATGCGTGACCAATTTACTTTAACATGGCACACATACTTAACCACCTAATAACTTTTTGAAACTGGGTCTATGGATCTCTCATTTTTGGCCGAAGCTGGTGGTCTATTCTCTCTGGTTTGTGACAAAATTCTTGGAGTGATTTTCGATCCCGTTTGCGTTGACGGGCTTTGGAAGAGGAGATTTAACAGCGAACTCTACGAGCTGTAGATACAACGACATCGACCTGGTCAGAAAACTACGTATCACTCGACTATAGGTTAGGTTAGGTTGAATAGGGTGTGAGTTCATCACATTGAACTAGGCACCATATTGGACCCATCGCCATCCTTGGGGAACCTTAACGGTCAAATAACCTAAACCACTTCACCCAAACAATTAATTTCCCTACAGAACCTGAAAATTGTTTCAATTTTGTTTGCGAGGCCAACCTCCTCCAAATTATCGAAGAAGTACCTACCAAGGTATTTCCTCTGTGACTTGTAAGTCTTCGCAATACCTGCATATGTCTGTATCTGTTAGACCTAATCTCATGGCGTGCTTCCTTAGAAGACAGTGCCCAGAGAGTATCCCTATTACCATTCGTATATAGCCTTGATCTGCTGAGCTTTAGTAATTCTACAGATTTTTTCAGATCTAGCTTAGGCAACAGAGCCTTTGAGACCCTGTGCCCTAATATATTCAACCATCTCTGATCAGCCCTATTTTTAATATTCTCGAGAATAATTCTCTTGGCCACGGTGGTCTTATGCCCTCAATTGTTTCATTAGGTGGAAGCTCTGCTCCGGTTTTGGCCAGAACATCAGCCCGTTCGTTACCGGGTACCCAACACAATCTGACCTGGTTCTGGGCGCATAGTGCTCTGAGCATTGTGCGGCAGCTCCTGACTAGTTCAGATTTGATGATGAAGGACTCTAGCGCCTTTAGCGCAGCCTGACTATCAATGTAGATAGCGATATTCTTGTTGGATATTGATCCCATATCAAGTAGATCCGCAGCTTTGAGCACGGCCAGAACCTCTGCCTGGAACACACTGCATGTATCCGGAAGTCTTAAGGACACGTATAGGTCTATATCCCTAGAGTATATACCCGACCCTGTACCCTCCTTAGTTTTGGAGCCATCCGTATAAATCGAAATTTCATTATCATTCGAGACTTCATTCTTTTGCCATTCCTCCCTATCTGGGTATTGTACTTCGTACGGTGTGTCGAAGTCAATTTCCCCCAAACTGCCATCCGTTTTTTCGGGGATGTTGGATAAGGACACTCGACTAAGATGGCTAGGACATGTAGAGCGAATGGACACCAACGCTCCGGCCTGAAGAGTCTTCGATTACAACCCGGAGGAACAACGCAGTAGAGGAAGACCTCGCCTTAGAGGAGAGGAGTGTTTTTCAAGGGTTTACATACGCTTCTAGGGTCATAGGTTGCCCCAAAAGAAACACTAATGTTTTGGACTTGTATACGCACACTGCAGTGGTCGAAATGCTCCCAATTTTGAAGCCTATATTATTAGTCAAACTTAAATTAGAGCAAAAATTGACGCTTTTCCAACTTGTATCCACTGTGAATACTGTGGCAATAATTACTCCGACTCACTCTAAAGCGTTCATTCCAATCGTTTAGCTTTATGTCGACATTAAATTGTTGCCAGCCAAATCATGGCTGAATAATCCTACCAAATCCCATTTACCAAAATGCAGGAGCGTGTGAACGTGAAAGAGTTGCCTATACTTCTTTCCATGTCCACAATATAATTATCCTGCAAATATTGCCACTTCGTCCAAGTCGAACAACTAATTATCGACCTATTATAACAACGAACTGGCTACTGGCTCTCTGCGACCATTCCATGAGTATACTACTAATACGAGTGTGTACCAAGCAAACATTAGACAAAGTCCTTCTCATTCCAGTCGTAATGCAGCATATTATGGTCAAATATGGAATACGAAAATGTGCAGTCCAGTTCAAGTGGATTTCGTCGATTACTCGGGCAGAAAACGATTAACATGACAATAATTGGCATTGCATGTAAATTCTTATCGACAGCATAACCGCAAGCAGTCATTAAGAATACACCTCCACTCGAGGATATTGTGTGTGGTGTGCGGTGGACTTGGTTTGCTTCCCAGACGCTGCTGGTTTGTGCGAGTCCTTTTAGCGATCTGAGAGATATGGACGGATAATTACACATGCAATGCACTTGCAAGGTGTATTAATATACCATATGCATAGTGTGATACACTATGAGTGTGGTGTGTCACGTGGAGTGGACAAATGGCTGTAGCTTGTCATGTTATGGGGTCACATGTGTTGACCAAGACATGATAGTGAATTTGTGGCCCCAATGAATGTTGCGTGACTTGCTGTTTGCTAAAGATTGATGTCAGCCGATGGGAACTTATGGTTGCGTAGAGAGCCTGCAAATGTATGATCTGATAAGGATAGCTTGGTTGATTGAATATTCTGGTTAAGCAATAAATCTGAGGAGACATTAGAAAGGATGACGAATTTATAATCCACAAGTTAGTTGGTGCATGAGATGCCAGATGTTGCCAATAGATGGAAATATTATTACAATGTTGCGCATTATATGACGACCCAAGAATATTACTGGTTGTTGAGTTTTCAAATATTAAAATATTGAAATTGTTAAGGAAGTCTATACGTAGTCGATGTCCAAAAACGGTAGAAAACGCTCCAGAAATTGTCTATACCTTTGAGGGAACCAATGTAACCGTGTGTAACCGATGGAGCTCAGCTAGATAGGACCTAAACTGGCCCCTCTATTTTGGTTAAAGCGCGTGTTCGAGCCCGGGCTGGTATGGTACAAAAATGAAATGAAGATTTCTATCTGCCAATCTATATTTCCTTGGCATTGTTACTAACTAACTACTCCCAGTGAGGCTCCCAGAGGCATCGAATTTAGCGAAGGCGGATTAAAATATCCTTATTCCTTTTGATTGCAAATTCTTCCAATGCCTTTCCGTGCGGTTTGCGTTGACTTTCAGGAGAAGATTTTGCAACAAGCTCTACAGCGACATCTACATGTTCAGAAAATTATCGAATAGGTTAGATGGCAATTATCCATAACATACGGAGTAATTCACTTAGAGCAAATAAGGTCCATTGTGATACCACAAGCTGAGTCGGTTATTTCCGCTACTCTTGGAACCACCTAGAATTTTTGAGAAATTTCTGTATTTTGTTGATATCCGTAAACTCCCCAAAAAAGTACTCTCCTAGTAGGTGGTAGGGCGTTTCCTCCTCCTCTTCATCCGTGCAAATGCGACAAAAGTCATTTGCGGTGACTCCAAGCCTTGCGGCATGTCTTCCTAGTACACAGTGGCCTGTTAGTGCTCTCGAATAAGTCATCTTAAAAAAGGCGTGTGGAATGGCGACCAAGTTTCAGGCGGCATAGGAGTGGCGGCGAAGTGGTATGAAAGTGACTTAATGTGCACTGAAGTGGCAAACAACGTATGGTGCCATAGGTTCATCAGTTCTTAAATTGTCGTTCTACCTATATGCTAAATTCTTGTTCGTCTCGCATGTTTTTAGAGTCCGGGTCCGGGTAAACAAATGCACGCAGTTGTAATGCAAAATTCTCTACAAGGAATATTCAATTCAATTCAATTTATTAATATATAGTACAATAAGACTTGGTCTTTTATAGTACAAAGAGGATATATGTATGTATACATATAGGGATATACTACGATTCCACGTCGCCGCGTGTGGACCTGGGCCTCAACCAATACGCCTCTCCAATTACCCCAGATCTTTGGCTAACCGCCTCCAGTTCCGCATTCCAAGTTGGTTGAGGTCTCCTTACTTACACTTGTGCGCGCCACCGAAGGCGAGGTCTTTCTCTACTGCGTTCTACCTCTGGGTTGGAATCGAAAACTTTTCGGACCGGAGCGTTTATGTCCATTCGCTCTACATGTCCAATAGCCATCTTAGTCAACTGATACGTACTTTTCTGACTAGGTCGATGTCGTTTTGCAGCTCGAAGAGTTCGTTGTTAAAACTCCTCGTCCAAAGCCCATCAACACAAACGGGACCGAAAATCACTCGAAGAATTTTACTTTCAAAACGACCAAGGAGATCTTCATCCGCCTTTGATAACGTCCATGATTCTGCGCCATAAAGCAGGACTGGGATGATGAGGGTCTTATATAGAGTCTCCTTGGTGTTTCTCGACAAGGCCTTATTAATCAATTGCCTTCTTAGGCCAAAGTAACAGCGGTTGGCAAGTGTAATTCTTCGCTTGATTTCTGATGTGATGTCATTTTCAGAGTTAATAGCGGAGCCGAGGTAGACAAAGTCCCGAACTACCTTAAAGTTGTAGCTGTCTATCGTGACGTTCTGTCCGATTCGTCGATATTGTGTGCGTCTTCTTGTTGAGAGCATATTATATTTTGTTTTGCCCTCATTCACCACTAAACCCATTTTTGCCGCTTCTGTGGTAATACTTGCAAAGGCACCAGTGACAGCTCGCTGCGTTCTGCCAATGATGTCGATGTCGTCAGCGTATGCAAGTAGTTGCACAGACTTTTGGAAAATTGAGCCGTTGCTGTTGGGCTGTTGGCTTGTGAGTTTCGCACAATTTTCTCAAGTATGAGGTTAAAAAAGTCACATGACAGCGGATCACCTTGTCTATATCCTTTTTTGACATCAAAGATCTCGGTGAGATTGTTCCCGACGTTTATGGTGCAGCGAGCGTTCTCCATCGTCATTTTGCACAATCTGCCAAGTTTGGCAGGGATGCCAAAACACGACATGGCTCTGTATAGCTCGTCTCTATAAATGCTGTCATATGCGGCCTTAAAATCAATAAATAAAATGAGTATCGATTTGGACTTCTTGGGTTTTTGTCCAGGATCTACCGTAGTGTGAATATTTTGTCGGTTGTGAACTTACCGGACCTAAAACCGCACTGATAGGGTCCAATCAGGTCCATGGCGCAGTTTAGAGGGTCTCCTTTCTTGTAGATCGGGCAAACGATCCTATGAGGTTCCATTCATCAGGCTTACTTTCCTTTGACCAAATCTTGGAGATCAGTTGGTGTATTCTCTCTACCAAGTCATCGCCCGCTGCTTTAAAAAGATCGGCCGATAAACCATCCGGTCCAGCAACTTTGTTGGACTTCAGCTTGGATATTGCTATCCTTACCTCATTTTGGTCAGGTGGACGGAAGTCTTGGCTTTCATCGTCTAATGTAAATGGTTCATTCTGCCAAAGGGATACAAATAAATGAATTTCTGACAAAATTCATTCTCCGTATCCCATCATGAAAGTGTCCGTCTAAGGGAAATCGTTTCCCTTAGATGTGGAAAAATCGAGCAAAAAAAAACTGATAAAGGAAATGGTATGAAATAAGGTCAAGTATATAGTTGGACCTATTCCGCCAACTATTTATTTATTTTTAAAGGAAATATGTCCATTTAATGAAAAGCTGTACATCGAAGAGAGTTGTCCGCGGTGGATGATTTCAATTTTAGACATTTACTTGCAAATCTGTTGTATATCTATCTTCAGTACTATATCGACACCTCGTACTAGGCAAAACTATATTTAAATGGCGCCACAAAAAGATAGCCCGAAGCCATTTCTAACCATCCATCGCCTCTCAGTTGACAACAAGAATATTCAAACAATATAACTACCAACGAGCAAACATTTGCCAACTATCCACATGAACTCCTTAAATATTTAGCCACTGAATCGTGATATGATTACAAACCCACTAAATCCATTTCAGATGAGGAGGGTGGGCATTTGACTACACATCTACATATTTACATTTCCACGCGTTCGATTATTTGCCAAAGTCAATTGAATTCGCATAATAGATAGCGTGTGGTGCGGTGGTAGCTAAAGCGCATTCACACTTCAAGCCCTACCTCTCTCAATCCTGTACGTCACACTCCAGTCACACTCCATATACTGAACGCATTCTATGAATTGATGTTGCGCAGGCAAAAAATGACAAAGTAACAGATTCATCCTTAGCGATTGTCATTTACGCGGCGAGAACATTTTCATTGTTACCCTCAGGGTCCGTTGAACGAAATTGGAAAACGTTTCAAATTAAACCCTGTGCTTCGCAGAAAACTTTCTTTTATCCGATTTCAAAGAAATAAATGCCCACCGGCGGCCATATTTGATAAAAAAAAAAATTATACGAGCCGTATTTATCGTACAGATAAAAAGGAAGCATTACCTACAGACAGACGCGTTTTTTTTTCGATTGTGTTTCCAGTCTACCGCGTCGCTTATATTGCAAATTCCTGACATCTTTAAAGTAGATTTGCTTAGGTATTGAATGTGAAATCAAGTGAAGCGGGGAATTGTATTGCCCCTGAAGATATTTCAAGCACAAAGAAAAAACTTGCCAACAGATGGCGTTAAGCAAAGTCAAAGTGACCCCCATAATAAGGCATTCATATACAGTCAGTGGAAACTTTTGCCTATACAGCAAGCCCACTCTTTGACATTTTTTGTGCCATTTTAGCGATAGTCCTTTTTTCCCTCTCTATGTTACGTATAATCGGATTTGAAGTTTTCCATTTTTTTGCTCAACTTTACTAGAAAACTATCGTTTCGGTTTCGTCCGCCATTGATGGAGAACATTCCATTTAGTATAGCTTTTATTTTGTGCTCAGTTCTCCTTTCTTCTCCGATCCCTTTCCTGTTGTGTCGCATCTCTTTGTGCCAGTCACACTAATTACACCCAACACCCGGACACTCGCCACAAAGTAATTCGAATCAGTTAATTGAAAAAGTTTTATAATTCCAAATAAAATAACTTTTTTTTGTGAGCACCCTGTGGGAGGGAAACTATTTTTTTTTTTTAAGTTTTTCTTCTACAATAATAATGCTGCAAATGAAGTAAAATAGAAAATTTGAAAATATAATTTTAATGTTATCCTGTCGGTGGTAAAGTTTGTCACGTCATAGCTGCATTTTTATATTCCGTGTCATTTTGAATCATTACTTGTTTTGCAACATGCAACGTCTACAATGGTGACTACCTTAATCTTTGCGCAAAACCATTACACAATTAAAAGGATAATCAAACTGAGAGCACTACTTATACGCGTGGCTAAAGGGGATAATTTTATTAGGGATGCCACAGGGAGGTATGGGCGTTTAAATTGGAAAATTACGGTGAATTAAAATACAATTATGCACACAATTAATATGGTAGCCAGTGAAGCGTGTATTCGATGATTATCCTTGCTAGACGGAAGATAATCATCGAGCGGATGTTGGTAGGTAGACCCAGTAGTTGGTCCTTGTTTACATAGGATAAACACTTTGTAGATATTGAGGGGGATATTATTGTAGGCAAATATCCATATTATGGACTAGGTTTACTAGAGTGGAATGGTGGTCCTATTTATGGTCGACTATGATGGCTATCAGATGGATTTGGCATATCATTCAAGAGCCTACGACTCTATAGATTAAAGTAATGCTAATGTACAGGACGTTGATTGCCGAAGCGGATTGTGGCAAATGTGTCATGACAGGGGTAAACAGGGGCTGCCCACAAGGTGGTGTTCTGTCTCTCCTTTTATGGTGTATGGTAGTAGACTCTCTGCTAACGGTACTCAGTCTTCCTGGAACCTACACACAAGCCTACGCGGACGATGTCGCCGTTTTGTCTGTCGGCTCGAACCTAAGGACTGTCTGCTCTCAGGAGCAGAGATCCTTGGGCTTGATCGATGACTGGTGCACAAGAAATGGGCTTTCAGTGAATCCTCTTAAAACTACGGTTGTTCTCTTCACGAGAAGGAGGAATGTCACTGGTCTGACTCAACTTGTGCTAAAAGGTGTCACTATCCCGATCTCTGACGAAGTCAAATATCTGGGAGTAATCCTCGATAGAAAACTTCTTTGGTGCAAGCATGTTGAATCGAAAACCGATAAAGCGCTGTCGACTTTCTGGCAGTGCAAAGGCGCTTTTGGTAAGACATGGGGCTTATCTCCGAAAAGGGTCCTTTGGATCTATACGGCAATGGTAAGACCACTTCTCTCATATGCATCGGTTGTGTGGTGGAACAGGCTTTCGCGGAAACGTATTACTGCCTCTTTCGCCAAACTCCAAAGAACAGTTTGCATTGGCTGCACAGGGGCATTCCCTAGCACTCCGGGCTCTGCTCTAGATGCTATGATGAACCCCCCCCCCCCCATTGATATTTTTATCATGGGGTGTACACTGAAAACCATCTCCCGGTTACGCGCATTGGAATTTTGAAGAACTTGTGCGTGAATTATCCTTTGACTACTCTCTTATAGACATGCCCTCTGTGACAAACAGGTGGAGGGCTAGAAGCATATGCGTTTGCAGTGACAGCTAGGCTGCACTAAAAGCCCTGCTCAACCGTCTCACTTCGTCCAAGGTATAGTGCTCGAACTCAAGCTTGCTTTGAACTTGGTCGGTAGGCTAAACACGGTCAAACTTGTTTGGGTCCCAGGTCACACTGGTATCCAGGGAAATGAGATCGTCGATGAGCTTGCCAGGCTGGCTTCAGAAGAAGCTCTTTCAGGACCTGAACCTGCATTGGGTCTGCCTGCATCTGTGGTTAGGTCATCCATTGATATTTGGGTTTCTCGTAAACAGGAGTGTCGGTGGCGTGACTGTGCTGGGTGTAGACAGACCAAGCGACTGCGTCCGGACATCTGCAAAAGATCCGCGTCCTTTCTTCTGTCTCTCAGGAGAATTGACTGCAGACTACTTGTGGGCGTCCTTTCGGGCCACCAAGCTTTTGCCAAACACTTAAATGTATTGGTCTTGAGCGACACCACCATCTGTCCTGCTTTGTGGAGAGGACGACGATACAGCGGAACACTTCCTCTGTAGTTGTCCTGCCTTTGCTCGCATCAGGTGGCGGATCTTTGGGGCTGACGTGGTGAGTGCCGAACATCTAAGCTTCTTCATCACTGAAGCTCCATCTCATCTTTCTTCGAAAGACGGGAAAACTAAGTACAGCAATGTAAGGTGTCTGATTGCCAGTACAATGGACCAGTAGTTGTGTCTGAGTGCTCCATCGGATAGTAACAACCTCCGACAAAAATAATAAAAAAAAAATAACGACTCTATAGAGGGGGCCTTGGGACTCCTCTCTGAAGGTATATAAAGTTATTTGTAACACAAGTTGAGTGATTGGCGAAATAAAACCTTCTTTCATTGCCTAACAAAGTCACCTTATGGCGAATGGGTAATCCCTAAGTAGAAAGCGTCTTCTGGATGTCTGGTCTTTGGATGAAGTTCGACATAATATACCGTCTTCTCGTATATGCGAATTGCACCTTATGATTTTTAGTTGATGGTGGAAGGTCGAAAGTTATGGAGGATCTATAGGTGTTTTTTTTAGAGGAAGGTATACTTTTCCAATTGGCTAATACTTATTCAAGGTTGACTTAGCTATTCTCACTTATTTTTGAGTACATATTATGTTAGTGTTTTGGAGTAGATAAGTAAAAGGATCAAGTAAGCCCAGGAAAAAAGCATGACTAAAGTTGTCCACTTCACATGCTCAACCTCCCTCGAACTTCTGACAAACATTTGGGAGTAAGGATTTGAAAAATCTTTTCGTATATGGCTTAAAATGATTTGACAAAAATAAAACCAAAAATGGTTCCGATAAACTACATTGGACTACATACATAACCTATTCTCAACATTATTTATTATACCATTCGCCCAAAGACCATTATACAATTATTTTAGGCCGAATATCCTCGAGGGTTGCAGTAACTTGGATGCTACCGATGATGGCTAGTATCTAACTTCGCGATAGGCTTAAGTAATCAATATAAAACTGAATTAATGAATCAGTTAAGTGGTTGTAAAGAACGATAACGTTCTGAACAGAAGGACTTTTCCTAGAACCTAGACCCATAATTCACGCAAAATTTTAATTTTGAGCCATTTAATAGTACAGTTATGTGCACGGAAAAAAATATAACAATGTGACAGCTGACAGTTCGCCGTTATTAAAAATGGAGCGCTATACTGTTCTTTCGTATAGTTTTCAATTATACGCATTTTCATTGTTGAGCAATATTTTAAAAATTATGAAAGTTTGTCAGCTACATTTCGCAATTTTCGAACATAATATGGCCGTCGTCATAGTGATTTAAAATCATCAACTGTGAAGAGAATAATTGAAAAATTCAGGAAGACTGGTTAAATTAGTGATCTTAAACACTCTGGGTGTTCTGTCACAAGTCGTTCAACAGAAAACATCGAAGCAGTTCGCGAGAGTATTGCTGACATTCCAGGAACATCAAATCGGCCGGCGCCGTGGTCAAGAATTGGACATTTAAAAAAGCTCTCTACAGCGAATTCTCACGAAAGACTTGAAACTTCCTGCTTACAAAGTTCAATTGAATCAAGAACTGAAGACTGCTGACGATGCAGCGAGAAGAGAGTTCGTTGAATGGATTTTGGAACAACAACAAGTGGATGCTGATTTTTCGAACAAAAAGATCTTCGTGATGAAGCTCATTTTCATCGGCTACAATTTTTTCGTCTACAAATAAATAGTATTTTTCAGAAAAAAAAAATTGGAAACGTCAGCAAAAATCGAAAAAGCGTCGGAAATTTAATAGAAATCGTCTGAAAATAAATAGAAATCATTAGAAAATCAGATATTGGAAACGCGTCTAAACAATTAAAAACCCCTCTAAAAATATAAAAAGAAAATTATTGATCATTTTACAGCTTCAAGTCATCGCCTCGATGGTCATACAGTTTAGTAAAATGGAAAATTGATAGAGTAACATTTGTAATTTTGGCGAATTTTTTTCTGGCAAGATTATATATTTTTTTTTTTTTTTTTTTTCAGACAAAAATAATGCTTTACGATTTATTCAGATTTTCAGACGAAATTTCAAGTTTTTCAGACGAATATTTAAAAAAGCTGACAAAAACTAGCAGATGAATATGAACAAATTAGAAGATGAAAATAATTTATTTTCAGACGAAAATGTTTAAACCCATTTTCTTCTTGATGGCTTTGTTAATCGTCCAAATTGCCGCATTTGGGGTTCAGAAGATGCACGAGTAATTGTTGAGAAACAAATGCATCCACAACGCGTGATTGTTTGGTGCGGATTTTTGGCTGGAGGCATTATCGGACCATTCTTTTTCGAATATGCGGCTGGTCCAAACTCGTCCGTCTGTGCAGGATGACAATGGAGAATGCACGCTGCTCCATCAAGGTCGGTAAAGAACTCACCGAGACCTTCGATGTCAAAAAAGGATTTAGACAACGCGATGCGCTGTCATGTGACTTCTTCAACATCGTTCTTGAAAGAATAGTGCAAAACTCAAACGCTAACACCAGAGGCACTATCTTTCAAAAGTCCGTCCACCTACTCGCCTATGCCGACGACATCGACATAATCGGCAGAACGCAGCGTGATGTCACTGGCGCGTTCGTGAGCATTGAGACGGAGGCGGCGAAGACGGGTTTGGCGGTCAATGAGGGCAAGACAAAGTATATGCTGTCATCAAGAAAGGACACCCAACACCGACCGACGTCTTGGACAGAATGTCACTATAGACAGATATAACTTTGAGGTGGTAAAGGACTTTGTCTACCTAGGCTCCGCTATGAACTCAGACAATGACATCAGCGCTGAGATTAAGCGAAGAATAACTCTTGCCAATCGCTGTTTCTTTGGGCTAAGAAAGCAATTGAGTAGCAAAGCCCTCTCTCGAACAACTAAAGTGACCCTTTATAAGACGCGAATGGACGTGAATGCTCCGGCCCGGAAGATTTTCGAATCCACACCCGAGGGACGGCGCAGTAGAGGTAGACCGCGACTCAGGTGGCGCACGAAAGTGGAAGGGGACCTCAACCAACTTAGCGTGCGAAACTGGAGACAGCTGGCCAAAGATCGTGCTGGCTGGAGACGCTTGTTGGTTGAGGCCCAGGTCCACCCCGGACTGTAGCGCCACCTTAAGTAAGTAAGTAAGGCTGGTCCAGGCAGTAACAATTAATGGTGTTCGTTGTCGTGACAGAATAACTCAGTTTTTAGTGCCTAAATTCCAAGATATGTATGTGACCAACATGTGGTTTCAACAGGACGGTGCCACAGGCCATACAGCCAGAGAAACAATTCATTTACTCAATTTTTGCGATCAGAATTGGCCATCCAGATTTTGCGATTTGACGCCATTGGACTTTTTGCTTTGGGTTTTTTTTTAAGTCAAAGGCCTATGCAAACAAGCCCATGACTACCAACGCCTTGAAAGAGGGAATCGGAAGATGTATTAATGAAATTCAGCCACATTTATGCGACACGGTCATAGAAAATTTCAACAAAAGAGTACATACTTGCCAGCAAAGCCATGGTGGCCATTTATCCAATTTGCTATTAAGAAAAATAAAAATATGTACCAACTTTTGCTTCTTTTCACTTTCCAATCAAACCCATTTAAAATGTGCCCTACAAAAATAGCTTAAAGATTAAACATTCTAATCGAAATAGCTATAAATACATTTCCCTATAAAACATTAATTCGCCTGCATGGTCTACAGGACGAAACTAAACAGTAGGTACATACACCATTTACATCACCCTCCCAAAAACACACATCAATCTCGTATGCCAATGCTCCCCGTCCAACATGCATAATTAGAGTAAACCTTGCCCTTAATTGAAAGGTCGAACAATCCCATTTGACGGCTGAACGGGCAGCCACATGAAATCACGTCCAGCCCAGAGATCAGCATGGGGGCGACCATTAAATTGTTTAACACCGTTAGGCGTCCACCAGCCAACTGCAGCCAACAACGGTCGCCATCGCCATCATATCTGTCTAATTTTGTGGTTAACCTTCGACTACGAGATACAGGTACGAAGGCGAGTGAATGAGTTCCCGGACCGTTAACGCTTACATCTATTTACATTTGGGAGATACGAAATCGTTATCCGCCCAAATGCGATACACCAATTGAAGTGCTCGCTGAAAGTTTTATGATAATCAAGCCAAACGCCTGTTCCGTAAGGCTCTAATGAATACTACCCCACCATCCAAAAAAAGGACAACAGAACAGGGGGTTACATCAGGAGCAAAAAGTAATCAGCCCAAAGGATAATTAAATTTCATTGGGGATTTTCATTAGGCCGCGTCGACCAGAAGGGATAAGCCCTCTTTCACATTTGTGTGTCCTGTTCCGGTTCAAGTGGCTAAACTAAAAGTTGGCTCATCGCCCCCGAGCAACGCTCTAAATTATTCATGTGCGAAAGTTTTCTAGTTCGACAAGAAGCCGATGGAAAGTTTTTTTTTTCGCTTTAAGGATCTCATTGGGGGCGATACGATGTAGTCGTAGGCTCGTTCGTCAGTGAAGCATTTATATTATGCTATACCAGCTGCGACAACTTGGCAAACACTTGTCAGGGCCACAGCAGACGGTACAGCTCTTGTACTCTGATTGATTATTACCCGAAGCGATGATTTCCTCTACCAACAAATGATATTTCAATGGGTGAGCGGAGCGTATTCCATCAGGCGAGGGATATTGATAAGCGGGGATGTGGATGATACGTAGTCAGGCACAGCATCGTCGGGCTGATTGATGCAAAGTGAATTCATTGAGTTAATTAATAGAAGGAGCTCGAGGTATACATTGGTGTTGTTTGATTAGGTATAGAGTGGATATACGAGTAGTTTCAGGAAACTTTGCACAGCATGGCAACATGATGTGTAAAGATTAAAGACGGTCGGGCTTCAATTCAAACCGATGCGACGACGACGACGGTAGTGTGCTGATGTCTTCGTTCGCTTGATTGGCGTTTTGGGCGCTGCCAAATTATGGCAAAGGAAATCCTGATATTTAATGAGTATATGTTGTCCCTAATGAGGTTGTGCAGTAGTTAATGAATATTTCATTGCTAGTAATTAGTTTGCTGTAATCAATAAGATGTACCAAATTATTCCTCATACTTTGGAAGGAAATAAATCAAAAATGCCGTGAATCCCCAACTTAGAGATGGCTTTCGCAAAGTTAGCCTCTGTTCAGTGTTCCATGTGGAATTGAAAAGCCCATAAGGAAGGACTGAATTGAGAGTGAGCCATTAAAGAGGACAGCACTTTAGTCTTGGGTCACCAGTCAGTATTTGAAGAGTCTGGAAGAGTTTTATCTATCATGCTAAAAAATAGGAATTTTGACTAAGAAAAAGTTCAAGCTTCAAACCGGGCAAGGGCTAAATTGTATTATATTTGTTCAACTCGGGCCTATAGTGTTTTGTCACACATTCGAGCTTGAGGAAGCTTCAGAGTTTAGGTTAATGTTTTTTTCACATGAAGGAAGTTGCTTTAAATATTTCCTATTTTTTGTCAAGTCGAAATCCAGATTTAGGTACACAGCTTTTGATATGCAACTTCTTTCGGCAATTTTTAGAACAGTCGAAAAATACTAAAAGCTTAGTCAACTCAAATTAAATCGGGGTAGTTCATCATCAGTGAGAAACCCAAAATATTCATCCTATCACCCATATAATGTATAGGGTTTCAGGTTTACAAGTTCTGCGAGCAAGAACAAAAAAGAGCATCTTCCGTTGATGTACATTTCTCAAACCCGAACTGAACTGAACTGAAGAAATTGATTTATCCAAAAAACATTTTCAAAAATTTTACCAATAGAAGGTAGAAGAGAGATAGGCCTATAATTACTGAATTCATCAGCAGATCCCTTCCTAAACAGAGGTTATATATCGCCACATATCAGTGCATCAGGAAATACTCCAGAAAAGATGTTATTTTTTTTTTTAAATATGGGTCAACACAACGACTAAAAAGCATAATATATTTTTTACTACTAGATTTGGTAAGCCATCAATCCCTGAAGTATTGGACTTTTTCAACGAACCAATTGTTTTTAGAAAATCAAAAAATGTCTAAATGTGCCATAGCCACCAAATTTAGACCTATCGATGTATTTAAAAAAATTGATGAATAGAATTTTATAAAAATTACCAAAAATAATATTCATCAGGCAAAAAGAAAAAAATAAATTGCTCCAAGATCATTCCAAAAATCCTGCCAAACATATCCTATAGGTATAAGCCGGTTTAAATTTGATTTTTTAACATAATGATATCAAAAATTGGTTGACATTTCTGCTACTATAGCTTTAAATGCACTATACCATTGATAAGTTGAAATATTAGAAAAACCTAGATACATCGCCCTCAAAATGGTATCAATACAAAAAATTGTTTCGAACAAACGTTGCTAGAAAATTGTCTAAATAAATTCATCCAAGGATCATGTCAAAAGTTTCAATGAGTTGTGAAAATTAAATGAAATATCATTGCAAATATGATTCTACAGATAACACTAAAAAAATAAGTGTTGTAAAAAAATCGTTTATGAAATTTTTAATACGTATCGATATAAAAAGTTGCCTAAGATCGCTTTAAATGCGCAGTAAAGTACAGTAAAGCCAAGAAATGTTCAATATTCACTTCAAAACTGCCTAAAAACTTAAGTCAAAAATTACAGCATACATAACAATAAAAATACACTTATCAATATGGTCAAAGAAAAATATAAATATAAAAATAAATATAAAATATAAAAATAACCCCTTAAGTTTGACCAAAAGGAGGATCCTATAGCTTTTAAAAATTTCTTAAAAATAAGTACCTACATATAAGCAAAAATAGCATCAAAAAATTGAAATCAAATTGTCTTCAAAATATGTAAATAAAAAATTTCCAGCAATATGGCCTAAAAACCAATCACGTGTCGGCTAGATTTATAGTTACATATTTTCAACTATGCCTCTCATTCATCAATCTGTCCCTTTAAGTGACTTGGTTAAACAGTTAAATTCTTAGAGTAAATTCTAAAATATTATTTTCCCCTGTCAAAAAGTGTCTTGCTCCGTGGTTGCATCAAAAAATGTACCAAAAATTATCTTAAAATTCGCCCTCTTTACATCACCAAAACTCATCGTGCAAAATAAAAATAATCAAATACAGTCCAATCTCTAACAGTCTATATGAATTAAAATGGAAATTTCTGTCAACTATATCCGCTGATGGGAGATGAATAAAGCAGCCTTTTTATCGGACTCACACTATCATGCTTGACCCTGACCCAATTATAGCTATTTTCACTACTCTTCCTATTTCCCTTTTTGACTGACCATTTTATGGGCGAAGCAAAAACTACCAAAACATCATGAAACCCAAAATCAAATAAAAGCATATACTTCCTCTGCCCGCTTGTTAGTTTTTATTACTTTTCGCAGTTTTTGTCCAAAAAATTTCACATCAACTTTGACTTTACGAAATTTATTTCCATTTTCAGTTGAATAGCTGCGGAAGCCATATCAAATAGAAACATAAAAGTTATACCAGGAAACGCCAAAGAACCAACGCAACAACTCGCCCTTCACAAACTCCACGCTGTCAGCTGCAGGATGAGACAACAATAAAAGTTCACTAGCTATATGCAGACACACACACAAACACATTTCAAAAGGCAAACACTAAACAGCTTTTTCTATCTAACAAAATATTTGCACGCAAAAAGTTGCACCAAACTATGCACCGTTAGCAACAGAAAAATGCAAAAAACAACAATAAACGGAAGGAAATTCAAATATAAACTCAAAATGGCTGTCGAAATATAAAAATTTATTTCTCTATGATTGGCAGAAGTAACAACGAACTGAAAACAACCCTCTTCTGTAGTACAAAACTCACAGAGAAATTCATAAAAAAACAAAAAAAAATTCCCCGCCAGCAGCGCAGTGTCAAACTTGAGTACTAAAATTGTTTGTTATTTTCCACACTACGACCATATAGATGCAGTTGACCAGAAGATATAACTTTTACGAGCATTCCAATACCGTTGACAATGTTACGTAGAATCCGCGAACATCCAATTGTGTGCGAGTGTGGTATATGTAATCTAATTGAATGGCGCCCAACGCTGGATCAGACAGACGCGACAAAATCGCGCACACAAAACCACCCTCTCCTTTGCACAAATTCAATTCGAAGCCATTTGCTGGCTGCCAATGCTGCACGACCCATCTTTCCGGTCTTAGGTTTTGAAATTCAATTTTCAAAGTATGCTGCAAATTTGACGTAAACACGACATGTGATAAATGAGTTGTGCAAAGCGTTGTAGTGGCGTCACTCTAATACGCAGAAACAGATACTGGCAAAGATGTGCCTTGTGCCCCCACAATCTGGACGAGAAAGAACGTTTTCGAAATCAAAATCTTTTTACAAGTTGTATACCTACACCATACCTCTATAGCCCCGCCGCCGCATTCCGACACATTCATGTATCGACAGATCGAATCGATGGCAGGATACAAATGCATTTTCATTGATTTATGACAGTTGCACGAAAATGTGAGAGCTGGCTGCGGTGGCAACTGGCAATACCAAAAGGGGGCGATGATGGTTAAATGAGTTTATTTCTCTGGTTGGATTTTCACAAGGATGGAGGCGGAAAAAACAGTATTTGGTAGGTATTTGTTGGTAATGTTTTATTTGACGGACAGGCTTCGAGTTGGCTTATTAAAAATAAATATTTTATTTCGAACAAATTGCTTGCTGCGTTGAAGGGCTAAATGGTATTCGCTGAACATGGCTATCAGAATCAGCTGATGGGAGACTCAATTTTATTGATGGAATTGGTATGTGTTACTTATTATATTTGTTTCTCAGACAGGAAGCTTTTTTGGGCCCGGTAGCAGCGTTGTTCCGCAGAAATTTTAGAGTTGAGCCATTCTCCGAGCCATTTCACATAAGTTTGAGCCACTTTAATTTTTTTGTTTGATGGTTCACTGAAAGGCAAAATCATCGAAAGACATTGCAGAACTATTACGCGATTACAGGATGCTTCTGGAAGAGTGAGGGACCTTAAACCGATCTAAAAAAAAACTCCAGAAGTCGTTCGCCTAATATCTAGGCAATTTATTTTTTTGAGTCATTTTAAAAAATTGAGAAGATAAATCCGCCGTTTGCCGGATTTCTATAAATTTTGATTGAAAATATTACCTACTTTCTTGGTCTTACCTAACTCTTATAGAGGTCTTACACCCACCTTAATATCCTGATTACATTGTCAGTATTTAAAAGTTCTGTTATTTCTAAGTTAACATGGTTAAGAAGTCTACTTCTGTGCCCGTGGAAATGTTTTCCTTGTCAGCAATGTAAACCGCTTAAGTACTCTTTCAAATAAGCAGTCCAAAGCTTGAAACAGGGAACACACAAATAGATAGGAGCGTACTTCTAGCATAAGGTAACTTCAAGTATCATCTAAAGACGATGAGATTTCTGGAGATTGAAGCTTGCAGGCCATACCTTGAAGACGTGGAAGTCGCTTCATATATTTCGCAACAAGAGTAAAACTATTGGGCTCAAAATGGTTAGTCTACCAGAGAATCAACCCTCAAACAGATGCTGGCTCTAATACGGGGAGGTACAGCCATAATCCATGACACCACTCTGAAGGATATAGACAAACGAAACAAATATGCCTGATGTCTGTCAGAGATCTTTTTGTTACTTATACTTAGATGGAGCTACAGTCCGGGGTGCAACTGTCCCTCCGAGTTGGAATCAAAGACTCTTCGGGTCAGCGACATGACTCTGTATAGTTCGTCTCTAATGGGAAACATTTCCATACATTATTCCCGATAGGAATATGAAATGCTGAATGAGCAGCGATTGTTTTGTGACGGGGTTCAGTTGAGTAAATTTAATTTTTTTAACATTCGTTTTTAAAGCTTAAGTTTTAAGAAAAATGTGAGCCATTTCTCTTTGGCTCGGAGCATTGAGCCAAAGTTGAAATACTTGAGCCAAATTACCCAATTGGGTACTTCAGCACAACGCTGCCCGGTAGTGCATGTGCCAGAATCGGTTTTTTAAAAAGTGCAAACAGTCCGGTCCAGGTGGCAGATTCATAGGGGGTGCCATCAGTAATACCAAAATAACTATTTTGCCCATTACACAAAATAAAAACGAGTTTTGGACTTTATTTCATTTTCAAAAGTCGAAATCGATGTGGAAATAAAATCCAAACAACAAATATATGCGGAGAATTGAAAGAAAAAGGGTGCCTTTCCGATCTTTACATACAAAATACATCGCACCCACTCCAAATCCTTCAGTGACCGCAAGTAAGGGTGAGAGAGCTGGGCAGGAACAAAGAAGGTGAGGAATAGTTTCCTCCTCTTCCTCATCGGTACAGCTTCTGCAAAAATCGTTTGCGAGCATATGCAGATATCTTTAGAGCTATCACGTTTTTCTTGAGACAAGATAAGACTTCTTTTATCGACATTCATTCCGCCTGGAACACGCTACAACAATTTGGTAGACGGAAGGAGAGCTTAAGATTCAGACTTTCGGAGAAAACACCCCCACCAACTCCGTGTTTGATTTTTGAGCCATCCAGTGTGGACCTTGCTTAGATAGTCGCTATTTATAGCTTACTCCAAGGCTGTCCACCAGACAATTATCCCATAGGTACCTAAGTATCGGTCTTATAACTGAGTCTTTCTTGGATGTTAGGTTTCCAACTAAGCTTCCTATCCAGGATAAGACCCAAATATTTTTTTTTTTTTTCAGAGAAAGTTAGGCTGATACCGTTGAGTGAGGGGGGTCGACTGTCGGAATTTTATATTTCCTCGTGAACAGCACCAAATCAGTTTTGTGGGGGCTCACACCTAAGCCACACCGACTCGCCCAGCTAACTGGCTTGTTTAAGGCATTTTGTAGGAGCTCTTTTAGAGTATTTAAGTGCTTTCCTGATATAGCTTTAGCAACATCATCTGCATAAGCGATCGCCGTGCGTCCTTTACCTTCCAGGATTATCAGTAGTTTCTTGACCACCAAATTCCAAGGATGGAGAGATAGAACACCACTTTGCGGAATGCCTCTACTAACATATGTTCTTGCGGACACCTCACCCAGCTTGGAGTTGATAATCCGACCATTAAACAGTATATTAATCAGTTCGCAAAGTGAGCTGTCAACATTCAGAACTGACAGCGCATCTGCTATCGCTGAACGGCGTCACATGGTAGCTGAAATAATACATTTAAAAGATGCTGGAATTTGGACAGCATATGAATTTTTAAGCGTCATTGTTAATTGTGACTTTGTAGACTCGTTACCGAAACTGTCATTGGCGATGAGAATTTATTTAACAATTTGCGTCTCAGTGGCATCTTGTGAACGAAGCTTTTCAAAATTAAAATTAATTAAGACTTATCTAACATTAACAATGAGCCCAAATAGTTTGACTAATCTGGATGTACTTTCAATCGAAAAGGAGCTCACAAAAAATATTGATTTTAAGGATTTAATCGAAAAATTTAGTCCAATAAATGGTCGAATGCACCTTTAAATAAAATCGTTGTTCGTGTTTTTTTCATAAATTTTTAAGGGGTATGTATAAACTTGCTTTACTGCCCGGATGCCACTGCCCCTAAGTCCGCCCCTGCTATAGTGCTTTTCATTTAACTCACAGGACCCACCCTCAATCGTTGAAATAGCTCTAGGTACTGAGGTACTCTTGGGTCAGCGCCAGATTCCTGATATTGCCAACGCAAACAAATAAATTTCTAAATTACGAAATCTCACCTACCTCAAGTGGTTACAAATTAACCCAAAAGCAATAACATATTCATATATTGATAATGCGTGTCATATACTTCAGAATGCGTTTCGCCCCGATGTGGTGGGTGGGCTCATAAGTAGACAAACCACCACATCTGCCTAGACGCACAGTTTAGCGATAATCTTGATATCTTCACGCAACATTGACCATAAGCCAATTAAATAAACTCATATCTGCAGCCATCAACTGGTCAATATATACAGGGACGTATTGAGGGTTCAAGCCGTGGGGGGTGAATTTCATTGAAATGCCGACTTAATTTAGGAAACTGCCGACTGTATAGAAATCATTAAAATCGGCCCAGCGGTTATCGAGTTATATCGACATCGAATTTCAGCCCATAGATGACTTTTTTTGTATAGGAGGTGGAACGCCCCTTTGTCCAATTTTCACAAAAACTATCCCGGGCCAATAAGATTATCTGACGATGTCGACCGTCCTTTTTAAAATCGAATCGAAACTCGGTAAATTTAAAACAAATATAAATTGGCATTTCCGAAAGGTGGAATCTTTGAAAATGCCAACTTGTATACATTTACAAGTTTGAAAACCTATACCTAATGAAAATCCAAACTCATTTCTTATTTTTTAACATTTTGTTCCGAGCTAATTTTTGAAAATTGCTCGGTTTTTCCGATTTCTTTTTAGTTGTTCAAGTTAATAAATGTAGCTTCCTTGATTTGCCGGCTCTTGAAAAGCGTGGGGGGTGGCGCATCACCCACACCCCCCTCGCTACGCCCCTGAATATGTAGCAAGAAAGTGTCACTTTAGCTAATATGAAAATTGAGAAATTGTGCACAACCCACCGACGGCGACGTTCTTATGTCATGGCCAAGTCATCTAAATCTCATTACATTGAAAGCGCTAAGAAGACAGATTAGCCAAAATTACGATTAGCACTGCCAAGTAGAAAGAAAAACCAAAACCAACCTCAGAAATGTATGGAAATAGTGACAAGGAGTCAAACATCCTTATCACGAAATGGTTATTACCGTTAAATCGTCTGTAAACAATACCACTGACAAAGTGGTCGTTCGATAACCACCGAAGGACACAGCATAAATAAAATCGATTCCTTGAATTCACAATCGCACGAACACATTTTCTGTTCAGATTTTCTCCCAAAAATATATACAGCTATAGCGGTATAGGGCAGCCATTAACTTTCTTTATCTCTAATTGAATTCATGGGTACCAACTGTACTTTAGTGGGCCAACTTCGTTACCAATGGTGGTGGCTCATGATAATCCATTAAGGAGCCTCAATGCTGGACTAAAAACCTTTTGCCGTAACTTGAAGTGCGAAAATCCAGTCAGCTCTTGGAAATATCCAACACCAGCAGGAGTATTGAAATTAAACCTTCTTGATTGGTGATTTCAGATCCAGCATTCGGATTGAGGTTACCTATATATAAATTTGAATATGTGTCTGTGTGTGTAGGATGCTCTTGCAAAACGACTCACAATGGAGATATCCTCGAAACCAATTAAACTCGTACTCGAAATGATATCCGTTGATGGCACATGCAGTGGCTGACCGACCAACACCAGAGAATGAAGTCAGATTTGGTAGGTATTTGACTTTTTCATTGTTTTGGTCGGATTGGGAAATCATCTTAATCGAGATGATGTGCATCTCCACAAGGGCATGGCATTCCATTTTGTCCATAGTGTGGCTGAAAATCGATAAGAAGCCACAGTTGGAAGTATCTATAGTTGGGGTTTGTTGACTCAACAAAGATTCATTTCACTTGAACAATTCAAATTTGTTGTTGTTTATATAAGTTGTTGTGGGCCTTAGTAGTGCTTCTCTCACGATGAGCCTTTTAGTTTTGGACTTAGTTGTTGGCTGATATATTTTCTAGATGCAACCGACAACTAATTATCTTTTAAATATTTGAAGACTTCATGATCAGCCGCGGTATTTCATATATTTGGACTACTAAGCGGGAAAAAAAACTAAATAGATGGCGCAACAGGTTCGTGTAGGCTGTTCTGCTGCTGTTTTATTTAACCGATGTGTCTGGACTGATTCTGTACTCCGTATGCTTCGACCGTTATTTCTTCAGACGTGTGCCCAGGAATCCCACCCACACTTCGCGCGGTTGTTTGTTTGGACAATGCACATCAACGTCTACAATTTTATAACTTTAGCTCCCACGGATGTCGAGGAATTTATGAGCTTCTTGCTTTTAAATTTTTCTTTTTCTGTTGAGTGTTTATTATTTGAAATTTTATTCATGAGCTTTTTGCTTTTTAATTTTTTTATTTATTGTTGAGTGGTTATTATTTGAACTTTTTCGGAATCGGATGGCAGCGCCACCTATCGGATACAATTGTGAATCTAAACCATCCTTAGACCCATTCAAACACACACAAAAAATTTAATTAAAATCGGTCCAGCCGTTTAGTTAAAGTTCGGTAACAAACACGTACTGAAGAAATTTTTATGTAAAGATAAAGATTATAAACTTACACACTAGACAAAAATTACTAAATCTGAATTAAAACTAACATTTTTTTCTTATTCTAGCTTACTGCCTCTTAACGAGCACTCTAAACTTAACTATATCCCTATAACTTTTGCATTTTGGCCTTAAATCTATATCTATTTGCTAAAACGTGCTTTGTTTTTTTGTAATTTACAGGAAACTTGCAAAAACTTGGATACTTTATTATGGTGCTATTCTTAAGACTACCTAAAACTACCTAAGCTACTTAACCTAAATTACCTATAATGAGGGTGATGCTGATGACTGATGAGCAATCTCTCGATTGGGCACCATCCCGATTGCTTCTGGGTGCCTGGCGGTCGCCAACAAGGTGCACACGCGCTGCCAGTACTCGAGCAAAGCCATAAGCGTCGGTCAAGTCTCGGTAGCACTCATTCATGCTGACGAGCCCGGCCCCTCCCAAAGACCACCCTAAGATACACCTAACTA
Source organism: Cheilosia scutellata (assembly GCA_955612985.1). NCBI lineage: Eukaryota > Metazoa > Arthropoda > Insecta > Diptera > Syrphidae > Cheilosia > Cheilosia scutellata. The sequence goes on from OY015312.1 coordinate 119,017,156, forward strand.
ACTTACAAACTAGCTTAAAACTAAGGAGGATATTACCTAGGTAACGCACCGGCCCGGGAGAACGTATCTGCCCTCACCTCTTCCTCAAGCCACCAAAATTCGGTGAACTGCTTTAAGGTATCGGCCATACCTTAATTAGGAAATTGTCAATCCTATTCAATCGAGCCCCATCGTATATAGGGTCTTGTTGGGATAATATTTAATGTACTCAGATTCGGGGATCCTAAACAACCCGAGGAAGGTCCTGAGACGTCTCTCAATCTCACCCGAAACTTTCCATATAGGAAGGCGCTGTATTGAACCAAATGGGACAGCCATAAGCGAGAAGGGCTTATGGCTGCCCTCTTGGCCCCAGACAAATATAGATATTAGTTGAGCCAGATGCCAAAATATCTGACCACGTTTCGCACCGCCAATGGTAGACCATTTTGTCCAATAATGGTTAATTTTTGCCCGTTTTTTTTCTGGTATCTCTAGAGGCCCTAGCCAATGCAGTTCTGAATAGAATTGTTTCCGATTTTTGGAAATAGATTTTCAATTCCCAATCTTCGCAATACCTCTTGATCGAAGTCAATTGTTTTTGCATACCAAAGTAAGTAGTAAGCTTATGCAGAGTGAACCATCTAGTGGTTTCTTTTAAAATCATAGATTATTTTGACACTGACAGCTGTTTCCTGCTCGAAATCTTGACAGAATGTCAGAATCATACCTCCGCGGAACGATGAGTCGCTTTAAGCTTGGACAACGTTGGGAAATATTGAAAACTTATTTCAAAAGTGAGTGCTGTGTAGCCCAAACAGTCCGTTTTTTGATAAGAAGTTTTGGCCGAAATGAAGCACCCACCGCACTTGCTGTACGCAAATTTTTGTAAAAAGTTCGTAAGACTGGTATGCTAGTGGACAACACTCATCCCGTCGTCGTACTTTGCGGAAAGACGAGAATGTGGCAGTTTGGTACGTCTTGTGGAGTGGTGGCATCATTGGACCATTTTTCTTCGAAAATGGGAACAACGTTTCGGTCAACGGTGAGCGTAACAGAGTCATGTTAACCGATTTTTTTTTTACTGAAATTGAAGACATGGATTTAGACGACCTCTGGTTCATGCACGATGGTGCGCCATGCCACATGCCACGCCCATGCCACAATCGATCTTTTTCCCAAATCGTGTTATCAGCCGTCTTGGCGATGTCAATTGGCCGCCTCGGAGCTGCGATTTGACCCCTTTGGACTTTTTTTTGTCGAGAACCGTGAAGGACCGATGTTATGCCAATAATCTGGAAACGATTCAAGCACTTAAAGCCAATATCATCCAAGCAATCCGTGAGCTACAGATCGAAACCATCAACAACGTCTTGGAAAATTGGAGTGAGAGAATGCGCAAATTCGAAGCCAGCCGAGGCTGCCCCTTAACGACGTTGTATTCCATAATTAATGGGAAGATTTGCTCACCTTTATATTTGACCCACCCTTTAGAAGAGCCCCTCCAGCCATACGGTATAGAAGGCCTTCCCAAAGTCAATAAGGCAGGCACCCATGCATCGGATCTTGCATTTGTGCCACTCAAAGTCAGGCACCAATCCCGACGCGGCATGAATCGTTTCATGCCCCTCTCTAAGGTCAAACTGATTGTCCGGAATAATCTTATTTTCTTCAACTCACTCTATTCGGGGGCAAACTAATTCACCGAAGATTAACAGGGTTGGTCCTATCTTTATCCTTTTGGGGATAGGATGTACCACAGCCAATGTCCACTGTGCATCAGTAGTCCAGCAATAACTAACCACTGATCCACTACGACCACCTACTACAAGCAAATGGTTCTTGATTAAAACCCCAGACTTGCATTTTTTTATGCTTGGCACACTCAGAGCAAGGTTATCGCTTCACCTTACTACCATTAATAGAATTTGAAACTTGTAACCAATTTCGAACCTAACCTCTAATAGCGGTCGCCAATTATTCGCAACAATTTAGTGCCAATCGAGTTGACCATCCCCTCGAGCCTGTTTGGTTGTTTAATATATTTTTAATTAAAATCGTCTACCATGTGCGCGAATCGGGTACCCCATGCGCCCGGCAATTGACCGAAAATAATATAACTCAGTTCGAAAATGTTACGTATACGCCACCGTAAATTCCAATCAACTAACCAAATGCATGTTGTATTTCCCTGACTGAGTTTTGCAGTGTCAGCGACCCTAAATTTGATATTTTTTTGTTTGCAATCAATAAACTTTAATTTGGATTTTGTTATGTGGAATATAACACATTTTTGTGCACTAATTCGCTTAACAGCGCAACCCCATAACTAGCCGCAGGTTCCTAAATCGGAAATTTAATGAGTGACAGATAAAGCTGACCCTTGCATGCAAAATGAATATAAACAAAAAAATAATATTAAACAAGCTACACACTGAACCGTAGCGGGATTGTCAATTACCCTTGAGTTTTATTATTAACGCTGTGTGGGGTGGGAATGGACTCCAAATGAGTGGGACAGGGTTCGGTTGGAGGTTTTGCACTGGGCTTGGTTGACCAGGACGCGTAATTAGAAAAAAGTTATTTGCAATTAAGTAAATTGCTGGAATTGCGATTAAATTGATAAAATTAGCGATAGATACAGTGGCTGTGTGGGGTGGTATGTTCTGGTCAGAATTTTTTTGTTTTTATTGAAAAGTTGTGAAAAAGTTTTTTTTTAGTTTAAATTTGATGTTGGTATTTAGGCAGATTTATGTGTTTTACTATCAGCAAATTAATTGGGTATAAATAGATCAAATTGATTCTGTATTGTTGTTGGTTTTACCCTTGAGTTTGGTTTGATAGGAATGTTGACCGCTGTGACAGTGCGCGGTTCGAAAATGGACTGTGGAGTAAGTGCAGGCGGGCGTATTTTCAGAGTCTCTAAATATCTCAAAATTCTTTAAATTCCAAGTGGATTTTCTATCAACAAAGTCTGTCGTTAATAGGTAAGCAATAGATTAACAGCCAAACTATCACCTATCGCTTTGGTTCAGTGACAGATGGCTGACATTTGTTACCTTCTTAACTTTTAAGGGTGGGCCAAATACAAGTTTAAAAAATGCAATAAAATGAAGAATTAAATTTTGTCCATGTATGTATTATGGCTTTATTAGTAAGAGCAAACATTCCCATTAATTATGGAACACAACGTCGTTTAAGTGGCTGCCTCGGCTGGCTTCAAATTAGCGCATTATCTCACTCCAATTTTCCAAGACCTTGTTGATGGTTTCGATCTGTAGCTCACGGATTGCTTGGATGATATTGGCCTTAAGTGCTTGAATCGTTTCCAGATTATTGGCATAACATCGGTCCTTCACGGTTCTCGACAAAAAAAAGTTCAAAGGGGTCAAATCGCAGCTCCGAGGCGGCCAATTGACATCGCCAAGACGGCTGATAACACGATTTGGGAAAAAAGATCGATTGTGGCATGGGCGTATCATGTGGCATGGTGCGGCCATCCTGCATGAACCAGAGGTCGTCTAAATCCATGTCTTCAATTTCAGTAAAAAAAAGTCGGTTAACAGACTCTGTTACGCTCACCGTTGACCGAAACGTTATTCGCAGCGTCATTTTCGAAGAAAAATGGTCCAATGAAGCCACCACTCCACACTCTCAGCTACAGCAGCCACATTCTCGTCTGGGCGCACCGTATGACGACGGGGACCATGAGTGAGTCCACTAGCATACCAGTCTCATGAACTTTTTGCACAGTGCAGGAGCGGTGGGTGCTTCATTTCGGCCAAAACTTCTTTTCAAAAAACGCACTGTTTGGGCTACACAGCACTCACTTTTGAAATAAGTTTTCAATATTTCCCAACGTTGTCCAAGCTTAAAGCGACTCATTTTATTCCGCGGAGGTATATGATACTGACATTCGGTCAAGATTTTGAGCGGGAAACAGCTGTCAGTGTCAAAATAACCTATGATTTTAAAAGAAACCATTAGATGGCCCACACTGTAGTATAAAAAAAAGCCGAATATAAGCACAATTTCCCGGTATTATGTCGATATTTTCGACTCTATTTGCCGAATTTTTTATTTTTTTTTCAATTCACCACTGAATTATAAGGTCATCAACGTTGATTGAAAACAATACATCAAGTGACCTCCTGCGAAAGTTGCAAAGCAAAGTAAACCAAAACACAACTCGTCCTTTCGGCAACATTGACATATTTTTACATTTAAAAAGGCTATTACAACTTAACCCAACAAGTAAATAGCTTTCCCTCACTCATTTTATTTGCCCTGCAATCCTAACAAAACAATATATACCGCTGCCTGTCGCTCTGAGTTCCATTGCGAATTGTGCATCCAAAAGGACATTTAAACATAATCGAGTGCCATATCTTTATCATCTCAAGCTTTATCTCTGTAAATAGTCTAGAATTCAACCTTTGAGCAAACTATGACAACATTTTTCCCCGTGTGGTGGCCTCAAACATGAGATGAGTCCTTCTCCGCTTTCGCTGGAATTTATTCTCTTATGAATTATTCACAACTTGTTTACAACTTTTCTCAACAATTTAAATTCATTTGGAAAAAAAATATCGAAGCATGGTTAGAAAGAGAGAGAGAGAAAGTGGCAGAGGAATACGAACGAAATCAAAAAAATAAAATAAAAAATAAATCAAAAAATTGTAACTTAATGCAATTTCATGTTTTCCACTTTCCACTCTTGCCTTGGGTATGGAGGAGGTTTTTCCGCTTTTCCCCCACCCCAGCATTCCGTGTTGTCGTCGTTCAGTTTTCCTGTACTTTGCCGATGAAAATAAATGGAAAACGACGAACGAACTCAAACTCAAGAAGCACTTGCTTTGTAAGGTTTTTGCATTTTTTATAAACCCTCAACGTCGCGTCGTCGTTTCAGTGTTCTCGTTCTCCACATCTCCAGCTTGAGCTCTGCTCCTCTGCCTCTAAAACTTGTAAATTATCCGAATGAAATTCTACTTATGTAGTAGTTTTACTCAACAAGATATGGAAATTGACATTTATCAGCGAGATGAGCGAAAGATGACGTTTGTCTCATAAAATTGGTGTTTATTAATGAGCCTGTTGTTCGTCTTCACGCGGAAATTCACTTAATGCCCAACACTGAATGGGGAGGACTCCATTATCGCATTACGTCTTTTGGCATCAGAGAGATTAACAATCCATGGACGTATATTATATTTCATAGTTAATGTCATTTAATTTTAAATTAACATCGACAAATGGGCGCGACGTGCTTTGCATGTGCGCGTGTCATATTAATGTACTAAAAGCCAAGCAGCGGCCCGAACCTACCCTCCCGCAATGAGTTATTTAAGCGGTCGCAGTGTATTCTAATTAACCGATGAACGAGAGAATTAACTTTGCCCGTGGACAGCGCCGCGCCGGTGGGAATAAATTAAATGCGACCAGGATAATTGGCGAGCAACACAATCAAAGGTGAATTTTTCGTTTTTTAATTAAATCCAATAAAACGCGTCCAGGGAGGACAGATATAATGAGTCGAATGCGGCGCGGTAGATGGCAGGTAACAAAAATGTCTGTGTCAACTCAATTAATTAAGTCATACGAGAGGGTTGTAGGCATAAACAATTTAAATATGGTCCTCCAGCTCTTGTATCCATTACAGATTGAATGGAATTATGAGTGTGAAAGATTTATGGGAAGATGAGTATGTACTATTTCCAGTACATATTTAAAAGCTTAAGTGGATCCTCAGCGACACTTGACGAAATTCACGTTATCCTATTCTGGGTGACGCTTAAGTTGAATAACAATCAATCGATTGATTCATCTGTCTTTGGCCAAGTCATTACCATAACTCCTAACTGAGCTGAGCTCACTTTTACTTCTTGCCTTTTACTCTATATAGTTTCTTGGGTCTATCCATGGTGTTGGACAAACAACGACAGCCCATTTAAACCAAAAACTCCTAACTTACCTTTTGAAAGCCTACTAGCTTCCAAATCAACGTTTAAGAAATACTTTCTGCTACCAGTATCTCGGAGTTCTATACTCGGACAGATTTTATTTCGTTACGACGCTGGTGGCACAGTGATTTATTGGGTGGTGTGTTGGAGTATTGAGCAGAGAGTCTTAGGTTCAACCACAGGAATAAAGCAAATTATAAAATTCTTCCACTGACATATGCCTTTCGCGAACGTCGACGAAACATCCGAGAATAAAACTGTCCAGACAATCATCAAGGAGGTCTATATGGCGATGGCTGAATTCGGAATCCTGGCAAAACTGGTTCAGCTGTGTCGCGTGTCGTGTCACGCTGGAAATTACGCGCTACAACGTGCAGTTTGGAAGTAGTTCCTCCGAACTATTTCAAACATGCACCGGATTTCGGCAAGGAAACGCGCTATCATGCGACTTCTTCAATCGCAGATAGTGCGCAGGGTATAGGTGTTAACACGGAAGGCACTATCTTCAACAGGTCCGTTCAGCTGCTGGGGTATGCGGACGATATTGACATCATCGGTCGCTCCCAGCGTGCCGTGATAGAAGCATTCACGGAGATTGAAGAACAGGCGAAATCCGTTGGCCTTGAAGTAAATGAGGACAAGACTAAGTACATGCTATCAACAAACAAACAAGCATCACCGCCTAGGACAAAACGTCACTATTGGTAGCAACAATTTCGAGGTAGTTAATGAGTTCACCTACCTCGGAGTAAACATGAACTACAGGAATGACCTTAGTGAAGATCCGGCGAAGAGTTACCCTAGGAAACCGTTGGTACTGCGGTTTGGCAAAACAATTGGGTTCAAAACTCCTAACTCGAAGGACGAAATGTTTACTCTACAAAACCCTTATCCTGCCAGTTCTGCTTTATGGCGCCGAGTGCTGGACGATAAACAAAAAGGGAGATTTTTTGTCCTGTGTGCGAGGATGAGAAGATACAAACGCGAACTCTATGAGCTGTATCAAGATGTGGATGTAGTCCAAAAAGTCAAAACACGTCGACTACATTGGCTCGGCCACATCGAGCGAATAGACAATAATGCTCCAGCTAAGAAGATCTTCGAATCCCAGCTCCCAGGTTTGAGAAGACAGGGAAGACCGAACCTCCCTTTCAAAGACCAAGTCATCGCCGATGCCAGTTCTCAAGAGACTTTATTGGGATTGGGTCAGCGTGTTATCCTTCCGAGTGCCCTACTATCGATATTCTAGAGGTTCTTAATTTAAGACGAATTCCCCAAGAGTGAGAGTTGACTATGAAATTTCTCACATTACAAAATTGTCAGCTGTGTTCGTCTCACTTTCTCAAAACCAGATTTGAAGAGTCGATCAAAAAATAAATACCATGTAGTATCTACACCTACACGTGCCTGAGTGAACTTTTTAGAAATCCTCTTCGACAAGGCACTCTAACTCTCTTGCTTCAACAATTCGTTATCCTTGTTCAAATAGTGCGAGCTCATTCCTCTAAAATAAAAAAAAATACTGTAAATTGCAAAAGTGATAGTCTTAAGATATCTCTCGAATTTTCTTAGAAAATAAAAGATACCAATACTGAAATTTCCATTATAAGAACAATCCTCGCAAATGTTTTTATCTTTGCCTTCACCCAAAAAGAAAAAAAAAAGCACAGCATCTCTCATTCTATGCACTGTCGTGCGTCCTTCTACAAAAGCCTATCAAATGGCATGGAAGAGACGAACAGTACGTAACGTACTCGTATTTGTATTCCCACACACTTTTGCGTTGTCTCTTTGTATTTTCTTTTCGAGTCCCCATGGATCATTTGTGAAAATAAAAATAAAGAAAAAAATTCGAAATTTTTTATGCGCACTCATGATCCTGGCTGGTGCTTTATTTTAATGCACGGTCATAAAGGATATTGAATGTTGGAGTAGCGAGATGGGGTGACGCCTTCTTCCCAAAGGAGTACAATCCTAATTCATTCATCGCCTTATGTGCAGCGGCATGGCGGTAGAGTTGTCGTTGGTTATCCTTCGTTTCAAATTGCATAGGATTTTTAGGATTGAGTTTTTTTTTTTTTTTCGTTGGCTTAAAGCAGTTGAATGTTTTATGGATATTCTTCTCGCTGAAGGACATTAGGAGCAGTAAAATGCAAGAGTGTGAGGACCAGCGACATGAAGAAATAATTATTTTAATGTCCTTTTGGAAACAAGCGAGATTTGAATAAATTTTCAATTTATCTCCAGCGGACGAATAAAGAAAAGTGTGTAAGGGTGTTTTATTCATAAAGCCGTATATGTAAATATTGGCGAAATGATATTCGTTTTATGGCCAAGAATGGCACTAAATGGGGACAGATGCACTTTGACGAGAAAACTGTGTGTGCGGTTGACCTAATGTGTGAGTTAGACCTCTGCTTTTAGGACGCTGATGGAGGCAACCTTTTTTATGAAATTAAATATTATATTAGTGTTTGAGTGGCACCTCACCAAGGACTTTATCACACCTACTGAGATTTCAGTCCTTTGAGCGTAAATATTTTAGTACATAATAAATTGGGTAATTCCGCCCAGTTGTGGTCATAATGTGAGATTTATATTACCCTCCATTTACACAGGTCTTGCAGAAGAAAAGGACAAAAAAAAACACAAATCGGATAGAGATGAAAAACTCTGGAGTATGACGATCTCCGGCGACTTTAAGTTTGAGATCAAAAGCGGGAGTACAAATTTCAATTGCAAATGAAAATGTTTAACCACAATTTTAACTAACCTTTCTATATGGTACTCCATTTATTAATATGTTAAGGGCGAATATGAAATATTTTCAAGCCTATTTACAGAATGTGCTTTTTCGTTGACAGAACAAATATAAATCTAGACGGCCTAGTCTATTTAAGGTCAATCAAACCTTTTGAGGTCGATTCTGCCCGTGAGTGATATACAAGGTGGCGCAAAAATAACCTTCCGATGTTTTTTGACTGTAATTTAAAAAAAAAAAATGAAAAACTTTGATTTTTCTTGTGGATTATTTTTATTTGGTCTTTTAATTTTTTTTACATCAAGTCGAGAATATGATGTCATGTAAATGGCCGCCGCCACAGTTGATTGTCATTTGAGCCCTTTTTATGGCATTTTCCATCACTTTGGCCAAAACTTCCGGCGATAGGTCCTCACATTCTTGACGGATATTGTCTTTAGCCCCACAAAGAATGGAGCGGTCAAATCAGGCGATTTTGCCAGTGCAAATCGCCAAAACGGGAGATTAGGCGCCCGGGAAATGCATCCTTCAGCATATCGGTTGTGGCACGTGCAGTGTGTGCCGTTGCACCGTCCTGTTGGAACCACATGTTTTCCAATCCCAATTCATCAAGTTGCGGCAAAAAGAACTCGTTGATCTCGTCGACTGATACCCATTTGCGTGGCACGTCGTCTGGTCGATGTCGACGGCGCTTCCATGACATCTTCGGCTACAGCAGCAATATTCTCTGCAGAACGGCTACTCCGGGGTCTGCCACGCCTGGCAGCATCTCGTGTTGTGCCAGTCTCTTCGAGGCGAGCGGCTAAACGTCGCAGTGTTTCACCATTAGGCGTTGGACGGCTAGGAAATCTGCGACGAAATTCACGTTGTGCCAAAGTCACCGACCGATTTATTGCTCAAATAAATAGTCACCAATATTCCGCGTTCTGGAGCAGTGTAGCCTAACATTGTTTATTAACGTGTATTTCGCATGTGTTTACTACACAAATGTCAAAACAGAACTGACATTAGGGGCCAATCGCAAAATTTATAGCATTTTCTGATAGGAGGATTACTTTTGCGCCACCTTGTATAACCCTTTAAATTGACTCTAGGAAACAAGGCCTAATATGCCGGAATCTGTTCGATAGAACGAATAAAAAAAAAAGAAAAATATTTGATTTCTAATTTCAAAGATGTTATTTTAATTTAATTTGAATAAACAGTACAAGAGGTCTTAACGCGACGCGGTATATGGATAGAATGACTCGAATGAATAGAATGCAAGTGAGGTGAAAAACTGAATGGGTTTGGGTGGTATAAAGGAATGGGTGGAATGGGTCATAGAGGTGTGATCAGGGCATTGCCATGAATTAGGAAGAAGGTGAGGGGCATAATTTTATACTAATTAACAATGACGTAATCAGAACCAAAAAAACTGAACAGAATCTGTAATCAACTTCAGGCTCATATGTAGGTTATAAGGGGTTCATCCACCATCGTCCAACATCCCCCTCAGCACCCTGATTACTTACTTACTTACTTAAGGTGTCGCTACAGTCCAACAAGCGTTTCCAGCCAGCACGATCTCTGGCCAGCTGTCTCCAGGTTCGTACGCTAAGTTGGTTAAGGTCCCCTTCCACATGCGTGTCAGCGTATGCCACCTAAGTCGCGGTCTTCTTCTACTGCGCCGTCCCTCGTGTATGGACTCGAAGATCTTTCGGCGGAAACTGCGTACTAGCTATGACAAAATTTCGCCCCGTCGGTCGCCTTGGTCGTGAAGTCGATCAGCCTAAATCCGTTCTCGGCGGTAGTGTCGTGTAGGCTGTACTTCCCTATAGTACTACCAAATATGCCCCCTCTTCATATCTTTGCATTAAAATCACCTAAGACAATGACATAGTTAGGGCATTGTTCGTTTTCGTATGTCTTGTCTAAGAGAAAGAGCTCGTAGAACCTCTCTTTGGTGGCGTCGTTTTTCTACTCCGTCGAGGCATGCGCGCATATTAGGCTAATGTTGGCCAATTTAACCTTGATACGGATTGTCATGAAGCGTTCGTTTAATTAAATAGTTGAAACTTAAGACTTCTTGCCTAAGTCTGCCGCCAACGTCAAAGACACATCCAAAAAAGCGCCGTTTTTATTCCCGATAGCAGTCGCCATAATAGATATCCCACTTTTTCATCCTCTGTTTGCCCGGTCCATCCCATTGCACTTCTTGTATGGTGGTTAGGTCTGCTTCATAGCAGTTCAGGGCCTCTTCTAGATGTTCGGCTGCACGCGGTCTGTTAAGGGACCTAACATTCCAAGTACAGATCCGAAATTCATTATCTTCCGTTTTCCAGGTTCGTCAATAGTAAAATCATCCGTATCCGAGGCTTGTTGTTGTTTCGGAACTGAGTCTGCGTTCCGCTGTCTAGCAGTTACCCCGGTGTACGAAACACCCAACCTGAAAGGCCAGGCCCTTTGTTGGACCCCTTGGACAAACGGGGCCGGATTCCTCCGGTGTCAGTAACCCACTTCGGGGATGTGAGAGCTAATCGGGGTGCTGTGGTTGGGTGTGTACGAAAAGGGTTAGGGTAGGCACTGTTTGGCATCAACTTGGCGGTGCCCAGCTGTTGCAACTTTCAAGTCAAGTCTCACTCACCCGGGCTTGACTTGTTGAACTTATAAGCGCAAGTGTTGAACACGAAGAAAATAGCAACAGAATAATGATCTCTCAGAATGACTGACTGAACCACGAACAAGTCTCAGAAATCTTATATGAGTCCCTCAGAAGAAGGACGTATGTCAGATAAATTCACTAGACTGAATCAACGGTGACGGCAACAGTCAATTTGGCAGATACCTTACTTGAGCTACTTCGACATATTTGGTGCTGAGGTCTAATCACCCCGATTAGTCGTGAAAAATTATCTATACGTCGGTTGACTACACTAGTATCTATAGTGAACTCATTCCTCAGTTGTTCTCCTTCTGAGGGGGCTATGCTCTGACTTCTGAGACTCAATCAGTATAGGTACGAAGACTTTCCAGCATTACACAGACTTCTGTATAAGCTTTCTAAAACAAATCCCATAACTGAGATTATCTTGGATATTCCCCTAATCTAATATGAAAACATATTTTAGTAAAATCACCCTTAACTATGTCGCCTTGTCTACTCTGAAAATCGTCACTAAATCCCTGCAATTAGAATTCGCTTACACTTTGAAGAGCGTCTGGCAAATATAATCCGCCTACAGAAAATCTCATTTTATTTTTCCCCATCAAATTCAGTGCAAAAGGATTTTCACTCCTTCCCATATGCTCTGTCAATTCAAAAGTATAGTATTCGCTTTTTCCACGTAATTTTTGTATTCATCTTCGTCTCCCTGGCTGACAGTAAAAATGTTTTCTGTCAGCCAGAGCGTCTCTATAGTTGTCCCTATAGTCATCTGTTTTTCAACTAAATTCAGATACAGACATTTTATTATCCTTTACATGTTTCGGTTGCCTCCTTCAATAACTCTGCTACTCTATCACGAAAAAAATGCTCTCTGTTGTCTGTGCAAATCCTTTTGTATAGTAATAAAACGTGAATAAAATTTACAAGGATCACAATCGAAAGATGATCGTCTTAACAGCAGCTAGCAGGAGGTAGGTAAGCATCTTGGTATATTCATTGATTGTATACTTACCCGCGGCGTGTTTCAGTTTCAATTTTACCAGAACGACTCACAATTAATCGGATCTCTTTTTTTCCACTTTTTTCTTTGACTATACAACACCAATCAGAGGGAGGGAGGACGATTCAGAGGGACAACAAATTAAAAGCAATTCCATTTCAATTTCCAATTAAATTAGTCAATTGAATTGACCTCGAAATGAGTGAGCACAGAGGAAAGGAATAAAGGAAACGAGCGAAAATAACCGGCAATGGAAAAAGAAAAACGCCTCCAGGATGTGAAAATGCTGTGTAAAAAATTCAAGTCGAGAATTGAGAATCTCGAATGTCCCCATGATATGTACTGTGTGTACTTTTGCAGCTCACTGGCATGTCTTGTCCCTGGCCAAGGATTTATCTACATATACACTGGGAGTAATTAAAAGCTAATTTATCACAAGTCGAAGGAAACGGATCTGGGAAGTACGTTTTGTTTTTGTAAAGAAAAAAAAAATTGTGTTCGCCTGATGTTTTTTTTTTTTTCGCAATTAGTCCTTGCACTCGTATCTGATGTGAAAAGTTTTTTAATCAACTGATTTTGTTTTTTTTTTTTCTACGGTTTCCTATTTTCTGTTGGGAGGACAAAAAAAAAAAACTGCAGAATTTCGGTATGGTTACAGAAATATTTTTGTGACTTTGGTAGAGATAGGGGAGACTGTTGAAAATTGCAAGTTAATGATTTCGACTCGAGTTTAGAAAGTTTTTATTTTCTTTTGGCAGGTAAGCTGTACTGCATGTAGACGTGGCGTGGTGATTCATGGTGTGGGCAGTTTCCGAAATCAATTAGAGAAAGTTTCGCCATCAATTATTTGAATTTGAATTTGAAATTAACATCTCCGCGGACTGTTTTTTTTTTTATAACCACCCGCATTAAAAATTTGTCTTGTCTTTCGGAAAGATGTTTTAAAAAAACGAAACAGTAAAAAGTAGAAAAATGTACAAAAAATTGTTTATAGCTAGGTATATAGATATCAGAAAAAATGCGCCAGTATAATGCAAAGAATGTGAACCCAAGTTATAGCTATCACTGAATTCAGTTTTATTATTTCACTGAACAGCTGATTTTCGTTTCTCTAATTTGAAACACAATCGTCAGGGCTGACTTCGAATATTTTGAAAAAGTCGCAAAAAAAAGAGGATTTGCATACAAAAAGGGGCAATACTAATCTGCCCTCAAATGGCACATAAAAAACGCAAAACGAATTAAATTCACTAAAGTTAAAAAAAAAAATCTTATCCTATCTTATTGTTTTATTGAACATGGAAGTTATGACAAAATGGCGAATGGCTAAACTTATGACAATAGGACAATAGCTGATAGAAAAAGGACGCATTCTTTCAGATTCCAATTTTGTGAACTACTTTCGTGAAGTATTTATTATGTAACATTTCGTGTTTCATACAAAAACGTGATTTTTTTTTTTCAAAATGGGAAAACTATCAACGAAATACAGAAAAGGGGCAAATTTGGACAATTTTGGAAAAGTGGTCTTATTGGGGATAGAAAGAAAAATAGGGGAAAAATTTAGTCACATAAAGTCAGCCCTGCCAATCGTTTCACTGATGTGTTCGATTCTCATTCTATTCTCAGCTGTCAGTTTTGCTTTCAATGATCAACTGTAACCTCAAAACCTAGACTTGTTTGTTGAAAAGTCACTGAGTCAGGTCCTTCTACTGACAGGAATTTTTCAATAATTGCTATAACCGACTTGTCACAAAAATGAAGCCACCATTCCACTGATTTGTTCTGAATTGTTTGGCCTAAGCAATTGAGAAATAAAGCCCTATCGAGAAGAACCACGGAGACGCTATACAAAACACTCATCATCCCGGTCCTGCTATATGGTGCAGAAGCATGGACCCTTATAGGGCCCATACACTACACATGCCTGCATGCAAGCACAAAAATGCGCAAACACTTTTTCCCCATACACTACGCATGCAAACTGTACAATATTCAGTCGATGTGTTCACCGCTGAACAGAAAACTTAAAAAATGTCAAGACGTCCGCTTCTAACAAAATCATCCCTAGACTGAGCAAATGTAGCACACACACCACACATGCTTGCATGCACAAACATAAGAAAATATCAAAATTTTTTGATATTGCTCATGCCGCTTGCACAAACACACAGTTCACACCATACACTGGCAGTTTGCATGCGCAAGCACTGTTTGCGCATGCAGGCATGTGTTGTGTATGGGCCCTATTACCCAGTCGGATGAAGGCTCCCTTGCTGTATTCGAGAGAAAAGTCCTACGAACGATTTATGGTCCTGTTTGGGTCGATCAAGAAAACAATGTTTGGCGAAGAAGATACAACAACGAGCTATACGTGCTGTACAGCGACATGAGCCTAGTAAAAAAATCCGTATCTATCCATCGGTTAAGATGGCTGAGCTATGTAGAGCGGATGAACATCGATGCTCCAACACGTAAGGTCCTACGCCATACCAGAGGGAAGGAGACACAAAGGAAGACCTCATCTTCGATGGAGCAACCTTGTAGAAGGAGACCTCCGACTGCTTGGAGGTTGGAGTGCGTAATTGGAGACGGCAGGCTAGAGATCGAGCCGGCTGGAGGGGCTTAATAAGTAAGGCCCAGGAGCACCACGTTTTGTAGCGCCATCAAAAGTAAAGTAAAAGTAAGTATTTATGGCTCGGTGGACAGTAATTACGATATCCGATGAAACAAACAGCGACAGGAAATTGGAGGAATAGAAGAAATACAACAGCCGTGCAGTATTTGTTATTTTAAAATTCTGTTGCCCTATTGTGAGCATTCTCATTTTAATTATTTACCGAGCTTCATCAAGTTTCTTATCGCCTAGCTTTCTATAGACTGACCACCTTTGTATACGCCATCTCCTGTAGTGTCAGCCATTATAAGACTATGTGGGGTTCTGTCAAACGCTTCAAATGGGCAACTATACCCCTTGGTCTGATACTAGATTTGAAAATGTGCACTCAAACTTTACGGCATTAACTCAATAGTTCTTTCTGATTGGACTGGCCAGACTCTGCCTAAATAATCTGCTTAATAAGGAATAGATGTCTCCCTGTCAACTAGGAAGGGTATAAGTACGAGTAGGTATTTTGAACAAGTATAAACGGGCAGACGGCCATCCGACGAACATCCACTTCCTCAGCAGTCTTCTGTTACAAAACTCTTACATAATAATCCAAAGATAATCTAATTGCAATTAAGCAAAGTAAACAAAGGATGTCCATCACTGAACCGCACAAAAATTAACCCAGCTAGCATTTCCTAATTGCGTTACATCTGCTCTATACCTACATACTCATTGTGCCTGCCAGTTGCATTTTGCCATTGCCACACCAACTAAATGAGGTCAAAGAATTCACTCACTTAGTTTTTGTGGCAATGGCAAATGCACTCCACTTGCATACAGCACATGGAGTACAAAACGAACTCATTTCCGTTTCACAGAGGCATCAGCACGAACATATCTCTGCCATTAATTTCATTATGTTAATTATTATCCTTTTGTCTGTCATTGCGTCCCGCTTTCGCATAATTTCTTCAAAACACTGTACATGCGCCGCCCATTCAAAACAGGCCAAGCCGAACATCCTTCTTTTCGCCTATATAAGCAACACCAGTGTACAGCTGCACAGAACAGTGCTCTAAAACTAAATCCATTCGTTTTTATCCTCGTTGAAATAGACGGATGGGCATGGCACTATGGCAGTATACAGTATGGAGCGCACACGAGCACAATACAGCTCATCCTGGTACTCCTGCTGCAGCTCCAGCATTGCAATAATGAATTTATGATACCGAAATATCACTTCTTCCAGTCTAGTTGGCATTTTAATTTAAGTTTCGTTTGCATTCGCACTTGCAAGTGAAAAACAGCAACAGGAGCAGCAGCTAACACCAACGTCTTCTCATGCTGCTGCCATGCAATGGTACCATTTTTATCATCATCCTCGGCGGGCGGCGGCGGCGTCATTGTCGTGGGTGTTGGTCTTTTCCTGCGTCTTCAGTGCGAACTATGGCGAGAGGGAAATCATTTAATGTGGTGCAACAAATTGCGAAATGAAATTTGTTATCTGACTTCACTTTGGGATCGGGATTTAGATTTGGATTTGGATGAGAATGTGTGTGTGTGTCCAGCTGAAGTTCTCGCAAGGAGTGAAAAGTAGAGAATAAATTTCCCATCAGAAAGAAAATCTAGCAGAAAGGAATTTTTTAATATAAACAAGCAGCGCATATGAATTGTGTCTTCTTTGTAAGGGATAAGGATCTGCGAGATGATAACAGATCGTTGGGCACTGTATACATACAGTAGCTTGGCAGGGTAAAGGGCAAATAAATTAGAAAGGGTAGTTATATAGACAAATAATTTTTGTGTAACTACACAGGCTTTTGTACAACATCAATGAATACTTAATGAAGTCGGTCTGACGTACCTACTCCTTTAGTCACAATTCTACAGTGGGGCTGAGGAGGGAGTTTCCAAAGAATTTCTTACTATTCAGCATTGCTAGGGAAATTTTATCGCATCGCTGACATAGATTTTTTGTTTCTCTCTCATGCCCCAACCTGATGCCAACCTTCTTCTGTATCCTTACTTTTTCATTCGGAGTACGGAGTTACCGCTCAACGACATGGTGCTTTTTCGTTTCATCGCGGTGCTTGTTCATTTCATTGGTATTCCGAATTACTAATTTGTTTCTGTCGCTTTTTCGTTTCTCTCTCATGTCACATTCTGTGCGAGCTGCATCGTCATACGCGCTACCCCTTTCATTTTTTATTCAAAGTTAGGAAAAGACCTGTCGCTTTTTCGTTTCATCGCAGTACTTTTTCGTTTCATTGGAGTGTTTTTGGGTTTTAGCTGAATTCTGAATAAGAATAAGAAGCTTCACTTCAATCCTGTCGCATTTTCATGTTATCAGAGTTCGGTATTACTGCCCAAACGAGCCATAAATAAAGGCAAGGGTGTTTCTTTAGAGGTACAAATTCAATATGAAATAAAAAACTTGAAGCTAATGTTAATATCTATGATATTATCTTTATTTAATAGATACATACTTTTATGTCATTACCGTTTAAAAATGACTTTGGGAATATGCGCGCCGTGGCTAGTTCGTAAAGTCCAATTTTCGACAACTTTATCGAGCAACTGGGACCGTTTATCAGCAATAACACTGTGAATGTTGACTTCCAAATCGTCCAAAGTCTCTGGTTTATCGGCATAGACTAGTGACTTAACATATCCCCAAAGAAAGTAATCTATAAAGGTGTGAGATCACAAGATCGTGGAGGCCAGTTTACAGGTCCATTACGCCAAATTATGTTCTCATCAAACGATTCCCGCTATTAAATGATGGTGTCGCGCGCCGTGTAGCATGTTGCGCCATCCTGTTGAAACCATAGATCTGTCATGTCATTGCAACTGAGAAACGAAGAAGTCAGAAATCATGTTTCTATTAGGGATCTTCATTGACGGTAACATTCCTTAAAGAAACATGGGCTCATTCCGATTCACGTTAATGGGGATGCGTATTATCCACAAGAGTGTACATGTACATGGTGCAAAAACGATTCATAGTGTTCCGAATAACTTTCTCAGATGGACGATTATGTCGACCGTAAATTGGACGTAGCGTACGATAAGTTTAGCGAACCGAAACCATGGTTTTCAAAATAAGTTTGCACAATTTGCACGCGGTGTTTTGGCGTTTACCTATTCGTCGTAAAATGGAAAAAAGTACTCACCACAAATCAATTTTCAACTGTCAAATTGACAATCTGTAGACATAGTGTTGCCAGTTTAAAAACTATTCATTTCATATTCATTCATTTTCAAATGGTCCGCTTGTCCATTAAGTGGGTCGCGGGTGTAGGTTATTCAAGTGGACTCTCCATAGCTCTTGATCCTCCGCCATCGACTCCAAATCATCAAGGACAATCCGCATACGGGTAGAGGAGAGATTATGGACTTGATCTAACCATCTCATCCTAGGTCTACCTAGAGGACGCCTGCCTGATGGTACGGATTCCATAGTACGTCGTGGAATCCTGGCCGGGGACATGCGTTTAACATGACCAAACCACCGAAGCATGGACCGCTCTGCCCGGAGAAGTAGCTGCTCGACATTGAGTTCCTCACGTATTCTGGTATTTCTAATGCGATCTCTACGATTCACACCAGCAATACAACGGAGAAATTTAATTTCGGCAGCTTGTATTCGGAATCTTATTCTTTAAAAACCAAAAATCTAAAAACATATATTCTTTAGTTTCACTATCCCGAGGCTTGGACAACCAAGAAAGGTTCACTTGTCGAAGCTTCAAATACCGTTTACTGCAAGAGAAATGGAAGGAGACATTTGGACTAATTGCGCCACATCTGCTGTGAATGCAACATTTGTTACACATTCTTTAGGCAATTGATATGACTTTGGAACGGGTTGGTGATGAAATCTCCTTTTCCAAAATCCCTTTTCCAAAATCCTCTTTCCAATATCCCCTGTTCCATAATTCCCTGTGCTGGAATCCCTTACTCCAAAAGACCTTGAGAAAAAATCCCCACGGGACAAAATCTCAAATTTTTAGATTTACGCGTTTAACCTTCACTTTGTCGCTAAGTAAAAACTCCTTATCCTGACAGCGAACACCCCGGTGTAGAAATTGTCGTTCATTAATTGAACTATTGAACATTACAGTATTTACCTTTTACAGAAACAAGTGATTGCAATACAAAAAAACACAAGATTCTACTTGTGCGTGCATATTGTCAATATTATCCTTGGATTTAACAATTTTTGAAGACGAATTTTACATACAACTTCGGGTAAATGTAAATCTACACCCAGGTGTATACAGTCAATGTGATCGAAAATATATTAAAAATTTCGAAATTTCTGTAAAATAAAATATCAAACATTATTATTTTTCCGAGAGCAAAGATCAATTCAGTCACTGAGCTAAAACGATTTTAGAATTGGTAAAAAAATAACTGAGATATTTAAAGGTGAAAACTGAGATCTACACCCGGGTGTATACCGTCAAGGTGAAGGTTAAAAAGGGTCTACTCAGATATCAAAGAAAAAAAAAACTCGAAAGCAAAAATCTCGAAAAAAAAATTTCGAATTTAAAAAATCTCAAAAAAAAAAAATCTAGAAAGCATAATCTCGAATAACAAAAATCTCGAATTAATATTGAAAATGGTGTTAAAAAGTGAGATGGGTCTACCACGATTGGTGAAAACACCTATGGGACAAAATACCTTTTTTCTAAATAGTTTTTGTTAGAATGCTTTCGTGTCGGGGAAAGGTTAAATACCTAAAGGTATTTTCAGATTTACAGAACCACGACGAGGGCGTAGTAGTTTTAAGCAAACAACATATGTTTATGTAATATAAACTTTGCCTATACCCAACCTTGCACCTACTCCAAATCCTACAGTGAGCCCAGGCAGTGGGGTTGCATAAATGTTGACAAATCCACATTTTCAAAAAGGTATTGTGCGAAAGGTATTTTGTCCAAAAGGGATTTTGGGAAAAGGTATTTTGAAAAAGGTATTTTGAAAAGAGGTATTTCATCACTAACGATGGGAGATTTTGGCATAGGGGATTTCGTCCTGGAAGATTTTAGAAAAAGAGATAAAAAAAAATGAGAGATTATGTCCAAAATGGAATTTGGAAAAGGAACGTAGGGATCCCCTTTTCATGCAATTTCGGGCAGTTTTCCATGTGACTTAGACTTAGTCATAGATATTTGTTCTATAAAAAAAATACCAATAGCATGCTTTAACTTTATGATTCCAAGAAAATCACACTATTCCTCACGTTCTATAGTTCGACACCGCCCACACCTGCCGCACACACTGTCGCCCTCTATAAAATAACACAAAATATTTCTAAAATAATTCCGAATTAGAATAATCAGAGGCAAAGATTGAATCATGCACAAGACCATCATCAGCAAATATTGACGAACATGGTATTTATGTTCCAACAACTATAGTCTCTACTTGAAATTTGCTCCGGCAACGATGTCATGTCAACAAGCATAGGAACACAGCTCTACTCGGTTATAACATATTTTGTTCATCACTTCCTACACGCCTATACAAACGCATAAAGATATTATTTTAACCCCAAGTCATATGACTCCTTTAATTGGATCCATTGGACAACAATATGGCTGAGATGTGATGACAGTTGATATAGAAGCGCAGCAGTGGGTTGAAGTGAAATGACTCACCAGAATATAACACGTCATTGCAATCAGGAGCTACAAGTATACATACACGCAGTGCCCAGGCTCCGCAGGACAAAGAGGAATAAATTGGAATTTATGTCAAAATTACCATATGCACATAAATATTGTGAAGAATATGGATGCTGTGTACGATATGGTATAGGTATATGGAACAAGGTAGCTGCGTCTGAAAATAATTTGCATCATGATAGCCCAAGCATCCTCACTTATTTGGATTCCTTTTGATGCAAATGACAGCACAATGAAAAATGTCAACCCAAAATCTTGGATCTTATAGTACGTGTATTCAGGAAATTGCTAAACATGACTTAAATAAAATAAAACTCGTCTAGCTGGTGTAGAAACTTAAAGAGAAAAGTGCACTAAATTGTTGATGCCCTAAATGAGTAAATATTATAGAAAATTTAAAGAAAATGTTTAAATGAAAAATATGTCTTCCATTTATTGCACATAAACATGCAGGAAAAATGGTTTTGAAAATCTGCTCTTGGACAATATTGTAGAATAGACGCTATTTTAATGCGATATTCGACAGGCAAGCCAACTGATCCGATTGATTTCGAAAATGCCCTAATAATGTTAAAGTTGAAGACAGTTTTCATATTTCCTCTGATTTTTATAACGACTCCGATGAAAAATGAAAAACCAACGTGATTAGCAAACAGCACAACTGAACTATCGGGAAGCTTCAAAAAGATGTGTAACATAATACTCAACTGATGCACTATGCCCAGAAGTTGTCCTTGACCATTGTACAAAAAGCTGCATGGAATGAATTCCTTACCAGAGGAAAATTCCAGAACAATGGATTATGGTCAAGACCGAAGCGAAAAATGGGTTAAAGATGGCAACAGATTCATGCCCCGAAAATGAAGCGGGTTTGATTTGTCTGTGGAACTTGCTAAAAATGTTTATTAAAATCCTAAAAGACCATGGAAATCGGCAATCACCTCGAGTGCATTGAAGCTGTAAATGCATCGTTGTATGGTGGCCGGCCTTGAACAAAAGTTCCAATCTAAAGGTCTTGGAGAAGACTCAGCGCTTGGCATGTATGTGCATCACGGGCGCACTGTGGACAACTCCAACCGCCGCTCTGCAAACCATGCTTAACTTACTTCCACTAGACATCGTCAGTAAATAATATGCCACAAACGTGGCTATTAGACTAAGGGAAGGGAAACACTGGAGAGGGCAACCGTCTGGGCACGCCAGCATCCTCCTACAGACGATCCACCTGCCCACTACAACCGATTATCTGCCTACGAAAATCAGCTTCGAAAAAGGCTTCACCCATGAAATACCGGACAGGAACCAATGGGTCTCACAAAATGTTCTACACAAATCACTGTCAATATTCACAGATGGTTCTAAGACACCAGAGGGAGTGGGCGCCGGAGTCTTTTCAAAAGAATTGCACCTGGGCCTCTCCTTCTGCAATAAAATCCCTAATATCCAGTGAAATAGGATCTAAGGCGGTGGAAGATTGCCGCGTATCTCTCAACGAGATAACTGGACAGTATAACCTCACCCTCTGCTGGGTTCCTGGTCACTGTGACATCCCAGGGAACTGTGCAGCGGACGAACTAGCAAGGCGAGGCTCCTCTGGCGTGGACAGTATAAGTCTGCACAACGTGTATGCACCACTTTCCCACGCTAAACAAATAATCCACGCGGACGCAGCTAGCAGATCAGTGTTCAGATGGAAACATTTAGGATAAGCGATCCAAGGAGCTTCTTCGACTTAAAAGATCCAGTATCTCGAAAGTCGTCAACGTGATCTCCGGACCCTGCATATAAGGCAGACACGCGCAAAGGCTCGGTCTGCCTTACAATGACTTCTGCAGAAGCTGTAGAGACGAAGAGGAGGACGAGTCCGTCACTCACTTTCTTTGCAGTTGCCCTGCCCTTGCCAAATTTAGGCCCAGAAAAGCGGAACGATACGATTGACCGTAAAACTTTAGCCCGTATTCACAGAAGTCGAAGTTGATCGAAAAATAAAATCTTTACGGTATTTTTCATGTTTCAGGGGAATTTTTGTAAACAACTTAAAAATTAGAAATTTTTTTGCCGAAAAGTCGCTTTGCATATACTCAACCTCGCACTCATTCCAAATCCTACAATGATCACAGACAGGGAGGTTGCAGGGCGACTTTTACGGGCTTTTGTTTTACAGGCTTTTTTTACGGGCATTTGATTTACCGGCTTTCGAAATACGGGCTTTTGGAAATGGGCATTCGGAAACGGGTTTTTGGATTGTAGGCAAACGTGCTCTACTCCTAAAAAAGTTATGGGACTTTAACCTAATTACTGATGGTGAATTTCTAAAAAAAAAATTACGTTCGCAAGAGGTGGGGCGCTAAAAAAAGTTTTAATATAATATCTGTCCTTCGGAAATTAATCCAAGAAAACCTCATTCAGTGGTCTGACATACTAACCACTGAGCCACCATTATGGACTATGTGTATGCCGCATACATATACAAATAGCATCTTAACAATCTTGTGTCACTGACCCTTCCGAACCAGCCATAGATATTGACTTCCAAAGTGATATAGACCTTTAGTAGAACCGAAAAGCTGCAATGACAACCACTTTCGCTTTATAGTCGCTCCCTCTACTTTTCAGCCTTCCATAGTTGTCCATGAAATTGGAATATACAACACAAAAGGGGAAAAATCGCCATAAAAGATATATTGTATACAAAAGTAAGTCCTAATTCTTGCTTCTGCCGTCCCATACCTCTAAAAAAAGCCTTTGTCCCATATAACCGAGACATGGGGGTGAACCTGAACAGGCTTTATTCATCATTACCCTGCCGTCCTTACCACCATTCATCGTTCTTTTCAACTTCTAACGAGCTGTCATTTTGTGCTTACTTTTTCAATTGGACATAATATCTAACGACTACCCAGTACCGCACCGCACCGCTCACCGCCATCAGTTATTATTTAATATCATCATAATCGTTGATCAAAGATCCGGAAGCATTGATTTGTGTTAATGGACTTAACTGAACCTAAAAGACCCTGTTCCTGCTGCTGTGAACATTGGTCTGTTCCTTTTCATACATTCTAATCAATATACCATACCACCAAAGACTTGAGATGAAGGGAGAGCGACTAAGCGACTCATTTAGATGACGGTTTTTTGATATTTTATACTCTCGTTTATGTGATATAAAATGATATTTATGTGAAGGTCCTGTCGACGAAAGGCACCATACAGTCATCTATTGTGAGGTGACTTGGGGTTGTTTTTTTTATATGCTGGATATTGAAAATGATGGGCGGTATAAAAAATACCAGTAATTTGTTGTCCCTGTATAGTAAAAGGTAGAACATTAAAAAAAAAATTACTTTTTCAGAAAATTATATTTCGACCACCAAATTGAGCCCGTAAATCAACCCAAAAAGGCTACTAATTGATAATAATTACACAGCCTGGATATGGGAGTTATGGCTGACCTTAAAGAGGCGCATGTTTCTTATCTACGAAAAAGGATATTAATGCGCTCAAAATGAGAAATCGATATTAAGTTGTGTGCCTGTTAATGTATTTCAAATGAATTAAATGCATAAACTTAACCCAGAGATCTGTATCGAATGCGGGCGGAATGTCAAAAGGGCGGAGGATTAAAATTGGCATAAAATATGCGTTAATAACTTGTCGTAAGGCCGTTTTTTTTATGTTAACTGTTGCTCTATTGGGTGCACATTATTGTACGTATACAAGCAAATTTATACACGAATGTGTTATTTAGGACTAGATGACCCGGTGAACTTCATAGAACCTACAATTGATTTGTTTGTAATTACATATTTATTAGCGACTATGAATACCAATCAACCCTCCAAAACCAGTTCATTAAGATCGACAATATTGACCGCACTATGTAGAGGTTAAGCTTCTTTTGCACTTTTGACCAAACTTCACAGGAGCACTCCCCGGTCAATACCTAAGAATGCCTGAAAACTTCAGCTCAATCGTTTCGGTGGTTTTCGAGATACATATACGATTTTTAGGTTTTTTTTTGTATGGGAGATGCCACGCCCATTTGTTCAATTTTATTCAGACTTTACAGAAATTCCTTGGGCTAATAGCAAATATTTGCTTATAATGTTAACTCGAATCAGTTTGGTGGGTTTCGAGATATACGATTTTCAAGTTTTTTTTTTTTTTTTGTATGGGAGATGCCACGCCCCTTTGTACAATTTTGACCAAACTTCGCAGAAACTCTTTCGGCCAATAACCAAGATTTTCTCAAAATGTAATCTCAATATCTGTTCTATCTATTGGTGGTATTTCCTATTGAAAATTGAAATTTAGATTTTTTTTTTCAAATTTTCTGACATTTCATTTGAGGTTTTTCGGATTTTCGTCCTGCTAAACAACTTCTGATTCAAGGCAAACACAACAAAAGTAAATTCATCCAACAGTTCTTGAGTTTTTGCAAAACTAACGTACACCAATTGATTTTTATATAAAGGGTGATTTTTTTGCTGTTTGGTTTTTCAGCCTGATTTTTTGACACTTCACGCCTGATTCGTGGCACGTGTCAAAGTAAAAAAATGCTCAGTATCAGTAAGGCAATTCACCATGGATAGACTTACGCCCAAACAACGTTTGCAAAAAATTGAATTTTATTGCCAAAAATCGTGCTCAGTAAAAAAATGTGTTTAGAGCACTTCGTCCATTTTATGATCGTCGTAATCGTCCTACTTGAGCAGGCTACGTTAATAATTAAATTTGCCGTATATGGTCTGCTGAGCGCCAGAAGCATTGCAAGAATTGCCAATAGTGCCAATGCATCCACAAAAATTTACGGTTTGGCATCATTGGGCGCATTTCTTCAAAGATGATGATGGCAACAACGTTACGGTCAATGGAGCTCGCTATCGTTCGATGATTTTGGACTTTAGTTTTAGTAATGAAAGGGCTGGGTTTGGTCGACATGTGGTTTCAACAGGGCGGTCCGACATGCCAGCAGGCGAATCTATGGACATATTGCGAATTTGGTGAGCACATCATATCACGTTTTGGACCTGTGAGTTGGCCGCCTAAATCGTGCGATTTGACGCCGCTGGACTATTTTTTGTGGGGATATGTCAAGTCTCTCGTCTATACGGACAGGCGAGCAATTATTGCCGCGTTGGAAGACAACATAACTCGTGTTATTGGTATTGATACCAGTCGATATGTTGGAAAAATGATGCCAAAATTCGACATTCCGGATGGACCACTTGAAGCGTAGTCGCGTTCAACATTTACACGAAATAATATTCAAAAAGTAAATGGTAAGAATTGATTTATCGATCGTAATAAAAATTTTACTCAATTTAGCAAAGTTTCGTTGTTGTCGAAAGAAAGTTAAAAAAATGTATTTCATAGGTAAAAGTGTATTAAGAACCGTCTTAATAATTTTAAGTATTAATTTAACTAACAATAAGTTCTGAAGGGTTTTAGAAATTCGGTTGTACCTTTTCCCGCTTTAAATAAATTTCAAAAAAGGTTTTCAAAAGATAATTGCAACGCGGGCCGTCGGGACACCAAGCACTAGCCAGGAACTCAGCATGAACTAAAAAAAGATAGTTATAGCGAAAATGGAGTTTGGTGGCTTCGAACGCAAAATTCTTCGAGTGATTTTCGGTCCCGTTTGCGTTGACGGTCTTTGGAGGAGGAGATTTAACAGCGAACTCTACGAGCTGTACAGCGACATCGACCTGGTCAGAAAAGTACGTATCAGTCGACTAAAATGGCTAGGACATGTAGAGCGAATGGACACCAACGCTCCGGCTCGAAGAGTCTTCGATTCCAACCCGGAGGGATAACGCAGTAGAGGAAGACCTCACCATAGGTAGAAGGGGAGCGTAACTGGAGGGGGTTAGCCAAAGATCGTGCTAACTGGAGAGGCGTGCTGGTTAAGGAACAGGTCGACCTCGAACTGTAGCGCCATCCAAGGAAGTAAGTAAGTTATAACGTATAAATCTGGATATCTAGAGAATTAAGATGTTTTTTCTCTCAATGATTTCGCGGAACCTAAAACGATATCGAATAAGGGTTTATCTAGGACCAAGATAGAAAAACTACAATGACTCAAAGTCGGTTATTAAGTGATCATACAATTTAGTAGGGAGAGTAATTTAACAACCTTTCAAAACGTTGAGAGATTTATATCGCTCGCTTTCCAATGCTCTATGGATGTCAATTACGTAGTTTTTGAGGCAGATGCATCCAAGTTTTAAGGTTTCCTGTGGGAAAGTAGTTTTCCCACCTATTTTATTATTCTCCTTTTCCCCTCATAGTATCTATTTTACAACTGTTTTGCTAACTGTGTATCTTGATGTTGAAAAATACTATCCTTCGTCATCCCTCCATTCGATTTGAAAGTGTGAGGTATCATTCAAAATTATAATTAAAACACATAGCTGGTATTCCTGATTTTGCGACCTAATTGTGTTCAAAATACCACAACCAGCCCTTGTAATTCTTGTCCTAAATTCAGACTTAAATGGGCTTGTCATACCGTCAACATCAACGTCAATCCCATTTACACAGCGGTCCCTGGATCAATTTGTGGTAAATGTATCTACCTCCACATTCCCAAATCTCCATTTTCAGATGCGGCACTCGGTATGGTCAATGTGGTCGAAACTCGACCTGCAAGAGTATAATTTATCCTGCCCTCAATTGTATGTCTTGACCGACAACTAAATTACCATTCCTCGCAGTTGAAGTGTGCACTTTGGCAACTTTGCATGCAAAGTAGTCCGAAAAACCGTCCCAGGCCAATACCCCCCATAAAGGGTCGATGTACTCAAAAAACATTTTTAAAAAAAATAGCTCAACGTATTACAGAAAATCACATAGAGAAACAGAGGTAAAAATGGACCACAGAAACCACACAGTACAACGGATACAAAAGGTGTAAGTCAGCAACTTACGGTACGGTCCAGCGTGGATGTACAATTGTAGTACATGGTTCATATACAGAGGTACGATTGAGTATATGTGGCTTGCGAGTACGCGAATCCCCTTTCGACTTTATTCGAGTTCGCGGCTTAAATTTTCCCCACGAAAAGTTCATTCTACCGTTAAGTTCCGGTTCGATAGATCAAGCCGACCGTAGGCAATGATTTCGGTCCACAAATGGTGATTTTAACCCTTTCGCTTATGTTTGCGTCCAGGCCAAGTGCATGCAAATGATTCTACGATTGTTGTATAAGGATACGAATGCAATATACAATACAAATTCTGGCTGATAGCCTCTTTTGCATTTGCGGGTAGGTACATACATATATGAGGTCATGTGAGTCGGTTTTTTTGTTTGCATGTTCATTTGTGGTCAAAAAGATTTGAAGTGAGTCTCGTTGGTTTTCTTTCATTTGCTTTTGTTTCGTTTTTTTTTTTAATGGTGCCCGGTTGGGCTAACATTTCCAATACCGACTTAATATAGAGAATTGAAATTTAATTGGTCAATTTTGAAGTGCATATTCGTGTCCTTCTGCTAAAATAGTTGGGAAAGTTCACCACAGTTTTTATTTGTGTGTCCCATAATTCATGCAAAATTTTAATTTTGCGCCATTTAATAGAAGATACAGTGATGCCAACGGAAAAAAGATAACAATGTGACAGCTGACAGTTCGGGGTTAGTAAAAATGGAGCGCTATAGGAAAGAACAACGCATTTTCATTTTTGGGCAATATTTTAAAAATAATGAATGTTTGACAGTTACAGTCCGCAATTTTCGAACAAAATCATCTTCAGAGATGAAGCCCATTTTCATCTTGATGGCTTCGTTAATCGTAAAAATTGTCGCATCTGGGGGCTCAGAAAACCCACGACGCGTGACTGTTGGCTCCCGGAAATTACGCCAGATTTTTTTTTGGAAAAAATGCCTGAAAATTTTCTATACAAAGTCTGGCCTTCCAAAAAGTTTTCTGGCGTTTTTCCATTTCTGCAAATGGAAAAAACGCCAGAGAGAACAAGTTTGGAAAAAATGCCAGAAACAATATTTTCTGAAAGAAAATGGGTGCAGTTCTGAACTTTACACAGAAATAACCTCGCATCTAGTCCAAATCCTACAGTGACCCCAAGCAGGGGGGTTGCGAGGTTTTTTGTACGTGAACTTCGATAATTTTCAAATAAATAACATTTTCTGATCTTTTTTCCAACATTAGTTTGGAAATTAGGCCAGATTACGAGTTGTCTATTTTTATTATCTGGCTTAATTTCCATTTTACTTTCTGGCTCTTTTTCCACACCTGTCTAGCCTAATTTCTAACGTTTCTGGCGTATTTTCCAAATAATGTTCTGGTGCTTTTTCCAATTTTGACTAAATAAATATTTTCTGGCGTTTTTTCCAAAAAACAATTCTGGCGTAATTTCCTCTGGCGTAATTTCCGGGAGCCGTGACTGTTTGGTGTGGATTTTGGGATGGAGGCATTATCGGACCATTTTTCTTCGAAAATGCGTCGAAAATGTGGTTTCAATAAGACGGTTGGTTCCACATGCCATACAGCCAGAGAAACAATTTAATTACTGCATGAGTCATTTCCTAATCGTGTAATCGGCCATTTTTGCGATCAGAATTGGCCATCCAGATCTTGCGATTTAACTCATTTTGGACTTTTTTTTTTGGGGTTCTTTTGAAGTCAAAGGTCTATGCAAATAAGCCCACGACAACGTTCAAATCAGTGGTAAGAAGTTTCCGCTTTAAAAGAAAAACTAAGTGTGCTCTCAAGAACTTCACATTGACTTTAAAAAAAAGTTCTAGAGCCCTAATTTTGATGTAAAAACAAATATCCTATGAAGCAAATTGCACTAAACTTTTGTTTAGGAGAAGGCAGCCATTTTTGACAAACAGGTAATGATTCTTATTCTTGGAATTTGGCCCGTTATAGCTGTTTAGCTCTAGTCATTGGATACATTTAGTCATCGAACTCCAAAAACAGTGAACAAATATCTCATAATACTTGATTGAGGTTTGGCAAGGGACTAGAACTTGGATTATCAATTTATAAAGGGTCATGTAGATTTACCATGAAACCCTGCCTGCACACATTGTAAGTAAAGCTCTCATCAAGAACGCACAACTTTTGGTGATCCATTATATTAAGAAGGCTACCATCACAGCCCGCCTTAATTAGTTTAAACAAACTTTTGACATGACAAAGTGACATTTGCCTTTCGATAACTGTCAAATAATTTACAAGAGTTATTGCAAAATTCCATGACTCCAATTTAACTGTCAACGATTGATTTAAATCTGGACAGTGTTCTGTTTTCATTACAATAGTACAATCACATCTAAAAGAAAATATCCTTTCCATTTAATTAAATAAAAGAACTTGGCCTTCTTTAGGAGGCCTCAGCCTAAATGCGGCGGTGGGATGATAACTTTCCTGATGCATTTGACACCAAGAATATTCTGAAACTGACGTCCCATTATAAAAGTAGCCTTAGACACTCTCATCTCATTTTTTGACATCGCCAACACTTTAAACTTCATCTTCTCGATGCACTTCTTCTCATATCTTACATTCTTCATCTTCTTCGGGTTCGTTTTAGTTAAACTTCTACTTGGTGCGTTTTTCACTCTCAAGTGAGCCGATGGAATGTGGAAAAGTTTCCCAACATGAAGACTGAAGAGTCTTTAAGATGAGATACTCTCCATATACCGCCACCACTGTAGGTAGGTAGGTATATGATATTATGTACGTTCACCAACATCGTCCTTATACGGTTCGGTGTTTTCCTTGGCATCTGCCATGATTCATCAAAAAGATGTCAGAACAAAAAACTTTATCTCACTCCATTGGACTGATGATGTGCGGTGGGGAGTGGGGAGGGGGGTGTTTTAAAACTTTCGATTTAGAGTTCCCCTTCGATGTTGTCGATCTTCCTGCGTGTCTGTCTATCTATTTCGCTCTATAGTTTCAAGGAGAGCCACTCCATCAGTATATAGAAAGACAGGAAGGATGCTCTCTCCTTTGAGAGTTCCTAAGATGAAAATCAAGTTTCACAGACTACTGAAATGTATTTGAAAAAGAGAGACATACCTGAACATAACATGAACAGGATATGAGTGGGAAATTAGTTGGCTATCAGGATGAAAGTTATCCTTCAACTTTTGTCTGGTGAGTACAGATGATAGTCGTCCAGAACACCTTTGAATGGGGTGTATATGAAGAAAGAAATCTAGAAGAGGTGTGGGTATAAATGTGGGCCGAAAACTTGGTCATAAGTGTTTAAGGTCGAAACAAGTGTTTTTCCGCTGTGTCCTGGTAACTGAAACGAATCAGTAAGGAAAATATGAGTGTATGGAGACCCAGAGCGTCAGTTAAGTTGTCAGCTTTTTGTGGTGGGATTTGTTGATTCGGTGGTGATGAGAAAAAAGTCAATTCTTCTGGAGTTTTTTTTTATTTTTTGAAATCTTGCATTACCTAGTTCAAAATGGAACAGTTGGAAGTGGATCGCATTTTTGTATCCCAAGCCCAACAATTTTGCATCTGACCTGCCTGTTGTCAGGTATCAGATCGTCCTAATCCTTCAAAGTTGGACAATTATTTTTCAATTCTTTCTCAATAATGTTAGTCCTGCCTCATCTATCCTCTCTAGTACCTCATATTTCCCCAGAACTCAAACGTCCCAACATACTATGACTAAAGCTCAGCAGTTCTCAAAAAAAAATCGCATAAAATATCCAATTAGCTCCTTTATCCCCTGTGATTTTGGATAAACAGTCTGCGAAATTGCTACGAAAAAACAGACTTAAAAAAAAATCCCCCCGGCTCATTGTATCGATATCAAAATCAACGATTAGTGTATGCGTCCCGCATCTCGATCCCTCTCTTCCTACCGATATGGCACTGTCGAATATTCATGAAAACGCCATGAATACTAATCAATCGGAAGGAATAAATATTCCTGAAATAACAGATTTCATGCAAATGAGCCGAGCCCAGGAGCAGGATACGATGAGGCGGTGACGAGCGGCAGTGGCGGTGTTCACTTCCGCTCTGTCAAACAGAGGAGATCCGCATCTTCTCATGCATATGGATGCGGGGGAGATGTGATTCCGACGATGACTATGGTATAGTAGCGGTTCCTATATCCTTTATACATATGCCATAGCCTATACCTATGGTATATGTGTTTTGGCAAAATAAGAAGTTGGCATGAATTAAGCACTTAAAATAAGATAAATCCGTTCGAATCGAACTTTTTGGGTGAAATTTTGTCGTCGCTCTTCCAAAAATACAGCAGCATCAGCAGCACAACAACAATCAACGATGGGAAGATGTATTTCCAAAAGATTTGTGTGCACAAAGTTTGTCTTTTAAGTGTGTGCGACATGGCTTTATATATGTGAAGGCTATGTGTGCAGCATGACATGGATTTCAGAGGATTTGCATGAGAGAACGATGATTCGTTTTCAGTGTATTGGCCACATATTGATTTGAGATTCAATAGATTTTGGGTCAGATTATGTTAAATGATGGGGAAAGTTACAAATGGCATATATACCTTTGCCAGGCATATAGGCAGTTATAGGTGGTGGTGCATAAAATTGATATAGTACCCTGCAAGAAGGGGGTGCATTTGATGAAAAGTTTGCAAGAGAAAGCAAGAAACTTGACAGGGAAGTTTATTCAAAGGGATAATAACTAAGTTGTACCTTATGAAATTTAATGTGTATTGGCAAGGACATGAGAAGTTCCAAAGATGCAAAGTATACCTAACTTCCGTGAATTAAGGATTACAAATAAAAATAAATAGCATATAAGACCGTATCCCTAGCTGCTTTTGTGACGAATGAAGGGTCCTAAAATTTGAATTGGATGTGAATGCGAACGGATAAACTGAGATGAGCTTTCGGTGATGCTATCATATGTTTGCAGATGTGTTTTCCTGGGGCTTGGACCTGAGAACCATCGGTGGTGGGCATTCCTAGAATGACAACAACATGTATTGGGAAGGAGGCGGGATATACAGCTGGCGATTTCATTCGAAAAAGTTTGTTAAGAAACTGACAGAATAGCTAGGGACACCAATTCCTATATTCAGTAGGTAGAAGTGCTTTTCTGTGCACGAGACCATATAATCGGAGACAAAACGGAGCCTTGAAACCCTCCAGAATTAATATGGTGAGGGGCCAGAAAGCACTTGCATAACAGACGCGTCTATATCCCTTAAGCATACACATTTTTGACAAAGGGCTTGATACCAAAATCTGTCAAATGCCTTCGAAATATTATGAAGTCCAACAATTTTTGTTTCACCGAACAGAGAGATGGTGAGATTGATTCTACTTTTCGACGATATAAGCCATCAGATAACGCATGCCGTAAGTACTGGCGGTCATTAAGGATTTTTCGTGATTCAAGATATTTCATAAATTGAGGATTTATCAGAGTTTCCAGGACCTTAAAAATAATGGACGTAAGTGCTATGTCCTGCAATTGATGGGAGAATATAATTTGCCTTTCATTAGGGATGGGCTAGACTAAAAATGTTATTTGCTATCTTCTCGAAAAGAATCGAAAAGAATGGAACAGATAGCAAAATAACACTTCTTCATAGTTGTAGGGGACAGTTCGGACTAGCGGTTTTTTTAAGTACTCTTTAAGTACGACTGTACGTGAGCCGAAAATAGATTTGTCTCCTGGTAAAGAGGCAATCTGAAAGAATCCAATCGAGCTATCATCGAAAAATGCTTCAAGTAGCTCTAAAGAGTTGGTAGCCATAGTACGAAAATTGCAAATAACTGATGGAATTGATGAAGAGGTCGTATTTGTATTGTTCGCTTAACCAATTGATCAAACGTTCTTACTATCCTTGGGGCATACTATTTTTTTTTATTCATTTTTTTCATTTTCAAAATGGCCATTAAGTGGGTCGCGGGTGTAGGTTGCTCAAGTGGACCCTCCATAGCTCTCGATCTTCCGCGATCGAATCCAAAACATCCCCCCGCCCCCAAGGCTCGAACCCTTGCTACGCCCCTGATCTCTACGGGTCACACCAGCAATACAACGGAGAAATCTCATTTCGGCAGCTTGTATCCGCGATCTTATTCTTTTGGTCATTACCCAAACCTCATGGAGTTGGAACAAACACCGAATTAAAGACTGACACCTTTGCTTTGACACCAAGTTCAGTCCTCCTGATAACAGAATGTCCAAGCTGTCTCAAAATTGATCCAGCCTGACCAATCTTACAGGAAAACTCAGCATTGCTCCATTGCTCCATCAATCGTGAATAATATTTTTTTTTAATTTTTAATTTGACATGCTATGGAATCCGTACCAACAGGCAGGCGTCCTCTAGGTAGACCTAGGATGAGGTGGTTAGATCAAGTCCATAATCTCTCCTCTACCCGTATGGGGGGGGATTGCCCTTGATGATTTGGAGTCGATGGCGGAGGATCGAGAGCTATGGAGGGTCCACTTGAGCAACCTACACCCGCGACCCACCTAATGGACAAGCGAACCATTTGAAAATGATGATGATGATGATGATGACATGCTTTATGTAGGTATTGCTGTCATTTCTGTCTGCTTAATATGTTGTCTAGTCGCTTCTTTACAGCTCGACGAGCATACCAAGCGTTTTCTTTCTGTTTGATTGAATATATAAAACTATTATATATATTTGACATCATATCAGCGGCATGAGCCACAAGCTGGGTTAATTGATTTACCACGGCAAAAGTCTGCAGAATCATTTTGAGTTTCTAATGAAATAATAAACTCCTAACATCATTATTAATGAGGCCCCCAGGATCGTTAAAGAAGAAAGCTCCTAAATGGAGTTTCCTTTTCTGAGAGAGATCAGGGCAGGAGGAGCCGAGAATCTCGGGACAGTTTCCTCCTCCTCCTCCTCATCTCTACAGCTTCTACAAAAATCATTTGAGGGAACGTCAAGCCTGGTTGTGTACCTACGCCCTACCTATCAGACAGTGTGCAGTGATGACACCTATAATAGCGATAATATAACGTCTTAGACCGTTTCAGAACCAGCTTCGGCCAAATCTGCTTTGTCGCTAGACATGTTGTAACTTTTGTCCATCTAAGATTTGTTTTCTCAAAGCCGTCCAGCTTTAATCTAAGTTTACAAGTAGCCATTGGCATACCTGAGTTAGCTTTGTCATTGTTCCACGTCTGGCGAATTCATCGGCCCTACAATTCCCTGGAATGTCACTATGCCCCGGCACCCAGAACAAGTGAATATTGAACTGCTCTGCCATCTCTAGAAGAAACGAGCGGCAGTCTTGGACTACTTTCGAGTTATTGGAGAAAGATTCCAAGGACTTGATAGCTGCTTGACTATCTGAAAAGATACGGATATCCTTAGTAGATAACACGTTCGTCTTGAACCAGGATAGGGTTTCTTTAATCCCCATTATTTCCGCCTGGAACACGCTACAATGATTAGGAAAACGGAATGAGAGACTGAGATTGAGTCTATCAGAGAAAACACCACCACCCACCCCTTCATCAGTTTTTTATCCTTCGGTATAGAAATAAACCGTCTTGTCCTCAAGAAAAGCCTCTCCCTCCCAGAAAGCCCTGGGGGGATGGTAGACTTTAAGTGTATATCAAAGTTACGAAGTTATTTCCAACTGTTCTTAAAAGCTGGTTGAGTAAATCGTCAAGCCCAACAGCCTTGTTAATCTTGAATATAGCTATACCGACTTTATTTTTTGGATGGAAGTTTTGTCAAGAGGCTGGTCTTGCGTCGATTATAATGTGGCCATGGTTAATTTAGTTCGTAGACAGCTACGAAATGTGGTTACCTCGTACCTTTGCCCCGTAGGAAAGGCACCAAGTCCACTACCGACTTGTTGTGGGTCATGTAGACCGTACTTACCAAGTATCCTACCTAACAATGTCGCCTTCTTTCCTATTCTTCTGTTAAAATCGTCTAATATGATCTTAGTGCGTGTATATTTGTAACAGTGATGTTACCCCCTCTATCTGTGGGGTAGTCACGATCCCGCCATGTCTTCCATTGTTTGTAGGAAATAATGCAATACCTACTTTTTTATAAAATTAATCTGATTAAAAGAATACCTGAGCTCCAAATGCGATCTCCCTTATTTATTTTTATCTACAAGACTCACCCAGTCACGTAGATCATCAATCAACCCCCCGTCGAGTGCGCTCTTTCATATAACAATAATTTCAATAAACTGACCCCACTAAAGACTCTCATATCCGCACACGCACAGTTCTATTCATCTTCTCTCAAAGTCAAATCCCACATTTTGCATTTTGCAAAAGCTTTCCGTATCTGTGGGTCTATTACTTTTACCACGAAGTTATGCTCCTCCGCAGAGTAATGAGTCAGAACAAATGAAATTTGTGTGTCCTACACAATTGAATGGCATACTTTGGGAGCCCACAACGATTGTCTCCAAAATAGACTTGAAAATAAAATAAATTTATTGTAATTCAAATAAATAACGAGATACATACAAATAAACGACGGACACACGTACACTCAGCAAAGTGAGCCACTTAATTTAATTTTTCCCCATGAACGCCGGACAATATCTCGTCCCTTCCTTCGTCTTCTTTATCACCAATAAGATTACCATTTAAATAACCTAATTGCGTATCCTCTCCTCTCGTTGGTTTATCACAATCACAAGATGGGCAAAGAGGAACTCTCTATCTCTAGGTCTAGGACAATAAGAGGACATCACTGTCTGTGAGTATGTGTGTACAGTATACCCACTTTTCGATTTTATTTATGAAAATTGCCAGTTTTTGAAAGAATGTCCTGGGCTGCCGCTGCTGTACGATATTAAACGAATTAATATCGTATACAGGGATCGGTGTATATGTACATGCCACAAACGCACACACCAGGGGTTGAAATTAAATTTGTTATTAATGTGCACCGAGAGATAAAGTTAATTGTTTTATAGTCGAAAAGATATAATGGCGGATGGATGGTGATATCATCCTTTGTGAGTCGGGTATACACACATATACGTCTGGATTCGTCTGTGCTTGATCAAGTGGCGAGTGTCACGTGCAGTTTGATAGCAGTAATTTAACTAATTATCAGAGAGTACTTCATCCAGGCTACCATATATCCTTCAGGGCCAGGCTTTCAATTAAAATTGCCCCTTAACCGATATATCATGATGTAGGTGTTTGGTTTATGGCCCAAACATGACATCCGTATACAGGACACTGGCAGCGACAGCTGAAGGTGATATAGCAGGTCGTCTCTCATAGGTATACCTTTCTTACTCCGGATTGACTATGTGCGGGGATGGGAAATGAGTCATTAGGATGGGCTATCCACAGCCCTTACTTTCTTATCGAAGTGATGTGTCACCCTAAGATCGTTCGCTTCCATCTTACAAGTTATTTGTGTTTTCTTTCTTTATTAACTCTTACTTTATGGGTATGTGTGTGTCTATGTGTGTGCTTCTTCTCTCCAGTTATGGGTCATATTCCGCCAGACCGACGGATAGGGGGAAGCGCCTTTAAGAACCTAACTATATAAGGTAGCAATTACGTTCTAAGCAGTAGAGCGAGATAAGCTTTACGACATTTATCTTTATTATATGATTTTTTTTTTATGTTGCTTTTGCTCGTCCTTATCCTGCTACTGCTTTGATGGTTTGCTGCTTCATCACATATAAAGATATCCTTTCGTGGGTGTGCATCTTTGGGTGTAGAATTTTGTCTCCGTGCGTCTTTCAGGATGACGACAACGACAATGATGATGTATCTCTTCGGCGGCTAGGAATGACACTGGTTATGACAGTTTACTGTGGAGCAGGGGGTTCCAAGTTGTGTATAGGTTTACCTTCTTAGAGGACAAAATATTATAAAAGCGAGCTGTTAGCCTGTACTTCTTTTAATGTTGCGAATTCTGGAAATGACATCCATTTTGTTGCTACTGCTGTTACTGTCTGAGATATGGGTTTTTATCTTGGAGTGCAAAGAAAATAATGTGCTTACATTTGTTATCTTGTTAGCTACTAAGTAGGTATCTTCAGGACTGGTATACAAGTTCCATTTATCAGTTTATGAGGATTATTGGGCAGATTCCAGTGAAGTCTGATTGAATTTTGTACCTCGAAAGTTGACTGAAAACGTCAGTGCGAAGGGGGTTCATTTGAGAGCACAATATAGACCGTCGACAATTTTGTGCTATTTATAATTATGATGGGGGTGAATCAAGGATTGGATGTAGATGCAGTTCAAACCAAAATACGTCAAATACCTACATTTCCTAGACCAGATCGAGTTTATGGACAGTTCTACTATAGCAAGGCTGGATTTTGAATTCAGCCATAAGAAGGAACCTTAGATTTAGAGACCAATCTATCACCGATGCCAGAGTACTTTCTAAAAAAGAATAGAGGCTGTAGGCAATTGCTCTCTAATGGTGTAGTGCACATTAAGAATGAGTACATGCTACCGTAAAGGGTTTCTTATTGATCATTGTTCCTCAGAAAATCTTGTTTTAATTGAAAAATTGAAGCTGCCCGAATTTTATTTCAAGATTACAATTTCTTATTCACGGCGAAGATGATAATGTTTTGACACCAGCAGAATAGCACCATTTAAACTCAAGTCCAAGAACC
The DNA here is from genome assembly GCA_955612985.1 of Cheilosia scutellata. Classification (NCBI taxonomy): domain Eukaryota; kingdom Metazoa; phylum Arthropoda; class Insecta; order Diptera; family Syrphidae; genus Cheilosia; species Cheilosia scutellata. The sequence continues at coordinate 119,055,409 of OY015312.1, forward strand.
TGTTGGGACGACCTATATTTGGCATTATAATATACAGGTACAACTTTTAATTATTTTTAAGGACTTTGTCTACCTCGGTTTCTGCGATTATATCTAAAAAGATATCTCAATACAAATCAAACGAAGAATAACTATTCCCATCGCTGTTCCTTTAGCCTGGAAAAGGCCTCTTTATAAAACGTATAAAACGTATCTGAAAAATGGACACTCTGAAAAGCAGATAAAGAGTTCAATTGCTGTTTTCGAAAGAAACATTTTTCATAAGGTATTTGGTCACATTTTCGTTGACGGGTTTTGAAAGAGACGATTCAATGACGAACTATAGGGACTGTATGGACTGTAGTCTAGCGACATAGATCTTGTAAGAAAAAAACTGGCTTTCCAAAAGGCTACCACATGTAGACGTAGAGCTCTACGGACCACACATTCCTCGATTCTTACCCAGAAAGTCAATGGAGTAGAGGAAGCTTTGAATGAGGTGAATCGCCGAAAAGAACCTTATCCAACTTAAAGTGTAAATTAGGCTCCCGGAAATTACGCCAGAATTGTTTTTTTGGAAAAAACGACAGAAAATTTTTATTTAGTCAAAATTGGAAAAAGCACCAGAACATTATTTGGAAAATACGCCAGAAACGTTGGAAATTAGGCCAGACAGGTGTGGAAAAAGAGCCAGAAAGTAAAATGGGAATTAGGCCAGATAATAAAAATAGACAACTCGTATTCTGGCCTAATTTCCTAACTAATTTCGGAAAAAAGAACAGAAAATGTTATTTATTTGAAAATTTTCGAAGTTCACATACCAAAAACGGCTCCCTGAAATTACACCAAAAGAAATTAAGCCAAAAAATTAAAGTGGAAAAAGAGCCCAAAAACCTCCATACAAATTTGTGGCATTTTTTCCTGGGAACAATCGCCCAAATATTTTGACACAAATGCCGCTAATTTTGCAATTTTTTCGAAAACTCTTTCGGGCATTTTTTCCATTTAAGAAAATTGAGAAAAAGTCCAAAAAAGTGTTTTGGAAAAAACACCAAAAAACGTGAAATAAGACCCCAATCGAAAAACGAAACAGTGTGGGGGGCATGCTGTCCCCCTGCAACCCCCCTGCTTGGGGTCACTGTAGGATTTGGACTGGGTGCAAGGTTTTTTCTGTGTAAATTTTAGAACTGCACCCATTTTCTTTCTTTCAGAAAATATTGTTTCTTTCATTTTTTCCAAACTTTTTTAAAAAAAGGCCTGAAATTTCAGAAAGATAGCCAGCCTTTGTATAGAAAATTTTCAGGAATTTTTTCCAAAAAAAAAAAATCTGTCGTAATTTCCGGGAGCCGTAAATTATAGCGGAGCCTTAGTAAATACATAAGTAGGCTAATACGCATCAGCAAATAGAACCTTGCAATAACTATGTCCGACATCTAAGCTCCAAGAGTACCACGCATTGACGAAAGTCTCAGTATCAATCATCGACGAAAATGTAAGAACTCTGTTGATAACAATGCTTCGACAAAGGCTTTCCCTGGGTAGCATTTATCACCGAACGCCTCAGCTCACCGCTTGTATCACGCATGGAAGAAGGTATTTGGTCTTGCACTTTTGAGGTTATGGCATTCCTACATAAACCAACGCAGCGCTGCCAGAAATATATTTTCATGTTCAAGTCACCGTGAGCTTATCTCGAAGTTACAGCCTTGCTAAAATGACTTGAGAAAAAACGTTGCTAGATCTTATAAGTTCCGAAGTTTTTTCATCACTCTTCCTGAAATTATAAATCCGCTTGCAAATTGCAGTTGCTCTTTGACAGTAATCTTCGCAGTAGACGTCACAGATTGGAATGCTTATTTTTCCCGGTCCAAACCAACACAATCCTTGAATGGCGATAATGTTAGCTTCATAGCCCTCCAATCCTTTTATTTTTTTTTTGATGCGCCAATGGATATGGTAATCTTCTAAAGAGGCGGTAGACCGTGCTACCAATATGCACTCTCCTCGGGGGACTGCCGTTAGGTATTACTTCGCGGGGATGGTTAGCATTCAAAAGCTAATCGTGTTGTGCCACCTGATTCTAGGTTTCTGCGGCCTCTGAAGCTTCTGCTGTGGCTTTTCTTAGCCTTTTAAATCTCCGTAGCTCATTTTGTAGGATGGTTATAAAATTACATAAATCCGCCCAATTCTCTTTAGACTGCAACATGTTATCGATGATTAGTGACGAGCTGGGCAAAGTATTTCTCCATGCCATGAAGCGTGCGGGCAAAAAAAATACTGCGTGCTCCGTATCTTCATCTTCATTTACGCATTCGGGGCAAGATGGTGACTGTCGTGCCCAAAACGGTGCAGATACTTGCGATAGCCACCGTGGCCTGACAGGAACTGTGTAAGGTTGTAGTTACAGTCTCCATGGTTGCCACATAGCTATTGACGTTGCCTTCTTCAATTTTATTCCTCTTGATTTCACTGGCATCGTATTGGTTTAAGGCTCTTTTGTTATATATCCTCAACATTTCGTCTGCAAGAATGTCAACGGGAACCACTCCAGTTATAACAAAGGCGGCCTCATCCTATATGGTTGGGAAGCCGCTGATTGTCCTGTATGTGGACAATAGTCTCCTTTTGGTCTCCTTCGTCCTCAGTGCCTGCGCCCAAACTGGGCCTGCATACAACAGATCTGATGTTACAACTCTAGAAAGTAGAAACCTTCTTGCATATCCAGGTCCACCAATGTTCGGCAGTATGCGCGAGAGAGCTCCCTGCATTTGCGATGCTTTCTTGGCTAAATAGTCCACGTGTGTTTTGAACCGCAATCTATTGTCCAGCATTACTCCAAGGTATTGAACAGCTTCTTTGGACCTGATTATTTGGTTACCAACCTGAAAGTTGGCAAACTCTACAGTTTTTCGACTGGTTATGAAGACAGCTTCTGTTTTATGATCGGCTAGTTCGAGGCGGGCTGTTGCTAGCCACTGTTTTACCCGGGCAATTGCTTCGTTTGTAACAGATTCAACTGTACGAATCTGTTTACCTACTGTCGCAACGGCAATATCATCGGGGAATCCAGTTATCGTCACTCCCTCAGACATCGCCAATCGTAAGACTCCGTCGTACATGATGTTCCACAATAACGGCCCTAAGACCGATCCCTGTGGAACTCCGGCAGTGACGTTTAAAACGCTGAAAATAATTTTCGAAGCACTATACCACGAGCAAACCAGCGACCGCACCTGGAAGTAGACTAACTCAATTGTTCTTCCCCTCTCAACCACACGATCGCTGGCCACTTTCTCTGCATCTGAGAGGGTAGTTTTTCCATATCAATGGCTGATTTGGTCATCAACAGTAAACAATCCATCCTGTCCGAGGTTATATTGGATTTCTGCACAATATTTTCTTCTTCGGAGAAGCTTATAAAGTACACTCCGTGTCACTTGATTAGGAACAGGCAGTTTTTTGTTTTAATTTTACGATACTTTTCAAACCCTTTGCTAATCTGGCAAAAACAAATTGCAGAAGGAATGAAGGATATATTATGTTTATATTGTAAAAAGAAAAATGGGATTAAGTTGATAAATACAACTTTTATGACACTTTTCCCAAAAGGGTCATAAAATTGACCTGTTTTTTTCGTGTCACTTGATTGGGAACAGTAGCTTTATCTGCCTGTTACCATGTTTTAAATCAAATAAAAGGATACTTTGAGTATTAGGGAGCTTAGTTTAAGTAATAACTTCACACAATCCACAAGTATGGGTAAAGGAAAAATATTAACTAAGGAGGAAATAGGCCAAATTCGAGCTTACCGGGCACAACGTCAATCCATCCGTTTCATAGCCGGCAAGATTGGAAGAGGCGCCACTGTTGCTAACGGCTTTATTAAGGACCCGGAGAAGTATGGAAAAACCGCAAAGGAAGAGTCAGCAAAGCAATAACATGTCAGGAAAGGCGGGTGATATTGAGAGCTGCTTTAAATTCAAGGCTCTCCGTAAGTAAAATTGAGGCAGAAACTGGAGTTACAGCTAGCAGATCGACTGTTCATCGCGTGATACAGAAGGCCAGCCATATTCACCATGAAGAAATGAAGAGGAAACCACCATTGAATGCGGCACGTAAGATCCAGCGGCCTGATTTTGCAACAAGTCACATCAGGTGGATTCGAGAGTCATGCGGCAGCTGTTAAACAGCTATTAATTTGGACGGACCTGATACAGCTGTTTAACAGCTGTTAGGGAGCTGTTAAACAGATGTTAAACAGCTGTATGCATCAGGTCCGTCCAAATTAAATTTTTTTTCATCAGAAAAGACGAAGGTATGCGACTCTCGATTCCACCTGTCACACTTGTTGCAAACTCAAGGCGCTGGATCTTACGTGCTGCATTCAATGGTGGCTTCCTCTTCATTTTTTCATGGCGAATATGGCTGGCCTTCTGTATCACGCGATGAACAGTCGATCTGCTAGCTGTAACTCCAGTTTCTGCCTTAATTTTAGCCTTGAGAGCCTTCAACTTGAAGCAGCTCTCAGTATCGCCCGCCTTTCCTGACATGTTATTGCTTTGCTGCCTCTTCCTTTGCGGTTTTTTCCATAGTTCTCAGGGTCCTAAATAAAGCTGTTAACAACAGTGACGCCTCTTCCAATCTTGCTGGATTTGAAACGAATGGATTGTCTTTGTGCCCGGTAAGCTCGAATTTGGCCTATTTCCTCCTTGGTTAATGTCTTTCCTTTGCCCATACTTATGTATTGTATGAAGTTATTACTTAAACTAAGCTCCCTAATACTCAAAGTATCCTTTTATTTGATTTAAAACATGATAACAGGCAGATAAAGCTACTGTTCCTAATCTAGTGACACGAAAAAAACAGGTCAATTTTATATCCTTTTGGGAAAAGTGTATAATGTATCCTTCATTCCTTCTGCAATTTGTTTTTCCCAGATTAGCAAAGGGTTTGAAAAGTATCGTAAAATTAAAACAAAAAACTGCCTGTTCCTAATCAAGTGACACGGAGTGTATAAGAAGTAGTAGTAGTAGTAGAAGAAGACGCAAAAATACCAAGAAAAAGATATTTGAACTACAGAAGGAATCCCGACTCGCCCTTATTTTTTTTCTACGCAAAATGATCTCGAGCTCGTGCCAAGTCATATAAGCCTCTATATAAAGCGCGAAATTATAAAAAAAATGCCAACATGACTACACCTCATTACTCGATACTCTGAATGACATCATGCCCTCAACCCCAATCGCTTAACCCTCCATTTACCCTCAAGTGTATATATATGTTTCTCCATTAAGCAGCAAATAATTGCGACCGGTCCATTAACTCCACTGAGTAGCATTGGCAGCATCCAGAAGGTGTCACCCAGTTACTCCATTTTCTCTGTCACAGTGGGTAAATATTTTTCATCCAATTTACTCCAACAAATTAAGTCATTACGACCCTTAAGTATATCATAGGTCCACCCGTTAACTCGAATACACTTTCGTTTGTTAAATAAATTTAAAGTGACGGCTTACATTTTCCACCCTATCGCCCAAAGGGGCTTTATTTGTTTGCTACTCGTACCTTATACCATTCTGGATCTACAACACCTGCCATAAAGAACTCAATTATCCATGAAATCACCAATAAAAGGTGAAGGCATTCAAGTGGCTCACGAAGAAAGAAAAAAATCGGTCTATCATCCTTTAAAGCCGAATAGAAGGATATGGTTAAAGCAACGCAAAAAAAAAAGGAAAGAACAAGTAGCCAAATGAATTGCCAATAAAAAATAATAATATGCGTTCATAACTCAAAGAAAAAGGATGGTGTATGAAAGGACTCCTTTTCGGTTGATGCTCTAACTCGTTTGCGAAGATTAGAAGAGGGAGCAAAACCGAGTGCCCCGCCACACATGAAAATGTTTACTGCTTCCCCTGCCACCCCTATTTAGCTGTGATTGCGCGCACGCCGCCACCCATATCATGACGAAAAATTGAAATTGAAAAATTTCCCGATTATAGCGAGAACGTGACTAGAAATAATATTTCGCCCATTAGAACCCGAGCTTTGCGCAACGGAGTGTTGACAGCGAAAACGTTGCTAATGCTTAGGAATTCGCATTTTTTGCTCGTATCCCTGTGCGCTCGCATCACATCAGAGGAGAGCCTTTAATACGCCACTAACGTTTAAGTGAGTGGCAGTAGGTATACGTATATAGAGGTATAGTGTCCTGGCGAGTAAACTATTAACAAGAGAACCCATTTTAAATGTATGCAATGGACTGAAGCGGTACGTTTTTGCTACCACTTCAAGGATTGCTGCTAACAGCAATATACCATGCGACGACAACGGTTACTGGGCTAAGGACGACCGACGAAACGGATGAATGTTGTGTGATGCTGCTCCTGTGCTGATGGCATACAACTTTTGCAAGTATAGCATCCCAACCAGTGTTGTTATATCGTGGGATTTATCCCTTTTTGTGGGAATTTCGATGTCGGAAAAGCCTTCCGTGGGATAAAGGGAAAAAGCACCACAATCGTGGGAATTTCAGGAATCTGACAAAAAAAATTATAAAATCTAATTTATGTGAAATTTCATCAAAACTAATTCAAAAATTCACAACAATATTATCAGGAAAAATTAAAAACGCTCATGTAAATAGCCTCTTAACAAAAACATTCTAGTACAAAAACAATCTGTTGGCGTAGCGACAGCGAATGTAACTAGACCTCTAGCGCCAGCGGCAAAGTGACATTATAATGGAACCAGTTTGCATTTTTATTACTTTATCTTCTTGAGCATCAAAAATGTATTTTGTGTAACTTCTACATTTCCACTTTTCCTTGTTTTTTATTAAATTAATTTAAACTTGATAGATTTGTTTTGGCAGTTCGTTATTTTTCTTTCAATTTACCAGTTAATGTTGTGGGCGCAGTGGCTCAGTGGTTAATGTGCGAGAGGTCCAAGGTTCGATACCCGGAAAAACACAAATTACGTTTAAAGTTTTTTCCACTCATCCGATAGTATAAATGTACTGAAAAAGCTTCTCAATTCAGCCGTTCGAAGTCGGCATAAAATGGTAGGTCCCTTCTATTAGCCCCAAAAATAAAAACTCACAAAATAATGGTTGTGAGAAGCTAGACCTATAGGGTGCCTATACGGACTTGTTGCACTAACTATTATTTATTTAGTTAATTTTGCGCTAGATTAAAACATTTCCCAGAAAAGGATATTTCACAATATGTGCTAGAGCTCTAGCGCAAATTCTGAAATGTCAGTTTTTTATATGGAGTTTGGCATATTGATAGTCATCTAACGGTCAATGAACCGCAGCCATTGTGGTTTTCTTTCAATATAATAAAAATAAATTTAACATTTTTTGTTTTTTTCATTTTAATGCATCGTGGGAATTTTGTGAGAATTTGAGTTCGGTGAAATGGGAAAAAAGGAATAAATGATCACGTTTCGTGGGAAAAATGAAGAGAGAGTCCTAACAACACTGATCCCAACCATACACTCTACCTCTACGACTTACAGAGCTGCTGTGCTGGTGAAAAAAAAAGCACACACATGTCTACAATGTATTGATCCTTTAATGGACAGATTATTGAATTCACACAAACACACACATACACACTTATTATGTCGAATGGATGCAAGGACGAAAGAAAATTGCTCCAAGAGAGATTGTTAAATACAGTGGAAATTTTCTTGTACTACTATGATTGTTGTTGATCGATGGGAAAATGGGAGAAAGGAGCATGGAAGAGGTTTGAGGGATATGCATATTGAAAAATGTGTGCAGTTGCCAGGGATGTGGACTTTGTTATGCTAAACGAACGAGGCGATGTGCAAAAGAAAACTGATTTCTTCTCAATGCATAGATGGATGGATATGGATGGCGAAGGATCCCTCATGATGCATTCAGGATAAAGATTGTCTATGCGTGAAGAGCGGAGATTTTTATTTTCGGATGTTATTAGGATCCGAGATAATGGAAATTGGATGTAAGTGAGCACACTTTAAAAAAGGATCACACTTAAATTTTCAACGGGTATAGTATATACATATAGGTATATGAGGACATCAAGCATGTTTCCGCTAAGAAATTCGTAGTGTTTTCAAAAACCGTATTCTATTCAGAGACTCAACTAGGCAGTTGGATATATTTTTAATACATCCGGAGGACTTGAGGTCGTGAGGACTTGTCATATATATAGGTCACTAGGTCAGTCACTTCAAGTTTCCAAAAGTGTAAATGTAAGCCACATTTTCTGTGGCAAATGTAACTTTTGATGCCATCAAATTAACAAGTTCCAAAGGTCTGGTTTAAACCAATGCTTTCAAACTGACTTTGGTATCACGTCTTAAGATAGCACTTTCAAAGTGGGTCGACAGATACGCTTCGGGCGGGTGCGTAAGCTGATATGGAAATCATGTGCTGGCAATAAGGATCTTGAAGTCATTGAAGTTGTTGAAGTCGATTAGCCTCTGAGTTCATTTTTATCAGTTCTGTCGTGCAGACCGTGCTTTTTCCAACTGTAGAACCAAAGACGCTATCGATGATTCTGATTCTTGCGTTAAAGTCGCCCAGAACAATTTTGGAGTCGTACTTCGCGCACAATTCAATCGTAGAATGCTTCGACAGCTAACATTACAAAGTCTTAAGATTTCTTGCCTAAATCTTCACAATTTGTTAACCTTTCTGAGGATTTCTCACCCCATCTCACTTCCTGGATGACTGTCATATTGATATCCAACGTCTCGGCTGCGTGCCGACCTATACCTACGTCCTGAAGCTCGTTGTTTTTACTTTGATATAAGAAAAGCTTACTGAGTTCGACAATAGGTTAGGTTAGGTTTGTGGGCTGGCGAGAAGTACTCCGTGCTTCACTCAGGTCAATACAGATGATGCCCGTATGGGAAAGAGGTTGTCCCTTAGCCATATTTTAAGTTTTAACCCTGTATTCAAATTACTTACTGTGCTGGCTACATTCAAACCACCCTGATGATTTGACTGACGAAGTTCTTTATCTTGTCTATTGAAATGCTGGAAAGCTCGTCTAGGCCGTTGAAGAAGTGACTTCCTAGGAATTTAATTTATACCTGGTGTTCTATGTCGATGTCAGGTCTCGGCAGCGACATAGGAAGTGGGTTGTGTCCTCAAGAGCTCCCATCATCACCGCAGCCTCTACAAAATTCCTCTTCCGTTAAGCCCATTTTCTTCATGTGGTACCGCAGAGTATATTGTGTCCCGTTATGATTCCTACGAGGGTGGACAGAGATTTTCTATCCTCCCGTATGATACTCTCGGTTCTGGTTTCATTGAAGGACGGTCATAGCATTCTTGATGTACTTACTTACTTACTTACTTACTTACTTATCGGGCTCCCGACCCGTGAAGAGTCTCTGCCTGAGACACTGCAGCCTTCCATCCTCTACGATCCCGAGCACGCTGCTTCCAGTTGTCCAGACCAAGCGCTCTGGCATCCGCGATGGCTTGGTCTTTGAGACGGAGGTTCGGTCTTCCTTGTCTTCTCGAACCTGGGGGCTGGGATTCGAAGATCCTCTTAGCTGGAGCATTATTGTCCATTCGCTTGATGTGGCCGAGCCAATGCAGTTGACGTGTTTTGGCTTTTTGGACTACATCCACATCTTGGTACAGCTCATAGAGTTCGAGGTTGTATCTTCTCCTCCATTCGCCCTCCTCGTACACAGGAGCAAAAATCCGCCGAAGTATTTTTCTTTCGAAGGAGCCCAGTATCATTTCACAGAGGCATCAGCTTGTTCTGAAACAGCTATCGAACCTTGTCTTGCTAATACGCCTGCTCTGTCATTACCTAATGCCTTCATGTCCCGGAGCCTTGAGTTCATCGCGACAGCAATTGACAAACCTACGATTTTATTTCTGGTGCAGTTATGGATTTTATTGCTGCCTGGCTGTCGATGAAGAAGGTAATACCTACCCACAGGAGGTATTGCCCTTACAACAGAATCACGGGCTGCTGTTGTGACTGCCAGGACCTCTGCTTGGAAGACGCTACTATGGTCGGGGAGGCGTATCAACTTTGATATACACAGCGATTCGGAGAAGACACCAGACCTTACCCCTCATTTACAAAAGATTCGTCTTTCTTTCCTACCGCGTGTCTGTCAAATTCCAAAGTAAAAGGATGGAGATTTCTTTCTCCACGTCGACATTTCATCTGTCACTCTTACAACGGCAGGTTACTTAAGGTGTTTGTGCTGGGTGAAATGTCGGGTTGGTTACAGGATCATCGAATGACTCGTTTTGTTCAATTTCCAGTTTATTGATTGGCTGTTTCTCATGGCACTAAGCTCGACAATAGAAATGCCTTTATCTTAAACGCTGATGTCGGACCATTTGTCGTACAATCTCGAATAGAACTGTTTTCGATAAATGACTCATAATTTTTGGATCGGAGTTAGGTTAGGTCAGTGGGTTGGTGAGACAGGAGAATCTTGTACGCCACACTTAGATCAAAATAGATCCATTGTGATGCCCTAGGGTTTTATGAACCCCACACACTGGAAACCTATATGAACCTATATGTCATTAATAGACCTGTCTGAAAGTTCTTCTAAATTCTCGAAGAAGTAAAGTGGATCGGAGTCCAACAATTTCCTTTAGTTTTTTAATCCGTTTGTTTTTTTGTTTTTTACTTTATAGATCTTTTTAGAAGATTCTTACAAGTCGCTCTCCTATATCACTGCTACAGCTACTACCATAAATATTCCCACTCAATTCAATACAATCTCTGTGGACTATTATTACCAAAGTTGGTAGCAACAAAGTACTGCCCCAATCAGTGCACAGCTTTCGGATCAAAGTCTTATAAAAATGGATTTCATAAAATATGATTTTTCATAATTCCATTACACAAAAACAATGGCCATACAGCAGGTAGGTATAGGTACCTACCTGTGAACAAAGAAAAATAACATCTTCTGCTTCTATAACTAAGTTTCTTCACCAAATTGCATTTTTTTTTTTTCTTCTTTGTATAGTAAAACTTTTCCAGGACCTGCACCCAGCATTATTGACATCATTGTCTTCCTTATCGAATAACCCTAATCGAGAAACCACTGACCTGAAATTACCCAAGACATTCCGGGAATCTTTTCCTCTCACAATTCCACTGGTGCACTCTGTGTGTCACTATTCCACCTTGTAACAGTCTGTAAGGAATTGGTGCAGAAGAACCAATGGGCAAGTGTAGTGAGAAATAAAATGAAAAAAAACTTTGTGAGTATTATTCCCTATCTTGTGCAACACATTCCAAATAGAATACACCCGAATACAAATGGAATAAAACCAAGCCACAGGAATGGTGGACGAAAAATTCTCATTAGAATTATGAAAAAGGAAATGAAAAGTGATGCGCAAAATATTCCCAAATTGAATGCGATACTAACGCCAATGTTCGTATTTCCTTTCACCAGTAAAAATGCGAAAAACATTTTCTAATCAAATTTTTTCACTGGATTTCGGTGCTGATTCTGATTTTGGGTTTTATAATTGAATTGATCCCGAATGGGAGCAAAGTAATGCAGTAACGGGTATCGCCGTACCTCGTTGAATACCACATAGAGACAGACATCGTATAAGGATTAAATTATACAAATGGATGGAGAGGACAGTGAAAGTGTTTTTTTTTTTTTTTTTTCTTCTTTTTTGCAGTTGCGCCTGTCGCTATTTATAAAATTGAAATGATAGGATTTTGTGCGCTCCGAAGTTGGACTACAAATCCATTAGTTGATTCCAATTTTTGTAATCATCATTTTAGAAAATCTGGCAGGATTAATATTAAACACACGTTGTCGTTGAAAGCGTGCACAGGAAAAAGGTGACAAGAAAACAGGGGAACAGGGCTTACTCAGCTTCCCAGCTCAAGGAGATCGAAGAGTCTCGCGACCGTAACAACATTCGGAAGTTCTAAAAGGTGTCCCATCATAATTCACGCAAAACTTGAAATTTGCGCCATTTAATAGTTCAGTGATGCCAACAGAAAAAATATAACAATGTGACAGCTGACAGTTCGGGGTTGGTAAAAATGGAGCGCCATACGAAGTACAGTGATGCCAACGGATAAAATGATAACAATGTGACAGCTGACAGTTCGGGGTTAGTAAAAATTAAGCGCTATACGAAAGACCAACGCATTTTCATTGTTGAGAAATATTTTAAAAACCTATTAATCGTCTTCAAAACCGCGTATGATGGCTTACATCATCAGGAACTCGAGTAGCAGGAGTTCATCCACCTTGGAGTAAACATAAACTCCACGAATGATACTCTAGTGGAGATCCGGCGAAGAATTACCCTAGGAAACCGCTGCTACCTCGGTTTGGAAAAACAATTGGGTTCAAAACTCCTATCTCGAAAGACGAAATGTGTGCTCTGCAAAACCCTTATCCTGCCAGTTCTGCTCTATAGCGCCGAGTCCTGGAAGAAAGAAAAATAATTCGGCGGATTTTTGATCCTGTGTGCGAGGAGGGCAAATGGAGGAGAAGACACAACCTCGAACTCCATGAGCTGTACCAAGATGTGGATGTAGTCCAAAAAGCCGAAACACGTCGACTACATTGGCTTGACCACATTGAGCGAATGGGCAATAATACTCCAGCATCTTCGAATCCCATCCCCAGGTTCGAAAAGACAAGATAGACCCAACCTCCGTTTCAAAGACCAAGCCATGGCGGATGCTAGTGCGCTTAGTCTGTACAACTGGAAGCAGCGTGCCCGGGATCGTAGAAGACGAAAGGCGGCAGTGTCTCAGGCAGAGACTCTTCACGGGTCGGGAGCCCCATAAGTAAGTAAGTAACATGTTGTTGAACATGGGAAGGGGAATATAAGAAGCGCCCCATCATCGATAGATATACGAATTTCTCTTCACATCTTCAGGTACTTCCCAAGTAATTCTAAAATCTATCTGTCATTCCTGTGCTTAATAGAAGGTTAAAGTTTCCTCTATTTCAACTCTCAACACTCAACACAAATTAAAGGTCCTGTGAAATGAATTCCTCTTTATTTATATAGGAAAAAATAACTCTTTATCCCAAATGTGAAAAATACATACCAAACTCACAAAAACTCGTTCGAAATTCATTAAAACTCTGCTAATTTGATACTTTACCTGGTAAACAAAAAATCCTTCTCATATGTATTCAAATCCTTTTTCCACATAATACCTTACTTCTCAATTAATTTAGTATCTGTTGATTGCATTGGGATACTGTTTGATCAGAATTTCCATGCGAATGGAGGGAGAATGAATATGCACATAAAAACAGGGGAAACAAAAAACAGGAAACAACATTTTCGTGTATATTTCTACCTCTGAATTGGTATGCTATAGGTATGCAAAACACTCATACACCCTCCCATACCCCGAAGGCTGTTTATTTTCATTCTCTATGGAACTAGAACTGTCAACAATTGAATGCAATCAAATGTTGAATTAACAGGAAATAGAAAATAAAACTTTTTGGCCTAATAAACTATAACATACCGATCCGCCATGAGCGTTTTGCTTACACTTTTTTTTTGTAGCATCACTTGCATTCAGGGATATGTAGGACATTTTGTTTTAATTTTTTTTTCTACCCTCTATATACATTTCAATTAGTCGCTATCATATTGAATTCAAATATTTGAAGGAAGCGAGGACGAGAACGGCTAAAAAAAACATTAAAGGCTCCAACGACCCTATTATTGTTATTTGATTTATCGATTTCGACCGAAGAGAGAATTTCGACTGTAGCTAACTAAAATAAATGTTAACGGAGTGAAATGAACGGGCAACAAAGAAAAAAGGAAAGGATATTTTTTGGGTTAAACAAACTCGGAATGAAATTTTGCGACTTTTTGTTTGGTGAAAAATTTGCACGATGAAGGTAGGTATCCCTGAAAAAAACCCTTTTTTTAGAGCTATTGGTAGGGATGTCAGTGAAAATTGTTTTTTTTTTTTTTTTTTTATTTTTTTCATCGATAAAGAATGTAATGGAACCACCCACATAAAATGATAACAAAATCTGCGGATGCAATGGAACGAGCAGCAAACTACCACCGAGTAAGGGATAGATACTTTGTAATTTTATATATATATAAAAGACCGGCAGCTAATATGTAGCTATACAAATATTTAATGTTTATCGTACTCTTTGAAGACTTTTCCTTCGTTAAAAAACGTGTCAAAAAAAAGTCCCAAAAACGAATAAAAAAAAAACACCTGCCATTTAATGCGCCAAAATACACGTAAAAAAATGACACAAAACAAACCTCAAACGCCTTTGTATTTGACGCGTTTTTTGCCGCGTTGTTTGAGGCAAAGCCTAAAAAAATGAATGAAAGCCTTTAATGAGGATTTTTTGAGACGTTTTTGCTTTGTTTTTTTTGCGAGTTGTTTCATTCATTTTTTAGGCTTTTTTGAAACTTTTATTGGCGAGTTTTTCGGCACCTTTCATTAGGCTTTTTTGAGACGTTTTTGGCGCTTTTTTGAGGCGTTTTTGTCGCTTCTTTTATGGCTTTTTTGCTGTGTGTTTTATGCATTCTTTGTCGATTTTTTGAGGCGTTATAAATCGAGATTTTTGGGGCGTTTCTGGCCCATTTTTTTGTGTATTTTTTATCTATTTTTTTTTATGGACTTTTGAAGCGTTTTTGTCGCATTTTTTGAAGCATTTGTAGGCGTTTTTTTTTTAAGTTTTTGTTGCGTTTTCGAGGGATTTTTAAAGCTTTTGTTAAGCCATGTTTTTTACGTGTTTTTGCGTTTTTTGAGGCGTCATTTGATTTTGAGACATTTTTGGGGTATTTTTGAGGCGTATTATAATCGTTTTTATCGCTTATTTTTAGACGCTTTTTTTGCATTTTTGAAGCTTTTTTTGAAGCATTTTTAGGCTTTTTTTTAAGAGTTTTTGGTGCGAAGGATTTTTAAAGCATTTGTTAAGCCGTTTTTTGACGCGTATTATGAATTGTTTTATAGGGTATTTTTCTTGGGTTTTTTTTTTTTTGGGTTTTTTGAAGCGACTTTTGGAATGTTTTTGAGGCCTTTTCTGAGGCGTTTTGTGAAGATAAGGCATTGTTTGAGGCGTTCTTGGGGTTTTTTAAAGACGTGTTTTTGCGATTTTTGAGGCGTCATTTGGTTCGTTTTTTGAGACATTTCTGGGGTATTTCTGAGGCGTTTTATAGGCGTTTTTATCGCTTATTTTTAGACGCTTTTTAGGCATTTTTGAAGCGTTTTTTGAAGCATTTTTAGGTTTTTTTAAAAAGTTTTACTGCGAAGGATTTTTAAAGCATTTGTTAAGCCATTTTTAAACGCGTATTATGAATTGTTTTATAGTATATTTTTCTCGTGTTTTTTTTTTAATTTTGAGGAGCGTTTTTGGAATATTTTTGAGGCTTTTTCTGAGGCGTTTGGTGAAGATAATTTTGGCACGTTTTTTGAAGTGTTTTTAAGGCATTGTTTGAGGCGTTCTTGGGTTTTTTTAAAGGCGTGTTTTTGCAATTTTTGAGGCGTCATTTGGTTCATTTTTTGAGACATTTTTGGGGTGTTTTTGAGGAGTTTTTTCGTTTTTTGAGACATTTCTGGGGTATTTTTGAGGCGTTTTATAATCGTTTTTTCGCTTATTTTTAGACGCTTTTTAGGCATTTTTGAAGTGTTTTTCAAGCATTTTTAGGCGTTTTGTTTGGAGTTTTTGCTGCGTTTTTGAGGGATATTTTTAAAGCATTTGTTAAGCCGTTTTTTGACGAGTATTATGAATTATTTTATGGGGTATTTTTCTTGTGTTTTTTTGGGGTTTTGAGGAGCTATTTTTGAAATGTTTTTTATGCCTTTTCTGAGGCGTTTTGTGAAGAGAATTTTGACACGTTTTTTTTAGGTGTTTTGAAGGCGTTGATTGAGGCGTACCTAGGGGTTTTATAGGCGTGTTTCTGCGTTTTTGAGGCGCCATTTGGTAGGGTTTTGAGACATTTTTTGTGTGTTTTTGAGGAGTTTTATAAGCGTTTTTATCACTTATTTTTAGACGCTTTTTAGGCATTTTTGAAGCGTTTTTTGAAGCATTTTTAGGCGTTTTGTTTGGAGTTTTTGCTGTGTTTTTGATGGGTTGTTTAAGGATTTGTTAAGCCATTTTTGACGCGTATGATGAATAATTGTTTTCTGGGGCATTTTTCTCGCGTTTTTTAAGATTTTGTGAGGCGATTTTGGAATGTTTTTTTAGGCCTTTTCTGAGGCGTTTTGTGATGAGAATGTTGGCACTTTTTTTTAGGTATTTTTAATGCGTTGTTTGAGTTTTGGAAGCGTTTTTTTGAACCGTTTTGTGAAGAGAATTATGGCACGATTTTTGAGGTGCTTTTGGGGCGCGTTTTTAAAGCGTTGTTTGAGGCGTGTTTGGGTTTTTTTTAAAGGCGTGTTTTTGCATTTTCTGAGGCGTTGTTTGGTGCGTTTTTCGAGACATTTTTGGGGTGTTTTTGAGGAGTTTTTTAAGAGTTTTTTGAAGCATTTTTGGGGCATGTTTTGAAGCATTTATTTTTTGCCACGTTTTTTGAGACGTATTTTCGAGCGTAGGAATCCAGGCACATTTTCGAAGTCACAGTTCGTGAGTGGTATGCGGTGAGGGGGTAAGAATCTAGAAAGCTTTAACCGAGTTGCCCCTTTGGCACGATCCTTGGTTACAACATAATCTTAGTTGTTTCACATTTCCCTATTCAGACTTTTCTAATTCCGATTTCTTTATCAGAATACAACCAACTTAAAAAGTTTTCTGGCATCCTTACCCAGTTTTGAAAATTCGCCAGGTATCCGAAATATATGCACTCATATTATGTTCTGTTATTTGGAATACCCAAAAATCAGTTTGAAGATACCAATTATCATACAATAAAATGCAATACTCCGAGTAATTTCCACTAAAGTATACTCCATCAATAAAATGCATGCGGAATTTCATAGCAGCTTCCATCAAGTACCACGAGAATATCTTCAATTCCTTTACTCTTCACCATAAAGCAACATTAATTTCTGTACGATTTAAAGCACCTCAATGAAAGTATCTCAGAATAAATCATTAAAACCCAAAGTGATTAAATGTAAAATGCAAAACTATCTTGTAAACTTAATTACATGCTACAAAATCACACTACGCGTCATCCGCACGAAAGGTTTATTGTATACCCACCGTTCTTTAGGGAAATAGCATAGCATACCATAATAGAAATTCAAAAAAACACTGAGAAAGTAGCGAAACCAGGATTCAGAACTCCCGACGAGCAACAGTATATATGAGAGCAACAAAAGCATCAGCAGCAGGGAACATTGCGCACGTAATTCTCCTCTTTAGCAACCAATTACAACACAATTTTAATCCACTCGGAAGCATCACCGCAAAATCCAAGACAAAAGGGATTTCCATCCTGTTCTGTTCGTTCCATCACACAATTAATGCACGTAGATTTATCTAACTGAACAAGCAATTCATTTTGGTTAATTTAACATCCAACTAAGCAGGGCAGGCTGGCAGCATCATCAGGAACACCAGCCCTTCGATGCGATGGTGGTGGTGGTAGTAGAGGTAGGTTATATGGGGTTTCGTTTGCTGGCCTCAGGCGGGGTGGTCCTTGAAGTACATTGACAAATAAAGTATCTGTCTATCTATCCATCTCATCAATTCACTGGTTACACAATGAACCTAAAGTATCTGCACAACAGCATCGGGTATAGCAGTCGTATAGTAGCATCATCATCAATGGACCGCTGATCGATAGATTATGGGTGGATTGAAATTGTGGTGCAACGCTAGACGCAGCACGAAGTAGGAGAGTCTTCTCCATGTCCTTATGTGGTGTTTGCTATGGTTTTATTGTTCAATTTCGTAGTAATTTAATTTAATCAGTGAGTAAGCGCTTTCGAGTATAGTTAACGAGAATCTATCTCGTTACACATTCGAATTGATTGGAGTGTCACATATATAGGGGAAGCTAAGTGATCGATTCTGGTTATAAGTGATGTACTTGACTGAAGTGTTGCCAGTTGCCACTGATGGGGTGTCAAAGATATTGACGTTTCCAAGAGTGATGCAATTACCCAAGAACTCTGTATATCTTTTGACGTTCTCATATTCGAATGCAGTCTTTAGTTCTGGGCTAGGTAGGAGGTCAAAAATTACCAATTCATAGAAATAATATTGTTTTTCAGCAGGGATTGAAAAGAGCGTCTTATAATTCACGAAAAATTTAATTTTGATAGAAAATAGCTACAGAATTTTAATTACAAAGTTCAAATTTTTTTTTTTTTTTGATTCATAGAGTATAGAGATTGAGGTTATGTGTGGCTGTGGAATAGCACATCGGATAAATCGCCGCCACGGCATTGCTGGCAAGCACGTACTCTTTTATTGAAATTTTCTATGACCGTTTCGCATAAATGTGGCTCAATTTCATTAATACACCTTTCAACTCCCTCTTTCAAGGCTTTGGTGGACGTGCGGGCTTGTTTGCATAGACCTTTGTCTTCAAAAAAACCCAAAGAAAAAAGTCCAATTGCATTAAATTGCAAGATCCGGATGGCCAATTCTGATCAAAAACCGGCCGATTCCACGATTAGGAAATGAAGCATGCAGTAATTGAATTGTTTCTCTGGCTGTACGGCATGTGGCACCGTCTTGTTGAAACCACATGTTGGTCACATCCATGTCTTGGAATTTAGGCACTCAAAACTGGGTTATCATGACACGATAATGAACACCATTAATTGATACTGCCTTACCAGCCGCATTTTCGAAGAAGAGTGGTCCGATAATGCCTTCAGCCCAAAATCAGCCCCAAAAAGTCACGCGTTGTGGATGCATTTGTTTGTCAATAATTACTCGTGGGTCTTCTGAACCCCAAATGTGATAATTTTGACGATTAACGAAGACATCAAGATGAGAATGAGCTTCATCAAACAATCTATCACTGAAGATGATTTTGTTCGAAAATTGCGGACTGTAGCTGACAAACATTCATTATTTTTATAATATTGCTCAACAATGGAAATGAGTTATTCTTTCGTATAGCGCTCCATTTTTACTAACCCCGAACTGTTAGCTGTGGGCGTAGTAACGCAGTGGTTAGTGTGCTGGACTACTGTGCGAGGGATCCCAGGTTCGATCCCCGGAAAAAAACAGAAATTACATCTTAAGGTTTTTTCTACAGCGCCACCTCTCGCGAACGTCTGACAAACATTCCAGATCCGAGAGTATAACTGTCCCGAAAAAGCTTCTCAATTCAGCCGTTCGGACTCGGCATAAAATTGTAGGTCCCTTCCATTCGTTCCAAAAATAGAAACTCACACAAAACTAATGGTTGCGAGAAGCTAAGGCCTTGGGTGTCTACCGCCTGTTGCGCCGCCTATTTTTTTTTTTTTTTTAACTGTCAGCTGTCATATTGTTATCTTTCTTTTCGTTGGCATCACTGTACTATTAAATGGCGCAAAATTCAAATTTTGCGTGAATTATGTAACACCCTTTATATGCTTCCACAAAAAAAAAAAAACGTTGATCTTAATATCATTACAAGGCTAGCTATAGCTACATACCTCCTTCTAGCCCACATCTGGGAAAAAATGAACCTCTAACTTATATGTATACTAGGTTTAGGATGAAATGAAGTTGGAGGACCGTTTTTAAGACAATATTCTGCAAATATAATAATTCAAGTTGCATTTCAATTACTTACCTACCTACTTCTCTTATCGAAACCAAGTTAGTTATGTGCATATCCTAGCAAATTCCTTTTGCATTCAAAACAATGTGCACACTTCACCTTTGGCTGCAATACCATAACCAAGTCCAGTTTATGTCGGTAAATAATTCAACCAACTTGCTAAGCATTCCAACCGAATGCGTATATGAAATATGATACCCCCAAGTTTGCGTATTCTTGCGTACATTTCTAATTGCATTTCTGCAGGCTGGCCCACTTCTCATGGTCATTCACTGACCATTGATGGAATTTCCATGTCGAACGCGCAGAGTTCGCTGAAAACTTCCGCGAAAGACCCCCCCTTACCAAACAAAAACCCATTAGAATGATTTATTCAAACCAAACAGCACAGGATGTGTGCGCGCAAAACGCATAATGGCTTCCTTGCGGCAAGTAGTTCACACTCTAAAGAGCATCCTGGTGACACTAAAAAGTGGGTTATCATGTCTTCCCCCCATCTAACGGTATAATTATCACTGCCAGTGGTATGAATGATATTGTATATTTCGCATACGGATTCCATGCACTAAGCAAAATTTAAACAAATTGCTAGCTATAGCTATCCTGTGGTGCAAGGACGATAGCGACGAAACTTTGAATTACCATCCAGATTGGTAAATGATGCTGCGCCATTTCGAAGAATTGAGAAGATCTCTTAGATCTGTGGGGGTCAGGGCAATTAGTTTCTATTAATCGCTGAGCTATCAAGCTGACCATCAGCACAAGACTATTGAACTGTTCCAGGAACATCGACCAGCCATCAGCAATCGGACTATAGCTGTCACTTCCAATCGAAAATACTATGTTCTCATCTTTGACGACACACCGAGTGCAATGTCCAACCAACTCCCCGAAACGACCCAGAAAAAAAAAACTCTATCACCCCTCAATTGTTAGAAGGAAAATTCCACGTCATGTTTACCCTAGTAGTGCCACAAAAACATCAACTAACCGAAACCATCTCCGTTTTCCTTGAAATCCGTTTAATTGTGGTGTTAAGCGGGTTATCTAACCTCAATTCAAGTCGCAATAGTTGATCCATAAAATGGACACAAAAAAACAAAACGAAAATTCTAAAACACAGACTTGCACTATGCGCGTCGTCGGGTAGGGTGTCCTTATATCCTTATAGTCCTCGCAACAGACGAGGAGGAAATTCTGTGAAAAACGAATCAACTTGCATTCAACTGTGGTGAAACAATTATGCCGATTGTCCAGATCCAGACGTTGTTGTTCTGGCTTTTCGCTGCATGTGTGAGTGTGTGTGTTAGTTTGTGACTGTTGTGTTACCCAGTTTGATGGACGATAGCCGGTTTTGGTCGGACTGTATGGCCGGATGGTTTAGGGCTTTGTTTTGTTTAGCTGTCGATTGTCGATTTCTACAAGAGTGGAACTACCGCAGAGGAAATTGTAAGGTTGTTCTACTGACCGGACCATCAGGGGGTAGGGACCGATGTTGATGACAAATTTTCAATTTCCTTCTGGAAGGGTCTTCATGTACGATGTACCTATACATATAACACTGGAAAATGAACAAACGAACTCGTGAAATTCTTGATGTTGGGCATGGACTTTGGTTTGACCATTTGATTTTAGAACCAAATCCGTCAACCGTTTGTGGCATTTGTCAAATGATGACCTTAATTGGATTGAGTAGTGCAGAAGAAAACGTTGCTCTAGTTGTTAACGCAAATGCTATTGCAAGTGATTTGGTGTTAGTGGAAGTCGTTAGTTTTAGCTTTGTGTCAGACATATTCGATTTTTTCGATAAGAAAGAGACGGTAGTGTTAAAAACGTATTTTTTAAGAATGTACATTTTAGTACTAAATGGAGAACCACAATAGGAATGTATGAAAGTAATTAAGCTTACCTAAGTCAGTATGTGTGACTACATTGGGAATAGTATCTTATGTCGTTGACATGATTAGTGAGACACTGCTGCTTTTGTCAGAACTTAGTGAATTTTCGTCTATATTTGACACTAGCTTATGCTACTTTAAACAATTGCGTATTTTTAAGATTATTTTACGCGGCGTTAGGATTATTTTGACGCAACGTTCTCAACGCCGCGTTAGACGACGCCAAACAGATAGCTATCATCAAATTCTCTCAAAATGCCGTGCACGACATAAATAAGAAGAGAGAAGAAGTCGGAGAATACGTTCTCATTAAATTCCTTTGTAATTATCTCCCATATCTCACCCTTTAATGTTTCTATTCATTTCATCGCCCATATCGTAAATTTTTTACAAATTCGATAAATTTTTCCATATCACACTACAAAAATGACTCTCACCGCTCCACGTCAGAGAAATAATCTGTAATTTTTCACAAGAGTACGTTTCACCGCCGCGTTTTAACGGCGGTTTTTTTAATTCAACGCGGCGTTGAAAAAGCGCTCTGGATGACAGGGGATTATGTATTGCAGTATGTTACAATGCGGCGTTAAAACTCGGTCTGTTTGACGGAGCCTGAAAACGCGTTGTTAACGCCGCAGTGAGATTATTTTACGCGGCTGTATAATTATTTTGACGCGACGTTCTCAACGCCGCGTTAGACGACGTCAAACAGATAGTTATCATCAAATTAAATTTTTGTATTTTATGTTCTACTTTACAGAAATTCCAAGTCTGACCATAATAAATGAAAACAAAAGTATGCTTACCATTCTCATTTATTTCCTTTGCAATTGTCTTTCATATTTTTCATCCTTTAAAACAATTTTTTTTATACATTTCATAACCCATATCGTAAAGACAATTTCTTTGTAATTTCTCACAAATTCCATTAATTTTTTCATTTGACACTACAAAAATGACTCTTTCCGCTCCGCGAACTGAATGATGACAAATTCTGTATTTCTGTAATTTTTCACAAGAGTCTCACAGCCGCGTTTGAACGCCACGGTGAGTTCAACGCGGCGTTAAAATATGCTCTTTTTGACGAAGCCTTAAGTCAATCAAATTGTCTACACTTTTTATTTCCGTATTAGCTATGTGCGATTTGACTTTTCAGAAATTTTCGACAAATTCTACTTTAAATGCGACAAAGAAATTCGTGAGTTTCAATTTGTGACAGCGACAATTCCTCAAAAAAAAAACTAAAAGTAAAAATATGTTTCCTATAACATCAGACGAAGAAGAACTTATTTTATTTCTTGTCTTAAAAATTAATTAATTTTATTATTGACTTCAAAAATGCTAATGCTACCTACTATTTTCTCAGTTAAATATAATTCTTCTTATTTCTATTCATTACAAGTCACCCTGTACCAAATAACACCAGCAGCGCCACCAAACGCCGAATAGAACAGCACATACAAAGATATCAACACCACTAGAGAAAGCAGAACAACAAATTCCCATCTGACAACTGTTGACATCGACGAGAAAAAACTTCGAGTTCTGTCAAACCAACAACCAAAACAGTGCAAATTTTTCTGTGAATTTGTGTTCAATTCGATTTCCGCGCCGTAAAAACTAAGTAGTTTTACTAATTTCGAATAATCAATTTGTTTAAAAAGTAAAAACATAAATAGTATAATGTGCAGCAGCTGAAAAGAAACGCTGAAGTAGTGAATTTTGTGTTTTTCCCATCCAAAGTTCGAAGTTCCTCTTCAGCTGAAAACAGAAGAAAAACTAATCAACAACTACAAATAGTTTTTTTTTCTAATCAATTTGTGTGCAAAAACTTAATGTTGATTATCTTACTTGAGTTAGTATATTGATTAGGTAAGTTAAGATTTTTTTTTTTACTTTAAACTCAGGAAGAAAACGAAGTAATATCAGCGAACAATCTCAGTTCTGCTTGAGATGATGTCTCTCTGTGTTCCGCATTGTTGTGGCCATAAAATGTGTAATATTGGATTTTATTTATTACAAAACTATATTTCCACATCATGCATTTGGCCTGTCCATGATGTAGAGATAAGACCTCAGTGTTATTTTTAGTTCACTTCAAAGCTGTCATCACAAATTGAGGGGAGAAAAAGGAATAATGTTGATAGTAGCGTTGTTTTCAGTGCAGTGCCACCAAATGAATATTTATTATCACTTTCACTAGCGAGATATACCTAATTTGAATTTGGTTGAACTTGTGCTGAACTTGCAGTGGTTTCTTGTACTAATTTCCTTAATTGGCATAGGGGAATTTTTTTTTTTTTTTTTTTTTTGCTGGCGTTTGTGAATAATTTGCAATTCAGTATGGCATTGCATGTGAGCTTTCATGAACTTAGTCTCTATCTATGCGAATGCATAGGGATCTTTTGTGGGTGCAATATAATTATCTGAGCAGACAGTTTCCTAAACTGAGATTCTAGGAATCTCATCCAACTAGTAGCAAGAACCCTTTCTTCGATAAAGAATGCTAAAGCAAGTATCCAAGCAAATCTTGTACAAGCAGGGACACAGTACAAAAAACGAGATTTGTTTTCGAGAAGTATGGCACCTTGAGTGACTATCAAGGAGTCCAACTGGCCTGCATAAAGTCAACATAGCGAAAACCGAGGCGAAAACATATTGAAATTGTAATCTAACAATTTAGTTGGATCGTAAAGGTGCTAGTACATGCCGTGTACTAGCACCTTAATGCTGCTCGTAAGTCGTTCCAATCCGACCTAGGATATTAAATTTGATTATCAATGCTGCATACACGACTTCCGCTTTGATGCAGTTCATACCCAAACGATCGGCTACTTTACAGTACCCAAGGGGGATACTGCAATTTGTTTAACAACAGAGCATGACCACAAACCAGTTTCTACATACGTAGCTACTTACGCGAGTTATACTTCGAGTCATCATCTAGTTTATAGTCTAATTACTGTTGTTAGGTACCTACTAGCTGCAAAAATGAATTTGATGTAATAACTTGGACCTCACTTCAACTGTCATGGTAATTGGTGTTAACCCTTGTGCGGTAACCTTTGTATCGCCATTAAGACGATCTAGTTATGTATGAAATAAATTAATTGTACATAGTATGTGTATGTACATAATAATATTGAATTAAATAGCTCAGCTGTGTGTGCAAGAGAAACACGAGTAAACAAGAAAATGGGAACGTAGTTGAATGCGGACTACTTTTTAATATTCAAATGGTTTACTAAATGTCATCGATCCGAGCTCTGCAGCGCGTTTTAGCTCGACTCTGACCCAAGTAACCTCGACAGGTACTGTCTTGCGCCACGTTTGCTTAGCTATGGCGATTCACTTCTCTGTGTGAGTTGCTTCCATTTTATTTTTACATTTTGCGAGAGAACTTTCTTTTACTTTGTTGATCCTATTCTATTCTAATATGTACTTTTAGTTTACTAAGTTGTATCAATTCCTCGAAACTCGCCTTCGCGATTGGTCCGATTAAGGTGTTTGGTAAACAATAGTACCTCAAGCAATGTTGCTCCCAAAGTGCGTTAAAAACAACTCAACTTCGTTAGGTAGATCGATAAAAACCTACCCCACCTACGACTGGAATTTTTTGCTACTGATCTAAAGTCGATTGGTTTTATTATATACGTTTTAATTTACCAATTTCTAAGGAAACTAATCAGCCTTACAATCAACCCTGGCACGAGTGCGATATGGAATATTTCAAGCGCTGCATGCTATCGGAAGATTTCGCCTTGTTAATAGCTTTGGTCTGATTACCAACCATAAAATGACGGTATTTACTTGATAATAAGTTAAACATTACCCAAAGCTGATCATAATCATAATTTACACATATTAAGAACATTTTAAAATGTTTTGTTTAACTTTTCTTTCATTTACTAAGGTTGGTCTTGTTGTCTCATGGAAAATGATTCGCAACTCGAAGCTGGATTCTTTATCTAGAAGGCAGACAGGTGTTGAAAGAAAACTAATCTCTTATTTAAAGATAACAAGAGCAACTTATAATTCATAAACCTGTGGCGGATGATGGTAGACCCCAAAAACGTATAAATTTATTTACGGTTTTGGACAATTTTCCCAAAGTTAGCATAATCGAAAGATACTTACTGCCCTTTGCTCTGGTAAAGTCCACACGCAATGTGCGCATGCAAATAAACGGATAAGAGGGCTTATCTGATCCCAAACAATCACTTCGAATAATAATCAAGCACAGCAACATTTATTAATAATATTTGTATAGATCAGTAGTTTTATCGTTTCGCGAATATTTTACTCTTTGTGAGCAGCCACTGATGAGAATCTTAAAATGGGATTGAGAGAGATATTGCGTAAAATATGAGCAGCAAATTGTTCGTTGTTCTCTCTGCGCAGATTTAAAATTAGTGAATTGAAACGCACTATATAGTTTCGCTTCGTTTGTTAGCCGGATAGTCTTTGTAGTTTCAAATGAGTTATCACGTTTTGTACCTCACACGGTATAGGTACGCAGCTTTTATTGTGTTTAACGGTAGTTTTGTGTGATTTTTATTTATTACGTTCAAGTTGTAGTAGAACATTTGGTATACAAGTTTGGTAATAACATTTTGGATACTTTGTTTTGTTCATATATTTCGTATTGAAAATGAAAGGACATTTAATTGCGTTTGAATAAATTGGTAGATCGGTCGATTGCGGTTATGGTGGTGCGGTCATTTAAAAATGTTTAATATCCTCCTATATCTGGTGAAGTGTTATACTTGTTTCCGTTGCCCTTCGTGAGTCGCGTTGAATGTTAAACCCTTTTATAATTGATTGTGCGACCTCCAATTGAAGAGGTTTGATGATCTATCTGATACCTCTCCCCTATGTCAAACAGATCTCATAAATTTGTCGGAAGAAAACTTCTTGGACTAGAATTCGGAAGTATATGTCTCTCTTCTACGAAAAACTGCGAAATTTTTACGTACGGGGAAAGGATATTACCATTTTTAACGAGTTCCGTAGAAATTGACAACTTAAGAGAGTACTGGAACAAACCTCTAACCCTAACGTCATTAAATGTAAAATAAGACACATTTTGCTGCATAGCCTAGCCAACAACACTCTACTTATAAAATTCAAAAGCCAATCCAAGCCAAGGTAGACTGAATTTGAACGCTCCGTCATCTTCTCATATAAAAACAGTTTGTCCTGATCGATTTGCGATTGGTAATCAACGCACTGACCAAACTATAAGGACTAAGAAGCTGACATTTTGAAACAAATTTCCTTCTGTGGTCAAACTGGAGCACTTAGAAGGAGGGGGGGTCAAAGTTTCTTATTTTTCATCCGACCGACTTCAAATTCGGTTTGTGTAAAAAACAAAGAAAATCAATTTCTTCGATTTTGGAAATTTTGCTTGGGACCCGAGTTATTAGCGACAGAAAAAGGAGGATTCAGTTTGAATATTAAGCGCGTAGCAAAGCGGATAGAGCCGATTAATGATAGTCCCTTAAAAAAAATACGACGACAAATTTCTGGGACATTCAAAACGGTAGTCTGATTGACTTGATGTGCTTGAGTTTTTATTAAACTAGACCAGGGGTTCCCCAGCTGTGTGTCGCGACGCCCTGGGGCATCGTGGCGCTATCCTAAGGGCGTCACAAATTTTATTTTTTCACTGCTGTAAGACTCCGAACCAAAGAAAAGCATTACATTTCTCTTTACGAATACCAACAGCAAGGTCGAAGCGAAATCCAATAGTTACATTGCAGTCGAAGATTAAGCGCGTTTGTGTTTCCGTTTCCCGCATTTCAAGTCAGACTTCAAGAGTGCTTCGTGGCACTACTATGCCTGGCACTCAAAATAAGAGTGTTTCAATTGGAACGGGTCGTTGGGAGCTAGATTCGACGGGAGCATTGCCGCGGTCCACGCGAGAAAAAATATTTCAACCCCTCTAGGGAGTCGCAGTATGAAAACGATTGGGAACCCCTGAACTAGACAGGTTTTTTTTTTTTTCAGTATACGTTTATGGAGGTAAAATGTGTCGTTCCCTACCAACTCAATTTTTAAGTTCCGGATAAATCTAATCCAAACAAATCGACGACGACAAGGCAACTAGTGTCTTGGGCACAAACCAGTAAGAACTCGACCGTCGACTTCCCGTGCACCTACCCGATTCTCCCCGGAAAAAAATTACCTGTCTGTGAATACGTGTAAATGTCAAAATTAATGGCGGCAATGATTTTCCGCGCTATTCCATGGGCCTAGGATTTTTCAAGTATGCGTGCGTTAATGGCGCTCCTTTGACTTTGTACAGCATCAATACATGAGAAATCCTGGGCCCGCAGGCAGCTTGTAGGCAAAGTCCGTTATGTGGGAGGAGTCGACGGTCTATTCTATGTGGTTTGTGGTCTTGGACCCCTAATGTGAGTGTTGAAAGTTGATCGTTGAGCTGCAACTGTCGATCGATCGACGACTGCGATTGTCGATTGCGATTGATATTTGTCGATTTGACAGTCGCTTGTAGTCGATTACAAATGTCTGGCCGATGCTTTCTCTTGGAAGTGAAAAAATGTTGTACGTACGAATAGCTAAAATTAATCAATTGTCGTGACGATCGCTGATCGACAATCACAATAAGGGCCTTGAAGGTGCCCACTCTCACTTTACACTGTCCAAATTGTGACGCAGATCTTATTCTTCTACTAGACGTTTGCCACGTTTACTTATAAAATTCACTCAATGAAGTCCAAAACTATGATTAGATAGGCAGATAGTATACAGAGAATTAAGCAAACAACATTAAGGTCATTGATCTATGAATCTTCAAGTGAATATTTCATGACTTTTACCTAATTCAACCTCTTTCGGCCACTCATTGGAGGTATATAAAAAATTTTCCACGATATGATAATTTGCGATGGCGACCTACAAAGATAAAATACGATACCGGTACGAATTATTTTTACGATACAAACAAAACTTTTATCGTTTAAACGGACTTATCGCCGCGATGAAGTTATTCAACTTTCGTCGGTGTATAGTTTTCAATTTATAGTATACTGACACATTTGAGTAGGAACACGTGTTCGTAATGACAAGATAATCTTCAAAAGTTTGCATATCATTCATAAACTCGCTCGTCTATCTTGGACAATTTTGTAAAACACTTCAGATAACAGTGATTTGATATAGAGTAATAACGATTTTTGTTGCACATTTTGTATTAGAACATTTTATGGAGAAGGCAAATGACTATCATTAAACAAATTCATTAAGTAACTATCAGAGCTTGCCTATTTCCTGTCAACAATCCAATTGAACCTGGTGACACTACTTTATTTGTCTAGAGCAGTTGCGATGAAAATGTATTAACCTTCACATATCACTGAAAAACTAAAGGGTATAATAATGACTATCGACACGTCAAAGTAAACAAAGAACCTACGAAAGGGATTTCCAGGAAACATTCACTATCTCACTTTGACAGTTTATACGCCAACCACAAACTCTTCTTCTCTTATTAAGTTTTTCATCGAAACAAGATTGATAATCGCTTAGGCTAACATAGAAAGATGTCGCTCTTTAAAGAACTGATTCTTTTATGCTGTTTAGCAACTTTCAGGGTGATTTTATATTGACTTCGCTATTAATGAACTTTTGCTTCTCTGTGTTTGGTGTGAAATTCAATCAAAATCAACAAGTTTTTTATATATTTCTTTTTAGGAAAACTAAAAACTCACCATGACAAACGTTCAAAGTAAATTTGAACCCATCTTCTGCTCCTGCAAAACTTTCTTACATCCATGGACGGATAGCTGCGCGATATCAACAGCTGATATCCTGATAAAGTCTCTACCACAGAGTGCGCGAATTTACACAGTCGTCTATATGGTAAGTGTTTTGATAAAATATCTCCCACAATGTATAAAATCACAGCTTCTTCTCACAGCTTTCCCTTATAATGCGTCATCGTATTCCCACATTGCTCGATCTCAAACGGACGGCCATTGGAATATTACAATCGACAGCATTTTTGAGCGCTAACAGCTTTACATTTGTCCTCTTTGTGTGTCTGCTTCGTAACCTTTTTGGCAAATTTTACTTTTTGTCTAATACTTTTTTGCCTACTTTCCTTGCAAGTTTGACAGCTATCTACATCGAGCGACCTGTTCGACGACCCTTGCTCGCTCTCTACGTAGCCAATGTAGCGACAGAGACCATTTGGCGTATGGGCGAATCTCGTGGTCTGGTGAAATCCATTCCCAATGGTCAAGCCGTGATATTTGGTGTAAGTGTATCGATTCTATTGTACCTCTACCGTTTGGGACTGCATAAGTCGCAGCCGTGCAAAGATTCCATTTTCGACATTCTGCGAATATTCGTAGGAAAGAGCGAGGAGAGTATGAACCTTATAGACCCTGTGGCTGGTGATGCTGAAGTCACCGCACAACCAGAGAGTAGAGACTTTGCAAGTAGTTCTGGATTTTTGCAAACTTATTTAAGGCTGATTCGGCGACTTAAAGGAAAGCATAAATGCTGTCCGCATAAGGAGGGATGTATTCACTATGCTGTCATGGGTGGTGTGAAGCCATTTGTGGGTGGAATTGGACTGCAGGTGATACTGAAACTGGTGCTGAATATAAAGAAAGTTTTCACAGGTCGCATGAACTGGGAGAAAACTTTTTTCGACAAGAAAACTCTAGGATTGGGGATATTTTTGGGCAGTTTCTCCTTCTTGTACAAGGTAATGAATGCCATACAAACTTGTGTAGGGGATTTAATGTTTCTCCTAAATAGGGAGTTTCCTGCGCCCTTCGGAATGCTGTGGGTAAAGATGATCCACGATTCGCCATTCCAGCTGGCTTGATTGGTAGTTTCGCATTCACACAGTACCCCGACATAACGGTTGCTTTGTATATCATGTGGAAGACCCTTCAGATCACATACAACCTCGGCGAGAGTAAAAACATGCTGCCCAATGTGCCTGGATTTTTGATTTTCCTCTATTGCTTCTGTACGGCTACTCTCTTCCATGCGGCTATCATTGAGCCGCGCAATTTGCGTCCAAGCTACTACAAGTTCCTGCATTCAATCTCTGGAGGACGGTAAGTTTCATTTAAAGTCGGAAACTATGACGTTTTTAAATGTTTTCTCTTTCTCCACAGCGTTGCTATGTTCAATCGAAACGTACTCGACGCATGGGGCTTAAAATCCAGTGAGGCAATCCATGAGGTAATGAAACGAACAGGAACTGATAAAATGCCAACTAAACTGTTGGGACTTTAATTGATTCACAAAATAGTTGTATTGGGCTGTGTAGGACTCTAAAATGTTGCGTTTAAGTTTTGTTTTTATTTTCTCGTAAACTGTAATTAGTAAATCAATTTTATTTTTAAAATGTATCACTTTGCAAAGCTCACGCACATGCGTGTTTATTTATGAAAATAGTTTATATAAAGTATGTAATATATAATATTTTTTATACATCATGAAAATTATTAAAGAAAATATAGACATATATTTGTTTTTAAATGTTGAAGTTTGTTTGAATTGAATGAGAGGAGTTGGAGTTACATCGATTTATCTTTCCAACAGACAACAGTCAACGAATCTTTAGCGTTGAGAAGAAAATTTGCTAAGAAATATAGGCAACTACTGATAACTGATATAATTCTTAGTTTTGTTGTGTTAATGGATTCACTGCTGAGGACTCGTGATGCAAAAAATGGCTTTCTGAAAAATCCTGACAACACGTTACGACTACCCAGCGAATTAGTCAAAGGTTCGTCGGTCCGTTTCAATACAAAACCCAACCCAAATTAGAAATACATTTTTGTTTATTCCTATTCAAGCAAACCAAATAATTGCTCGGGTCGAGTTCTACTTCACATTTGAAAGCAGCAGCAACCCTAATGATATGGAAGCGTGTTCATTGTTAATGCGATAAATGAGTGGATTTGTTTCTATATATACCTAGATCGTTGAGGGCTATCCCATCTTTGATTGCATAATGATGTTGAACTGATTAGATTGGTTCTAATCAAAATTTAACCCTGGCACAGGTGCGATATAAAATATTTCAAACTCTGAAAATGCTCTGAAAATATATAGCCTTGGATTCGGTGCTATTACCACCCATGAAATATTTACAGTTTTTAATTGATAATGAGTTCGTAGGTATGTACTTAGATATACATTACCCTATGGTGTGTGTTTTATCAAAGGGAGTCAAGTTCACGGTCAATGAGATACTGCCAAGCGGGTACTGGACAACTCGCTTTTAGTACTGCGTCCACTTGACCTCCCAATGAGATATGAACAGCCGCAGTTGACCTCGAGCCGTAGCAAACAACGCTTCACTTTTGTAGCCGCACATTGCGAAAAAGTAAATTGTTGATCAAATAGAAGTTAAATTATTTACAGCCGACTTCTTGGTTTCATGAAAACTCAAAGCTGGACTATCTACCTAAAAAGGTGTTGAAAGCAGACATATCTTCTTGTTTTATATACAACGACAGCAACACTGCTTAATGCCAGTTCATATTCATAAACATGTGGCGGATGATGATAGCCAAAAACGAAGAACTTTATATTCATGCTTTAAATGTTTGCAATATTGTGGTCATAACATTAATTCTATCTATAGGTACTATATACACAGTTTTTGTGCACTTTATGTTGATATAACTTATTTTTAAACAAACTGACCTTTGATCTGATAAAGTTCGCACGCGATGTGCGCAAATAAATAATTAAATTAGGCCTTATCTTATCCAAAACAATCGATTCGAATAATCAAGCAGAACAAAATATTATTGTTTTAAATATTTTAAAGGTGCAAGTGCAGTAGTTTTATGGGTTTTGGGCTTGCAGCTGGATGAAGCTTGGTAATTCCACTTTAACTGTTGGAACATTTTGTACCTGACACGGTGTACCTACTAGCTCTACTTTGTTAAAGAGTAGTTTTGTGAGATATTTTATATCTTTTTTTGTGATTACGTTGTTTTATAATATTTTTGGTGTGATTGTTTGGTAATATCATTTTTAATGTTTTGTTGTGTTCATATAGTATTTGTTATTGAAAATTAAAATTCATTGTTGTTGTGTTTGTATGAGAGAGCTAAATACGGTTTTTATTCAAGGACGTTTTATTAAGTTGGTAGATTTCGGTTTACACAATCATGATGTTCCTGCAATTAAAAAATGTAAATGTAAAAATGTAAAATTACCGCTTTTGTGGGATGGGATAATAATGTGGATCGCACGTCTAGCTAGACGTCTAGCGGGACTAACTTGTTGTTATGGTGCGGGTTCTTGCCTCCGTTCGTGAATCCCTAAATATTTTGAGTGCAAAAAAAAATATCAAGGTAAAATTATAGTATGTAATATTTAAAAAAATACCATTACTAAACCCCAACAAAGTTACAGAAACTTCTACTCCATTGTTTCACGCAAAATTTTTAACTACATATTTGCCCTTGGAAATTAAATCCATAACGTGTATTTCTGCATGTTCACAAAAGTAACAAAATCTTGGCTTTTTGGTTTTTATTTTATTATCAGAAAATCGAAAATCTATATAAAAAAGAAAATAAATATAAAAATAAATAAATAAAAAAAAATATTTGCTCATTTTCAGAATAATTATCTAATTGGTGATTTCTTAAGCTTATGGTTTTTAAAATTGAAAAAAAAACTTTTTGAATATTATTTCGTGTAAGTGTTGACCGCGAATACGCTTCAAGTAGTCCATCCGGAATGTCAAATTTTGGCATATCTACGTATAGACGAGAGACTTCACATAAAAAAAAAAAAAAAATAGGTGGCGCAACAGGCAGGTAGAACCCCTAGGCCTAGCTTCTCGCAACCATTCGTTTTGTGTGAGTTTCTATTTTTGGGACGAATGGAAGGGACCTACAATTTTATGCCGAGTCCGAACGGCTGAATTGAGAAGCTTTTTCATGACAGTCACACTCTCGGATGTTTGTCAGACGTTCGCGAGAGGTGGCGCAGTAGAAAAAACCTTAAGATGTAATTTGTGTTTTTCCGGGGATCGAACCTGGGATCCCTCGCACAGTAGTCCAGCACACTAACCACTGCGCTACTGCGCCCACTTCACATATCCCTACAAAAAATAGTCCAGCGGCGTTAAATCGCACGAACTGGGCGATTCACAGGTCCAAAACGTGCGATAAATTGCTCACGAAATTCGCATCGCAATATGTCCATGGATTCGCGTGCTGTGTGGCATGTCGCGCCGTCCTGTTAAAACCACATGTCTTCCATTTTGGGCAAACAAATGTCCGAAATCATCGAACTATAGCGAGCACCATCGGCCGCAACACTGTTTCTATCATCATCTTTCAAGAAGTACGGCCCAATGATGCCACCGGCCCAAAATCCATACCAAACGGTACATTTTTGTGGATGCAATGGCAGTTCTTGCAATGCTTCTGGCTGTTCAGCAGACCATATACGACAATTTTGATCTTGAATAGCCTGCTCAGAGCTCAGTAGGGTGATTACGACGATCATAAAATTGACGAAGTGCTCTAAACACTGACCACGATTTTTGGTAATAAAATTCGATAATTTGCAAACGTTCTCCGGGCGTAAGTCTATCCATGGTGAAATGGCAATGCTAACTGAGCATTTTTTACTTTGACGTGTCACGAATCACGCGTGAACTGTCAAAAAAAATAAGGCTGAAAGACTAAACAGCAATAATATTACCCTTTATATAGCCGACACCGAAGAGGGTGAGGGACAAGCGATAGGGTAGACAGCTCGACAGCATTCTCTCAATCCTAACATACTAACTGTCAAATGCAATAGGCGGGAGTAGGTATACTGTTTCGGTTACCCTCCGTCTTTTCCCGAAGACAAATTGTCATTGTCACTTTCTTTCGACGTCAAACAGTGAAACCAGATTCGTCTCCGTTCTATACCAGCCACATTTCTTGCAAGCGAACAGTCAGAGGCTAGCAACGGGGGGTTAAACTGTTTCGGTCACCCCTCGACAAACCGCGATCTCACCTTTCCGTACCAAGCAGAAGAATGGAGTGCTCCAATCAAGCTATCCTGCTGAGCACCAGTTTCTGTCCTGTGGACTGATTGTCAAAAAGAAATAAACGGGAGAAAATGTTACTAGCTGATGCTCAGAGCCGTCCTTAATGCGCTGTTGAGCCACTGAGGAAAGTTTTCCATCTTCTAAGATGGGGGATAGTCTGCAGCTTTGCCTTTCTGATCTGTGATCAGATTACTGTCTAACTTTTCGCCAAACTCCTTTCAAGGTTTTTTGGCTCTTTCACTACGAATTTTTAACATTTTAGATACATATCTACATTCCGTGAAAAATAGTCTCGTACATCATTGATCCGTTGGTGTCTCGCGTTTTTTTGATATTTTTTTCGGGATATTGTACGGACGCTTTGGAGTGTTATTCGTGGGGAATTTCGTGGATTTTTTGTGGACAAATTTCGAGACATTTTCTGATGATTTGTGGAGTGTCAAGTAAAATTAAAACAATCCTAGTCAAGCCAGGTCTGGTCAAGTCAATTGCAGGAGATGAAGCTGAGAGAAATGCAAAAAGGAAAGAATTTGATAGATCAATGGACTATTAACCAATTTTTTATAACTCTTAATTACTTGTTTAAGAAATAGAATTCACTGGTCAACAGCAAGTCTGTTACATGGAATATTTTACATGAGTTTGAGTTAATTTTAGACTCTGACTTCAAATTTGTTATCAGTTTTTCTGTATCAGCTCTAGTTTTTGAATAATAAGAAGGGGTGTTTTTTGAGAAAAAGATGCACTTCACTATATAAAAATATTTTTTTATTATAAAAAAAACTACAAACTCTGGAATTTCCTTTATATAATTTTCTACGGTTGTTGAATGACGAAGTACTATACTCTGAATACTCCAGCAAAAATCAACAATCATAATGTATATTGTATACATCCCAGCGACCCTGGTATCGTTCCTCCATAGTCCGTATATCTTGGTGGAATCGTTTGCCCTGTTCTTCACTTAGGTCACTCAGATTTGGCAGGAAAACGATCTAAATGGCTATGCAGGAAGTGTACTTTGATGCTTTATGCTGCATCCAAGTTGCTGGAAGTGCGACAACATTTCTTCAACATGCTCAACGTAATCGTCACCCTTCTTATTACTTAAGAAATTTTGAATAACCCAAACAAACAAATTCCATGTTTTTTTCTCAATTTCTGACATTGAACCGCTAGAATCAGGATCATTGACCAATTTGTAGGCCGTTAAATATGCCTGCTTTAAGCTTTTCTGAACTCAGATTCGGAAACTTTCTTGAAATATACTTGAAACATTCGCCGACCTTGTTTAGTGCTTAAACATATTGTTTTATCAGACCAAGTTTAATGTGCAGAGGTTGCAATATGATACGATCTCGTGGCACAAGAGGTGTATTTATAACATTCAGGTCACCTGGAACTAGTGCTTCCCTATGAGGCCAATCTTTTCTTGGATCATTGGAGACTGAAACTTGAATGAGGTTCTCTTCTTAGTGGTCCATAAAGTTCCATAAACATTTGGGCACACAGTTCTTGTTTTTTGTTTCCAGTATGGAAAATCAAAACACTTCATGTATGATTGTTTAACGAAATCTGAGACACTCAAACGATATTTTTTAAAAATTCACTACAAATATTACAAAAACTATTTGGGTTGCTACTGCAGACCTTTATTTTTGATGCCATAATAGAAAATAACAACGTTTTATTTAAACATTTTTTTTGTATGGGCGGTGCCACGCCCCTTTGTCCAATTTTGACCAATCTTCAGAGGAATACTCCTGGGCCGATACCTAAGATTGTCTGTAAATTTGAACTCAATCGATTCAGTGGTTTTCGAGATATAAGATTCTGAAGGTTTTTTTTGTATGGGCGGTGCCACGCCCCTTTGTCCAATTTTTCACCTTTTAAATCTTCTCTGGACTTCCACAAATAATTCAAGACCAAAATTAGCCAAATCGGTCCAGCCGTTCTCGAGTTTTAGCGAGACTAACGAACAGCAATTCATTTTTATATATATAGATTAGATATAGATTCCTCTGTACGTGAGTTGTAATCGAACTGCTCCTAAACGGCAGGACCGATTTTGATGAAATTTTATGTATGTGTTTGAGTGGGTCCAAGGATGGTTTAGATTCACATATGGTGAAAATTGGACAAAAGGAAGTGTGGGTAGGATCGGAAAACGGGCCATGGCATCACTCTTAAAACAAAGTTATTTAAATCACTATTTCTGAAGATTGCCTGATTGAAGCATTTTACAAAACCTGACGGGATTGGACAAAAGGGCTTGGCACCTCTCATAACAAAAAAAATACATTTCAAACGCTATTCTTCGACAGTTATGGGAAAAAATATGTCTAGACAATACAATTCGTGGACAGACGTCTGAGGAAAAATCGGTCGAAGCACACGGAGTACACAAACAGTCCGGCCACATCTGTTAAATAAAATGGCCGCAGAACGGACAATGAAAATATACGAGTAGGCAAAACAACGTTTACCAGGCCCGCTAGTACACTATAAACGATGATGTAAATAGACTCAATATGTATACGTCATAAATGTATCTATCTTAAGAACTGGAGCTGATAGAAAAAAACTGGTGCTTGATTCGCAATCCGTGACCTCGAAATAGTAAACAACTGTTAAAATATTCCATGCAACAGAAAAAGAGTTTCATTATGTTGTGCTGTGATTAGCTAGATTTAAATAAAAACTAATTAGACAAACCGTTCACCGACAGTACCTTGTAGGTTAGCAAACTGAGATATTTACGCAAAATCTCCCATAAGTGATCGTCAAGTTGTTTAGCAACTTTTACAGTAGCTGTAGAACGCTTTGAGTGCATTGAGTGCTTAGCTTAGTCAATGGAACGGGGCCAATTCGGTTTTGATGGCGATTGCTTCTTCTAGCTATGCTTGGTGTGAACATCGCAGACAAAAACAAAATTTACTTGTCAACTTTTTTGTTTAGTTCTTTCAGGAAAACACAAAAACTCACTATGACGAACGTTCAAAGTAAACTTGAACCTATTTTCTGCACTTGCAAAACTTTCTGTCATCCATGGACGGATAGCTGCGCCATATCAACAGCTGATGTCCTGATACGCTCTGTACCACATGCTGTTCGAATTTACTCAGTCGTATATACGGTAGGTGTTTTGGTGATATGACTCCCACAACGGACAAATCATGACTTCTTCACAGGTTTCACTTATAATGCGTCGTCGTATTCCCACATTGCTTGACCTCAAACAGACCGCCATCGGCATCTTACAATCCACAGCATTTTTGTCCACTAACGCTATATTCGTCATCTATGTATGTCTGCTTCGTAAAATGTTTGGCAAGTTTTACTTTTGGTCCAACACCTATGTGCCAGCTTTTCTTGCTGCTCTGACGGCTATCTTCATTGAGCGACCCGCTCGACGACCCTTGCTCGCTCTCTACGTGGCCAATGTAGCGACAGAGACCATCTGGCGTATGGGCGAATCTCGTGGTCTGGTGAAATCCATACCCAATGGACAAGCCGTGATATTTGGTGTAAGTGTATCGATTCTATTGTACCTCTACCGTTTGGGACTGCATAAGTCGCAGCCGTGCAAAGATTCCATTTTCGACATTCTGCGAATATTCGTAGGAAAGAGCGAGGAGAGTATGAACCTTATAGACCCTGTGGCTGGTGATGCTGAAGTCACCGCACAACCAGAGAGTAGAGACTTTGCAAGTAGTTCTGGATTTTTGCAAACTTATTTAAGGCTGATTCGGCGACTTAAAGGAAAGCATAAATGCTGTCCGCATAAGGAGGGATGTATTCACTATGCTGTCATGGGTGGTGTGAAGCCATTTGTGGGTGGAATTGGACTGCAGGTGATACTGAAACTGGTGCTGAATATAAAGAAAGTTTTCACAGGTCGCATGAACTGGGAGAAAACTTTTTTCGACAAGAAAACTCTAGGATTGGGGATATTTTTGGGCAGTTTCTCCTTCTTGTACAAGGTAATGAATGCCATACAAACTTGTGTAGGGGATTTAATGTTTCTCCTAAATAGGGAGTTTCCTGCGCCCTTCGGAATGCTGTGGGTAAAGATGATCCACGATTCGCCATTCCAGCTGGCTTGATTGGTAGTTTCGCATTCACACAGTACCCCGACATAACCGTTGCTCTATATATCATGTGGAAGACGCTCCAGATCACGTACAACCTCGGCGAGAGTAAAAACATGCTGCCCAAAGTACCCGGATTTGTGGCTTTCCTCTATTGCTTCAGTACGGCCACTCTCTTCCATGCGGCTATCGTTGAGCCGCGCAATTTGCGTCCAAGCTACTACAAGTTCCTGCATTCAATCTCTGGAGGACGGTAAGTTCCAATTTTAAGTCGGAAACTATTACGTTTCTAAATGTTTGCTCTTTCTCCACAGCGTTGATGTGTTCAATCGAAACGTCCTCGACGTTTGGGGTTTGAAATCCAGCGAGGCAGTGCTTGATGTGATACAGCGAACAGGAACTGGAAAGATCATAACTAAGCCCTTGATGGGCCTTTAATTTTTTATTTCTAAAATATCTAGTTGTATTTAGGACTCTGAGATGTGGCATTTAAAAGTTCTTTTCTTATTTTTTCATGAACACATCTAGTACCAAATTTATTTTTAAAATGTATCAGTTTTCAAAGCAAAGCTAATTTTATATGTATGTATGTAGTATATTAATATTTTTTTATACATACTAAAATAGTAAATGAAAATTCAGTTTGTATTCGTTCAAATGAAACTAGGGCATCAATACGGCCGACATCAAATTGCAAAAACCCCTTTTAGAGGCTCACTCTTGGTGAAAATGTAATTTTTTCCTGGTAGCACATCAAATCCTTTGATGTAGCAAGGAGCATTATGTCAATGACAAGCGTATTCACTGTGCATTTACGCTTCTACAACCTTCCGAGAGTATGAGACACAGAGGCTTGTTCTTTAGTGAGTAACAAGTCTATATATAAACTAATTACAGTCGAAATGTTATTAAAGCCCAACTTCAAACAACTGCACAAAGGACCTGGTATCGACTAACAGATGGACATTAGAAGTAAGATCAAAACATGAGTGAAAAAAAATAAACTGCACCCAACAACTACAGAATCACAGGTATAAGAGTTACTGACATTGCCACTGACATGAATGAGGTAATCGGACCAAACGCACAAAGACACTTACTCACGTAGTCAGTAGCTAACAAGGATAAAGGTGTACTCTCAAGCGATGAAGAGCCCGACAGCAAAGCCTGCCACAATGCGTTGCACTGTAGTGCTCCAGCAACACCAGCAGCACATGCCAACAATATTATGGTGTCGTGAATTATATGTACGTACACATAGTTCAATTATTGCCAGTCAATTAGTGTCATCTGGTGTCGACGTTGTTATCCTTTGCGTTAGCTTTGCGAACGAAATGTCAGTACACAAGGATAGAGGATGACACCCCAGCTACGCCAACAACGATGATTATGATGATGATGATGGTGGTACATAGCATACTGTTCTGCCTGGAGGGGGCACACATTCCAAAGATGTTTTGCCATAAAATATATGACCAGGACCGTACAACAAATGCGTATTCTGTTCGGGATGTACATTTTGATTTCCTATGGACTGTGGTGGCTGGTGGGCGCAATGTGTGCGTCTTTACCTAATGCAATTCCCTGGTATGTTTTGTGTGAATTGAATTTATTATGGTTCCATTTTTAGAAGAGATGTTTCTTGATAAAGCATTTACGTTTAGTGCAGAACACAGACGCGCCCATGAATTACTGAAATAATAAACGGACCTTGGAAATTGGCACGTCCTTAGCTGAAGCAATTATTGTGGCAGCTTTTGGGTTTAATTTAATTCGATTGCCTAGTTGTTGAGTGTGTTCTGACATAGCATCGACTGACTTTGAAGATAAAGCAAATTTGTAGGTTTAGATCTGGGCGCCATAAGGTATCAAGTTTAACTTGATGAAAATAGATCACTGGCAAGCCATCAGTGCTAGTGAACTGACACTGTATATTACCCTACCACTTCGTTAAAAAAAATAGTTGGCGCAATAGGCGTGTAGGGTTCTGACAACTATTCGTTTGAGTCAGTTTTATTTTTGGGACGAATGGGGGTCCCAATTTTATGCCGAGTCCAAACGGCTGAATTGAGAACCTTTTTCAGGACAGCTATACTCTCGGATGTTTGTCAGACGTTCGCGAGAGGTAGCGCAGTGGAAACAACCTTAAAATGTAATTTGTGTTTTTCCGGGGATCGAACCTGCGACCCCTCGCATAGTAGTCCAGCACACTAACCACTAACTGAGACACTGCGCCCACTTCGTTAGTGTACTATAATAAACGCACTCAAATATACAATAAGGACATCAGGGTTGGGTAAAGTCATATCGCTGCCAAGGTAGGGGAATGCTTTCCTTTCTAAGACATTAAAACTCACACTGGTTTTAAAGCCTTAAAACCTTGTTGAAGCAGAAAGTATCTGCTACCTTCGATTACTAGAGGATGAGAGAAATATACCTCATCTCTGCAGATCTTTATATAGCTCCAATGAAGCTTAGAAATTCCTGCTG
Source organism: Cheilosia scutellata (assembly GCA_955612985.1). Classification (NCBI taxonomy): domain Eukaryota; kingdom Metazoa; phylum Arthropoda; class Insecta; order Diptera; family Syrphidae; genus Cheilosia; species Cheilosia scutellata. The sequence goes on from OY015312.1 coordinate 119,096,632, forward strand.
TAGATAGACATCAATAAGACGTGAATGTAGTCGGCCAGAAGCATTTTTCTAGTTCCATTGGATTTCAAAATAAGGGAATCCTCGAGTGAAACTAATGGAAAACGACATTAGATTCTCAGTGGAGGGGTTATATCTTGCTCTCTCGAAGCCGTTCTCTTTTACGAATTTTTCGAGTTGAGGAAGGAAGGACATTAAGTAAAAATGCGTAAAAATTCGTAAAATTTTAAAAGTAATGGAACAGACATCAAATTATGTGTTAACAGAGTGAAGTTTTTAGAACTATGTACTGTCAATAGCCAACTTCTCGTATATTCTAAAACTACAGAGGCGCTTGCGCTTATGTTTGAAGTGTCCATCCATAGTAATGGAAACGTATGCAAGTAACGTTGTTACTCCCATCCCAGCTTTCACCCTTTTCAACTGATTAACACAAAACAAACCAGTAAGACAATTATCTTCGACTATGCCGAAGCTCAAATACCCGCGGTACTATATTATTGTAAAAAATAATTTAGTATTAAAAAATTATATATTTGTATGGGAGGTATGAGTGGTTTTTATTCGACCAAGCTCATTTTTTGTAAAAAAATTTTAAATATTATTAAAATAATATGTGCAAAGTTTAAACTTGCTGTCTTTACTGTAGCTATTTTAATTAAATTTAATTTTTACCAACAAATAGCTATATATTTTGTATGGGAGGTAGTAGTAGTTTTCATCCGATCTTGCTCATCTTCGAACTTAGCCTCAGTTTGGTGGATAAAAGCTTACGTACGTACCAATTTTCAAGTCGATAGCTGTTAAATTACGGCCGTATTCATGCGGACGGACAGACAGACAGACGGACATCGCCAGATCGACTAAGAAAATGATGCTGATCAATAATATATATAGTTTGTCATACTTACAACGCATCCTTATGTGCGTTACAAAAGGAATGTCAAAGTGAATATACCCTCACCACAGTGTGGTATCGGGTATAAAAACAGTATTCCGAATTTAAGCAAAAAAAAACGCTGTTTGGCGTAAAATTTCATTATGAAATAAGACCTCAAAATAACGAAAACGTATGGGGAGGCATGCTGCCCCCCTGCAACCCCCTGCTTGGGTTTACTGTCAGATTTGGGGCCTTATTTTATCGCAGTGGGGCCTTATTTCATATTTGAAATTGGGGTATTATTTCATTGTGAGTGATTCATCGTTTGATTTCTACGCCGATGTCGTTTTGCGATGTAATTGTAGAGCCTAGGGGGATAAAGTCTTTAACTACTTCGAAGTTATATCTGTCCACTGTGACGTTTTGTCCGAGTTGCCGATGTTGAGAGTCTTTTCTCGATGACAGCATATAATTCGTTGTCCTCATTAACAGCCAGACCCATCTTCGGCGCCTCCGTTTCAATGCTCGCAAATGCGCCATTGACAACTCGGTGAGTTCTCCCAATAATGTCAATATCATCAGCATAGGCAAGTATAGTTGAACGTACTTTTGAATTGTACCTATGATGTTGGGTTGCGAGTTCCGTAAAATAGCTTTAAGAATGACGTGAAAGAAGTTACATGATAGCGTGTCACCATGTCTTAAACCTTTTGCGACATCAAAGGATTCCGTGGTGTTCTTTCCCATTTTGATGGAGCAGCGCTTGCTTTTCGTTAATAAAATAAAATATTAAATTGTAGCTGTTACGACTGAGAGGTTCAACGTCCTAATCTCGTCAAAAACAAAAAAACAAAGTCACTTCTACCGTTCCATCACTTGCGAACGGGTTTACCACGATATCTCGAAAAAAAAATATAGAGATACAGTCTTTCGAGATTTTTGTACATTCGAGATTTTTGCTTTCGAGCAAAAATCATGACGTCATGATCCCCTTGCGAACACCTGACAAATATCTCAGATCATAACTGTCAAAAAGATTCTTAGCTCAGCTCAGTTCTGATAAATCCCTTCCATTTATATCAAAAAATTAACTCACAAATACAAGTGATTATTAGAAACTAGGCCAAAAGTTCTGTGAGAACTATTTGCATTCGCAGTGACGGCTTTAGGGGTGGGCGACCGGAGAGGGCGCCGACATGTACAGGGCACTGCGCGCAACAGCTTAACTTCACTCAATGGAAATACACTGCAAGTCATAAGATTAGAAGCAGGCATTTTCGAAAAGTAAAATCGATATTTCTCCCGTTACATGGTGGATTAGAAAAAAACGACTATGGTAAATGAGAGACTATTTTGTTAACAACAAAATATAAAATTTGTGTATAGGAGAGATTTAGTTAACGGAACTTTGAAGACAAATTGTAAATTGAGTAAAAAATATGCGGAAATAAATCGAGTCATTAGATTAGAAGCAGTGAGCAAATCAACGGTTTTTTTTAGAAGTGAATAGTTTTTTTTCGGTTTAAACGGTACATTTTATAAAGTAATTCTTCTTGATTGAGCGTTAATAAAAATGGGCAAGAAAAAATGATTAACAGTGGAGGAAAGGGCAAGAATAGATGTTTATTGCTCTGCAGGTCTTTCATGCCGTGCTATAGCCCGAAAAATAAAGCGAAGTGATCATTGTGTACGCCATTATTTAAAAAACCCTTCGTATTACCCAAAAAAATTATAAAGGAACCACTTCTTCTGCCTTAACACCTTGCGAAACGCGAAGTATCCTTAAAATAGCGTCAAATTCAGCTTTATCGGCAGCTAAAATTGGGGAGAAATCGAATGTTAAGGCCAGATTATCCACTGTTACCTGCACAATTGACCGTTCTAAACACTTAAGGCACCTGAAACTTAAGAAAAAACCACCAATTAATGACGCATGGAAGTAGCAACGCTTGTGTTTCGCGAAAGATCACATGAGCTGGGATGTGCAAAATGGAATAACGCCATAACGCCTCCTTCTCTGCTATTGTGACGGTTTAAAAACCGCTCCTCTTTCCTCAGGACATGGAAATAATAATTACAACCATCCGGCCAATATGGTAAAACTTTTTTTCGTCGGAAAAAATAACCTTCAGCCAGTCATTTGTGCTCATTCCATTTTGCACATCCCAGCTCATGTGATCTTTCGCGAAACACAAGCGTTGCTACTTCCATGCGTCATTAATTGGTGGTTTTTTCTTAAGTTTCAGGTGCCTTAAGTGTTTAGAACGGTCAATTGTGCAGGTAACAGTGGATAATCTGGCCTTAACATTCGATTTCTCCCCAATTTTAGCTGCCGATAAAGCTGAATTTGACGCTATTTTAAGGATACTTCGCGTTTCGCAAGGTGTTAAGGCAGAAGAAGTGGTTCCTTTATAATTTTTTTGGGTAATACGAAGGGTTTTTTAAATAATGGCTTACACAATGATCACTTCGCTTTATTTTTCGGGCTATAGCACGGCATGAAAGACCTGCAGAGCAATAAACATCTATTCTTGCCCTTTCCTCCACTGTTAATCATTTTTTCTTGCCCATTTTTATTAACACTCAATCAAGAAGAATTACTTTATAAAATGTACCGTTTAAACCGAAAAAAAACTATTCACTTCTAAAAAAAACCGTTGATTTGTTCACTGCTTCTAATCTAATGACTCGATTTATTTCCGCATATTTTTTACTCAATTTACAATTTGTCTTCAAAGTTCCGTTAACTAAATCTCTCCTATACACAAATTTTATATTTTGTTGTTAACAAAATAGTCTCTCATTTACCATAGTCGTTTTTTTTCTAATCCACCATGTAACGGGAGAAATATCGATTTTACTTTTCGAAAATGCCTGCTTCTAATCTTATGACTTGCAGTGTACCTATATCTCTATCGATATAAAGAAAAACTAAATTCAGCGTATATTAAATTTTATGAACTTGTATTGGTAGGAGTCAGTATGAATATCAGCATTAATATACCACGACCGGTCCGGATCCAAACACCTGGATAGTGGATATCGTTCTGTATTCTGTTAACAATACCAGTGACCGTTGGAAATGGCGAACGCTGATTTTCTAAACTAATGTATTGATAAAAATGTTCTTGCGGTCTACAATGTTCCAAACAAGATTAACTAGTTTGCCCTCACTGTCCATTGAAAATCAAATTGCAGAAAACCAAGATTTTTGGCATTCTTATCAGTGAATTTGCTGACAAAAAAGCTAGAAAAATAAGATTTTAGTTGTTTTTTAATTTTTTTTTTTTTTCAGTAAATGTTTCGTGACTAAACTGACACACCTTAATATTAATTCAATAGTGAATAATGGTATTTGAATATGGAATTGAAAATACGTTTTTTTTGTTAATATTAATGAAATATAAAAGGACGCCAAATGCATGACTTGCCCGGGGCGCCTAGATCGTTAAAGCCGGCCCTGTGCATTCGCTATTTATTTTCTCTTGAAATAATTAGTTTATTGCATTAAATTATAAACTAATAAAAATGGAAATCAAAATGGACTTTGATAACTATCTGTTCATATTGATTGGCATAAGTACCTATACCTACCATCCAAAGTGCTTAAATGCCTGAGCCTGGCTTTATCATATGTTCTCTAACAGTCGAGTGCAACGAATTAAAATTAAATGGAAAACTCCAACATGAAGGATATCCTTTTTTTTTTCAAATTAGAAAAAAAAAATATATTATATTTCTAGTGAGCACCACTTCTCCTTTGTGTGGCAATATAATTGAATAAACATTTTTTCCCCGTTTAAGCAACAAATATTTCACAGAATTACTTCCACTTCCATGGAATAGCTTGTACAGCAGGAATTTACACAAAACATGAAAACCTATTTAACGCGGTTAATTTTCCGGAAATGAGAATATCCCCGAGTAAAGTTATTATACAACTCGAAGGCAATGCCATTGTGTGCCTTGTGCCTTAAAACCCCCGTCCCGGTATAGAAAATAAACTGCACACAACAAAGCCAACCAGCGACTTATGAATCCCATGCAGTAAAACCTCAGCTGTGCCTGGGCCTCTGCTTATGGGAACAGTATCCATCGCCATCCTCTTCGTTCTATTGCACTCTCTCGCCGGTAAAAATGTTAACAAAAATTATGTTTTTCCTATGGTTCGAGTTGTAGTACTTAATCCAGCAGAACCGGGATAACAGAGCAGAAAACATTGTAACCTCACACACAAAATAGTCTTACAGCTCTACTGGATCTGGTGCTGCCTTGAGAAATGAGAAATTGCATGCAATAAATTCCCATGACATAAACAAAATAAATAATTGAGTTCGAAGGAGTAAAGCACGGGGTGGCGGCAACCGCGCGCGAAGCATAGCGGATAACAGGGAGTAATGCATTTAATATGCACAGCAGCCAAAGTCATTAATCACCAAGAATTGGATAAGCAGTGACGTCTTCTTCTTCTTCTTCATCGTCGTCGTCGTCGTCATTTTGGAGTGCGGATGGTGGAGTAGAAGTGTTTCTTGCCTGCCGCTAATGGCAGGATGTATACCAAAGTCGCGTATCATACGAAAATTCGGTTAAAACCTCAACCACGTAACGATATACGTAAAGTATCATCAGCGAAGAGGCGACATTTCTTGTGAGCAGGAAGTCTCTTAATTCATTGTTTGACTCAGGATAAAAAATGAAATTAGGAAGGGTTGAAATTGGAGGGCCTATGCGAAAAGTTCCCCAGGCCGCATAAATCAGAGATGTGGTATTATCAATTGGCTGCAAATATCATTCTATTGGAATTTTTTGTGAGACTACGCAAAATATTGTGTTTATACTGAAACGTGTTCAAAAGTCATCGGAAAATTACAATTTAAATAATGTTGTAATTCGCATTTAATAAGGATTCTTATCACTCATCTCAACCATTCCTTTGTGAGTGTTTTTTCAAGAAATACACTCGCACTTCACCTAATACACGACAAGGATAACGTACATTAAATTGATTAGCTTAAAGAGCTCTGTCTGATATTTGGTTAGGTAGGTTAGGCCCCACTGGCCGGCACTGTAAAGAAGGACCACAGCTGCTCATGAAGAGATGAACAATGGCTTCTCAGGAGAAAAAAAAACAAGCGTGCGATCGAGGAAATAGAGAGATGATAGGTACTGCATGAATGAGGCTCGGAAGTTTCACCAAAGGTTAAAAAGAACCTGCCAAGGCTACAGAACCCGAACCGAAGCTTGCAAGGACGAACAGGGGAACATCGTAGTAGAATCGCAGTCGATGCTGAGGATATGGAAGTACTACTTCTGCAGACTGTTTAACAGCGATGACGACTTAAATCCCACTGTAAGGCAGAATGAACCATTCAACCTGATCGATGAAGACCAACAAGTTTGTCCACCCTAAACGAAGTGAATATAGCCACATCAAAGCTCAAGTCCAACGAAGCCGCTAGGGCAGATATAGCCTAACCGCCACACTATTCAAAGCGCTAGGCGATGACTTGGTTAGGAGCATGCACCAACTCATCTGTAAAATATGGTCGGAGGAAAGTATGCCCGATGAATGGAACCTCAGCATTATATGCCCGGTCCTCAAGAAAGAAGACCCTCGGAACTGCACCAACTACAGAGGTATTAGTCTTCCTATAACATCGCCTACAAAATCTTATCTGCCGTTTTGTGTGAACGCCTGAAGACGTTCGTCAACAACCTGATTATGGTCCCTATCAGTGTGGCTTCAAGGCATAAAAATACCACTAAAAAAAATAAATAGGCGGCGCAACAGGCGGTAGACACCCAAGGCCTAGCTTCTCGCAATCATTCGTTTTGTGTGAGTTTCTATTTTTGGAACGAATGGAAGGGACCTACAATTTTATGCCGAGTCCGAACGGCTGAATTGAGAAGCTTTTTCAGGACAGTCATACTCTCGGATGTTTGTCAGACGTTCGCGAGAGGTGGCGCAGTAGAAAAATCCTTAAGATGTAATTTGTGTTTTTCCGGGGATCGAACCTGGGATCCCTCGCACATTAGCCCAGCACACTAACCAATGCGCTACTGCGCCCACACATAAAAATACCACTATCGACCAAATATTCACACTGCGGCCAGATCTTGGAGAAACCCCAGGAACTTCAAATCGATACCCACCTTTTCATCGATTTGAAGACCGCCTATGACAGCATTCATAGGAATGAGCTATACACAACAATATCTAGTTTTGGCATCCCTGCCAAAATTGTCCGTTTGTGGAGGATGACGACGGAGAATGAACGTTGAACGCTCCTCCATCAAGGTCGGTAAAAAACTCATCGAGATCTACGATGTCAAAAAAGGACAGGACGATGCGCTGTCATGTGAGTTCCTCATAATCTTCTTGAAAGAATAGTGCAAAACTCAAACGCTAACACCAGAGGCACTATCTTTCCAAAATCCGTCCATTTACTCGCCTAGGCGAACGACATCGACATAATCGGCAGAACGCAGCGTGATGTCACTGCCGCGTTCGTGAATATTGCGACGGAGGCGGCGAAGGTGGGTTTGGTGGTCAATGATGGCAAGACAAAGTATATGCTGTCAACAAGAAAGGACACCTAACACAGGCATCTCGGACAGAATCTCACTATAGACAGATATAACTTTGAGGTGGTTAAGGAATTTGTCTACTTAGGCCCCGCTATGAACTCAAACAATGACAGAGGCGCAGAGATTAAACGAGGAATAACTCTTGCCAATCGGGCTAAAAAAATAAGCAAGGCCCTCTCGCGAACAACTAAAGTTAGCCTTTACAAGACTCTAATCATCCCAGTCATTCTCTATGGTGGAGAGTCATGGACTCTATCAAAAGCGGATAAGGTTACCCTTGGTTGTTTCGAGAGGAAAATTCTTTGAGTAATGACCTGGTCAGAAAAGTGGTGGTCCAACAACTGAGGTGGCTGGGTCATGTAGAGTGAATGGACATAAATACTCCGGCCCAGAAGATCTTCGAATCCACACCCGAGGGACGGCGCAGTAGAGGAAGACCGCGACTCAGGTGGCGCACGCAAGTGGAAGGGGACTTTTACCAATTTAGCGTGCGAAACTGGGACAGCTGGCTAATGATCGTGCTGGTTGGAGATGCTTTCTGGTTGAGGCCCAGGTCCACCCGGACTGTAGCCCAACCTTAAGTAAGTAGTAGCCCGATTCGAGAAGCAATTTACAGAGGAACATCGTCCCATCGTCCCAACCAGAGTTTTCACTAGCTACACCTGAGAATTTCTTATCAAAATGGCGGTACAAAAGGTTCTAAGTTAAAGCAGCCTTGCTCTGGAGTTTCACTCAAGCTTCGAAAAATAAAAATGTTATAAATAGAGAATTAGCGACTTGTAGTCCTCCCGCCAGTTGAATATTCCATCCGATCGTTAACAACAATGTTTGGTGCTAACGACCTTTCAAATCCTTCGATTCTCATCATTTTTTTTAATGTTCGCATTAAAATCATTTTATGCTCATATAATCCTGTAATTTTACTTGCACACAATCTTTCTTCAAGGCTCTTATTTTTTTTTTTTATTAAAACCATCTCATTACCATGTTAATATGTTTTTAATCGCAACGCATCTAAAATTCAAATTTCACTCATCCATCTCACGAGAAATGACAACACACAGATGTTATTCCATAGTCATCAACATAACGACAAGTAAACTCAAAGTAACTCATAAAATTTAATTCGATAAGATTTTGCTTTAATTAAATATAAAATCCACACACAGTCGCAGAGAGAATTTATACAAAAGATACTCCTGTTCCTTATATTATGGAATTTTTAATCACATTAACTTGTGTATGCAGGTGCCTAGACGTGCACATTTAATTAATTTAAATTGTTATAACAAAACGGAAAATTCAAACAAATATTTCATACAGCAACATATAGCCAGAGAAAAGGTATCACACAACATCCACCCGGCGAGGTCTAAAAACAACAACAACAACTGGTTGGCAGTGTCTATTCAAATAATCTCAACTGAGATTACTAACTCATATGAGGATAAATAATAAAAATGCCAGAACGGATGGAGGGATGAGAGCAAAAGCAAAAAACAACAATATATATAAAACCAAGGAATAATCAGGACATGGTCGCGCGAATGGAGGGTGGGTAGGGGAACACAGAAAACATCTGTAGCGCTGTGTTTACGTTAGGTGCGGTGGTGAATCCTTTTAAACACATATATAAGCTCTGTATATCGTGACTGGGGAACATTAAATCTGGGATAATTTCAATATAACTTTCATCTACTCAGTGGAAAGGGTGCGTAAACGCATTAACGAAATGAGAAAGGAATTATCCCTGTTTATTGTCAAACAATGGCACATGGTTTAAACGGATTTTTTCTGGCTTTCATAAAGATTAACCTGTTATGGTAATCCTGTTGCATAGGATAATGTTCATATGGGAGAAAAAATAATTAATTTTTTTCCGTGCACTACGGCGTATACGTAACATTTTGCTACACATTCCCTCAAATTGACTATAACTTCGTATTACCCAACATAATCAATGACAATTAGTGGCATCAGGTTGTAATCCTTGAACAACTGCCTATCCTCTGGAAAAAGCAAAAGGAATCCTATCTCCCTGTTCTGTCTGCTTATGACAATTAACACAATGACTTTAGCACACGTCTTGTCCTATTCCATTCCGTGTATAGCAGTCTTTCACACTCCCTACATCCAGACACACACAAACAGAGTCCATACTTGAGTTAAAGAAATGAAAGCATACTGTACGGAAATACGGAAAAACAAGGATTTCCATTTAAGATATTAACACACTTGAGCATTATCCTTAAATACGCGAACTAACACACTAATTCGACGACAAGAGGCACTTCAGCCTCTATCATCCCATTTCTTTTGTTGGTTTTGTGTTTATCCTTAGCTGGATGGCAGCCTCTTTTTTGTTGTTGTTGTTGTGTTGTCCTCTCAATCATAATGAGCACATGAGTGTTTGTTTGTAAGTAATAATGATCCTCTCAAATGCACGTTGTCTGGAATGACAAACACAAAAATGTCTGTACATACTCGTAGTAGGTAGGATTTCTTTTCTATGTTCACTTAAAAGCGATGTACACAGCACATTGGGGATTTATCCTGTTCAGTACAGTATGGAAATTTTAAAGTGATATCATTTCACTAATTATTGTGTGCGTGCAGGTGTGTGTTAGCTTTATGTGTATAGGTTGTAGGATGACGAAGAAAAAAAGCACATCGGTTGATAGATATAAATAATTAAGGTTATGAGTTGAGCAAGCTACATAATACTTGTTAAAAATGTTAGACCTTTAAAAAGGACTAATTTTGGGTCGCTCCATGCGGTATTGATGGCTAGTGTTAATGATTTAAGATCTAAGAATTGTTTACCGAACTCGTATACTTTCCGTGTCCACCATACATCCCCAAACAGTCTCAATTATATTGATAATAGGGGAATAAGGTTGCCACTCCAGTACAAGCACGTGTTGTGTACGGATCCACTCTTTTACAACGCGTATGCGGTATGAATGGGGACGTTATCCTGCTGATAAGTCTATCGCACGGGTCCAAATATTTATATTATCGTAGTTAGTAAGTAAAAGTCTTCTGCAGTACGCCTTTCTTGTTGTTGGCGTTCATTTCTGATGACAAAAAACAGAAATTCACATTGACCATATATAAAAGATCGTACCCCCCACCCTTACACCCACTTCACGGCTATGATGACGAGACAGATAGGGTTTTTTTTTTTTGAGTATGTCATGAAAATAGTAATTGTAACCATCAGGGCCATCTAAATTAAATCGTTTTTCGTCTGAAAAGAAACTATTTGATGCCACTCGCTATTCCATGTCATTCCGAGCAAAAACTTTGCGAGCCTTCTTACGGGAAGTGGTAAGAGGAAGTTTTTGTTTTAAGTTTAATTTTTTAGATGTCAAGCTCTACTCGTCTTACCGTGTCAAACTTAGCATTTATTCACAAATTTGATCGGATCTGCGAGGCGGAACAGTGAGAATTTTATGCTTCTCTAATAATCCGACGATTTTCGGTAGATGTAGTAGCTGTTTTGGTCCCCCCTTTCATGTTGTTTCCATATTTGCTATTATTTTTAATAAAATTACAAGCCACTTACTTGCTTATTCCAATTTTTTTTTTTAATATCGCTATAGGTGAAACTACACTCCTTATAACCAAGAATTTCGCCTTTCTCTTCTGCAAATACAACTTTTCCTTACCCCATTTTATTAAAAAACGATTAAAATATATGCGAAAAAAACCTTCATCTTCAATAATTTGATCCATAGTAAAGCAATTGCCCCTGACCCTATTCAAGTGCAAAAAATAAGTTAACTTATTTTGCATGGTCAAAGAAAAACCAAAATAACATTAAACGGCAAAATGTTGTTCCATTCCTAAAAGTTGCCTATTACTATATTCTAAATAAAAGCATAAAATAAATACCGACATTTAAAAATGGCAAAGAGAAACACTAATTGTCGTCGCAAGAATTTGCCCTTTCCAAAATTCGATGTTGGTGCAGAACAAATATTGGTTTACCAACTTTAGAGATAAAAGCCGAACTTCACTCCAAAATCCAATTTTATTTTCTATAAAAAATTCATCTTTATGTATCTACGCAAAAAATGTAAAACATAACCTACTTACACTGCTCGAATTTACCAATTAAATTAAAGGGCAAATTAATGACACAACTCTGATTAAATCTAAGAAGGGAAATTAACATGAAATTCATGAATTTAAAAACTATCAAAAATAAGTACTTACAAATTTACAAATGTATAAAAATTACCAAGTAAAAGAAAAAATGTGTTTTCAGTGACACTTCACACTACAATATGGTAATTCATTTTAAGAGATTTTTCTTGAAGCAGAGCGAAAAGGACGGCAAACGTTTTTCTGCTGCACTTCATTCGCATCGGGCCGAATGTAGTGGAGAAAAAAAATGGCAACTGCTTGAAACTAAAAACTGAGTTCTTCAGGAACTTATAAGACTCTGCAACTCGCCGCTTCAAGGAAAATTAATTTACATAATTTAAGCTCGGCTCGATGACACTAATGATTAAAAAATCGTGTCCCTATTCATGTGCATGTGAGTGAATATACCTCTTTTCGAATTCATTCCATAATCCGGATTAATTCCGTATTGAAGACGTTTTTGACAAGACTTTTCCCAGCCTAGAAGTGCTTAAGTGGGCGCAGTAGCGCAGTGGTTAGTATGCTGGATCACTGTGCGAGGGGTCCCAGGTTTCGATCCTCGGAAAAACACAAATTACATCTTAAGGATTTTTCCACTGATAAACATCAGTTTGGGGCCATATTTCATTGGGGCCAAGTTGCATGTAGCCGTTCGAAATCGGTAAAAAATTGTAGGCCCCTTCCCAAAAATGAAAAAAAAAACTCACACAAACGAATGGTTGTGAAAATCTAGGCCTAGGGTTCCTTTCCTATGACCTTTTGCGCCAACTATTTATCTGTTTATTTATTTTAGAGGTACTTAAGAGGTGTTTTTAACGTTTTGATAGAAGATGTGCCAAGAAATACGCTGTAATTTTTTTATCGCAGCTTTAAGCAGAGTGAAGGTTTATTTGTTGATCTCTCTGTCTGTGGGTAGCATTTTTGAATTGGCTCTATTAAAGGTCCTTCTAGGTTTGCAAAGACTTTTTTTTGACTTACATGATTCGTTAAATGCTGACTTAAGAGCAGAGGTAAGAACGATTTTAAGGTTATCTAACTTCAGCATTGAGCAAACGTGGTTAGATAGTTCAGCAGAGTGAATGGAGTTGATCTTACGATAGTTGCAGAAGAAGGACTGAGGAGCAGTGGCGTAACTATAGGGTGGCAGGGCTGGCAAAATGCCACGGGCCCCCGACCCGAGAGGGCCCCGACCCAAGAGCTCAGAAATAACCTAAGATTTTTGCAAAAATGTTGTACCTAATTCAATTCAATTCAATTTATTTCAATTCAATTTATTTATAAAGGGCAGTACAAATAAGTATTTCAAAAAAAATTGTAAGCTCTAAAGCACTTCAGTCTATAGCCATCGATCTTGCAAATGCCTTAAAACGTTTGAAAATGTGTCTAGAAGAATTGGAAAGGTATAGACATGAATTTGTAAATTTAAAAATGGAAGCAAATAGTGTAGCAGAAAAATGGTCCATCAACCCTGAATTTTCTAAAACTCGTCAGAGGAAGGTAAAACGCCATTTTGAAGAACTTTGTGAAGATGAGCGTCTCCAAGATTTGTTCAAAGTGAACATATTTTATCTAGTATTGGACATCATTATTAATCAACTGAAATCGCGTTTCCTTCCAATGAATGAAATTGTTTCCAATTGGTTTCCAAAAGGTATTTGGAGTATTTTAAATTTAAAAAAAAATGTTCAATTGTGTTTTGAGCCACCTTCTGCTCCAAAATTCACACCTCTCCGATTTGTAAGGGATGCATACACATTGGCCAAATAATTTACCGAAATCGAGCTCCAAGCTAATTCGATGGCTTGGACTAGTTTAGATACAGTCGAATATTGTTGTCCCGATCCATAAACTTTACGTGACAACCATTGCCAAACATTTTCGATGATATTCAAATCCGGTGAGTAGTCCGGTCAGCATTAATAGCTCCGCATTTTGGCCCTATAAATACGTTTTAACAACCCGGGCTGTATTGGCGCTTTATCATGTTGTTAGATCCATGGCAGATGTCCAAAAAGGTTATGAAAATATGTTAAATCCTTATCAGTAAGACAACGCATTCATTGTGGTTAACAAAAATTTTAATTTTCGGCTGCCATAATACGAAACGGCCCCCACACCATCACACCTTCAACTTCAACTCTGCTATGCAGCCGGTCCAAATGATGAGTTTCTTTGCGGAGGTTATGGAAATATAGTACCTAGCTATAGCCATCGGGGCCTTCCAAATTAATTTTTTTTTCGTCGGAAAAGACCACACGGTGCTACTACGAAGTCCAGGCCACAAAATCGAAGGCGTTGCGCTTTTCGAACCGGGTTAAGGGGTGTCTTTTTCTTGATTTTTAGTCTTTTTATATCCTTGGCATCCGAAATAATACGACGAATAGTTGTGAGACTTGCTTTGATACCACATTTTTTCCTGATTTTTGGAAAAGAGTCGTGAGAATTTGACGCTTATCCTAATATAAGTCGCCTTTCCGCAGTTGTAAGCACATTATGCATGCGGCCTTTCACGTTTATATCCATAGTTAGACTCATTACTTAAAAATATGCATATAACGTGTCGTTCTTAGCTAAATTGGCAATAAATAGGCGAGTGTCCTTTAAGCTTTGATTTGTCCTTTTTCCGCCTCGGTTAAGCTTTTTCTCCACACATTTTTTAACAAAAAAAAAATCTATCAAAGAATAATATGAGTCCACGTTTTGCCGATTTTTAGTTAAAAATTTTTTGTTAATACATACTTAAAGCTTTAGTTTTAAATCTTCCTTCTGGTCAAATCACAACAATTAATTGAAATTTAATTTAAAAACAAAAACTAAGTCTCTAGCATGCTTGGTTTGGGACCAGTGGGCCATAGAAAACCGACCTTAGGGGGTGTGCTATTCAAGTGGCGCGGAGTGTATATAAAAACGACATATCTTAATCACTTGCCAGGTAAATTCTCAGTTTTCGGTCCATTTTCAGAGACGAAATAGAAAAGTCTTCGTGTATTAGAGAACTTGATGATTTATTAATAAAGAATCATTTTATGTCATGCATCTTTCCTGAAGTATGTACTGTGTTAATGTTATTTGTTACAATTCCTATGACTATAGCTAGTGCTGAACGATCATTTTTAAAACTAAAATTAATAAAAACCTATTTAGGAAAGTATATGGGACAAGACAGGCTACGTAACTTGGCTATTCTATTGAAAAATTAAACTGTTATTTCATTATAAATATGTATGTATAAACCTATGCTCTTGAAAATAAAATTCATTAGATATTTAACTAAAATGCATACAATATTATTAATAGTGTTGGTTAACTACTTAAGTGGTTTATTAAAATTAAATTACAACGTTACGATTTTTACTGGGAGGGCCCCATCCAAAGAATTTGTCACGGGCCTCAGATGGTATAGTTACGCCACTGCTGAGGAGTACGATTTTCGATGGTGGAAGGGTTAAATTTGGTACCCCTCACTGAGCAGTGCAATACACTAACCACCTCTTTGCCCACATTTATTTGACAACTACATTCCGCAAAAGTATGGAGAAAGTAATCATGACTGAGTTACATTTTTATGTTTACATAGTAAAAAAAAATATATCCCTAACGATTTTGATTTTAATGAAATTTATCTCTTTCTCTATAGCAGATAAATATTTGTCTAAAATTTTTAAATGAAAATATTGTCCATCCAGAAAACATTCACAAAGGAATAACAAATGCTATTCCACTTACATTTGGATATTGGTTTCCTATTTCGCAATCTCCCCTCAAATAACAATGTAACCAGAATTTCGTTTGAAATATTTCTGCCTTTCCTATTTGGTATTTTTGTTTTGGAATTTTTTTTTATTTTCTCCTGTACTTAGTTATGATTACGAGTACATGTTCTAAATAAAATTCCCGAGTAACACTCTATTTGCAATGGATTTCCAAGGTTTTTGTGCGCCCTTCAACAATATTCCATTACTCATTCCTGACATGATAACTTTGGGTTATGCCATTGTCAATTTTCCCTATGGTGTATAACTGTAATTCGTATTTTGTAAACGAATAGGAATATCAATTTCAATATTGTTTTTTTTTTTTTGCTTTTGTGATTTTTCATCAAAAACTCAGTTTGCGAATTTATATTAAAAATTCCGGTGTTCACCGCCATCTAAATAACATATCAAGAGATTTGTATATGTTTGCTATATACCAATGTAACAAATGTGAGGTTAGTTTGAGTGAGGGGGTGCACATTTAGTATGCAAAAGGTATTGAGCTTTGGCCAATGGGGATGCATAATGCTTTTTTCTGGAAATTAAAATCTCTGTCGTGAATTCCAATGGAGTTATATTTAGGATGCCATATTCAACGCCGCGCAATGAGAGTTTCCATGGAAATGCGTACATCCGTACAGGATAATGGTGTTCGTCTATACATATCTAAATGCAAATAGTGATTTAACGATACGGGGAATCGGATGATTTGATATTTAATTAGATAATGCAAATGGGTGTGCTGAGCTAAAAATGAAATGAATCATCAGAGCCAAAAGTCACCAAATCGATGGGTTGGGTTTGTTCAACGGAAACGTTGTTATATATGTGTGTGTTTTATTTTCATAACATTTTCTGGCTTATACCGGGTGGCTTTTAATGGCTTAAAATTAATAGCATTCAATGGGGCATCGGTAATATGTACGTTTTAGTGGGTTGGAGAAGCAGGTTCTCAAAAATTATTTACAAATTTTGAAGCAGGGTATCCCTGCGCGCACAGTAGGGCAAAAAGGCGATACGACGCGAAAATAGTTTGCTTCCGAGAAAATGGTTCACATTGTATTCAGAAGCAGGAGTGGGGTTTCTAACAAGATTTAAATTGCTCTATCTCTTAATTCCGCCTTCCTAATAACTGCAGCGTTTTCCATGGGGAAATCATTGCCAGGACCTCTTGTCTTGGCTACGGTATAATGTAATATCCATAAGGGGTATACATTTTTTTTTCAGTCAAGTCCCCGAATTCGGGCAAAACTGGCCTCAATTGCCACTTATATACATATTTATAAGATGGGGAACAATTTTAAATTCACCTAATGATCCACACGGACATTCCAGAGAATTGCAAGGCCGACGAACGCGCTATGGGCATGGCTCAATAGTGGCCATAGAAACAAAGTCCCATCAAATATGCAGTGGGATTTAGTTCATATGTTTGGGAGATAGTTCTTAGTTCATTATGAACAAATTCCCAATGAATTAAGTTCGAATTCGATAAAAGTGGGAGTTAGTTCATTTAAATTGTTTCGACGAAAAAATAATTTTTACATACACCTAACCTCGCACTTAATTAAAATCCAAAAATGACCCCAAGCAGGGGGGGGGGTTGCAGTTCGTCCAAATATTCCAATGTGCCTAATGGGAGATCAATTTCCGTAGGCACAGTGGTATGTATGGGAGGACATGCTGCGTCCCTGTCACCCCCCCTGCTTGGGGTCCCTGTTGGATTTGGAAGTTGGGAGTAAGTTCATTTGGGACTTAGTTCATAAAGAACAAAGACCCACTATTGGGTTTTAATTCATTCTTATATTGGGACTTTGTTCATTCTTAGTTGGGTCTTCGTTCCTAAAAATCATGGGAGTTAGTTCATATGAACTAAATTCCAAATTTTCTGGGACTTAGTTCGTTTTGGCTAGTGGCAGTCAGTTCCAGTTGGGACTCAGTTCTTAAGTCTCACAACACTGTGTCGATTCTACCGGAAAAGGAGAAACTCTATATGCCTCTCGCTTTTAATCAAACAAAATCCGATTAGCCATACTAATCGCAGGTGGTCGAACTGGGTTGGTGATGAAATCTCCTTTTCCAAAATCCCTTTTCCAAAATATCCTGTGCTGAAATCCCTTACTCCAAAAGACACTAAGAGAAAATGTTCAGGGACAAAATCTCCCATTTTTCTGTCGCCGCGACACCTAAAAATGGTGCAACCCACCCTGCTAGTGGTCACTGTGGGATTTGGAGTAGGTGCCTATGATTTTGTCATAGGGGATTTTGTCCCGGGAGATTTTGTCCAATAAGGGATTTTGGAAGAGGGGATAACGTAGGGATCCCTGTAAAACTGCACTATCACGAAACAGATCTCGCCCATGTTGGATCTCAAGCGATTCAATAATCTTGTATCACCAAAAAGATCCACTATAACCCAATTAGGAGGTATAATTACTGGACACTGTATTATTGGGAGGCATGGCTCTCAGGTTGGGCCTTCCTTCCAACGATTGCTGTAGAAATAAGCTGCCATTCCGTGGCAAACTACATATCGGAGAATACCTCTTCGACAATCTCGACGAACTCACTAATACAAGCAGCAGCTGCCTCCAAGCTCCAACGCTTTATTCTTAGCTCCTGTTGGTTCAACGGGTAGTTGTGAGATCATTCGATCCTATGGTATCACAATGGACATTTTTTGGACTAAGTGAGGGTGCAATTGTTGCGGTTTGCCACTCTAGACTATCCTATCCTTATATTCTTAGGCTAGGCGCGCATATGTGGTTTTCGGTGCAGAGAAATAAGTCCAACCCCCCCTGCTCGTCCACTGAGAGACCAAGCTCCCACCTTATTTACTTTACTTTAGTTGGCGCTACAGCGCATTGTGCTCCTGGGCCTCAAGTAATAGCTGGGCCTCAGCTTACTCGATCTCTAGCTTGCTGCCCCCAGTTTCGAACTTGATCACTTCACCGGAGATGAGGTCTGCCTCTGCTTCTGGTTCCCTCAGGCTTAGCGTTGAATACCTTACGGGCTGGAGCTTCGATGTTCATTCGTTCAACATGCCTTAGCCATCTTAACCGTTGAAGGCGTAGTTTTTTGACCAGTGGCAAGTCGCTGTACAACTCGTATAGTTCGTGGTTGTATCGTCTCCGCCAGAAGTTACTTTTCCTGTCGACACAAACCGGTCCATAGATCGTACGTAGAACCTTCCTCTCGAAGATACCAAGAGAACCTTCATCCGTAATGCTTCTGCACCATACAGCAAGACTGGGATGATTAGGGTTTTGTACAGCGTCTCCTTGGAATTTCACGATAGGGCCTTATTTCTCAACAATTGATTGCTTAGTCCAAAGAAACAGTGATTAGCAAGAGTTATTCTACGTTTGATTTCAGCGCTGATGTCATTTGCAGCAGTACCCAGATAGATAATTTCATTTACCACCTCGAAGTTATGCCTATCAATTGTCATGTTTTGACCAAGTCTCCGGTGGGAATCGACTCTATTCGATGCCAGTAAATACTTCGTTTTGTCCTCGTTAATGACAAGACCCATTTTGTTTGCCACAGACTCGATACTGGAAAAGGCACCCGTCACTGCTCGTTTGGTTCTTCCCATAATGTCGAAGTCATCTGCATATCCAATTGTGTGGATTTTTGAAAGATGGTGCCATTCGTATTGGCGTTGGTGTTGCGTACCACTTTCTCAAGAACAATATTGAAGCAGCTACATGACAGCGCATCGCCTTGTCGAAGCCCTCTGGTGGTTTCGAAGGTTTCGGTTGAGTCTTTTCCAATTTTGACGCAGCAGCGAGCTTTCTCCAACGTCATCCTGATAAGTCGTATCATTTTGGTAGGGATGCCAAAGCTCGACATGGCACGGTATAGTTCGTTCCTGTTTATACTGTCATAGGCTGCTTTGAAATCGATGAAGAGATGGTGTGTATCGATGTTGTATTCTTGGGTCTTCTCCAGGATTTGGCGTAAAGTGAAAATTTGGTCGATGGTAGATTTACCAGGTCTGAAGCCACACTGGTAAGGGCCAATCAGTTCGTCTGTAAATGGCTTCAGTCGTTCACATAATACGCTTGGCAAGATCTTGTAGGCGATGTTTAAAAGACTAATGCCTCTGTAGTTGGCGCATAGAAGGCGATCACCTTTTTTATGGATCGGGTAGATGGTGCTTAAGCTCCACTCGTCGGGCATGCTTTCTTCCGACCAAATGTTGGTTACGAGTTGGTGTATGCTCCTTACCAGATCAACTCCAGCGTGCGTAAAAAGCTCCGCCTGTAGACCGTCATCACCGGCCGCTTTGTTCGACTTCAGTCTGGTGATGGCTACTTTGATCTCACTCAGGTCGGGTGGGTGGAACTCCAGATCATCAATCAGATGATCTGGGAAATAAAACCACTTTCGTGAAGTGGACTTAGTTCCCATGTAAGGTGGGAAATAAATTCCGAAAACTCTGAGTGGTTTTATTTCCCTTTCAATATACCCAATTTCGCACATATACTGCAAGTCTGACAGTAAACCCAAGCAGGGGGGTTACACGGGGGCAGCATGGCCCCCCATACGTAGTTAACTGTTGAATGTGTACTAAGTTCCCATAAGAAAGTGGGCTTAGTTCCCACATCACATGGGAACTAAGTTCACTTCACGAAAGTGGTTTTATTTCCCACTAGGACTTATTTCCCTGCACCGTGGTTTTCTATGGCGGCAATTCAAAAAAAGATAGTCACTGTAGAAAATTACCATAAGCCCGCAAGCAACAAAAATAATCCGCAATTAGAAATAATCAGCCGGATCTGCTTTTTTCTCCACGACGGCGACGATCTTTAGTCCTTTCAAGCAACTTCGACTTCATGAGGGTTTTGGAATATTCGTTGTGGGATACTCCAATTTTCTGTCAACCTACTACAAGTTGTTGGAACGTTCGACAGACCGAGCACAGTATATATAGATAGATAGATAGATTGTTGGGTGATATTGTACGAGGAATAAAAATGATCCCTTTTCTCAGTCAAAACAACAGCCATTGAAAGGGAAAAACTCCTCCTTATCGGGCTCCCGACCAGTGAAGAGTCTCTGCCTGAGACACTGCAGCCTTCCATCCTCTACGATCCCGGGCACGCTGCTTCCAGTTGTCCAGACCAAGCGCTCTGGCATCCGCGATGGCTTGGTCTTTGAAACGGAGGTTCGGTCTTCCTTGTCTTCTCGAACCTGGGGGCTGGGATTCGAAGATCCTCTTAGCTGGAGCATTATTGTCCATTCGCTCGATGTGGCCGAGCCAATGTAGTCGACGTGTTTTGGCTTTTTGGACTACATCCACATCTTGGTACAGCTCATAGAGTTCGCGGTTATATCTTCTTCTCCATTCGCCCTCCTCAAACACAGGACCAAAAATCCGCCGAAGTATTTTTCTTTCAAAGGAGCCCAGTATTAGCTCTCCCTTCCTGCTTATCGTCCAGCACTCGACGCCATAAAGCAGAACTGGCAGGATGAAGGTTTTGTAGAGCACACATTTCGTCCTTCGAGTTAGGAGTTTTGAACCCAGTTGTTTTGCCAAACCGAAGTAGCAACGGTTTCCTAGGGTAATTCTTCGCCGGATCTCCACTAGGGTGTCGTTCGTGGAGTTCATATTTACTCCGAGGTAGGTGAACTCCTTAACTACCTCAAAGTTGTTGCTATCAATAGTGACGTTCTGTCCTAGGCGGTGGACAGATGCTGGTTTGTTTCTTGATAGCATGTATTTAGTCTTGTCCTCATTTACTTCAAGGCCAACGGATTTCGCCTGTTCTTCAATCGCCGTAAACGCTTCTATCACGGCACGCTGGGAGCGACCGATGATGTCAATATCGTCCGCATAGCCCAGCAGCTGGACGGATCTGTTGAAGATAGTGCCTTCCGTGTTGACACCTGCCCTGCGCACTATCTGCTCCAGTACGAGATTGAAGAAATCGCATGACAGCGCGCCTCCTTGCCGAAATCCGGTGCAAGTTTGAAATAGATCGGAGGAGCTGTTTCCAAACTGCACGTTGCAGCGCGTGTTTTCCAGCGTCACGCGACACAGCTGAATCAGTTTTGTCGGGATTCCGAATTCGGCCATCGCCATATAGAGCTCCTGACGATGTATGCTGTCATACGCGGCTTTGAAGTCGATGAATAGGTGGTGAGTTTCGACTTGAAATTCGTTGGTCTTTTCCAGGATTTGCCTCAGTGTGAAAATTTGGTCTATAGTCGATCTGCCGGGCCGGAAGCCACACTGGTACGTGCCGATTAGTGTGTTGCAGAAAGGTTTAAGACGTTCACACAGTACGTTGGATAGGATCTTGTATGCGACATTAAGCAGGGATATGCCTCGATAGTTCTTGCAAGACATAGGATCGCCCTTTTTGTAGATGGGGCATATGGAGCTGATAGTCCAGTCATCGGGCATGTTTTCTTCCAGCCATACTTGGTTGATGATTCGGTGCATGCTCCCTACCAAAACATCACCACCGTATTTAAAGAGCTCCGCTGGTAAACCATCAGAGCCTGCGGCTTTGTTGTTCTTAAGCTTTTTTATAGCTAGGCCAACTTCTTCTATACTAGGTGGTGGAACTAGTTCTTCATTGACTGGACGCGGGTTCTCTTCTTGCTCTATCACTCTCTCTACATGATGCCCATTTAGCAGTTGCTGGAAATGCTGCTTAAACACATCTACTATTCCCTGCGCTTCGGTGACTAGGTTTCCTTCGTTGTCTCGAAGAGCCTGCGTTCCGGTTTTGTAGCCAGCAGCCAGTTGCTTGGCTTTTTTATAAAACCTCCGGATGTTATTACGATCGCGCGACTCTTCGATCTCCTTGAGCTGGGAGGCTGCGTAAGCCCTCTTCTTCCTACGCAGGATCTTCTTTTCCTCTCTTCTCCTGGCTCGATACTCTTCTCTCGCTGCCCTTGTTTTGCGCTGCAGCGCTTTCTTGTGTGAAAGGGAAAAACGACCCTTTCGAATAAAGAGAGAGTGGCCAGCGATCGTGTGGTTGTAAGGAGAAGAGCGATTGAGTTAGTCTTCTAACAGTCATAAAAGGGTGTGGTCGTTGGTTTCCTCGTGGTAGTCCTTCGAAAATAATTTTCAGCTTTTTAAGATTCGCATTTTCAAAGTACAGTACGTCCGGTACGTCTCTCAATCTTACTGTTGTCTATTCAGCAAGAAATTTATTAAATTTCCGTTCCTATGGTCGCCAAAAAAAGGTTAAGGTCCACTATTCATGAATATCTTTGCAACATAAAAGCATTCCATCGGTTCTTAATCTACCCAACAACGCAGTTAATCCAATTAACTCAAACATCCAATCAGACTCAATTAAATTCAAAACTTCGAACAGCATCAATTCAAATAAAACGTTTCATTGCTTTTCTTAGAGACCCTTCGCCCGCTGCTGCCGCCAGTCCACTTCGAATTGTAGCAGCGAATCAACTTTGAACCGCGTGCTCTAAGCCATCAAACATACACCGAACCCTAGTATGAATATCAACTCTCTAATCGGATTTCGCCAAAAGGACCCTTATCAATCCGACGACTACTATGCGACTACCACTTCTCGCGCGTATTCGTATGCTTTGGCACATTTCGTATGTATATTGCTTTACGTGATGAAAATACCGAAACAAATAAAAAATAAAAAAAAAAAAATATTCCAGAACGACCAAAAGAACCCTGAAAGCAGTCTTTCTATACGCAAGCATTATCCACAGCCACAGTTTCGACAGAGGAGCTTCTCCCAAAATCACATACTCCCTGTTTACGCATCAGTATTGCGGGTATATATATACACATGATGTAGCAAATACTTACATCCACACTGCGAGTGAATTTCTCCGAACTGGATTATTCGGGATTTGAATGTGTTGAACAATGGGTCACCGATATGGAAATTAATGGCAATTGGAACCGATTTGTTGGGCTGGGGTGAGGCTAATTGTTGAATTGACGAGCCTGGGATGGTTGCTGTTTGGAAATGGCTTCATTATGTAAATAGACTTTGTTTGCCAAAATACTGGAGAGATCCTCAATCTCGTATGAATGTTCAATTTGGATGCGGATTTGTTTGGTTTGATTTTGTGTCGAAGATACGAGTATTATATCTCGTGTCAACAATGGGATTTCGGTGTACCTGTCTCTCTGTCTGTATAAATTTACAATTCAAGGTGAGATTGCTGCAAATATACCGATATTAAATTATTTATAGGACTCGAAAAATGTGACTGAATGGCTTGAGATAAAACTGACTTGCGATTATGAGCTTTTTAGGCAGGTCTTTGGAATTCATTATATGCTTCATGCTATCCTATTGTGCGCTAATGCATATTGTGTGGAACAATCCTATGAAACTGCGCTTCAAAATCTTGTTGATAGAGTTCATTGGACGCTTGATAGGACAGAATACGTACTAGGAATGGGTGTTCGGTCAACCCTTTGAAAACTGAGAGGATTATGACCGTTCTGGTTCAATCAGTGCTAAAAGACGTTACTACCCAGTTCTCCGATGAAGCGGATTATCTGGGAGGAGTGATCCTAGATATAGAAACTCATTTTCTGAAAACATGTCAATCGGAACAAATTTCAGGCGCCTTCAGTTTTCTGGCAGTGCAACGGAGCTTTTCCAAGACATGCA
Organism: Cheilosia scutellata; assembly: GCA_955612985.1. Lineage (NCBI taxonomy): Eukaryota > Metazoa > Arthropoda > Insecta > Diptera > Syrphidae > Cheilosia > Cheilosia scutellata. The sequence goes on from OY015312.1 coordinate 119,120,634, forward strand.
TCTTTGCACCGGAAAAATGTCTTTTGGATCTATACGGCTATAAAACCTTTTCTAGCATATGCGTCGGTTGTTTGATGGAGAGGCCTTTCGCAGAAGTATAGGACTACCTTTAGCACTAAACTTCAAAGAACGGCCTGCTTCGGGAGCATGGGATCTTTTTCGAGTACCTCTGGAAAGATCCCATCTTCGTGGAAAGCAAAATCACTAGACATAACTACTAGTTAGGCAATCAGGCCTTTCTTCTTAAAATATGCTATTCTATATTGAGTCATACCTCATACCCTGTGTAATCAAATAGGACGACGCTCACAACCGGTTTTATGCATTTATCTCAGAATATACTACTCCCATGGGATTCTGTCTCCTTGCCAACTCAGTTAGGACTCAGACGCGGAGGATAGCGGGCGTTTGTACAATTTTTGTGTTTAATTTCCAAGTTATAGAGTGTTTAGTTTCCAAGTGTCGCCTGAGAGACGCGGATTAGTGTTTAGGGTAAGTTTTTTCAAGTCTTTAGACCTACTTTTTTGTAGTATTTCTGTTATTTGCATGGAATTAAATTAAGAAAATTGCATATTTTAAAGATAGATTTCAATGAAGAGCAAATAAGCCAGTGGTTACAAGAACTGTCCCACGATAAGAATGAAAATCAAGATAATTTGGAAGTCCAAGATTTCGATTCCGATTCTACATCTTGTCCTGAAGAACCGATCATTAAATAAGGAAAGAGATCAGTATGCAGCTATTGTCCTGCTAAAAAACGACGCATGAGCGTGTCCAAATGTGAAAATTGCGGCAATACGTATTGCCTACGACCTAGTTCGCCGAAATGCTTCAGATGTACAGAGAAATAGGTTCCTAAAAATTGCTACTTTTTAAATTAATGTGGAGGCTACAATTTCTGTGACACAGCTCTGATTTTTTCTTGTTATGAAAGCATTTTTATTTATTTATTGCTTTTGCAAAGCTTATATGCAATTTTTAAAAAATTAAAAATTTTAATTTTTTTTTTTTTTTTGTGAAGTCGTCACAAAACACAAAACACAAAAATGTGTTTTATAATTTAAGGTTTTCATTATTAAAATTCGAATAAGATTTCAAAATAACTGTTTTCGATCCCCGGAAAAACACAAATTTACATCTTAAGGTTTTTTCTACTGCGCCACCTCTCGCGAACGTCTGACAAACATCCGAGAGTATGACTGTCCTGGAAAAGCTTCTCAATTCAGCCGTTCGGACTCGGCATAAAATTGTAGGTCCCTTCCATCCGTCCCAAAAACTCACACAAAACGAATGGTTGTGAGAAGCTAGGCCTAGGGTGTCTACCGCCTGTTGCGCCGCCTATTTAGTTATTTATTAGTAGGTCATCATCAGTTGGTCCTTACTTCAACTTGTTTTCATCGATGCAAGCAATCACGTTATGCGTCTATGAAGCATGAAAAAAAGCAAAGGAATATGCTACTCACCTCACCTCTCCAAATATCCTGGAATTTATCTCTGCAACATTTCTTTTCTGTTTCTCCAACTACAATATCGTATCCACTCGAATTTTTAACTCATTTTCAACTCACTTTCCAGACATTGGTGAAATCGTCCTCTTTCCATCTACACCAATAAAAAGTATTCTCCGAGAGAATCATGCGCACTTCATCACCTGTATCCTTTTTTCGCAATAGCAAATTTCAACAACCTACCTTATACTCTGGTTCAATCCGCCACAACTGTATTTGCTGTTGTTCCTGGCCTGTGTAGTGTACTGCCTTTGCGTTGGTGTAATGCATTTTGGCAATATTGTACGCTCCGAAGGACAAAATGTAGGTTACTGGTACAAGTTCAGCTCAGAACGATACAGAACAGCAGGATGTGTGATAACGAAGGATGTTCGACTTCCGCGCTTTGCGCTCTGGCTCGGGGTGTATGTCGGTGTATCGACACCGTTTCGCTTGTGTGCGCTAAAAGGGACAATGCGAATTGTGTTGTGTGTTGTTTTGTGTCCTGCATATTTCTTGGCGCATAGTGTAGACACATGCTGGTTGGGTTGGGTATTTGTCGAGGTTTAGTTTCAATTTAACTTGAGGAAATCTACTGCACTTAGTGGTTGGGTATAAATTAAGTTATTATTCTATGTGAGTTGTAACTGTAAAGGGGAGCTATAGTTTTTTTTTTCAATTTTTTTTAAGTGCCATCGTATGATTTAAGACAACAACCTGTAGGCCGATGTGGGATTAATATATTAACTGACCTTCTCTAGGATTTAGTGCTTTTTTTCTTAGAGGACCGATGGGAATAACAATTTAGTGTAGTAATTGCACTTTGTTTCTAATTTTGTGCTAAATGTAATAAAACGTGGTATGTTGTGAACGCAGTGGTTGTGGTTAATGTGCTGGACTTCTGAGTCCTAGGTTCAAGCCAACTCTCGCTAATATCTGACCAATATCCCAGAGTATAACTATTTTGAGAGCTCATTCAACCGCTTAAATTCGGGATAAAATTGTAAAATGAAAATGTATACTATCGAACAATTGTAAGAAACTAGGCCAAGGGATGGACCTGCTACTCCAAACAATTATGTTTATTTAATTTTTTTTTATGTCACTAGGTACTCGTGTGTCAACAAACGCTGGATACCTTTCTACACCTCACGCCGCTAGACTTGCATATTAAGCAACTTGCACGAAGCAGTGCGCTACGTCTTACAACTTTGGACTACTTCAGTGGGGGCAGTTTTGGACATTATACCTACAATACTAGCGGAGATACCCCTGTACAGGTGCAAACTGATGAAACTGACTCTCCGGTCGACTTCGACACTCCATAAGAGGTATCATACCCGGAAAGGTAAGAATGGCAAAGGGATAAAGTAATTAAACAATGCGAAATTTCAGTCTACACAAATGGCTCAAAAACAACGGAAGGCACTGAATCTGAAATCTATTCCGTAGATCAAAACCTTAAAGTGTCTATACGACTACCGGAAACAAATACAAGCATAGTGTCTTCCAATCAGAAGTTCTGGCTGTTCTGAAGGAAGGATATAACCATCTACATCAATAGTCAGACCGCACTCAAGGCACTCGAATGTACGAACACCAATTCTAAAATTGTCAGGAACTGTCGCACAATGTGCTTAAGGCGTTATGAAGTCAGAACGGAGTGCGAGCCTGTTGGGTACCAAGACACTGTGGTGTAACTAGCTAAAAAAGAGCAAGCTGATGAGCTTGGAAGAAGAGGCGGGGAACTGTTAGATAGAGAGGGTTTGAATATTAAACCACCTTCTTGTATCATAAAGGGCGCTTTTTGGAATAAAATAACAAAGGAAGCCGCCTGGAGGTGGGCAGGACTTACCGGACACCCAGTATCCCAAGCACTTTGGCCGCAATTCGACCATAAAAGATCTAGGGAAATTATCAAACTAGGCAGGGAACAACTCAGGACAATAATCGGTATATTTCAGGTCATTGTATTCTTAGAAAACATTCCAAAAGGCTCAGACTAGTAGACTCGGACACTAGTAAATTCTATAATGACCTGCAGGCCGAGGAAGATAACATATGTACATAATTGTGTGAATGCGAGACCATATGTAGGAAATTTCTGGGCAGGTACTTCTTCCAACACTTACAGGAGATAGACCATACCAACTATAAAGGGTTACTTGGTTTTTGCAGGAAATTGGGGATTTTTCAAGGGTAGGTTGTTGCTATCTGGCATCTGGGATGTTATTTCGGGGATGGGCTACATTTTGTTCATAGTCGTTTTACCCCTTTTCTCACGTCCACCCCAATCATAATTCCCTTTTGGCTAGAGTACTATAGTTTTAAAGCTGAATGAAAGCATCGAGGTCGGCAAACGGCCAACTATCCCTACAGATCGATGTGATATTTACGAAAGCCGTTCATTATCAAAGCCCGTGTTTATGTTCAAATAAATTTTTTTATAATTTACTGGTGCTCAAGGGGTTTTTGGTCCCTTATAATGGTAATGCACAGCACGAGTGGAAGGGTTAATAGGGAGGATAGAGAAGAGGTACTGGTGCACATTGGTTTTAAACAATTGTGGGTTGTAATGATGTAATGTAATAAATTATGCCTGAGTATTGTAAGGGAGAGGCTGTTAGGCATAAAATATATATGTGGATATGTGGATATCCCTTTTGAATAGACCCCATTTAATAACTCCTATTTAACAAACAGTTACATAAACTGTACCACATTCTCCATATCACGTGTCCTTAAATATTTAATTCAGTATATTCACTTTCCCCCACTTACAAAGGTGGGTTTTTGTTTTACCTCCCCCAATACCCTTTTCCGTTTTTTTATTTTTTCTTTCCTTACATCCCGACTCTCCTTTCATCTACTGTCCATCGTTTTAGTGATTCTCTTTTTGAAAATTTGGCCCATCGCCAAACCTACCATAAGACCTATACCCTTGTCTATATCGGTAGCGCTATGTGAATGTTTTAATCTTGAGCGCATTTTGTAGGATTTGCAACACAGAAATATGGAATTGAATTAGCAGGAGCATCAGTACGAGGAGGAGAAAGAGTAATACAAAAAATAAAATTCTCCCCCAAAAAGGGAATTCCTCTTTAAAAAAAAAAAAAATCTCCCAACTCTGGATACATATCCCTTTGTACGTTCATTGAGTTCGCTCTGCTGTACCACATCATCATGCAGTAACTCTGTTGTGTACCTTTAGTCTAGAGATAGCCTAAGTCTCGAGGATAATCAAAAGGAGAGTTTTACACGAAGCCCTATAGAAGTAGGTAGGAGGAAGGCTGGCATTGATGCCAGCCCTGTATGGTCTAAGTGAATTGTGTTCATCGAATTTTGATAATGGAAAGCTGAAATGCTCTTCGTAGTTGGATTATAATGGGTCTGAGGCAGCACACAACGCCGCCGCCAGAAGAGTGCGGGCCTTCCTGCCAGCAGAAGTAATTTACTGGAGCATAGAATTTATTCGGTGGCTGTTGTTTTATCCTTCTTCTTCTTTTTTTTTAGGTTGGCCCATTCATTCTTAATCTTTTGTGTTGAAAGTCTGTATTGTTTTTTTTATTTTGTCTGCGCCATGCAACTGCGGAGGCGGTTGGAGGAAATGATTTACTTAGACTTTACTTATTGGGTTATCCTTGTAACAAGCTATAGCGTGGGAGAGGAATTGCATTGTAGTTAAGGAGTAACTGGTGCATGTAGTAATATTATCGATGGGTCTTGTATAATGTATTCCTTTTGCTGCCAACAAATGTAGAAATTTGTTACCAAAACGGTATCCTTATAAAGCGGCAACATACAAATACCAATGCAATGAATATGGACACGGAAATGCCTCCTTCTTATTAGCTAGTGTTAGTGTAGGACTGTATATCGCAGCTTGTTGGATGGGGCAATGATATTGAGTTCAGTTCTTTTTATGTATTTCACCCATAAGGACATCTTCCCGAGTTCGCGATCAAGTCAGTGTCGAGTGTATAAGAATAAGAATACATGGTGATTAATATACGTAGTTCAAGAAAGATGAATTTACTTATCAGTATCAACCAATGTTGCCAGACTTTTGGTATTAAAATTCTCCTGCTAAGATCAAAAATGTACTATTCATCTGACGCATTGTCCTTTTCCGAATACATTAAGTGGAGCAGGACAGGACAACACAAGTTAGTAATTTTTTTTCTTTTTTTTTTAACTTCTGATTTGCACATCGACCTAAAAATCCTTTGTGCTTGAAGTCAGAATTATGTAGGTTTGTAGCGTCTATACTTTCGTAATGTAGCTATAATGATGCATTCAGCAGATGATGTCCTTAATTCTTCGGTACTTATTATTTCCCTGGAAAATGGCAAGGCATTCACATATGATATGATCGGCTGTTCATATCGTCTCGTCTTCTTCAAGACCTGCACTCCGGTTAGTCGAAAAAATGCATTTTATAGCCTACTAAATGTTTGATATCGTGCCAGAACTAATTGAACTACTTTCCGAACTTCCACAACTTGACATGATCTGTGCGGTCACAGACCGCTTACCAAAGACACTGTGCTTCAACAAAAGATTCTCAACGGAGATCACAACCAGAGAAGTATGGGTTAGTAATAACCCACCTAACTGCCAAAACGGCCTAAAGTGGTATACGGATGGTTGTAAAATGGACTCGGGGGTAGGAGCTGGTATCCATGGACCAAATAGGAACGTTTCAATACCTATGGGAAAAAGCCCCAGTGTATTTCAAGCAGAGCTCCATGCCATTAAAGAATGCGTAAACCTTATATACAATTCGGGTATTAAAGGCGCAAACACGGACAGTCAAGCAGCTATAAAAGCCCTTAGCTCACACATTATTGACTCCAAATTAGTACTACACTGCTTCAATTCCCTCCAAACACTTAGTTCTAGGAACAAAACCAGATTATGGTGGGTCCCCGGACAATAAGGGGATTGAAGGTAACGAAAAAGCTGATGAACTAGCCAGAAAAGGATCGGAAACCCCCTTCATTGGACCCGAACCCTTCTGTGCAATCCCCAAATCAGCTATAAATCTGGCTATAAAAAGCTGGGAACAAAACAAATGTATTTCATACTGGGAGAACATCCCAGGCCTAAGACAGGCCAAAAGAGCTATTCAGCCCTTCAAAACAGATGCCAATAAGATACTAAATCTTCGCTGGCACGATATCAAAAACTTAGTAGGCTACCTAACGGGTCACCACGGTCACTTAAATAAAATACATATAGTCGACTCACCGGAGTGCAGACTATGTCTAGAAGAAGACGAAACAGCCGAACACATCATATGTGAATGCCCGGCCCTTTGCGGTATAAGAAGGAAATCATTCTTCAGGGAAATTATAAGTACCGAAGATCTAAGGAAATCCTCTGCTGAATGTATTATCAGCTACATTAGGAAAGTAGAAGCGCTACTAACCTAAACAGATATCTGACGGCAAGCACAATAGATCTTTTAGGTCGACGTGCATCTTAAGGCTCCGGCAAGTCAGAATTTAAAAAACAAAAAAACAAAAAAATCTCTTTGGCATCTGATTTGAAAGACTGAGTAGCTTTTTTTGGCCTGTCTGAGATCTGGGATGTCCTTCCAATATGATATACACTTATTGTGTTTCCAGCTTTTTATAGCCGAACTTATAGCTGGTTTGGGGATTACACAGACATGTTCAGGTCCTATTAAAGGGGTTACCGAGCCTCGTCTAGTTCATAACCTTTTTCATTTCTTTCAATTCCCTCTTTCCCTCATGGCCGGGGACCCACAAAAATTTGGTTTTTCTTCCTGGTACTAAGTGTATGGAGGGCAGTTCAGTACTGATTTGAAGTTAAGAATGAGCGAGCTAAGGGCCTTTATAGCTGATCGACCGTCCGAGAATACATGGATGTTAGCGCCTTTAATACCTGAGTTGTAGATAAGGTTTGCCAGCTCCTACACCCGACTCCATTTTGGAACCATCCGTATACCACTTAAGGCCGATTTGGCAGTTAGGTGGGTTATTTCTAACCCATGCTTCCCTGTTTGTGATTTTTTTCAGTGAATAATTTTTTGTTGAAGCATAGTGTCTGTGGTAGGCGATCTGCGACCACGTAGATCATGTCAAGTTCGGAAAGTTCGTAAAGTACATACAACTTTGTGCTTCATACGAGAAAGAACAACGTTTAAACGTGTTTAACTCTAAAGTGGTTTTTGTCCCATGAGCAATCGTTAATTTTGACTACGACTGACTAGATTTCAAAGCCTAACTCAGTTTCATTCCAGGTCCAATTTTGAAGATTGGGATTGTTCCTATGATGGATAAAAATATTTTAAAAATTAAGCATGTAGTTCAGTAGTTGATGCGTAAATGTAAATCAATGACAACCGTCAATTACCCTACCTTACTATGACCGCGTCCCTAACATTGACTAAAATCAGTCAAGTTTGTCAGCGCCTCCAATCCCCAAATGAATCGAACAAATCAATTTTTCTCCACCCGTGCCATCTGTTGATTAATACGAAAACAATTTTCTGCAAAGAAAAATGGGTTTGTTTCATTCATTTGGGCCTGAAGCCGCTGAATTACTTGACGGATTTCGGTCAAGGATAAGGACCCGCTCAAAGTTAAGGTAGTTGGCTCAATTTAAGTTTTTCTTTGTTCAAGTTCTTTATCCAATTTATCTATATATATAAAAATCATGGTCAATTGTGGTTGTCGGTAATGTTCTCTGTAATGCGTGAACCGATTTTGATTCTGGAAATTTCCCATGAAAGGTGACGTTGATACCATGGTTTATAAGTTCATACGGTCAGGGGCGTGGCACCTCCCATACAAAAAATGCATTCAAAATCTTATTCCTCGAAAACCACTGAATCGATTGAATTCAAATTTACATACAATCCTAGGTATCGGCCCAGGAGTATTCCTGTGAAGATTGGTCAATATTGGACAAAGGGGCGTGGCACCTCCCATACAACAAAATCATTAAATCTTATATTTGGAAAACCACCAAATCGATTGAGTTTAAATGTACAGATAATCATATCATATAATCATAGGTATTGTCCTGGGAGTATTCCTGTGAATATTGGTCAACATTGGACAAAGGGTCGTGGCACCACCCATACAACAAAAACAATAAAAATCCTTTATTTCGAAAATCAACGAATCGATTGAGTTACAATTTTTGGACAATCTTAGGTGTTGGCCTGGGAGTATTCACTTCTCTTGGACAGTCATGGGAGCCAACGTTTTTAAAATTTGTAACATTGATATGCATTGTCCTGATAGACAGAATACTATGTAGGCAATACGATTCCTGGAAAAACAAAACATGTACATTGTACAGAGCATTACAACAAAGACTTTTTGTCACTGATTTAAATGAATTTGCAATTGATTTTTTTATTTTTCTATTTTGCACTACGAAGTGTGCAGGGGGTCCGCTAGTTTGTTTATAGAAAACCACAAAGGGCTCCCTGAAATTACGCCAATAAGTATTTTGGAAAAAAGAGGGAAATAATTGCGGCTTAATATTTTTGGCAAAAACGCCAAAAAAGAAAATTCACCAGAATGCCAGGAAATTTCGCCATATTTTTAGAAAAAAAAGCCAAAAAGTTAAATGGAAATTACGCCAAAAAAAAAATGAAATAAGGTCCCAAATCTGACAGTAAACCCAAGCAGGGGGGTTGCAGGAGGGCAGCATGCCCCCCCCCCCCCATACGGTTTCGTTTCGGGTCTTATATCACGTTTTTTGGTGTTTTTTTCCAAAACACTTTTTTGGGCGTTTTTTTCAATTTTCCTAAATGGAAAAAATGCCCGAAAGAGTTTTGGAAAAAATGGCAAAATTAGCGGCATTTGTGTCAAAATATTTGGGCGGTTGTTCCTAGGAAAAAATGCCACAAATTTGTATGGAGGTTTTTGGGCTCATTTTTTCACTTGAATTTTTTGGCGTAATTTCAGAAAGCCAGCGCTTAGAATTATTACGAGAATGATAGATCAATAGGGAAGTACGTTTGCCTTAACCTAATATGCGCCTGAATCGAGATCCCTACGTTATCCGCTTTTAAAAAATCCCTTATTGGACATAATCTGTTTTTTTTTTTCCCTTCTCTTTTTCCAAAATCTCCCGGGACGAAATCCCCTATGCCAAAATACTAAACTTTGCATATACCTAACCTTGCACCTACTCCAAATCCTACACAAGCAGGGGGGTTGCAGGGGGCAGCATGCGCTCCACCCATACGTATCTCGCTTTATAACACCATTTTTAGGTGTCGCGGCAACAGAATTAACACCAAATCTAAAAATGGTTGCTTTTGTCCCGTGGGGATTTTCTCTAAGGGTCTTTTGGAGTAAGGAATTTCAGTACATGGGATTTTGGAAAGGGGCTTTTGGAAAAGGAGATTCCATCACGAACCCGCCTGAATCAAAAGAGAAAACAACAACAAAAATTTAACTTCTAGGAAATAATAGTCCTTGACTATTCAATGAAACTAAATACCCATCAGCGCACTATACATTACGCTATCCATATCCAATCAACCATATATTTCACCTCTATTACTTTGACAGATAAAGATTAATTGGACTTCCTGAATCCTGGACTCCCCCGCATCGCTTTCCCTTGCACACCTGACGTTTGTTAATTAAATATCAACCCTTGAGGTGCCTGTGTGCCACCACCCACTATGCAAACTTATTTACAAAAGAAAACTTTTCCTTTTTTTTTTTTGTAATTTTGCGCCGCCACCTCAGTTTCATTCCCAACACAGACATCACCATCGACGTCACTGTCCACAGGCATCCTTGAATAATGATACGTATACGACAGAGTGAACATTTTATAGCACTTCTGGTCTTACGGCAAACACAACCGACTGGGTTAATTTACTGTTGCGGTTTATTGCCCCAACATGGCGGCAAGCAGTAGCACCACAGCACCAGCAAGCAGTTATATTTAGCTTCGAGCCATTTCGCGTTGAGAGTAGATATTGAAAGCTCTGGCAGGCTAATGAGGGTCGTTGGCTAACGACTTCGTCTAGCGGCGCGGCGCGTGTATGTGCGGCGAGAGGTGGCAGCCAATGGCCTTGCGAATGGCCTGCCAAATGGGGTAAGAATAGGTCGGGGAAAGGGCGCTTGTTCACGGAGGCGCATAGAATTCAACTGAACGATTTATGATGGCAGTAAATCTTCGGTACAGTCATCGTAGTCAACGTCGTCGCCGGCCGTCGTCGTTGCGTGGCTGTTCTTCTGTGACGTTCGCTCAAACAATTATTTCCTAAGTGGGGTCAAAGTTGACTGCACAAAGACATTCATCGTAGCAATATCCATATGTGGGCCACTAACTCTCTCTCTCTCTCTCTCTTTTTGTATATATTGGAGGTTCCTATAATTGCCGGCGGTATTAGTGGTTGGACTTGGTTATGACTTTGGCCTCAAGTCATATGAGGTCAAAATGGGATTAATGGACAAAGTGTGATGTATTAAGCGGGAACGTGATTCGTTTAGTGTGGCCAATGGATTATGATTTAGTGTTCTTTCCGTTTTGGATGGGAATACGCTTTGATTATGGTTGACTGATATCATTCGAGAGTTTATTGGAGAAGAGGATTAGTTGGTGTCTTTATGGGTATTTATATCTAAACTAGCAAAAGTATTTTTAGCAAGGTAAGAATATGGTATATCATATGTATATATAATTTCATTTCAAAAAATAGATTTTGGTTAAACACTCTTCCAAAGGACATTGCTATGCATGATATAGCCTATAGCATTCTCACAGTCTTAAGAAACATTTAAAAAAAGTTTCGTGGAAATGTGTCCAGTAGTTTTCGCGCTTTTAAGAGACAAAGACAATTTCTACTGTTTTATTATATGTATAGATCTCGTTAGTCTTACTTTACCATGTAGGACAATAGAACTTACTACGTCTAAACCAATTCAAACGCATTTCACCCGCACTATACTCTCTGCTGAAAGGCTATAACGGATACTCTAAGTAAACAACCGCAGCTGATTAATTGTACCAAATTCAGTTGGTTTTTCACTCTATACTAACCACTTCTAAGTCCAAATTAATGCATCAATGCAATCATTTTCGATGAAGTTTGTGTTTCATTGCGAAAAGTTTCCCGTCGACGATTATCCATTTTTGCCACATCCTCGTTGAAAAAGTTTGCGGTCATTCAGAATGCCCTCCCAAAAATTACACCACAACCGCACACCATCCACATAGAACTGATTTGTGTCACAGTTTGCAAAATCAATTCCTAGTTCCGAACGTAAAACGATTTTTTAAAGAGCAATCCATAGTCACCATCCATTTTAGCTGATTTGACAAAACGACCACACTATGTATGACCCCTGCGCTCCTCTGGTTCATTTCATATATATCTAGTCCTGCTTCGTTGAATAAATGCACTTCCATTGTAAAGTTAGTTGTGCAGTAACAAACACACATGCAGTATTGAAATCGATTTGCTAGAAAGTGTTTATCCTGGCAAATGGTCGAACTCGAACTCAAAATTGGAATTGGAATTTTTCCATCTAGAATCGTGTGTCCTTCTACCGGCCATTTGTACTAATACGCTCTCCACTCGGACGTAATTAAATTGCAGCCATCCGATTCGAATATTTTATATACTCCCTGGCTCATATATAAATGGGACCGCTGCTGTTAGCTGCTTGATAGGGGAACATTCGTCGACATAGTTTAGTCCGTATATAGTCGTAGACAAAATACTCTAATCGCTGTGTACATCGTTGTCGTCTGTCGTCTGTCACATAATGAGACGACACATTTGCAACACGAACCGTATGTCATTGTGATAAACTCCAGCTGGCCAGGGTGTGTTAGCCTATCCACTTGCCTGTTACTGCTGGCTGTTGAGCGATGGCACAGGAAGTGTGAGAACGAAGCTAGACGGAGTATGGTATGGGTGGAAGCAAGTTGGACAATTTGGAATTACGAGTGCACAATTTAAAGGACATTTGTCATTGTCCCATAAAATGGGTGAGTTCACTTTGTTCGCACACTAACTGGATGCATATATAGGTAGATGGACGGCTTTTATTTATTATTCAGTTCATGATGGTCGACAAGAGGAACCGATTACCTATCGGAGGATCAGGACCAAATTGCAAATGAAGGCCTCTTTAAATTTGGTTTTCGGCTAACCAATCGCACTGGAAAATGTAAGATGAATATTTACTTCAATGGGGTAATGTATATTTAGAGACTTGGATGCTGAGCTATGATGTTGGAAAAGAATTCGTGGAGGATCTCGATGGCTCCCGGAAATTACGGCAGAGGAAAATAACGCCAGATTTTTTTCTGAAAAAAAAAACGCCACACAATTTTCTATACAAAAGTCTGACCTTTTTCCCTAGGAAGAAAAGCCAGAACTTTTTGGCTATCTTTTCGGAATTTCAGGTCTTTTTTTCAAAAAGTTGTCTGGCGTTTTTCCCATTTCTGCAAAAACTACAGAGAGAACATGTTTCGAAAATATGCCACAATATTTCTACAGTGACCGCAAGCAGGGGTGTGCGAAGTTTTTTGTATGTGAAGTTCGATAAATTTCAAATAAATAACATTTTCTGACCTTTTTTCCGAAATTAGTCTGGAAATTAGGTCAGAATACGAGTTGCCTATGAGTTGGCTTAATTTCCATTTTACTTTCTGGCTCTTTTTCCATACCTGTCTGGCCTGATTTCCAACGTTTCTGGCGTATTTTCCAAATAATGTTCTGGTGCTTTTTCCAATTTTGACTAAATAAAAATTTTGTGGCATTTTTTCCAAAAAACAATTCTGGCGTAATTTCTTCTGGCGTAATTTCCGGGAGCCACAAAATTGTCTATACAAAAGTGTGGCCTTTTTTCTCAGGAAGAAAAGCCAGAACTTTCGAAAATTCAGGTCTTTTTTCCAAAACGTTGTCTGGGGTTTTTCCCATTTCTGCAAATGGGAAAAAACTCCAGAGAGAATATGTTTGGAAAATATGCCAGAATATTTCTACAGTGACCACAAGGGGGTGCGAAGTTTTTTGTATGTGAAGTTCGATAAATTTCAAATAATTAACATTTTCTGACCTTTTTTCCAAAATTAGTTTGGAAATTAGGTCAGAATACGAGTTGCCTATGTTTATTGTCTGGCTTAATTTCCATTTTACTTACTGGTGCTTTTTCCACATTTGTCTGGCCTAATTTCCTAATTTCTGGAATATTTTCCAAAAAAATTCTAATATTTTTTCCAAATTCGAAAACAAAAACATTTTCTGGCATTTTTAAAGAAAAAAAAATCTGGGTTAATTTCTTCTGGCGTAATTTCCAGGAGCCGATCTCGATGGGCCAACCTCAACGCTCATTATGCCGAAGTATTGAAGTATTTTAAAGGCGTCGACATATTGGGCCTATTTCGTCTAAGAGGTACAGCAATGGCATATGGACTGGGGATCTTACATCGAGGTAAAGATGAAATGACCAGGCGAATGGCACCAATAAAGATATGCCAAATTCTGAACCAATTTTTATCAATAAAAATCAAAAACAGGGAAAAATTCGTCCCGCAAAGACTTTATTATGATCATCAAAAGTTCGAAAATGATCTTGGAATATTGCAGATGGCTTTCCAAACGACCCAACCGAATGGAGAGAAATCTTCCCCGGGGAATGAACATCTATTTGTCCTTAGATATTCATAAGCAAATGTCGGCTAAATATTAGAGAGTGCACAAATTTCCTAATCCTACTGAACGGTGCCACTGAAGTCGATTATGACTTCCTATACACAACCTACACACATCATACCCGATCCTATATCCAAACCACTGACACTGACAAAACAATAATTGAGACTCATATCACCTATATTCACCTCTAACCAAAAACAAATCCTTTTTGTTCTTCAGATCCATCTAAAGCTCCGCATCCAGCCGAAACCCATGGCCCAAAGTCGAAATAGCAAATTTTGACCTCTTCATTATGTCGCATCATCATCATCATCATCATCATCATTCCGAACATCAACTCGGGCAATGATGTCAACTGATGGTAAAACTTGGAAAACTGGCTAAACTATGGGATTGCTGTGGTTCCTGTCCAAATAAAATAGACAAATCCCAGTTCGCTCCAGAGGACAGGTGACACTTGACCGTGCAGCTGCATGGAAAATAATATCAAATAATCAAGAGGACGGTAACGAGGATGCATTCCTATAGGCCGCCATGTGTTTTGTGGTTATAGCCATTGTCTCTGTGTGTACAATGCGAAACCTACTATATTCTGCGATTCTATGGGCCGAAAGAGAATGCATTTTGTATCTCATTAAAAAGTCGGAGCCTGAACAGGTGCTGGTGCTATGTTGTATACCACACAGTGCACAATGCACATATGCACCCGGAAGTTAAAGTGACAGTCAATCGGGTCCAACTCGAAGGACTAACCAAAAGATTAGTTTTCTCCATCCAATGACTTTTCATTTTGCAAATGGAATGAATGCGGTTGGGTTTATATGCAAAACCACGATACATACACATGTATCAGATTGGTGCGGGACGGAGTTTTGAGTGCACATTTCATAAACGAAACGGATTTTCGAAAGTCTAAAAGTTTTGCTATTAACCGTGGGAAAGAGAATGGACTTGCATTATGGCGTATATAGAGTTTCGTTTTCGTAATTAATTTCAATAGGATATTGTAAAGCAGAGTGCTTGTGCAAAGGGAATTCGAAAGAGGACTTTTTGAACAGCATTTCTGAAAGTGAATGCCACACTAAAAAGGAGCTTCTACTAAAGTGCATTAACAGAGAGGGATATCATATGCTGGTATTGATTTTATCAATGTAAGGCTTCATTTTTTTTTTCCTTTTTGAGAATATAACAAGTGCGTATGCTTTATGAAGTTGCACTGAATTAACAAAAAAAAAATGCATAACGAGACAATATTTTTTGTAAACAAATTTATTTTTCTCTTTTATATTGATTAATGATTTCTAGCGAACCCCCTGCACACTTCGTAGTGCAAATGCAAAATAGAAAAATAGAAAAATCTATTTCAAATTAATTTAAAACAGTTTTTATCACTGTTTCTATTCTAATACTCTGGGGTACACAACACTTTTGGTTTTTCCAGGATTCGTATTGCCTAGATAATATTCCTGCCTATCAGGACAATGCACATAAATGTTACAAATTTTCCAAACTTTAGCTCCCATGACCGTCGAAGAATAGCGCCTACTCACCCCTTTATCTATTTTTGACCAAACTTCACTGGAACACAATCGATTCGGTGGTTAAGAAAATATTAGATTTTTAATGTTTTTTTGTATGGGCGGTGCCACGCCTCTTCGTCCAATTTTGACCAATCTTCACAGGAAAATTCCTGGGCCAATACCTAAGTGGTTGTTAAAAAATATTCGATTTTTAATGTTTTTTTTTTTTGTATGAGGATGCCCTACACCACGCCAACTTTCATGGGAAATTTCCAGAATCAAAATCGGTTCACGCATTCCAGAGAAAATTGGCGACAAACACAATACAACTTATTTTTATATATATAGATATACAGATTCTTCTGTCCGTGTTTGTTACCGTACTCCTCCTAAACAACTGGACCGATTTTAATCAAACTTTGTGTGTGTGTTTGAATGGGTCTTGGGATGGTTTATATTCACAATTGGATCCGGTAGGTGGCGCTGCGATCCGATTCCACAAAATTTCAAATAATAAACACTGAACAATAAAAAACCAGTAAGACAATTATCTTCGACTATGCCGAAGCTCAAATACCCGGTACTTTATTATTGTAAAATAAAAAAAATATTTTAGTATTAAAAAATTATATATTTGTATGGGAGGTGTGGGTACTTTTTATTCGACCAAGCTCATTTTTTGTCAAAAATTTTTAAATATTATTAAAACAATATGTACAAAGTTTAAACTTGCTATCTTTACTGTAGCTATTAAAATTTAATTTTTAACATAAAAAGCTATATACATCTGATATTTTTGTATGGGAGGTAGTAGTAGTTTTCATCCGATCTTGCTCATCTTCGAACTTAGCCTCAGTTTGGTGGATAAAAGCTTACATACCAAATTTCAAGTCGATAGCTCTTAAATTACGGCCGTAATCGTGCGGACAGACAGACAGACAGACGGACATCGTTAGATCGACTAAGAAAGTGATGCTGATCAATAATATATATAGGTTGTCATACCTACAACGCCTCCTTATGGGCGTTACAAATGGAATGACAGACAAAGTGAATATACCCTCACCACAGTGTGGTACCGGGTATAAAAAAAGCTCATGAATAAAATTTCAAATAATATACACCCAACAAAAAACCAGTAAGACAATTATCTTCGACTATGCCGAAGCTCAAATACCCGGTACTATATTAGGCGTATTTTTTGGGAAGTGAGTATAACAAAATCAAAAGTGAGTATAACCGTTTTGCATGTAAAACCAAAAGTGGGTATAACAAAACCAAAAGTGAGTATACCAGTTTTGCATGTAAAAGTAAAAGTGAACTAGCTATAGATTTCCAAAAAATACGCCTATTATTGTAAAATAAAAAAATATTTTAGTATTAAAAAATTATATATTTGTATGGGAGGTATGGGTAGTTTTTATTCGATCAAGCTCCTTTTTTGTCAAAAAATTTTAAATATTATTAAAACAATACGTGCAAAGTTTAAACTTGCTATCTTTACTGTAGCTATTTAAATTTAATTTTTAACATAAAAAGCTATATAAATCTGATACTTTTGTATGGGAGGTAGTAGTAGTTTTTATCCGATCTTGCTCATCTTCGAACTTAGCCTCAGTCTGGTGGATAAAAGCTTACGTACCAAATTTCAAGTCGATAGCTCTTAAATTACGGCCGTAATCGTGCGGACAGACAGACAGACGGACAGACGGACAGACGGACAGACAGACGGACAGACAGACGGACATCGCTAGATCGACTAAGAAAGTGATGCTGATCAATAATATATATAGTTTGTCATACCTACAACGCCTCCTTATGGGCGTTACAAATGGAATGACAAAGTGAATATACCCTCACCACAGTGTGGTACCGGGTATAAAAAAAATGTCAGATGTAAGGAAACAGCGATACATTTTTTTGAAACTAATAATATCAAGCGAAGCTCATTTACAATGGAATAGAATCCATAATCCATAAGCGTTTACGAGACGCGAAAAAAATCTCGAATAATTTATGATTCGAAGATGCATCAGGAAAAAAAAACTTACTTGTAGACTAGTAGCTGAAATCTTACATGTGATTAAGACTTGTAGAGGCTTTAATTAGGCATAAATATTAAATTTTTTTTTTTTAAATACTTCTCTCGGGGAAGGCTAACCTATAACGCTTCAACAGCGCCCCGAGATGCTTGCAGATGTATTTTAGTGCTGCACTTAAATTTCTGCAAATTGTAGTCTTCTGGAAATAGTTTGCTTGTCCTGTAACAGAAGGAGTTTTGGAAAATTTATGTCATCGCGGTTGTCAAGTGTACTGTATGGTCATGAGCATTAGCTGCCTGTCTTGTGGGGCTCCCAAAAGTTGCATTTGGAGGGATAATGTCTTTGAGATCCTCAGAACATCTACCATGGAAGTACCTATAGTACAAGCTTAGGTCAGCGACTTGTCTTCTGTGCACCAACGGTTGAAGATTTGATGTGAGTGTAGAGTCTCCAATAGGTCGAACTGCTCGTATCTGTATGCTGTCAAGTAGGTTAAGTGAATGTTTTGGGGCCTGGATCCATATGTGGGTACAATATTCCAGGCCTGGTCTAACCTGTGCTTTGTAGAGAAGGAGAACTTGCGTGGGGCTAAATTATTATTTCAATAAATTTGTTCATGGTTATTGTATCCATTCTTTTAACCGGAAAAGAGGTTCAACCGTAAATTTTTTGTATATTTATGAACCCTCTTTAGGGAAAACCATGGCTGCTTGTAATAATATTATGGTATTAAAAAGAAACAAATTTTAGAGCCAATAGAGGGCGTTAATTTTCCATTCGTTTATGATTTTTTTGCGAATCATCGTTGGCAAATTTTTAAAGTCGTCGGAAAATGCAACAAAAAATGTTTGAAGTTTTAATGGGTGATTCATTAGGACATGTGTTTTTTTAATTTTCAATAAAAGTTGGATGACGCTCCAGATCTAGTAGTTACTTTTAAGAATAACCCTCATCCCGCATTACCACTGCACTTTCATGTGAATGTATTCTGGGAATGGTCTTTTTAACTAACCAAAATTTGTTGCTGTCATGAAACTGTAGCCCTATAGACACCATGTATGTATGTACATCAGAATACATTTTATGCGAAGTATACAATACTAATTGAGGACGATTCCAATTTGTATTTTTACCAATTTATTAGCCGTCCTAAATTACAACAATAAAATGTCTCCAAGAAAAAGCAGTTCAATTTCCTACTATCTGACTGACAATATGTCAGTTACTTGCGATAAGATGTCAGGATATATAGCCCGCGCTAAAATTTTCTTGTTAACACTTCCGATTAGTAGAGGACACGGATCCGTTCTTAGTGCGCTTATCTTATCTGCGAAACCATTAAAAAACGTAAAACCTAATAAGGACAACTATATCCCTGTTGGCTGTTTTGTTTAGAATTAATTATTTATGCAAAGCCGACAGGGATACGAATAGTTCTAGTCGAGTTCCATGTGCGTGACACAGAAATATAGGAGCTCTGGGTTGGGAGTAGGTATTATGTGCTATGCTTGCCTACTGTAGTCGCATTTTATTCGCTTTTGAATCAGAATTGTACTTGCTCATAAGGAAATCCCATGGAGGATGATTTATTTCGTCGTTTTAATGTGCGTGTATAAACACAGACATAGAGAACATGAAATGCCTTCCTGTCTGCTTCCTGTTAAGATTCACGTTGTTTGACGTTTGTTTTTTTTTTTCCCCTTTCGTCCTTTTTTTTTGCCCCAACAACAGTGTATAGCAGGATTAATGGGGCGCATTAATTTGCTGACAACTCGCTGCTGCCGGGTGTGTTCAGTTGCTCAGTTGACTGACTCGTAGTCCCAAATGGCAGAGTTTTTCTATATAATTCAGATTGAGGATTGTGTTTTATGGAGAGGAAAGCGAATGTTGCTTCTTAAAGTTTAATTAAAGGTTTTAGTTTTAATAGCCACTAAAACTAAGCCAGATAGTTGAGTGTCTCATAGGATGATATTATAATGAGTTTATTGTCAGAGAATAACTTTGATGACAGCTTATCTGATCAAAGGAAGATGCATTAATTTTTGAAAGCGTGGGATTCTGAAGGAAAATCGTACAAATATTGCAATAGAAACGTTCTTTCCTTATGGATGCAATTGTGGCTCTACATAGCAGTAGATACCGATACTAATATATGGTAGTCTATTCTGGTGGCAATCGGTGTCAAATACCAACAACCTTAAAACCATGACAAAAATTCAAAGAATGGCCTGCATTGGCACCACGGGGGCAATAAGAACCAGCCCCACGGCAGGGCCAGAAGCTATACTCAATCTTCTCAAACCCCTAGAACTCTTTGTATAGGAATCTGCTGCCAACAGAGCCCTTCGGTTAAGCCAGATAAAAAAAAAACACAAATTCTGAACAAATACACGGGCAATAATGTATGCACGGACTATACTACTCCCCGGCTAAATTTAAGACCATTTACCACGTGTTTCCCCATCCGAAACGAATGGTATGAAGATCAACCAACATCCATTGTATCAACCATACCCATACCTATATACACGGATGGATCAAAAATGGAAATTAGCGTTGGCGCGGAACATCTCGGACTATCCAGTCCAATCAGGCTTCATTGCAGCAGCGTATTCCAACTCCAAGCTGAGATGCTGGCAGTGACAACAGCTGCTAAACAGGTTGCAATGATGGCAATACCTCATGCGGATATTACATTTTTCATTGATAGTCAAGCGCAAATAAAAGCGATCTCTGCCGTTGAGTTAAAATCAAAGCTTGTAAGTCGCTGTCACGAAGAGCTACGGGTTCTTGGGGCGCAGCACAACGTAATTGGGAACAAATGGCGACAAACGAAAGATGAAGCAAGCTCGACTCCTGTGGCATAACCAGGAAAATGTGGCCATTCAATAACAAACAGAAAACAGCAAAAATCTTGTTCTTACAATTGAACAAGAAATCATTGTCCTCGATTGTAGGAATTATGACCGGACACAACACACTGAAATACCATACCAAGAAAATGACAATCAGAACGGATGACCTCTGCAGAGGATGCGGTCATGAGTAGGTGCATGATGACACCCCACACTTCCTTCGTCACTGCCCAGCGCTCGGCCACATAAGAAATAAAATCCTTCGTAGTTACTTCTTCGAGGATTTAGAAGAACTTTCACACAGGTCCATTAATGCTTGGTAGTTACTTCTTCGAGGATTTAGAAGAACTTTAAGACAGGTCCATTAAAGACCAACTGGTTGGTTTACCAATCCGTTGGTTTTCATAGGTTTCCAGAGTATGGGGGTCATAAACCCCTATAGCATCACAACGGATCTACATTGATCTAAGTGTGGCACGTACAGGTCTCTCCTGTCCTGCCAATCCACTAACCTAACCTAGGATGCAATTTCTGTTTTTCCTGGGATCGAACCTGAGACTCCTTGCATAAATGCACCCACATGGTCCATTCGTCCCAAAAAATATTTTTTTAAATATTCTGAGTTAAACTCAGACAAACGAATGGTGTTGGGAAGCCAGGCCTAGGGTGCCAACATGAAGTTATTGCCTCAACTATTTTTTTATTTATTTATTCATTCACGTTTGCATTATCGCACTTATCGCAATTAAACAACTCTTCTAAGCTCTCGTCACAGCAATAACTTTGGAAATCAAATCGAATCGCGACAAGAAAACACCCAAATGCGAAAGCAATAACTTCTCAATTTCAAAAGTGCTTCACACCCCCACAAGATTCCGATTGCAGGTCATGATAATCATAATCATAATCACCGTACCAATTGGTGGTAGGAACACCATCATAATCGAATAAGAGAAAACTTCCTCGCCGTTTAAATGGTTTTCAATTACCCATAAAATATCTGCGAACGGAAGTATACCTACGGCTGCTGTATACCGCTGTGTTCCGCTCATAAATGTGCCGTAAAAACCTATAAATACAGTCAAAGTCGGTAATAAATCAATTTATCGCAGTTGGATATAAATTTCGTTCTATATACCCTCAGCTATTGAGACTTTTAGCCTGGCATTTGATGGCAATACAATCACATCCTTTGTCCCCCTGCGCGCAAGAAGCCAACAGAAAATCACATGAAAAATCGGTTCACTTTCGCACGTTATATACCCACCTTAGCCTTATTTATTCATCTCGATTGAGCCACGATAAAGGATTCAACTTGAAGGAGGTACGAAAAGATGAAGTCATCCCGGCCCGACATGATGCGGCGTCGAGGTGTGGATGGGAAAGCAAAACACCAATCGATAGTATAAGGACATTCGATTTGTAAACGTGAACATGCCATGAAATAGATAAAATAAAAGAACTCTGCAATTTCGTTCACCTTTCGCCTATATCCTCGGAATCAATTTACGACGATTTAAGGATGAAAACGAGAACAAGTGCGGAATATTGAAGCCACATGACGCCCTCGGATTGGGTGTACCGCTTTTCACTCATATTCGGGGACGACAACATTCACTTGAGATGATAGATAGAATGCCTCTGATTTTAGTGTTCACCTTGAAGGTATGCCAGTGAAACAGGACCTGCTGATGCACGGATGATTCATTGTGGCAAACATGGGTTTAGCTGTAGATGAATAAAACGGTCTGGCACGTGCTGGATGATGTTTATGCGAACTTATTAGATTGGTTTCTCTGCGAACCATAAATTCTAAGCGGGGGAGACATTCGCAAACAAATTGATAAATGGATTGTCGCGACAGTATTGGATTGAAGATACCTACCTATACTGGAGGAATTTTTGGTATATGGAGACATTTATCTAGAAGGGGGCGTCTTAAGGACGGTCTTAGTATTTATATTGATTTTGTGGAAAACAAGCTCATGTGTCAGGTAAACAATTAGAAGCAAAGGGTGTCCCATAATTCACGCAAAATTTGAATTCTGCGCCATTCAATAGTACAGTGATGCCAACGGAAAAAAATATAACAATGTGACAGCTGACAGTTCACAAAGGAGCGCTATACGAAAGAACAACGTATTTTCATTATTGAGCAATATTTTAAAAATAATGAAGGTTTGTCAGCTACAGTCCGCAATTTTCGAACAAAATCATCTTCAGTGACGAAGCTCATTTTCATCTTTATGGCTTCGTTAATCGTCAAAATTGTCGGTCGCACTTCAGAAAACCCGAAATGGCCAAGTTATGAATGTAGAAGTTCAGAAAAGTAAGTGAAAAGCATTTAAAAAATGCGTCTAAGAAGTTGATGCCTGGGTAATTGTTATATCAATAGCTTAGTAGGGTGTTGTTATTGTTGTTGATAGCCAAACGTGGTCACCCTTTCAGCAAGTTTATGTAAGCAGAATCGAAAACATACAAAGACATTTCCGCAGTCTTTCTTGGAACGATTCTCTAATTCTGCCTCCCTATCATCAAGACCGCCTCAAACGTATTCGGCCTTAGCGAGGTATCCGTCGGAACGGAGAATTCTCCGCAACGCATATTCCGTCGGAGACTCAAAATTACATTCGAGGTACAGTGTTGCCAGCACGGGCTATTTATCGCCAATTAGGCTACTCGGATTTTTCACTCGCTCCATGAAATTTCGATTTGGGATTTATCCCAATTTGGGCTATTTCATTTTAAAATTCGGCTATTTTTAGGCTCCTAAGAAATTTATTGAAAAAAGTCATGCATTATGAAAAAAATAAAATGATTTTTTCATTGCGAACTCGTAGAACTGAAACTTTTTAAAAATGTAATTGTGAATGAGTCAACTCCAGTTTCGATATTATTTTAACCACACACTCTCACTTCTGAGTAGTAAAATTAGCTCACAAGACTTATACATGAATACTCATTATTTGCCCAAGTATATGTCCCCTTCCAGCAAAATGCTTTTTTGTATAACATGTACAACATTGTAGATTTATTTAATGTTAACATTTATGCAAATTTGACTTCAGAAACAACCGAAGAATCAGCCTCCACAATGGAAGAAATTTTGGAGGAAACTTGCGATTTTTAATTGAGTTTTTTGCGTTTATTAACTGATTACTTTCACCAAATGTTAATCTTATATATTTTTAAATTATTTTTCTTTTAATATCATTTCTTTTGAATACCTACAGTTTTATTATTTATTATTTTTAGTCTGTTCTACTCTTTTATTTAAAACGTTAGGTTGTTGTTGTTTCTATGTTTCTAATCAAACCTTAATGCGCAATTGTCACGAAGAGGCTGATATTTTAATATTGTTTTTTTGGTATTTTTATTGGAAATAAATGGAATGAAGAAGCTAATAGTTCTTTTTTGTTAATTTTGAATTCAATCAATTTAATCAAAATAAATGTGCGTAAACAATTAAACAAATAGGTGCGCATTTTTATTCCTCATATTCGTGTTGGGCTATTTTTGGCTACAAGATTTTTAAAGTTGGGCTCCATACCCCTTAGAAAACCTGGCAACACTGTCGAGGTATCCGACTTCGGAAAGAATAATTAAAATGCGACAACGCATTGATTTGACATGATGTTGTTTCGTGCTACATCGGGTTTTCCTATTAGGTAAGTGCTTGTTTTTTCGTTTGTGTTTGCCCGGGAAAAACAAATTAAAGCAACAAATACAACCAATTACTTTGCTAAAATGTTTTTTTCTTTATTGCTTTCATTTATCAACACTTCACTGCAAATCGTAAAAAAATTCCGCAACCAATCCCTGTCGGAGCATATCGGAAGAAAATTCGTATGAAACTGTCAAAAATACGAGTAAAAACGCACTTCATCGCACTGAAACGCAAAACGCCTGTGTGCGTTATATATTTGTCGGAACAAAGTTCCGAAAAGCTGTTCCGACGTATACCTCGAAGCAAAAATCCTCCGATTCGTATGAAATCGGAGAAATTTCCGTTCCGACGGATACCTCGCTAGGGCCGATTAATTTGAATAGCCTTAAGAATCGCAGGGATACTGCAGACTAGACGTGGATCATTCCGGACCTGTATAGTTCCAGGAACTATGTCCTCTGACGGAAACATTTCCTATCTGCGCATATAAACATGAAAAATGTGCGTATGTAAACAGATACAGAAGAAACACATTCATACTGCAAACGTGTACTACCTACAACCACATGGCGAAATTCGCGCCTTAATGGGCAAGAAATGTGTGTGCGTATCGTATCGTGTCCATATATCCATGCCCATATCCATACGTACCAGTACCATCATATGTTCACAGTTCTCTATCGTTCTTCTTATCGATAGCTCGTCGCTTTACTTCTCCATCTTCTTTAATACAAACCCTCGTAATTTAAGATAGCTCCACCTCTTCTATCTACCAACCCACCGCACGTCCTACGGCTCCAAGGACCAATTTCCCGCATGCTACGGAAGGTAAACTCAAACATTTCCATTTTTGATTTCAACTGCCGCACTCCCTCGATTAAACTCAGCCTCCTTCACCCTAAACACTAACTTTAATTCCTAGTTATAAGTCTTAGTTTTTAGTTTCGCCATAAGCCTAATAAATGGGACATTTTGACATCAAAAAGAGCCGCATTCCAGCGACCCAAAACCAGTTATGAAAATATGTCTTTGAACATTCGAAAAATCGTCAAAATTTCGAAATTCGAAGGTCGACCTCTAATGCAGCCTTTCTTTATCTTATATTTTAATTCTTTGATGCATTAATTCCCAAGATATAAAATTGTCAGTTCTTCTTCATGGCGTAAATTTCCTACAAAAATACGACAACGCCACAGTTCAAAAGGAAGTTACACTGTACTCTTATATTTCCTATACCTGTCTATTCTATACTTTTGGAAATCGATTTGAGGTTATCATTCTGACAAACAAGTCCAACTCGAAAAGTCCATAAAGTCGCAATTACAGTTGATCCATTTGTTTCCCGATCAACAGTGGCAACAAATAGACAAAGACAACACGTAACTCAAACCCCTCACAAAATCAGTCTCCACTTCCATCCATTTGGGTGGAACAAAAATGTTTCTAGAATGACTACTTATTGGTCTGCATTCAATGTACCGACAATAACACCCCACATTCACATGCTAACACTGTTTCTATTGTCAACATCGACGATGACCAGAGCCAACATCCATGTTGACAGCCTTAAAAGGCCTCCATGCCATTCCAACTGCTGGGCCGCTCGACCAAAGAACAATCGGCTACGTTTCCGACTTGCTGCATGCCATGTGCCTTGTGTCATTCATAGTGTTTGTCGATTTATGTTGTGTTTTCCTCGATGAACCGCCCGCCGCCCACTCTCGGCTGGATCTACCACACACACATACAAAATTACAAAAGTCAGAAATTTCAGCTAAAATTTTGGAAAATTTTCAACCCAACTGCATATCCCATTGCCGCCGGTTAAACGACATCAAATGGAGACAGAGACAGAGTGTGTTTGTATGTGCGCGAACACACATGTCGGACAACGTGTGTTTTGCATGTTTGCGTCGAATGAAGAGAGCTTTTAAAATGTATCTATGAGATTTTCGATTGTGAGTATCAGGTTTGGTTTTCCTTTTTTTTCTATTCAAAGTATACTGCAGCCCCCTTCCGGCCGAAAAGGACATTTTTTGCCACATCTGCATCCTCTGTTGCAGTTGTTAATGTGTTTCTCGTTATTTTGTCATTTTTTTGTTGTTGCTTTTGCTGTATCCTTAACATGCTCCATTAGGGAAGTTTTGCATATTTTTGAGGGAAAATCGGGAGGTTATTGCGATACTCATGTGGTACTGGCCCATGGGGGTTTTCACAGTTGGAAGTATGCAACATGCGGAACAGACATATCGCGCGGGTACACCATACGAGTGTGAGTACACGTTTTATCTGCATGCTGTGTGATAAGTTAGTGAATGGTATCAATGTTACCAGCACAGATGCGTTTATTTTTGTATTGAGTGTCGTTACTACTCATGGTGTCATTGAAGGGGTCCGATTGTAGGACTATGGGGAATATCCAAAAGAGAATATTTTCGTTTTTTTGAATAATCTGTTAAGAACTTAAAATGATGCCCAAACATGTTCGAAAATTGTAAAACTTTTGAATATGTGCATTTTGAAATTGTGTAGGTACCAACATTTTGCATTTTTTGAAGCTGTTGGATTTTGAAATACAAAATTTGATGGAACTGGGAACTTTTTGGATGGGTAAACACTCTTCATGTCAGGACTCAGGAGTAGTAGGTACTTTCAATATTGAACTGTACTCACAAGTCATAGGCTGGCAAGCAGAGGATTGGAGTGGACACAATAGGGAGAGTTGCAATCTTATCCCTTTGCTTCACGAAGTTGAATGTCTACATATGTGATTACTTTTGTTAAATCAAGTGTCCACCCCATTCTAGCGGTTTTATCTTTTTATTTCTGTCATATGGTAGCCGGATTACAGGAGCTGGCTCTATTTCCTGGAACTCAGCAGAATGTGGCGTTGTTTTTATTTCATGCTTGTTCAAATCCACAAACAAACAGACAAAAAAATGTATTTTATGTATAGATTGCTGCGAAACTATAGCTAAGCAGATTTCTGCTCGGACTCAATTAATTCACTATTATCTGTAACGCTCGCATCTGGTCTCAAAGTCTTGATGGGTTCCGTAGCTCCCCCAAGTAGACATTTTTCAATCACAAGTACAGGCGATTCGAATGCTAAAGTCCAAACGATGGCTGCCATAAGGGAAACCCCAAAAGCGCTCCACAATAGGAGTACCTAAGAAAAACGAAAACTGTCACTCGTCAAATTAAAGCAATTTAGAAAAATTCTTCCTTACCAATGTGTAATCGGAAAAGTACGCATCTGTGGAACGTATTCCATAATTGATAGTCTCAATCGTAAAATGAACTAAATACAAGGAGTATGTCAATCGTCCCAGTGGCTGCCACCACAAATGAGACAAGAATGAGTTAATTATTCCGCCAAATCCAAAGTGGCAGGCAAAAATTATCCATCCTATAGCTACCGCCCATGCAGGACGGTTGCTCGATCAGAACTTAATGTGAAATACGGACCATAGATTACTGCAAGCATCGTCGTAAAACTCACAATCCATCCGATGAGTTGCACCAACTGAAAGAAGTGTCGTATTCAGCTAAATTCTTCACGAACGATTAGCGGGTTAAACCTTTGAGGGGCGCAGTGCCTTGTTTCTATTTATGTGCATAAAATAACCAAGTCCAACGCCAATTAGCCAAACTGAGTATCTGGTGTGTGTTGGCACATACACATGCCCCGAATGATTCTTCTTGTATAGACTGAAACGGAGGTTATTTGCATGGCTCCTTTATCAAAGTACCAAAGTCAATGATTCTTACTCCAAGAAGTGATTATAGCCTTCCGCGTAATATGTTCCCATAACGCAGCCAATCGATAAAAATCCTAGTACGACTATCACGGGCACAAATTTCTTTCCCCACTTCCAGAGAGGGATCAAAATTAGTGGTGAAAGTATATAAAGTTAAGTGTCTACAGCTAGATACCAAGTCTGGGGAACACACTGTAAATGAAAGTATAGATATCAATCGAAAAATGCATATTTTTCATGAGTAGCAACTTACTATCGAATTCGGATGGACATAGTTCTAAACGTATAACAATGGAGACCACCAGTTTGTTTTGCAATTAACATAGAGCCCTAAACTTCTTTCTCTGAATGGTCCTGTACCAATATACTCATTTAGACTTAAAACAAACAAAATGGTAGCCGCTACTGGAGGTGTGAGTCGTATATATCGATGGAGGTACATCTTGGGGATGTTGAGTTTTCCTTTCCTAGTAATGAAAACTTGATTGGTGATGTCGGTCATAAAAAATTTCATGTGTCTTACCTTTTGTCCAATTCACGCAAACATATCCATGCTACCAACAAGCCACTTATTAACAAAAAGGTATCCACCGACACTGATCCGTTTATCACGTGCATTGAAGACGCTGCTGTGAACCACTGTAAACCAATTGCTTAGCTGGGTGGTATCAATTTTAGAAGAGACTTACTGGTATCACGTCAATGAAATTTATCATCGACTGCAACGGAAAGAGGTTGTAGTTGTGACAGTACACCACCCAAATCATTGTAAGCACGCGAATGCCAGTCAAACACTCAATAGAATTTGGTAACTTTTTCGTACTAATTGCAAACAGTTTCCTTCCATTTGTGAGTACAGAGAATGCCAACAGCAACGGCACTACAGGCTCTAAAATAATAGTTTAGTTTTATCTATAAGATACATTTTAGTCATTCAATCTTAGACATACTTTCAAAATATTCCGTGTAAACATCATAAGCCGTACTTAAGGCCATCAGTGCTCCAAAAATTGAGAATATAACTCTGCAGAATGGTTGAACATGTTAAGATATAGAAAAACTTCAAATACCCATACTTACATCCCTGCAATATTGATAGCAGTAAAATCGGGTTTCTTCGTTGGAACACAGTCACTCACTTGAATTCCCGAAAGAGTTCCGTTTAACAATCGATCGGCGGCATTTTGAAAGACTACTTCCAGCAAACGTGGATCACAAATATCTGAAGCACATATTGCTGTATAGATCCTTAGTGAATTTAATATAGAATGTTCAACAACTGGAGTGTCAAATGTTGTCAAATGTGGTACTTCGAGGCCGTGGTTTTGTATCAGCGGAAAAGATGCAAAACAATACTGGCCGCGCAGGAGGCCTGTCTAGTACACTGCTCAAAGTTACCAACTTCCATTACGTGACCGTATAGGATACCCGATGGTAATTTGCCCCATGAATCTACAACTGTAGGTAAATAAGAATGGAATTAGAATGTCATTACTGTTAGATTGTTTCGAATTTGTCAAGTATGACAACGAAATTCAAGGATTCTTTCCTGCCAGGGGGAAACAGAATTTCATTGCTATTGTTTAATTACTGTAGCATAAAAAAGCTTTGATCCGTAACTAATTTGCTGACTTGAATTTGACTTCCAAGTGCATTCGAAGAATACTCCAAGTGCTAGCCATAATCCCAAACGCATTCTCCGCCACTAAGCAAAATAATCGTGTTTTGTTGATGTTGCTTGGCCGCTACGGAACCCCGATTTGACGCCTTTGGATATTTTTTGGTGGAGACCTATTAAAGATCGATGCTATACGAACAATATAGAGAAGATGCGGGCACTCTAGAACAATGGTGGTCAAGATTTTCAAGAAATAGGGCCCAGAGCAATCGAAAATGCATTGAAAAATGCGCCTCCAAAACACACTAAAATACGCTTCAAAGAACGATTCAAAAGCGCCCCTAAAAAAGTATAATAAACGCACCAAAGATCCAAAAAAAAATCGACAAAAAACACCCAAAAATATCCTCCAAAACGCTTTTTTAAGACGATTTTTATTGTCACATTTCTACAGTTCTACCCAGATAAAATAATACTCATTCGGAAGATGTTGCCATTACAACGTTAAAATTATTTTTTTTTTAATCAACAGATAGATAAATCACAGATAGCCCCACCACACTACACTGTGTCTCTTCAAGCGAATGTGTTTTCTATATGCTCCCACCAAAGCAGAGCCGCGATCAAGAACGTTCGTTGCTGATAAATTTTAATTTGGTTTAATTTGATCGTTTCCGATTTTGGTCTACCTATAGACTGTCAGCCCCATTGACTTATTATATATGGACTGCTAGTAGACATCTTCGCGTTGGTTCCAACATAACCACTAGCCCTCTTGGTTCGGAGCGGAATAATTTGGAAATTCACACTTTTTTGAAGTGGCATCTATTGTTAACAATGACGCAACAATTGGAATTTCAAACGTTTTACTTGCCAAATTAACTAACGCCCAATAGGTGTCTCTAGCATTCTATGGAGAAATCCAAGATAGTTCGTCATTTTGTTTCACTTATTTTTCGCTCCGAACCAAGAGCGCTAGTTTATGTTGGCGTCATTTTCTGGGCAAAATTTGTATGAACTGACATTTCACTAGCAGTCCATATAATAATAAGTCAATGGTCAGCCTTATCGAGGTATCCGTTCGGAAGAAAATCCGAAACGAAAGTCAAATGTCTTCGAAAGAAATTTGCCGTGTAGCTGTCAAAAGTTAATTGCGTAACGAAAGTGAATCCGAACGGATACCTTGAATGAAATTTCTCTGATTTCGTACAAATCGGAGAAAATTCCGTTACGCACGGATACCTCGATAGGGCTTTATAGCTCAGTTTTTGGATGAGGCAGAAAGCTGGTTAATAGCTTTAAATATTTAAAGAAGATTTAGCTCCTTTAAGTTTTTTATGTAGTTTTGATTAAGAATTATGTACGAAAAGGCGGTAAAGTAAAAAAAAAATACATTTTTGGTCAAAATCTGTCCCAAAGAACATTGGCAATAAATTGCATAGCCTTAAACCATCTCTCAGCCTTAAGAAGCATTTCAAAAAAAGTTTCAACGAAATCTGTCCAGTAGTTTTCACACTTTTAGGTAACAAAGAAAATTCCAACAGTTAAATAATTGGGCAATATGTCCACGAGTTTAGGAACGAATGGAAAAGGCCTGCAATTTTTGTATGCCGAGTCCAAACGGCTGATTTGACAATTATATTCTCGAATATTTTGTCAGACATGGTGAAGTGGGCGCAGTAGCGCAGTGGTTAGTGTGCTGGACTACTGTGCGAGGGATCCCAGGTTCGATCCCCGGAAAAACACAAATTACATCTTAAGGTTTTTTCTACTGCGCCACCTCTCGCGAACGTCTGACAAACATCCGAGAGTATGACTGTCCTGAAAAAGCTTCTCAATTCAGCCGTTCGGACTCGGCATAAAATTGTAGGTCCCTTCCATTCGTTCCAAAAATAGAAACTCACACAAAACGATTGGTTACGAGAAGCTAGGCCTTGGGTGTCTACCGCCTGTCGCGCCGCCTATTTTTTTTTTTTTATCGTGAAGTCCTCTGTTTGGACAAATGTTTGCAGCTTTTTTTATATTCTTCCAAATAACAATAGCACATTCCCGAAAAGTTATAAAAACATTTAAAAAGTATTTGAGTAGATGAGAACCAAAACTAGCCATATCCCAAATTTTCGTTTTGTGCAAATAGAAAAAAACTTACCAAGGCTAAATGAGAGTACTTAGAAAACATTTTTTTGTATCTATATAAAGGTTTTTAAGTCTTTATGTTATAGTTGAAAGGAAAAATGTATTTATATCTCCGTTTAGAAGTTATTTAACAATTAAATTTGGATATGAACAGTTTTGCTGCAAATGTGTGGATATGATCAGTTTTGAAACCAATAAAAACACAAAATGTAGGATATAAAGAGTTTTGCTGCAAACAGTAAAAGTTTTCAAATCAATAAAAACACAATAATACGTTTTATTATTTATTACTGAAAAATATTGTTTTTGTTTGATATTGGTTAGGTAGTTTATAAATTAGATTTTATAATAGAACTAGCGTAGCCCGTGCACACTTCGTAGTGCAAAATGGTTACATAGATAAACAGTTTTTATTGTAATGCTCTGTGGTTTGTTTTTCCAGAAATTGTATTGTCTAGCTCTAGATAATATTCTTGACTTTCAGGACAATGACTTTCATATCAATGTTACAAATTTTAAAAACTTTGGCTTCCAATCCCAAGACTGTCGAAGAAGCTGTACCCGCCGGCTTTGCCCGTACACAGGAATTGTATTGTTTAGGTCGATTTGCTGGAATTTTCTTTCTGCCTAATGTCGAATGCCTAATGAGTAATGAAAACCGGCCCAGCGGTTATCGAGATATAACGTCATCGAGTTTCGCTCCATAGAAGATGTTTTTAGTATAGTATAGGAGGTATACAATTTTGAATGTCTTTTTTTTTGTATGTGAAGTGCCGCGCCCCTTGATGATTTGGAGTCGATGGCGGAAGATCGAGAGCTATGGAGGAGCTATGGAACGACCCACTTAATGGATAAGCGGGCCATTGAAAATGTATGTCTATGTATGTATGTATGTGCCGCGCCCCTTTGTCCAATTTTGATCACTCTTTACAGGAGCACCCCAGGGACAATAAATAAGATTATCTGTAAGTTTGAGTTTAATCGAGTTGGTGGTTTCCGAGATATACGATTTTGAATGTCTTTTTTGTATGGGAGGTGTCACGCCGCTTTGTCCAATTTTGACAAAACTTCGCAGGAATCATATACGGACCAATACCAAAGATGTGTGAAAGTTTGATTAAAATCGGTAAATGCGTTAAGGCGTGATTCGACGACAAACATTTTAAGGCTTAATTTTTATATATATAGATAACATTAATAATTGTTAAATAAGTCACAACTTTTTTAAATTGTCAAAATGTCTTGTTCTTCTGGCGGAATATTTTCATCGTTGTCCTCAAATTCTTGTAGCTGTTGAGGTGCAAAAATTACATTTTTGTAATATGAAAGATTATCCATATCCTTCCACTCATTCCCAAAATGTTTCACCAGCAATTTGTTTACATCGTTTAACTTTTCTGTTTTCACTGGGACCCTGTACTCAAGCAAATCAGGTCTGATTAATTTCAAGGTCTTCCCTCTTTTAGTGACCGACTTAAAGCTTCCTGTATCAATCTTATAATTCACTTCCCCTTTCACCAGAATATTTTTATTTTGCTTCAAGAGCATAATGCGTTTTGCGGAAGCAAAAGGAAAATGCAGTTGACCGGGTGGTTTTATATTATTAGCAACAGAAGATTTGAAGTCGAATATGGGCACATCTTCCACAACGGTTTTTACCAGTCCATATTTTGAAAATATTTGCTTATATTCTTCTGGCTGAATTATTGTGTCCTTTTTCTTGAGATTTTTCTCGATACGGCCAAAAACCCTGTCAGATGGTAAATATGAGTGTCCAACAATGGGAAAAATAAACTCGATAGATTTTATTGCCGGGGGCGAAAGTTCAAGCAGCCATTTAGCTAACATCCCAATAACAGTAATGTTTTTATTCTGCCCAGGGCAGCCATCCGAAAACATCTGTATTTTGGTACAGCATTCGAGATTCAAGCTTTGAAGATAGTGGTACAAAATGGATGCTATTTCATTCGAACCTTTAAACCGCTGATCCTCAGACCAAGTAAATATATTTACCGAGTCTAGTGTTTGTTTATTTTTCGATGTTCCTTCACAAATTGTAAAATTGTACTGATAAAGCTGCCTAGAATAATATGCAGCTTGATCAGGGACTTTCGGTAGAACCAGATTTTTTTGGCAGTCGAATGAAAACTTAAATGTTTCAATGGATGGCTTTTGGAGCATTTCATGAAAAGCCTTAGCTTTCATTTTGTGTATCGTATATTTTGCCATGCACTCTACTTTTTCCCTTCCATTTAAACACTTAATGAGGGACTTTAACCTGATGCACTCGGAACAAGCATCCGTCGCAGGTGTGTCAAAACTTAGGTTGAAGTCGCGTCGAAAAACTTCCCAAAAAAAGTGGTATCTAACCTTGAGTCTGGTCTCAGTTTTGTTATTGTATTGTCTCCAAAGCAGTTTCACATTCCAGTCGCTGGGAAAGTATTGTCTAATACTGTGATCCCTTGTGTAATGCGACTCTACACAGTTTAATTTTTTTATAAAATTTCTTACTTGGATCTTTTTTTGGCGGTATTTTTCAGATTTAGTGTCACCCCCTCGTTTTTCTGTTGGTGTTGTTCCACTTAACAGATGGTTTTTGCAGATATTTTGCACTCTAAATTTGGATATTCCCAGAATATTCAAAAAAGCGGTTTGGCAAACTTGCAACAATCCCCGTTCTTCGGATCTAACATAGTAAGATATTGAAATATCTTTAAATGGTAATCCTTGCATTTCGTTGCCTAAAGAAGATTAAAATTTAAATTTTCAACAAGCCTTACATTACATACGAAGTGTTAGAATTACCAGAGCGTCTTATTCTTTTTGGTTTTGCTTGAGACGTGTATTTCAAGACAAAATTATCTTGGGCGATCTTTCCTTCATTTGAATAAAAGGACTCATAAAACCGACGTATATCACGCACTGAAATGGTTGTACATTGAAAATTCTGCTTTTTATGAGTACAATCTGGTACTGTGGGAAGTTTCTTTGGCAAATACCTAAAGAAATATGCTTGAAATTTAACCCGAAAATCGACATAATGAATACCATACCTTTTCTTCTTTAACTGTTCCCTCTTCCAAGAGCATTTATTTAACGTTTTCTTTTTTCCTTTAGCTTCAGACAAATTTGGAAAAGAATTAGAGTTATCCATTTTGATTTTGTTCTTACTTGATGAACCGCTATGAAAGAGTGTGATATAGTGGGAGCATACGTCAAATAGTTGGTGCATTGGAAGAATTTTGAAATCAAACCCACTGCGATGGATATAAACAGTTTTGAAGCAAACGTCATAGTGGATATGGAGAGTTTTGAAAACAATGACGGTTTTTGGCATCGAATTTAAAGGGGATTTGGCTAGTTATGCTAAACAATTTCTTTTTCAAACTATGCAGTACAGCCAACGTAACAAATCTGCATTAAAATCTCAATTTTGGACTAGGGTGGATATGGCGAGTTTTGGTTCTCATCTACTCATTTATTATCTCCATTGCACTAATTTTTTTTATCAACTTACATGGCAAGACGTCCAAACTAGGAAACCGATTCACAATTTGCTTCAATGCTAAAATGCATTTAACTGAATTATATATACCAACACTTGGAATGGACACTTTTGATAAATTTGAATTATTTTGAATTTCATCGAAAAATATTGTCGAGAGGATATCACTGGGTACTGTGGCATTATTCACAACATATATTGCTTTAGTTTGAGCTATTAATACAGCCAGAGTTATAAGAATGTAGGGAATTCCTTTCGTCATATTTTTTCACAACTTCCGGAAGAAAATTTACTTTAACGACTATGCGGGTTATTGTTTTACTGACAAGTGATTAAGCTATGATGGCGTTTTTATTTAATTTATTGACCACAAACAGTAAGGCTGAAGAGCAAGATATAGCCGCCAATATCTACAAACAAATTGAATCTAACCAGATTTAACAAATTGTTTAAAAATGATAACAATTTTCTAGGAAATTGATAATGTCAAAATTTGTTATGTCTGTTGGGGCAACTGTCGAGATACCCTTGGATTACATATTCAACACAACATTACATATTTCATCAAACACTTGTAAAATTTGGTTAGCTTTTTTTCAAAAGCTTTTCTTTTTCTATAAATATAAGTTGCAGATACTACTTTCACAATTTTATTACAAATTTGCCTACGACTAGAAACTATGCAGATTTCTGTGACATTTCAACACATTCTCTATTAACTGTGACATACTGTCGGCGAATGTCCTTGGGTTTTGAACCTCCGCCAAGTAGACATTTTTCAATCACTAGTACAGGCGATTCGAATGCTAACGTCCACACGATGGCTGCCATAAGGGAAACACCGAACGAGCTCCAAAATATGAGTGCCTATAAAAAAAAAAAAGTAAAATCGTCAGTCCTCAATCTAAGCAATTTCTAAAATGCTTCCTTACTACTGTATAATCCGAAAAGTAACCATTTGTCCGACGTATCCCAAAAATGATAGTCTCAACGGTCATATGCACTAAATATAAGCAGTATGTTAGGCGTCCCAGTGGCTGCCACCACAAATGAGATAAGAATGAGTTTATTATTCCGCCAAATCCAAAGTGGCAGGCAAAAACTATCCATCCTAAAGCTATTGCCCATAAAGGACGCTTCAAAGACTCATACATCGCTGCTTGAAAAACAGTTGTGGAGCTGTCTGGATTTATTGTGAAATACGGACCATAGATTACCGCAAAGATCATCGAAAAGCTCACAATCCATCCTATAAGTTGCACCAACTGAAAGAAGTATCATATTAAGCTATACAATTTAAACAGAAGGTAAGTGACTTAAACCTTTGACGGGCGCAGTATCTTGTTTCTATTTATGTGCATAAAATAACCAAGCCCTATGCCAATTAGCCAGACTGGATAACGGGCGTGTGTTGGAACATACACAAGCTCCGTATGATTTGGCTTGTATTTACTGAAACGGAAGTTATTTGTACGTCTCCTTTTTTAAAGTACCTAACAAAATCAATTCTTACTCCAAGAGGTGTTTATAGCCTTTCGCGTAATATATTCCGATAACGTAACCAATCGACAAAATTCCTAGTACGAATATAACGGGCATAAATTTCCTTTTCCATTTCCAAAGAGGTATTAAAATTAGTGGAGAAAGCATATAAAGCTGAGTGTCCATAGCCAGATACCAAGTCTGTCCAACACACTGTTTATGAAAAGTAATATAAATCAAAAGATGCATAATATCTGTTATGAGTAGCAACTTACTATGGCATTCGGAGAGACGTAATTTTGAACGTAAAACAGTATATACCACCAGTTTGTGGTGCATTTACTATATATCTGCAAACTGTTATCTTTGAACGGTCCAGTACCAATATACTCATTAACACTCATAACGAACAAAATGGTAGCCGCGACTGGAGGTGTGAGTCGTATATATCGATGCAAATACATTTTTGGGATATTCAGCTTTCCATTGCTAGTAATGGAAACTCGATTAGATGTCGCTCCTAAGTAGCACCGCACGTCTTACCTTTTGTCCAACTCACGCAAACCTAGCCATGCTACCAGCACGCCACTTATGAACAAAAATGTATCCACCGACACTGATCCGTTTATCACTTGCATCGAAGACGCTGCTGTGTACCACTATAGACTAATTGTTTAGCTGGTGATATAAATTTGAAAAGATACTTACTGGTATCACGTCAACGGAATTTATCATCTGCTGGAATGGAAAGAAAATGTAGTCGTGAATGTGCACCACCCAAACCATTGTAAAAACGCGAATGCCAGTCAGACAGTCAATGGAATTTGGTGACTTCTCAGTGTTTATTGCAAACAGTTTCCTTCCATTTGTTAGTACAGAGAATGCCAAAAGCAACGGTACTGCAGGCTCTAAAAAAATTTATTCATTTTACCTATAAGATACATTTTAGTCGTTCAATCTTATACTTTCAAAATATTCCGTGTAAATATCATAAGCCGTACTTAAGGCCATCAGTGCTCCAAATATCGAGAATATAACTCTGCAGAATAAGATGTTAAGATACAGATAAACTTCAAATACCCATACTTACATCCCAGCAATATTGATAGCAGCATAATCGGGTTTCTTCGTTGGAACACAGTTAACCACTTGAATGCCAGGAAGGGTTCCATTGTACAGTCGATCGGCGGCTTTCTGGAAGACTACTTCCAGTAAACTGGGATCACAAATATCTGGAGCACATATTCCTATCTTAATATTTGCTTTCTCAGATGTCGCCACGTGTGGTACTTTAAAACCATGACTTTCTATCAGCGGAACAGATGCGAAACAATACCGCCCGCGGAGGAGGCCTGTTGTTCCATTTAATGTCGTCGATATTCTAGTACACTGATCAAAGTTTCCAACGTCAATCGTATGTCCGTGAAGGATTCCCGATGGTAATTTTCCCCATGAATCTACAACTGTGAGTAAATAGAGATGATAAGATAATAAGATGATAAGAGACGATCGGCTTCAGTAATGTAATGATCAAAGAATATTATTGATCTTTAACCGTAATTGCTCATTAAACTTTTTTGACACATCTTTTTTTGTTAACGAGACATTTTTATACGAAAATGTAGCTACAGTTTTGGGTATTCGTATTGAGCAAACATAACAAACATTATTCTTTTTTTGTAATATAGTTTGTAATATTTTTCAATCAACTTACATGGCAAGACATCAATACTGGGAAACCGACTCACAATCTCCTGCAATGCTAGAATGCATTCATCTGAATTATAACTGCCAACATTTGGAATGGACACATTTGATAAATCTGAATTATTTTCAATTTCATCTAAAAATATTGTCGACAGAATATCACTGGGCACTGTGACATTATTCACAACATAAATTGCTTTAGTTTGAGCAATTAACACAGCTAGAGTTATAAACACGAAGGGAATTTCTTTCATCATTTTATTCAAATAATGACCACTTTAACGGCAACGGTTCAGAGGTGACTCAGTTACGATAACGATTTTATTGCATTCATATTTCCCCAAACAAATTGACTCAGTAATCTCAAAATGTTTTTGGACGAATTTATAGTTCAAACGAATTGTTAACTTTAATCAATTTAGGAGACGACCCGAACGAGATTCAATTAATAATTAACTATAATTGTATTATCACTCTACAAACGAAGAAGAATTGATCTTACTTGGCCGCTGGCTGAATTACAATAGAGCGTGATTCAAAGACAAGATCGATTTAACCATAACGAATGACCGCACAAAGCAAAACAACAAAGTAAAACAATAGTGTTGAGAATTTTTGAGAGCAATTTAAGAGAGCAGCATAACGGAAGAACACTTGAATTATCATACAAATTATTATTAGGCGCCGCCGGTCCATATGCGACCTAATCATACAAAATTATGTACAGCTCTTATACGAATGACTAATGCCATCCTCGTTCTACAAAAGACACATAAAAGTAGCGTTCCGAATCCATTGTGACATTCTACACCAACACCAATACTGTTCGGATCTTATAGATGTGAGCCAAGGTCACCCAATAAGAGAACATATAGATCTTTACATACTTTGTGTTCACATCAAAACGAGTGTTTTTGAATTTTATATAGATACTAAGATACGAGTAGTACTCGTATGTACATATGTAATATGATGCTGTATCCCTACCCTTCTCTGCGTAATACGTTCCATTTGTATAAAATAGGCACGAATTTCCTTCCCCATTTCTAAAAGGTGATTAAAATAAGTGGCAAAAGGTCATAAAGTTGGGTATCTAAAGCTACATAGATACCAGGTTTGGCTAATGCATTGATATAAAAGCGCGCCAAAACACTCCTCAAAATATGCCCCAAAAAACGCTTCAAAAACCGAGCATGTACGCCTTCGGGAGACAACAGAATGTTACATTTGCACATCAAAATCACGCATAGACGTATTTCCCACCCAGCTCATAAGAAAATGTTCCATAGACAAAGATTTCTGCGACACGGGAGAATTGCGATAAACATCCTTTTAAACTTTTCTCGGTTTCATGTTCTCTGCGAATTGAATATACACAATAGGTGCAAGCGAAAGATCTTTCATAATTTTATTACAAATTTGTTTACGACTAGAACTATGCAGATTTCTGTGACATTTCAACAATTTCTCTATTAACTGTGACATACTGTCGGCGAGTGTCCCTTGTTTTCGTATTTCTGTCAAGAAAATATTTTTCAATCACAAGTACAGGCGATTCGAATGCTAAGGTCCAAACGATGGCTGCAATAAGGGAAGCCCCATACGAGCTCCAAAAAATGAGTGACTACAAAAAAAGTAAAATGGTTACTCGTCAATCTAAGCAATTTCTAGAATACTTTCTTACCAATGTGTATTCCGAAAAGTAGTCATCTGTCCGACGTAGACCAAAATTGATAGTCTCAACCGTATTATGCACTAAAAATAAGGAATATGTAAGGCGTCCCAGCGGCTGCCACCACAAATGAGATAGGAATGAGTTTATTATTCCGCCAAATCCAAAGTGGCAGGCAAAAACAATCCATCCTAAAGCTATCGCCCATGCAGGACGCTTCAAAGACTCATACATTGCTGCTTTAAAAACAGTTGTCGAGCTGTCAGCATTTATTGCGAAATACGGACCATAGATTATCACAAGGATCGTCGAAAAGCTCAGAACCCATCCTATGAGTTGCACCAACTGAAATAAGTATCATATTAAGCTTCAGCCTAAACAGAAGGTTAGTGAATTAAACCTTTGAGGGGCGGAGTGTCTTGTTTCTATTTATGTGCATAAAATAACCAAATCCCATGCCAATTAGCCAGGGTGGATATCGGGCATGTGTTGGCACATACACAAGCTCCGCATGATTTTTCTTGAATTTACTGAAACGAAAATTATTTGGATGGCTCCTTTTTTAAAGTAACAAAATCAATTCTTACTCCAAGAGGTGTTTATAGCCTTGTGCGTAGTATATTGCTATAACGTAACCAATCGACAAAATTCCTAGTGCGAACATAACGGGCATAAATTTCCTTTTCCATTTCCAAAGGGAGATTAAAATTAGTGGAGAAAGGATATAAAGTTGAGTATCCACAGCTAGATACCAAGTCTGTACAACACACTGTAAATGAAAAGAGATATCAATCGAAAGATGCATAATATCTGTTATGAGTTGGAACTTACTATGCCATTCGGAGAGAGATAGTTTTGAACATATAACAATGGATACCACCAATTTGTTTTGCATTTATTATATACATGTAAACTGTGTTCTTTGAACGGTCCAGTGCCAATATATTCATTAACACTCATAACAAACAAAATGGTAGCCGCGACTGGAGGTGTGAGCCGAATATATCGATGCAAATACATTTTTGGGATATTCAGCTTTCCATTTCTAGTAATGGAAACTCGATTAGAAGTCGCTCTTAAATAATTTAGTGTGCCTTACCTTTTGTCCAATTCACGCAAATATATCCATGCTACCAGCAAGCCACTTATGAACAAAAAGGTATCCACCGTCACTGATCCGTTTATCACTTGCATTGTAGATGCTGCTGTGTACCACTATAGACCAATTGTTTAGCTGGTGATATAAATTTCAAAAGGGACTTACTGGTATCACGTCAATGGTATTTATCATCTGCTGCAATGGAAAGGAAATGTAGTCGTGAATGTGCACAAGCCAAACCATTGTAATAACGCGAATGCCAGACAGACACTCAATGGAATGTGGTGACTTCTCAGTGTTTATTGCAAACAGTTTCCTTCCATTTGTGAGTACAGAGAATGCCAAAAGCAAAGGCACTGCAGGCTCTAAAATAATAGATTCATTTTATCTATAAGATACATTTTAAATGTCCAGTCTTATACTTTCAAAATATTCCGTGTAAACATCATAAGCCGTACTTAAGGCGATCAGTGCTCCAAAAATTGAGAATATAACTCTACAGAACGATTGAAGGTGTTAAAATACAGAAAAACCTCAAATACCCATACTTACATCCCAGCAATATTGATGGCAGCAAAATCGGGTCTCTTCGTTGGTACACAGTTCACAACTTGAATGCCAGGAAGTGTTCCGTTGTACAGTCGATCGGCGGCTTTCTGGAAGACTACTTCCAGTAAACTGGGATCACAGATATCTGGAGCACATATTCCTATATTAATAATTGGCTTATCATATGTTGTCACTTGTGGCACTTTGAGGGCATGACTTTCTATCAGTGGAAAAGATGCGAAACAGTACTGTCCGCGGAGGAGGCCTGTTGTTCCGTTTAATGTCGTTGATATTCTAGTACACTGATCAAAATTTCCAACGTCAGTCTTATGCCCGTAAAGGAGTCCCGATGGTAATTTGCCCCATGAATCGATAACTGTAGGCAAATAAGTATGATATGAGAATGTCATTACAGTTGCATCTTATTTAGTCATGAAATTTTAAAGAAATATTTTGAATCGAACATTTATTTTGTATCTAAATTTCTTTGCTACGAGTATACAAAAATGAAGCTATGGTTTTTTTTTTTTTTTGATATTCGTATTGAGCACATAATATAATTTTTTGTAATATTTTGTCCAAATTTTATTATGTATTTATTTTTAAAAAGGAATCAACTTACATGGCAAGACATCCATACTGGGAAACCGACTCACAATTTCCTGCAATGCTAGAATGCATTCATCTGAATTATAACTGCCAACATTTGGAATGGACACATTATTTGATAAATCTGAATTATTTTCAATTTCATCTAAAAATATTGTCGACAGGATATCACTGGGCACTGTGACATTATTCACAACATAAATTGCTTTAGTTTGAGCAATTAACACAGCCAGGGCTATAAACACGAAAGGAATTTCTTTCGTCATTTTATTCAAAATAAATGTCCACTTTAACGGCAACGGTTCAGAGGTGACTCAGTTACGATAATGCTTCATTTTTTCCCAAACAAATTGACTCAGTAATCTATATGTTTTTGGACAAACTGATAGTTCGAAGGAATTGTTTAATTTAATCAAATTAAGAGACGACCCGAACGAGATTCAATTAATAATTAACTATAATTGTATTATCACTCTACAAACGAAGAAGAATAGATCTTACTTGGTCGCTGGCTGAATTACAATAGAGCGTGATTCAAAGACAAGATCGATTTAACCATAACGAATGACCGCACAAAGCAAAACAAAAATGTAAAACAATTGCACAGAGAATTTTAGAGAGTAATTTAAGAGAGAAGCATAACGGAAGAACACTTGAATTAGCATACGAATTATGTACAGCCCTTATACGAAAGACTAATATAATATTTCAGCATAGGAGGTGTCACCCTCGTTCTACAAAAGATACATATAAGAAGCGTTTTGAAGTCTTATCATCAGCCATTGCGACATTTTCCATTAACACGAACGCTGCCCGGATCTTATAACTGACAGTCAAGGTTGGGTCACTTGCACCCAATAAATATATAGAAACTTCCATTCTTTGTCTTCATCATCAAAGCGAGTATTTTTACATTTTATTTAGATACTTAGATAATACTCGTATGTACTAACAAAATCAAGCAGATTTCTGTGATGATTCCATAAAATCCGTTTTAGTTACATTAATACTCGTTTCCGGTAGGCTTGTGTCTTTGCGTTTTGGACCTCCACGTAGAGCCTTTTCAATGGCAATTACAGGCGATTCAAATGATAAATACCACACAATAGCTGCCATGAGAGAAAAACCAAATGTACTCCAAAAAATACTCATCTAAACAAGAAGAAACAAAATTTAAATAACTGTATCCTTTAATAAAATATCCTTACCATCGTGTAGTCCGAAAAGTATACATCTGTCCGAGTTACTTCGAAATTGATAGTCACAACAGCAACATGTACCAAATACATTGAGTACGTGAGACGTTCGAGTGGCTGCCACCACAGATGGGACAGAAATGAGTTTATTATTCCCCCAAATCCAAAATGACAGGCGAAAACTATCCATGCCACTGCTATCGCCCATGCAGAACGCTTCAAAGACTCATACAATGCTACTTCCAAAGTCGTTGTTAAACGGTCCGAGTTGAGCGTGAAATAAGGACCAAATATGACTGCGGCGAGAGTTGTGAAGCTCACAAACCATCCGATCAGTTGTACCAACTAAAACACAAAAAACTGTGACTCCAAGCAAATTTATCGCTCTTTGAATACCTTCGATGGGCGCATGGCTTTATTTTTGTTCTTGTGCATAAAGTAACCAACTCCTATGCCAATTAGCCAAACTGAGTACCTAGTGTATACCGGCACATATATATACCGAAGGTGACTTTGCATGCCAAAACTGAAAACGGAACCTATTACTTCATTTGTGTTATGGTGCTATATCCTTACTCAAAAAAGTGGTAATAGTTCTCTGCGTAATACATTCCAATTACACCTCCATACGACAAAATTGACAGAATAAATAAAATTGGCACGAATTTCCTTCCCCATTTCCAAAAGGGGATCAAAATAAGTGGCGAAAGGACATAAAGTTGGGTATCTACAGCTAGATACCAGCTTTGGCTAATGCACTGAAAATGGTTATAATAAAAATTGTTCACATATTTTTATGAGCAACAACTTACTATACCACCCTCAAAGACATAGTTTTGAACATACAGCAGGGTAGTCCACCAGTATGACTTGCAAGCATTTACCTCCTGCCGTCTGTGTCTGAACGGCCCAGAACCAATGTATTGATAAACACTCACATAGAAAAGAACGATGGCAGCTACAGCTGGTGTTAGTCGTAGATATCGATGGACATACATCTTAGGGATGTTAAGCTTGCCTTTGCTGAAACAATAAGGAATTCTTTATTGCAAATTACTCGTATGTACTAATTTACCTCCGATCCAGTTCAGCGAAATGCAACCACGCCAATAGCAGACCACTCATGAAAAGAAATGTATCGACAGACACTGTTGCAAACAGCACCGGCATCGCAGATGTAGATCTGGACCACTATTAGAACAGGGTATTTTAAAAATTCAATATTGATATTAATTTTCAGTG
Organism: Cheilosia scutellata; assembly: GCA_955612985.1. Lineage (NCBI taxonomy): Eukaryota > Metazoa > Arthropoda > Insecta > Diptera > Syrphidae > Cheilosia > Cheilosia scutellata. Next base: position 119,165,454 of record OY015312.1, read on the forward strand.
AAACATACTGATATCCAGTCAATTAAATTAATGTTCGCCTGCATCCGAATCATAAGGTAGTTATGACAATATATCACCCAAATCATTGACAATACTCGAATGCCACTCAGGCAGGTGATGGTGTTCGCTGACTTTGTTGTATTTATTGCAAATAAATTTCTAGAATTTGCGAGTATTGAAAATGCTAACAGCAGTGGTGCAGCCGTCTCTAAAAAGGGAGTATTATATGGGAAAATAATGTTTGTATACTTTGTTTAGATACTTTTGAGGTATTCCATGCAAACACCATAGGCCGTGCTGAATACCAACAGTGCTCCAATGATTGAAAATATCACTCTGTAATATAGGAAGTAGTAAGTCAAAGGATATATTAAAAAGGATCCCCCTTGTATGCTCTATGACCAGTATCCGTAGAACCACAGTCGGTGTTTGAGAAAAGTTCGTTGGAAATTGATGTACTACTCCAAAGGCTTGGATTAGAAGTAGATTTGTGTTTTCCGATTTCAATAACTCGGTTGCTCAAAGAAACTCCTTTTGCGAACGCGTTAGCCTCTCCAAAACGCATATCGCTTCTTCAAGTACAAAGAACGTATGTTTCGACGGGTGTCCGCATCAAATCTACTTCAAATACTTAAATGTGGTAACTAGACACACAACAAGTGCGTTTACAAGAAAAATGTAAAAAAAAAATCACAGCGAGGAAAGAGATATACATACAATGCTACTTCCAAAGGTGAATAAGGATCTGTGTATAAATAATAGGACCTACATAGGTAGTATCACAGTTCAAGGAGATAGAAGAGGCAAAACTACATTTAGAGGTTAAGATATCCAAGCAATTGGCAGTTGAATTTAAGACCGGAACGCAGACTCTTCGAAACAGCAAAGGGTGTCTATGTCTAGTCTAGTCAAGTAAGCGAAGTAATACTAGTTACGTATTTTAAAGGAGTACTTCCAGCTGGTAAATAGGTAGCATGCAGGAAGAGTGGTAGGGCAGAAAGAGAACTCAAGTCCAATCAATAAAGAACGAGTTTCATACCACCCAACAATTGTCGGGCGACATTATAAAGGATATCCCATAATTCACGCAAAATTTGAATTTTGCGCCATTTAATAGTACAGTGATGCCAACGGAAAAAAAAATATAACAATGTGACAGCTGACAGTTCGGGGTTAGTAAAAATGGAGCGCTAAACGAAAGAACAACGCATTTTCATTGTTGAGCAATATTTTAAAAATAATGAAGGTTTGTCAGCTACAGTCCGCAATTTTCGAACAAAATCATTTTCAGTGATGAAGCTCATTTTCATCTTGATGGCATAGTTAATCGTCAAAATTCGGTTCAGAAAACCCACGAGTAATTGTTGAGAGACAAATGCGTCCACAACGCGTGCGGATTTGAGCTAGAGGTATTATCGGGCGACTCTTCTTCGAAAATGCGGCTGGTCAGGCAGTAACAATTAATGGTGTTCGTTATTGTGACATGATAACCCAGTTTTTAGTGCCTAAGTTACAAGATATGGATATGATCAACATGTGGTTTCAACAAGACGGTGCCACATGCCATACAGCCAGAGAAACAATTCAATTACTGCATGAGTCATTTTCCTAATCGTGTAATCGGCCATTTTTGCGATCAGATCAGGCCATCCAGATCTTCCGATTTAACACCATTGGACTTTTTTTTTTAGAGGTTTGTGAAGGCAAAGGTCTAAGCAAACAAGCCAACGACCACGAACGCCTTGAATGAAGAAATTGGGCGGTGTATTAATGAAATTCAGCCACATTTATGCGAAACGGTCATCAAAAATTTCAATAAAAGAGTATACGTACTTGCCAGCAAAGCCGTGGCGGCCATTTATCCAATGTGCTATTCCATACATAACCCCAATCTGTATACTCTATCTTTATATATTTAATTCTTCTGAACGTGTTTGTAACCGAACTCCTCCTAAACGGCTGGACCGATTTTAATGAAGTGTGTGTCTTTGAATGGGTCTAAGGATGGTTTAGATTCATAATTGAAACCGGTAGATGGCGCTTCGATCCAATTCCACAAAATTTCAAATAATATAGGAACACTCAACAAAAAAATTCATCAACTAGAGACTGGACACTCAAATCAATATTTTTTATGGGAGGTACCAGAACTACTCGACCTATATATCCCATTTTCAATACCATCCTGACAACCGACGGTAGAAAGAAGTCCTCCACCAACATTTCATTCGCCTAGGTCGATTCGTTTGTACGCTATCGTGTTTCCAACAGACAAACAGATAGGCAAAGAGACAAACAGATAGACAGACAAACGGACGGACATGGTTAAATCACCTCAAATTTGATCCTGATTCAGAAAATACATATTTTATGTAGCGTTGCCATCCGTCCGGGTTTTTCTAGGATAGTTTTTCTAGATTGTTCGGGTTTTTAATTTTTTTACCGTCAAGAGAAAAGAAAATTCGAAATTAACTGAGCTTGAAAATGTCTATTTTTTTATTCCCGCTGTTTGGTAGTGATTTTGCATCGTAACTTGTTGCTTATGAATTCTGCAACATTATTATTAATACCAACTTTGGTAATCGACAAAAGAAAGTTTCGAAAACACTGAATGAAAAAATCATATTGAAGTCGATGTCATCAGTCATCACTTTAAAAATATTAATATTTTTCGAATTACTCCACAATGAATATAGAATACCAGTTACTTTTATACCATTCAAAAAGGTGTTGTCTTTCTCTTCACCCGGCAGAGTGGAACGACTTTTACTTATGTTTGAAACCCTAAAATAATATTTCGAAGACGTCAAAAATTCACTGAAAATATAAAACTTGTTTTTGGGTTTCTTTCAATGAAAAAAATTTTTCCAATATTTTGAAAATCCGTGAATGCCAAAATTCACGTAATTTATAACACAATATTTTTGTTTAAAAAATACGAAATATATTTTGTCGTCAATAACTCGGGTCCCAAGCCAAATTAAATTTCCAAAATTTCAGAAATTGAAATTGAATTTCTTTATGTCTTCCCCCTTTCCCCCTTAAATTGGAAGTTGGAAAAATGTGGAGTATCCGACTGAGGAAATATCTCATTTTAAGATTTGAGTTTTTTTTTCATGTGTCAGAAAATCAGCCGACAATATTATTCAGCGCAATTGCCATACACGCCCATAAAACATGAAATAGGTACCTAGACCTACCAACCCCAATGAAAGCGAGAAAGTTAAGTACATATTTGTATATTCTTACATTTTACGTGCATTTTTGTCCTAGTTTTGTACTCCTTTTTTAGATCCTATTTTGTTAGGGAAAGTTCGGTATTTTCATGCTCGATAACTACTTTCTTCAAATTGTTTCTGGAAACCCTAACTTTATGGCTTTACTAATTAAATGGAAAAGTGAATATAACTTTCTGTCAAGGGTATATAAAAGCCTGACCAAAAATGAACATCACAGTAGCTGTACAGGAACTACTTTGAATGCGACCCACCACTACGCCTGCGATTATGGAAAAAAATAAACGGCTAAGATTGAGTATAAGAAAAAAATTCACAAATTGCACAATTCTTGACTCGATGTGGATTTCTGTCATGTCATACAAGAGATTCCTCAAAATAAACTAAAATAAAGTTCATCTCACATTCCAACAATATTGACTGTTTCGAAATCGGGTTTCTTCTCAGTTAGGCAGCGATTTACTTGAATTCCAGAAAGGGATCCATTAAAAAGCGCATCGGCCCCACTTTGGAAGATCTCTTCAATAAATCTGGGATCACAAATATCTGGTGTACATATTCCTATATTGATTCTCAACATATCAAGAATAAATGCGCTTTCATTATTTGGCGGAGCATATCCTATCACACTTGATATGTCAATTGAACGGTTATTTTGTAACAGAGAAACAGATACAAAACAATACTGTCCTTTGACGACACCAGTTTTTTCACTTAATTCCGTTGATATTCTGATACATTGATCGAAGTTTCCCAAATCCATCCAATGGCCAAAGAGAAGTCCTGATGGTAATTTGCCCCATGAGTCCACAACTGTGAAAGAATTAATTTATTTGAAATGTATTGTTTTTAAAAATAGTAAAAGTAAATAGTAAATTTGTATATCCTTGCATGGCTCAAAAAATTTTTACTTAACCTAAGTACGCAGCTCGAGCGAAACTAAATTTTAACTCCAATTTTTCTCTGAAAATATTAGCTAAAATTCTAGCTAAATTTTGGCAGGGAGTGCGTTCTGGAAATGTCACAGAAAACAGCTGTTCGTTGAAAATAACTTTCATCAAATTCATCGACGTGAAAAAATGGTTTATCAATTATCGTTGCGCTTTTTTTTCCTTGTCTGCTATTCTTTGATCTCAAATTGTTGACTTTCAAACGATTCCTCATCGAGGTATTCATTGAAAAAACGCTTCCTTATTAATTTTTCCTGTTAAAAAACACACAAAAAATATTCAACACGATCTGTCAAAATTTAGCTTGAGAAAATGTGCCGATCCATTAATGGGCCCTCTGCATTTTGACAGCTACATACAGTACTGTCTGGAAAGGAAATTTTATTTGGCTGAAGCTGCGTACCGCTCAACTATAGCGATTAGCTAAATTTTAGCTAAGCTAAATTTTGGAGAGAATTTTCTATGTGAACTAAAATTTAGCTTGAGCAGCATACTAAGCTTTACAGGTTAATAGTCACAATGGCAAACATTTTTACACATAAATAAACTGAGACCTAAAATATATTTGTGGAGAGTTAAAAATAGTTATTAATAAACCAATTATGTTGCTTAAACTAAATATAAACAATCGATAAAAATAGGCAATTTAAGATGCGACCACATATTCAAACATAAAAAAAACGTTAACACTTACATGAGAGGACATTCCTACTTGGAGCCTGATCAGCAATCGCTTGCAATGCTGAAATGCATTTTTGCGAATCATATCTGCCAGTATTTGGAACGGATATATTTATCAAATTTGGATTATTTTGAATTTCATCGAAAAATATTGTAGAAAATATATCACTGGGCAAGTGCACATTATTCACAATAGAATTCGCATACGTTTGAGCAAATAACGTAGTAATTGTTAATAAGAACCACTGTCCTTTCACCATTTTATTTTAGGGGACACCACTGACACTTTCTTTGTGAGTGCTACTGTCTGTCTGATCATTTGTTCTATCACTAAATATTGACACTTACAAAAAACAGATTCGGTTGCGATGCGACTTTTATTGTAATTTATTGCCATTCGACAAATACGCTGACCAGCTGTGTCATTTTTTAAGTCAATTCGGGGGGTCATAATATTTATTTTGCAAATTTTAGTCATCGACAAAACCCAAAGTTATATTTGTTTAAAATTTGTGAAGCAATACATTTCGTCTTCTTAGATTTTGTTTCTTTTGTAAATGGTCTACTAAATGTAGATGACTTTAAAATTTGACATCCAACTGCGGCCATATTTAAACAATTTTTGCTGCCATTCTTTTTCTGTCATAGTCTATATATATAAAAATGGTGGCAAAAATGTATAGTAATTCATTAATTGAGAACGGCAGGACCGATTTAGCTCAATTCTTTTTTCAGTCGTTCGTAATTGCCAGGAGGAGGTTCTTCTAAAAGAAAATTTTGAGAAAACCCTCCGGAAAAGTCGGGAAATTGGAAAAATCTAAAACTGATTTTTGGTATGGGATTTCGTGTGCAATTGTTCCGGAATGGATTTTCGAATGGATTTGGGTGGAGAAGTTAACCTGCTGGCGCTTGGCAATGGCCAAATTCCCGTTGATGTTTCGTCTGGATTGATATCGTTCCCGGAATTTATTTGCGAATTCACATTGTCGACGGAGGAACTCATCACCAAAGTGTTCCCCGGAATTGCACAAAATTATAAAAATCTCGATTGGATTAGTGAACAGGCAATACTAGCAGCGAAGAATAAGGACGTCGATAGATTGCATTTCATTATTCAGAGTCAAATAGCTGGAGAACTGCATTCGTACGAATCCGTTGACAGCGCGTGACCGACGAGGATGAAGCGACCAACTATCCGTCGGAATTTTTGAACTCGCTTGATGTGCCAGGAACTCCACCGCATAATTTACAGCTGAAGGTGGGGTCGATCATTATTATGCTGCGAAATCTGAATCATCCGAAATTATGCAACGGTACACTGTTGTCCTTCAAGAAACTGATAAACAATGTGATTCAAGCGACGATCATCAAGGGCAAATTCAATGGAGATTATTCCAACTGATCTTCCATTCCAATTCAAGCGGGGGGAACTGAATCCGTTCGATTGCCTTTTGCGATGACAATCAATAAATCTCAAGGTCAATCATTGGAAGTCTGTGGGATTAATCTCGTATTTCCCTATTTTTCGCACTCTGGAGTTTATCTGAAGGCGTTAAATTGGGGCGAGACGAAGATCGCCGGGACCGCTAGTAGTATATAAATCCATGGAACGCTACTCAAATAGTTGAAAAGCGATTTAAATATTGATCCAAAAAATGTACGTCGATATGGGCCAGTAATAAGTTGGTTGTCATTTTTTTTCCTGTCATTGAATAAATTCAAAAATACTAATCTGGTCACTTTACACCGCTTGCAACGTGTGGATTAAACAATTCGTTTAAACTGACTCCTTATCTAGTCAGATTTAATAACAAAAGAAATAGGTGAGTCGATAATTTTGGTCTTCAAATCAATTTGAAGTGGTGATTACAACTTTGAAGTGTGATAAGATCTTACTTTGTATGAATATCTTTGAAGTTTTTTTTTTCTAAATAAATGATACCTAATAAAAAACGATTACTAATTACATTTATACTCGTAATGCGAATTTTATTGACAGCCGCGTGGTATATGAAAATAAAATTTTAGGACATGTACTTGTACTGGACATGTGTCACTTCATACTATCGCCGGTTAGTTTACTCTTTTGTTCAGAAGAATAGGAGTTTCCATTAAATAATTCATTTTTCAGCCATTCATTGTTTGGAAAAAAACAGTCCGTTCAAGAGATAAACAAATCATGTAAAACTCCCTCGAATTTCATCATATTTATCATTTTAGAATTATAAAGATAAAGCGAACACCCTTCGTAGTGCAATAGAGATAAATATAAAAATCACTTTCAAATTCATTTAAATCAGTGATAAACAGTTTCTATTGTAATGCTCTGTTGTACACAACATTTTTGGTTTTTCCATTATTCATATTGCGTATCGATATTCTTGTTTATCAGGACAATGCACATCAATGTTACAAATTTTCGAGACTTTAGCTCACATGACTGTCGAAGAATAGCGCCTCCTCACCCCTTTATCTATTTTTGATTGGTAAAATCGATTGTGTTCACTCACAGGAAGTCAATCGATTCGGTGGTTTTCAAAATATTAGATTTTTAATGTTTTTTTTTTTTGTATGGGCGGAGCCACGCCCCTTGTCCAATTTTGACCAATCTTCACAGGGATACTCCTAGGCCAATCCCTAAGATTGTATGTAAATTTGAACTCAATCGATTCGGCGGTTTTCAAAATATTAGATTTTTAATGTTTTTTTTTGTATGGGAGGTGCCACGCCCCTATAACTCATGAACCAATACACCTAAAAAGGCTGTATACACTTATAAACCATGGTATTAACGTCACATTTCATGGAAATTTTCAGAATCAAAATGGGTTCCCGCAGTACAGAGAACATTAGCGACAAACACAATACAACTTATTTTTAGATTCGAAAATATCCCAACAAATATTTGCTGAATACTTTTGAATGTCAAAAAGTACTCGATTATAATACATATACCCAAATCTATTGACAGCTGCGTTTTAGCTTGAATTTTTTGCTATCGGTCACCCTAGACGGCTCGTTACGCATATACATGCCGTAATTAAAAAGCTTCAAATAATAAAAATGAGACCTTCGTGTCCCCATAGATTAGCTTTAATTTAGTGGTGGGGAGAGCGATTAATGTCAGTGCTCTTTCAGGAATATTTATGGCAGCCCCAATCATCTTATATAATTATTATCATCCTATAGGCTTAGACTTCACCAAAGCCTTGCTACATCCACCAATTCTTAATGTATTTAAAATATCATTTTTATAAACATTAAACTAACAAAAACATTTATTTAAAAGAGAAAGGTAAAATAATTACTTAGGTTCTAGTAAAAAAAAAATAATAAACTGATGAAAGGATATGAATTATCATGGATATTATTTTCTTTTTTTAATGGAATGATAATAATAAAAAAAATAATTTAAAATAATTAATAAAAAAAAATGTTTGAACAGCACCAAAATTAAATGTTTAGGTATAAAAATCACTCACTAATTTAAATTATACAAAAATATTCATGAAGATCCAGGGGTGAAGGTGACGATGTGCATTGATGTATAGAATAATACGAATTTTGATGAAATACTTAACTAAAATGACCTATGTATTTTATACTGACTGAGACCAGTATCCTTACGTAAAATATTCAACTTCCCAAATTTTTGTTTTTTTTTTTTTTTATTTCCATTTATTTATTTAATGCTATCTTGCAGATTGGTTTTCTTAGTTAATATTAAGAACTTACTTCGTTAATCTTCTGTTTGTTCAAGTTAGATGTTCGAGAAAATTCGAGTAATTAAATTATTAAACTCCCAGCGATTGGCAGATTGGGGTGATTGTGCCCCTTTTCAAGAAAGGGGATAAAAGGGATTGCTCCAATTACAGGGGTATATCACTTTTAAGTCTCCCCGGTAAAGTCTTTGCCAAGGTGCTGGTGCAGAGCTATCGTCGAGGCACGATTAGGAGATGAGCAGTGCGGTATTCGTCCCGGCAGAAGTACAACTGACCAGTTATTCACTCTAAGAATGGTGCTTGAGAAGGCTTGGGAGTATGCTACACCTGTTTACGCATGATTCGTAGATTTGGAGAAAGCATACGACCGAGTCCCTCGAGGTAAACTCTGGAGTGTATTACAGGAGTATGGAATTGACGGTTCTCTCTTGAGAGCATCTCTATACACAAACTGTAAAAGCTTTGTTCGGATAAACGGCGTTAAATCAATACCTTTCACCGTGGGCGTTGGACTTCGCCAGGGGTGCGTCTTGTCTCCTCTCCTTTTCATTACTTATATGGACTGGATGTTACAGCGCAGTCTTGGCGAAAAACGTTTCGAATTGGGAGATCTGAGGATAAGTCATCTGCTCTTCGCTGATGACTTGGTCATCCTTGGATGGTCTCAGACTGAACTCCAGCGCGCACTCGATCGGTTTGTAGCCGTTTGTGTTGAAGCTGAAATGAAGGTAAATGTGAACAAATCTGAAGAAATGGTCGTCTCCAGAAGGCCTGTTCAAATCACTCTGCATGTTAGTGGAGTCCCATTGAAACAGGTGTAGAAGTTTAAGTATCTCGGGGTCTTATTCACGAGTGATGGAAGGAGCAATGCTGAGTTTTCCTGTAGGATTGGTCAGGCTGGGTCAATTTTAAGACAGCTTGGTCATTCTGTTATTAGGAGGACGGAACTTGGTGTCAAAGCTAAGTTGTCAGTCTTTAATTCGGTGTTTGTTCCAACTCTTACCAATGGACATGAGGTTTGGGTAATGACCGAAAGAATAAGATCGCGAATACAAGCTGCCGAAATAAGATTTCTCCGTTGTATTGCTGGTGTGACTCGTAGAGATCGCATTAGAAATACCAGAATACGTGAGGAACTCAATGTCGAGCAGCTGTGGTCCATGCTTCGGTGGTTTGGTCATGTTAAACGCATGTCCCCGACCAGGATTCCACGACGTGCTATGGAATCCGTACCATCAGGCAGGCGTCCTCTAGGATGAGATGGTTAGACTAAGTCCATAATCTCTCCTCTACCCGTATGGGGATTGCCCTTGATGATTTGGAGTCGATGGCGGAGGATCGAGAGGTATGGAGAGTCCACTTGAGCAACTTACACCCGCGACCCACTTAATGGACAAGCGGACCATATGAAAATGAATGAATGAATGAATGAATAAATTATTCTATCAGATCTTGTTGAAAGACAATTGTTATTCGCCTTGCTCTGATTAAATTTTCAATACGTATGGCGGATTCTTAAATTTTGCTTAGTATCCTTTTAGTTTTTAAATTATCTTAAATTTCCTCAAAAAAAATTTATTCTTATTGTCTTCAGTTCAGGTTTTAGATCAGTCCATATTTATTTATTATTATTATTTGCTATTCAAAATTCTCAGCAAGTATGATGCACATGTTCACATGTTCACATGTTTGATGCACATTACATGAGGTCCATTACCTTCTTTTAGATATTGCATAATTTTAATTCAGATATCCCGATTGTGTATACATATTGATGGTTTGCACACGTAACTATATAGCTCTGCCATTTCTCTTAGCCTCTTTTCAACTAGCTTTATACAATTGCAAAAGAGAGAAAAAAAAATATCCCTTTCTGAATCTCATTTTATTCCACAAAAGTATGACAGCAATTCACACTCCATAATGTTTAGATAATTTACGAAGTTCAACTACAGGCCCCAGACTCATCTTGTCCTTTCATCCTGCCTCTTCATCGAGGTAGACAATTTACATCAAAAGGTTGTTCCGAAACTAACTTTTGCATAAAGTGCTTAAAACTTTTTTTTGGTTTATTCAAAAATGGAAATCGTGTTCTCACACAAAGGACAAGGACTACTATAAAGGATGCAGTTACTCGTGCGATTCTCTGTCTGTCTGTAACTCTCACCTTAGCTAAGGATATTATATTTCTTCTTGTGAGTCTTACCTAAATGCAAAAAAAAAAAAAAAACCGTCTCATTGCCATTTCTATGCAATGGCCACTCCCTGACTCACGATTGTGAGTCTGAGTATGTTTGCGATGCTGCCTCAAAACTAGTCTAAGCCCAAGCCACAGAAACAGCCCAAACCACTGGGATGTGGTAAAAGTTATGAATTTTCAAAATTTCCAGAATGCCGCGGGATGTTGGCTGTGTTTCGCATCCGTTTCTCTCGTTTTCATTTCTTTTGCTCTGTGATAAAATCATCGTCCTTTTTATATGTATTCCATGTTTTCCTTTACCATTTCGTTTCATAACTGAAGGCTATTTGCCTTTTCAAATGATAAATATTTTATTTTGTTTTCACCGCAAAATGTGTCCGTATATACGAGTACAGTGTTGTTGGTATTTTGAATTCTAGTTTTGGCTTTTGTTTTGAAACAGAACGAAAAAAAAAACCAGACGTTGCAAAACTTTTTCTGCAATGAATGTGTAATTGGGGGCTGCCATCGCGACCGAGAGGGCGGGGGAGAACACAGTCCGGTGGAATAATTTAGTGTTATGTGGTTAATTGCTCAAAAGGAAATTATATAGGAATTAGCACGACGAAGAAAAAGAAGAGGCGATGATGAGTGAGAGTTTGAAGTTCATTGAAATTAATTTTTTTTTTTTCACCCTTTCAGAGTAGGTACAATACGGGCTAATGGGAGTAAAATGTGTTCCCTTACAAAGGTTAACGACTTCTGGGGGGACAGAGGGCATAAAACTTTGCATGGCATCTAAGTATAGTTGGTAGTTACATGATGTTAATGAAGGGAGTTGCAAGTTCGCAAATTAATGTGAATATGTTACGTCGTATACGTAAGAGGAGATTTTTTCTAAATATATGGATGGATTAAAAAGCCGTAATTGCTTCGATCCTGGCAATTAGTTTAATTGAAGGATATTTTAGCACATCCCCTAGCGTTGTACGTAAGTGGAGCAATATAATTTGAGATCATTAAATTTCTTCTTAAGCCTAAATTGTCCATCCTATACAAGTACGAGTAGATTCGAAAAAATGCAGCAATCACATTATCACATTCCAGAAACCAGTCTCTGTCTTAGACCTAGTCCAAGCTTTTTAGACCTATTTCATTGTATGAGTTTTAAAGTTTTGGGTCGAGGAACCTTTGATTTTGTTGGCTGAATTGAGATGCTTTATCAGGGTCAAGGTTTTGTAGAGGAAAATGATTGCAACCAGAGCACTGTCTCCCGATGAAACATGTCAAAAGACTTGGACTGTTGGTAGGTGTCCTAAAGGTGTCCTAAAGTGTCCGAAGAGGACGATTTCGTTAGAAAATACTTATATAAGCATTTGGACAAAATAGGCAATTTAAACTGCATGCTTGGATTCTGTAGTAAAATTAAGTGTTTTGGTCCTTCCTTTCGCCCCATTATGGTTTTGTATGAGAGTCCTCATTATCTGTTTAACCTAACCTTGTGAATAGTCATATATGTCTGAAAGAAAAATTCTAGTAGGGAATTTTTTTACGGATTGTGCACAAAAAGGTAAATTTCGCAACTGCTTGAGGGGAAAATTATCAAATAAATATACTAGCAGTCACTGCGATTGTTAAGCTGCTTATAAAGGGTGTCCCAAAATTCCCGCAAAATGTAATTTTGATAGAAAATACAAATTTTTAATTAGAAAGCTTAGATTTTTTATTCATTAATTAGCGGTCCCGGCAAACGTTGTTTTGTCTGCTCGTACATTTTGATTGTCCGTCAATTGTTTTGCGGCATGTTTTATTTAACCGATGTGTCCGAACTGATTCTGTATCTGTACTCCTTGTGCTTCGACCGTTATTTCCTCAGACGTGTGTGCAGGAATCCCACCCACACTTCGCGAGGTTGTTTGTTTGGAGAGTGTTTATTATTATAAATTGTATTCATGAAATTTTAGCTTTTTAATTTTTTTTTATTGTTGAGTGGTTATTATTCGAAATTTTGTGGACGCGGATCGTAGCACCACCTACTGTGTCCAATTGTGAATCTAAACCATCCTTAGATCCCACTCAAATACAGACACAAAATTTCATTAAAATCGGTCCAGCCGTTTAGGAAGAGTTCGGTTACAAACACGTACAGAAGAATTATATATATTATATAAAGAGAAGAGTATACAGATTGGGGTTATGTATGGAATAGCACGGTTAAATGGCCGCCAAGGCTTTGCTGGCAAGTACGTACTCTTTTATTGAAATTTTCTATGACCGTTTTGCATAAATGTGGCTGAATTTCATTGAATTTCATCACACCTACCAATTTCGTCATTGTTCGAAAATTGCGGACTGTAGCTGACAAACCTTCATTATTTTTAAAATATTGCTCAATAATGAAAATGCGTTGTTCTTTCGTAAAGCGCTCCATTTTTACTAACCCCGAACTGTCAGCTGTCACATTGTTATATTTTTTTTCTGTTGGCATCACTGTACTTATAAATGGCGCAAAATTCAAATTTTGCGTGAATTATGGGAGACCCTTTATTTAGTGAACTAATATTAATTGCCATTTGAGGGCGCAAGTTTTAGCTACTCCATTCATAAAATCAAATGGAGCAAAGCAATTTTCAAAAAAGACAATACATACAAAAATCAAAACCAGACATTCTAATAATTTAAACTATTCCAAGTCTTCATTGCCACCTCTGACAAAATTCAACTAAAGCAATATTTTAGGGCCCTCCTCAAGCACAATGCCAATTTTTTTACGGCCCACAATATTTTCAAAATGTCTCGCCCATGTACACAACACCCTAAGGCAGTTATTATGATTTATAATTGCCACCACAGAAGCTCTGCCATCATCATCGTAATCTGCAATTATTGTCTGTCCCGTTTACGCACATATGTTCTGCAACCCTTCTCCTACCGGTAGTGTCGATTGACTTTTCTCTCCTGTCTCTGTTGAGTCCTTGTGTTCCCCCCGCAAAGCGCCCCAAAACCGTGCCGCCCACATCATCCACACAGCGAACAACGAAAGAAGTGAATCCGTCGAGTCGCTACATACATTCAAGAATCCACTCGAGGGTATGTTCCACAATTTGTTGCCTCGTTGAATTATTGCAGCAATTTCATTCTACATTAATACTATTAAAATTATTACTGTTGCCGCTGCTGCCTGCTACTGTTGTTGTTGTTGATGCGCTTCTCTCATGTATATATAGAGGTATTCGTTGCTCCTTCCGGCAAATATATAAGTGTTGTTCAGATAAAAGTTTATGATTGTACTTTATTGTGCAATCAATGTGTGTGTACTCGTCAGATTATTATGACTTCCGTCTGAATCTGACTTTGGAACTGACGATTAAGGTTTTCTTCATAGCCTTGGTTTTATTTTCCATCAGACACAAGTTGCAAGTGCTTCGAGCACTTGGCATGGCTACGGAAGGGAGTCGTATTTAATTCTTTCTTTTATATACTTAGTTCCGCTGTGTTTTGTTTTTTTTTTATCAAGGATGCTCCTAACACACAACAGGGATTGCATTAACGTCAAATACTCGTAACTTGGTGTGTTACAGGTGATGATGGCTTAAGTTTTGTGATAGACGGTGGAACTGTTTTTAGGGGCAATAAGTTGGGATAACTGCTCTCGGAAAATTGTTACCTGTTACCATAATAATGCCGAGTTATTCTGGGATAATAATAAAAAGTTTTTGTGCACAACACTAGCTAACGCCGATAATGGTAAGAAACAAAAACATTTCGAAGCAATAAACGATTGTAGTTTAGAAAAGATCAATCGGATGTTATAGGCGGGGATTCTATATTTGTAACATTTGATTAAGACTTGCAGACTTAATTTTTACAACATTATTTTTATAACATAGGGTCTACTTGAACACATCCTACTCCTGCACCACCTGTCATTGAAAATGGTGAGTGGCATTTTATGAATTTCTTATATTGTTGTCGCAACGATCCTCACTTCCCAGGATGTAGACGATTGATAAGAAGTATTTCAAAACCGAAGTAAAAGGTAAATCCATACATTCAAAAATCGAGAAATAAATACAGAAACGTGTCTGCGTCTGTCACCAATGGATGGACACAGATAAACATAAGTCCATGCCTTTTTCCACAGACTTTATAGCTCACATGTAGCAGTAAGTACCTACTTTTTCCATTTTTAACTTAAATTCCAAAGTATATCCAAGTAAGATTTATTTTATTTAAAAAAAAATATTCTAATTAAATTATTTCGTATCATCAAAGTTCTCAAAAGAAGAGGTCCTCACTTTTCAATTCCATGCCACCATGTTTACGTAGAAACTACTAGTCCCTAAAACAAAATTTAAAGATTTGATTAAATCTGCGACACTATAGTGATTCTAAAGGACTACTATCTTTTTATATATAATTTGTCTGTACGTGTGCTAAACGGCTGGACCGGCTTTAATAAAAATGTTTGTTTGTATTTTAGTGTGTCCAAGGATGGTTTAGATTAACATTTGGTGAAAATTGGACAAAAGGACGTGGAACCTCCCATATAAAAAAAATCGTACAAATCGTATATCTCGAAAACCACCAAACCGATTGAGCTCTAATTTTCAGGCAATCATAAGTATTTGAACTGGGAGTGTTCCTTTGAAAATTTATAAAATAGGCGTGGCAAAAAAAAAATACATTTTAAATTCTTTTCTCGACACTCGTGGGAGCTAAAGTTGTAGAACTGTAGACATTGATGTGCATTGTCCAAACAAACAACTGCACGAAGTGTGGGGGGATTGGAAAACGGACCATGGCACCACCTTACCAAAGTTTTTTTAAAACACTATATCTGAACATTGCCTGATTGATCTACATTTCCTCGACGTGCACACATTCGGAGGGGCAAATGTTAATAGTGACCATTTTCTTGTTGCAACTATATTCAGAGCTTGACTGTCCATCGAGAAGAAGTTGCGATCAATGGTGCCAATATCACGACATCATCAAGGCGAGGTAGCCAAAACCACTGTTGGGTACCAGCCACCCCAGAGAGAGAGCCCGTGGTATCATAATGAATGCGTGAACAGGAAAAAGTGACAATATGCTGCAGCGCAAAACAAGGACAGCGAGAGAAGAGTACCGAGACAGGAGAAGGACGGAAAAGAAAATCCTGCGAAGAAAAAATAGGGCTTACGCAGCTTCCCAGCTCAAAGAGATCGAAGAGTCTTGCGATCGTAATAGCATCCGGAGGTTCTGCAACTGGCAGCTGACTTCAAAACCGAAATGCAGGATCTTCGAGACAACAAAAACCTAGTCTTCGAATTGCAGGGAATAGATTAGACGTGTTTAACCAGCATTTCCAGTAGCTGCTTAATGGGCATCATGTAGAGAGAGTGATTGGCCAAGAAGAGAAACCACGTTCAGTCAATGAAGAACCAGTTCTACCACCTAGTATAGAAGGAGTTGGCTTAGCTATAAAAAAGCTTAAGAACAAGAAGGCCGCAGACTCTGATGGTTCACTAGCGAAGCTCTTTAAATACGGTTCTGATGTTTTGGTTTTGCACCAAATCATCTACCAAGTATGAGTGGAAGAGGTATACCCGATGACTGGACTATCAGCTCCATATGCCCCATCTACAAAAAAGGCGATCCAAGAACTATCGAGGCATATCTCTTTATAATGTCGCATATAAGATCCTATCCAACGTACTATGTGAACGTCTTAAACCGTTCTGCAACACACTAATCGGCACGTACCAGTGTGGTTTCCGGCCCGGCAGATCGACTATAGACCAAATGTTCACACTGAGGTAAGTCCTGAAAAAGACCAACGAATTTCAAGTCGATACTCAACACCTATTCATCGACTTCAAAGCCACGTATGATGGCTTCCATCGTCAGGACCTTTATATGGCGCTGGCCGAAAAGAATTACCCTAGGAAACCGTTGCTACTTCGGTTTGGCAAAACAACTGGGTTCAAAATTCCTAACTCGAAGGATGAAAAGTATGCTCTAGAATACCCTTATCCTGCCAGTTCTGCTTCATGGCGCCGAGTGCTGGACGATAACCAAGAAGGGAGAGCTGATATTGGATTCCTTCGAAAGAAAAATACTTCAACGGATTTTTAGTCCTGTGTGCTAGGAGGGCTGTATGGACTGCAGCAAGATGTGGATGTAGTTCAAAAAGCCAAAACACGTCGATTACATTGTCACGGCCACATCGAGCGAATGGACAATAATGCTCCAGCTAAGAAGATCTTCGAATCGCAACCCCAGGTTCGAGAATACAGGTAAGACCGAACCTCCATTTCAAAGGCCAAGCCATCGGGATCGTAGCCTGATCGCTTGGTCTGGACAACAAGCGTGCCCGGGATCGTAAAGAATTGAAGCTGCCAGTGTGCAGTGTCTCAGGCAGATACTCTTCAAGGGTCGGGAGCTCGATAATTAAAATAAGTACATTTCAACGGAAACTGAAAGGTTCGTTTTTCCTAGGTAAATAAATGAAACTCTAGATTTATACGACAGCCCCAAGGGGCTCCTGGGCAATATTTTCATTTTATCAGAACACAAAATGTAATCAGTAATCAGTAATCAGTAACGACAAGGAAATAATATTCTCAAGGCACAATAATGCTTATCATATTTAAAGTGAAATTCAAACTTACGTCCTTGACTTAGGCTCCTTCTAATTGAAATACCAAAAAACAATGCATTCTCTTTTTTGGGAAAAATTTCTCATTAAAGATGAATGCTTGTAATTAACACCAGTCTTAGCTTGAGTAACACAATCTGAAAACCTATACAGTAATGCATACCCGCTTGATGAAAACAATAAAACTCAAATTGTCCCCACCATTTCGGTCTCATAGGCAACTTTCGTTGTCCTTCTAATCCACATTCTAAAAAAAAAAATGTTTCTAAAGACTTTTACATCTTTTCTGTTCCAATTTATCCATGAGCCTTTGTCATCTAGGATAATTTCAATTTCTCAGATTATCCCGCTTTAGAGGGATATGGTTTCTAGAAACGTATCACTCATCTGCCTGCGGGCGTTTTTCCTTGAAAACCCCCATCAGCCAGCTGCCATCACAATACCGGTTCTCTTCCAAATTACATACCCAAACTCATCCATATGCAGTGCATGCAGATGTGACATAGAATGGGGATTTTTTTTCTCTCACTTTTTTTTCGGGATAAAATAAGGACATACTGACTGAAACGAACGATGCAATGCCCAAGTTAGGGGATACAAAAAAAAAAGCGTGTTGAAAATCCTCGGCTTTTTCCTTTTGAACAGAAAAAAAGAAGAAAAGAAAATCACATATAGATAATACTTCTAGTTCGCAGGATCATAGAAGTCCTAATGAACATGATATGGAGAAAAAGAAAAACTGGCAAAAGATATAAAGTTGCAACAAAGAGTCTCCTTTCATTTTTAAACCTGCATCCGTGATATCGCTTCAGGTGGTGGGGTTTTTTTTAAAGCAGCACAAGCGGTACGGTTTGATGTACAACAATTCACGTGCAAACTCATCGAACTGGCAAAGATATTCGAATCAGCAAATATAGAGTACAAAAGATATTATCCATCGAAAGTTATCCAAGCTCCATATTCCATATCCCTATTCTATTATATTTTTTCCTTGAATATTGTTGCTAGGACATTGATTCTTCCTATGTATTTATAGGACCTATCAGTAAGATAAAAACTTGAAAGATTTCCATCAGTATTAGGTCGCTCACAAAAACAGGTGGAGTAGGTACCTACTTATTTAGTTTTCAAAGTATATTCCACAGTTAATAAGGAAAGAAACAACCCATGGGTGGAGCTATTTAATGGAGCTGAAAGGACTCCTCAAGAATTTTGTACACAGTGTGATCAGAGTGAAGAAACTTGTAAAGAATTCATACACATGTATCGTCACTTAAATGAAAAAAAAAATACTTGAAGAAGGACTCTGAAAGGAAGGTAACCTAAAGTTTATCAATTTATGTAAACTCCGGCGGGATATTGTGGATGCAGCTGAATAAAGAATAAATGAACCAAATGTACTGGAAATACAAACTTATACTGTTTCAAACTTATTTAAAAATGGGAACATTCAGTTAAATGGAACTTCTATCCCGAGCAGTGATGGAATATTGGATTTTTTTTGAGTGTTGCCACCAACTCAATTAAATAAAAAATAATTCCTAAACTCGACGTTTCTGTTGGTATTACTGCTAATCAGGGGCCACGCTTATCAAGAGTCGGCAAATCAAGGAGCAATTTTCAAAAAATAGGTCTTAGGTTTGGATTTTCATTAGGTATAGGTTTTAAACTTGTAAATGTATACCTACAAGTCGGCATTTTCAAAGGGTCCACATGAACTCCTTAAAATTTAGCGAGATTTGAGTCGATTTGAAAAAGGACGGTCGGCATCGGTGAATATGCCGACTGAAATCCTTAAAATTTAGCGAGATTCGAGTCGATTTGAAAAAGGACGGTCGGCATTTCTAATTTGAGGTTAAATTCGAAGGAATATGTTATTCGCTAGTTTGTGGAACTCGGCTTATTGATGTGGATTGCGAACTTTGACAGTTCGCGGCAAGGGTCGTTTGGTTCGCGGCAAAAAGTTTGGAAATTTCATTATTTAAACTGTTTATAAACTTGTTTTCTTAATACAGCTGATGGCTGAAATTCGCGAACTGCCGCGACCTAGAAAAGTGTTCATGTGAACGGACTGTCATAACTTCGTTCGTTCGTAGATAGTTGGATAGTTGGGATAGATGGTCGCTCTCATGTGAATGGTCCTTTAGGTAATTGGCCCAGGAGTGTTCCTGTATATGGCGACTCCCATACAAACAAAAACAATCAAAATTTTATATCCCGAAGACCACCGAATCGATTGAGCTTAAATTTACAGGTGATCTTAGGTATTGGCCCGGGATATTTCCTTATGAAAATTGGTCAAAATTGGACGAAGTGGCGTGGGACCTCCCATACAAAAAACATCTTCTATGGGGTGAAATTCGAGTCGACAAGTTCCTGAAATAAGTCGGCATTTCAATGAAAGTCCCCGAAAAAGTACTCTCCAAGAGTTTGCTTTCTAATCGAGGATAGCGCCGGGCAGTTACATAGTAAGTGGAAGAGTGTTTCCTCCTCCTTCTCATCCATGCAACTGCGACAAAAGTTATTTGCGGTGACTCCAAGCCTTGTGGCATGTCTTCCAGTGAAAATAATACTAATATTTACATCGAAGTCTTAGAAATGTGTGTGTATGTGATTTCAAATTTCTACATCCAGACCGTGGCTAGGTCTGTTTTGCATGGTTACAGGTGTCAAGATCGCGCCATCTCTCTATGGAGATGTTGTATCTTACAGTTTGAATTGACACATGGGGCTCTCCTTTATCAGTACAGAGTTCCATTTTCATGCCGTTCTTTGCTAGTAAGTCTGATTTACAGTTACCTGGTACCTGATGGTATGTCTCTATGACCCAGGGACCCAGCACATAGTTAAACTGCACCTATCCGAGATCTCATTTAAAGATTTACGACGGTGGATGTCCAATTTTGATCTTAATATTGGTTATTCGAGTAATTTAATAGGTGCTTGACTGTTAGTGTAAGTAGATGACGATGTCTGAATTCGATATCGATCTCACCTTCAGGCATTACTTCTGCCTGAAAGACACTACAGTTATTTGGTAGCCTAAAAGACTAATTTAGAGAGAATGGAACTTTGAAGATCCCGGCTCCTACTTCGTCATACGTCTTAGACTATATTAGCCCATATGACCATCATTACGAGGACCGATTCCATCAAGTCCCGTAGTGTTGGAAAATAAAATGGCGATATCGTCTGCATAGGCTATAACTTTAAAGCCATTTTTCTCCAGTGTTACCAGTATTTCATTCACTGGGTGAAAGTACTCCACCCTGCGGAGTGCCGCGTTGCACTGTCCTTCTCAGCTTGCAGGAGCCAAGTTCTGAATTGATAACCCTATTTAACAACATTTGGTTGATCCAGTGACTTTGCCTAGCGTCAATCTGCAGGTTTTCAAGTGCGTTAATTATAGCTCTCGGCTCTATATTGTTGAAAGACCCTTCGATGTCTAGGAAGGCTACCATTGTTAATTCCCTGATGGCTAGCGATTTTTCCACGGTGCCGACAACTGAGTGCAGAGCTGTCTCTACCGACCTGCCCTCTACTATATTGGTGTTCGTGTTCGGATTTTGAAAGAGTTCTTGCTTGCATGTTGTGGAGAATATACATCAGAGCTATGCGCCGCTCTAGTGTTTTCAGTAGAAAAGTTGCTAGGCTAATAGGCCTGAAGTCATTTGGAGTGTGTACGAAAGGTGCCACACTCATTTCTTCAATACCGCAGTCAATACTTTTTTTATTGTGTGGAGGTATCACGCCCACAAATACGAAAACCCCTCACGTAGTGCTATAAGAACACTCCCAAAAGACCCACGGATGTTCAGCGGTTCATGGATATCAGATTGGATACAAATTTTGGAAACGTATAAAAGACAAACAGACATGTTACATTGACTTTCAAAAATTGAAAAATCTCCAAATAGTATTTTTCTGTAGGTAGTTACTCCTCCTCAATTGTTAAGCGCATTTCTTGATCGGGCCATTCCTTCTTCCATGCTGTGTAAAAAGCGTTCATTGTTACAAAATTGTGATATTTTCAAAATGTCCTCGTTAGACATTGGACACCCATTATTTCTCTGGTAAAGATGTTTATTAAATTCACATCTTAGGCGGGAAAGCCTGTAGATATTTCTCAGGAGCCTTTAAACACCTATGTATTCAAAATTTGAGGGAAACAGTCGCAGTTAAGTGGTTTATGTTCATTACTCCTACAACCCCAATGTTTTCCAATATCTACATTCTGTAACAAAATCCTCATCGTAATTACCTAAGTTATTTTCCAGCTATACCCAGACATGTTGTCACGGTTAATTATCGCCTTGATCCATCTTCCCTTTCCATTCACTGCGAACCACAGCTGACTAGTGCCTACACACAAAGGAACACAATGCGACAATAAATGTCAGATAAAAAAAAGAAGAAAAATTCTAAACTGTTATCAGAGACAAAAGGAAACGACCAATGGAAATACAAAACAACAAAAACTAAAAATCAAAAAATCAGGACGAAGCAATAGAAAATAGCTTCGCGTAAATTCGCGCGCGTATAATAGCTCTACAGAAAGAGGATGAATTCGTGAAATTTAATCAACGCTCCCTGCTCGCCTTGGACTAGTTTTCGCGCCAAGCGCGCATTCAAATCCCTACTGTATATTGACTTGGTTGTGTATCCAAGTTTGTTGCTCTACTATAGACTAATGAGTCGGCAGTGTGCCAGGTCGAATAAAAACGAGGTGGCCCTTCACCACCACCGCTGAGTCAGAAGCAGCAAAGGGATCGGGTTTCCGTAACGGATCTATGACCGTGTGTTGGAATTGTATCTCGATGATGTTGCTTTTTTGTATACCTATCCAAGCTCCTATCCTACTCCTTAGGAGACATGAGCATTGAGTGCATTCAGAGTATTCCCGTACACTGGTCCCTTGCGTGTTCAATTCGCCAGAACTATGTGGCAGAACAAATTGTGTCACTGTTCACAATTTACTCCTGGCATTTCATCTGACAACTCAGGGTTTTTTCTTTCACTTTTATACCAGTTCACTTGAATACGTATATCTGTATGTATGTTGAGTGCGGTAAGGGCTGTACGAATATAGGCTACTAGAACTACCTTCAACTGGGTCTATATAGGTGGACAATGATGGCACCACATATGGCAGCATGAAAACGTCAAACTGTATAAGAACATTAAACGGTAAGGACCTCAACGAAGTGTGTAATACTGTTGGGACTCAAATTGTCATGTTGGGTTTGCTGTTTCTTGTCCTATTTGGTTTTTGCTTAGTTATCTGAACCTCTGAGTGGGCGAACGACAGATGTGAATGTCCAAATTAGAAATGACAGATTGATACAGACGCTTTTTGTCGTTGTCTTTGTTTCTGTATATTTTTTCCAGGAGACAACATCCATTAAAATGTGATTAGATGAACAAAAGTACATACATCGTTCGAAGGGTGGAAAACATTTTCTCATTTGGGGTAAAACTTTCACAGTGACATTGCCAGTTTGGATTTTGACCCAGAAAAATTCCTTTTACGTGGAAGGAACTACTAATTGATTGTGTTGAATTTGGAATAGAAAACGTTAAGGACTAAGAGCTTTGCCATAGGGAATCGTTTTATCGAAATTTGAAACGGTTTTCCTCGGAGTGAACGTAAGGTTGTGCTTAGCCCTATTTATTTTTTGATTTAGTTATACTTGTCTAAACTTTGGGAGGAAGACTCTAATGATGGCGTTTGAGTGCTTAAGAAGTATTTCCAGTGCTCCAACGATCTTCCCCAACGTAGTGAGCACTGAACTTGCCTAATTAAAAATATATGTTGTCTATTAAAACAAAGTTGCGGGGCCTGACGGGCTTTTAGAGCTTTTTAAAGCAGCTGGAGTTGACTTGGTAGAGAGCATGTACCAACTCATTTCCAAAATTTGGTCAGATGAATGCATGCCTGATGAATGGAATCTCAGTATCGTTTTCCCGGTTCACAAGAAAGGTTGCCCCTTCAACTGCGCCAACTACAGAGGTATCAGTCTTCTTAACATCGCACACAAGATCCTATCTGCCACATCATATTGTGTGAACGCCTTAAACCCTTCGTAAATAACTTGGCGCCTATCAGGTGCGGTTTTAGAACAGAAAAGTCCACCGTCGATCAAATGTTAACACTTAGACAGATCTTGGAAAAACCCCAAGAAGTCCAGCTGTCACTGGTACGTTTGCAAGTATAAGCACAGAAGCGGCTAAAATGGGTCTACAGGTCAACGAGGTAAAAACCATCAAGTATATGCTGTCAACAAGAAGGGACACCCAACATCGTAGACTCGGACAAAACGTCGCGATAGACAGCTATGAATTTGAGGTAGTAAGGGACTTTGTCTACCTGCTATAAATTCTGACAACAACATCTCAGAAGATATTAAACGAAGAATAACTCTTGCCAACCCCTGTTTATTTGAGCTAAGAAGGCAATTGACTAGAAGAGCCCTATCCCTAACAAGAGATGAAGATATCCTCTGTCGCTTCGAGAGAAAGATTCTTCGTAAAATTGTTGGTCCCGTTTGCATTGACGGGCTTTGGAGATGGAGATTCAACGACGAACTATACGAGCTGTACAGCCACAGCGACATCGACCTGGTCAAAACAAAACTGCGAGTAAGTCGTGCAATGGACCAGTAAATGTGTCTGAGTGCTCCATCGGATAGTAACAACCTCCGACAAAAAAAAAAATCGTTTAAGATGGCTATGACATGTAGACCGGATGGGAACAAATGCTCCGGCCCGTAGAGTCTTCGAGTCGAGGGACATCGCAGTAGAGAAAGACCTCGCCTTAAGTTCCACGCGCAAGTCGAATGCGACCTCAACCTACTAGGAGTGCGCAACTGGAGGCAGTTAGTTAAGGACTGGGCTAATTAGAGAGGCTTCTTAGTTTGGGCCTCGGTTCACCACGAACTGTAAAGCCCCCTAAGTAAGTAAGTATTAAAACTAATCCACACATTCTTCTAATTCCTGTCCCACTCAATTCTCATCAGAATATTTTGGACATTCATTTATTCATTCATTTTCAAATGGTCCGCTTGTCCATTAAGTGGGTCGCGGGTGTAGTGTAACAACGAAACACGATAAATTTTTAATTTAGAAAAAAGACACAAAACACTTTTTATTGTCCCTTAAAATCCCGATTAAATAGGTACTGAATTGTGTAAATAATTCGATAATAAACAAACACTCAATTTGAACCACATTATGTAATTAAACTGCTCATTGAAGTAGTGTCCATCTTGTGGTTGGTAAGCAATTCCATTCGGCACGTGTGTATATTCCCGATAGACCACAATCTAAGATAAACTTAAATTCAATTATCGTCCAGACCACCACCACCAATCTTTACTGTATAGGGATAAAAATGACTTCTAATTAATTCAGTACCATACATCCTGCCGATATAAAGTATATCCACCTGCAATGGACAGAAACTAATTACAGTACCTCCTCCTTTGTTTATTCATTGAATGGCAGCCATTCACCACGATACTGTATATGGACTGTTCTTTTTTTTTTGTCGGAGAAAATAGCAACCCATCTTCTACCCCAGTAATGCCCAGTTAGTAACATGATTTCAAAATTTATTCGCCTTTCCAACGACCGACGATACTTTAAAGAGCTTCCCCAAGGACACCACCCTCCCTGCCCACTAATCATTTAGTATAGTTCAGTGTGCAGTGCATCTGCAAGCGATGGCCACTTATACGTGTGCCAGAAGAGAAAAAAAATACAAAAAATCGGAAATCAAAGGATACAACATAGAATATAAACCAACCAGCGCGACGACTCCCAGAAGAACTGCACTCAACGGAGGGACGAAGGACCGCATCCTCAACAGATGGCTTCTCGTAAATTTAATCATTTACCAATTAAGCAGGACTCGATCGGTATACTGTATTCGGTCTTCTCCACCCACAACCGCCCGATGAGAGTTTCCTTAAAGCATAACTCCAGCACATGTTGGCGACATGAAATTTAAGAACTTATCCGGCATCCATACCCTATACCCATCCACTGGCCACTGAAAACCGAAAACAAAAAAGAACAACGACAATGAGAGAAAAATGCACCCAAGTGTCCTGTAAGAATATGCAAATTAAATTGCTAACAAGGGCGCTTCGGTGACTTGGTGTATATATGCAAAATGAACACACATTCGCAGTTTGTATACACTTCGACTTGACTTCCTTGTGCATTTCTAAGTAATCCCTGTGTAAAACTTGTGCGATAACATGGCTGGGGTTTTTGTCACTTGAAGGAATTGTACCAGAAGCGCACTGTGTTGCGGCGCCGCCCGCCACCGCCACCGCAGTCAATATAGTCGAAGTTGGATATATGAAATCAAGATTATATCGGGCGAATATAGTTGAAGATGTGTCTGCATTCCTTCCTTTCGTTTTCAACCGAATCCACTTGAGATACTCGTACTCTCGGCACTGTTGCAAAGTTATCAAGTGCATTGAAGTGGTGTTTGAACAGAGATCAGGAAGCTCATATCAACACAAAGCCGATAAAAAAGCGTTCGATTGGAAGTGGTATCATGGGGGTCGCATGTAGTGTATTATTTCAATCGAAAGGAGAAACCAATAGGGATATGGATTGAAGGGGTTATTCCAAAGGAATAAATTCCGTTTTGTGTTATTTCTTCAAAGGCATACTCTTTGGCCCTAAGTTTAATTCAAGTAGTGATAAATACATGAACTATAAAATGAGAGCAGCTTATAACATCTACGCAAAGAGGTTTGCATGATAAAATCACTATCGAGGAACTGGACAGATCCGAACAGAACAGAGTCCTATTACATTAAACTGCCTAGATGACAGAAATTTCGATTCCATGCAGAGCATACCAATCAACTATAGCAGTCGCCACTTTTGTCCTTTATGGAATAAAGTGATCATAATAATATCTAAATTTAAATCAATTGAGGAGTCTAGTCTAGATTGGACCGCACATCAACTCATTCTTAAGATTCGGAAGGGCGACCACGTTTTCGAAATTTGGTGAAAATATTCTTGGCCATTCCGAGTGAAACAATTTTCGTAAAATATTGTGTCGGTGGGTCTTAGAATAAACGATGAACTATATATTCAAATGCTCAGCATGTGATAGTGTAGGATTCTTACCAACTAAACAGCCCTCTCATAGCCTCTCCATTCCCGGCGGTATTGCTTTCAAGCATATCTTCGCGGGGACGGAGATAGAAACCTTAGGTGCTAGATATGCGCAGTACTACTGTTTTTGGAAAACACTCCGCAGTAAGTTCCGAAATTGGAGCAAGATTGCCGTAGATTTGGTTTAAACAGATCTAGAAAAAGTGTCCAACGACTTCATAGGTTCAAGAGGATTTAAAGAATTGCCACCAAACGTATTTCCGATTTGTCTTAACCGCCGATTTTAAATTATCTCCAAGAAGTACATGGGCTTCTTGGCACTTTTTATACCCGGTACCACACTGTAGTGAGGGTATATTCACTTTGTCATTCCATTTGTAACGCACATAAGGAGGCGTTGTAGGTATGACAAACTATATACATATATTATTGATCAGTTTCACTTTCTTAGTCGATCTAGCAATGTCCGTCTGTCTGTCCATCTCTCTGTCCGCCGGTCTGTCCTCCTGTCCGCACGATTACGACCGTAATTTAAAAGCTATCGACTTGAAATTTCGTACGTAAGCTTTTATCCACCAAACTAAGGCTAAGTTCGAAGATGTGCAAGATTGGATGAAAACTACTACTACCTCCCATACGAAATATATAGCTATTTGATGGTAAAAATTAAATTTAAATAGCTACAGTATAGACAGCAAGTTTAAACTTTGCACATATTGTTTTAATAATATTTACAATTTTTTGACAAAGAATGAGTTTGGTCGAATAAAAAGTACCCATACCTATAATTTTTTAATACTAAAATATTTTTTTTATTTTACAATAATATAGTACCGGGTATTTGAGCTTCGGCATAGTCGAAGATAATTGTCTTACTGGTTTTTACAATAATATAGTACCGGGTATTTGAGCTTCGGCATAGTCGAAGATAATTGTCTTACTAGTTAAGGTTGTCTTTGATAGCGGGTATAGAAATGAGCTATATACAGAACCATGTATAGTTTTGGCAACCACGTAAAATTTCTACGTTTGTGCAGGACGTCGTTAGAGAACTTTCATGCAACCCAGAATATATCTCACAAAATGTGACGAGTTGTAAACACGCTAGATGTTCTGTTAGACGTTACTCAGTTGATATCAAATACGTTCTCTTTTGTCATCACTTACTTTGGTGGCGCTACAGTTCGGGGCCTCAACCAAAACGCCTCTCCAGTTAACACGATCTTTGGCTAACCGCCTCCAGTTGCGCCTCTAAGTTGGTTGATGTCCATTTCCACTTGTGGGCGCCACCTAATGCGAGGTCTTTCTCTACTGCGTTGTCCCTCGGGGTTGGAATCGAAGACGAAGGAGCGTTGGTATCCAGTCGCTCTACAAGAACCAGCCATCTTAGACGACTAATATGCTTACTTTTGCAGGTCGACGTTGCTGTACAGCTCGTAGAGTTCGCTGTTAAATCTCCTCCTCCAAAGCCCGTCAACGCAAACGGGACCGAAAATCACGCGAAGAATTTTGCGTTCGAAGCGGCCAAGGAGATCTTCATCCGCCTTTGATAACGTCCATGCTTCTGCGCCATAGAGCAGGACTGGGATGATGAGGGTCTTATATAGAGTCTTGTTTTTCGATAAGACCTTACTAATCAATTGCCTTCTTAGGCCAAAGTAACAGCGGTTGGCAAGTGTAATTCTTCGCATGATTTTTGAAGTGATGTCATTTTCAGAGTTAATAGCGGAGCCGAGGTAGACAAAGTCCCTAACCACCTCAAAGTTATAGCTGTCTATCGTGACATTCTCTCCGGTTCGTCAATGTTGTGTGTCCCTTCTTGTTGACAGCAGGTATTTTGTTTTGTCCTAAACCCATTTTTGCCACTGTGCTTATACTTGCAAACGCACCAGTGACAGCTCGCTGTGTTCTGCCAATGATGTCGATGTCATCAGCGCCAGCGTATGCAAGTAGTTGCACAGACTTATGGAAAATTGTGCCCTTGGAGTTGGTTGGCGACTTTCGCAGAATTTTCTCAAGTATGATGTTGAAAAAGTCACATGACAGCTCATCACCTTGTCTAAATCCTTTTTTGACATCAAAGGTATCGGTGAGATTGTTTCCGACAGTTATGGAGGAGAGGAGTTCTCCATCGTCATTCTGCACAATCTGACGAGTTTGGCAGGGATGCCAAAACTAGACATGGCTCTGTACAGCTCGTCTCTATAAATGCTGTCATATGCGGCTTAAAATCGATAAATAGATGATGAGTATCGATTTGAACTTCTTAAAATTTTTCCAGGACCTGCAGTAGTATGAATATTTGGTCGATTGTGGACTTACCGGGCCTAAAACCGCACTGATAGGGTCCAATCAGTTCGTGGATAAATGGTTTCATGCGTTCACACAATATCTTGTAAGCGATATTAAGGAGACTGATGCCTCTATAGTTGGCCCAGTTTAGAGGGTATCCTTTCTTGTCACCATCACTGTTCATTTGAGAACAGAAGAGATTAGAAAATTGCTGGGCAAAGGAAAAGTTTCTCAAACAAAGGTAAAAATCCAAAAATACACACCAATAATTACGTAACAAACTCCAATCCAATCAGCACCAAACCGATAACTTATTAAAGCAGATAAATGATTCGATTCAACCCTTTTTTGGATAGGTACCCTTTCTCCATCTCTGGCCGAAACCATTATTTTTAAATTTATGTTTGGCTCATCGGTATTCTAACGTACAACGAACTCACTCAACTGTCCGGCATACTACATTATTTATATTTTTTCATATTTCGCTACCCTCCATTAAAAATGCGGGTGCAGAATGTAAAAAAAAAAAAAAGCGAAACCCAAAACAAACACCGATAATAAAAAAAAAAAAAACAGTATTAACGAACAATTGAGTTTGCAGTGATTTTTTAACGACGACGCGACGATAAAAATATCCGAAAATAAAGAATTATCACCCGACTCGACCAAACCCGAAAAGTATATACAGGATGTGCCCAAATGCATGCTTCGTTGGGTACTTTTAATGATAGGTAAACGCGCCGACCGCCATGGACCAAAACTGAATATCAACGGTAGGTATATGCAGGAGGCATGAATTCCAGTGTGGCGCACATATTTTTGCCAGCGAATTCCTCACTGAATGAATAATTTTCCCTTTCGTTAGTCAGAATGACAAGCCAATTTTCCGTGAAAATTTTCCTCTCAATAAAATCTGCTGCAAAGGACTCTGGCTCTGGATCTGGTTGTGGTATATCGGCAGCGTCCGCAAAGCAATGCTTGATTGGGATAAAAACCAAGCGTGGCATGTTTTTCCTTTTTTTTTTTTTTTTCTTTTTTGTATCCTTCTTGTTCTCCGGCCGGTCACCTTGTTAATGGCATTTAAAACAACACACCGTAGTGGTTACATGGTGTAGTGAGGAACTCACCCGCAAAAGGCAGTGCTCACTATAAAGGATGGCGATCGTGGCCACTGCCAGTACTGAGAAAATGAAGCAGAATTATATTTGCGAGACGTTATCAGGCGGAAAGCAAGAAGCACCCAGTGGCGCAGAGAAATTAATGTCAAAATGAATCAGATGCGGTGCGAAGTGGCTTGTGATGCTGATGGTAGTGCAGTTCGAGATAGGGTGAATCAGTGATTTTTTTTTACGAAATACCACATTAAAGTTATTTAGTCGTTCAGTGGATATATCAATTGTGTTGGATATAGCTTTAGCTGAGGAATTATCTTTGTATAATTTTATTAAATTATAATGCCAACTGTATATAGTGTAAGTTATTGAAAAATGGATTTTATTTAAGTAGGAAGGCCGCTTGGATATGGAAAATAAAATAAACGTCACTCAGTGAGATCATAATATGTCCCACATGCGTCGGTCGTTTACCAGTTTTTAATTTCCCAATGCCATAGGAATTATTGACCATTTCAATAGCGTTTACACTGGCCTTTAGATGTAAACGGTTTTCGACATATAAAAATAAGATATAAATCCAAAGCTGTAAACAGAGTTTGAAGTGTGTATGTGTATACAGTGACATTGCTTTTTAATAAAACAATCTACTACGACGCTGACGACATTGCCATCATTGGCAGAACAGCAAATTAAGCGAGCTGTCAATGCTTCGGTTGCAAGTATCAGTACAGAGGCGACAAAAATGGGTTTAGCGGTGAATGAGGGCAAAAGAAAATTCGTGCTGTCAACAAGAAGGGACAAACAACATCGATGAATCGGGTAGAACGTCACCATAGACAGCTACAACTTTGAGGAGGTTAGGGACATGATGGAATAAGTATAAGGTGGTCTCGTCGGCTGCCAACTCGTTAGTTTTTTGGTCCCTTAACGCTTCGATAACGTACACTTACTACGCTGAATAAAGAGAAAAACGTGTCGTTAAGGGACTACTTTTTGCCGAAGAGACCACCTTATACTTATTCCATCATGGTTAGGGACTTCGCCTACCTCTGCTCCGCAATTAACTCTGATAATGACACCACAGCAGAAATCAAACGAAGAGTTACACTTGCCAACCGCTGTTACTTCGGCTTAAGAAGGCAATTGATTAGTAAAAGCCTTGTCGAGAAACACTAACGAGACTCTATAATATAAGACCCTCATCATCCCAGTCCTGCTCTATGGCGCAGAAACATGGACGTTAACAAAGACGCGATGAAGATCTTCTTGGTCGTTTTGAACACAAAATTCTTCGAGAGATTATGGGCCCCTTTTGCTTTGAGGGGCTTTGGAGAAGGAGATTTAACAACGAACTCTACGAGCTGTACAACGACATCGACTTGGTCAGAAAAGTACCTACGTATCACGCGACTAAGATGGCTCGGACATGTAGATCGAATGGACACCAACGCTCCGACCCAAAGAGTAGGGTTACCAGATTAAAAATTACGAAAAGGGGGACATCGTGAGTTTCCTAGGGGGGACAAGTGTTCAAAGAGTGGACAGCATTTTTTTTTTAACCCCAGAGTCAAAAAAATGAGAAATGAAAAATAAGTTTCATTAGATACATACATGCAGATATATATTTAAATTGGTTCTATTAGGAAAAAGCATGAATTGCACTTCAAATGAATGTGTTCACAGAGAATCTTGTTAAAAATTTTAAAAGAAAGTTTTTAAATTGAATGTGTTATTTTATTGAATTTTAACTTAATAAGGGAGACAGCGATTTGTATTACGACAAACAACATTTTGGTATGAAAAAGGGGGACAGTCCCCCCTAAAGGGGGGCATATGGTAAGCCTACCGAAGAGTCTTCGATTCCTACCTAAGGGGACAACGCAGTAGAGGAAGACCTCGACTTATGTGGCGCGCATAATTGAAAGGGGACCTTAACCAACTTGGATTGCGCAACTGGAGGCGGTTAACCAAAGATCGGGAAAATTGGAGAGGCATGTTGGTTGAGGCCCCGGACTGTAGCGCCATCTAAGTAAGTCAGTAAGCTAAAACTTCACTGATCAAACCAATATATTTTGCACATTATCAGAACCCTCATTTTTGTGTCTGTCTACGACTTTTTCTCCCTAACAGAGCTAGTGATGTAAAATCACCCAAGTCATTAAATTATTTCTATTCTTAGTACTAAATCATTCCTGTAACACTAAGAAATAGTAACACAACCATATTTTACAGCAGAGGTAGATACTTATACAATATAAACCTCAAGGTTGTATTAGAACAACTCTGATGCGGTTCATAATAATGAACACAACCCTTCTAAACCTAGAATTAAAGCCATTGTCGATATGTTGATACTTGTATCAGGAGAGTTTTCCTTCATAATTAATTGGACCAGAATGTGTGGTCTTTATATCAATCCGAGTAAAATCAAACTGATGCTTTTCACCACCCAAATACCCGATTTCGCCTTTGCTCGCATAAACACTTTCCATAACGTAACGGATACAGTAGTTGACACTCCTTTTTTTTTCTCTCTGTTCAATAGCGATTTGCGCTGTTCCAGTTACTTCTTTCGATAAAGATTTTGTTTTTTCCAATAGTATAAGAAATTTGTAATATTTCCCAGCAGTTCTTATATTAAAGGCTCTTTTCAGTCGATATTTAAAAATAAAAGTTTAAAAGCCTATAAGTCTAAATTTTTTTTGGGTGAAATCTTGTGAATTTTAACAAGGACTTCCAATTTGGTAAGTACAGATTTTTTCTTAAATCCTTAAAATAAGTACAAAAACTTTAGCTATTTTTAATTGCAATATGTTAAATATTATTAATTTGAGTTTAAATGTTTATATTATTTGCTAATATATTAAATAAGAGGGGTGCCAATAACTGTTTCAAAAAAATGGCATTCTTTCAATTATTGGCAGGGGGTACCAATAACTGGTTCATATGGGACTACAGTTGTTGTTGACACTGCCAATAACTGTACTTTTATTGGTTATTATTTATTTCTTTAAGATTTTTAAAAATGACTAAAGGGAAGAAAACTTATGGTGCGGATCGGTATCAACTTTCGGTAATAAAAATAAAGACAGATTTCAAAGAAGAGGGCTTCGGAAGTTTGCAGCATACCAAGATTAGCTATTTAATATCGACTTGGTGCTATTTTTAAGAAACCCGGTTGGAATAGATGGAGAAATGCATTTATATATTTTTTAATTTTTTTAATAATAATAATTTATCAAATTGCCGCATTTTTATTAATTTCATTTTTATTAATTTCAAATAAAGGAGCACTAAATGCATTTTAAAAAATCTGTTGCTCTTATTTTATCATACATTTTGGGTGCCAACAACTGTAGTTTCCCCTTCGAAACTACTGTACAGGGATGCCAACTACTGTAGGTTTTGAGAGGCATTTTTTTATAATCCACTTAAATTCGGAAAAGCACTAGACGAAATTTTCAACAAAGTATGTACAAAAAAAATATATCAGGATCCTGGTCAGCAATTTAATTTGTTCGACTTTAAGGTGTAAGTTCGCTTCAGCAATTATAATTGAAAGTAAGCCTTAAACCATTTACGCAGTGTTACCACTTAGCTGCAATTGCAACAGATTTAATGCATTAATTTCGAATTTTAATCAACTTCAATAAAATCACATCCACAGAATTTTTTTGCTGAATGTACATAAGGTAATGCACATGCACATAACACAACAAAAAAAAAAACTTTTCAAAAAAAATTTGAATTTCTTCTCTGGTCACAGTCACTATCGGGTCGACCCTTTTTTCAGTTCGCTTTAAGTAAACACAATAAATAAATTTATAACAAAGTCTCCTTGAAGGATAAAATACGTATATCTTTCATTAGGTTAAAAATCTACTAGAAAATTATGCAATCTATTGCATATTTTTGAAAATTTCCTGTCAAAATAGTACCCTGAATTGTCAACGCTGACATATTTCTTAAATATTTTCCATAACTTCTACTAATGCACACTATTCATACCATTAAAACTAAAACAATTATTGTTAAAGTGCCCTGTCAATAAAATTAAATTCACTTTTACGCCTCTGTCAGCTTGCATTCCTGTCAAAATCAGTTTCTCATTAGTTTGCCTGTGTGTGCATCTTTTACGATGAATCCAATTGTCATTTGTCTTGGTTTCTTTGTTTCTATATAGTTTCTTTCGCAGTCTTTTCAAATGTGAAATAGAAAAAACTTTAAGCAAAAAGGAAACATGGCTTGACAGTCAAGTGGTTTTAATGACAGCTTCTATACATAATGGCCAAACTATAAGAGAAGAAAATCGTATTTCTGTAGTAGAACTTTTGTACTTTTCGCTTGACACTTTTGTAGTAAATAGTTGACGCGATACAATTTGTGGTTACGCTTTGATGCGTTTTTATTGTTCTACACACATTTTGTCGGATCTCTTTTGTTTCGACGACATCAAGAGGATAAATAAAATGCGAGTTGAAAGGAATTTTAGAAACTTTTCAAAGAACTAATAGTGGAAGCTCTGTTGTGATGGTGAAGTCGATTTAAGTCGAAGTGCGAAAGGGTTGAGGTTACAGAGATTTCTGTTGTCGTCTACATTTTTTTCCCCAATAAGCTGGGTAAGGATTATTGGCTCTATAACAGTCAATGAACTGCTAAACTTTTATTGCCGTTGTCGTTGTAGCATAGAACAGTTTTGAAACATTTTTTTTTTAAACGGGAGCTCGTAGAAACATTCCTTGAAACTGCCGTCTTTAGGCTCCCTCACTTAATAGGTTAATTTTGGCAATTTCAGGCTTATTGCAAATTGTCACTACGCGGTGGGCTCATAAATGTTTAAAGCTGGATACTTGTTGCTTAAGTCCAATGGTATACAGTATACGAATCCCTAGTGCACAATGTTTATGCTCGATACAAGGACTTCCATGTCTAAGTCTATCCGGAGCTACGTGAACCATTTCAAAAGCTGTTAGAGAAGCCTACAACAAATTTGAAATAATCAGGTCAGACTTTGTAGGTAGTTTATATAATACAAAGACACGTCCAAGTGCAGACCCACCACTGACTTGAATATAAAAGGAAATAAAACAAATAGTTTGTGAGTATCATTCGCGTGAGCTTCCTACCTCCATCGGAACGTACAAATTTTGTATATCAGATAAGACCCTCGTACCAAGGTTGATTACGCTCAATTCTAGGAATATTTTGTACGTATAACTTTTCTAAGCCACCTTTGGTAGCTTTAAAGTGACAGCGTCATGGGCCTACTTCCGGTTGGTCCCACACTCCCCAGTCCCACGAGATAAATTAGGACTTTCCATTCCAAACTTGAGCCAGATTAAAATTTTCCCCATGGGACAATAAGTATCAACATTTCCAGTTACTCAAAATACGGGTCTGAGTGAGGCATCAACCCAGCAAAACATCAAAACAAACATCACATTGCATGACAATTTTAAAGTATCTAACACATTAAAGCTTCAAAGTCTGTTGCAGAATGACAGTCTGTATCCCCTGCCAACTCATGGAACTAATTTAAAATTTCGACGGCCTGAAAAAGTTGCGAAACCACATACTTTAAATAAAAGAGTTCAACAGGATATCACCCGCATACTACTTGAAAAACGTATCACTTTTATGCCGTAAATCTGTGTTAATTTGATAAAATTAAACCAAAAAAAAAACGTTTTTATGTCATTCTTTATAACTGGCCACAGAACAAACCAAATCGCTGTACACGCACTCCCGCAGAGCGAAGCCCATATCCCAGGACATAATCATTTAACATCATTTGTCAATTTGTCAAAGCCACATGAATCAGACAGGACAAGTGGGGGCGAAAATGAAAAAAAAAATCCAAACAAATCGTTGTACATAAATATTCCATTGCAGTAGAACTTCCGGGGTGTGTCCACCCCGCCCACTTTGCGCTTATTGTGGGTGGGCTCCTCGCTCCACTATCTGTATCTATGTATCGAGTACAATTCAATTATAATTTCCATATTCCAGCATTTCATAAGATCGCTGCCGGTTGGTTCCACCATTCCATGGCGCACATTAAATTATGGCATATCAATTACACCGACATAAATACATATGCATGACGCTACCTCCCCCCCCCCCAGCTGATACAGAGAGTAAGGACCAGTAGCCAGCATCAGGCGAACCCGCCTCGCACATACAAATGATTAATGGTGCGCCGATCCTATGCGATAATCGGACGTCGTAATATCCATTCAATTCGTTTATCGTCTGGTATAATGTTGCTTCTTCTTTTTTTTTTTTTTGTTGGCATCCTGTAAACCGGAAGAATCATTCGAATTGCGGGTGGTCCGCAATCACCATCCCTGTCACACGTACTAGAACAAGGAAGCAACACAAAAAGGATTCATCTCAACATCGATGAGAGAACGACTTCGTAATCAGTGTCGCTAAGATTTATGATTTTGTCGTGCAGCTGAACAACGAATCGGACAAAGGAATCCAATAAATTAGCTCGACGAGGAGAACTTTATTTATGTCAAAGTTAGTTCTGTCTATATGTGTATATGTGTGTGTGTGTGGGTGATGGCTTTTTGCGAAGAGGAAACCGTACGACTGACACTCGGGATTTCAATAGTTATTTGTTATTTTGTCAATAGCTGTGCGACAGTCTATCGGACAGCGCGAGTTATGAAAAGTTATCTATGCGAAGGAAATTAATTATTTTTGTGATATTGATTATCCCGACGAGGACTAAAAACGAGCAGTGTCATTCAGAGTGTAATGGTGACAAAGTTGAGTTCGCCACACAAACATGTTGGCGATAAATTTCATATAACTTGTGGATGACAATGATGATAATGGGTGACAGAGAAGGATCATCATATAATTCAAGGATCACTCAATTGGCTTGTGAATAATTTATGAAGCGAATGTCAAGCGAAGCCATTAAATCTTTTCGTCTAGATGGGAAAAGGTGAAATGATGTTTTGATGATTGTGT
Organism: Cheilosia scutellata; assembly: GCA_955612985.1. Lineage (NCBI taxonomy): Eukaryota > Metazoa > Arthropoda > Insecta > Diptera > Syrphidae > Cheilosia > Cheilosia scutellata. Next base: position 119,202,400 of record OY015312.1, read on the forward strand.
TGCGTTGGTTGGTCATTGCCGAAGTGGGCTTGACTGGGCGTAAGTATTAACTGGAGATGAGATTTCTGGTTGTAATTGCTTTAAGTCTTGTTTTGCTTGTGTGACAATAAATTCACTACTTGTACCCATTTTGTCAGTTCTCATCCATTCAACGATAATATTGACGGTCTCACTCTTCTTCCATTTTAAGTGCAAGCTGAACACAATCCTGAGCCTAAAACCAGAGCATAAATTGCAAATATCTTAAGGTAGTCTTAACACTCACAGGAGTGTTCGAAATGGCGTGTTTTAGTACTTAGGGTTAGGTTGTATAAGGTGTGAGTTCATCACAGTGAACTAGGTACCATATTGGGTCCATAGCCACGGAGAGTATCCCTATTGCCATTCGTAGCTTTGATCTGCTGAGTTGCTGAGTTGCTGAGCCGCGACCATCTTTGGTCTGCCCTATTTCTAGTTTTCTCGAGAATACTTTTCTTGGCCACGACTATTGGTAGTCTATTGCCCTCAATAGTTTCGATTTGTGCAAGCTTTGCTCCGTTTTTGGTGCGGTAGCTCCTGACTAGTTCAGATTTGATGATGAAGGACTCCAGCGCCTTTAGCACAGCCTGACTTTAAACTTCTTAGTTTTGGGACCATCCGTATAAATCACTTCCTGACAGGGGAAAACAGAAATGTCTTCCCAAGTGGATATATACGGAGAATTGACTGTCAGAATTCAAAACTATTCAAACAATCACTTAAAGGAGTCTGATGATGAATTAGTGGTGTAGTTCGAAATAGCTATCATTCCTACCAAAGTGACTGTGTCTACGAGTTGTTGTTAATGTAATTCTCTCAAAACAATAATTCAGAGACTGGAATCGAAATTTAATTGTCATTCAAAACCTCATTCTTTTGCCAGTCCTCCCTATATGGGTATAGTACTTCGTACGGAGTGTCGTAGTCAAATTCATCCAAACTTTCATCCGTTTTATCAGGGATGCTGGAGAAGGATTCCCTTAGTATGGAGCTAGGTCCTATACCTGTCTGGTTTTGAAGAACCCTGCGTTAGTTAGCCGAAGCACACTATAACCTGCCTGTAGTTTTATTTGTAGATCCAGATACATGAACGCCTCTAGTGCAGCTGTTGGTGCCAGTGATAGCAGCGCAGGCTGTTCTTTGTACCCTGGGTCAACATATCCCGTTTATATAACTTATTTGAGACTCTCCATCATACAAGAGCCCCATAAGTAAGAAGGGGTCTGACCGTAATCATGTATAACCACTGCATCTTTGTATGTCTCAATCCTCACTTTTTTCCCGCTGTCCTCTTACAGATGAAGAGAGCATTATGAGCCTTCCGGACTCTTTCCTGAACATTAAGTTTCCCATTCAATATTTTTTATCTAGAACCGTGTCAAGATATCTGGCGCTATCCGAAAGGGAAAGCTCCACTGCACCAATCCTGGGTAGTTTGAAAGGTGGTATCTTGTATTTTGTACTAAAAAGTACTAATTCTGTCTTTTCCGGGTTGACTTGAAGTCCACACCCTTCAGCCCACTTTCTGAGCTTATTAAGGTCTGATTCCACGGTTTCATTCAACATGTTCAGGAATTTACCCTGAACTAGAATCGCCACAGCATCCGGGTAAGCATCAGTTATGCTAAACCCTGCTTGCTGAGTTCTTTAAGTATACCGTCTATGACAAGAACTCAGAGAAGGGGAGAGATAACCCCTCCCTGGGGAGTGCCTCTAGTAACCGATTTTCTTATTAAACTAGGTCCAAGAGTGGGATTGATATTCCTTGTGACAAGTATCGTGCAAAGCCAATAGTGGTGGTGATATGCTCTTCTAGGGCACGTTTTATTGGGGTCTACCCCGATATCTCGAAAAAAAAATCTCGAAAGCAAAAATCTCGAATTTAAAGAACCCTGTTTGGGTTTACTGTTTGGATATGGGGTGGGTGCAAAAAAAAATCTCGAATTTACTTTTTATTTTCGAGATTTTTTTCGAGACAGTCTTTTGAGATTTTTGTACTTTCTAGATTTTGACCCATTCGAGATATTTGCATTCGAGATTTATCAAATCCATTTTCGAGATTTTGACCATTCTAGATTTTAGTCGTTCTAGTTAACGTCATGATCCCGTTTTATTGCCTCCGCCCTAACATTATTGAAAGCCCCCCTTAAGTTCCAAAGGGGGGCAGCTAGTTCAAATTCCTTATGGTGCATGCTTGTTTCTAGTTTACCTACCACCTCATGTAGAGCTGTTTCTACCGATTTACGTTTTAAATATTCGTGCTGAACATTGCACAAAATACCGTTGCAACACTTAGGGGAGAGTGGGTACGAAAGTAATATTTTTCGCATTTCCTTCCATAATTTGCAAACCGATGTACATACATACCAAACTGAAACAACATGCATGTTAATGAGTGGACATTTGACTACCGTAAAATTATAACTAGGTTAGTGCCTAATGTCCTAGATCGGGTGTATGCTGTTAAAAGTAAGAGAAAGTCGAATGTTACAACCGACCTTCCCGGTGTACCGATTGTAACAGGATGAAAGGGCTGTTGTAACACCATACAATTGAAAGGAGAAAACAAGGATATTGGTTAAAATTAATTTTTATTTCAAAAAACCAAATAATATATATTTGTAGAAACAAAAATGAAAGTTATGTTGGCAAATGACAAGGCACATATCCCAATAAAATACAGCTAATGCTAAAAGGACGGTAATTCAATTAGTCTTGGAATATTATAAATCAATCACAACGAACAAAATTATTCAAAGTAGGTAAAAACTAATTAATTAAAAAAATCGTATGAAATTCAAGAAAATAAACTATGAATATAGTCAAAAACTAATAGTCTGACTGGCAGTTGCGGCATTGAAACATGTTACAATCGTCCACTCAAAAAATGTTACAACCGTCCACCACCAATTTGTTTACATTGAAAATTAAATAAAAAAAAAATTTGTTATCGCATCGAGAAAAGATTAACTCCATACGATAAAAGATTGTATGTACTACGATAATATCGCTTCAATAAAGTTAAGACTTTCTTACTTTACGAAATAGGTATGACAAAAAACATTTACAAAAAAAATACACTTTCGCGCTCGAATTTCACGTTTTCAACTCTATTTGACACCATATTAGCACACTGAAGTGTGAAATTTTGGGGTGCATTCGGGTCCTAATTGCAAAGAATTCTGCATTTAAAAATGAACGCATACGGCTCTATTCTTTCTTAAAACGTCAGTGTTACAACCGACCCGCCGTTACTTTCGTACCTACTCTCCCCTATACTTCTTATGTGGCTGACAAGAAGCCTTTCGAGTGTCTTGAGGAGAAATGACGAGAGACTAATAGTGTTTTAGTGCTTACTTACACATTCCTGCCATCAAGTATCTTGGTTTTCAAATTTAGACGAATACACGCTCTTCGATGTGGGCGCAGTAGCGCAGTGGTTAGTGTGCTGGACTAATGTGCGAGGGATCCCAGGTTCGATGCCCGGAAAAACACAAATGACATCTTAAGGTTTTTTCTACTGCGCTACCTCTCGCGAACATCTGACAAACATCCGAGAGTATGACTGTCCTGAAAAACTTCTCAATTCAGCCGTTCGGACTCGGCATAAAATTGTAGGTCCCTTCCATTCGTCCCAAAAAATAGAAACTCACACAAACGAATGGTAGCGAGAAGCTAGACCTAGGGTGTCTAGCGCCTGTTGCGCCACCTATTTATGTTTTTACACGCTTTTCGATGGCGAGGATCATTTTATAGTGATTCGAGAGTTCGCCTGCGATCAAAACGATATGTGACTATTACCTAAACCCCATCAGGCAATATGAATCATTCAACATTGACGATGCTACACGCATCCTTTTATTTATTACAAATGTTTCTAAATATTTATTTATTAAAAAATTGACAGGAAAAAGAAATCCAAGCTTAAAACTTACCCTTTGATTAAAATTCAATGAAAATGTCAGAAGCATACTGCTCATCCTCAATTTACTTTCAAAAGCAATTTAAGTATCAAATCCCTACGCGACCCTGAACAAATATGAAAGATACAAACCTTCACTCACAAATGTTTGTCTCTTTCGGATACGTTCGCATATTTGCATATACATATACAACTTCAAAAGAAACGGAATATTTAAAAAGGATTCACATTCGTTCATATACCATCAGAGCAAAACTCACTTACACCTTTACTGCGGGGCGGTATATGTCAAGACTGCCAAACCGCAGATAGTTGCGCGTGATTTCATCAAATATAATTGCCAAAGTTGACAGGAGTGAATATCAAATGCGAAAATGTCAGGGCGTAAAGGAATTATTTATTTTGTGTGTGAAATAAATCAGATGGGAAGACGTAAATTGCAAGGAAAAAAAAATATTGTATGGATATGTGTGGTGAAGAGATATTTAAATTCGTTTCCTGCTGAGAAATCAAAATTAATACCGGTAAGTCACGTTGACATAGGTACACATAGTATCCGAAATGTGATGACTGAAAAGTTTGAATTAACATCGGCATAGGTGAGGCGGAAGAAGTATCACATGAAGTCGCTTAATTAGGGTGTGAAATTGGGTTTGGTCCTTGTGTTTAGGCGGAAGCGTAGTAAGGTAAGCTATTCAACTCCAATGAGAAGTAACAGTTGCCAAGTGATTCCATGAGATCATCCTTTTGATTGATTTTGAGAAATAAATTCCGAACAGGTTTAGGGATTTCATGGGAATTTATTTCATTCGGAGGTCTTACCGGAGGGTGATTACATGCGGAGACGACATAGAGATATGTTTGTTGGATTATATGAAATTCGATAGAAGAGAAATATTGAAGGATAGGTGCGTTGATACCGAGCTTCAAATGTCGTCTCGTCGCGTCGGTGGCGTATACGTAACTTTTTTTAATACATACGAGTAGTACTTGTTTATGTTGTATTTGAAAGTATAATTTTTGGAGCTGAAGTAGCTGATAGAATTCTCACGTGTGTGGGCGGTTTTTCTCTAGGAATATACATACGTAACTATGTTTGGCATCAACCTAACCATGCCAGTCTTAATCTCTCACCCGAAGCCAAATACCTGGGTATCGTGTTCAACACCAAATTAATCTGGAAACGGACTACGGAGGAAAGAATGAAGAAAGGAATAAATGCTTTTAACGCCTGCACGAAGGCTTTCGGGAAGAAGTGGGGCTTACAACCGAATTGGTGCACTGGATGTACACCGCGATCGTAAGACCAATTCTGACCTATTGCTCGGCTGTGTGGTGGGAGGCTTTTAACACTAAATCCTACCTCAAGAACCCAAACAAGGTACAAAGAATTGCTTGTATAGGTATAACGGGTTGAATAAAATCTACACCACAATTGGCCAAAGCCAAAAGTGCTCTCAGACTACGAGAGAACAAAATTTGGAAACCCGAATCATTCGGTCACTCACGCATACTTCACATCTTTGATCAGAGCGGCCTCATGCCACTCACAGACTACAAGAAACCGAGGTATGACTTTGACAAGAAATTTACAAACTGTATACCAGACAGGAAGGACTGGCTCTCCCCGAGTACTGTCATAAAAGGTATACCCATCTTCACAGATAGCTCAAAGACGGAGAATGGAACGGGAACAGGAGGAGTCTTCTCAGAAGAATTAAACATCAGCCATTCATACCGACTGGCAGACCAGGGCAGCGTTTTCCAAGCAGAGATCTACGCGGTTAAGAAAGCAGCTCAGACTGTCTTAGCGAGGGAACTACCAGCAATGGAAATCACCTTCTGCGTGGACAGCCAAGCATCACTTAAAGCGATTAACTCCAATCTGGTAAACTCCAAATGCGTAAGCCAGAGCCTCTCAGCATTGAGAGCATTAAACCATCACACAGTAAGGCTAGGAACGATACCTTTATCGGATGTAAAAAAAATCATCAACAGATCCGAATGGTTTTGGGATTGGCTCCTTCTTTCTATTAAACTGCAAGCCTTTATACATCTAGTTCCATTACATTAAGTAGCAATTTTATTCATGTAAATTGCAAAGAACCAATTAATCGCTACAATCATAAAAAACCCGCCACCGACAAACACACAAAAAGTGTCAAATTGCATGTATACCAATCGACAAATTGATCTCTGCAGCATGACTGCGCGTTCTGTTCTATATTACAATACCATAGCCGTACTGTCAACGCCCTGGAGCACTGACACCATTCCGCATTGTTTTGTAGAATGCAACGCAAAATTGAAAATCAGGAGCAGGAAATCGCGCCTCCGCACACAAATACAATGGCGAGCCAGAGCAGAGAACAACAATACAATCAAGAAGAACTATTAAATGTACTATACAACTTTGGTTGTTTATGTGTCGTCTATACCCTCGAACTTCCCACACACATGTTCTCGACGGTTTTTTTTTTTTTTGTTACCAATCCTTTCATGATTTCTTTTTTTTTTCTCAACAGCTGATTGCTGCGCTTCTGTTGTTTGGTGATTGTCACTTTACGAAGGATTCATTCAAGTTACAGGAGGTACCTCGAGTTATAGTCACCGTTGTGTAGTACAACGAAGGAGATATAATAACAAAAGGGATCACTCCGCATTGTGAAACAATGAATACTGATGATGGTTGGGACTTTCGTATGAATAATTATTATCCTTGTTCGCATAGTTGTCACAATGTCTCAGGAGGATGTTCTATCTTCGTCGGTATTTTGTGACTGCATATGGGGAATGAATGCATGCGAGTGTTTCGGGGTACAAAAAAAAAATCCAGATGAAGACGCGCAATTCTACATGAATGACAACCCGAGAGAATGGGAGGACATGGCGAGTCACTCCTTGATGGATGTATTCATTGTCCCTTTAGATGCACTTTTAGGTATGGTTTTTGTTCCCTATGTTCGCATTTGGAAAGGAAACATCTGTGCTTATAATGCTGGGAATTAGTGAGGGTTCCCAGAAGGTGGGTGGTAATTGCTATTCGAGTGGGTGGAAGGTAAGTAAGAAAGGCTTTAAATTTATTTAAAGGAAATGCCATGCATATTTTCAAATGAAAATTGAGACTTGAAGGATATTTTCTGTCTAGTTTTTTAGAGATTACGACAGATAACATATTCGATGAGCCTTTTGGATTTTTTATTTACGAAGAGGCTTGGAAGTCCATAATTTTTAAGACATCTTTCCATTTTAATCACGCTATTCCCTATTCCGAACATTGTAAAACTCTGTTCAAGTATCTCTAAAGGGTGTCCCATAATTCACGCAAAATGTAATTTTGATAGAAAATATAGATTTTAAATTAGGAAGCTTAAATTTTGTATTGATTCACTAGCGATTTTTTATGATTTATGATTTTTTTAGCGTTTATTATTTGAAATTTTATTCATAATTTTTTTTTTGTTGAGTATATGTATATTATTTGAAATTTTGTGGAATTGGATCGAAGCGCCACCTACCGGTTCTAATTGTGAATCTAAACCATCCTTAGACCCATTCAAACACATACACAAAATTTCATTAAAATCGGACCAGCCGTTTAGAAGGAGTTCGGTTACAAACACGTTCAGAAGAATTAAATATATAAAGATAGAGTATACAGATTGGGGTTATGTATGGAATAGGACATCGGATAATAGGCCGCCATGGCTTTACTGGCAAGTACGTACTCTTTTATTGAAATTTTCTATGACCGTTTCGCATAAATGTGGCTGAATTTCATTGATACACCTTCCAATTTCCTCTTCCAAGACGTTGGTGATCGTGGGCTTGTTTGCATAGACCTTTGACTTCAAAAAACCCCAAAAGAAAAAAGTCCAATGGCGTTAAATCGCAAGGTATGGATGGCCAATTCTGATCGCAAAAATAGCCGATTACATGATTAGGAAATGACTCATGCAGTAATTGAATTGTTTCTCTGGCTGTATGGCATGTGGCACCGTCTTGATGAAACCACATGTTGGTCACATCCATATCTTGTAATTTAGGCACTAAAAACTGGACCATCATGTCACGATAACAAACACCATTAATTGTTACTGCCTAACCAGCTGTCGCAGTCACCGAAGAGAGTTGGCAGCACCGGGCGTTAAAAGACAAATCACAACTAGAGGGCCTCAGCACGAAAATAAAAGAAGGTCGTTTATTGGCTGGCCAATCAAATGTCTCCTTCTATATGCATAATTGCATTTTTTTACTGTGCGTGAGATCAATCAGATCAGAGTCAGTCTTCGAAGAGCATCGGCAATGTCAGGAAGAATACAATTTTGAAACCACAGTCAAATTCAATAAATGCGTTAATGAAATTTAAAATGAAAATAAAATACAAAGAAGACTCAAATTTACGTGTTTTTTACACCAGCCGCATTTTCGAAGAAGAATAGTCGGTTAATGCCTCCAGCCCAAAATCCGCACCAAACACAAAATCACGCGTTGTGGATGCATTTGTTTCTCAATAATTACTCGTGGATTTTCTGAACCCCAAATGCGACCATTTTGAACATTAACGAAGCCATCAAGATGAAAATGAGCTTCATCACTGAAGATGATTTTGTTCAAAAAATGCGGACTGTAGCTGACAAACCTTCATTATTTTTAAAATATTGCTCAATAATGAAAATGCGTTGTTCTTTCGTAAAGCGCTCCATTTTTACTAACCCCAAACTGTCAGCTGTCACACTTTTTTGCGTTGGCATCACTGTTCTATTAAATGGCGCAAAATTCAAATTTTGCGTGAATTATGGGACACGCTTTATTATCCACCTTCAACTCACTATAAACAACTAAAAAAAAACATAACACTACTAACTACTTTAAGAATAGGCAACATGGGATATCCCTTCATAAAGTGAAAGTCCGTTTTGGGTAGAATTAATTCATTGAAAAAAAAACTACACAGACCTACTGGTAACTTTCCCCCAAAGCTATATATCCTCATTTTCATACTCAGTATCAGTTCTTACTTTTCATCCGTACGATTGAAGTGCAACGCAACTCAGTAGACTTTTTTTGAAAAGGAATCACATATGGAAATTAAATTTTCATTTCATAGCAGGCTTAGTGGAAAGTGTTTTAAAGGATTTCCCCGGCGGGCGGCATGGTATTGCTTCTTTGCTTGCACTAGTACCGTCGTACGTGTTTGCATGAAAGTTTTCCATTATTTATGGATTTCCCAGCACCCCGATGTGTGTGTAGCCTCATCGCTTGCTCACAGTGCGCCTACTAAGTGCAATTTGAAAATGCTTTTAGCAGTACTTCACACTAGATGCAGCAAGTAGTATCTATAGATACACACGAAGAAGTTTAACGAAATGAAATGAAAAGCGCTACGCTTCTCCCACAAATGAGCAAATGTATATACAAATGTACGCACATCATTCTTACTTGCAACCATTAATTCAAATTTCGAAAATTTGCATTTCCGGTTGTGATCGTATTTGAGATGGCATATAAAAGTTGTGAGAAGAAATTCGAAATGTGCCATAAAAAGTAATCCTAATTGCTGTCCTGTTTTTCTGTTACGATGCGAAAGCGGCAACAAATAAGGATTAATATTAACAAAACTTAAGGACGAATGACAAAATTGTTTAGCATACAACATACCGATGGCTTAAATGTAAATCCTTAAGCATCCCCTAAATAGCGCCAGCTGATTACAAATTCGGTTTACCAATTTCTGCATCAGCATCATCTGCTTGTGTGCCAGTCCGCATTTAATTCATTTGCCATTGATGACAATTATTCACTTGAATATTGTTAATCATGCAGCACCATTCATCTTCGAGGATAATCAAGTGCAATGCCTGAATATTCCTTCAGTCATTGTGCGAATCCAATATGTGTACGTATGTCAATGTGTAATAATTTATTAGTTCGCATTAGAGCATTCATTTCATTAACTGTCCCAGTCCTGGTCAGGCCAGCCGTCCGCCTCGACGACACAACATATTCTATACATACCTTCATACAGCTGCACACTATCAACATCATGCACATATCCACCACACGTCATCATTAATTTCCCATTTCACTCGGAGCTCTCTCTCTCGGATGCCTTTACAAGGCACACGCGAGTTATGAGGCAAAGTGGGTGACGAAGGAAGTCGCTTATATGTGCGTGTGAAATTGTCATAAATTTCCGTGCTGAATGTAAAGCCCCTTTCGCTGTCATGGTGTTATATTCCAAATTCGACAGATTTATTTTGCTAGAGGAAATATTACTTGATGACCAATAAATTTGTCGTCACCTTATTATTATGGCAGTGTCAGAAACTCACAACTGCTACTGGCGCAAGTAGTGAATTGGTGACATTTATGGCTTTCCCAGGGAGCTAAAACGGACGCCTGCAGGCACATTACTCGGCACATGTGGGTTATATATTTCAATTAATACCTTTGAAAGGATATGTAGGAATAGTTTTCTGCAAGTTTTAAGGCGACAGATGCGTTCGCAGTTAACCCTTAAGTTAGCTTTAGTTGGCTATAGTTTGTCTAGAAGTTGTTATGTAGAGTCCATTCATTTTCAAGTCCATCATTTAATGATTGACTTCTAACATATAGGTGGCGCTACAGTCAATATGGTACTTGACAGGGCCAACGATTATTCGAACTCCAATGAAAAGAGCAACAAAATGAGTGACAAAAAACAGAAGCAGCAACAGAAGAATCCCATACATTGGCAACAAAAACAGAATTAGGAACAAAATGTACCGATAGAAAAATGGCTGTTTTAAGACAGAACGTAAACAAGTCTACTTTCGCAGGGGTTCCCTAATTGTGCGTCGTGGCGCTATCCTAAGGACGTAGCAAGTTTTATTTGTTCACTGCTGTCAGACTCTGAATAAAGGGAAAGTATTACGTTTCTCTTTACGAATACCAAGAGCAAGGTCGAAGCGAAGTCCAATAGTTACATTAGTTGAGTTTTTATGAAACCTCCCCAGCCAGTGGTTGCCAGTTGAGGTGAGGTACATTTCACATGCTAATTAAAACAACAACATGTTTGCAACTGCTGGCAACAACTCTTGATTTTCTCTACAGTCGGAGAGCTGCTCGCTGGCAGCTGGCTAAATTCAATTCACAATGAACAAACAGGTGGCGCTGAAAGCAACAAGTGGCTTAGAATTGTCGTACAATTTGCTTAAATCATAATGGCGTTCTTATCTCATGGATTACACAAGGAACACAACATTCCAGAGAAAAATGTCAGAATTTATCATATATTTTTGACATTCGGGTGGGCTTCATCTTGCTGGCAACTGTCCAAATGAACGGCTGGCTGGTGAGGTTTCAAATAAACATGCCTATTGCAGTCGAAGTTTAAGCGCTTTTGTGTTTCCCGCATTTCGAGTCACACTTATTTCATGGCTGGTACTCAAAATGAAATAAAGGGGTTTCAATTGGCCATCCAGATTGGTCGGGAGCGTTATCGCGCTCCATGAGAATGCACAGGAGAACCCGAGACAGTCCGCCGTGAACAAGAAATCGGCCTTTCACAGATACCAACTTGACGAATTTTGCATCGGGACTTTGGCTTACGCCCCAACAATATCGATCTAATCCAGCATCTCAACTTAATGACCATATAGACAAAGCCGTTTGTTCGCTGATTTGGCTTCGGAGAGTTTGGAAGAGGACCCCAATTTTGTCCGAAAAATCATCTTTAGCGACGAGGCGCATTTTTATGTGGGTATGTTAAGACACAACATTTCCATAAATATGGGACGACGATATTTCAAAGTCGTCGACTCGTCCTTATTTCCTTATTAAGAAACCCTTTAGTGATAATCTTCAGTAGGATCAGCTTCTATTATCTGTGCTTTTAGAAGGGCGTCCCTAAAAGGTCACAACCTTCTAAGAAGCCATACAATGAAACTAAATCTCAAGAATGCCGACATCTGTAGAGGCTGCAGTGATGAAAAGAAGCCCACGAGGACACACCTCACTTTCTCTGTAACTGCCCACGTCTCTGTCACTTGAGGAACAGTATACTTGGAAGTTACTACTTCAAGGAAATATAAGAACTCTCTAATATCTATACAGGTTTCTGAGGACAACGAGATGGCTGGACAAAGTCGAGTTACCACGGGAAGGATGAAATAAAGCCAATACAACAAGGCTAACCCCATCGAAGGGTATCACATAATGGGTCCACGAGGATCTGAGTGGGGCGAAGAAGAGGCAACTCAGCTTCACCAATCCGTAAACCTAACCTAACATAGAAGGGCGTCGCAAACATTTTTCAAAGTTTGGGAACCCCTGTCCGGCCGTATCTTTTGTTTATCTTGCGGTGTGAAGGGGGGCAGGGGCGTAGCAAGGGTTTGAGCCGAGGGGGGTGACTTTCATTGAAATGCTGACTTATTTTAGGAAATTGCCGACTGTATAGAAATCATTAAAATCGGCCCAGCGGTTATGGAGTTTTAACGTCATCGAGTTTGACCCCATAGAAGATGTTTTTTGTATGGGAGTTGCCACACCCCTTTGTCTACTTTTGACCCATTTTCACAGAAACTATCCCTGGCCAATACCTAATATTGCCTGAAAATTTTAGCTCAATCGGTTCAGCGGTTTTCGAGATATAAGATTTTGAATTCTGTTTTGTATGGGAGGCGCCACACCCCTTTGTCTAATTTTGACAGGAACTATCCGGGCCAATACCTAAGATTGCACGACGATTCCAACCGTTCTTTTTAAAATCGAATCAAAACTCGGTAAATTTTAAGGAGTTCAGTTGGCAAATTCACCGACGCCGACAGTCCTTTTTAAAATCGAAACTCGGAGAAGGTATCTACATAAAGATAAAGAAATATAGATAAATTGGCATTTCCGAAAGGTGGGTCCTTTGAAAATGCTGACTTGTATACCTAATGAAAATCTAAACTCACTTCTTATTTTTTAACATTTTGTTCAGAGATAATTTTTGAAAATTGCTCGGTTTTTCCGATTTTTTTTTTTTTTAGTTGCTCAAGTTAATAAATGTAGCTTCCTATATTTGACGACTCTTGAAAAGCGTGGGGGCTGTCGCATACGCCAAACCCCCCCCCCCCCTCCCCCCTTCGCAATGCCCCTGAATTGGAGCACCATCTTGATCGAAGGTCTATAGGTGTCCACCATAAGCAATTCAGAAAACTTACTGAAGGCTCGCTTGATTTTTGATGAAAGTGGTTGTTTGGTGTTACAGGCTCCGATTGTCATAATTTCTGTGGACGGACTCTTTCTAATATAACTAGTCCTGTGTAAATTCATCCTCTCTATATAAACAATAAACACTAATTCAGCGCCATCTATGTGCATAATCAAAGAATCACAAATAGTACGCGTATTCCCGTAAGCTAATGCAATTTTATTTTCCTTATATATGCAAGGAATACCCCCTTCCAATCCAAATAACCTCAACATCCCGACTTGGAGTACAGGAAAAAAGGACAAACTGAAAACAATGAAACCAACTTGATTACATCGAGAAATCACCTACACCACTTTGATTTACTGATTAAGGAGCGTTTTAGCATTCCTTTCTCTCAGTTGCGATGCGCTGTTATTCGTCCTTTGTATAAGCAAATTCATTCACTTTGGATCGAGAAATTATGCACTATCGCTCTGGAAAGCTGTATAGAAAAGTGCCAACGGTAGCGGATGAGCACGAATTGAATTTTCTCAATATCCCCGTTGAGTACCCTTATCAAGTGGATCTCTCCAACCATCAGTCTTTCTCTTTCTATCCGTATAAAATCGCTCAGCGGACTGCGATTACATTCCTTTGGCATTTTGTTTGTTCTGCAACCTTCTACTGGCCACTTGTTACTTACCCACAATCCTATATACTGCAAAAGAAACATTGAAAGCAAATTTGATTCCAAATCCTGGACTCTTTTACGATGGCGATGTTATCGATGCTCTGTCCTCGAACAATGTATGCATATCGTGTAATTTATCCAATTGTTGCTGGTATCCTCTCTGGGACCATACTGACCGAAAGCTTACCTGAGCATCCAGTTGGTGTGCTGTGTTTGAAATGCTCTTCGTGTTTTAACCATATCAGCAGTTCCTAGCGAGAAAGAATCCTTGAAGTGATTGAGAGCTGATAGCATCGAAATAAGCGAATATCCTGGTGAAATGTATACCTATGTATACGCAAACAAAAAGGCATTGCTTTGTTGGTCTCGTCCTTCAACTAACCAGTGAAACCGAAGTGCAAGGATAAACATCACTCGAATGCTGATGTATTCAATCTTCGGTTGTGTTGGCCAAAATCAACGGCGAGTGCGCTTGAAGCAAAAATTTTCATCAATTGTCGAGGGTGGATATAGGATACTTAAGCGTTCTTTTATTCTTATACGGATTTGGGAAATTTAATTGGGTTCAGTGTAATTGTTGCATAGGATTTCATAACTGAAAGTTTACTCATCACTAGAACAATAAGAATTACTTTGACTTTAAAATACCACAGGAGTCACACAATGGGTCCTCTTTTTTCCAACACTCACTTTGCTTGACCAAAATATTTTCTGGAATTGTAATTAATATTGCCTCTTAATATCTACAGCTATGCCCGCAAAATATTCGCCCATTTACCACCGTTCTACCCTCGTAACGAAAGGACATTACTGGTCATATTGCTCCGAAAGGAAAATCAATCACAAAACGAGTGATTTAAGTTTGTATATCCCACAAACGAGCCGCTTTACCCTGTTTATCCGCCCTTCGCCCGCCGCCAACCCATCATCAGGATTCTTCTGATGTCATTAATCCATCAGAGAGCCGTTTTTTTACACATTGACGGCCGTCATTTTGGAGGAAAAAATAAATAAATATAAAAGCATTTTCGCCTGGATATTCGAGATTGCAACTGTGCTACACGTAAGTATATCTCTGTCAGGTAGGCAGGACCTAATTTATGATCCTCGTATTTTAATTTTTTTTCTCTGCCATCATGTTGAGTCCTTTCCGGATGATATCCATAATCTCATCGATAATAACGGTGATGATAATGACATTATCCTTGAGTTGACTACTGTGCTATTGGGTTTTGCTATATGCATGCAGCTAGCAGGAAGAGAGAAGGAAAAGCCTCTTCCTGTGTTCGATGGTGATAAATTTTCGAATTCAATATTCGTCATTGTCGTCATCTCGTCCTTTGCCATTGAATTTCTTTTATCGATGATGGAAAATCCTTAAAATCACCGAAAGACGACAAAATGGAGTGTATCTAAGTAATTTTCTAAGCGAACTTTGGGGATGGAAGGATGGAGCGAGATCTATGATGGCTGGGTATACAAAGAAATAAGGATTGTCTTTATTCATTGAGTTTAAATTATCGCATAGGCTGATCGCATGAAGACAGAGAACCAGAATATAATGGAATTTGAGGCAGCTGTTCTCACAGATTGCGGATAAAATCAGTTGGAAATAAATTGAAATGTGGATTTAATTACATAGGATATATGTGTCCCTGAAATGATGATGATAGGGTGTCACTACTCCAGCGTAATTAAGGCCAATGAAATGTGAGATAAATCTTCAAGACATTATAGGAAGACATTCGCCTACCCGTTGTCATTTGTGGAGGAGGTCTTTTGTGTGTACAAAGGATCAATTTGCTTCGCATTTCCCCCAGTCCTTATTTGCTGTTTTGTATGCAAAATATTTTCAGAATACCACCCCAATTGCAACCTATACAACATCAACATTGCAGCTACTGTTTCAAACGCAATTTCCCTTTCCAGGATCTATGTATGCATGCTATCAGGATTGAAAACACAATTTCGTCAATATATTTTTATTTATTTTTCATTTTATTTAGTTCAATGGTTTCCAATTTGAAAATGAAGAGAATTTCATTAAAGTACAGGGTGCATCGCATTGCGAGTAATATCTATTTATACATTTATACAAAATAGTATGTGTATTTCCTGCTGACAGACCATTATAAGGTCCCTTGTAATACCATATGAATCTAGAAGAAGTTTCGTCCTACTCGTTGAACCAGTTTGAGCTTCTAATGAAGTTTAGATCAGGGTTCCTTAACTGTGCGTCGCGACGCCCTGCGGTGTCGTGGTGCTATCCTAGGGGCGTCGCAAGACGGTACGCACGGGTCGCCTGCACACGACGTTCCATCAGCTTTGAGCTCGATTTGGAAAAAATGTCGGGTTGGGTCGATGTTGGCCATTGTGTTTTGTCGTGCACAAGAAGTCGACATTTTACAGACTTCAACTTAGCAAATTTTGCGTCGGGACTTGGGCCAATATCCGTTCAAGATCCAACTGACCCAGGAGCTCAAAGTTAATCATAATAACCATAGAAAACTCAACTTTAGCGACGAAGCGCATTTTTGGAGGTGACAATGCATCTATAAAAGGCTTTAGACCGGGTGGCGTCTTTGCTAGGTACTTTTTATTGAAAATTACGTTGCTAAGGCTATTACCATCAACGGCGAGCGCTACAGAATGATGCTAACCGATTTATTTTGGCCCAAATTGAACGATGGTAGATGACATGTGGATCCAGCAAGACGTGGCTACGTGTCACACAGTAGACTCCACGATGGTCATTCTGCATAAACGATTTGAGGGTATGGTTATCTCTAGCGGAGGTGACGTGAATTGGCCACCAAGATCGTGCGATTTAACCCCGTGAAATCACAGCTCAATGCGAATAAATCGCAATCGACCGATGTCTTTAAACCCAACATAACCAATGCCATCGCTCAAATTTAGCCGGATCTATGTGGCAGATTGGACCACTCGGATCCGTGATAAGATGAGAAGAAGATATTTGGACATGGTATCATATTCCATACTAATAATGCCATGCATGGGCCTTTTAAAAAAAAAAAAGGATTTCGTTAATTTATACCATTTCAATGTCGACCTATCCTTATTGAAAAACCCTTCAATGAATTTTCATTAAGGTCAGCTTCTATTCACATATCTGTGCTTTGTTCCGTTGAGTGCTTTTGAAGAGATAAAATATTATAACCTGTATAGGGGGTCGTAGGGAACCACTGGTTTAGATCATCGCAATAAAAGGCTCCCAAATGGAGTTTCCACTTTCGGAAGAGAGCCGGGCAAGTGCAGAGAAAGTGATGAATGATCTCCTCCTCCTCTTCGTCCAAACAACTTCTACAAAAATCATTTGAGAATACGCCAAGAAGTGATCACTTACTTAGTTTTTCTCAGAAAACTCGAATATAGCCGTTTTCTGAATATTTCTCAAAAATGACTACCCAAATCCCGATCTGTATTCACACCCGGTATATTTTTGCAAAGCCCAAAACTTCAGTGGCAATATAATTCGAAATTCATCGGCTACTTGCCTCGAAGGAAATGTCAGTTCGGGGTGAAATTTGAAAGTAATAAAGTGTTGTAGTTAATGTTTATGTAGTATGTACATATTACGTTTTTAATTAACCAGGGTTCAGTTACTAAACCTGAGTACATCTTGAGTAGGTATGATTTTAAACGTAAAATTTGCTGAAATGAATCTGAGATTCTGCGAGATTCGCAATAAACGAGAAAGTTTCGTGCGACCCAGTCGTGCACATTTTTTAGTATATGAAAGAGATCAAAATGAGAAACATCTCAGACCAAGAATAATTAACTTCCGATTTTTTCAATACTCTAAACTTGTATTTTTCAAATTTGCTCCACCTTGCGTGACTGCTCTTTGACACATCCAATTTGAATTCCGTAATCGAAAAATGTGAAAAAATACCATATTCTAAATTCTACACCCTCCACCCACCCTGTATTTACTTTACAACCAATATACCTACATTTTTCTAAACACAGCCCAACTGACGCACATTTTGTTAATCTATTTCGCTTTTTGTTGGTCGCTATCGGGGTTTACTCATATCCTTTCAGTTCAGCTCTGGCAACGAGTTATCGTCGTCGCATTAAAAACTGCCAATGGACATCTAAAAAAAATCGAAATTGGTCCACTAAAAAAAAGTGACCCAGATTGGCAAGCACTTTTGATTGACCGCGGTTTAATCCTGTATATTGTGACAGAGATGAAGCTAAAAATTGACATTTGGCAGTAGGTATACTCGTATCTTCCATGCAAAAGCATTTTAAACTGAACTCGGTTATTAGCAAGCATTTTTGAAGTTATTTATGTTTTTATTTTATGTGACTGATTTTTGTAAGGATAGTCTGAAATATGAGACATCACCTGCAATACGGTTGGTATTCATTGCGTGCTACGCCTACTATTATTGGGCGAAAACAGTAGTAGGTACCCATTAAGCGATATAAATTTTATGAATGAATTGAATGTCACCAAATAAAAACTACCCAACAAAACGGTTCAAACAAATTCCTTCGCCTACGTGGAGTTAAGAGGCCCCATTTGAAAACTATAAAGGTGCTCGAAACAACGAGAATTGACAAAAAAAAACCTACAATTCGACTTGAATAAAATCCAATGAAATGTCATTCAATGCGTATTAACGAGGACGAAAAAAAAGGATTCCAATAGAGACTGCTATTCGAAAAAAAAAATAAATGGGAAACTATCAAGCGCTCTTGGATGGAGTCAAACGTGAGTAAGCCAATTTCGCAAGAGAAAGTGGCTATAGAGGAGTCATCGTCGTTTTCGTTGTCGCCGCTTCGCACTAAGAGTTGAAAATTGAAAAATTTTTGTCGATTATGTCTGAAACGTGACTGGAAATATGATTTTCTTTTTGTCCTCTTGTTCTTTGTGTTTCGAGTCGAGTTGAAATGATTGCTCTGTATGTAATCCTTTTCCGATACTCTATGGATGTGTGGAGGTGTACATCTATAGTAGATTTTTTTTCAGCCACTGGGAACTGGGACTAAACGCAAACAGTTATTGGAATTTCAATTCTCCCTGATGATGGATATAAAATATAGATGCTCTTCGAATCGTTTATAGTATAGTTGTTCACTGAACTGCAGTTGGAGTTGGAAATACAGTATGTTGAAGAAAGTACTGTGAATATAAGCAGAGGAAAGGAGCAAAGTGCTGACAAATTTCAAGCCATACCAAGTAATGTGCTGATTTACTTTTGATCTCCAACAGTCTGCTGCTTACAACTTACTTAGGTACTTATCGGGCTCCCGACCCATGAAGAGTATCCGCCTGAGACACTGGAGCCTGCCATCCTCTATGATCCCGGGCACGCTGCTTCCAGTTGTCGAGAGGTGTTTGAAACGGAGGTTCGGTCGAACCTGGGGGCTGGGATTCGAAGATCCTCTTAGATGGAGCATTATTGTCCATTCGCTCGATGTGGCCGAGCCAATGTAGTAGACGTATTTTGGCTTTTTGGATTACATCCTGGTACAGCTCATAGAGTTCGCGGTTGTATCTTCTCCTCCATTTGACCTCCTCGCACACAGGACCAAAAATCCGCCGAAGTATTTTTCTTTCGAAGAAGCCAAGTATCAGCTCTCCCTTCTTGTTTATCGTCTAGCACTCGGCGCCATAAAGCAGAACTGGCAGGATAAGGATTTTGTAGAGCATACATTTCGTCCTTCGAGTCAGGAGTTTGAACCCAGTTTCGTCAACATAAAAAGGACCGCATGCGTATAAAATCGCACATCTCTTAGCAGGGCAGTTTCATCATCTTAGGTTTTGGATTGTTTCTACATATATGCTTAACACCAGAATTATTCAGACAACACTAGGAAATAGCAACATAACCAAATACGTCAGCAGAGGCACACAACAAGGAGGTGTTGGAGAGAGATGTGGCTCATAGTAATGAATAAAATTCTCAAAAGTTTAGATAAAGAAAGAATCAAGGTGGTCGGCTATGCGGACGACATGGAGATACTAGTGTCAAAAGTTTCCCTCTGTAATTAGCGAAATTATGGAAAATGCCCTGATGAAGGTTAGCACCTGGGCCAGAATTTGTGGTCTTGGGGACAACCCCAGCAAAACTGGACTGATGATTTTTACCATCAAGATCAAAATACCCGACATTAAACTCCCTCGATTAAACGGCCAACCTCTCTCCTTATCGGCCAGTGCTAGGCATCTGGGAGTAATCTTGCATCCCAAGCTCAACTGGAAACTCAATATCGAACAACGGGCAAAGAAAGCATGCATAGCTTTCTCCTGCAACAGAACCTTTGGCAAGAGATGGTTTGGTGGCCGGCTTTAAGTAAACCTTACAACATAACCAAACTCAACAAAGTCCAAAGAACAGCACGCATAGGCACCATAGGCGCCCTGCGGTCAACACCGTCAGACGCCTTCACAGTCCTTCTGCATCTTTTACCTCTAGACCTTCACATCACAAACATCTCAGCACATAGCGCTATCAGACTCAGAAAGTCAGGGTGCTGGTTTGCGAGACTCTGCGGCCATAGCAACATTCGCTTTCTCTATCAAGAGAACTAGTACCAACCTCAACGGATTACATTTCACAAAGCATTATGAAGTAGAATTCCCCTCAAGACTAGATTGGCAAGACGGACGAGTGAACAGCGACTCGAATATAGCAATCTACACTGACGATGACGGACGGTTCAAAAATGGACTGTGGAGTCGGTGCGGGTGTATTTTCTGAGTCACTGAACATCTCAAAATCCTTTAGGCTTCCGGCTACGGCCTGTGTGTTTCAGGCGGAAATACTTGCTATCCGCGAGGCCTGCCGACAAATCAAACAACACACACACGAACATAGTCCCGAGGCAAAAGATAGACATATTCATTGATAGTAAAGCTGTATTAAAGCTATCGCCATATAACCATTAAACCTCTAAATTATTAGAATGCCGAGACAAGCTGGCCTCGCTTGACCAATTCAAAATTATCTAGATTTGGGTTCCAGGTCACAGAAACGTATATGGAAACAAACAAGCCGACAAGCTGGTCAGGTAAGGTTTAGCTATCCACTGGAAAACCATTCTTCGTCTCCCTTGAAGAGGTCTCGAAGAGTGGTATTAAAGAACTGATAACCTTTCTGAACTCCACAGGCTGAATCTAAGTCCCAGTTTTTTTTTTTTTTTTCGATAAACTTACAACAACACTGGACAAATGAGTTTGTGGTAACAAAACGGCACAAAGTGCTACTTGGGTTTTTCTCAAAACCGCCACTCCTACCTACCTACCAGGGCAGTTTCTTACTGGTGTTAAACAAGTTTTTTTTTTAACAAATTTGCCATTCTGAAATGTTGCACACATTTTCTGTTGGTCCATTCGAAAATCAAATTTATAAGGATATTTTAAATCAAATGCTTCCCTCCGCCATTGTGAGTAAATGATTTGTAATTTGCTTTAAATTATTCATTGGAAATATAAAACAATTTGAAAGTAATTTAAAATGTATTTAATTTGCTTCATTTAGCAATAATTCCGTATTAAAAGGTTTAACTTATATGTATGTTTACTTCCTTGCAATACTTTTCCATTTCTTATTTGGTCCTCCATATCCATTTGGTGATGAAAGTCAAAGTTGGATGAGGATAAATCTCCAAACTACGTATTGGACATTTTGCGGACTACGACAGATGATTTAGCAAAACTGAATCCATCCCTTTCGTTCGAATACTCAGAGACGTTGAAAGCAAGGACAAAAATAGCAGAACAAAGAAAAAGTTACAAATTTTCTATTTGAGATTGATGGTCAAATGTTTCGGCAGCGAAAGAATATTGTTCCTATTGGAGTTTCGTATATGTATGTATAACCTTCTCTCAGGGGTGTAGAATGAAAATTGCCTTGGCGTATATAGAGAGAGGGACATATTTCAAAATCAGTGCTCCTTCTACTTCTCGGCTGGAGGATTGGAAAAATCCTAAAAACTTAAATAAACAATTGACACGAGAACATATGAGAGACCAAATGGAAACATACACTCTCCATTTACGAAGCATAATGGAAAACTGTGGATTCGAAAAGAGAGGTTAACAGGGAGGGTTGAGAATTTTTTCCACTTTAAACTTTGGGCAAATGTTCCACATTCTTTCGCTAGAGCGTTTTTTTTTTTTTTTTCATTCTTTCTTTTTATAACTAATATCGAGATATATATGCTCAGGGATAATATTGTACTCCATTAAGATAAGTTTGTTTCAATAAGGAATTTTTTTTTGTATGTCCTAGATTCTGGTCTTTTCTAAAATGGAAATTAAAGGCAAATATTGTATTGAGGATATGTGGTGAATTATTTTTATTATATATTTACAGATATTGAGTGGTATGGGCGGAAAAGGAGTGTCTATTGTTATTCTTACTCGTCGTTTTGAAAGTCGCACTTTGTAAGAACTTTCTTTATGTTGAAATATACATAAATACGCAGTAATATGGAATATTGAAAAAGATTAAGTCTAGAAAACGAAATAATGTAACAACCTTAGATCTATCTATTCGTTTCCTATTCAAATTTTTAATATACATTTTTTCAAACTCACAATGGCTACTGTGCAGTGCAATGTTGTCTATTTAAGGTTAAGTTAAGTACGCAGCTCGAGCGAAACTAAGTTGTAACTGCTCTCCAATTTTTTTCTCCAAACATTAGCTAAATCCCTAGCTCAATTTGGACATGGAGTGCGTCGTGGAATTAAGTGTCACAGAAAACAGCTGTTCGTTGAAAATAACTTCCTTAAAAAAATAATCGACGCAAAAAAGTGTTTAGTTTTGATGCGCTTAATTTTTTCCTTGTCTGTTATTCTTTGATGTCAAATTTTTTACTTTCATACTATTCCTCATGCAAATTTGCTTTTCCGTAACCCAAAAATACAACAGAAAAAAAAGTAACACTATCAATCTGTCAAAATTTTGCTTGAGAAAATGTTCCGACCTATTAATGGGCGCGCTAAATTTTGACAGATGTATGAAGTAAAGTCTGAAATGAAAATTTTAGTTCTTAGCTGAAGCAACGTACCGCTCGGCTAAATGGATTCGCTTAAATATAGCTCAGCTAAATTTTGGAGAGCACTTTGTATTGGAGCTTGAATTTAGCTCTAGCAGCGTATTAAAGTTTAAGGTTAAAACAAAAATGCGTCTTTAAAATCTCTACTTTATTGTTAAATGCTCAAATAAACAGAATCGAAGTTTTTCTTTTAGAAAAAAAAAATGAGAGCCAAACAACATCGGATGACTTCTTTTGGCCCACCCTGTATGTCAATGTGATCCATTTATAAATTTATAGAAAAACTAACTAAAAACTTAAAATCTTTATAAAGTAGGGTCTGTATATTTGGTATAAAAGTAACTATTGTGTCCTTCAATAAATGTAGGGCGAATATAATCAATAGTAAGATTCAAATTAGTAGACTAGACCGCCAGATCAGAGAAAAATAGAGGCTTTGTCGACTGCAGATTTGTATTGTGTAAAAGTGTGTGCGTATAGTTAAAGGGCCTTACCAATAATTATTTTTAAACGTCAACTTATATAAATATTTTGATGTTCACAATAGACAAATTTATATGAATATTTCCGCCATTGTGATTTCGTAAAAGTTAGCCTGGACATTAAAATCGATTATTAGTACCGAGCAAAGTAAATAACGCAGAAATGCACTTGCAACTTTCTGCGTGATTTACTAACGACTTTGACGATTTTTAGTGTGTACTAAGCACTATGTACATGCCCAATTTTCACATGCATTCAAAAAAATTGAGACTACTCGAAAAAGTATTTTATTTAAAATTTTAGGTAAAAAAAGGTAAATGCACGTCTATTTAATTAGTAGTTTGTGTTTGTCCCAAAAGTAAGCTCTGGATTTATACGGCTATAGTTAGTAAGACCCAACGTTGCCATATTCACAGTTTTAACTGTAAATTACAGTTTTTTAGACAAGCTTACAGTTTTTAAAATTACCTCCTAGTACAAATTACAGTTTTTTTTTAAAGTTCAGATTTGAAAGAATAAATTAAAATGTGCTTTAAATCGTAGTGCTTCGTTTTTAAGCATGTTATTTTATTTAAAATGAATAATTGTTTTGTTTTATTTTTGTTTAATAAAACTAAAAAACAAACCGTAATTTCAAAAATATCGTTTGGTTTTTGAAGGTTACAGTTTTTTGGTTGAATATACAGTTTTTTTTTGGAATTTACAGTTTTTTGAAAAAAAAATCTGGCAACATTAAGACCTACAGTGAGCGTCAATAGTGAGTAAATACCAATGCTCTTTAGAATTTTCTTTAGGGTCTTGAAAAAGTTCTTAAAAAACAGCAATCCGTAAAAAGTTCGACATCGAAATAACAATAGCAAAACGTATTTCTTTTCGACAGTAAATTCTTTGTAGATATTAAGAAAAAAAAATAGTTTTCAAATTCAAAAAGACAAATAAAAACATCATTGGTGTTTACTCACTTTTGACGCTCACTGTATATTGAGCTTCGTATAGTGGCCGGCAACCAATAAGTCCACTTACCTAAAGGCGTTAACGGGGGTTCAAAGACTAGTGTGCATCGGCACCACTAGTGGGATGAGGACAACTTTAAACGCAGGGCTAGTTAGTTTCCCCAAACTGCTCCCGCTAGACATTCTCATACAACTATCGGCCGTGATTATAGTGCCATGAGAATCAGCCAATCAATAAACTGGGAATTAAACGAAACTGGTCATTCGATGATCCTACAGAAATTCTTTGGTCGTGTACCTATCACGGACTACATCACGCCTTATCTAGAGTTTACAAGACCCTTTTCGAGCGCCTATCCCAGCAGGGAAGAATGGAGAGACGGACTCGTACCTAGCACACAAACCATAGCCATATTTACAGACGGATCTAAAATGGTACACTGGGGTAGGGTCTGTTGTTTTCTCCGAATCGCTGGGTATAATCGATACGCCTCCCCGACCAGAGCAGAGGTCCTGGGAGTGAGAACAGCAGTCCGTGAGTCTGAGGTAAGGCCAATACTACCTCGAGGTATTACCATATCTATATCGACAGCCAGCGGGAGCAATAAAAGCCATAACTGCACCAGAAATAAAATCGAAGCTTGTGGAGTGCTGTCGCGAAGAACTCAAGGCTCTTGATACTCAGCACAAGGTATCGCTCAGCTGGGTTACGGGACATGAAGGTATTCCAGGCAATGAGAAAGCAGACAAATTAGCAAGGCAAGGCACATGCCCGAAATCATTTTTAAACAGTATTGGCATAAAATTATCTATTAAATAACATTAACATTTGCTTCAAGTATTTTATTTCATATTGAATTTGTATACCTCTAAAAAAAAACACCCTTTACAAATGCCATAGCTAATAGCGTAGTAGGTATAGGTACAAAACAATTATTCCTGTCCCGCATGGGAAATCCTATATATAATATTTTGTAAAAAGGGTTCAAAGGGAGGAAAGAAATTTCAATTTCACAACATTAATCCCCATTGAAATGGGTTCGAGTTATTAGATTTAACACCAACCATTGACCATTTTCTGCAGCTTATGCGTGGTACTTTTTGTATTCAGCTTCTTTGTGTTTTTAATAAACTTTTTATTTTTTTTTTAATTTCAATTCGCAAGGAAAAAGGTTAATTTTTGAAAAGTTGATTCAAAGTAAATGTGGCTGTGTGTGGAAGGATTTTCAAAGATTAACCCGTCTACGTGAGATGGTTGCTGGACAGTGAGGTTTAACAGTTATATAGATATGACTAGCGTTTTGGCCTTTAGATGTCTAGATAGTGGACAGGCGAATGTAATTTCTATCAGATGAGAAGGTGATTTGGAATTGTTTGGAACTGAAATAATTATAAAACCGAATGGTGTAGGAAATCAGCTTAAAACGGATAAATTCAGTTTTATGTCAAACACAAACAAGTAACCCCGGAACTATATCTTATTTATGCTGTCATTACAAACATACATTTAAAATATGTTTTTACCTTCAAAACTGCGAACAAACTAAACATAATGCGTACTTACTTTAAACTTAATAATTTGAATAAAAAAAATAAAAATAAGAAATATTGAACAAAATATTAATTTTGGTAGTTTCCTTTCCATTTTATTATTTTATATCGATTTTTACAAATTACAAAATAGATAGTTTATACGATGACTTCTACATAATACGTATTTTTAAAAAAAGCTTAAAAAGGTTTCATTATAAAAGTTTTCACTTGAAATAAATTATTAAGTCGTATACACTGGCGATCACTAGGATGAGGACATACACCTGTGAACAGGTACATATTTTCACTGCAGTAAGTCATACAATTAAAGGCTTAAATAAGAAACGACACGGCTGCAATTTCCCAAGATCAAACAATGAACTACTTGAAAAGCGTATAAAAAGATGCGCAACATGCAAAATCTTCGAAAGGAAAATATGAATAAAATATTTACATTTTATGTTTTTAAAACATTTATTTATTAATTTTTTCTACATTAATAATGAGTATGCCCGTCATTTTTCGATATGACTTCTATAAGACGGTTTGGAATAGAATCATACAGTTTTTTTTTAAATAATTAAGAGAAATTTGGGCCCAGGCATCACGAACAGCTTCGATTAAAGTGTCCTTATCTACGAGATAAACATGCCCAAACATTTTCGATTATGTTTAAGTCCGGACAATAGGCCAGCCATGGCAAAAGTTCCACGTCTTCTGATTGAATCCAACTTCTAACAACCCTGCAAGTGTGGATAGGGGCATTGTCTTGTTGGAATATCCAAAACAGAGGTCCGAAAATGTTTTCCACTTTTGGAAATGACCGTTCCAGCAAACATTTGTAGTTGTTTCCGTTCATTGTTGTGGACAAAAGCTCCAACTCGATTGTGCCATAGAAGGTAATAGCTCCCCACACCATTACACCTGATGTACGGCTGTGATGTCATTCCAAAATACCTAAGCTCCTCCTTTCTTAGATCATGGAAATAAAAGTTGTAACCATCGGGTCAAGGTTAAACTTTTTTTTATCCGAAAACGCGTTTCCATTCACTGCTCTAAGCGACATGTTCTCTTGCAAAATTCATTCGATGCTCCTTGTGTACTTGCCTCAAAACAGGTTTCTTTTTAAGTTTTTTTCTCTATATAGTACTGTAGTATCGGCACTGTGCGAGAATAAAATGACACTATATAGTCTTGCAAGTACCACTTTTTTGTATTATGTATCCTTCGGACCGTTGCTATGCTGTCCAGTGTTACCGATGGGCGACATAAGTCGCCAAATGGCGACTTTTCTTCTGTCGGGACGCGTGGCGACCACAATTCGAAATAAGCGTTTTTTGGACCCCTTTTACAAATTCAGGCGACATTGGGACGCATTTACAAAACTTCAATTTATTTCTTAAATAACACCCAACAATTTTGAAAAAAGGAAATACATATTTGCGTGTGTTTTCTTCGCATGTTTGCATATGTAATAGATGACCCGGTAAACTTATTAACACATAAAACTTATCTCTGCGATTATGAATATCCCAATCAACCTTCCAACTCCAGTTCATTGAGATCGGCAATATTGGCCGCACTGTCTGCAGTTTAAGTTTCATTTGATGATTAAATAAAACTCGTTCTTATTGAAATGCATTCAATGTCTTTTATTTACATATAAAAATTGACGTCAATTTACCAAATTTCAAAGCTAAAGCTATAGTGTTTTAAATAGCTTGTATGGGTCGTGCCATTCCCGATTTCCAATCGTACACTAATTTAATTTGTATTGACAATGCACATCAATTTTAACAGTCTTATAACTTTTTAAATCCAGTTTTTTTGTATGGGATTTTTACCAAATTTCACAGAAACACCTTCAGGCCAAATACAAAGAATTTCTCAATATTTGAGCTCAATCTATTCGGTGGTTTTGAGATAGGTACCTATAGGTATGACGTCGAAAGATTTTCTTAAAATTTGACCTCAATCTATTCTGTGGTTTTCGAGATTTTTTTGTATGAGAAGTGCCACGCCCCTTTGTTCAATATTGACCAAACTTCACAAAAACTCCTGTGGGCCAGTAACAAAGATTCTCCTAAAATTGAGATCAATCGGTTTGGTGGTTTTCGAGTTTTGCGAACATTGGTGGTGTATATTCCCATACAAAATGGAAATTTAAATTTTTTAAATTTTCTGGCTTTTCATTTGGGGTTTTCCGAATTTTCTAAGCCACCCCTGATTAAAGACCAACAAAGCAAAAGAAGAATCATCCAAATCGATTTTGCCATTCTTGACTTTTTGCGAGACTAACGCACACGCTACATAGAAGAACTCTCTACATGAACTATTATTTTTTCATTATTTGTTTCTTTTTTTACTTTAAATTTATTTCATTTAGAAAATAAATTCTCTTTTTTTAATAAACTGTATAATTTAAACCTGAAAGAAGTTTTTTTTCGTTAAATTGGGTGGGGCGCATTTTTTTGGCTCGGGCGACATTTTTTGGAGACATTTTCAAATTGTCCATCGGTAACGCTGATGCTGTCTGATACTCCGCTGTTGGCCCTTATTTTAGTCGCTGGTAGAGTAGAATTTGAGGCAAGCCGTAGAATTGACTTTTCTCGCAATGTTGTTGCTTCTGCCGTGTGTCCTTTTTGATTTTCCCACAGTGTTGTGGATCCGCAAACTATCTGTATACAACAGTTTTACATCTATTTTATAGCCTCCTTGCAATTTTGCGGCTTGAGAATCCTAACTCCTTGAAAGCATCCATATTTCCTCTTTCTGTAGCTGACAAAGTCTTTCCGGAACTCATTTTTTTTGCAAACTAAATAAAAACAGTTCTTTTCAACGCTTTTTTAAATATTCTTAACAAAACTTTGAAAAATATGTAGCTGTTCACAGGTAGTAAAAGTTTCCGTGTACAAAATTTCCAACAGGTATAAAGAGTGAAAATCGATTGAAAAATGTATGGCCTTATCCGAGTGGTCGCCAGTGTATATTATTTTTAGATGATAACAGCATCAAGCATTGTAGCTCATTCCACATACCGAGCTCATTAGCCTGCTTTAAGATGACGAGAATTTATGTGCAGGTGCTGGGAATAGCAAGAAATATGAGTACCTTAGCGGACGGAACACTATATCTCCCATAGAAATCCAAACTCGATAAATATTCCAAACCATGTCCATCAGAGACATAAAGAACGCACGTCAGCCGGAGTTCGGAAGTTTCCTAAAACACAGCAGAAAAAGAGAAAAATAGGAACTTCCTCGAAACCGCGAAATGCCACGATAAATTGAAATGATGGTGTAACACTGTAAAGGCTTTCGAAAAGTTTTCAATTCCTGCCTGAAATAGGAAAAAAAACCCCACTCACCTTCTCCTCCTTTTTATTTGTCATGAATCTCCTTATTAATCAATGTATCCTTGAATAGTTACCTCTTGAAAACAATAACAAGCATCTGGCAGACTGTTTGCAGAGAGAGAGAAAGAAAGAGAACACCCATCACAAAGGACAAAAGACACATACGCAGACAGAAACAGAACCGAAGGAAACCAAACCGAACGAACAAGTTTCGTTACGCTCCGTCTTTTGAAGCGGAGCCCGTATTTTATGCTAATCCGATGAACTAATTACGTTGCGTTGTTTAACTTGGGAACGGGGACAACTGAACTGTCGGAAAATCCATTTTGGTTCATAGTGGAAAAGTTTCCGGTAAAAGTTACGAGCTTCCTCTGTTCATTCCATTTTATGTCACCTGTTTGCCATGGGGGGTTTGTTCTGAGGTGGCAGGCTAATTCCGGAAGAGCAATCTGTCACCTTTCGGTGTCTCACTGGCCTAGAAGTTTTCCTGTTTTCCCCTTGTCTGTCTGTCTGTCTTTTTTTTTTTTTCTCGAAAATTCTCACTTTGAGTGTCGCTTGCATATCGTTCCCACTTGTACCCAGGTGTTTGCCTCGTCCACAGAACGTGGGAGATTTTGAAATAACGAACGATTTCTATAGGGTTCTCCTTGGGGGGAGACAACCGAATACCGTTTGTCGTGTGCGGTTTCCTCTGTTTGTCGCTTCGAATGTATAATTAAAATTTTATTTTACAGCGGCGAGTATATTTTTTTTTTTTGGAGTGAGCATCACCTTTGAGCATGGAGGAGAACTTTATCGCCACGCGGATAGACAAAGGATGAAGTTTTATGTTATGCTAATGTGGTTATTTGGAGAATTTGCGGAGAGTGTTTTTTTTTCTTCTCAGGAGTAAGGATATAGCCACCAGGGAAGATATTGCGCATAAAGGTCACTTTTATCGCGTAAACTAGTTTCTAAAAGGAATACAGAGGATATGAGTTGAACAAGCAGTGTTTACCGCGGGCTTTTTGTCAGATTAAACAAAAATTGTTATTTTATATTGAGTCCTTTTTTTTTAAAAGTTGTTGTGAGATTAAATTTTCGCAGAAAGTTTTCGATATTTTTTACGTGACGAACTTTTTTAACCAACGTTTGGGTTTTATGAGTTTGCGGTTAAATGTTGGTTGATATTTATTTGAACTTAAATTAGGTTCATGATAAAAATATTACGTATACGCCCTAGTAGGTGCATTGGCCAGAGGGGGCTCACATTTTCGACGGTATCAATCAGTTTGGGTTTCCGCGACTCTTGTCATAGGACATGGGATATCAACTTGAAGAAATGAAGAAATACATGCAAATGTTAAAATTTCTCATATTCATTGCTTGCATCGTACAATTCAGCCTAATGCCCAAAACACACGTGCAGAATTCACTTCGCAGTAAGGTTAGAATACAGATGTTTTTATATAGTGATACAAATGTAAATTCGGCACCCACCGCAGCACTGCAACATGTCTCTATTTTTAAATCCACTGCATTGCAATTTGCAACGCAGTGAATTAAATTAAATAGACTTGGCAGCATCGAATTTTTTAAATTCAGCTACTGGTGCATATGAGGAAAAAAGAGTCGGGAATTATTTGTCGTCTGTGTTGCACTCTCGTATTTTTCCCCGCATTGACCCCTTTTACACGCACCGTTTTTTCACTTTAGTGTCGAGAATGTGTAGGCAAAGGGAATGAAAAGTGCAGGGGATAGCCGAACACGGATGGGCCACGAAATGATGGAATAAGTATAAGGTGGTCTCGTCGGCTGCCGACTCGTTCGTTTTTTGGTCCCTTAACGCTTCGTTAACGTACACTTACTACGCTGAATAAAGAGAAAAACGTGTCGTTAAGGGACTACTTTTTGCCGACGAGACCACCTTATACTTATTCCATCATGGGCCACGAATTCCCATCCGATTCTTGTGTTCTCTTTCGCTCTCTTTCGTTATTTTCAGCGTTGATTTATTCTCAAACCGTACTCAGTCGCGATAGACGTCTGCATTTGCTCTATTTTCGAACTGTGTGCGGTCTGCGCTTCGAAAATGCAGCTACCACCGCGAACGACGAATGAGAAAAATAGGAAACAAAGACAATTTGACAATCAAGGAACTAAAGTAAAAACACTGATCGTATAAATGCACCATAAGTGCCCAAAAGAGAATTAAGAAGATTCGTAAGTGAAAAAACGGTGCGTGTTTATCTGCAGTACTGCTTGAAGTGAAGCATTCAGAATTTCTGCACATGATTGTGTTTTGGGCATAAAGGTACCAAGTGTCAAAGAACAGAAACTGAAATAGAACAGAAAGCTTTTTCGTTCTGTAGTAAATTCTGGTTCTGTTTATGTTGCTCGCTCATCAGCCTGCACAAAATTGGAACAGATCGAGAAAAACATGGCTACCGTCTATTCTGTCAAACGCTATCATGAAAATATGTCCACTAAAAACATTTTTTTTTTTTCTAGTATTGGAATTTGCAACTCAAATTACCTAAAACAGACAGCCAAATGACAGATGCAGAAAAATGCAAAATAAAACCTATAAATTGGCCTTCTGTTGCTGACAGCAACAGAAACAATCAATATACAGGCGGCAGCCTTACTTTTTTAACTTGATATAGTCGAAAATGTTTGGCAGAAGCTGTGGTACTCTACTGTATCGATTTTCATGCGACAAACAAATCTTCACAAACCCTGAAAATGATACGGTCCATGGCGAGACCTCATAATCCTCCGATATTGCCAATATGCACTACCCAGCTAAGTTTGGTAACTGGTTACGTCCAACATAGCAATATCTAAAGTAACAATAGACAACACGATATCCAAGCAAACTTGATGCGCTATTAAATTGTCCTCAAATATCCATCCCTATGTAACCTAACCTATAACCTTTCTAAGCTATGATTCCTTAAGAAAACTGTACAGAATATCAAAGCAAACTGACCTCAACAAGCACTACTTCTAGCTATCCACTATACGACCTAATGACAACATTTTATCACAGCGAAATCGGAAGCTCCCACTGAACCTCCCCCATTTCTCAATTATAATGGTCGTCAAAAATCCCCCCTTCGTCAAACATCGACTGACCCTTTGAGCACCGAATATACTTTAAAATAATATTCCCAACCCTATCATCGTAACGCAGCTCCGATCAGCATTCGCATGTCCTCTATAATCTGGCATAAATAATTCAGCTTGTGGGCACAATAGTCAACCTCAATTCATATATAACTGGCCTTAGATAAGCATTTTAAAATTTGAGCTCGCTAATAATATATATCGAGCACACCGCAAGCTATAATTTATCGCTTACCGCATTGAATACTTTCCAAGCCGAGACCTTAAAATATGTGATACGCACCCGAACCACTTCAGTCAGTAGTATCCTTTTGACTTGTGAACAAGTTTCGAAAGATGCCGGCACCATTTGAGAAGTTCGTCAAAATTGCCAACTTTTTCTACACCTCTGTTGGCATTCAACCCTATCACGACTCAAGGGACAGTAAACGTAATAGAAGGTCCTTGCTCCTCAACATGGTGTTCTATCTCTCGGCTATAAATTTGAATTCACATCTTCTTGGCGAAATTGTGTTCGTCTATATGGCCTTCTATACGGGAACGAACTTCGTCGAAGCCATTGTCACAGCATCCTTTATCGGTTTTGTAACAGTAGCCGATTGTAAAATGATTTCCGTTTGGTATAAAAAGAACGAGCTGACAAAACTAATCAGCGACCTAAGAGACATGTATCCAACTACAGTGGAGAAGCAAGTGGCCTATAAATTGAAGTCGTATCTCCAGCATGTGACCACGGTGATGGTTCTATTTGCATCCCTGTACATGTTGCTAATTTGGACGTTCAATCTCTTCGCCATTGTGCAATATGCGATTTATAATTCCATCGGCAGGGACATTGAACAGTATTTGCCTTACAATGTGTACCTGCCGCTAAATTGGCGCGACTCTGTGTGGTACTATTTGCTGAATGGATCCCAGATTATCGCCGGATACACTTCAGCGGCAGGCATCATATCATCGGATTTGTTGCTTTGTGCAATTGTGACACAGGTTTGCATGCATTATGATTACATTAAGGAACAAATCGAGGATTATATCCCACGAGGGGATAAGGAGAACGCGGATTTTTTGGGACGAATTATAATGTACCATCAGAAGGTTTTGAGCCTGTCAGATGGAATCAATTCCACGTTTGGGGTACCGCTGCTGTTCAATTTTGCAGCGTCGTCCTTTATTATTTGCTTTGTTGGATTTCAAATGACTACCGGTATAACAAACGAGGAATTGTTCAAGTATATTCTGTTTCTGTTGTCTTCATTGGTGCAGGTGTATTTGATTTCTTATTACGGTGAAAGGATTATTACAGCGGTGAGTTGGTAGTTGTTTCAAACAAGATACTTTTGAGTTGAAGTACATTTTGCAGAGTGAAAATATTGCTGTGGGTCTTTACAATCAAAATTGGTATACAAATGCAAGTAATTCGTATAAGAAAACATTGGTCATTATGATGAGCAGGGCGCAGAAGCCAGCACAACTGCAGGCAACGATCTTTTTACCGATTTCTTTGATAACTTTTGCTGAGGTAAGTAGGTTGGTTTCTTTGGTGAAAAGATTGTAAAAAAGCTGATTTCCTCTTTTAGATTGGTCAACTATCGTACAAATTCTTTGCACTCCTGCGGACGATGTACTCCAAGTAGTAGGACACGTATAATGAATGTGATATCTCTATGCGTTTATTTTAATTCTTTTTAAGGAAAGTAAACTTGTTAAACCTGTTAAACCTAAAGCATGTACATGTAGTAGCCACCATTCTACTGCAGTTTTATTTATAATTATTATTTTCCTAAGAGGATACATTCAATAAAGGGAAACTAAGGCCTGACCGATGCTTTGTTACCATCTAATAAGTGAGAAGTAAAAATAAAATAAATAGGCGGCGCAACAGGCGGTAGACACCCAAGGCCAAGCTTCTCGCAACCATTCGTTTTTTTGGAACGAATGGAAGGGACCTACAATTTTATGCCGAGTCCGAACGGCTGAATTGAGAAGCTTTTTCAGGACAGTCATACTCTCGGATGTTTGTCAGACCGAACCTGGGATCTCTCGCACAGTAGTCCAGCACACTAACCACTGCGCTACTGCGCCCAGTGAGAAGTACTCTCACAAAATTGCACTCGCCAAGGTCGATTCGTTTCGACAGACCGACAGACGAACATGGCTAAATCGATTCAGAATTTGATCCTGATTCGGAATATATATACATTACTAGCGGACCCGAAAAACGTTTTTTTGGTTTTTTTCGTATGTGTGGTTCCACGCCCTTTTGTCCAATTTTCACCAAATGTGAATCTAAACCATCCTTGGACCCACTCAAACATACACACAAAATTTCATCAAAACCTGTTCAGCCGTTTAGGAGGAGTTCAATTACAACACACGTAGGGAAGAATTATGCTTTGAAAAGTTTTTTGTTGAGTGTTTATTATTTGAATTTTTATTCATGGGCTTTTTGATTTTTAATTTTTTTTTTTTATTGTTGAGTGGTTATTATTTGAAATTTTGTGGAATCGGATCACAACGCCACCTACCGGGTCCAATTGTGAAACACACTCAAAATTTCATTAAAATCGGTCCAGCCGTTTAGGAGGAGTTCGATTACAAACCCTTACATAAGAATTATTATAAAGATAATGGGGTCTCCGGTGACTCCTTCTTGACGTTACAAATGTAATGGCAAAGTGAATATGCCTTCCTGTGGGGGGTATTCAAATTATTATGTGTGAGTGAATGAGAAAATGACTGAAAGAGTAGGTACAAGGATTCCGGTAAACTTGCCCGGGGAAACACTCTTGCATAAACAATCTGGGAATTTCTCGCCATTCATTCCGCTCGAATAGAGAAAACGACCGCTTGAATGAGCTTTCGACAGGCGCGAACCCAGGTAAGAGTTTTAGGGCTTCAAACCCCTCACGAAATATCTGGTACTAAAAAATAAAGAGCGTCGATTTAAAAAAAAAAATACTGAGGTTTCATTTGCCAGTAACCAGTTATACTTTCTTCTAACCAAATCATGGAGATGAATTGTTGTATGCTCGTACCACCAAGTCGTCTCCCGATGCCTTAAATAGTTCGGCCCGCGGGCTATCTATTCTAGCAGCCTTATTGGACTTGAGTTTATATAAAGCTATATCCTCACCGCAGTTTGGTCGTGTGTACGGAAGTTTTGGCTTTCATCGTCCTGATTGAATAATTCGTTCTGCCTGACAGCGTATAGGCGCTGCCGGCACTCTCCATTAAACAAGACTTTCGTTGGCGACGCGCGTCTCTGATGGCCTCTTGGCATCGATACCACTAGTCTTTGGCACTTGATGAAGGCAGTATACAGTATTTATTCATTGTTATGGAGTCTGAGATATATACGTTCTTCCCTGGGCTACACTACAACAAGGTAATGGTCCGAGCCTAGTTGGCAGTTCGGACAAGTCCATCGCAACATGATCGGTTTGACAGTTTTTGATCAGGCTATAGCCATATAGACGTGTCCTAGCTATAGTTACGTCCCGCAACAATGTCAATTGGCCTAAGTCCGTTTCTAGATGAGGTGTAGGTAGGTTTTCCAATTGTACTATACCAAAGATACCCTCCTTTCATAATCTGGCCTTCCTTGAGTGGTCGTCTATCTGCCATTTTTCTCTTCTTTTTTTTCTCAACGTTTGTGCCAGGATGTGGCTTTTAGATTATTTCTAAACCCGAGAGCGTCGAGCATTTTTTCCAGTATGTCCCTTTGTGATGGGCCATTATATTTTCCACAGCGCAGTCGCATCAAGTCGTTAAGGGATTTGTGTAAATTTTTGGTCTATCTCTGATAGCTTGTTAAAGCATGAACTTCGGTATTCCCCTCATTCCTTTTTTTGTTGTTTTTAGTTGTAGCTACGTTTGTTTAACCTCACTCTCTAGTAATTTGTGGTATTTCCTCTGATACTCCAGCTGGCGATCGTATTAAGATGCGTCCATTAGCACTTCGATAAATCTGCCGTCCGCATAATTTTGTCATGGCTATTTTATATGTGCTTCCCAGTCTCCTGATTTGTAGATCTTCTGTTAGTATTTTCTAGACGCCTTCGTATTTGAGCTTCCATCTTCCGAAATAAGTTTTCTTGCATTTTACGTCGTCATTCTACTAGTGGTCAACGTAATCAAGTCTGAGGCGTTATTTTTAATTCTCCTTGGCATCTTCTACATCTTGCGCCCATTTCCCATTGTGGCTTTGTGATTTGTTTTATCATCAATTCAACTTCAAATCTAATACCGCATAATCTCTTATGGCAATGGAAGAGTTCAGCTTATGTGAATCGCAAGGAGTAGATACCAAATCAGCAACTCCGAAAACAAAAGCTGTCACTGTTAGCTAGAAATCAATAGACACGTGCCCCCAGTCTTTCATTAGTCACGTAACCTAAACCTAATTGTAAGTCAGCCATTCAAATTGAATTTCCACAAAATCCCAGAAGTCAAAACTTCAACCACTAAGCACGTTTAATTAAAACTTTCGACAGTCCAGAATCATTTATCATTCCGCTGATTCCGTCCGATTTACCCACCAAAGAGGACTGAAGTCCACGAACAAATAAACAATCAATTACGTTCGATATACCTTTAAGTCAGTACCTGCCCGCGGCAACAATACAAAACACGAATCCCTTCCGTTGTAACAGAAACAAATGATATCCTTACCTGCTCCAGAGTATAGCTACCTTT
Source organism: Cheilosia scutellata (assembly GCA_955612985.1). Classification (NCBI taxonomy): domain Eukaryota; kingdom Metazoa; phylum Arthropoda; class Insecta; order Diptera; family Syrphidae; genus Cheilosia; species Cheilosia scutellata. The sequence continues at coordinate 119,239,363 of OY015312.1, forward strand.
CGAACAATGACACTACGATATGTCTTGTGTACCACATCCTTGTTGCACGCCAAATCCTACTCTATCTTAACACGGTTCTCGTTTGCGCCTCTCCCTCAAAAAGGACGTTCCCCTCGAAGAACGAACAAAGAAAACGATAATTAATGACTTTTTCGTCATCGCATTTCAATATCTTGGTTCGTCGAGGAAAAACGAATCAAAAGCGGGAGCGGAAAAGAATTTCAATTAAATCAACTTCATCGCCTGCTCGAGAGGCATTGGCCGGGCTTTTCTTCGGGCGGTTGGGTGGCTGGCATTTTTGGTCGATTTTTTTTTTTGTTTTAGCCAAATCCTTGTGCAGAAAGGAGATCGGCTTCGAAAGGGCCTCAACAGGCCAACGGAGTAGAAACAAGTTTCCTGAGGTTTTTCATTTTAATTGCTTCAGCGGTGATTGTGGTGATGGTCAGTGTTCGGCTTTCTTTCCGCTCTGCAATTACTTAAATTAATCGCGGTTTTGTGAGATCCTGGGCGGTGCTGCTTTCCGTTTGGCGTTTACTTAGGTGCGAGTTTGGCGTTCACAATTTTTTTTTTGTGTTTGCAAAACGGAAACCACTGGACTGAAGGGAAATTCTCTATTTGACGATTATAGGCCCTGTGCGATTAATTTAATTCAATTAGATGAAGGATATATCCACAGAAAAAAGAGAATAACACATTTAAGAGACTTCGAAGGATATTCGCGTAGTTGGGAAACGAGGTCATTTTATTGTTAGTCCAGTTGAATGCACTCGTCGTCGTCGTTCGTCTTTTATTAAATTTCTGTTGGGATAACAGAGAATCGAGGAAAGATGGATTGAAAGGACCTTCGTGGAGTCGAATTGCATTGTTCGCGTTGTTCAAAAACGGATTTAGAGTGGATTTGCTTTTGTTAAATTGGTTTCGGATAGTTGTGCAAAGGGATTTCGATAGAAATGCGTTTTGCTGGTGGACTGATCCGAGAAAAATGTGTCACTTATATTGCTTTTGCGGTATTTTAAATCAAAAATGTTAATGGGTATTATACGATTGTGGGGGAGAATGCACTTACTGTCTTTGAATTGGATTCGTATGTCTTTGAATTTGAAAGACGTAAGTCAGCCAGATCCCATCTCAACAGAGGCGATTGCAAGTCGTGGGATGGTGGGATAAAGTTGATGGTTTTATGGATATTTGGACAGGATACTCTTGGATAACGTTTATTGCAATATATCGGCTCATGGAACTGTCCATGGTCCCTTCCATTCGTTCCGAAAATAGAAACTCACCCAAAAACGAATGGTTGCGAGAATGGTTGCCTTGGGTGTCTACCGCCTGTTCCGCCGCCTATTTATTTATTTATTTTTTTTATGAACGAGGCTGTATAGGCGCAAAGTGCAGAATGACAAACAGGATGGAAAGGCTGAGTCCGGAACACATCGACTGCATTGAGTATATCCAGGGTATGAACATTACTACTCCAGCCAAGACGATCTTGCAATCCAACTCCCAGGTAAGGTATGCTACAACGAGGAGAACCAAACATCTATTTCAAAGACGAATCAATTCTTTGCTAGACAGAGCACTAGATAAATGGAAGCAACAAACCCCGGATCCCAGAAGTTAGAGAGCTGTCTCAGAAAGAGATTCTTCACAGGTCTGCAGCCCGTTAACTATAAGTAAATAAGTATATATTCTAAGACCGTGGATGTAAAACGGTCTAGCCTTTCTAAACTAGATTTATTAGGTCAGTAATCTACCCTACCACATTTATTGATCTAATCCTTCGGGTAAAAAATTACATTTGAAGGAGTTATGACTCAATAAAATAGTGAGGTGGTACCCTTCCTCATAATATCATAACATTTGATGAACGATGAAAAGCCTCTCATTCCCATAGAGTTTAATTTCCTTCCATTACCCATTTATATAGTGCACTGACCCCCCCAACCTAACAGACTTCAAAACGTTGGACTTTTGCACTCGTAGCGCACGTTTCCATAATGAGGATCCTTAAAATAATTCGACACGACTTCGTAAACTAGGTTTCGTCTGTTGAAAACGAGTATATTCATCATAATAAAAGATGCATCCTGCACCCATCTATAGGTACATATAAAAACATTTTGCACCGTACACCTCTTTATCTCGTATTATCATTTTAGATCCTTTTATAGCATTTTCTAAGCGATAATCCTAATGAAGTCTTTTTCGTCCAATTTCTCCACCTTCTATAGATACAAAATGAATGCAGAGGCAACGAAAACAAAATCCTATCTCTCTTCAATTCACAGCACATACATGAAATCCTCAATTTCGTGTGCTTACTTCTCCATATTCCTTTGGCACACAATTTACACCATCTTTCTGGCTAAAAGGTGGAATAGAATGCAAAAAGAAAAATCCCAACAATCTAACTTGAATGCACTGGTGTTATCAAATTCCTATACTCGTATATATAGAGCACCCTCGTTCTATATGAAAACTGCAGAAGGAAGAAAAACCAGGTGAGTGCACACAAGAACACGAACCAAGAATTGTGTCCTGCTTCCTGTGTTGTCTGCCTTTCACGAAAACTAATGTATGGTGTCACGTATTTAGCATTATTTTCGGGATACGTGATACCTATCCCGGTCAACCCCACTCCACCAGCAGGCGACAATAATGAGGAAAATTATGTGTTCCGCGCTAGTGGCGGTGGTGTTGGAAACGTTCCTATTTCCCGGAAGCAGTTTTTTTTCTATTTTCAACCTACCCTATGCCATTTGTTCTTGCACATTAAATCGTTCTTTTTTTTAGATTTTTTTTTTGAGAGAAATGCTATCTAAAACTATTTTCTTACGTGCAAGTTGTTGGAGTTCCATTCGTTCAGCAACATGAAAGTAAACGCAACCATTTATGTAATTGAGTTGTTTATCTCTTATAAGTTTTCTATGTCATACTTCTAAACGTATCTATTAATAAAGCTTCTTCTACTTCTTTCTGTTTAACCTAAAGGTTGTTTTTGTGTTCTGATTTTGATCCACTTAAAATCTAGGAATCTTACAGGTTGTGGACCCAGTTTGTACGGCAAAATCATGGACACATTAAGGAGTGCTGTAACAAAATTAAATTCTGAAAATTATCATACCTGGAAGTATAAAGTCGAACTTTTACTCAGGAGGGATAATGTGTTTCACGTGCTCACTACAGATAAACCGAGAGAAAATTCAGATGCATGGATTAAAGCTGACAACGATGCAAGGACCATTATTGGATTGATGGTGGAAGACAACCAACTACTGCATGTCAGAAATGCTGCATCTGCAAAGGAAGCCTGGGATAACTTAAAAAATTACTACGAAAAATCTACTCTCAGCAACAGGGTTCAACTAATGCGCAAAATATGTAGTCTTAAGTTTGATGGCGGTGGGACTATGGAACAGCATATAGAGATAATGATAACTTTATTTGATAAATTGGCGGCGTTGGGTGAAGAGTTCTCCGACAAATGGAGAGTTGCAATGCTACTCAGTAGTTTACCCTCTTCGTACGATACATTGGTGACTGCGTTGGAAGCGAGGCCGGAATCCGATTTAACTTTTAGTCTTGTTCATGCAAAGTTGTTGGACGAATTCTCCAGAAAGAACAGTGTAGTTGACACAAATACAGCTTTGAAAATCAAAAATTTCCCAAAAACCATCGGCAAGAAATGTTTTTTCTGTAAAAAGAGCGGACACATAAAGCGGTATTGTCCATCATATCTGCAGTGGAAAAAGGACAATGAAAAAGGAAGTGCAAACAAAGTTGTTTGTCTAGACGAGTTCTGCTTCCAATTCAGTTCCAGAAAATCCGATGGCTGGATTGTGGATTCAGGAGCCACATGTCACATCACAAATAAGGCGGAGAATTTTATCTCTTTGAATTCTCTGCATAGGGATAAAGTGATAATTGCAAATGGTCAAGAGATATGTGCGAGTGGCAAAGGTGTGTGTGGGTTGACTATGCTTGTTAAAGGCAAGGAAATTTCAATCAGAGTTGACGATGTACTTTACATTCCTGAGTTCCAAGGGAGTCTGCTTTCGGTTCACGCATTAGTGCGTAAAGGTTTTGTTGTCTCGTTTGCTGGAAATAAGTGCAGTATCCAAACTTCAAATGGATTTGAGATCGCAGTTGCTGATATGGATGGTAATCTCTACAGACTTCGAGAGAAAAAGCTTAAGCAAGTGCTAATGGTCAACAACACAAACGACATGGGGCACTGCATACACTATTGGCATCGTGTATTTGGACATCGAAGTGTGGATGCAGTAAAGCAAATGGTGAGTGGTTTGCATATTAGTAGTTGTGATTGTTCCGATGTTTGTGGGGCATGTGTGCAAGGGAAGATGACACGTTTGCCGTTCAATTCTAAAACCCACAAGAGAAGTACTGCAATTTTAGACTTGGTACACAGTGATGTTTGCGGGCCTATGCAAACTGTAACACCCAGTGGCAAAAGATATTTTTTAACTTTTATCGATGACTTCAGCAAATTTACAATCGTTTTTTTGTTAAAAGAAAAATCTGAAGTATTTGAATGTCTCCAACAATATGTCGAGCTAGTTAAGAATAAATTTTCAAGAAAGCCAAAAATTATCAGATCGGACAATGGGGGTGAGTACAGGGCTGGCAGAGTAGTTCAGTATTTAAAGGCGGAGGGCATTGATTACCAATATACGACTCCGTATACTCCCCAGCAAAATGGAACTGCCGAGCGTAAGAACAGATCGTTAGTAGAGATGGGTAGGTGCATGTTACTGGATGCGAAACTAGGTCACGAGTTTTGGGGTGAAGCCATTATGACTGCGAATTATCTTCAAAATATTTTACCATCGAGTGTCATTCCGACTTCGCCATACGAAATGTGGACTGGAGTTAAACCGAAGATTGATCATCTTCAAATATTTGGTTCGAGCGCATTTGCTCACATCCCGAAGGAGTCACGAAAGAAATGGGACGTTAAGGCTGAACAGTTGACTTTTGTTGGATACGATGCGCATTCCAAAGGTTTTCGTTTGGTTAATAAGGAAACGAAACGTGTTGTCATCAGTCGTGATGTTAAGTTCGTGGGGATGAATCATGTCTCTAATGGTGAACCAATGAAAGAAGAAAATAAATGCACGGACATTGACGTTATCCTTTCAAAGGGGTCTTCACACAATAATGTTGATTGTTTATCCACTAATGGCGATGAGGCAACAGCGAACATAGATGCACTTTCGTCTGAGTCTGAATTTGAAGATGCGATCGAGGAAGAACCATACGTAGGCGACGGGAGAAGGTCATCATCACGCCGTAATAAGGGTATAGCGCCAAAGCGGTTGATTAGTGAAATCAACAGTGTATTGCAGGTCGGTGCTATTAAGGAACCTAACAGCTACAGGGAGGCAATTGCTGGTGAACATTGTGAAAATTGGAAAAGGGCAATGCAGGAGGAGATGGTGTCACTGATCGACAACGATACTTGGACTCTAGTTCGACCTCCAGTGAGTGCTAATATCGTTGGCTGCAAGTGGGTTTATAAAGTCAAGCGTGATGTTGAGGGACGGGTACAGCGATTTAAGGCCAGGTTAGTTGCGCAGGGCTTTAGTCAAAAATTTGGTACTGACTATGATCAGGTCTTTGCCCCAGTAGCAAGGCAAGCTACATTCAGAGCATTACTATCTATTGCGGGGAAAAGAAAAATGAGGGTAATGCATTTTGATGCAAAGGCGGCATTTTTGAATAGCCACCTTAATGAAGACATCTATATGAAACAACCACCCGGATTTGAAACTGAAGACCAACGTTTGGTGTGTAAACTTCAAAAAGGTATTTACGGTTTGAAGCAGGCAGCCTTTACTTGGAATCAAACTATCAGTCAGGTATTAACTGAAAATGGGTTCATCCAAAGCAAGTCGGATCGGTGTTTGTACAAGAAGGAAACAAATGATGTCGGCATTTACTTACTAATTTACGTCGATGATATCATCGTTGCCAGTTCTTCTCAAAATCTCATCGTTGAAGCTGAGGAGATGTTGGGCAATCACTTCGAAATTAATAATCTTGGAGATGTAAGGCACTACTTAGGACTAGAAGTCATCAAAAACTCGCAGGGCAGTTACTCCATCAGGCAAAAGCAGTACATTGACAAACTTATTGATGAGTATGGACTTCAAGGTGCAAAGTTGTCTAAGGTTCCACTCGATCCAGGCTACGGTAAAGGTGATGAGGTTTCGAGCATGCTGATTAGTAACAATCAATACCAGAAGCTAATTGGGAGTTTGCTTTTTATTGCTACGAATACGAGACCAGATATTGCGGCAGCTGTTAGCATTTTGGCTTGCAAGACAAATTCACCAAGTCAGGCTGACTGGACCGAGTTGAAGCGGGTTCTAAAATATCTGAAAGGGACGTCAAATTTCAAACTTCATCTTTGCGACAAAAACAGACAGGACGATGTGTTGATTGGCTATGCTGATGCAAATTGGGCGGAAGACCGGTCAACTCGCAAATCTAACTCAGGCTATGTTTTCTTATTGAACGGAGGGCCCATAAGCTGGGCATGCAGGAAGCAAACATGCGTTTCTCTATCCAGTACAGAAGCAGAGTTCGTGGCGTTATCTGAAGCGTGTAAGGAAGCAGCTTGGTTACGAGGTGTTCTCACAGATTTGGATTGCACGCAAAAATATCCTACGGTCATATATGAGGATAATCAAAGTTGCCTCAAACTTATTCAAGAGGAGAAGCTCAGCAACAGATCGAAGCATATCGATACGAAAACTTATTTTGTAAAGGATTACGTTGACAAACTTTTGATCATATGCAAATATTGTTCATCGGAAAATATGTTGGCTGATATGTTCACAAAACCCCTTGCGGCTTCTCGTCTTGAAATGTTAAGGACTAAATGTAGTCTGCTAAGCGAATGAGGAGTAGTGTTGGAGTTCCATTCGTTCAGCAACATGAAAGTAAACGCAACCATTTATGTAATTGAGTTGTTTATCTCTTATAAGTTTTCTATGTCATACTTCTAAACGTATCTATTAATAAAGCTTCTTCTACTTCTTTCTGTTTAACCTAAAGGTTGTTTTTGTGTTCTGATTTTGATCCACTTAAAATCTAGGAATCTTACACAAGTAACAACGCAGGTTATTTTTTCCAATATGGATCTACCAGCTTCCTCTACCTTTATCTGTTTTAGGATATTGAAGGAGACACGGAAAACATCCTGACTCTCTATATATGCACTTGCTATAATTATTTATCTGCCATAACTGGCAAACGTCATTGATTTTTATCGGCAGTTTATGGCTCAAAGATTCGCTTTTCTGCCAGACATAACCCTGCGGGCGGTAATGATATTATTGGGGAAAAGGAAAAAATAATTCGATTGTCATGTGTGTATTTTCGGGACGAGGTGCCCCTGTCCAGGCCAACACATACGACAACTACGATAGTGCATACAGTGTGTGTAACTCCAATAATGGAACTTGGTGGCAGTTTTTAGATGGTTTGCTGATAGAGGTATTCACTTGTTGGTTTTACGTCGCAGAAATACACACAAGAACTGTGAAGGCCTTAGTACCGGGCCACACATGCCTTCCCATGTAAGTCGTGTCAGGCGACGGGTAGATTTTTAGGTTAGTTGAGAAAACAAGGGTAGTTCACATCGTAAAGCCCTTCTCTTTTTTACATGACATGACTTTCATAGGCAGCCCTTATGGTACATTTACTTGGTCAGAACACAGTGAATGTCAATTCGGTGTTGACATTTGTGAAGCAATGAATTTGAATTTGTGTGAACAAATTCATGTTTTTTCCGTTAATAGGAATTCTTAGCTCAAACGTCATCTTGGTAGTTTAAACTATATAGAACTCAAATTGTAGTAGCGTATATAATAGCAAAGTTATATTTGGCTGGAATAACGGAATGAGAATAAAAAGCACGTTTCCGAAAGCATTTCCAAAATACCTATTTCACAAACTCCGATTTAAGAAAAGGTAGGCCATCCAGCAGTGGTTAGGGTGCTGGATTTTGAAGGCAGTGGTCCCAGGTTCGATCCCCGGAAGAAACACAAAGTACATCTTAAGGTTTAACTATATTATTATATATTACATAACTATCCTGAGAAAGATTCTCAGTTCCGTTTTTTTTTAACTGAAAAATTAACAATCTCTCCTGGCCTGATACGAATCTCTTAATAAAGTGCTAAAGTGAATTCAGTCTACTTCATGATACGCCGAAAATTACTGACATTTGACAGTTGGTCCATGCCACTTGAATTTTTCTACTAGTGTATGATGCAGATTACATAAACTTTTATTAAGGGTATTCACTTAAACGCGTAAAAGCCTTCATAAACTGCATAAACTATAGAAATGTACCACCTCGTAAATGAACTGTCAGATTTTGTATGGAGAATAGTTTACGCAGACTTAATAATTTTCCGCGACGATTAAGGGTCAGAAATCAACCGCGGAAAGTTACGCAAATCACAAATGTCAAAATTTGACAGACAGTCGTGTGAATTGACGGTAAGAATTCATGTAAAAAAAGTAATTTTGATTTCTTGACAGTCGATTTGCGAAATGACATTTCCGAGGGGTGTTCACTTAAAGCACCGCAGAAATTTATAGATTTACGAGTTGCATAAATTAGATTACTTATCATAGTAAGGACCCATTTTCAAATGTTAGATAAACCGTCTGATAGCTAACTAACGATTAAATTTATTTCACTCTTTATCTGCTAGATATCAGTTTTGAGTTTTTCAATCATGAAATAAGAGCTAGATAACTATTCGACGGTAAAGTCAGTGTGAGAGAGACAGATTGATTGACAACTTGTGTGTAAGCATATTAAGATAGTCATGCCCATAGCTTGACGTTTATCTTCGTTTGAAATCTTCATTCTCCCATTGACATAATGGTTAGGTCTCTTTCTCATACCTTTGTTTCCTTGTTGGGTTGAAGTAATTATTTGCCAATTCTTCTTCCTCAATAATAAAATCGACGACACAATCGAATAGATCCATTTATACAATATATACATATTTCCCAAAACAAAACTTTGTAAAATACAGTTTTCAATTTTGACAGTTCTCCTACTTTAACTAGAGAGTTATATTTTATCCGCCTCAGAAACGGGCAGATAACTTTATGAGACAGTTAGATGTTATATTCCTCGAATAGCTGCTATTCGACTAATGGAAAATAGGTTTATGTCTTATCTGACAGTTAACCCCTATCTGATTGGCTATTTGACAATTGAAAAATCGGCACTATAAGTGCCTTATTATAACAAAGTTCACTCCACTAGTGTAGTGAAAAAAAAACGCAGTATATGTTCCTTCTTTTTGTCAAGGCTACACAAAAAAAAATTAATACGCCAAATAGTCAAACAGACAATTTCGAGTTAAAGAACTGCAAATAAACTGCACAATATACACTGGTAATAGAATTTATATTGTGTGTGCGGGTATAGGAATGTGCACACATGTGATTGCATTGCCACAAAAGTACTAAAAAAAAAAGCATTTCCTAGGTTTCCTCTTTTTTTGTTCGTGGACTTTCGACTGGTTCTTTTAATATAAAAATTTTGGGGAGAAAATGCAGCGAACAATGCAACGAACACCATGATAAAATGACTCCTTTTATCGGTTTATCCCATTGGCATTACAGTCAGAGTGCTTCTCACATTTATGGGATACCATAAAATGCAATAGAAGCATTTCCGGTGTTGGTACATACAAAAAAAACATGATAAGCATCATCGGCAACTAAACAAGAAATGAAGATGCAATTGGATTGAATGTAGATTTTAAGTTTCCAGGCAAATTTTAGACCAACATTTCAGCTTCTGACAGTAGATCGAATGTATTAACAAATCAATATACCATTGTACAAGGAAATTCAACTTAATAACAAATTTTGAACCAACATGTTTGCTCCTTTCTAAAATAATAGGGCTGAAATAAAGTTTGTTCAAAGCAGATTCCATTGCGAATCAATTAAATTTGGAAACTCCTCCGATCGCCATTGAAACTATCAAAATAGTTATAAACGTCATTTAAATCCGATATCATTTGACATTTATTGCAGTTGCCTATAGTAATGCTATCAATTATTTCTTTAGCTGTCACTGACACAAACTATCTGCAAATAATACGATATAGCAACTCTCAATGGAAGTTTTTGAAAATGTCATTATGAATGGGTATTGGGTATCCTCTGAAAAGGTGGACATTATGCACAGCACGCAACTTTAATTCGCCTCCGATATTCATAATGTAATTATTAAGATTCTATACGCTGACGCTATTTGTATCTGTCGAATACGCATACAAATTATTCAAAATATTATTTTGAAATTATGACTGGACTATCTACTTTAGTTTTGGGGGGCGGGCGAATCAATTTATTTTGAATCGTATAGCTTGTAAAATGTGTATTTCGCGTAGGTAATGGGTCAAAGAATAATCCGCATGACTACGCCAACCCAATAGACCATGTAAACTATTTTAGTAATAATTATTGAGGAGTAAACGGAAATTACGAATTTGTAGTTCCAAAAGTTCTGTTCTACCACATTTTCGATTAATTGCAATTATTTTAGGTTGAATGTGGATGACTTGCGACAAATTGAGCTTTGCAGCAATTTAATATGACTCTATTCGAATACATTTTCATTTGGGTGATATCGCACCAATTCATGCGTTTGAAACATAGATAATAATTTATGGTGAATAATGACCGTTTTGAAAAATCTACTCTTCAAAGTTGACTTGAATCTGTCTGCTCTGGTCTAGTCTCGACTCTCGATTTACCCTGAACGTAGAAGCTAGATTAGTCTGGAACGTCACATTTTCTACATCAGTCACATAATCGATCTATCAACTTATGTCGTTTTCGGTTGGTCGTCCAGAATTGTCCGGAAGCAATCCGAACGCTTCTGAAAGCGTTCGATTGGCACTCAACTGACAGTTCTTCTACTAAAAAGAAGAGAAATTTGCTTCTGGATTTGAATTCAGAATCGCGGAGAGTTCTTCCGGACTGTTCTGGACGACCAACCGAAAACGACATTAGTATCAGTCAAGTCAAAAAATTCTTGACTGTCAAAGTGGCAGTGGTGGGGATGAATTCTCTCTCAAAGAGAAAAACTTACGAAAACGTTAGGGAACGCTTTTGTAATACCTACCTAACTATGAAAAATGACAGATGCCTTTTGTTTTTCTATAAATTGCATGAGAGTATGAATCCAAGTATGTGAAAGAGTTTTTGTAACTGACTAATGTGCAAGCATTCGAGAAAAAAAGCTACATTATTTTCTCGCCTTCTGAATTCTGATACCAATCATTTTTATACCAATTTGTTTTTCATATCGCAGAAAAATACAAATAATGCAAATAGTCGTTACACGCGCATGCCAAATAGGACAACAAATTCCAAATCATCTGTCAATTTTCAGGCGACTGACAGTTATTTTAAAATCTTACTCCAAGAAATTTGTTGAGTAAAAACTAGTAAGATTCTCAGTGGAGGGGTAATAGCCTGCTCTCTTGAAGCCGCTCTCTTTTACGAATTTTTCAAGTTAAGGAATGACATTTAGTAAAAATGCGTAATGCCCAAAACACACGTCGTGCAGAATTCACTGCGCAGCAGGATTAGAATACACATGTTCTTATGTGGTGATACAAATGTAAATTCTGCACCTACCGCAACACTGCATCAACATGTCTCTATTTCTAAATCCACTGCATAGCAACGCAGTGTATTAAATTAAATAGACTTGGCAGCATCGAATTTTTAAATTAAGCTACTATGCAATGCATACGAGGAAAAGAGAGACGGGAATTATTTGTCGTCTGTGTTGCACTCTCCTATTTTTTTCCACATTGACAGCAACCGATGCAAGTTAAATTCTACACATCTGTTTCATCTGCAGTACTGCTTCCAGTGAAGCGTTCTGAATTTCTGCACATGTGTTTTGGGCATAATTCACTCTATACATACCTACCGAATTTTATTACATTGGCAAATTTTTTTCCCTCTGCTTCTTTCTCAAAATTGCTGGCAATTTTGGCGCTAGATTGAGAAATTTCACTGTACCTAACGCAAGTGATTGAACGTTACATTTTTATGTGGAGTTTGACATGACCCTCGCCTCTAATCATCTAGCGGTCATTGAATGGCGGCAATTACATTTTTTAATATTTGTTATTGTATTTCAAGTACAAAGAAAAATATTTGTCTCTTTGGCTTAATTTGATGATAGATCAAAAGATTCAAGAGATTCAAGTACCTACCTATAAAAAATGTCAAACAAAGTATATTTTCATTAATGAAGATATTCAAAAAGCAGAATTAATTTTAATTAGAAAAGGAATTCTTCAGAGCCAAATATTTGAATGAGACTTCATTCAAATTCAAATTCAAATTAAAAAAAAAAAAATTAAAATTAAAATATCGTTTCGTACGTCTTCTCGAATACTGTTTGTTCATAATTATCATTTCTTCATTTAAAATGTACGCGTGAATCAACTTGCTTACTCGATAGAAACGTCAATAACAAACAGATATTCGATTTAAAATGAAAATAACTCACTTCTTTGTGCTAAAACACATAGTAGGATATTCTTTTTTAAAGACAAATCATATGAAGGTACCTACAGATTGAAAATTAAACTTTTTAAATCCGAGGAACAATTGTCCGAGATACAAACAGTTGCATATGAGTTGAATACGAGAAATCGAAATAAAGAAAATGTCAACGAACAAGTTTAGGAAATACCTCTGTTGAGAAATTAAGTAGTGTAAAAACAAAAATCAGGAATTAGAAAATGCATTCATAAAATAAGAAAATATATTTATGCATCCATTAGGTACACATTTTATTTTCGAAACTTTACCGAAGTTCGAAATAAAGTTGCCGCCCTTTGTCAACTCTCCACTGAACTCATCTAACCTCCTCACTATCTCTCCACAAATCAGGTGTCATTTGGCATTTAGGAAAATTTTCATATGTTGTTTCGTAGTTGGAAAAACAGCACACATAAAAAAAGTAAACAAATCACCGTGCAAATCTGGAAAGTTAAAAATTTTCTTGAAAAATAAAAAAAAAACCTTTTTTGCTATCTAAAAAATTGGCAAATATAATAATGAAATCATGGCGCTTAACATTTGCCTGGAGGAAATCTCATTTTTAGAGAAAACTTGTCGAGCATGCTGTCGCTACGACCCAAATGATTCAATCAGATTTCATCCGATTTTCAATGGAGTCGATACCGATGTACCCAGTGTCGAATTGTCTCACGTTTTTAATGAATTTTTTCTCTGGAACCTAGAGGTAAGTCATTTTTCAAATCTCTCTTTTTATATAATTATCAACAATATAATTTATTTATAAATAGATAAAATCCAACGATGGTCTGCCCCAACGTATCTGCAATGATTGTTTGGATAGATTTACACAAGTAAAACTATTTCGCGAAGAAGTTGTCGAATCTCAACGATTGCTCTCTTCATACCTGAAAAGTGATGGAAATACCGAAAATGGGAGTGCAATGATTACAATTGAGACACTCCCAATGTCAGCAGGTGATGAACGAGTTGGATATATATCGCCCAGCAAATTAATTGAATATGTTGGTTCCGACGAAGAGGATGAGGAGGATGACAATTCATTTGCAAAAAGTTGTGGTGAAGTCGATTATTTCGAGGCAAACGAAAGTGATTATCTATTCAATCATCCAAATCAAATTGAAACAAATGATCTGATGGTCGATAACCCAGAGCCGGTAGAGTTTAACCCTACTTGCAATAAAAGTTTCGAGGAACTCTCTGTGGACAAGGAGAGTAAGAATAATGTCGAAGAAAAACAGTCTGCGGTGCATAAGACAAAATGTGATATATGTATGAAGAGTTTTCGTTGCGAGGATATGCTAGTGCGTCATCAACGTTTGTTTCACGCACGATCGGACTTGACGTGTCCGATTTGTGGTAGGAGATTTGAGAAAATCACACAGAAAAATTTCGACTACCATTTAAGATCGCATCATCCTAAGAAGTTCAAGTGTGCTTACTGTGATAAAAGCTTCCAGCAGAAGATTCACATGATCAACCATGAGCGGGTTCACACTAAAGAGAAGCCTTTCGGTTGTAACGTCTGTGGAAAGAGTGAGTATTACTTATAAGGTTTCTCAGGTCGTCGTGGCTTTAAAATAACGATTTCGGTGTCAATTTAGTTTTATTTAGATTTGTCATTAATTACGGAATATGAAACAGTTTAGCTGCTTCTAGTTTACATTACATTAAGCATTTGTCTGATCGGTTTGCAGTATTGATGCAATATATTGCATAGTCATAGGAAAACAAACTAAGGGCAGAGACTTTCTTTAAACCTTCTGAACCAGCGTACTAGGAAAGACTCCTATGCAGTCGATAAATACCGTTTATGCCAAGCACCTCTCATTATACGCATCTTTGACCAACTCTCTACCTGCCTATGCAAATGCATACCGCAGGAGAAGGAATTTCGGAGTAGCGATTTAATTTTTGCAAGCATCGAAGCTCAACTAAAGTGTGATCTATTAACCGCCACTTTTGTTGTCACTACAAGTCCCAGCTATACTTACAATGTTAATCCTCTTTCAGAGTTCCGTCAGCAGGCAAGCCTCCAAGAGCACTTGATGACACACAAAGACTCGCATCCATTCAAATGTGAAATTTGTAGAAAAGGTTAGTATCCCTATCAGTAGAAGACCATTGTTTTTAACAAATTTCTCTCTCATGCCAGGTTTCACACATCGTGCAGGATTACGTACTCACTTGCGCCTGCACTCCATTGACAAACGATACCAGTGCGAAATTTGCGGTAAGAACTTCAATCAAAAAGCCCATTTGGATCTGCACTTAATGAACCACAAAGGCGAGCGGCCATTCCAATGTGAATTCTGTTCAAAAGCTTTTCGCCAAGCCTACCAACTGGGCAATCACATGCACTCTATACACTTCAGCAGCTTGAATAGCCTTCAAAATGGTTACTACCAGTGTTCTTTGTGCGATCAGGAATTCACCAAAGCAATGGATCTCATCCGGCACAAGAAGTCTCATGACAGCGTCGAGCGTAAGTTCCTTTGCCAACAGTGTGGGGCTAGCTTCAAGCGGAAAAGCAACTTGAATCTCCACGTGGATGCGGTGCATCTGAAGAAGAAGCCATTCAACTGCATATATTGCAGCAAGACCTTTGCTCAGCTATCCAATTTAAATGAGCATTTGAAAATTCATGGAGGTAGACATTCACTCTGAATATATCCTCAAATGATTTTTCACACGTTTTTCTTTTTTTTTTTTTTTCAGGTTCCAAGCAACACAAATGCAGTTTCTGTGATAAATCATTCACCCTGAAAAAGACTTTACTAATGCACGAGGCGATTCACACCGGTGAGAAGCGTTTCAAGTGCAATTTCTGTGATGAATCCTTCGTGTATCGTCAAACACTCGGCAGTAAGTTGAGCCAATCTCAATTGATTCACATATAATTTTGCATTTGATTTCAGCTCATATAATGAATCATTTCCGTGACGAGAACGAAGAGGAGTATAAAGTTAACGAGGAGATCCTCAGTGAGGACGATTTCCTGGGCTATGGCGAAGACATGGAACTACAAGATGAGTTCGAGCGCGATGTATACAAGATACTGGGATAATTGAAAAAGGATTTAATTTTGTTTTTTACTTGTAATGTAGTTTATTTGTGAATTTTTAACTAAAGCAATAAAGCAGTGGCTGGTCTAATGACTCCCACTTAAACCTTAATCGTTGATTCGAGGAAATATTTGTTGAATTTCCTCCATCCGACTCGTTTTTTAGGGTCTTTCTTGCTCCACGCTGGGGTTAGATTGGACATGAGGCCAGCCTTTTGTGCCATTGTCACAAGGGTGCCCATTCTTTTTTGTTGGCGACGACAAAGGCCAGTGATTCGTCGGGGAAGCATGCATCCATCGGAGCGAACGTACTGGCTGAGGATGAGCACGTCGGTGTGCTTAACATTCAAACCCAAAGTGCATTCTGGACAGAACTTTTCCTGACATGCAGCGCTGAGCATTTTGTCGGTCCGAGGGGAAGTAACGTGGACGCCTTTTAAGATGAGCACATCGTTCTCTTGCTTTGCTTCAACTGGGTGGTGAAGAAAAGGTTAGTGTTGGGATGGTGCTGGATATTGATGATTCTTACTCTCTTTCAGCAGCATTGACGATGTGGTCGAGATGTTTCTGGGTTGAATGTGAGTGTTTGCAATTATATTGCGAGCCGCACGGAGCAAGGATAACATTTTTTTAATATATAATTTACGGAATCTAGTTTTTTTCCTCGGCGGTTATAAAATTACTCTGACAGTTCACGGGCTGGCAAAAACTCTCCAAAGTGTGGTAGCTCTGACAGAAATGCCAGGCATAAAAAAATCATTTTATTTTTAATAAAAGGTACTGCTTGCCTACAACACTGTTAACAACAGCAAGGGATAATTCGAAAGAAGCGAATAATTTAATGTAATATATTAACATCCTTTATTAACGGATATAATTTTCATTCATCTGAGAACGGTTAAAAATTTCGCACTCAAAACTTTTACCCCAACATCTATAACATTTCGCTGTTGTTCGTAGCCAACCATAAGCAAACTCCGGTCTGGCAATTCTTCAAATGACACTTCCTATGACACTTCTCCCCAACCCCACCACGTGTGTGTTTACGTTTCATCCAAAAAAGTTTCTCGGCAAATTGTCCTTAATCAGTGGTCCTCATCTTCACAGAATACCCACCCAAACCAAAATAAAAAGTAATGCAACATAGTGGTAAACTCTTTTCTCTATTCAAGGCAGGTGAATTTTCTCATCCACCAACAGCATTCGGTGTTCGAATTGCTTAACTCAATTTTTTGTTTCTTTTGTAGACCGCTTAAAACGATTCTACAGTAGTTTCTCTGCCGCAATGTCCGAAGCAATTGATGCACATAATCAGCGCAAAGAAGAGAACAAGCTACAGAAAGAAAGTCACAAGTCGCGCTTAAAGAAGCGACAATGGGTCGAATCTAAATTCACCCCCGAAGAAATCGCTGAGAAGCGTGCCAACTTTGATCCGGCAGATCGAATCAAGAGGAAGAAGAGCGCCTTACTGATGGGATATTCGGGAGCAGATTACTATGGCATGCAACGCAACCCTGGAATGCGAACTATTGAGGAGGACTTGTTTGTGGCTATGCTGAAACACAAATGGATCTCGGAAGAGGGTTTCAATCAGGCACAATACGCTCAGTTTCAACGTGCCGCGAGGACCGATAAGGGTGTGTCGGCAGCGAGGCAGATATGCTCTATTAAATTGCGTAAGTTGTTTATAAATTTGTTTATAATGACGTGTAAAAAGTAATAGGAGTAACTTTCAGCTGACGACCCCGATGTGAAAGCGTTGAACGCAGATTTGCCAGAAGTTATTCGAGTGTTTGCTGTGAAGCGCGTAACAAAGGGCTTCAATGCAAAGGATAAGTGCAATGCAAGGACATACACGTACACTCTACCGTCGGTGGCGTTTGAAGATCATTCCAAGGAGCTGGACATGGAGACCTATCGCATACCCAAGGATGTGCTCGAGAAAGTAAACGCTGTTTTGAAGAACTACGAGGGCACGAAGAATTACCACAATTTCACGAGCAAGAAGTAAGTCTGCCACGAGCTACGAATTTTTTCTTATTTATTTGTTTGCAGAAATTTCTTGGATCCATCATCGAAACGTTTCATGATGTCCTTCACATGCAGTGAACCGTTCCTCAGTCCGCAGGGAATTGAATTCCTTACACTCAAGGTAAAGGGTCAGAGCTTTATGCTCCACCAGATCAGAAAAATGGTGGGTGTGGCCATCGCCGT
The DNA here is from genome assembly GCA_955612985.1 of Cheilosia scutellata. Taxonomy (NCBI): domain Eukaryota; kingdom Metazoa; phylum Arthropoda; class Insecta; order Diptera; family Syrphidae; genus Cheilosia; species Cheilosia scutellata. The sequence goes on from OY015312.1 coordinate 119,257,277, forward strand.
AGTCAGGGGTAACACTACCGAAGAAACAATCAGCCGGGCGTTTACAGATGTGGGCTTAGATTTGCCAATGGCTCCGGGACTGGGCCTTGTACTCGACACGGTTCACTATGATCGTTACAACGATCGCTATGGTGAGGATGGTATTCATCAAACTCTAACTTGGGACGAGCTGGAACCAGAAATCGAGCAATTCGTTGAGAAGTACATCTACTCGAACATTTACGAGACGGAGTACAAGGAAAAGTCGATGATAGAGTGGTTGGACACTTTAAAGCGGCACTCCTATGATGCTAGGGAGAACAAGGATGAGACTACACAAACGGTGGAGGGAGAAGACGCTTCACAAAATGAAACTGTTGATGGCTCTTGCCCGCAAGCGACGGAAAAAGTTGTCGATGAGGCTAAGGTGCCCAGTGAAGAGAAGGTAGCCCAATAAAAGATAATAATTTTCTCATAGAATCGGCAGTCGACTTTTATTTTTGCTTGTATAAAAGGGTTTATTGAAATACACGGCTTAGTGCCTACCCTTCTTTTTCTTATTATGGCCGCCTTTGCGATGCTGCTGGCGCGGTCCAGGTGTAACCTCCTGATAAACCGGAGTCACCGGAGAGTTCTTGCTTAGATTCTGGACCTTGGACATATCACTGAAAAAAAAAACGCATTACAAGACTGACTACATTTATCTCGTGCAACTCTCACTATTGATCAGCAGCTCCAGTGGACATTCCTTGTGAACCCTTGATGATATCCTTAGCTCTGCGATCTCGCTTCTTGCGGAATCCAGTCCTCTCATACTTGGGTAGCCATCTCTCTGGATCTGGAGGCACTTCGGCGTTGTAGTTCTTCGGCAACTTACCCTTGCGCTTGCGATTTGCCTTCTTTTTCTTTTGGACGTCTCCAGGGGTGCCAGGCGATTGCTCAATCTTGGCATTTGCGGATTTCTTAGCCGCCTTGGTGCTCATGACCCAGTTGGCTGCCTCTAGAGCGTCGATTTCGGATGTGGTAGTGAGCGTTTCAAGGGCTGGCAGTTTCTTACTGACTTCGAGGGCCTTCTTCGGGTTGATTTGAGCATAAGCGATGACAAGTTGAGCAATAACTTTCATGTCGTTTGGCTTTAGTTTGAGTAGTTCCTCAAGGGAACTGGCTGCTGTGTCTGTAGCGCCTCCGCGAAGATGAAACTCGGCTGCCTGGCGCCACATGTCTGATAAATCAGCGCTGCTGACCTGAAATTTACTTTTAAGCCCATCAAATTAAGAAAGAATATCGGCTGTACTTACATTATTCTTTTTGTACCAATCCACAGCGGACTTAAGTAAAGCTGACGCAGCCTGCTTGTTGTCGGTACCCAAATACAGAGTCACCAGTGCAGAAACAACGCCCGGCTTATACTTAGATTCTCCCAGCGAAAGAAGGACTTCAATGGCTTCTTTGCGGTTACCCTGGAAAAATTAAAATGTAGGGCTTTTCTCGTGCACGTAATTATTAAACTAACCTGCAATAGCAGCAGTTGAATGATGGCAAACTTGCTAGCAAAGGAATTTTCCTTGTTAGCTGCCGCATATTTGTTCAACACATCTACGGCTTCCTTGTATTTTTTATCCTTAGCCAGCTGACTGCATTTGATGAGCACAGCTTGGAATTCAACGTCAGAGTAGGATTGCACCAACTTGTTGCACAAAGTCTGACAATCATTGGCGTTCGTGAAGAGTGCCAATAGGCAGTTATTAAAGGCAATCGCCTTCTTTTGCCGCGAGGTCAACTTATGCTCGCAAGCATCGGCCATTGCCGAGCGAATCTTCTTCTTTGAATCGAAAACATTTTGATCCTTGTTGATGACCACCGTGTTGTTGCTTGCCACAGCGACTAAGGCTGGATCTTTTGGCTTATTCTTCAGGCAATCAGCATATATGATGGCTGCTTCCTTTACCTTACCTTGCATTTGAAGGCAATATGATATCTGAACGCTAAAGCAAACTTTAGCACCATCACGATATATCATGTAATTTCAATATTCTTACCGAATTACATCGATTTCATCGCGAATTTCATCTTCAGATGCACCATCTTCCTCCAGAGTTTCACGACACATTTTCTCTGCCGCCCTTAATTTCTTCTCTGCTTCGACAAACTTACCTCGGTTAGCCAAAGCACACGCCCCGTTGAAGCACATCTCATAGGTGTCATCCGTGAGATTAGGCAACTCTCTTGTCTTTAAGAGATAAATTTACAATTTATACAAAAGGATACGCAAGCAAACCTACCTCATCCAAAGCCAAATTAGCAGTAACAGCGCTCAAATTTGTCCTTCTCTCGTCTTCATAATCGTCGGTAGTGTTTTTGATGATTTCCTTATACGAATCGTAACATTCATCGTATCTCTCCAATCTGTATAGAACTTGAGTGCGTAGCTCCTTCAAATTTGGTGGAAGTGGAGTAATATCACTTCCATCGATGGTCTTTAAAGCTTTCTCTGGTTGGTTTAAACGATACTCGCAGTAGGCTCGCTCAAAAATTAGAGTGTTTAACTTGTTCTTTTCGATAAACTTGTAGGCCTCCTCGAGTTTCGAAACTTGAATAAGGCAAATCACTTTACAATGAAGTGCGGTTTGATCGTCGGGAATTACACCAAGAACTGCGAAAGAGGGGATGGGTCAATTAGGTATACTTTCCATTTTTGATTGAATAAACTCACTTCGATTCACGGCCTTAATGGCCTTTTCAAACTCTCCATTTTGACCGAATTTATGCACATCAGCGTAGGCTGTCTTCACGATTGCATCTCTTTGAGTTGCACCGTCTTTCGACATATTTTAATAATTTTTCTAAACTTTTGATCACGAAATGAGACGAAATATACGGCGATCCCACGTCGAAGAAAAATTTATTTTTGACAAGTGACAACTCATCGATTAGGGCCTGATTATACCCGCGATTAGGCTGGAAATGCAAGTGGTTGAAATTGCGTAAGGCTTATTTACACTAGGGAATGTTACTAATTTACCATTTAGCGTAAATTTACGAAATTTTTGTGGAGTGGTGATGTTTACTTTATCGTTTACTTAATCTTGATTTAAGCCCCAAATTCACGTCGTAAGGTTACCAACTTATTGTAAAAGATTTCCCATACAATCTTTTGACAGTTCATACGACAGTTTTACGACGTTCTTTAGATAGACTCGTGCTATTTTAGAAGTTGGCGGGATATGAATAATAATCTACACAGGATAATAAGTCGTACATTTTGACATAAAGTTACGTAGTCTAAAGCGTTAGAAAAAACTCAATTTGCCAAGAGCATATTAGATAAAATAACTATCTTGTTAGTTTTTTTTTGTAATCAATTTCGTCCTCGAAGTTTAAGGCTGCCATATACCTACATTCCAACGAACATTTTAACAATCAATGAAATCGTTGTCGATTTTGCTTTTAAAATTTTGTTCTAAGACCTTAAAGCCAGACGAGCCGATACAAATTTGAAATGGAAGAAGCCTGAAAAGCCTATAAGCAAACTCTCCAATCTCCAGGCAATCTAGATTGCAACAAAGATTGTTTTTAATATTAATTCTACTAGGTATAATATTACAATAGGCGTGTTTTATTGAACATCTATCTCAGTGGAGTAGAACCTACTACACTCTGCTTGACACTTTAGAGACTCTATGGTATTTGTTGTACAATTGCGTGCTGAAGATTTTACTTTACTCTCTTGTGATAGATATGTTCAATAAAACACGCCTAATGTCCAATAGGCTATTTGGGTTTCGTAGATCCACACTTTTGCTTAAAATTAACTATCTATTTATTTTGTAATTTGGTTGAGTTCGTGAACTTCTCTTTTCAAATTCATATAGTTATGTTATGTCAGAAAATGAACCGTAAATCATTTTTTAGAGCGCAAAATAGTTAACTAATTCCTCTGTGGCGATTTCAAAATATAGGTACCCAAAAAATAGTGTACCGCGCGGCTCTGTATAAAATTGTCTTACCAATAAAGGCATTGTTGCATAAATAATACTGGAAAACAAAGTTAATTGAACTTCAGATAGGGATTTCGCATTATATCCACTAATTCAAAAGACACAGAAGTATTTTTAACATCACAAATTTTAATTTCTGCCACATACCTATACCTATATTACAAGTTACTCACCTCACCAATAATCAGAAAAACTTTTCCTCTGGCAGTGCTAATGGAGAGGAGCCAAACTGTCAGCAAACTGTCGTTCACCAAAAACGTCAGTTTTTTTTGTCTCATTTCCACGCAAATGATCAAAACGCATCTGAAAATATTGTAATTTCCTTCGATTTTGCAGTGCGACCAGCATCAGCCTCAGCATTATGCTAAAAAGAGAATATTTTGCATCCATTATACTTTTGTCTATAATTCTTTTGGGTAAGTATTCTAAAATCCTTGCCAAAAATCATTGATCCAACATCCGCCCACTTTTCTCTTTCCACAAAAAAAAAAACACCTCAACCTCCTAATATGAAATTTCTTTCGCCACGATTGGACAAAAAACAATTATTATTATAAACTCTCCAGTGAAAGCTCATGATTATAATGTGGACATCAAGTTTACTGGATCATCCGTATCAGGATCCTATATTAATTTCACAGCCACTCTCTACTACTATGGACAAATTGCAGGAAATGGGAACTACGCATACAACTGGAATGATAACGCTGACCCACAACATTCAGCGGTGAGTAAGCGTTTATTTGTTATTAAAAAAAAAGTTATAATATAACAACAACAAATAGAAAACAAAAACATCGGGGAACATCTTTTGTTGTGAGTGATGCAAAACTTTGTCTCGTTATATTTCTGTGATCGAAGAAATTTGGATTATAGCTATCGTTCTACGTGGATATCATTTTAAGTGACTTGTTGTTTGCGTTGTGTAAAAATGCATAAATTATAATTTCTCACTGAATGAAAAGAAAATGTGTGGGATCGTGCGATACACGTTATCGAAAAGTCGATTCTATATTAAAGTAAACGTGATCGAATGCACTTTCTTGTTTTGTTGCAAAGTTGATTAATGAAATGATTATATAAATAATAACGCAATGAATGGCCATTGATTGTCCAGGCAATGAATTGAAAGTTAACCTTCTGCGGTGATTACTATTGATACAACAATGAGGCCACTTATCGCTCATTGACTTGAATACAGAAATAGATAGTCGTGGTTCTATATTTGTAAAGAGATTTTGTGCATATTTTCCCCATTAAACAAGCCAACAGGTATTAATTTCGAAACGGATATTTTAATGGAATCTGCCTACAATTTGTCGACCTTTGTTTGTCTCGGATATGCGTCTGTTTTAAATAAATACACAGGTTGGTTGATATCTTATCTAGATGTTAAATGAACTCGAATTTTGGTATGTTTGTCTACAGGTCAGACAGCAGCTGTTATCTGAATATACAAAGCACATTCCGCAATTCGTTAAACAAATCGTGCTACAAATACAATTAAAAATTATTGAAAATAAAAATGTACTCTCAACTCATAAAGTGCTTGTCGGGATTCTTTCTTGACAATGTATTTTTACAACATTTTCGTTGTGTATTTACACACATTATAATGAGTTATTTGTTGAGTGATATCGTTTCTCGTTCCAGCCAATTATTCCATGTGATGATGATGATGATCAAATTTGTCACTGACTTTTCCGAACCATGGGTTTCTATACAAATGTAGACACGTCTCATAACGCCATTTTGTGGTATATCTTGTCGAAAGTCAAAAGTTATAATCACAATGTAAAAATAACTTCTTTCTTCTTGGTTTTCTTTCTTAAAATTACATTTACATTCTGAAATAGAATCATTGCAAGCCACCCGGAGTAAGAGCAACTTTGATAAACTCACAGTTTTTGAACTTCTATGTTTAACTTGCACAATATTTGCCCAGAACGGGTTTGCCATTTTACAGAGGCCTTAGCAATTAACTGATAAGTGAGTAGAAGTAGTAGTATAGCGTCTACAAAACATTGTTTGCATATATGTATCTATGTTTAGGTTTGTTTTCCCTTAATAGAAAGACGAAACATGATGCCCATTGCTTTGATGTAAATATATTTAAAAAAATATTTACAAATGTAACGTTGTCTATTATCAAATCCCACCTCCTATCACCGTAACAGCTTCAACAAAATAATAGTTGTGCTCATTATATTGATGTGACAAATTGTATACAAGAGTCTGCCTAACTTTGATAATTGTTGCTAATTTTTCATTATGTATTTATTTTGTTGTCGCCTGATAAAGAATAAAGCGGCGTTTCAATGAATTTAGTCTAATTGCGCAGTTTATGCAGCTGGCCTTTTAAATTCTCGATTGCACAACTCTGCAGCGTTCACAAGCAGTTACTTATTATATTCAGAATGGCATGAAAACATTACGAGTTTATGAATCAATCTTTTTTATCTGTGGTTTTTAAATAAGCTAGAAATATCAAATGTGGGCGCAGTAGCGCAGTGGTTAGTGTGCTGGACTACTGTGCGAGAGATCCCAGGTTCGATCCCCGGAAAAACACAAATGACATCTTAAGGTTTTTTCTACTGCGCCACCTCTCGCGAACGTCTGACAAACATCCGAGAGTATGACTGTCCTGAAAAAGCTTCTCAATTCAGCCGTTCGGACTCGCATAAAATTGTAGGTCCCTTCCATTCATTCCAAAAATAGAAACTCACACAAAACGAATGGTTGCGAGAAGCTAGGCCTTGGGTGTCTACCGCCTGTCGCGCCGCCTATTTATTTTTTTATTTATTTAGAAATATCAAATATAGACTACAGATGAACCAACTTTAAAGAAGAAAACGATCACCTAAGGGTCTGATGAAGAATTAATACTGTAATTCCATTCCAACCGATGCGTTTGTAAATAAGCTGTTGTACTCTTAAATAAAACCTAATAATCGGTAATTGTTTCGTGTCAAATCATTGACATTAAGACGTTCGACACCCTGTGAATCGGTTATTCTTGAGATGGTTTCTTTCACGTGATGGCTTTCTCTGTTCGGATATTCGGATACTCGTTATAAACTTTTTATTTACCCTACATACATAAAACATAATTTGTAACATGCTAATAAATTGCGCCTTCTCTTCAACAGGAATTTAAAACAGAACTGCCCTACAGCAACTGGTCAGTTCAATATCCCAAAAATAAATTCGGTCGTTATGAAGTTAGCCTTAAAGTAGATCGTAATATGATTTTCTGGTTCAACATTGCGAATAAAAACGTGCACTTTGAAGCGACAGAGCTTCTGAATGGAAACATGACAATTAAACAAAATACCACAGTTAGAGAGACGGAATATGTATCAATTCGAGATCCAGTCAATCATACAATCGCACTCAAGGAAAGCGATTTGGAATTCCTCAGTCGAAATGCTACAAGCATTCAAACATTTTGGTTTCAAAATTGTACATATCTGGGTGTGACCGATGGTTTCACTTATATCAATCGATATCCGCACGAGGAAATGACATTTGATATTGAGGCGTTGGTAGTCGCATCGTTTGAGAAGTTACCAGTTCCGACGCCAAGTACTACGACCACGACTACAACAACTACAACCACCACCACGACAACAACAACAACTACTACTACTACAACAACCACACCAAAGCCGACAACTACAAGTACTACACCGTCGACGACGACGACAACAACGAGTACAGTGGCTCCAAATAGCACAACTACACAGCATGCCAGGGCCAGGAGGGACACAGCTGCTTTGATATCGAACTTCAATAACCTCACAGCATCAGCGAATGCTGAACTCTTAGGTATTGATTTGCCGGCAGCGAACGATCATCATAATGAACCCCCGACAGCTACGACCAGTAATCCACTGGAAGATGCATTGCCCTATGTTTGTTTCAACAAGACGATGGTTGCAGCTGACAAAAATAAAACCTATGGCTACTTTAACAGAAGAGTTGTGTCATTATGTAAGTGGTTTTTGATTGTTATCCGAGAGGTGGATGGATGTATTGAAAAATTGTATTTTCAGTGCCTGTTGGTGAATTCTCTTCGAGTGGAAAGAATTGGCTGCAGCATGGTGATGTTTTGAACTTGGACGTCACATGCAAGGGATCGCCACCACTGCAATATTGCTACAATGTTTACGAAGGTACTTATGAGTAAGTCTGTTGCTTGAATGTGACTTAATGTATTGTGCTTGCAGCTCCGTATAATGTGACTGGAAATGAGACATGCTACACTTGGATCCCTATTACCAGCTGTTCGTTCCGACTGCGGCGTTGGTTTACCGACAGCAAGACAATTGTATTTTTCATTAAGAACCCAGTTGCCATGTCCGTTAATCAGGTCACCATTAACTTTTATGAAGGTGAGTAGTTGCGAACAGGAGTTAGCCTCGAAGCAAAAGTGATTAGAAAAGGGCGGTAACGACAGTGGGCCTTACCAATAACCATTTTTAACCTTCAACTTAAATATTTTGATAGTCACAATAGGTAATTTTATATGGAAATTTTCGCTATTGTGACTTTGTAAAAGTTAGCCTGGACACTAAAAATAATTATTAGTACCGCGGTGTGTGTTTATATAGCTAGTTTTGTCGTCGATATGTCGATACAAAGAGCTGAAGGTTTGTCACCAGTGGAACTGAAAGAGCTGACAAAACCTTCACTAACAAAAGTTAGTGACATATCGACGACAAAACTAGCTATTAGTGTTGTGCAAATACAGGGGCCAGATTATGTAAGACGAAAACGATCGAACGTTTTCGTTTCGACAATAGCAGTCTCTGTCTATTGCCCCAGGTATGATAGAGACAGGTTTAGTAAAAACGAAAGCGTTTTTCGTTTCGTTTTTTACAGAATCCCACCCCCATTTTTCTGCTACTACTCTCTCTCTCCCGCGGTTCCCTCTGTTTCTCAGGTCCTTCCCTTTTTTCCATTCTCTTACCTAGCCGATGTATTTAAAGGAGCCTTCAATAAGAGTGATACGATTTGAATTTTAAATGAAACAACAGTTTATCAATTTAGTTGTTAAATTCGAAACCAGTTGTCGTTAAAATACATCACTAGTTTTAATTTATTCTTACCTTTTCAGCGAAAACGCAATCACAGCTCTCGGTAATTGTGGTGCCTGTATCATTCAGCTTGATTGCAGTCATAATAATCGTGTTTGGCGTTGCCTATTACATTCAGAGTAGGAATCGGTGAGTTAATCTTGATCACTTACTCAATTCACAGTTCAATTTGTATCGCTTTTTTTTCCTACACCCAGCTTCAATGTCGAAGTAGCTGACTTTAATTTCGGCGAAACTCAATCAGTCGATATGGAGTACAAGACATTCCAGCAGCGTCTCATTGACAGTATTCGCGATGCGATCCCACATCGAAGGCGCAGCGACAGCAGTGAGTTTCTTCCCGACTCTAGTCCAACGGGAAGCGAAGGCGGTAGTCCGCTGCGATACAATACGATGACATAAGTGAACAAGTGTTTGTATTTTTTTTTTAATTAGTGTTTATATATATATTTAGAAGTACCCCATCCCCCTCCATTCGTGAATGTTTTTTAAAACTGCAACTGAAAAAGGAAGAGTTGCAAATTTATTTATTTATTATTTTGTTTTGCATAATGTTTCTATTTTTTTTTTGTATATCAAGAAGTTTATTTGTACATCTTCAACAAAAAAATTAAATAATAATTAGGTTGACTTAAATTTATCCCAAAGACTGTGTTAAATAAAAAAAAAACAAAAAGCAAAGCAAACAAATTATAACAATATACGTGGAATGTTTTCCTGTAATAGAATTAGAACGCGCGCCGATTAGATTAGACCGAAAAAAGAAGCTTTGCCTGTTTTTTTTTCCTTTTTCTTTTGTATTCTTTTTTTTTTTGTTGTTTTAAAGAACGTTGTCCATCCAAATGCACTCTCATAAACCAGATTGTTCCTCAACAAGTGATGAGCTTTCGAATTTCATTTTTAAAAGAGACGAGAAATGTCCGCCTCTCGCTTTCTACATTCGCTTTTATTACTTATATTTGTATACTATTTTTAAAACCCAAAATTTTCGATCAAAAAGATGAGTCGTATGATATAATTAATTTGTTATTGAAAAATTAATGAAGATATTCGCTTGTGATAAAAATATAAGTAAAAGTAAAGAGTTAAATTAAATTATTCGAGAAAGCTAATAAAAAAATCACTAAATATATATTCTATCTGTAAACCTTTCCGATATATTTCTTTACAATTCGTATTATTTAATGGAAAGTTAAAAGAAAACCACACAAAATATATTTTATATGTTCCTTAGTTTTAGGTTTAACATTATAAAAAGAAAGTAAAGCAAACAAAAAACACACATTTACCTACACTAATATTGGTCTATTGAAAGAGTGTATTATTAATATTGTATTATTAATGTCGAAGGAATGTGAAAAATAACAAATTACTATTCATAATTATGTACATAGAAAATAAAAAAAAACTCAATAAAAACAAATAAAATATTACCAGCAGAATGCTTTTACTCACATAAAACTCTATCATGGACCGGTCGAATTAAACGGAGATTTTTAATTAGTTTGTGTTTCGCATTTGTTAATGTCACTATTGTCGTCATTATTCACCCCTATTCCCGTTGGCGTTTGTCGTATACGATTAAAACGCCGACTAAAAAACGAAGTGAAATACGAGTCGTTTACGACAAACGCCAAAGAGAATAGGGGTGATTATTATCCGATAGTCACCCCTAATGCCGTTGTCGTCTGTCGCAAACGACTGGCGATAATTGTCGTGTCGAGTCGTTTGGAATTTGGTATTGCGTAACTGACACGACTCGACTCTCTGAACTCTCACATTCCACATACATTCCACAAACTAAGGCCCCTATTGTGAGTGTCGATAGTTGATCGATGAGCGACAACTGTCGATCGCTCGATAACTGTGATTGTCGATTGCGATTGATATTTGTCGATTTGACAGTCGCGTGTAGTCGATTACAAATGTCTGGTCGATGATTTCTCTTGGTAGTGAACAAATTTTGTGCGTACGAATAGCTAAAATCAATCGACGCAATGGACAATTGTCGTGGCGATCGCTGATCGACAATCACAATAGGCCCTAAGCCACATGTGGTTTGACATTTCAGTCGACGAATTTATATTTGGTCTATTGTTTTGTTTGTGACTTGGTGAATTATTTAATAAAACAAATCAAAAATTAATCGTTACTCCTATTCCCTTTGGCGTTTGTCGTAAACGACTCATGTTTGGTGTCGTTGTAAAACGATGTTCAAATTTTTTTTTAACTTTTGGTAACAATTATTTCCTTTTCTGAACATCGTTTTACAACGACACCAAATATGAGTCGTATACGACAAACGCCAACGGGAATAGGGGTGAGTGTTGAGATGTTTTTTGAAGCAATGACGAAGAAGAAAACAAGAAAAGAGAGCTGGTTAATAACGTAAAGAAATTCGAACAAAATCCAATCCATTGGATTTGCCCGTCGTTTATTGAGTGGTAGAAATAAATTATGTGTCTTTGGTTATACTCACTTCCCAAAAAAATACGCCTATTGTTTTAATAACAATAATTATTTTCAGATTTAAAATATATTTTAGACTATAGAAATTGGTCCAAGACAATTCAGGCTATGTCGACCGATTCCCGATTAATATCACTTTTGTTAAGCCCTCGTGAATGGTTTTGCCAAAGGAATATTTTTCTCCATTTCATTATTTTATTTGTTATCTTCATTTTGAAAAATAACTATAATTGTCCTTTAGTTTACGAAGTGGCTATCCGCCCGTTCATTTTGTCAGATTTTGTACTGAACTGACGTTTACCGATTTTAGAGACACGGGTACGTAATCAACGTAACGTAATCCTATTTTCATTAAAAACTCTTTATAAATATAAAAGTTTGATCCTAAACGTACGGCCTTATGTCCGAAAATGATTATACTGGAGTTTAGAGTCATTGCCGCGAGCGTAGCGAGCCACATACCCCAACTTGACGCAATATAAACTTTGACATTTCGTTACGTACCCGTGTCTCGAACAACGGGCGAATAGCAACAGCAAGTGGCTATTCGCCCGTTCATTTTGACAGATATTGTACTGAACTGACGTTTACCGATTTTAGAGACACGGGTACGTAATCAACGTAACGTAATCCTATTTTCATTAAAAACTCTTTATAAATATAAAAGTTTGATCCAAAACGTACGGCCTTATGTTCGAAAATGATTATACTGGAGTTTAGAGTCCTTGCCGCGAGCGTAGCGAGCCACATACCCCAACTTGACGCAATATAAACTTTGACATTTCGTTACGTAGCCGTGTCTCGAACAACGGGCGAATAGCAACAGCCTATATTTATAAAGAGTTTTTAATGAAAATAGAATTACGTTACGTGCCTGTGTCCCGAACATAGGAAACGTCAGTTCAGTACAAAATCTGTCCAAATGAACGTACGAATAGACACTTCGAAGAATTTTATATAGATAAGCAAAGCAGCTGTAAATTATACCAACAACGAGTTGGATGTTTCTTATAAAAAATAAAATGGGAAACAGTCAATTAGCATTAATAATTAAATTCAAATAAAACAAATCTCGATTATAAGCGCTAAAAAGCTTTATTTTTGACCATTCCATGAATAGATTCACATCCTCATACATATTTCCAAATTTAGAACATCGGCTTTAAAAAATCCATAAAAAATCAGAAGTGTGGTAGCAGCCTGAAAAGAGCGAAATCTGGCAGCACCATTGAAGTCTCCACTTTAACAAATGCCTACTCAGCTGTTTTTGACATTACATGTCAAACGCCATCAAACGGTAGCGCGATGCAACAAGCCTCTTTCAAAAACCAGAAGGAAAAAAACTAGAGTTTTTTCAGAGAAAGTAGAGTTTGTCAGTGAAAATTTTAAAAATTATATTTATCCAAATATTTTAAGTAGGAATCTATTAAATTAGTTTTAATCAATATGTCTAAAGAGGAAAAAGAAAAACCCCAAGTGGATAAAGAGCTCGACCTATCGAATGCCGGTCGTGGCGTTTGGCTAGTCAAAGTGCCCAAATACATTGCCAACAAATGGGAAAAAGCCCCCTCGAACATGGATGTGGGGAAATTACGAATTAGTAAAACTCCCGGGCAGAAAGCACAAGTCTCCCTGTCCCTAACACAAGCTGTGGTCAATTTAGATCCTGAAGAAAAAATTCCCACCGAACATATTCTAGATGTGTCAGTTGTCACAAAACAAACACTCGGCGTGTTCTCACATGCGGTACCCAAGGAATCATCAAATGACGTTATACCCGAAACTGAGAAACTCTACATGGAGGGTAGGATTGTCCAAAAGCTAGAGTGTCGTCCAATTGCTGACACTTGCTATATGAAACTTAAGCTGGAGTCAATTCGAAAAGCATCAGTGCCGCAGAGACGAGTACAGGCCATCGACAAGATTGTACAAAACTTCAAACCAGTTAAGGATCATAAACACAATGTAAGACCGAAAGAAAGCGTTGCACCATCACATGTGAACATGTACAATTTTTTACCTTTCAGATTGAATACAGAGAACGCAAGAAGGCCGAAGGCAAAAAAGCTCGTGACGATAAGAACGCCGTTCTCGACATGCTGTTCAATGCATTTGAGAAACATCAGTACTACAATATTAAGGATCTGGTAAAGATTACCAAGCAACCGATTGGCTATCTTAAGGAGATCCTAAAAGAAGTCTGTGATTATAATATGAAGAACCCACACAAAAATATGTGGGAACTTAAGAAGGAATATCGTCATTATAAGACTGATGAGGAGAAAAAGGACGAAAAGTCACCCTCAGATAGCGACTCAGACTAGCCATAGATTATGTGTGTGTCGTGTGTGATTGTCCAATCTATAGGTTTCTTGTAAATATAGAAAAATGTAGAGCGTAGCGCCTAAATTGGAGCGAATACTTATTAAATATTTTTTTTGTGAAATAAATGACTGCGCTTTAGTATATTTTGTATTTGTGTCTTTGACAACGACAAAAATAATTTTGTTTCACTAGCCTATCATGGGATAGAGCTATTGTGTCATAGTAATCTGCAATCATCTCTAAATGGAAGTCAGAAATGTCTATTGAGTTAAATTTCTTCACAAACTGGAAGCTGGAGCTTCATCACTAAATGATAACTAATCGCAAGGATATTTGTCGCCTTCTAAACCTTGTTTTCCTGAATATCCCAAGAAATCGTCAAACAAAGCCATACGTGTGTCGAGTGAGGTTCATCCCCTAATTGTAGTTTCACGCCCTATCTTAAGAGTAAGGTAAATTAAGTGCGACTAGACGAGTGATAAAGTTTAATTAATTACAATAATTATTATTATATCATTCATTTTACATACACGTACATTGGCAACTAAAATCTATTAAATGCGGAAACGAAAATTTCCTTTAACCTACACAAGTATCAGCTAGACTCCAAACTTTTTCTATTTTAACAAGGCAATCATCCTTTAATGTTAGTACCTTGGATCCACTGTCTTTGGTAGAAGCACCATCGTCATCACTTGTGTAGTAACCATATTCTCTCTTTAGATGCCACATATTCTTGTTGGGTTGCGTGATATTATAATCGCATATTTCCCTGACAATCTCCTTGAGATAGGTGATCGGCTTTTTGGTTATCTTCACCAGGTCCGTATTAGTATAGTATTGTTGCTTCTCAAAAGCCTTGAACAGTATTTCCAAAACAGCATTTTTATTATCATATGCCGTTTTGGCTTCCTCTTTTGTGAAACTTCCAAGTTCAGTCTGAATGGGATTTATTGTATTTGAAAATGTAAATAGTAAATAGGATAATGTTATACCTTTAGATCTAGTTTTATAATCCTTTGTAACGTTGATTTTGGGATACCAGTTTGCATTATAAGTTGTTGCCGCGATATATTGGGATTGTCGACAAGCATTTTATACACCGCGGTTATGTTCTCAGAGCATCGCCCAACACGATTGTGTACTGGCGGATTCTGTAAATCTTTGCATTTGCGAACTATTTCCTTAATTGTTTTGAGGGATGGAAGTCTATTTTTGAAAGAATTACGGAGTTTGTTCCGTGTTTTTTCGAGATCTTGGCAATTCTTGTAATATGTCCTTACAATATGATTGCGTTCTGCGATTGAGAAGTGGCTGTACATAATTGCGGTGCGGAATTCCCGTTGCACTGATTCTTTGAAAATAAATTCAGTGTTTTACGGTTTGCGTCTTATTTCCTTTCAACAAAATTTTATACAACTGTCAACAAAAAAGATAGAAAAAAAAAAAATGGAGATGTTAAGGGTGATAGCATTTTAGGTCTGTTTGATGTGGAATCTAGGGCGCACAAGTTCGCTTTGGATGACACTTATGCGTTGAGGCGAACAGAACAAATCTAGTAGAAAATCAATCACTTATTTTTTAGTATTACTTTTCACTTAGATATTTAAATACACAACCGTTTATACTTGGACTTCACTTATCACTACGCCTGTTTTATAGGCAATCTATCTCAGTGAAGTAAAGTAAAGTAGAATCTTTAACACGCAATTACAACAACTGCACACTTCTTGACACTTTCGAGACTCTGTATAGTTGTTGTAATTGCGTGCTGAAGATTCTACTTTAGTTTACCTACTTCACTGAGATAGATTGCCAATAAAACAGGCCTATGATGAAAAATCTTCGCAATCTACTTCTACAATTCTGATTTTTCAAATGAGTTGGTTTCTTCTCGAAATAATCGCTGAATACTATAGACTATAGTCTCACTTTGTTATTGCTTCCATAGGTTTCTGTCATCTCAGCAAAGTAAGTAGGTTAGGTTAGGTGGCAATTATCCGTTTCATACGTTCCATTGACCTATAGATGACTAGCGGCATGCCAAACTCCATACAAAAAAAAAAAAACTGACATTTCACAATACCTATGTGCTAGAGTTCTAGCGCAAATGCTGAAATGTCAGTTTTTTATATGGTTTGACATGACATGTCATCTAGCGGTCAATGGAACGCGGGCATTGTGCTACCAAAAGCAGAGTCGGATATTTCCGCTACTCTTGGAACCATTTTGAATTTTTGAGAAATTTCCGTATTTTGCTGATATACGTTTCGGCAATATCAGCAAGTTCCCCGAAGAAGTACTCTCCTAGAGTTTGCTAGAGGGTTTAGTACCTACCTTATATCAACAGCACAAAAGTGTAACGTCTGCTCAAATGCAGCTATAAAATTTTCTGTAGATTTTTCATCAGCTTCACCCTGTTGTGCACCTACCCCATACACAAACCCAACCCTTAACGAACTGTCAAAATACACCTGTCATCCGGCCACCGCCACGGCACGGTTCGTGGGTTTTTTTCATCAAAATATCAATAATGGCGCCGCCGGCCGCAAGGCACCGATATAATGTAAATAAATCCGATAATCATACGTCCTTTTCAAAGAAAGCGCTAAGAAAAATTGTCAAGGAACCTAAGCAAACGAAAAACAAAGATAAAAAGTAAGTACCAATGTCGGGAGTGACCGAAACTCGTCCATAAATCAATCACCTGTGTCTATTTCTGCAGTCAGGCGCCCGTATCGTCCACAAAAGCAAACACAATCGTCCCCGGTGTTGACACCGCATTCAAAACCTTCGTCAGTGCTCGACTCTGCAGTGCCATTTGGTCGTACATTTCGGATTGCGATGAAACATTTAACTATTGGGAACCTCTTCACTACATCATCAATGGCCATGGTCTTCAAACCTGGGAGTACAGTCCACAATTTGCCCTCCGTTCGTACACCTACCTCCTAGTACAGGGTGTACCCGGATGGATTTATCAAAAGCTATTCCATCCATCGCCTGTATTGATTTTCTACATGATTCGGTGTATTCTAGGATTCGGTTGTGCAGTCATGGAGCGTTATATGTACAAGTAAGTAGTGTAGGCAGCCGAATGCATGAAAGGCGAGAGTTTTGAAAATTAATTTTCTATTGTAGGGCTATTTGCCGAGAATTCGGAATTCACATTGGCAGATTGTGGCTCATATTTCAGCTATTCAGTGTGGGCATGTTTGTTTCTAGTACGGCACTGCTGCCCAGCTCTTTTTCCATGTACTTCGGATGTGCGGCGTTGGCAGCTTGGTGGCAACAGAGCTACAATTTAGCGGTGTTCCTCACAGCCATATCTGCGCTTTTGGGTTGGCCATTTGCGGTGCTAATTGGTTTGCCAATTGCAGTGGACATGCTTGTAAGACAACGAATGTACAAATCGTTCCTAATATGGGCGCTCATTTCTGCAGCGACAATAGGTATTCCGATGATTGTGATTGACTCGAGCTACTTCGGAAGAGTTATCTTTGCGCCACTCAACATTGTAATGTACAACGTGTTCACGAGCCATGGACCGAACCTCTACGGAACCGAGCCATTAAGCTACTACTTGATCAATGGATTCCTCAACTTCAATGTTGTCTGGGTAAGTGCTTTTATTCCACGTCCATATTAGCTGGTATAAATTTCTCCCCTACAGCTTGCAGCGCTAGTCACTCCAGTGATGCTCCTCATCGACTATTTCTTCGTGCCAGCAAAGTCTAAGAGTACCTTGCACCTGCCACACTATCTCAGCCTGGCTCCCTTCTTCCTTTGGCTGGCAGTGTTTCTCCTCCAGCCACACAAGGAGGAGCGTTTCCTCTTTCCCGTCTACCCAATGATCAGTCTCTGTGGTGCCATAACAGTCGATGTAATTCAACGAATCTTTTTCCGTCTCAAGACGGTCTTCACTAAGCTCTCAGCCGGGGCGCACTATCTCGATCACACGATGTTCATTCCAGTGTTCTTCATGCTAGTCAGCACTCTGCTCGGTATGTCTAGGGTATTCTCGCTCTATCGCAACTACCACGCACCAATGGACCTGCTTATGGAACTTAATCAAGCAAAACAGGCCCCAGACTACAACGCCGATCGCATTTACAACGTCTGCGTTGGCAAGGATTGGTATCGTTTCCCTGGAAGCTTCTTTCTTCCCGCAACCAATTTCAGGATACGATTCCTCCAGTCGGAATTCAAGGGCATTCTTCCCGCATACTATGAGGGTGGCGAGAATGCCACCTCTATTGCGCATCCCTATTTCAATGACATAAACCAGGAGAATTCGCACATGTACTTCGACTATCAGAAGTGTCACTTCCTGATCGATCTCGATGAGGGCAAGTACACCGAACTGGAGCCAAACTACGCCGCCCGACTGCGAGAATGGACAGTGCTGAAGAGTCTGCCGTTTTTGATACAAGAAAAGTCCCACAAATTATTCCGAGCCTTCTATATTCCATTCCTGACGGACAATCATACGACATACGGCAACTTCAACCTGCTGAAGAGGAAGAAATGGAAGCAGAGTTAAGACGACGAAGCATCCACCACCTCACAAAACGAATGCAGTTGTAGACGATTGTTTTGAATTAACTAGAACAAGAAGTAAACTATCTGATGTGAAATTAATTAGGTTCCCTAGGCTTAAGCACACTCGGGCACACAACATACACAGCAGAGAGGGACTAAAAACTCATTAAACCTGGCTCAGGAAGCATTTAATTAATTCTTAGATCTAATGTATGTATGTAGATTATCTATTGAAGTACAAGTGATTTGTATTGTACATGCATTTCGATAGTAGCGGATTTGTATTTGTATTTGTTTGTTTTTCAATTTTAAAATCTAACAACGAGACATTATTGAGGTAAAATTGTTTTAAGCTAACCAAAGATTTTAAGTAAAATTGTGAGAATTCTTAAAAGCAAAATAAATAAGTTCTGTATAAAAAATGTAAACATGATTTTATATTTCCCTAGATTGCGACCAAACAGGATGGTGCATCATCGCTATAGCTTTCCCCCTGATAGTCCAAAAGGCTATTTAATAACGAGCGGTGTGTTCAAAGTGGTGATAATTCAGTTCGCTTATAGAGTAGTAAGGGTTTAGATCAGAGAGCACAAAAGAAAAACAAACGGGAAGAGGCGCATACAAGGACTGAAGGACAAGGGCGAGCATTCATCTTGATCGTATCGGCAAAGAAGATAGAGGAGAGCTCTATTCTAACTTATATCTTATAATCACCCCTATTGTCGTTGTCGACGACTCTACGACACGACTGTTTGGTATTGGCGACTAAAATTAAACGATTTTTGTCGCGGCGACGATCGACAAATGGCGTCTGAAATGTCAAAAAATGTGGATTGTATTTTTCGACGACGATCGTCGGTATTGCGTGAGGCGTTTTGTGACGACGTTTGTCGTGGAAATGATACATTTCTGTCGTCGACTATTTGATAACGTGTTAAAAAAAAGTATGTGTACTTAATTTTTAGTTAACAAAAAGACAATTATAGTTATTTTGCAGAATGGAGATAACAAATAAAAGGCAATTTCTACATTTAGTGAAAGAAATGGAGAAAAATATCCCGTTGGCAAAATCGTTCACAAAGGGCCTAACAAAAAGTGATGTTAATCGGTAATGGGACGACATAGCCTTATCTCTGAATTGTCTTGGACCACCTTCGACTTCGATAGTCTAAAATACATTTAAAATCTGAAAATAATTGTTATTAACAGAATGTATGCAATTTAAATTATTTCTACCACCCACTTAATGTCGGGCAAACCCAATGGATTGGATTTGGTTCGAATTTCCTCCCTTAACTTTACCAGCACTTTTTTCTAGTTTTCTTCTTCGTCAATGCTTTCAAAAAACATGTCACACTATTCATTTTTGATTTGTTTTATTAAATAATTAACCAAGTCACAAAAAAAAAACACCAGACCAAATATAAATTCGTCGTCTGAAATGTAAAATCCCATGTGTCATAGTTTGTGGAATGTATGTGGGATGTGAGAGTTCAGAGAGTCGAGTCGTTTCAGTTACGCAATACCAATTTCCAAACGACTCGACACGACAAACGTCGCCAGTCGTTTGCGTCTTCGCCCTCCCTAAAGCAGGTGAAATACATATTTCGCACATTAATCAAAAGGTCATTCTACTCCGCCGTCACCTGTGTACTCCCCTGGTTGCAAATCTAGCAAATGAAACCCGAAGTGACTATCTGAGTTATTTTTCTTTTGATGCCATTTTTTTGTGTAGGAACCGGAAGAAGTGTAAACGCCCTGCGCCTACTTAATGAGCCAACTTCCATTTAATTAACTGCGTTGCTCGTCTCCTGAGTATAAACATGCTTATCAAACGAGGAGCTTGGTTGATACAAATCTTTACAGATTGTTTTTTTTTTAATTTTTTGTAATTTTTTTTTAAATCTGAAATAAGTACACATACTTACATAATTATTTTAATAGCTTCTCAACAACAATAGTTTCCCAACAATCGGTAAATAAATAGGGAGGTATACCCTAAGAAGCTACACAGCTACACTTTAAACTACATAATGTCCTCAATAACAATAAATAAATTTAGTCTTTTTATAATTTTCTCATTAATTTATTTTCTGAAATACGAAAAAAAGTACAAAACGGTTTTCGGAAGCTTTATATGAATTTTCTTAAATTCTAGACACGACTAAAAAGATAAGAGTTCTCACATTTTTTTTTGTTTTTCAAAAATAAATTAAACATAACAAAACAAATCAGGCAACTAAATAAAATATGTATAATAAACATGAAAAATACTTTTTACAAAAATGAGATCCTATAACGCTAATGGGGAAAAGAGTATTTCACATTTCATTACTTAAAACTTAAGTACATAAGTCTAACGGTTATTTTTCTAACTTACACTGCCCACTACTTGTATAATATTAAAGTTCATACTACAATTTTATGACCACAAACCATAGAGGTTATGACAAAGCACAGAGATCTATCTTTTGATTTGTTTCCAGTTATGTGGATATTTTTTCTGTTCCCTACGTTATATTATATTCTGTTCAGCGGAGAATGCGAATGCTGATCCGAACGAATTAGTTGAATATAACAGAAATATTAAAAGGGAAACCATCAAAGGATTGCATGTTAGTAATTCAGCTTAAGTTAATGTGCTATTACATTAAAATTTGATGTCATGAACTGACGGCATACTAGGACTAGTAGCTATGATGACCCATTTTGAACGTTTAACTA
Source organism: Cheilosia scutellata (assembly GCA_955612985.1). Classification (NCBI taxonomy): domain Eukaryota; kingdom Metazoa; phylum Arthropoda; class Insecta; order Diptera; family Syrphidae; genus Cheilosia; species Cheilosia scutellata. The sequence goes on from OY015312.1 coordinate 119,278,413, forward strand.
AATTTAATTGGGATTTCGTAAATTTTTGACACACACTTAAGTCCGCACATTTCTCTGGCTCGCCTAAGTTTCCAGCCTAGCGGAGAATTCAGTTCAACTTAGAAAACGTGCAAAGAGTCAATCAGAATAGGGCTTGATTCCGCTGCATCATAGAATATCCAATTAAGTTCGGTTAAGGGCTTCAAATGGGCCATTATTAATCAATGAATACGGGAACGCATTATGACATTTCGATTTCTATTTGTTGACGTGGATGTCGCCACTCGGCAACCAGTAAAATTGTACAACAACAATGAATCACGCACCTGTCTTAAAATTGTATTTTGCTTTTATTAGCCACTCCTATTATTAGAACGACACACGAATCTTATGTAATCACACTTTAGCATAAGCTGGATTACTCCCACCGAATAATTACGGTTCACCCTTTAGCCTAGAATAACGATTTCTGTACTAGAATAAAGGCCACTTTAAACGATAGTAGAAGGCATATGACTTTACATAAGAATTGACAAATCAATTGACACAACTATGACTTTCTGTTTGAGAACATTTGAAAGAAAAATAACAATTCCGCCAGAGCGACGAAGATCCAAATGAAATAGACGGAGTAATTATGTCAAAAAAAGGCACATTGTTTTTAGACCATCAATCATAAAAAAGTCTTATCCATAATGCCTTCTATTATCATTTAAAGTGGGCTTGACATAACATCTGGGATGACAGTGCTCTTACTTGTCATCGCAAGCTTTAGAAAACCAAAACTTTAGTTCGCTTATTTCCTAAAAGTACACAGTTAGATTATTTTCCGACGAGCCCATATCCTCGGTTGCTGAGAGTAAATTCGACTTGTGCGGCTCCCAAGCCATCTTCTTATTGTTATTCTCTGGATGTTCTACAGTCTCGTGGATTGCGATCGAATGTCGCTCCATTTCGCCATCGTACAGTTGGCCGTTAGCGGACGCCCTAGATACAATACCTGTATGCAAAAATGGGATGAAAACAAAATTACAAGAAAGTTATGGATTTTCGATTGGGGAAAGTCTAACTTCTCACTGTAGCGGCGTAATTATCGCGTTCACGTTGTCGCTCGCGTTCGCGTTCACGTTGTGCTTCACGCTCAAGACTGGCCGCGAGAATTGTTGAGGCTCCAGCACTGAGACTGCTTCCAGATCCACCGTGACCATTAGTGATGGGATTTGTGAGCGTGACATTACCACCGGCTGTGGTTTTCACCCTTGGTAGACCATTGTGTTGTGGAAGCTTGGGCCGTGCCACTAGGTTAGCAGAGGACACATTACTGTGGCCTTGAGAATGGACTCTGTTCCGAGACTTTGAGGATTTGTTTTTAGTCTTTGATCGGATTATGTAGCAGGAGAGGACGAATATAATGATTACAAAGATTCCCACAAGAATGCCAAACATCCCGAGAATGCTCGACGCCCAGGAGGTTTGAGCTAGTGCTATGCCTTTCATTGTGACGGTGATTGGAACCGACGTACTTCGAGGTGGCACACCGGAATCTGTAGCAATGGCGACGATGTGTATCGTGGACTCATTCACTGGCATTTCGGGACGAATATAGAGGTTGCCCGATGAGTCTATTTCGAAGAGACCGGCATGTTGGCCTCGCAGTGATAGTTCGATCTTATCATTGCGATCACCGTCAGCGGCTTCAATTTTACCGATCATTACCCCATCAAAGCTCTCTGCACGTGATCGAAGGCTCTGCTGGAAGGTAAAAGGAGTTGATTTGCAATCAAATACATACTTTGATAATTGACTCTACTTACACTTTTTGGAACCACGAATTCGTAGTGCGTCTCTCGAAACCTCGGCTCCCAGTCATTTACATCGATTACCTCAAGGCTGACCTCTGCGGTGGCGTTCGTAACGCCATCTGTTGCCACTACCATGAAGTCATGACGCGTGGCCTGCTCATAATCTAACGGTTTCTGAAGAATAACTTCACCTAATGATCCCACGTTAAAGAACTGCGACTGAACAGGATCCGGGATGTAGTATCTCAGATGCTTGCCGGGCTTATTCGTCGGCAAGGCTAATATTCGATTTCCAATGAGCACATCTTCTCGCACCCTCATTGCGAATCTCTTTTGAACAAATGCCAGCGTTGTCATGTCACTGTGGGTGCCCGGACGGGACAAAGTGACCGTCGTCAAGGCGTACCGATCGGGGTTGTCAATTTGAGTCGCCTTAACAACCAACGTCGCTCCATTCACCAGGTCTGAGTAACCAATCGGAGCTAGAAGGGTTATCGCACCGGTGTTGGGATGTATACGAAAATACTTGGTATCCTGTGACTGGACAATGGAATACTGAATTGGCGCACAGATTCCTTCATCTTGGTCGACAGCTTTGATGGCTTCAGGACGGATTTTGATCTCGCCGGGTCGTCCATCTAGCGGTAGTTCGCCCTTGTACGACTCTCGTAGAAATTTTGGATTTTGATCATCGGCATCGGTGATGACAACTCTGAGCGTGGTGTCAGTAAATTTTGGCGGAGTCCCCTGATCTAGAGCTCTCAACTTGAGCGTAAAGTTGTGCATCATCTCATAGTCAAGGGGTTTCTTTAGCACCAGGGTACCTTCGAGAGGATTCAGAAACTGAACATACTCTGAAAACTGTCCTGGAAGCACCTGATATTCAACAGTCGAGAACGGTCCCTGTTGATCACTGTCCGCTGCCCGAGCACCTTGAAGAATGCGCGTCCCTGGCACTGTAACTTCGGATAGGGTCAATGTGTACGGGGTGCCTATCCATTGGGGGGCATTATCATTGACATCTATCACTCGAACATTCACTGGGATGACGAAACTCTGTAGAAAAAGAAAAATTAAATTACAGTTACATTCGAAAATGTATATGGGGTTGCGTGTAAATTGAAAGGGTCACAAAACAAAGTCAGACGTAAAGCTATATAATCGTTGCTCGGAAGAACAAAGTCAATGGCCTTTTATTTGTTGCTTCTTGCATTCGGAATGCATTAGCGGCGGACTTACCCGCTTTGCTTTCGATGATGGGGTGAAAAGGGGTGAAATATTGGTCAACTTTGTATAAGTGCGGGGTAAGTGCAAAGTTGCGCGACTTTTGTTTTGGACTCTTGTTAAATGGGGTTGTTGGGCGTGCAAGAAGTGGGTTAGTGGAGTTCTGCGGATGTAATGTGTGATGGGGTTAATGGAACCATTCGTCGGTAAGTTTTATGAAGTTACTTCGGGCAATGAAAATTGAAGTTTTTACGGCCGAAAGATGCATAATGACTTGTTTTGAGTATACTTACCGGATCCGTAGAATGCCTCCTCGCACAAATGACATTCACATATATCGATGATGGGCCTTTGACACCCTCTTTATCCAGTTCGACGGCTAACAAGATATTCTTCGTTCCCGGTACTATCTCCACCGGAGCGTCGCGTTCTCTCAGTGACAAATTAATGTCACCCACGTCCTCGTCAGGATTTCCATTGATACGCAGCTTTCCAATCACCGAACCTACTTCGAGATCTTCGCTTGCGAGAAAACTCTCCGCCGATCCGCCACCCTCGAGATAGCATCTTGAATCAAGTATCACGCTTTCCACAGCTGTAAGTATAAAGATAAAAAGGCGGTTGAACTTTAATAGGCAGGCAAATCATGTATTTTCGAATGTCTTGACTAATTAGCCAGGAGCATGTCAGAAGCCATTACGACTTCACGAAGAAACCCTCACCCCTCACCCCTCCCCTCGTATTTTATCGACTTCACACATCTCTCTCGCATTTACACATAACCTGAGTGAGAACCAATGCAGCATGGTCAGTAAACCCATTTGGTCACGCTCTAGTAAGCTTCCGATTTCTTCCATTGTGATGGAAGTGGAAATGAGTGTGTTTTTGTTCGTTTTTTGGTGCAATATGATGAATTTAATGGGGGAGGCTTTGGGATTTGAATTAATCTATAGAATTAGATATGAATCATGCGAACCGTGCGGATACTTGTTATCGCGTTTATCTTTAGCGATTCATTAGATGGAGATTTTTAATTACGATCCAGTCGATGATGGGATGAAGAATCAAATGAAGTAGGTAGATATACACAGTACATAATGGGTTGCTTGATAAAGGAAACATAAAACAAATGATTTTGTAATGTTCTGGCGAGTTAGTGACTATGCTGTGGCATCTGCTTAAAAGTAAGATTGAATTGATACCATCACCCTTCATTACGGAGAATGGAACGGGAGCAGAAGTCTTCTCAGAAGAATTAAATATCAGCAATTCATACCGACTGGCAGACCAGTCCAGCGTTTTCCAGGCGGAGATCAATACGCAGTTAAGAAAGCAGCTCAAACTGTCTTATAGCGAGGGAACTACCAGCAATGGAAATCATCTTCTGCGTGGACAGCCAAGCATCACTTAAAGCGATTAACTCCAATATGGTAAGCTCCAAATCCGTAAGCCAGTGCCTCTCGGCATTGAGAGCATTAAACCATCAGACAGTAAGGCTGTGCTGGGTTCCTGGACATGTTGGTGTAGAAGGGAACGAGGCAGCAGATAAACTGACCAGATGCGGCTCTGAAATGGACGTACTATCAGCTGACAGAGAAGAATTACCAGCTTTCAATGGCTGTGACAAAATGTCAATGTCACAATGTCACACTAAACTTAGCTAAGAAACGATGGAACAACACTCCCGGTTGTACTGTAACTCGTAGCCTATGGCTCGCAATTGACACTAAAAGGTCAAAGATCCTATAACATCTTTTGATAAAAACCAAATGCGAGTGCTCGTCGGGGTAATAACCGGACACTGCATAATTGGGAACATGGCCAAAAGACTAGACATCTTCATACAAATGACTTCTGCAGAAGTTGCAGAGATGAAGAGGAAATAGAATCTGTGGAACATCTCCTGTGTCACTATATGCCCAGCCCTCCAAGAACACCGCCACTCTTGTATGGGAGCACGGTTTTTCGAAGGCTTGGAAGATCTAGCAACGATAAATCTATCAGATTTAAAAAGATTCATCAACAGATCCGAATGGTTTTGTTAGATGCATGTCCTATCATGTACTACAAAAGGGTAGCCTCAATGGCTTCTGGGTGAAAATTGCTTATACGGCAAACTGCCCCTCTAACCCAACCTATAACCTATCAGCCTTTGTTCCAATAGCTACCAAGAGGTAAATAAATGCAGGCTGGGGTCCTTGATTGAAGTGATTTAAATGGCAAATAGATTTCTATTCAGCTCTTGAATTGTTATAAATTGTAATCCTCTAGAAAAATGATATTCAGCTATCTCCAGAGGCGCAAAATGTCCGTTTATAGGCCTAATTTCTCACATTCATTATTAGCAATGGGACCTACAATTTTATGCCGATTCCCAACGGCTGAATTGTGAAGCTTTCTCAGAACTCTCGGATGTTTGTCAGAAGTTCTCAAAATAGGTGGCGCAGTGGAACAAAACCTTAAGATGTGGGTTTTTCCGGGATCAAACCTGAGACCCCTCGCTAAGAGTCTAGCACTAACTCAATATTTTTTTATTTTTTTTTTTTCAAATGTGAATCTAATCGTGACGCACTGCTCATCTCCTAATCACGATTAGGAGATGAACAGTGCGGTTTTTGTCCCGGCAGAAGCACAACCGACCAGTTATTCACTCTCAGAATGGTACTTGAGAAGGCTTGGGAGTATGCTATCCATTGCTACACCTTTTTACGCATGCTTCGTAGATTTGGAGAAAGCATACGACCGAGTCCCTCGAGGTAAACTCTGGAGTGTATTACAGGAGTATGGAATTGACGGTTCTCTCTTGAGAGCCATTCAATCTCTTTACATAATCTGTAAAAGCTATGTGTTCGGGTAAACGGCGTTAAGACAATACCTTTCGCCGTGGGCGTTGGACTTCGCCAGGGATGTTACAGCGATGTTTGCGAAGAACGTTTCGAAGAATAAGTAATTTGATAAGAATCTGAGAATAAGTCATCTGCTCTTCGCTGATGACTTGGTCATCCTTTTGGGTCCTCTCAGACTGAACTCAAGCGCGCACTCGATCGGTTTGTAGACGTTTGTGTTAAAGCTGAAATGAAGGTTAACGTGAACAAATCTGAAGTGATAGTCGTCTCAAGAACGCCTGTTCAATGCACTCTGCATGTTAGTGGAGTCCCATTGAAACAGGTGGAGAAGTTAAAGTATCTCGGGGTCTTATTCACGATTGATGGAAGGAGCAGTGCTGAGTTTCAAAGCTAAGTTGTCAGTCTTTAATTCGGTGTTTGTTCCAACTCTTACCTATGGTCATGAGGTTTGGGTAATGACCGAAAGAATAAGATCGCGAATACAAGCTGCCGAAATAAGATCCCTCCGTTGTATTGCTGGTGTGACCCGTAGAGATTGCATTAGAAATACCAGAATACGTGAGGAACGGTCGATGCTCCAGTGGTTTGGTCATGTTAAACGCATGTCCCCGACCAGGATTCCATACGACGTGCTATGGAATCCGTACCATCGGGCAAGCGTCCTCTAGGTAGACCCAGGATGAGATGGTTAGATCAAGTCCATAATCTCTCCTCTACTCGTATGGGGATTGCCCTTGATGATTTGGAGTCGATGGCGGAGGATCGAGAGCTATGGAGAGCAACTTGAGCAACCTACACCCGCGACCCACTTAATGGACATGCGAACCATTGAAAATGAATGAATGAAAGTGAATCTTGAACTGATAGTCATATATGTCAGTGTTGTAAATCCCTATTGAATCTCTATTTGAAAACGGTTCAATAGTGTAATTTGGCATGACACGTGTCTTTTTTGCAGTCATTGACATTGGTGTCAAATAAAAATCCATTCTATTTGCCTGATCATTTCCAGATCACTTTGATCAGTGGTCGCTTAGATACGGCAAATTTGGATACCAAAACGGTGTCGTTACTAGTTATTAAACCTTCAATTCACTTCATGGTGACATAACAGTCTAGGTATTCCACAACACTATATATATGACTGTACCCTCAACCTCTTTTATTTTTTAAAATTTAAATCACCATGTTGCCTTATGAAATACCTATAAATAATGTAAGAAAAAATAAACCGTAAAACATATACCTACCTAAAGATGTAATTTTGTATACGGAATAGTTGGGTAAGCACTAAAGACTCGAGCTATCATCGTGTATTGTTCCAAATCACTCATATGTGACATAACTGCACTAGCCTCATAAGACGACAACAATTTACATATAGTCATTCCCTGGTTTGGTCTTTGGTCGTTTTCGTCGAACGAAATCATCAAAATACCAAGGTGCATCGACAAAGAACGATACAATCAAAAATCATTGTTCTGTGTCAGAAGGAAGGCACATAATTACACGTAGGCTCCCTCTATTACATGTGACAGTCTATCTGACGCGTGCACTTTTTCAATTACCGTCAGAAATGTCGAAATTTCCACATCATTTGTGTAGAGAAGGGAGAGGGATGGCTCTATTCTACTCCGAGACATAATGCGTCACTGGAGCGTATCAGAACGTGGCCGTGGCGCAATATAAAAGCGGTGCGGACTTGTTGAATGTCTTCAGGCGTTTGGAGCTTATCTCAAGTTATGTGATATATGGGATCGCATCTACACTCCTAAGGGCAATAAAGTTCAACGAAGTGTCTATAAATTTTAGATCCTATACTATAGTGTGTTGCCGAGCCCGTCTGCGAGATGTGATGCCCCTGAAGGCATCGCCTAAGGAAATCAGCGAACTGTATCCAGTCAGTTGAATGAAAGCAAAAATTAAACCGAATAATTTCACTTTCTTTCTGTTTGATAATACATATTTGCGTGCTTTTTTCGTTATGTTATTCTTAGCAGGCGTTAATGAGGTTCAACCATTCCAAAGACGAAGAAAGTGACGGTTTTTTATTTGTGGTTTTGTGCGGTCGGCTGGGTGCTGGGGTGCTATGCGCACTACCTATACACTGTCACTCTGCCTTGCTGACAGGATTTACGGATGAAGGAACTTACGGCGCATGGGGGTTTGATTTCCAAGTAAAAGGGAAACATTAACGAAGAGTTTCTTAATTTTTTTTTAAATGAAGTGTACCTAATGTGATGTGATGATGTCCTAGGTATGAAATTACGTTCGTATAATGAGAATTTACTGCGTGTATCTTTTATACAGAACAGATATCATAAAAGGTACTTAATGCATTTATACTCGCAAGAAGTGTCGATAGCATTTTAGTTGACGTTCACGCAGATTAGGCCTTACCTACTACATACTTATATAAAGACCATTTTTAGTTTAGATTTAGACGTTCAATTTGTGATTTGCGGTTAATTTGGATTGAGACAAAAAAAAACCTAAAACTGTTCTGGAAAAAAGCTCAATTCATCGCTTCGGACTCGAAATAAAATCCATTTATGTCTAAAAAAAACTCACTGGTGACTGGTTGTGAGAAGCTAAGGCTAGGGTCCTATAAGGACTTGTTGCAGGAGCTATTTATTTAAACGCAATTGTTGAAATCTGAAAAATGTAAACATCAATAGGTCGTATAACCTGTAATCGTAAAGCGATTTTTAGATGACATTTAATGCAAAATTACTATACCCGATATTGTGACGCATGTGACATTTTGTTAATTTTCCTATATGAATGCGACTTTTTTTATTTTTTGGTGTTCCCAAAGTTAAAACACTATACCTACACGAACATGCCTCAAAACTTTGTCTATAGCAGATCTCCAATGTATTTTTTTTTTTTTTTGTAAAATCTTACACCCGAATTCGGTAACAATTTTCGAATTCTACTGTAATAAATTCACCACAGCGGCACAACATTGTCCTTATAAAATATCTTGGCTTAAAAAATAATGTCACATTATAATTCTAATCATCATGCAGTGGCTATAACAGCAGCGCTGTCAGAATTTAGGCGTGAATTCCACCGATTCTGACAGAATACTCTCCAAATAAATAATTGGCTTTTCGCGTAACCAACCAATAAGAATATTAATGGTGTCAAATTGCACCTTTGAAAGAAATTATGCATTCAGCATTCCAGACAATTAAGGCATTGTGTAGTGCAGCGGTTCCCAAACTTTTTTGGTCGCGGAGCACTTTTTTGGAGAGAAATTCCTCGCGGAGCACTTCGTTGTCCGTATACGTATCCCATTTTTCTAAATTATGAAAAACGTAATTACTATTTTCCGATTTTTATTTATTGTATTAAATTAAAGAAATAATTAACATGTATGTGATGCGCCCTTTAACATTTTATAAAATACTAGCGGACGTTGTTTTGCCTGCTCGTACATTTTCATTTCATTTTTATTTAACCGATGTGTCCAGACTGATTCTGTACTCCGTGTGCTTCGACCGATATTTCCTCGGACGTTTGCCCACGAATTGTATTGTCTAGACAAATTTTTTTCCCATGACTGTTGAAGAATGTTTGATATGTATTTTTTTGTTATGAGAGGTGTCACGCCCTTTTGTCCAGTCCCGTCAGGTTTTGTAAAATGGTTCAATCAATGTTCAGATATCGTGATTTAAATAACTTCGTTGTAAGGGTGGTGCCATATGGCCCGTTTTCCAATCACACCCACTTTAGCTCCCATGGGAGAAATAGGATTTAAAATGTATCTATATTTTTGTATACGGTAGGTACCACGCTCCTTTGTCTAATTTTTATCAAACTTTCACAGAAACACCTTTGGATCAATAACAAATATTTTCTTAAAATTTGATTTCAATTAGTTCGGTAGTTTTCTAGATATACGATTTTTTGTTTTTTTTAGTATGGGAGGTGCTTTCCTTTTGTCCAATCTTACAGCAACACTCCTAAGCCAATACCTAAAATTGTCTGTAAGTTTCAACTCAATCGATTCGGCGGTTTTCAAGATATTTTTTGTTTAGGCGGTGCCACACCCCTTTGTCTAATTTTGATCAATCTTCACAGCATCACTCCTGGGCCAATACCTAAGATTGTCAGTAAATTTAAACTCAATCGATTTGGTGGTTTTCGAGATATACGACTTTGAATGTTTTTTTGTGTATGGGCGGTGCCACGCCCCTTTGTCCAATTTTTCACCTTTTGAACCTTCTCTGGACTTCCACAAATAATTCAAGACCAAAATAGCCAAATCGGTCTAGCCGTTCTCGAGTTTTAGCGAGACTAACGAACAGCAATTCATTTTTATATATATAGAAGAAGATGAAACAACCATCGTACATCTTATCTTATAAAATGGCTTAAAGGTATACTAATTCGCCCTATGCCACCGATATCCACACTATCCTTTTTCACATAAATTATCTCCAACTATGTCTATATACCTGGCCTACGTATACACTTTATACTGCAATTCCCTAACATTTCTGGTGTTGAACATCGTGCTGGCCTTATCAAATGTACTCATCAATTGCCACTGATTTCAATTGAAATGAGTCTCGTTATTATTTCGGATCGTTCCCATCTGAAGCTAATTAAGTGGTCTATTACAATCACATAACTTTATAATCGTATAGCATAAAATTACGTCAATTCTTTGGAATTCTAGAACAACTACGATAGAGATAGAGAGACGTATGGTTAGACACCTAACATGATATGATTTAAATCACTTCTCTGAAAAGTCGTTATTTCTCTCGATCTCTATTGACCACCCAACTTTAACTACATCGCTTCCTCAGAATTTACACCGACATTATAAATCTTAACACCTCTATCTTTAACCATGTGAGAAAAACCGGCAGCACTCCAACAATGGATGCCGGTTAAGATAATAATCCTCCCGCAATCAAGACATCATCCATTAGGCGGCGGCTAACATCAACTGACTGAATTTCCCACAAATTAATTACGAGCAGTTTTCTTGGCTAAAAGATAGACAGCGAGGTAAGTAAGTGTCAAGTTGTCAAATGGAAATGACTTGTCAACTAATTTGACCTTAACCTTGCGTGTTCCCCCACCAACGGACATTGGTTAAGTAAAATAAGGCCAGGCCAAGATGACTGAAAGAGTACCGTTTCTCTAGAACACTTAAGATAATTGAGAAATGAGTAATGGTTCTGTGTTTGAGCTTACTTTTTGGCAAAAAAAAAAAAATGATCTTAACAATAAAAATTGTAATGTGATACCATAGAACTTAAAGTAGCTACGGCTTGACATAGTAACTCATGTCTGCCAATGACGACCCGACCGACGACCGACGCGACGGTCGACACTCTGGTAGTTGTTCTTCTTATGCGTGAAATTAGACTCTTTTTCGAGTTAAACGATGATGAATTAGGGTTAATTGATATGAATTGTTTGCAAATTCTTTGTTTGTGTGGTTTTCGGTTAATGTTGGGCAATGATGGCACTTGACCAAGCCCAACTTAAGTTATCTACATATTATATTTTTGCTAGCGTTCACCTACACAATTACCGTGAAATTGTTAAAAGTCAATGCCAAAAAAAAACACGCGGAACACCATAATAATGTAATAGATTGAGTAAATCGTTTCAATATACTATGTGCCATGTTTCCCAATTTTTGTTTACTACCTACTGTACCATGATGTCTGCAAAAAAATATTGGTAATAAAAATTTGGACGTCTTTCACAGATCGTTTCGTATGGTTAAGCACAATGGCTAATGGATGTAAACCAATTCGGAGATTATACTGAAAATATAACACTTATCACATATTTCATTAAACAATACGTATTTCCAATTTATTCCAATAAACGGAACCTTATTATTTTCGCTACGATGTCTGTCCGTCTGTCCGAAGAAAATTTTGTTTCTAGGTCTATCTCAAGAACTATAATTGCCGTAGAAGACTCAAATTTGCACACAAAATCAGGTATAACCTCTAGTTAAACGACAACATTGTTTAGTTTAATTTAAACGACAGTATTCTGCCGTTTAAACCTCAGATCACTTGACACAGTGACATTTCAATTTGAAAGCTGCCGAATGTCAAAAACACAAAAATATTTGACGTTGTTTTGCGTGTTCTCTGAAAGAAAAGACAATGAACGATTTCGGAAAAGTCGTATAAAAGCTAAGTACTGTACAATACCGCCAATTTCTACTCCAATTTCTTTAGATAAACTGCGTTCAAATTGAACTGAAGTTCAGATTATATTGTGAAATCGGACGAGTTAAACTTCAAATTTAAACTCAAGTTCAGGTTCAGGTGAACTTTAGTTTAAACTTCCTCTGTGAAACTGGGGGTAACACTGTCAATTTTGGCATTAAGTTTTGAAGTTAGTATTTTTCAGTTTTTTTGTATGTTTGTGTGGAAATAAAATTAAAGGTTATTAATCAGTTCCATTCGTCCCAACTAATTAAAACTCACACAAACTAATAATTGTGAGAAGCTAGGTCTAGGACCTGTTGCGCGAACAATTTATTTATTTTTATCAAATTTATTATTTATTTTAATCAATTCAATTCAACTTCAGAGTTCAGACAGATAGAGTCCCTAATCATGATTTAAAAATGTGTTTCATTTATAACAAAGGACATTCGGAAAAGGTATTGCTGCTCTATATTTACATTACGAACAATGGGTTCATGAAATTATATTTTGAACGATTTTAGACATAAATACGTCTGTTTTCAACGAAGTGCATATTTTCGGTTACATTTTGGGCTACTCATCCGAGCACTTGGGCTGTATTTACGCGCAAAATAGTGGTTTCCACACACTGAATACTTTACGCTTTATGATGGGTCAAATCTGTAGTCAAATCACTCAAACATTGCCCTCAATAACTCAATGGCTTCAACGGCAGTATGCCACATAGCTTCATCCTACACTACACTACAACCCACAAACTAGTCATAAATATACCCTGGCTGAACCTACTCGATTATCCCAGCAGTTTTGAAAAAAAATCCTCTCTCGAAAATTCCCAATTTTTTTAACTTTGGTATTTACACCAAACTCCCAAGGTTACTTGGTATAAGTGGATGCGCTCCCACATTCTTTAACTAGGACCACACCAATGAGTACCTTTATTAAGTCTTGGCTACATTTTACTTCAAACCGCAATTTTGCTTGGTCACAAAGTTTAGAAGATAAATAAGACGGAAGCGTTCTTTTTCTTTTCGTATGTCCGAGGTATACCACCTTAAACCAGCGGACCATGTGGGACACCTGAAAATACTTAACTCAATCTCAAACATGGATATGTTCTGTTCCATGCCAGACATTAGGTCAAAGTTTGTATGGGAACATTTTTATTTTTCATCCAATTAACTTCAAACTCGGTTTATGTTACTCTCTATGAGAAATAAAGAAAACTAATTTCTCCGATTTTGGAAATTCAATTCTTGAAGGGGTAAAAAGGGGGTCGAAGTTTTTCATCCGATTGACTTTAAACTCGGTTTGTGTACTCTTTATGAAAAATAAAGAAAACAATTTTCTTCGATTTTAGAAATTCAACTTTAGGTCTAATTAACGATTGGGAACGAAAACTTCTTCTAAACCACTGGGAAAATGTTCCGGGTTTAAGACAATCCACAAGATGAATTAAACCTTACTCCTACAAGGAAATCCTCAACTTAAATAAGGAAAGTTTCGGAAAGATGGTTGGCTTTCTCACAGCTCATTGTGGCGTGAGATATCATCTTAATAAAATGACTTTGTGTCCGGAGATAGAATGCAAGGTTCTGTCTTGAGAATGAAGAATCATCCGAGCACATTCTCTGTGATTGCCCGGCACTTCATTGGTTAAGAAAACGCGTCTTTAACAAGGAGATCGTTTACCAGCAGCGCTTAGGAACTCCCCTATTAAGGATCCATGCGCCTTCAGGAGGTCATCCATCTCTTAGATTAACTCTATCCCTCTTCGATACAATAGATCTTTATAGATCACAGTCTCAGCCAAGTGTGCAGGGAACTTAAAAAAAAATTCCGCTGCACCTGCACAACTAATTTGCACAATAAATTTTTGGAATAAATATACTGTTTACAAACACATGAATAAAAAAAAATTGTTATAACTTACCGTCAATTTGTAATATGAAGCAAATCCCCACTGCAACGGTAATCCAATTTTGTGAAAGGATCCACATTTTTCGGTCAAAGATACAATAATAGAATTTTCGCAAACATATCCAAGCACATTTTCTGCACTATAAAGCAGAGATATTTATATTACATACACTACACACTAACAAACACTTTTCCTATGTGCTATTCCGCTCTAAATTCTAAATTTATAGCAATTCCTTTAGTTTCAACAATTCTCCACCATATACGAGTATATAAGCACTATCCACAAGTATTTGCACCAAATATCCTAGCGCTGGCATCCGGACTAGTTAACACTCTCTTACACCACCACACACCGGAAGCTATATTTCAGCTTATATCCCGCCGCAATCGCTCTAAAGGGAATTAAATTCCTTCGTACACACTGCCAGCCCATTTTAAAAATAATTATGCTTTTTTTTTTCAAACATACACGCAGAACATAACTGTTCCAGAAAGAAACACAAAAAAAAATGACGTCTTAGGCTCTGTCAAGTATCAAAGATACTCCCCAGCTACTTAAAATTATACAACAAATACTACAACCAGGAAGCCAGCTCTGTTGTTTATGATTTGAATTTGTTCTTCTTTTTGTTTTTTTGCAGTTGCAATTGTTGATGTTCTCTTTGTGTGTGTATTCGTGTGGCAATAATCAACACAAATCTTTTAGCTAACACAGAAATCCATGCATGTGGAACACACCCATCAATTTCCGCGGAGAGGTTAGACGCCCCCGAAAATCACAAGTCAAATCACGGTGACAAATCTCTATAGCGGTAATCATAAAACTTTCTTTTTTCCGTGACACTTTTCACAACTTGCAGGAGTTGGTATAGTTTTCCACCCGCAGGGTTAATTTCTGCAGAACTACCCTTAATCCCTCAAGCGAGAGGGCACTTGGAAAAACTTGACCGGAACTGTGTAGCCCCAACTATCGTCGTCTTCGTCGTCGTCGTCGACGTTGTTATATTCGCTGGAGTATCGTATTAAAAGTCATTCACCCGAAATGTGATTAGATGTTTCTATTGCTCCCCTCTGCAGAAGGGGTTGCCGCCGACACAACCCTTATTTAAATTTGATTACCACCATCTAAGGAACAGAACCAAGAATGGACACTGAATGCACTTTCTCTATGTTGTACTGCACGCAATGCACACTTATTTCTGGGCCGGAACACTTTCCTATATATGCGAGGCGAGGGTGATGAGTGTGGTCAGACAGAGTGGAAGACTGAAGTGAGCTGCGTTTGACCAACCGAAACCGGTGATTTAAATTTACAATAAAAAGCGTTTTCGGAATTTCACTTCTATAGTGATGGAACCGCGAGATATATTTTGTTGAAGCTTCTTCGTCAGCTGCTGAATTTTAACTGAATTTGGAGTACTGCAAGGAGAATAGCCCGATGGTGGATTTCTGGCTTAGTAGTGCGCTGCTTCTTTCCACATCACTCGTCAAGCGTTGCGAAGAAGACAACGACGAACGACGACTTTCCTCCAGCAAACAACGTTTTGTTGTGGTGTGTGCTGCGATTGGATTTAACTATTGCTATACTTGGTGCCGGTAGTGGTGCTACGCTAGCGGTGAGTGAGTGAGAAATGGTGGAGAAGTGAATACGGATTTGGGAAAGCGTTTCTTTCTATAACAAAATATCTCTCTAAAATGTGCTATTTCCGTAATTCTAGTTTCGTTAAACATGATAGGTTGTTTGGTCATGTTAATCGCATGTCCCTAACCAGAGGATGTCAGGACGTACTATGGAATCCGTACCATCAGGCAGGCGTCCTCTAGGTCTAGACAAACCCATGATGAGATGGTTAGGTCAAGTTCATAATCTCTCCTCTACCCGTATGGTTATTGCCCTTGATGATTTAGAGTCAATGGGGGAGAATCGAGAGCTTTAAAGGGTCCACTTGAGCAACCTATATCCCCGCGACTCACTTAATAGATAAGCGCGCCATCTAAAGTAATTGAATGAATGAATGGTAGTCGTAGTAGCTGCGTTCCATTTTTCGCTAGACTTTTAGCACATGATGTACTAAATCGAATATAACCCCCTGAAATGATTTATTATTCTGTTGTTGAGCATTTCGTACCAATTTTCTTATTTCTTGTTTCACTTCTTCAAGTCTTCAAGCAATGTTTTTATGTTTTTCTGTTCTATTCGAGACTATATCTGTCAGATATCAGTATCCGAAACCTTTGAAACCAAAAGTTGAAGTTTAACTGACAGATAAGTTCCGAATAGTCTATCCGAGACGTTATCAGTCTTACTTATTTTTGTCAATAGAAAAAAACATTAATAAGTCGCCGATAATACATATGTAATGTATTCCATATAAGCTTAAATTACTTTTGTCTATAATGGTAGCAGTACTTAGATAAATTATTCGTAACAAAGTCATCAAAAATTTAGAAACAAAAAAAAAAAAAAAAAAAAATCGGTAGGTCGGCCTAGCTTCTCGCAACCATTCGTTTGTGTGAGTTTCTATTTTTGGGACGAATGGAAAGGACCTACAATTTCATGCCGAGTCCGAACGGCTGAATTGAGAAGGTTTTTTTATGACAGTCATACTCTCGGATGTTTGTTAGACGTTCGCGAGAGGTGGCGCAGTAGAAAAACCCTTAAGATGTAATTTGTGTTTTTCCGGGGATCGAACATGGGATCCCTCGCACAGTAGTCCAGCGCACTAACCACTGCGCTACTGCGCCCACAACTACAATAATTTAGAATATAAATAGATATTTTGAAGGCTATGCTACAAACATAACCACTGCAATTTTAAAACTTATAATACTTGCTTACATTTATCGACAGCTATAAGATACTATGTTTGATACCATTTGTTGAAGCAATTAACGTCAACTTATTCTTAAAGACTCAGTCGCCCTTATTTCATCTCAAAATCCGAAACCCCACATTCCATTCGATCTACATAATCTTTTTAGCTTCACAAATTCAGTTTTCAATATATGGACTAAAAGCCAAACAGTGGAGTGGAGAGTTAAAATGTGCTACCTAAAACCACCTACCTACGAGCTGACATTATTTTCTTCTTGTATTAATTTCTTCAAACTCAAACTTTAATCAATTTTGTACAATGCAATGCAATGTCGTGAACAAAAAAATAATGTTTCGCTCCGTTGCTATCATCAACTTGCATTGTGGGCTCTCTTTTGGTTTTTGTTTTTGGTTTTGAAACTTACCCCTTGCACGAGTCCGGGAGAGAATTCACCTGTTTCTGTTTACGTTTTTTTACTGTAGCTTTGTTTTCATCCTAGCAACCGGAATACCGCCAACAAATGAGACTTCTTTGTGACTGGATTTCCTCCTGCAGGAGTTGGGGCTATGGTTAGCTAGCGCACGAGTGCGCGCAATGACACTTGATGCAGGAGCAGCGAGGCGTTTAATATGACACTTGATCCTGTTGCATGGTAAGTAGATATTCAGTTTTAATTTTTATAGGTATGTATATCATTAACTGGGGGAGCGTTGATTGCGTTTTTTAACTGATGTGCCTCTAAATAGATGTATAGAGCAAAGAATTTTAAAATAGCACGTCGTAGGTGTACACAACACAGGTATTTTATGTAATAACGAAAAACGCAGTTCGGAATTACATAAATTATGTTCCTTCGACTACATTATAGCTGAGTTTGAATGACTCAATTATGTGTAGGTACGTGCAGCATATTATATACCCTCTCACCGTAATGTACCTTACTCTAAAAAGAGTCAAGTATTGGCCACTCTAATGAAAGTGTAATTCTTTGGTTCGCCATTATTCCTGATGAAATCTGAAATAGCAATCACAAGAAGAGTGTGATGACTTTTTAGCCCAAACTCACAACAACAATACGCGTTATCTGCATTTCCACATGAAGATGTAGCTTGCTTCATCTGGATGCTAAAATCGATAAGTCGCAGTATGCAAAATAATGACGCTCTCTGTCAAAACTACATAAGAAAAGGGAAAATATGGAATTATTTGCAATAGACTACATACAAACTTTTAAAATATAGCTTTCCCAGGCCAATTATATTTTTTGCATGACCTGATACAGCGAAATATTTCGAGAATAATAAAATATGGTAAAGGTGCGCAGAATTTGTGAACAACACCTTTTTACAGCTATAGATAATAATATCGTTTATTGAAACTCAAACAAATATTTTAAACTTGAAACGCATTTTTATTGATTTACATTCACATTTTCATTAACATTTCCGCTTCCTCTTGACATTAAACTAAATTTCAAAATAATGCAATAGCAATCCATTTACTTTACCATTTCCGCTTCCGTTTCACATTTTATTTATTTTACTAAGCAAAGACGTAAACCCTCTTAAATAATGCGCATTCAATGACGGACGCAGAATCATGTCTTGGCTAAAGCTTGGACTAAAATCAATTCAAAAACATACATTTGTAGGGTTTTGTTGACTGAATTAATATGTTCCGTTTCCGGTATCGTTTAATCCAACCGAATAACTAAATTCAGCATTTCGCTGAGGTTTTTGTTTCAGCTATTATAACAGTTTGGGCTTCAACCAATTTTGGAATATAATAATGAAGTTGAAACGAAACGGATGTAGAGTTTTCTGCCGAACTTATGGATACCATACTTTATTTCCACTTCCTGTTTTCAGAATTACATAATTAGGGGTATCGTGAATAAATTCAGCTAATAAAATCAAATTTTCATTTCAGACTGTACTTCATATACATATCTGTCAAAATTTAGCACCCCCATTAATGGGTCGGAGCATTTTCTAAAGCTAAATTTTGATAGATAGTGTTGCTTTTTTTCTGTTGTGTTTTTGTGTTAAGCCTAGTACGCTGCTGTTGCGGAACGAAAACTTCCATACAAAAGTGACACAACGAAATCATGAATGTCGGTCTCATTTTCGTTTTGCAGTACGCTGCTGCTGTGAAATGATAGCGATAAGTGGGTAATTGTAGTAGATTGCTTGGTACAATTCTCCACTCTCGCGGAAAATTTCGTTTCGCAACAGCAGCGTACTAGGCTTTACCGGGAAAGTAAAAAAGGATGAGCTTTTGCAGTGAATACATCGACGAGGAATACCTTGGAACTTGGAAGCGAAGCATTTGAGATCAAAGAATAACAGACAAGGAAAAAAGAAAGCGCAACAAAAATAAAACATTTTTCGTGTGGATGAATTTTTGAAGGAAACTATTTTCAACAAATATCTGCTTTCTGTGACACTTACGAGTAATATCCACAATGCACTCCATGTCAAAATTTAGCTAGGGATTTAGGTAACATTTGGAGAGAACAGTATTGGAGAGCCGCTAAAATTAAGTTTCGACCGAGCAGCTTACTTAGCTTTATATAAAATATGCATTATATGACTAAAGAAACAATAGACTTGTTCTGGTACTTTTCTCAGTAAATATTTCAAAATTTCAGTTTTAAAAGAGTGTAGGTGGTGAATTTTATTGCGAGGGAAAAAATTTCTTAAAAAGGGCACAAAAATGAGCGCCCAATAATTGTACGATTTGTTTAGTTGTCAAGGGGGGAACACGTAGATGTCAATTCATTTGGTAAAAAAGGATTTTCTATAATTTGACAGATTCGAGATATTTTCAATTTCTAACCACCGCTAAAGTGTATCATAAATTTTATGTATGTATGGCACATCTTGCAAGCAATACTATCTAAGCCTATCTTATTGCAATCTTAACAAACCATACAACACTTTTCCAAACAATTCGCCTCATGGTTGAAATAGTAGATATATAATTAAAAAGCCATTAAGTTGATCTTATATGCAAATATTTTTTTTAAAAACAAAAAGTGCGATAAGAACATTTTCCATAATCGTCTCTTGCCGCCACCTGCTAAACAATCCAATACAAATAGTTTGCCCAGTGTCCAGCTCTCTATATTTAACTGACAGACGCATGACTAAAATTTGTTCACGATTTAAACCCGATGAACAGCGAAAGACAATTGAATTTTCACTATAAGAACCTCAAATAAGGTCGAGTGGAAAAAAACCAAAGATGCCCCTCTGGTCATCGTTCAAAAACAATTACATAGTGTTGCAGCTTTTTATCAACGTTTTTGAGTTGCTAATCATTATTGGCTTTGTGTGGTATTTGTCTTTGTGTCAAATATGTGCGCTATGCTTATTGGACTGTTTACTTGGGAATCGTTTCAAGCACATAATTGCTTTTTGAGGAGATTTGTAGAGACGGTGAAATGTGTGGTGACATTTCTAATGTTTTTTTTTTGCTATAGTCCTTCTGAGTTATGGATTTTCTTATTCTCTCTTTTTTTTTTTGTAAGTCAAGGGAAAGTCTGATGACAATCTTTTTTTTTTCTACATTTTTACCGTTTTATTTGTTTTTAATGACTTGTAGGTATTGTTTTAGATATTCTGTGAATACCGTATTATATTTTATATTATATAAGAAACTTCACTGACAAATTTACAAGAATGAATTCATAAACAACCCATTTAGGTAATTTGAATCGGATGAAATTATGGCACAAGAGTGAAAAAGTAAAACGGAAACTGCGGAATGATGTAGGCAAGAAATCACCAGACAACACTGGCGCTGGCAAGAACGCTACTCGCGTACTAGACGGTGTCTACAGAAAGCGAATTTTTACCTCATTTAGACAATTCCTTACAACGATTATCTGCAAAATGAGAAAAAAAAAAAAAAAAACAACGACTTCTATAGATCATATTGGTATGGACTATGGTGACTTAACTTAAGACAACGCTGGACACAAATCCTTCAAACGTACAACTAGATGGCTTAAAAAGATAGACGAATACTAGAAATGGAGTTGTTACAAAATGTGAAAGTTCAGCAGAGCACCCTGGCGCTGGCGCTTCAAAAAAAGTATTTAATGAGAAAAGTGTTATTTTCTTGCTTTATCATTTTTTTTACTTTATCATTTAAATTTGTCTAACCTCCGAGATTTCGCCATACATTTTTGAAGTGCCGAAACCTATTTGAAACCCCTCTGAGTTCATCCGTCCGTGAGAGGTTATCAAATCAAACAAGCCTACAGCGTGAACTTTGGTTTATTTTGTGTTCATTGGTGGATGACAAGATATTAAGCGCCAAAACAAATGTGACAATCTGACAATGTTTCGATTCATTAAAAGTTTTGTTTTAATTCGCGAATATTCAATAAAAAAGTGTATACAAAGGTCTTACCGTGCAGTGAATTCCTCAAGATATGTGTTATCTTTTAGACAATAATAATCCAAATCTAGGGATACCAGAATGGAAGGGATAGCCTTAATAGTTTTCCAACAGGACGTGTGAAAATACCAGGAGATATGGCAAATGTGATACTTTCACACGTCCTGTTGGAAAACTATAAAGGCTATCGCTTCCATTTTGTTATCCCTAGATTCAGATTAGTATTACCTAAAAGATAGCATATAACCAGAAAAAATATGACAAAAACACCCGCGCCCAATGCAAACAAGAGTCGCGATGTGAAGATGTGAAGACCTTAGTGGCGACGATGAAATTATCGGAAGTCCGGACGACAGTATGAATACCTACTTAGAGTGGTGGTGGAAAGAACTCGTCTGGTTTCAGTGCGACGACGGTTAAGAGAAAGAAAAGAGTTATCCTCAATCGGCGAGATTCCCGAAATAACGCCCGCGATTGGGGTGAACGTTGTGTGGACGTTTTCGAAATGATAGCACAAATTGGTGAGGGCACTTATATGGACAGGTAAGAACCGTTTCCATCGTCTTCCAAACAGATATTGTCTAACTGTGTTACTTTTTAGGTCTACAAAGCCCGCGTTAACCACACATCCGAGCTGGTGGCTCTGAAAAAGGTGCGACTCGAACAAACAGGTCTTCTCAAGTATGCTTAACTTGGCCAAATCTTTCCGTTGGTTGGTAAAGTTCCCACATCCTGTTTCTTCTGGACTAGCATCACCTGAACATCCATCTGATCAAGTCTCTACGAACTTTCGAATCGTCCTGCAACTCTTGTGATGTATTTATATACCAACTAAATGCGAATTCATCAGCTCGTCCAATGCTTCTCCTAAAGCAAACATTAAAAAAATGGAATACGATCAAGTTAAAAATTCTACATCCAGCTAAAATCACCTATAAATGTTGCAATTATTTTCTTAATTTGTTCAGAACTCATTAGTGATCAGGGATTCCTTTTTTCAACACAACAACAACAGCGTCAACAAACAGACAGCCACTTCAAAATTGACAGCTCAAAACTCACTTCAACTCGGTGGGAACGTTTCACAAGGTTTCGGTAAAAGTTCATCGAAACCTCGCGGTTTCAGTTTGGTGGGAACATGGCATTTAGTGAACGTTGGACAATTTAACTTACAAATTTGCGTTCCTCTACACAAAAGTTGGCGGAGAGAGAATAATTTTCCTCCATAAAAATACCTTCAAACTATATATTTCGCACATGCTAAATTGCTAAAATATGTCAGCAGAGTGAGCGTGTCACAATGTGACAGCTGACAGTTTGGAGCTAGTAAAAATGGAGCGCTATACGAAAGAACAACCCATTTTCATTGTTGATCTGGATTAGATCTTGCGATTTAACGCCATTGGACTTTTTTCTTTGTGGTTTCGAGGAAATTGGGAGGTGTATTAATGAAGTTCAGTCACATTTACCTATGCGAAACGGTCATAGAAAATTTCAATAAAAGAGTACTTACGTACTTACCAACAAAGTCGTGGGGGTAATTTATCCGATGTGCTATTCCATACCTAACCCCAATCTGTATACAGTATACTGTATACTCTATGAATAAATACAAAATTTAGGCTTTCTAATTAAAAATCTGTATTTTCTATCAAAATTACATTTAGCGTGAATTATGGAACACCCTTTATGTACGAGATTTCAAACTTAAATCTCGATGTACATTTTTATGTAATAAAGGCTTTCGATTTTTGTTTGTAACATTTGCA